>CM072555.1:30368579-31619504 GCA_036898215.1 Platycarya strobilacea | reverse complement strand
GGGATAGCAGCAGCTTGATCATGTCTGATACAAGATTTGTTATGGAAAAGTTTCATCAAATAGTTTATTTCTGATACTCGAAGAACTGCTAATGCTGTGGCTCATGCTTTAGTTAGAATGCTTTGAGTATTGCTGATTCCATTTTTGATGTAGAGGATGTTCTTCATTGTATTGCAGATCTTTTATAAGTTCATTTTCAAATTTTTATTAAAAAATTCAATTATTCCTTTAAAAAAAATAGTACGAGGCGGCTTGGGATTTCACTCTCGACTCTTGAGAGAATTCTCAATAAAATAGGCAAATGCTAAAAAATTTCCTCATTTAGCTATTATAGACAAAAATCTAGCCATAACGGATTAGGCAAAATCATAAGAAATGAATTTTAGGTACAATAAAACTAAAACAACAGCCATATTATATATATATATATATATATATATATAGGCTAGGCTATTTTCCAGCAATGATGTGCCACCTAGTGCAAATGTGTTTTTTTTTGTTTTGTTTTTATATTTCTTAATACATTTAAATATTTTGAAAAGAAAATACATCAAGACATTAAAATAATTTATTTAATCATTAACTAAAAAAAAAAATTGTTTTGAGTGTTCAAATGGAGCGGTACATTTGGGACGGAATAGTAGACTTAATCATATATATATATATATAATATATATACACACACATATAAATATACTACTCAGAGATCAAATCTTTAATTAATTATTTTCTTCTCTTTCTTTTTTCCGATATTTTCTCGGAAAAGTGCCAAAAATTATTAGATGCAAAGACCAAATTATCAATATCAGATCTTTGAGAGTATATGATGCCCCGCTGGACAACTCAGAGTGGGACCAAGTTCAAGCATATTGGAATAATGCAACACTTGAGTGGCTTGTAGCTCTTTGTAACTAAAAACTTAAATAAAACACAAAAATAAATAAAAGTCAAAGAATATTTCTGGAGGCGGTTTAATTGCGCTATTGGTTATTATCAAAACTGATAATCAAAAAGGTACCCTATAGAATTTATATAGAAATTCTAGATGGGTTTATAGAAATTTTGTTAATTGTTTTGTAATTAAGACATTTATATAGAACATAGAAATTTGATTTCTAATTAAGACATTTATATAGAGTTTTTTAGATGGGTTTAATTAGCTAAATGCTTATTAGCATTATATGATAATTGAAAATATATTTTTTTAACCAATAATTTAATTAGAATATTAATATACAATAGGCTGTAGAATGGTAAAAGATGATAAAACTAAATAAGTTAATAATTAAAAATAAAATTTTTATTATTTTATTATATATAATTAAATGTATAATCCAATATAGAAATTTGATATAAATGAAGTAGTCAAAGTCAAATTTATCTCATACTATTTTATTATTATATGATAAATAAATAACTATTCTAACGTAGAGATTTAAATAACTAGTCAAAGTCAAATACTCCGCCATGTTTGTTGTACCTCTTTTGTCCCAAGCCCACTTTCTCTTGATATGGGTTTCGGCTTTTGTATTGTTGTTTTTTTCGTTTCTTGTTTTGTTAGTCTGTTTGTAATAATAAATAAGAATAGGTGTATTCTCTGCTTGGCTCCCTACTTCTTATTGGAAAGATGGGGGTTATTTCTTCTCCTTCTCATTTGGAGAATGAAGATATCTCCTCCACCTCTTCAGATGATAAATGTTTGGTTACTTTTGTGCTATTTCAAACCAACTATAATTTAGTAGTGGTTTATCTTGTGAGAGAAAAGTTTAGACAAAATTCGTCGCTATCGTCAGTGGAGATTTTACAAATTAGTGTATTAGTTAAGTTTGTAATACGATTTTTTTCGTATTTATTAGTCTCAATTGTAAATTTTGTTTAATGAAATGAACTATGATCCTTTCTTCAAAAAAAAAAAAAAAATCATCTTCTATTAACTAAAAGTGTCCTGTAACCTTGGCTAATGCATTAAGACTTAAGAGAACTCTGGTTACTCTCAAGTTTTGTTTAGATATGAGATAATTTGGATGATTTGTAAATAATAATATATAAAAAAAAATAGTGAATTGTTAATGAATAATAGTAAACTACTTACCAAACAGTCTCAATCTTACAGCCTCTCAGCTCATTCCCCCGCAACACCCCACATCAACATCATTGCCACACCACTATCTGCACATAATCGCAAATCGATCTCTTGTGATCATAAAATGATACTAATATATATATATATATATATATATATATATATATATATTTATTTATATTTTTCTCGATCTCATTCTTTATGATCTTTCTTCTTTAAATTAACCTTCGTCATTTTCTACTACAGTGGAGTCATTGGCTAATGCTAAACTCCTCTTGTAAACAATTTTTTTTTTAACTTTTCCACTAACTTTACTGCTTTTAGAATGATGATCTTCATCTATTGTTCAATTGTGACGTTTCATCTAAAATTTATGCCTTTGGGACTAATATATCTATTAGCTATAAGCCACTTTTAATTAGATTTTATTCTGTAGTGACCATTATTTAAAATCTCAAACCCATGTTCGACCTCTTAGTTTTGGTCATATAGTTGACAAAGACCATATAATTTATATCATTGATTCAATCTTTTGATCTATTACTACCCATGTGTTAGCCTTGGCCAGTCACTTAGTCGGTAATGACACTTTCATCATCTTATTGGTGACCAATAAGCGAATTCGAATGTTCATGTAATTAAATTTTAAATTCAAGATTTAAAATTTACTCACTTTGAGTTTGAAGGGATATATGTGGCAGATCATAATATCCAATCAAAAGTGATTGATTTTCATAATGATTAAAATATTTCAGTTTTATCTCATTTTTAATTATATTATTCTCCTATGAATACATGATATATATACTTTATATCCAATAGAATAATTATAAATTAGATATAGTCATCAAAATTTTTCTACCTTATTTTTCTCTCCTCGATTTTTCTATTATATTTTATTTTTCTACCTTATTGTGTGCAGATATATAGTCTAGAAGGGTGTTATAAGGATTAGATGGTTACATACTGTTTTCTTTATAATAATCTTTCTAATTGTAATTAAAATTTCATAAATATATATATTTTTTTGTAGTGACTTATGTACGAGTTAGTTAGTACTCAAGGATGCTTGAAACTTAATTTTACATGAAGTAACAAAACGCCAAATTTACGCACTAGATAGATAGATCTCTTCAAGTCCCTGCAGTAAAATGGTAATGATCATGATGTGTGTGCATTAATATGCATGCTCCAAGGACGTCGGAACTGAGCTTATAAAATAGAGCTCTTACCCCCAATTCGAGGCATACAGTAAGAAAGTTGTGTCTCGAGTAAATCATCCAAACGAGATCCAAAGATCAAGAAGGTGATGAACAATAACAAGATGAGAAAGAACATGGGTCCGATATTGGTTGTATTCAGATTAATTCAGATCTGCTGTCGGAGAAAGAGGTGAACATAAAACATGCAGACGATATTGAAAAAATTGGTGAGTGCAATGACCAGTCATTCACTAAAGTACTGTCAATAAAAGCCCATGCACATGCAGATCATGTGATATTACAATTGGAATGGAGGCTGAATGAAGCTATATATATGGATAAAGATTGGAAACATTTCTGATCCCTATTGCCTGCATTATACGGCCACCACCACATCCACGTTACCCTCTCTCTCTCTCTCTCTCTCTCTCTCTCTCTCTCTCTCTCTCTCTCTCTCTCTCTCTCTCCTCTCTCTCTCTCTCTCTCTCTCTCTCTCTCTCTCTCTCTCTCTCTCTCTCTCTCTCTCTCTCTCTCTCTCTCTCTCTCTCTCTCTCTCTCTCTCTCTCTCTCTCTCTCTCTCTCTCTCTCTCTCTCTCTCTCTCTCTCTCTCTCTCTCTCTCTCTCTCTCTCTCAGATATGTGTGGTTCCGTTTGTATTTAAAGATGAGGCGAGTTTGTCTCAACTCGTCTTAAACTCATTATTATATTATTTTATATTTTCATATAAAAAAATAAATCTCAATACAATTATTTAAAATTTAAATACTGTTTTTTCAATTCTCAAATCATTTTTTTTTGAATTTCAAAATAAAAATAATATTAACAAATAAATTCAACTTATTTTGTCTCATTTCCGAATCAAACGAGACCAAGTGTTATATGTTTGCATTAAACAAAACCTTAACGACCAACAAATTGATAAAATAGAGCTTCGAAAGGGCAAAAGTACGTAGGAGAAAGATGGATACGCTTATGTATGTGTGTGTGTATGAGTAATTCTATATACCCAGGATCAGATGTGTAATCGTTTTGAAAAAAATTGAAGTATACCATTAAAAATTAATTTTTTTTATGTGAGTCCTATGTTTTATTTATTTATTTTTTCAAAATGGTTACGAGTCAGTTACCTAATTCATAGTTGCATAAATATATTTTTTTCTCTTTATATATATAATTATTATTTTTTTAAAAGAAAAGAATAATACTCTAATTATATTGATTATCCTCTCTTATGGCGGAAAAATACCGTAATAACAAACAGGATACTTGGAATCATAGTCAAAAAGTTGGATAGTTCAACATGGGAGTTAAAAGACGTAATTAATTATAGTTTATGACTGTGATTGAATTAACGTATTATATTAATCCTGATTGGCTGCTAGATATGTAATATATGGAGAATTCTTTATATTATACTATTATCCCACTTTCATCTCACCAAATGAGATAGATAGGATACATTTTCATTAAATAATTATTTATCATGCTTTTTTAGTAAGATGAAATGGGATATGAGTGTGGTGTATAATAATTATATACCAAGAAGCGTTTAACAAAAAATGCTCTCTAGTTGACAACACTCCGTAACTCTAGGACTTCCCATTTTAATTAGGTTTCTTCACTTTTCTTGGGTGACGCATCACCATGGTGGCGGCTTCGGGCCCCCTGGTGACTGTGCTACTGGTGGGGTCTTCAAAGGGTGGAGCCATGTAGAAGACGTACATTCAGGTTGCATCTCGTTTGCTTGAGTCGTCCTCTCTCAAATTGCAGATGAGATACCCTGGGATATTTAGGGTGAAAAAGACTTTATTTTTCAGTTCAAGAAACGTTAAAAGTAGTGGAAGATTTTTTTTTTTTTTTTTTTACTTTAGTTCTCAAATGCTTTCTCCCCCCCCCCCAAAAAAAAATTTGTTGCCATTCACTTCTCTATGGTGAAAACTTGGGGACTGCATGACATCCTTACAATAAGTGTTATGGATGATCACCAGATTCTTATCCAGATGTGGTTGCACGTTTTGATTATTTTGGTGGACTCTAGATTTTGATCTCCATAAGGAACCATTGCTTGCACCACAGTGAATTTCTTACCAGAAGCTTTCTTTGCATATGTACTGGACTAACTGCCTTCAGATATTTGCATCAAGGTTCAGCCGTTATTTGGAGATTGACAATGAAACTTTTAAACGAAACAAGGGTGACATGGGCTTGTATTTGCGTGGAGATTGATCTAATGGAGGAGCCTATCTAAGGCTTCCTAATTGTGGTGGATCCAAAGAAATTTTGGCAGGAAGTGAGTATGAGAAACTGGTTTTTATTGTCACAAATGTTCTTGTCAACATCGCTCTGCTTTGGTGTGTAGAATGGGTGGGATGGCTCCAAAAAAGAAATAGGAGGATGGGTGCCATGATAAAGGAGGACCTCGTAAGGAGGTATGGTGTGAAAAGGAAAATAAAGAGGAAGGATAAAGAAAGGTCATGTGGAAGACTGAATGGTGAAAATCAATATTTTGAATACTATATTTGTGGGTGTACTGCTTAAAGTACTGGAACGAAATATTTCAATACATGTACCATTTCAAAATAGTCTATACATAAAAAAAATTATATATATAAATATATATAAACTATATTTTAAAATAATAGTCAATATATGAATAAATTATATATATATATATGTAAGTAGTCTATTTTGAATTAGGATAAAAAAAATAGCAATAAATAAAAAAAAATGCCAAAATTCGGTATGGCTGATGTTGGGGCCAGTATGAAACATGCCTATTTTTGTACTGGCCACTGTTCTAATATGATATGTATTGGTCGTACCAGCCGGTATGGTAAAAAATTTAAAACATTGATAAAAACAAGGAAAAAGGTGTTGGAATTTTCTAGAAACAAATGAGAATATGGTGCTTGTAAACCTAGATCCGTGTAGTGCTCCATTGCAAGTGAGTCCGAATGTACTTGTGGAAGAGGAGGTTAGGAACATGTCAAAAGGAAAACATGTTGTGGACACTCGTGACGTTGGTGAGATAGAGCAAGTTGGTGTTTCCAGTTCAAAAGGAATTAATAACAGCTTGCATGACGATAATAGGTTCAAAGTCCTACCTCCTGAACCTGATTGCCTCCTTTAGGAGAAGACAACTATTTTAACTCTGTTGCCCAGATGACTAACACAAGAAGGGGGGTGAATTGAGTTGTATTTAAAAAAAATAACAATTATAAATCAAATATATAATATAAAATATAAACAAAATATGAAACAATAATAAATATAAAGAGTAAGGGTAAGAGAGAAGCAAATTCAGTATGTTAACGAGGTTCGGCCCCACTGCCTACGTCCACGCCTCAAGCTACCTCTTGAGAATCCCCAAATCCACTATTCAATCTCCTTTAGGTGGAGATAGAAACCTATTACACCTTTGAGCAGCACCGCTCCAAAGAATCTGTGTAGAACACCCTCTACACTTCCAATCACCTTACACTTGGTGATTTAACTATTTCCCGTGTAGAACACCTTCTACACTTCCAATCACCTTACACTTGGTGATTTAACTATTTCCCGTGTAGAACACTTTCTACACACACAAGGGTTATACACACCCTTTTACAAATACAAGAGTTGATAGTAGGTAGATTATCAAAGTACACTCCTCAATGAGTGAGATAGAAACAATACAGCGCAACCTATATCTCTCTCAACAAGAACAAGAATTAAGGCTCAAAACTTTAGAAAAGAGAGAATGAGAGCTTTGAAAAAATGATGCAAAACTTAGCAATAGATGTGTAAGCTATTGTTGTGAATTTTGCAAAACTCAAGTGAGCTATTTATAGACAAATGAGTTTTCAATTTCAAATTTAAAAAGATTCCCATGTCAAAAACATCATCATTCACTTTTCAAAAATTTCAAATCTAATATTTTTACTTTTTGCATGTGACAAAAGGAGCACACTTTACTTTTCAAAAATTTCAAACATAATCTTTTACTTTTTGCATATGACAAAAGGAGCACACTTTACTTTTCAAAATTTTCAAATAAAGACATCTACCTTTTGCATAAGTCAAGAAAATCATCCACCACTTTTGAAAATATTCAAATAAAACATGCACATGTGAAAGATGACAATCAATCATCTTAATATTTTCAAAGTTCAAACTTTTAATCATGTCATGCACATGTGAAAGATGACAATCAATTATCTTTCAAAATTTTCAAATTTAATTTTCAAAATATTCATGCATATGTGGAAAATGTATTTTAATGCTTTATGATAAAATATTAATTTTCTTAATCCTAATTTCAAATTTTTTAAGAGATTTACAAAATTACTCTATGATTTTAATATGAACTTGTTCCCTTCTTGCTCATGCTTGCTTCCTTGATGTGCTTGATTATATTGTGTGGACAACTTGAGCTTGAGACTCCTTTATTCTTTGGATTCATTTGTTATCATCAAAATCCATTTGTAGATTTACATGAAACTTGAAACCTTGGGTTCAACAATCTCCCCCTTTTTGATGATGACAAATACTTGATAGAACCCGAAACCTGTATTAATACTTAAGCTCCCCCTGAGAATGTGCATTGGTTTTTCAAGCAAAAATATAAATATAATTCCAAGCATATATAATAAGTTTAGAAATTTAAACAATATTAAAGTTCTAGTCTAAAACTTCTCTCCCTTTTGGCATCATTAAAAAGGAATCATAATTAACTCAATAAGATATATTCTTACAATAACCAATAGACAAATAAAACGCTGCGTTAGTAGAGCCTGTAGAAATTAGAACCACCCGTGTCCGACAAAACTTGCAAATGTTGAAGCCGAATTTTATCATCTCGGTGCGGAAGAAGATTTAAATCCGCTTGATGTTATTGACGAATTAGATGTTTCAGAGATTTGAAGATGAATAATTAAAATTATTCGTATCCGACAAAGATAGCAAAAGCTGCAGGCCTAGCTTTGGCAATGCGGTGCGGAGCCATGCATGTCCGACAAAACTTGCAAATGTTGGAAGTCTAACTCTGGCAATTCGGTGTGGACCCACGCGTGTCTGACAAAACCTGCAAAGATTGGAGGCCTAGCTCTAGCAGTCGGTGCGAAAGCAGATTTAAATCCGCGTGATATTGTTGAAAAATTAAATATTATCGAGGTTTGAAAGTTATTGTTTAAAAGACCGTTTTCACCTGTCGGATACTCAAATAAATTTTCACCCCATTCATTGATCCAGTTTCTGTTTATTCAAAACGATAGAATGGCAGAAAAGATTTCGTCTGATAATCTTCCGGATTTGAATCAGGAACCGTCTCAACCAGTCATTTTATCTCATGAGGTTGTCAACACCATGATAGAAGCAGAAATGCATTTTTCAAATAGAACTGATTTTGAGGTTGTTGCAGCATCAAGAACTCTCAGTGCTCAATATGCTGCCTCTGTTACGACCATGTCTCGGAGATTACTAGTGAAGGCAAATAAGATTGATCGACTAAACAATCTAATATCTGTTCTGCATCAAAAGCTTGCAAATAAAGGCAGAAAGAATAAGAGGTTAAAATAAGAAAATAAAGATTTGACGGAATTAGCTCTCGTTTTGAAACTTCAAATAGAGGAATCGAAACGAGTAAGAGTTCAAGCACAGAGTCAACATCAGCAGATAATGGCAGCGTTTCACGAGAGAAACAGGGACAATTATAATTAATCTCGCTAGCTTAGTTCGGTAACTTTTGACAATATGCATCCGGCATATCTTGTAAGCTTGACTAAGTAAGATTTGAAGAGATGACAGTTTGTTTTCTACTTATTTCCATCTTTATAAAAGCAATCCTTAACTTTATCTAATCCGCATCAAATCTTCTTCTCATTGTTGTAGTTCATCTTCATTCTCACTTTACAGAATCTTAATGGCTCATCAATTCTCCTTCAGTGCTTCTTGTGATCAATCTATTTCTGCATCTGTCGTAGATGCCATGAAGCAGCAAAACACTGATTTGGCTAATAAATCAGATCATGATGCTATTTATGAGCTTGTGGGTCTCAAGACTCGATACTCATCTTCCATTGTTGCTTTTTCCGGTCGGTTGCAATCCAAAACCCGCGAGATAGAGAAGCTTAATGAGAAGATCGATATTCTTCAACGACTTGTTCAAGAGTCTAACAAAAAAATAGTAGACTTAAAACAGCAGAATAAGGATTTAAAATCCTTACTTGTCTTCGCATTTCGATTGCCTAATCCTTTAGACAAGGATGGCATGATAATTTATGAGGAGCAAATGCATTTGAATGATGAGGCTAAACGTCTCAAGTTTCTGTAGGTTATTTGAGATAATGGAATAAAAATATCTAGCAGATATTCATGGCATGCATAATTCCTATTTCTCTTCTAATCATGCATAGTTTATCTTCTGGTAGGGGTTTTGTGAAAATTTCTACCAATTGATCATGTGTACTAGTGAATTCTAATACAATATCGCCCTTCTGCACATGATCTCTAAGAAAATGATATCTAATTTCAATATGTTTGGTCCGAGAATGTTGTATTGGATTCTTTGAAAGATTTATAGCACTTGTGTTATCACATTTGATTGGAATGTGATTGTATATAAGTTTAAAATCCTTAAGTTGTTGCTTCATGTAAAGAACTTGAGCACAACAACTACCCGCAGCAACATATTCTGCCTCAGCAGTAGATAGTGCAACAAAATTTTATTTTTTACTAAACCAGGAAACTAGTGCACGACCTAAGAAATGACATGTTCTACTAAAACTTTTTCGATCATCTTTGCAACCAATATAATCGGTACCTGAATAACTAATAAAATCGAAAGAAGTGAGTTTAGGATACCATAACTCTAAGTCAATGGTATTGGGAAAATATCTAAAAATCCGATTGACTGCAATCAAATGAGATTATTTTGGAAATGATTGAAAACGTGCACATAAACATACACTAAACATAATATCTGGTCTACCGGCTGTCAAATATAATAAGCTACCAATCATACCTCGATATACCTTCGAATCAACTAGTTTACCGGATTCATCTTTATCAAGTTTAGTGGATGGGCTCATTGGTGTTCCAGTTTCCTTAGCACCTTCCATCCCAAACTTCTTCAGTAATTTTTTAATATATTTTGATTGATTGATGAATATCCCACTTTTTGCTTGCTTAATTTGTAATTCGAGAAAGAATATAAGCTCTCCCATCATGCTCATTTCAAATTCTTCCTGCATAGTCTTAGCAAAAACTTGGCACATATTTTCATTAGTAGTACCGAATATTATATCATCAACATAAATTTAAATCAAAAGAATATCATCATTTTCGTATATAATGAAAAGAGTTGTATCAATTTTTCCTATTAAAAAGTCTTTTTCAATCAAGAAACTACTGAATCTCTCGTACCGCGCTCTAGGAGCTTGTTTGAGTCCAAATAGTACTTTTGTGAGTTTGAAAACATGATTTAGAGAAATATGATTTTCAAAACCTGGATGTTGCTCAGCATATACTTCTTCATTTATAAAACCGTTTAAGAAAACACTTTTAACATCCATTTGAAAAAGTTTGAAATCTTTATAACAAGCATATGTAAGTAGCATCCGAATAGCTTCTAATCTTGCGACTGGTGCATATGTCTCATCATAATTGATTCATTCTTCTTGATTGAAACCTTGGACCACTAGTCGAGTCTTATTTCTAGTAATGACTCCGGACTCATCTTTCTTGTTTATAAAAACCCATTTTGTTCCAATAATAGTATGATTTTTTGGTCTAGGAACAAATGTCCAAACATCATTCTTTTAAATTGATTAAGCTCTTCTTGCATAGCTAGAATCCAAGATTCATTAAGAAGTGCTTTATCAATATTTTTAGGTTCAATCTGAGATAGAAAAGCAGTATGATTGCAAATATTTCTAAGAGATGATCGAGTGCTTACACCTCGTGAAGGTTTCCCCAGAATTTGTTCCACTGGATGATCTTTCACAAATTTCCATTGTTTGGTTGCATCTTGTATTAAATTTTGATGATCTTTTCTGATATCTCCATGTTGGATTTCCTCTATTGTGTTCTCTTTGTTGAGATTGAGACTTTCCGTATTATTTATACCTCCTGTTTCTTCATCAATGGATTTCTTGGAGAGTAGAGAATTAGATTCATCAAATACTACATGCATAGATTCTTGTACAGTCAAAGTCTTTTTATTGAATACTCTATAAGCTTTACTATTAGTAGAATACCCGAGAAAGATACCTTCATCAGATTTTGCATCAAACTTGCCTAAATTATCTCTATCATTTAAAATAAAACATTTGCATCCAAATACATGAAAGTAACAAATGTTGGGCTTTTTCTCATTCCAAAGCTCATAGGGGGTTTTATCTAATTTAGACCTTAGCATAACTCTATTTATAACATAACATGCAATACTTACCGCTTCAGCCCAAAAATAACGAGGCAAATTGTTCTCATTGAGCATTGTTCTTGCCATCTCTTGAAGAGATCTATTTTTCCTTTCTACTACCCCATTTTGTTGAGGAGTTCGAGGAGCAGAAAAATTATGCACAAAACCATTTTCATCACAAAATATTTCAATATTTTTATTAACAAACTTTTTTCCCCTATCACTTTGGATACTTGAAATAGTATAACTCTTTTCATTTTGAATTCTCTTGCATAACTTGATAAAAGCATTATGTGCCTCATCTTTATGAGTAAGAAAGATGACCCAAGTATATCTAGAGAAGTCATCAACAACAACAAATGCATAATATTTTCCTCCTAAACTTGCAACTCTATTTGGTCCAAAAAGATCCATGTGTATCAGTTGCAGTGGTCTAGTAGTGGAAATATGTTTCTTGATTTTAAAAGAAGTTTTTGTTTGTTTACCAAATTGGCATGCATCACAAATTTTGTCTTTAAGAAAATTTACCTTTGGTAAATCTCTCACAAGATCATTTTTTGAAAATTTGGAAATAAGTTCCATATTGGCATGACCTAGTCTTCTATGCCATAATCAATTAGTTTCATTTTGAGCTGAAAAACAAATCGCATCTTGTGAGGTAATTTCTTTAAAATCAATTGTATAAACATTGTTACTTCTAAAACCAATAAAACAAATATTACAATCATAATCATTTAATATAATGCACTTATCCATTTTGAAAGTAACTGTAAATTCTTTATCATATAATTGACTTATGCTTAAAAGATTATATTTTAAACCTTCAACAAGTAGAACATCTTCAATTATAAGAGAAGACTCATTACTAATTTTACCTATTCCCACGATCTTCCCTTTCAAGTTGTCTCCAAATATCACGTGTCCTTCTTCTTTAGATCTAAGATCAAAGAACTTATTCTTGTCTCCCGTCATGTGTCTTGAACATCCACTATCTAAAAACCATTTATTTTTGTTCGTGGAAGACGTCATGCACACTTATAAAAACAATTAAAATGATTTTTTTTGGTACTCAAGTTCTTTGGGTCCTTTATTTATTAGTATTAGAAAAAATAAGATTTTTAGGTACCCATATGACCCTAATAGTCATTGTATGTTTTCTTCTAATAGGACAAGCAAAATAATTATGACCATTTCTATTACAAAAATTGCAAATAGCATGTGACATATATGAAGAACTTGAGTGATTATAATAGTATCCTTTTTTAACAAAATTATTTTTATGAAAAGAATTTTGAATATTGGACTTTGATTTAGAAGGATTATCAAAGAAGTTTTTATAAGGTTTGTATTTTTGTTTTGGCATATATCCCAAGCCTGCCTTATCAAAAACACATCTTTGACTACCAAGAAGTTTTTCAAAATTTCTTTTTCCATTCGTAAATTTTTCAATAATATTTTCTAAATCAGTTTTCTTTTTCTTCATCTCAAAATTTTCATCTTTCAAAACAATACTTTCTTTTCTTAAAATATCAATTTCGTTTGTTAAAGAAGAATTTTTCTTTTTCAAAACAGTATACTTGATACCCAATTTTTCAAATTCCTCATATACCTCTTCTAAAACATTTTGTAATTCTTCATATGAAAGATCTTCAATATTATCAAGATTTGTGACCTCAATGTCATCTTTAGCCATAAGACAAAGATTTGCTGATTCTCCATTGCTTGCTTCACTATCTGAGCTACTTGAATCATCATTCCATGTAGCTTTCATTGCTTTTTTGCCTTTGTTTCGATCTTTCTTTAGCAGAGGACAATCTGACTTGATATGACCAGATTTATTGCATTTATAACAAATTAAAATGTCATTTTTACCTGAATCTTTCTTGGAAAACTTTTTGAAGGATTTCCTTGGAGAGTTTTATTTTTCTTTAAGAACCTCTGAATTTTTCTTGTTATCATCGCAACTTCTTCATTTTTGTCGTCATTTTTCTCATCTTCATCACTTTCACTTTCATGTAGAACAGCTTTAAGTGTCAAGCTCTTCTTTGACTTTCCTTCTTCTTCTCCTCTTTTCAATGTGTACTCATGGGTGATAAGTGACCCGATGAGTTCATTCACTTCGAGTTTCTTGAGGTCTCTAGCTTCAAGAATCGCTGTCACTTTTGATTCCCAACGTTTTGGTAGAGAGTTGAGAATTTTTCTTACTATCTCCACTTTGGAATAAACTTTGCCAAGAGCTGTCAAGCTGTTTATGATGTTAGTAAAACGAGTGTGCATACTAGAAATAGAATCATCATCATTCATCTTAAACATTTCATATTCATGAGTAAGAATATAAATTTTTGATTCCTTAACTTGAGAAGTTCCTTCATAAGTAACTTCCAAGTTATCCCAAATTTCCTTTGCTGTAGTGCAAGTCATTACTCTATTAAACTCATTACCATTAAGAGAATTATATAATAAATTCATAGCAGTTAAATTCAAAGTATAAAGTCTATCGTCTTCACGATCAAACTCTTTTTCTTCCTTTTTGATCTTTGCTCCATCAATCACTTTTGTTGGAATGTAAGGTCCATTTACAATGCATTTCCAGATTTCTCGACCTTGAGCCTGAAAGAATATTCTCATTCTAATTTTCCAGAATGAGTAATTGTCTCCACAAAAGAGTGGAGGCCGACTGCTGGATTGACCTTCACCAAATGAAGCTGCAATGTTATCCATAAGATCTTAACTCAAAAGATAGTTAATCTTATAATAGAGCTCTAGCTCTAATACCAATTGTTGCCCAGATGACTAACACAAGAGGGGGGATGAATTGAGTTGTATTTAAAAAAAAATAACAATTATAAATCAAATATATAATATAAAATATAAAAAAATATGAAACAATAATAAATATAAAGAGTAAGGGTAAGAGAGAAGCAAACTCAGTATGTTAACGAGGTTCGGCCCTACTGCCTACGTCCTCGCCTCAAGCTACTTCTTGAGGATCCTCAAATCTACTATTCAATCTACTTTAGGTGGAGATAGAAACCTAATACACATTTGAGCAGCACCGCTCCAAAGAATCCGTGTAGAACACCCTCTACAGTTCCAATCACCTTACACTTGGTGATTTAACTATTTCCCGTGTAGAACACCTTCTACACTTCCAATCACCTTACACTTGGTGATTTAACTATTTCCCGTGTAGAACACCTTCTACACACACAAGAGTTATACACACCCTTTTACAAATATAAGAGTTGATAGTAGGTAGACTATCAAAGTACACTCCTCAATGAGTGAGATAGAAACAATACAGCGCAACCTATATCTCTCTCAATAAGAACAAGAATTAAGGCTCAAAACTTTAGAAAAGAGAGAATGAGAGCTTTGAAGACATGATGCAAAACTTAGCAATAGATGTGTAAGCTCTTGTTGTGAATTTTGCAAAACTCAAGTGAGCTATTTATAGGCAAATGCGTTTTCAATTTCAAATTTGAAAAGATTCCCATGTCAAAAACATCATTATTCATTTTTCAAAAATTTCAAATCTAATATTTTTACTTTTTGCATGTGACAAAAGGAGCACACTTTACTTTTCAAAAATTTCAAACATAATCTTTTACTTTTTGCATATGACAAAAGGAGCACACTTTACTTTTCAAAATTTTCAAATAAAGACATCTACCTTTTGCATAAGTCAAGAAAATCATCCACCACTTTTGAAAATATTCAAATAAAACATGCACATGTGAAAGATGACAATCAATCATCTTAATATTTTCAAAGTTCAAACTTTTAATCATGTCATGCACATGTGAAAGATGACAATCAATCATCTTTCAAAATTTTCAAATTTAATTTTCAAAATATTCATGCATATGTGGAAAATGTATTTTAATGCTTTATGATAAAATATTAATTTTGAGCCTTAATCCTAATTTCAAATTTTTTAAGAGATTTACAAAATTACTCTATGATTTTAATATGAACTTGTTCTCTTCTTGCTCATGCTTGCTTCCTTGATGTGCTTGATTATATTGTGTGGACAACTTGAGCTTGAGACTCCTTTATTCTTTGGATTCATTTGTTATCATCAAAATCCATTTGTAAATTTACATGAAACTTGAAACCTTGGTTCAACAAACTCTTCTGGAGGATCAGTTTTTGGAGGATTGCTTTGAGGTGGGTGGTTACTTCGATGGAAATATTGTTTCAAAAATGCTTGAATTGGAAAGTTGATGGCCATGGATGTCTCATGAGAATTAGAACCATACGGGTGTCGGTGAGGAAAGTCATCACTTATCAAATAAGGAGGAGGATGATGCAATGTAGAACTTGTTTACAAAGAAGGGGTATGAGTCAGAAGAAGGGGTTTAGACCTTTCATAAAAAGAAAAACAAAAAAAAAAGTAGATCAACAGGTGTGTCAATCTCAATAGGTTTATCCTGCCTTGCTAAACTTAATTTATGAATCACACCATGCTAGTATGGAATTGTGCGGGATAGGCACACCGAAGAATAGATTAAGGTGTTTGGTTAAAAAACATAATGTTCATATTGTTGCAATTTTAGAACCTTTTCAAAGTGAAGAGTTGTTACCTTGTGTAGCTTCTCTTATGGATTTCCCTAATTTTTATGCTAATGAAGTAGTGGGGGGAAAGATATGGCTCATGTGGAGTGAATCGAGTGATGTTCTTTCTTGACTTGATTTCTATGATGGATCAATAGACCATGATCGGATCAATTGGAGCTTCTTACTCTTAGTGTTATGAGAATTTTTTTTTCTAATCATTTTTGTATGTTGGTGAAGGAATGCATAAGTTCTCCCTGGTTTTCAATAATGATGAATGGCGTGTACAAAGATATTTGTTTCCAACCGTCAAGAGGCTTGAGACAGGGTGATCTCTTATCTTCTTATATTTTCATTCTAATGAAAGATGTGCTTTCTAGGCTGTTGAAGAAGAGGTTTGAGGATGGTCTAATTGGATCTTTTTATCATCCTCGTGGGGTGCCTTTGGTTTCCCATTTGCTTTATGCCGATGATTTACTGATTTTTTTAAATGGCAATAAAAGGTCGATGAGAATGTTGTTGAAGACTTTGGAGAACTTGAGTAGTGGTCAGGCCAAATTATCAACAAGGCAAAATCCGCTCTCTTTATCTCAAAGAAAATATTATTTGGTTGCAAGGTGGGGATTTAATCCTACTTCGACATTTATTGTCAAACATAACTACGTATTTACTTTTAGTTTTGAAGGTGCCGAGAGTCACTCTTGCTAAGATTAATTCTATCATTTCTTCCTTTTTTTGGAGTGAATCTAATGGAAGATCAAGGAACAAATTGTATGCATATCCAATTTGTGTAAGCCAATAAAGGAGAGCGTATTAGTCATTAGGATTTCTCAAAAGTCCAATAAACTTTACATATGAAGTTTGCTTGGAAATAAGTCTCTTCGAACTCTCTAAGGAAAAAAAAATTAGAGCCAAGTATGTTAAAACTGATCACATTGCCTTATGTGCTCATAAGGCTTATGACTTTAGATTTTGGAAATCGATTTTGGAGGTTCTTCCATATGTGTTGTCTAATATGAAAGTATGTATTCAAGATGGTAAAGCTTCTTTTTGGTTTGATAGATGGATGTCTACTAGTATGCTTTGTTAATCGATTTCCATGCTGGCGAACACGAATACAAAAGTCTAAGATTGATTTCGAGATGGAAATTGGGAAGTGGAGTTACTTCATGAGTTAGTTGGTCCTTCAGAAGTCCAAGGTTTTCGAATTTGATGGTGTGGAAGACTAATCGTGATGGTTTTTTCACCACTTCTTCAGCTTGGGATGCTATCAAGGTGCGCATAGTATAGATTCTGTGGATGGATTGGATATAGCATAAACATTTTTCCAAAAAAGTCTTTATTTGTATTTGGAAAGTAAGGTTTAAATGTTTACCTGTTGATGCTAGGATTTGTTCTATGGGTTATCCCTTTATCTTCTAAATCTGATTGTTGTGTCAATAGTTTAGGGGAAACCTTGGATCACATTTTTAGTATGGACGAGTTGGCACGGGAGGTTTGGAAGAGAGTTGCTTTGGGTTTTGGTATCTAATGTTTGGGGCAGGTTCTTGGTGGTCAAAGGGGCGGCTCAATACCCATTGAGGTCTAAGGCGAAATTTAAATAAATTATTCATAATTATAATATAATAACATATAAAATATTATATAGAATATATTATATCTTCTTAAAATCTTCAATCAAATAAGATTTTACTTAAATATATAAATTAAATTTTTTGAATTTATATAAATTAAAATTTTGAATTTATATGGGGTGAAACATTGTAGAGATTTGGAGTTGCTCAACATTGAAATTGAGATGGACTCACTACTTATTATAAAATGCCTAGAAAAATGCCGATGTGGCATTTGGTGTATTCATGATTATTGAAAGGGAATTCTTAATATCCTCTCCAGTTTGCAAGTCAAAATAAGTTATGTCTACAGAGAAGGTAATGCAGGAGCTGATTTTTTAGTTGGCTTGGCTTCAGGTCATCAATAAGAAGATTCTAATAAGGCTTGGCACCAGTATAGTGATCTCCCTCAGAGGCTAAAAGGCATTTTAAAAGTTGATAAGGTTAGTTTACCATTTTTAATATGCTAAGTTTTTTTTTTATTTGCTTAGGCCTGTTTAGCTTATTTTTTGTATTTGTTTTAGGTTTGTTTAGATGGTTTTTGGATTTTTGGTTTTTTTTTTTTGTTTTTTTGTTAATTTTTTTGCCTGATTTTAGTTTTTTGGTTGTAAACCCCAAGGTAAAGTTGATGTTATCACGATTCTCCTCCGCCATAAGTGAGAGCTCTTTAATAAACTTGAGACGGAGTTGCTATGTGGGTGGCTTCCGGTTCTTCCTAAAAATAAAAAATAATATATATATACACATTCTAATGCATTTGTTTATTTATTTTTAAATACTTTTTATTTTCATAATTTTCAATAATCTTTATGTATAAAAATACACAAAACCCATCTATCAACCTAAAAATTGCGGAAGAAAACAAAAGAAAAGCTACAAATTAGAAGAATTTGACCAAAACAACCAGAACCCTCGAGAAAATGGAAATATCATTCAAGAATTAACACCAAAAGAAAATAAGAATATTATAATATTTTCATCAATGTTCCAGAATAAAAACCAATGAGAGCAAATGAGAATATTATATGATTTTCATTTACATTGAAATAGACATTGAATAGGTAAATTTTGACTTTCACCATAATGGTTCGACCTATTTGTTAAGAAGTACCTAAGAGACAATGCTCTCGTTTCTCTTTACAAAAGCCTCTCTCTCTTTCTAGAAAACTTATTGAATAACACCTTAGAGTGGGTGGGACTCTTGACTCCTCCCTTCCTCTCTCTCCCTTTTCTTTTTTTTTTGGTTTTTTTTTAGGCCAAGTAAGGAGAAGTGGCTTTAGATGTTTTCCGATAATCTCCAGCCACCATGCGCCCTACCGCAGGGTTCCTTGGCCGTTGATCTATCAGAATGCCAAAGGCCTCGCCAAGAGTTGCGGTGTGTGATCTATTTGTACAGGTAAAAGTGCGCACGTGGCTTCTAGGTGCCACCACACAAACAGTTCTGTTGCATGTAGGGTTCAACATCCTTGGTAGCTTCAGGATCAACGGTTCGGCGTACTCACAGTTATATTAAAAAACTCAATAATGTATAATAAAAAATTGGGATAAATGCTAATAGTTTATTATTTAATTTAATTTTAGTGTGGTCACGTCCTAGAAAATAGATAATATATGAAGATTATAAAAAATCTAAGGGTTATAGGAAAAAAATTAGAGAGGCATTTTTATGTATATTGAAATTTTATAAAATTTTAGAAAGCACGTGGAAATAAGGAAATTATAAATATTTTGGGAGGGCCAGTTTCTGTGTATATGAAATTATGAATAAAAATTAGGGATTATGTTGAATTTTGAAAAAAATTTGGGGGGCTACTTTAAATTTTGAAAAAAAATTGGGGGGCCATGGCTAGGCTTATTCATCCTGGCTTAGTTTTATCCAACCCGCTTATAACATTTTATTTATTTTTTAATAATTTTGGTTTTGGATTCCAGATTTTCAAATCTAAAACTTGGATGAATACCTCTAGCCATGACTCCCTACTCCAACATAGGTCTATTGATGGTTGTTGTACTCCTCATTTGAAGAATGTAAGTAGTTCTTCCCTTTATTCTTTCGAAAGATGTAGGTGGTTCTTCCATTTCCTTATTTGGAGTGTGAGAATTTTGTTACTTCTGATTTTACAAAGTGGTATACTTTCAGACAAATCGAGACTAAAATCTCAAAAGATTTTATTATTAGAGAGTCTATAAAAATTAAGATAATATTCATCATAAAACAAATAAATTTGTATGCGAAAAGTAACTAAAATAATTGAGTAGTTTGACTTATAATCTAATTTTTTTTTATGTTTTTAATCACAATTATAACTTTGATTTCATTAAATAAAATGAAGTCCTTTTATATTAAAAAACAAAATAAATAAATAAAAATAAAGTGTCTACGAGACAAATGCTAATAAGAACAAATCACCATTCCAATCATGCCATTGCTCTATATTAATATGAGACTTCTTTTGGTGCTCGTTAAAAGCTTTTTGAAATTACTTCACTTCCCGACTTAAAATGCACTTATACACACACACATATACACACTAGTGTGACTGTGTGAACCTCAAGCTATATATCTTGGGCAATAATCTATGCCCAAAATCATGCAGAAAACAGTACTACCTTTTCTTCTTTCAAGTAATTGGAATGTTTTTGTGTTCCTTATGCGGTACAGCATTATTTCGTTGGACGCTTTAAGCCTTTTCCTAATATATTGACCACCCAATTAATGAGAGCAAGATTGCTTTCTCATTGAACAGGTAAAGAGGAGCAGAGAGGACCGAAGTATGTTGGCAGCAGAGAAAGGTCAGTCAATCATTCATCAAAGGGGCCGAAGAATATATAGGCGCCAACGAATAAAATAGCCATATATCAGAACTATAATTAAAAATATATAATTGGATGGAAAACAACACATTCAAGAGAGAGAAGAAGAAGAAGAATACAAGGAAAAAAAATGATCATTTAGATAAGAGTAGTGCTACTCTGTCATTTGAGGAGTATCGTTTTTATTTATTATTTGTATAAAGTTAATTTTTAATTTTTTTAATTTTTTTAAAAAATATAAAAAATATTAATACATTAATAATTACTTCTTTAATTATTAAATAAAAAATTAAAATACATAAAATATCAAAATAAAATGTTAAAATAAATAGATAAAATAACATTCCCTTTAGATAAAGGGGATTGAAAAACGATAAAGGACGATCATAGAAGAAACGATGGCCCAGATTTGACCCAAAAACATGAGTATTGGAAGAGCGGCCTGGTTATATAATGATCATCATATGCTCCTTTGGTCCGCACCCACATGCAGTATAGCAGCATGTATTCATCATGCTCATTTGCTATCTACCTCCCTGCTAAAGCTCAGAAGAGAACATAGATAGATAGATAGATAGATAGACTTAAAAGTCAAAAGTGTGCAGCAAAAGGCTGACCCCATCTTTCTCATTGGGTGGCAGCTTGGAAAATCTCTTCTCTTGATCTTTGGAGCCATCCCATTTGGTCATTCTATTAGCAAGATTGTTGGCTTTGTGGACATATCCATCTTTGTTATTAGATTGAAATGCTATATATTATCTTATATATATATATATATATATATATGTATCTTACCATTTCAAATTGTTGTTTCCTTGGAGTTGTTTGTATGCTTTCCAAAATACACGAAAGCCGAAGGCTTGGTTTGGATAGTAAAGTCCTTGATCCCATGTCATTCAATTTCATCTTTTCTCAATATTTTAATATTATAAATATAAATAATAATTTTTTAATTTTTAATTTTTGATTTTATCTAATCATTACTTATTTATTATAAATTTCTCAAAACTATAACGAAGATATAAAAATAATTTAATTTTTTTAAATTTCAAAACCGAAAAAAATCTAGTAGAGATATGTGAGTATATTGATCTCCAATCTACGCATGTCGCATGTGGTAGCCATCTAATCATCATACAAACCTCTTTCAAAGCTATAAGCAGAGAGCTCAGCTTTCATTATTCCACACTTTAGCATCCCCGTGATTTCCGGTTTGATGCAGGAAAAGCTATACTCGTGACTTTTGGGCAATGAGCATCCTATGTGGGCTGTTTTTATAAACAACAGATGGGGACCACATGTTTTCATTTCCCTCGCTCGCCTCTATCTCAACTCAGAGTCAGAGTGGCCAGGATGTTTGTCTAGCCCAATATCATTGAAGTTTAGCTTCTCTCAATTGGCAACAAACTAACGACGCCCAAAGACAACTAGGCTAGTGGAGAAGTGGATCTTAGGTTTTTGGGAATCCTAACTTGGTTGGCATTTTGCAAGGCCCAACCCTTCATCGGTAGAACACTGTTGATTAATGAGCTCCTTAAAGACCCCGATCCAAGTCTTGTTTAAGTAGTAAAAATATTTCATTTTAACTTACCTCAATTAATTGTTAGAATTTTCTCAAATTTATACATAAAATATAATAGATAATTTAACTTCTATAAATTTAAAAATAATAATATTTTAATCCATTTTTATTTTGATCAACTCACTATTCAAATAGCACATGTTAGGATGTTAGCACCTTTAAAGTTCGATAGAACAACGGACAAAGCTCAAATCTCAAAACTTACTTGATATTAGATTTATTTTGTAATAAATTTATCAATTTCTAAAATAAGAAAGCGGAGCTCAACCGTCAAACAATCCATGCAATAAATAGACAAATAAACGATGTTGTGTTCAAAATGCAACTACCATGGAATACATGAAACTTCATTCCTTCCTTGTTCACTACTGCTCAACATGCAGGAATCTTTCTTAAAGTGGTTTCACAGAAGCCCATAATCTTTCTTAAAGTGGTTTCACATAAGAAATTTATCAATTTCTAAAATAAGAAAGCGGAGCTCAACCGTCAAACAATCTATGCAATAAATAAACAATAAACGCTGTTGCGTTCAAAATGCAACTACCATGGAATACATGAAACTTCATTCCTTCCTTGTTCACTACTGCTCAACATGCAGAAATCTTCCTTAAAGTGGTTTCACATAAGCCCATATATATGATCGCCTGAATGCTTAGCTTCTGTTCAACATCATCGACAGCATTAAATGATCTCTAGTACCTTAACTGATCAAATTGACATAGTAAGGTATAGAAGTAGAATTCAGCCACTCATTTCCTTGCAAAAATTCTCCAATTGTAAACTGGGTTGCCTCGGTTGAGCTGTTGATGACCCTATAACCAGGCCAAGTCACCCTTGCACTTGTGTTGGAGCCCGGACCTCTGTTCATATACTCCCCATAATAAAGTGTGCTCAGTGCAAACGTGGCATTCCATTCAAGCCATCCAGCCGGGTCAACCAAATCATCAATGTAGGACTTGAGAAAAACCGTCCTAGAATACTCTTTCCATGGACGACCGAGATAAGTTCGGAAGGAAGACTTCACCGGAATCAAATCGGAAGCAGCCGTAACTTTGCAGTTTAAGATGGAGATTCCAGTGTTTTGATTAGGGTCTTCTCTTCCTTGGGCAGTGAAAATGTTTCTCTGGTTGTCGTTTGGTTTGCGAGCATAGAGGTTACAGTTTTGGAAAACAACAGCTGCATTACCAAAGATGAAGTCGATAGTTCCATAAATGTCACAGTCGCGATAAAACTGTCGGAGGGAATGGACGTAGAGGGTGTCTTGGTAGGCAACAAAGCTGCATTGGTAGAATGCTGAAAGATCTGCACTGCTCCTTAGAGCAACGGCTTGGTGTTTGCTTGGCCCTGCTGAGTTCTCAAACGTGATCCCCTTTGCCATGAATCCATCTCCCACTACAGCTGAAATTTATATCACAAAACTAATACATGGATCAGATTACGCTAAAGATGATGATCATAGCGTTCACTCCAACAAAAACATGCCTTTTTTTACTCTCTTTTGTTTTTCATAAGCATGAACACCATCATGACGACATTAGTTTTAACCCATCTTATTTTATCTATTCATTACATTTTATTTTTAAATTTCTACAAAAACTAGTTAATTTTTTTAAATATTAAAATAATAATAATAATAAAAATATTTTACTAGATCTTACGAAGCCTATTCACACACCACATAATCAAGTCTGATAATTTTATTAATATTTTATTCAACTTTTAACTTTTATTTTCTTTCAATTCATCTATCTTAACTCATTATCCAAACTTAACCTAGACATAATCTTGAAGTCATTTTGTTGGTGACAATGCATAGGCTTACCCCCCCTATATATAATGCTATTGAGAATCTTGCATTTTGCATCGATCCCATGAAAACATCTAATTTCACATATTATAAAAAGCTTTTACATTACTCTCTTATTTTAACAGTTAAAAAGAAGTGCTGTTACATAATCCTCTTAACTAATTTTAAGGTAAAATGTGTCGAGCGAGAGCAACTAATTACATAAAGGTGCAACATGGATCATGCATGTATTTATCCCTTTAATATTGTATTTCATATGTACACAGGTCCTTAGGACAAATTGATTAAGGTGAGATTTGAATAGTGAATTTAAATGAGATTAATTGAGATGAAAGTTTAAAAAAATTGAAAGCTAAATAAAATATTATTAGTGTTGAGTGGTGGCTTGAATACATTTAAATAAGCGCCTCAACCTA
Organism: Platycarya strobilacea; assembly: GCA_036898215.1. NCBI lineage: Eukaryota > Viridiplantae > Streptophyta > Magnoliopsida > Fagales > Juglandaceae > Platycarya > Platycarya strobilacea. The sequence continues at coordinate 31,595,033 of CM072555.1, read as the reverse complement.
TTACTTCCTTCGACACACGTTTGACATCCAGTTCGAGCGAGTTCTAGTTCAATAGTCTTGCTTGACATCTAGCTTGAATAAGTGCCAATTTGAGAGATTCGTAAGACTCTTACTCGACTTTCAACTCGAGTGGGATTTGCACAAAGAAGTTCGCTCGACTTCCAGCTCGAGCAAGACGTAAACCCTAGTGATCGCTCGAGCTAGTTTTAACTCAGCTCGACCGAACTTCCATTTCTAGGGTTTGACATTGGTTACTATTTATACATATGTTATAATTTTGTAAAATAATTTTAGATACTTTTGAGAGCAACCAAATATTTTAGAAAGAGATGATCCTCTTGTAAACAATCTTGAAAGTTTATTGGGTGTATTAAACTTTGGAATTTATGAAGATTGTGTAATTGATCTCTTATACTCTACTTTTGTTGATAATGAATTCATTCCGACCTATCCCAACAATGTACGCAATGTCACATTGAGACAAACCACTTAAATTTTTGTGTTATGTGTGTGTGATTGTCTTTTTTTATTGTTTTGTTTCCGTTAAGATTTATTCTTAACAATTAGAATATTATTTTTAATACTATTATTGTTTTAAGAGTTTAAAAATTAAATTATTTATTATATTTTATATTAAAATCTAAAATATAATTATATAAAATAAAATAATTTGAGATAAAAAGAAATCTTAAATGGACTAAACAAATATATATTCTAGACAAAAGCACGAGAAGGTTTGAAAAGAATGGGTAGATTATTTTATTTTGTTTTATTTTTTTCTTATTTTTGTCCTTTTCAACACTTCGGGGGCACCAAAAGCTGAGCTACAAAACAAAACTTTGGCAAGTGGCGGAGATATTTGAGATAGTTTCGGTGCTTTCCAATTTTATTTGAGTAGGCAAAATCTAGATACTGTTGTGTACGTGAATCTAATTTAGTAATTTCATATATTTTGAGACGTTCAATAAAGCAACGGTGTCAGAGATAGCTATAAAACTCACATCAACATCAACATAAAGCACTTTTTTAAAAGCATCCAATTGTTATCCCTAAACTCTATAATTATTATAATTATGACTCTGTTTAGATTTAAAAATGAGATAAATTGAGATGAATTTAATTTATTTTTTAATATTATTATTATTTTAAGATTTGAAAAAGGTGTGTTGGAATTTGAAAAATGTATATTGAGATGTGAAAAATGTGTATAGAAATTTGTGTTTTGTATAAAAAATTATAAAAATATAATGATGAAATAAAAGTGAGCTCAACTCACTTCCTACTACAAGCGGGGCAATGAGTTTATTACCAAAGGTTTAATCCAAGCCATGGGTCCTCCGTGAAATATTGACTACTTCAAGCCATCCAAACTCGTCCCATAGACATGAACTAAAAGTAAGTCGTAGTCTCCATCATCCCATTAACCACAAATTCGGAGAATTATTGTGTTTTAATTCAAAAAAAATATCATTTTTAATTATATAAATTAATGTACGGCCATATTCTTAAAAATTTCAATTACATGATTTTTATTTTATTTATACCTTGGTTTATAGGCCTATAAAAGAGATATTATGTTATGTACCAAATCCTACCCAGATCGACCATAAATTAACTACAAAAAAAAAATCAAAAGGACAATGGCTTATCCGACAAAATGAGCAACTCATGCTGACCAAGCTAGGATCCAAGGAACATGGTCGATGATCAACAGGAGAGTTGTATGAGTTGTCTTTTGTGGAAAGTTATAGATTTGTAATCGCAGGGCTGGACCACTCACAATCATCACTATCGCGTCATGTTAATTTCTTCCTACTTGCAACGAATTAGTTAACAACTTTGTAATTATCCTCTTTTTTATTTTTAGCTGTTTACTAATTTATAGTTTAATATTTATTCATATATAGTTAACAACTTTGATTCAAATTAATCATAATTATAATGAGATCGTGATCAGTCCTTAATAGTTAGAAAGTGTCAATTCAGAAAACTCATTGTGTTGAAGTTAATGCACATTGCAAATAGTCAGGGCATTGTCCCGCCATATAAACTCATTATGGCCTTAGATCTGAGTTTCTAGTACCATTTAACAGGCCCGGCACGTGAATATGCCGTCGGTTTTTGAATTAGAACAAACAAAAAGGCAAGAAGTTGTTCTTTCAAAATAAATATTATTTTAATGTTTTGCCCTCATCTAGTCCTGTCAGATCGATTTGGGTGTCTTCTGTTTTGGATTTCATAGATATATATATATATATTTTTTTAAAGAGATTTATCGAATCTTAGGATTATATATCATTGTCATTTGTCAAACATGTACAGAGAGTCAGAGACTTATTTCTTTCGCGAACAGTAAAATATGGTGCTATGTCAAAAACAAATTTAAATTCAAAGTTTTCTTAATGCATGTACTTAACTAGAGAAAGATAAAAAAGATCAGAGAGAAAGAAAGTTAAAAGTATTCAAACTTACCTACAGTGGCTGACCGAAACGTAGTCCATCCATCCACCACATTCCTACTCGCTTTCACAATCGTCTTTCCAATCCCATCTCCGATGAACATCAAGTTCTTCTTCTTCCTCTCTACCTCCACATTCTCAAAATATGCACCCGCCTTTATGTATATCACAAACCTACGTAACAAATATTCATATATTATTGATATTGAAATACGTACAAAGTAGAGATCAGCACTTAAAACAAAACAAAAAAGCAAGTCGTATTTGGTCTATCTATCACAAACCTGGTCGTGCTCGAGTTTGGGGCTGCAGCTACTGCGTCTCCGATGGTGGTGAAATTTCCAGTGCCATCCGTAGCCACCACCAAGTCGTATTTGGTCTCAATCACTGAAGATTGCAACAGTTTTCGATCTTTCCGCATAACCCAAGATGGGAACCCATTTTTCATTTTACCATACTCGGGATACACCTCGGATTTGGAACTGTTAATCCTCGGGAGTTTCTTCAGTATGACCAGAGAGTTACTTACGTGGTGAGAGATATTATACAAGCTGTTCTTGATTTCGTCTCTCACATTTCCTTTGCTATAAGCAAACCCATCAAGGCACGTGTACTGGTTGGTCATTGCGGCGCTCAGCAGTGTTTGCAGGTTATGGTAATTCTTGGATGCTGACGATTTCCTGATGATCATAGCGAAAAGGTCGGAGATAGTTGTTCGAAGCTCGGCTATGGTGTCGTCGAAGAGCTCAAGGCAGTCGTCGAGAGCTCTCTTTTCAAGGGGGTCGAGCAGATTCTTGAGCTTCTCAAGGATGCCGGTACAGTTGGAGGAGGAGCTTTTGACCTCGGAGATAGTGTGGTTTACAGTGGCTGTGATGATCTGTTGGAGAGACTTGGAAGTGAGATCTGGGAAAGAAGAGAGTGTTGAGACGCATAGGTCTGGGTAGAGTGTACCTTGACATGTTGAATGCGCAACTTCGATGTGTTTGTGGAGGTGTATGTGGCCGCGGGGTATATCTATGGTTCTGGGGCTTTTCTTCAAATGGGTTATGTGGGAGTGTAGGGCTAAGACAATGGCTGAAATGGGCAAGAAAGTTAGCAAGATTACAATTATTTTCCTCACATTATACATGGCGGATGTTCAGAGGTAAAAGACCCAAAGAGAGGGGTTCGACTTCGACGGATAGATGCGACCCGGAAGGGATATGAGAAATATTTTAGTATATCACCCAAAAACATTTTACATATTGAAGTGATATGATCTTCAAAGGTTACCTTGTAAATTTATTTTTAGTGTCAAATAATTTTAGTATATCGTGTAAAATAATATTAATTTAAAATTTTATTTTTATGAAAAGTTTTTATGATTATAATATATTTTGAATGAGAAATTTTTTTCATCATCTTCGTACTATATATATATATTATATATATATATATATCTTTTTATTCTTTTTACTAGATTTATAGTATAAATGCTGAGTAAAAAAATTTAATTAATTAAAAAAAATAAAATTAGAAAAATTAGAACTAAATAAAATAAATAAAATAAATAAAATTAATAGTGTCTAGAAATAATAAATAACGAAATTATAATACGAGCTAATAAGTGTGGCAGCTCGTGATAGGCCTAGTTAATTCTTGTCAACGTGGTAGCACGCGATCAACGTGGGATTGGGCTTTATTGGATTAACGATGATTTAACGATGACTTTTTTTTCTTCTAATGATGAAGTTTTTTACTAATTAAACATGCTATAATATAAATTTTTTTAGTTTTAATTCTAATTAAACATACTTCAAATATGTAATTTACTTTCCAACTAAAACAAATTTTCGAAAATAGAAATGATATTTGTAATTATGAATGCGTAAAGGTTATGTAATTATTTTAAAAAATATAAATAAATACGAGACCCATACGAAAAAATATATAATTTTTTAATAGTAGATCATACTCTTTTTTAAAATACCTGCATAATTTTTACACATTCTATAATTTTATGTAATATTATTCTTTAAAAAATATACAATTGCAAAAAAAATTTATATCGTTATTCTTATTACATATGGGCGTGCAATATTGTGCAAATGATAATGCTATGCCGTTCAGCTTGTTTATTTGATGTGTTTCTAATATAAATTGTATTTTTTTAATTTTTATTTCAAATATTTTTTAAACATTTAAATATTTAAAAAATACTTATACTAACAGTGACTTTTTAACCATTAAATATAGAAAAATATTAAAAAATTAAATAGTTAAATAGTTAAATTGTAGGGACAGATTGAAGAGATACAGTATCATTATGCAAAAGAATTGGACCAAACTAAAAGTGCGTAGGGGAAGAACACTACTAAGAAGACAAAGCCAGCTCTATATATAATTTGGATGTAATTCAGTCGGTTGATGTTGTCTCTTGCTGCCCTGCATTTGTATGATTCAAACGACAAAATATAGTTTGCTCTGAGCCTATGAATCGTATTAATTTAATAAAAGCTTGTATGGATCGAGCAATTAAATTAGCAACTTTAATAAAATTTTGTTTTATATTATTTCTATCTTTAATAATCCACAGCTTTTTGCATTTTTTTATTTTTATTTTTTATGTTAGAAGTTATTAGGTTTCAAATTGATCTTGTCCAAACAGTTGGTATAGAAAGCTTGTTGCCGGGAATTGGGCACCCCAATTAATGCTACCTGAATTCTATTATTTAACTTGTTTTAAAAAGTATTAACACAAGTTGGGACTTGTAAACTCATACAAGTTGTTTTAATTTGCAACTGTTGAAATAGTTGGTTTGATTTCATTGAGCAAATATTAAAGTGAAGCCGTGTGCCTGTTATACAAAGCATGTTTAAAAGAATTGTATTATGGTCTGTTGAACCCAAGGTTTCAAGTCTCGTATTTACGTATAAATTTTGATGATAACAAATAATATTGAAAACTCAAGCTCAAGTTGTCTATGCATGAAGGGAGCTAAACACATCAAGAAATCAAGCATGAGTAAGAAAGATATCAAGTCTACAAATGAAGCTCATAGATTATTTTTGTACATCTCTTGATAAAATTAGAAATTGGATTAAGGCTCCAAATTACTCTTTTTTCTCATAAAACATCAAATTACTTTTTCCACATATGCAAGACATTTTTAAATGTCTTAGTTTTGAAAATTATGTTTTTCACATGTGCATAACACCATCAAACAAAATAATTTCGAAAATTATATTTTTTTATAAAAACTTGATTTTATAAGATGATTGATTATCATATTTGACATGTGCATATTTTGTTTGAAAGTCTTGAAGGGAGGTGGTGTGTTTTTTTGACTAATGCAAAAGGTAGATGATTTTGTTTGAGAATCTTAAAGGGTGGTTGTGTGTTTTTTTTGACAAATATAAAATATAGATGATTTGTTTGAAAATCTTAAAGGGTGGTTGTGTGTTTTTTTGACATATGCAAAAAGAAGATGATTTGGTTTGAAAAATAAATCATGCTCATTTTGTCTTGTATGAAAAGCAAAAGATTAGGTTTGATTTCTTTGAAAAATGAATGGAGTTGTCTTTGACAAATGCAAAAAGGAAATGTTTTTATTTGAATTTTTTGAAAAGTGAATAGTATTCTTATTTGACATGGGAATCTTTTCAAATTTGAAATTGAAGACTCATTTACCTATAAATAGCTCACTTGAGTTTTGCAAAAATTACAACAAGAGCTTACACATCTATTGCTAAATTTTGCATCATTCTTTCAAAGCTCTCATTCTCTCTTTTCTAAAGTTTTGAGCCTTAATTGTTGTTCTTGTTGAGAGAGATATAGTTTATGCTGTATTGTTCTTATTTCACTCATTGAGGAGTGTTTTCTGATAGCCTACCCACTATCAATTCTTGTATCAGTAAGAGGGTGTGTATAACCCTTGTGTGTGTAGAAGGTGTTCTACACAGGGAATAGTTAAATCACCAAGTGTGAGGTGATTGGAAGTAAGAGGGTGTGTATAACCCTTGTGTGTGTAGAAGGTGTTCTACACAGGGAATAGTTGAATCACCAAGTGTGAGGTGATTGGAAGTGTAGAGGGTGTTCTACACGGAATCTTTGGAGCGGTACTGCTCAAAGGTGTAATAGGTTTCTATCTCCACCTAAAGGAGATTGAATAGTAGATTTGGGAATCCTCAAGGGGTAGCTTGAGGTGAGGACGTAGGCAGTGGGGCTGAACCTCGTAAAAATACTGAGTTTGCTTTCTCTTACCCTACTCTTTATATTTCCTACTGCTTTATATTTTGGTTATATTTTATATTGTATATTTAGTTTATAAGTATTAAATTTTTAATATAACCCAATTCACCCCCCCTCTTGTGTTAGTCATCTGGGCAACAAGTGGTATCAGAGCTAGAGCTCTATTATAAGATTAACTATCTTTTGAGTTAAGATCTTATGGCTAACATTGCAGCTTCATTTGGTGAAGGTCAATCTAGCAGTCGGCCTCCACTCTTTTGTGGAGACAATTACTCATTCTGGAAAGTTAGAATGAGAATATTCCTTCAGGCTCAAGGTCGAGAAATCTGGAAATGTATTGTAAATGGACCTTATATTCCAACAAAAGTAGTTGATGGAGTAAAGGTCAAAAAGGAAGAAGAAGAGTTTAATCGTGAAGACGATAGACTTTATACTTTGAATTTAACTGCTATGAATTTATTATATAATGCTCTCAATGGTAATGAATTTAATAGAGTAATGACTTGTGCTACAGCAAAGGAAATTTGGGATAACTTGGAAGTTACTTATGAAGGAACTTCTCAAGTCAAGGAATCAAAAATTTATATTCTTACTCATGAATATGAAATGTTTAAGATGAATGATGATGAATCTATTTCTAGTATGTACACTCGTTTTACTAACATCATAAATAGCTTGACAGCTCTTGGCAAAGTTTATTCCAAAGTGGAGATAGTAAGAAAAATTCTCAACTCTCTACCAAAACGTTGGGAATCAAAAGTGACAGCGATTCTTGAAGCTAGAGACCTCAAGAAGCTCGAAGTGAATGAACTCATCGGGTCACTTATCACCCATGAGTACACATTGAAAAGAGGAGAAGAAGAAGAAAAGTCAAAGAAGAGCTTGGCACTTAAAGCTGTTCCACATGAAAGTGAAAGTGATGAAGATGAGGAAAATGACGACAAAGATGAAGAAGTTGCGATGATAACAAGAAGAATTCAGAGGTTCTTAAAGAAAAATAAAACTCCTCCAAGGAAATCCTTCAATAAGTTTTCCAAGAAAGATTCAGGTAAAAATGACACTTTAATTTGTTATAAATGCAATAAACCCGGTCATATCAAGCCAGATTGTCCTCTGCTAAAGAAAGATCGAAACAAAGGCAAAAAAGCAATGAAAACTACGTGGAATGATGATTCAAGTAGCTCAGATAGTGAAGCAAGCAATGGAGAATCAGGAAATCTTTGTCTTATGGCTAAAGATGACATTGAGGTAACAAATTTTGATAATATTGAAGATCCTTCATATGAAAAAATGCAAAATGTTTTAGAAGAAGTATATGAGGAATTTGAAAAATTGGGTATCAAGTATACTGTTTTGAAAAAGAAAAATTCTTCTTTAACAAACGAAATTGATATTTTAAGAAAAGAAAATATTGTTTTGAAAGATGAAAATTTTGAGTTGAAGAAAAAGAAAACTGATTTAGAAAATATTATTGAAAACTTTACGAATGGAAAAAGAAATTTTGAAAAACTTCTTGGTAGTCAAAGATGTGTTTTTGATAAGGCAGACTTGGGATATATGCCAAAACAAAAATACAAACCTTATAAAAACTTCTTTGATAATCCTTCTACATCAAAGTCCAATATTCAAAATTCTTTTCATAAAAATAATTTTGTTAAAAAAGGATACTATTATAATCACTCAAGTTCTTCATATATGTCACATGCTATTTGCAATTTTTGTAATAGAAATGGTCATAATTATTTTGCTTGTCCTATTAGAAGAAAACATACAATGACTATTAGGGCCATATGGGTACCTAAAAATCTTATTTCTTCTAATACTAATAAATAAAGGACCCAAAGAACTTGGGTACCAGGAATTGTTTTTAATTGCTTTTGTAGGTATGCATGAAGTATTCTACAGGTAAAAATAAATGATTTTTAGATAACGGATGCTCAAGATACGTGACAGAAGACAAAACTAAATTCATTGACTTCACTTCTAAAGAAAAAGGATGTGTGATATTTGGAGACAATTCAAAAGGGAAGATCATGGAAATAGAAGGAAAGATCATCAAGACTTAGTACAAGATGCAACCAAATAGTGGAAACATGTGAAAGATCATCCAGCGGAATAAATTCTAGGAGAACCTTCACGAGATGTAAGTACTCGATTATCTTTTAGAAATATTTGCAATCATACTGCTTTTCTATCTTAGATTGAACCTAAAAATATTGATGAAGCACTTCTTGATGAATCTTGGATTCTAGCTATGTAAGAAGAGCTTAATCAATTTGAAAGAAATGATGTTTGAACACTTGTTCCTAAACCCAAAAATCATACTATTATTGGAACAAAATGGGTTTTTAGAAACAAGAAACATGAGTCCGGAGTCATTACTAGAAATGAGGCTCGACTAGTGGTCCAAGGTTTCAATCAAGAAGAATGAATCAATTATGATGAGACATATGCACCAGTCGCAAGATTAGAAGCTATTCGAATGCTACTTACATATGCTTGTTATAAAGACTTCAAACTTTTTCAAATGGATGTTAAAAGTGCTTTCTCAAACGGTTTTATAAATGAAGTAGTATATGCTGAGCAACCTCCAGGTTTTGAAAATCATATTTCTCTAAATCATGTTTTCAAACTCACAAAAGTACTATTTGAACTCAAACAAGCTCCTAAAGCGCGGTACGAGAGATTCAGTAGTTTCTTGATTGAAAAAGGCTTTTTAAGAGGAAAAATTGATACAACTCTTTTCATTATATACGAAAATGATGATATTCTTTTGATTCAAATTTATGTTGATGATATAATATTCGGTGCTACTAATGAAAATATGTGCCAAGTTTTTGCTAAGACTATGCAGGAAGAATTTGAAATGAGCATGATGGGAGAGCTTATATTCTTTCTCGGATTGCAAATTAAGCAAGCAAAAAGTGGGATATTCATCAATCAAAATATATTAAAAAATTGCTGAAGAAGTTTGGGATGGAAGGTGCTAAGGAAACTGGAACACCAATGAGCTCATTCACTAAACTTGATAAAGATGAATCCGGTAAACTAGTTGATTCGAAGGTATATCGAGGTATGATTGGTAGCTTATTATATTTGACAACCGGTAGACCAGATATTATGTTTAGTGTATATTTATGTGCACGTTTTCAATCATTTCCAAAATAATCTCATTTGATTGCAGTCAAGCGGATTTTTAGATATTTTGCCAATACCATTGACTTAGAGTTATGGTATCCTAAACACATTATTTCGATCTTATTAGTTATTCAGGTACTGATTATACTAGTTCTTTGAAATAAGATATCATTTTTTTGAGATCATGTGCAGAAAAGGCGATATAGTACTGGAGTTCACAAACACACACGATCAGTTAGCAAATATATTCACAAAACCCTTACCAGAAGATAGATTATTTATGATTAGAAGAGAAATAGGTATGATGCATGTTATGAATATCTCTTGAAAGATAGATCAGAGTTCATAAAAATAGAGAGATATTTTTTTAAATACTTTTACATAAACTTGAGGTTCTTAGCCTCATGTTTGAGACGCTCATTCTCTTCATACAATATCATGTCATCCCTATCCATGGGAACTGGCAAGTGGAATGAAGAATCCAATAGAGATTTCAACTTTTTATTCTTCTGCCGAAGGATTCCTTCCCTTGTGTGAGACTCTTGAACAATTCGTTGAAGTACAACAATTTGTTCTTTAAGCTTTTCAACCTCATGATTTTTGACTTTTAGCCGCTGGGAAAAAGCGACAATAGAGGATGAGTAGCGAGTCCCGAGACTCACCAAGTCGTAGATAGCATCGGAGTCTGGCTTATTAGCCAAACTGTTGTTCTCTTGCTGCAACATGGCGCCAATGGTAGCTGCAGAAAGGACATGAGATTGAGATGTAGAATACCTCATGGATGCATCTAGAGGAATGTTAGAAGAATAAGCCATTGAGAAAAGAATTGAAAACTTAAAGCGAGAATATTGAAGGAATGCAGATGAGTTATAGAGATGAGAATAAGATTTGATGCAAATCGGATGAACTTTAAAACTGATTTTATAGAGATAGCATAAAGAACAAGACAAACTATTGTCTCTTCAAATCTTATTAGTCAAAAGAAATATAAGATATGCTGGACACACATTGTCAAAAGTTTTCTTACTAGAAAAACGATTCTCTGCTCCTATCATGGCATTGACGGCCTTAGGAGAGAAAATTGATGGTTGATGCGTCAAGGGTTCCTGATTCAAGTCTGGAACATTAGTGAAAGAGAATTGTTCGGCCATTCTATCGTTATGGAGAAACAGAACTTAGGTCAAGAAGCAATACTTTTTTTTGTATCCGATAGGTGAAAATGATTTTTTTTATAGAAACTCAGAGCCTTCAAACTCGTTTTTCAACAACATCAGGCGATTGATCTGCTTTCGCACCGACTGCTAGAGCTAAACCTCCAACCTTTACAGGTTTTATCAGATACGCGTGGCTCCGCACCGAACTGTCAGAGTTAGACTTCTAACATTTGCAGGTTTTGTCGGACATGCATGGCTCTGCACCGCATTGCCAGAGCTAGGCTTGCAGCTTTTGCTGTCTTTGTCGGACACGGATAATTTTAATTATTCAACTTCAAATCTCTGGAATATCTAATTCATCAATAACATCAAGCGGATTTAAATCTTCTTCCGTACCGAGATGATAAAATTCGGCTTCAACGTTTGCAACTTTTGTCGGACACGGGTGGTTCTAATTTCTACAGTCTCTACTAACGCAGCGTTTTATTTGTCTATTGGTTATTGCAGGAATATATCTTATTGATCTAATTATGATTCCTTTTTAATGATGCCAAAAGGGGGAGAAGTCTTATACTAGTATTATACTACCCTGTTATATATGCTAGAATCATGTTTATATTTTTCTTGAAATACTAACGCATATTTTCAGAGGGAGCTTAAGTATTACTGCAGGTCGCAGATTTCTACTAAGTATTTGTCATCATCAAAAAGGGGGAGATTGTTGAACCCAAGGTTTCAAGTCTCGTATTTACGTATAAATTTTGATGATAACAAATAATATTGAAAACTCAAGCTCAAGTTGTCTATGCATGAAGGGAGCTAAACACATCAAGAAATCAAGCATGAGCAAGAAAGATATCAAGTCTACAAATGAAGCTCATAGATTATTTTTGTACATCTCTTGATAAAATTAGAAATTGGATTAAGGCTCCAAATTACTCTTTTTTCTCATAAAACATCAAATTACTTTTTCCACATATGCAAGACATTTTTAAATGTCTTAGTTTTGAAAATTATGTTTTTCACATGTGCATAACACCATCAAACAAAATAATTTCGAAAATTATATTTTTTTATAAAAACTTGATTTTATAAGATGATTGATTATCATATTTGACATGTGCATATTTTGTTTGAAAGTCTTGAAGGGAGGTGGTGTGTTTTTTTGACTAATGTAAAAGGTAGATGATTTTGTTTGAGAATCTTAAAGGGTGGTTGTGTGTTTTTTTTGACAAATATAAAATATAGATGATTTGTTTGAAAATCTTAAAGGGTGGTTGTGTGTTTTTTTGACATATGCAAAAAGAAGATGATTTGGTTTGAAAAATAAATCATGCTCATTTTGTCTTGTATGAAAAGCAAAAGATTAGGTTTGATTTCTTTGAAAAATGAATGGAGTTGTCTTTGACAAATGCAAAAAGGAAATGTTTTTATTTGAATTTTTTGAAAAGTGAATAGTGTTCTTATTTGACATGGGAATCTTTTCAAATTTGAAATTGAAGACTCATTTACCTATAAATAGCTCACTTGAGTTTTGCAAAAATTACAACAAGAGCTTACACATCTATTGCTAAATTTTGCATCATTCTTTCAAAGCTCTCATTCTCTCTTTTCTAAAGTTTTGAGCCTTAATTCTTGTTCTTGTTGAGAGAGATATAGTTTGTGCTGTATTGTTCTTATTTCACTCATTGAGGAGTGTTTTCTGATAGCCTACCCACTATCAATTCTTGTATCAGTAAGAGGGTGTGTATAACTCTTGTGTGTGTAGAAGGTGTTCTACACAGGGAATAGTTAAATCACCAAGTGTGAGGTGATTGGAAGTAAGAGGGTGTGTATAACCCTTGTGTGTGTAGAAGGTGTTCTACACAGGGAATAGTTGAATCACCAAGTGTGAGGTGATTGGAAGTGTAGAGGGTGTTCTACACGGAATCTTTGGAGCGGTGCTGCTCAAAGGTGTAATAGGTTTCTATCTCCACCTAAAGGAGATTGAATAGTGGATTTGGGAATCCTCAAGGGGTAGTTTGAGGCTAGGACGTAGGCAGTGGGGCTGAACCTCGTAAAAATACTGAGTTTGCTTTCTCTTACCCTACTCTTTATATTTCCTACTGCTTTATATTTTGGTTATATTTTATATTGTATATTTAGTTTATAAGTATTAAATTTTTAATATAACCCAATTCACCCCCCCTCTTGTGTTAGTCATCTGGGCAACATGGTCTAACAGAAATATTACACAGAGGCATGCACGTTAGATCAGTCATAGTCACTACAAAGGATAATTTGTTGAGGGTACCTCTTTGCCCAGTATACTTCTTCGTTCATTGTTTTAATTATAAAAATTTTGAGTCCTTCTTTTAACAAGTTTAGCCGAATAAGACTTTGTTTCAGTGGTTTGTACAATTTGTTCTAAGATTATAGTGAGTCATTTGATATCAGTCTTGAGCCATCTTATTCAAGAGTTAGCACATGATATTCATAAACCGCTTAGATATGGAAATATTATGATGAAGATAGATGATACTATTGATTAGGAATTTTTACTTCATGTGTTACATGCCTTTGGTTTCTCTATGGAGGTATGTAATATTATTTCTCAATGTGTAACTACGCCATGGTATACTATTATCATGAATGGGACAACTAAATGATTTTTTAAGGGAGATCGAGCGCTTTGGCAAGTGGATCCCCTTTTTCCATATTTATTAATTTTGGTGGAGGAGATTTTCTCTCGCTTATTGAGAAGCAAGTTTGAGCATGGAAATATGGGTTATTTCTCTCATCCAAGAGGTTGCCCTTTAATTTCTCACATTCTTTATATGAATGATATGTTGATTTTTGCGAATGGAATGAAAAGATCGATTGCGGCTATATTGGTGGATACTCTCGGTTTGAATGTGAGTTGCACAGACAGGTGGAGAATGCAAATAAGTCATCTCTGTTTTTTTTCCTTTTAGATTTCAACTGTTAAGTGAAGATTTCTATTACAGATGACATGATTTTTAGAAATCTATTTTCCTGTAAAATACATTGTGGTCCCCATTATATATGGCCGAATGAGATTTGAATATTTGGATAAGTTGTTGCAGCGAGTTAGACATAAAATAGAAGACCGGAAAATGTGATTTCTATCAGCAAGTGTTATTTTTTTTTTAAGTATGTACTAACGAGCATTCCAGTTCACTTGTTGGCAGCAATTCAACCTACAAAATCTGTTTTGCATAAGCTACACAATATGTTTGGTGATTTTTTTTTTTTTTGAGTTTGCCAAGAGGGCAATCCTAAGTGTAAATGGGTGTCTTGGGATGAGATTTGAAAGCTTATAGATGAGGGAGGTATAAGTTTTAGAAGCATGTTTGATATTCAAAGTTTGCTTCATATCAAATTTGCTTGAAAATTATTGACAAGTACTTTTATGTGGGCTCTTTTTTTGGTGCAAAGTATGTGTGATATCAACATATATTTCCTGTAAATGCAAAGAAAGGTACCGGATTTTGAAGGATGGTAATGACATCGGTTCCTTTAATTCTTGATAATTCAAATGGATTGTAAAGGAAGAAAAAATTTCTTTTTGGAGGGATAAGTGGTTGGATTTAGGCCCTTTATGTGCTCAACAAGAAAAAATTTCTTTTTGGAGGGATAAGTGGTTGGATTTAGGCCCTTTATGTGCTCAACAAGGAATTATGGCTCATCTATACTTGAGTATTATGCAATGTATGGAAGAAAATAGTTGGGATGTTGATTTCTTAGTGCAATTAGTGGGTAGTAACCTTGCCGATCATATTATGCAAAAGATTGGAGGAATAAAATAGGGATTGAATTTTTTTGATTTGGTTAGGCAGTTCAGATGACAATTTTTCTACAAAGAGTGCATGAAAGTTAGTTCATGTAGTTTTCCCAAAAAGGCAATGGATGGATATGGCACTCAGCACTGCCTAAGAAGTTCTCGGTTACAATATGGAAAGCTTTACCTCAGAACTTGAGTGTTGATGATCATATAGGGCGTATTGGTATCCTTTTGATATCAAAATGTGAGAATAATGAGGAGGGTGTTTATGAAGGCTTAAATCATGTTCTTTATAAGGGAAGGGTAGTTGCTGCTATATGGAAATCGATCTCTTATGCTTTGGAATTCCTTATGTTGCTGAAAAAACTTGGAGGAGTCGGTGGATGCATGGTTTATACATACCAAAAGCACTTCTCAGGTTAGGATTTTTAATTGGTCTTCCCTATTCAACTTCCAAAACAAGAAAGCTGATTGTTGTTGCTTGGAAGAAATTATATTTGGGATAATTCAAGTTGAATGTAGATGGTAGTAACAAAGAGAATCCCGTAGAGTTGGGTGTAGGTGGTGTTTTGTGAAATGATAAAGAAATATTACAACTTGCATTTACTGCTAACATTAAGTGTACAAGAATGATAAAACAAAGTTTGTGGCTTTACTATTGGGACTTAGACAGTGCAAGGAGAGGGGTTCCTGCAATATTATTGTAGAAATGGACTCGTTGTTATTGATTTCTTGGTTGAGGGAGGGTTATTGTAGATTATGGTATTTAGAAGATCTTTGGGAGAAAATAAGATGTCTGTTGTAGGAAATGAATATTTGATTCCAACATATGTTTAGGGAAACTAATTATGTAACAGATTTTCTGGCTTGTTTAGGTGGTAATGGCTACAATAAATCTTGGTCCTTGACAAATAATTTATCTTCTCAGCTCATTGGCATATTCTCATAATAGATAGGCTTGGATTTCCTTAAGAAAGGTTTCATGCGATGCAAGGATGTGAAATGTTGCTAATTGTTGATAGATTTTTTATATGGCTATTTTCTGTTTATAAGGGAGACATTCATGTGTTGGGAATGGTGGTTTTACTATTAGTATATAGTGAATCAATTCTTTTGGAATAAGTCTGAGGGCATATGATTTGTAAAAAGTATTCCTCCGCTAAAAGTCAAGGTTTGTATTAATAATAGGAGTTTCCTCATGTTAAAAAAAAATGATTTGTTGAAAAGATTCTTGCAAGAGGTGGTGGTGCTCTAGAATGTTTGTTTGAGTATGCAGGTATGGATGTAGAATTTGTTGTGATACAAGATGAGGCCGTAACACCATTTTGATCTGCACGGCTAACATGTGCATAGTATATAACTCTAATAGTCCCTTTCAAGTCAAGATGCCTCTAGTGTAGACTTGAATATAAAAGATAAAACCTTGCAACAGACAAAGGCTTAGTAAGAAGGCCCGCTAATTGATCATTTCTAGAAATGAATGCCACTAATAAAGATTTATTTAGAACTCTATTTTAAACAAAGTGAAAGTTGATCTCCACATGCTTTGTTCGGGTGTGAAATACTGGATTTGAGGAGAGATACATGGCACCTAGATTATCACAGTGCAATGTTGGTGCTGTATCCATATTGATGCTGAGGTTTTTACAGATAATTTTCACCCAAATAATTTCAGTTGTGGTATTAACCACAACTTTGAAATTCAACTTCAATTGAAGACCTTGCGATCATTGGCTGTTTCTTAGATGACCAGGAGATCAAATTGGAACCAGAGAAAAGAAGATATGCCCTGGTGGATCATCGATCGTCAAGACACCCTG
Source organism: Platycarya strobilacea (assembly GCA_036898215.1). Lineage (NCBI taxonomy): Eukaryota > Viridiplantae > Streptophyta > Magnoliopsida > Fagales > Juglandaceae > Platycarya > Platycarya strobilacea. The sequence goes on along the minus strand of CM072555.1, from coordinate 31,578,447 downwards.
CCCAGTCGGCATTAGAAAAAGTTTTGATGTTCATGGTAGATGACTTGCTTAATAAAAGACCAAGATGAGATGTGTTTTTTAGGTAGTGGAGAATTTATTTAACTGCTTTCCCACGGGGAACTCGTGGAGCATGCATGTATTGACAGACCTTACTCACAGTGAAAGCAAGATCAGACCTTGTGAAATAAATGTACTCTAATGAAATCAAAATATTGTGATAGAGTGATGGATCTTCAAAGTGGTTACCAATGTACAAAGGTACTTTTTCAGAAGTGTCTATAGGTATCTTAAAAGGCTTCACGGAGGCCATGTTGGTTCGTTGTAGAAATTCTAAAATATATTTCTTCTGGGTGAGCAACAAGCCATCTGTAGTATGTGTTGCTTCGATCCCTAAAAAGAAATTGAGTGGGTTGAGATCTGAGACTGAAAACTCAACATGCAGTGCATGAACCAACTATAATTAAGTTTATAGATGATCCTGTAATAAGCAAGTCATCAACATAGACTAACATGTAGAGTGCTTTGGACCCACGATGTTTGACAAATTGTGAGCAGCCTGGAAATGAAATGGTGAAGTCAAGATCAAATAATTTTTGACTGAGACAAGAATACCAAGCATGAAGCTACTATTTAAAACCATAAATTGCTTTCCGAAACTTGCATATAATTGGGAACTTGGGCATGACTGAATCTGGGTAATTGTGCCATGAACACTGTTTCAAAAAGTAGACCGCAAAGGAAAGAATTCTGATTGTCATATTTATGAATAGGCCAACTATGAGTTACTGTTAGAGCAAGTACTAATCAAATTGTAGTTGCTTTAATAACTAGATTGAAGATCTAGTCATAATCCAAACCAGATTTCTGTAAAAATCATTTGGCTATCAAACAAGCATTCTGACGCTCGATGGTGCCATCAACTTTGTATTTAATTTGAAAGACCCACTTACAGGATATCACATTAGGTAGCTTAGTTGGTGATACAAGAGTCCATGTGTTATTTTTTAGAAGAGTGTTGAACTTAGCTAACATGGCCTTGCGCCATTTGGGGTATTTTTGAGTAGTGGAATAGCATAATGGATTTTCGAGGATACTGAGGTAGTGGAGAGGTGAGCTCGAGGAGGAAGCCAGATGATGGTGTCGTTGGTAAACCATCATGGACGAGCTGAATCGGTTTGTGATCTTGTTATAATTGATTGAATAGGTTGCTGAACATGATGAGCAGACATCTAAGATGAAGGAGGACTAGGTGAAGAAAATGAGTGAAGTGATGGTCCTAAAATTGATTGAGTTGGAGTAGCGCCTGTATGAATCAAAGGAAGAGGAAGTGGGCTTGGATGGATGGGGCAAATGGAAAGAAATATTCATTAAAAGGAATGTCTTTAGAGATATAGGTTTGTTTGGTAGGAATGTGATCACGAATGTAACCATAGTGGGTTGGGCTCAACCCAAGATAAACATATTGCGTGAACTGATAGTCAAATTTATGCTGATTAAAGGGCCTGGTTAAGGGCCAACAGGCTGACCCAAAAACCTAAAGGCCTTTATAAACAGGTTCAAGTTTATGTAAAAGAACATATGGAAAGTAGTGTTGAAGAGAGGGGGAAGGCAGCATAGTGATTAACGTAACTGCATGTTTAAATGCCTAAGGCCAAAAAACTAAGTTTAATGGAAGCATGTGCTAATGGACAAGTAATATGATGTTTAATACCCAAAGTGGACAAGATTTCAGTAAAAGAGCGGATTTTCTCACCCTAATTAGTTTGAACTTGTTTTATTTTGGCACTAAATTATAATTCAAAATAAGATTTGAATTTAGTAAAGACAGATAATACATGCCTGTAAAGGAAATAATCAAGTATGGTGTAAATAGTCATCAATAAAGTAATATGACACCAAAAGCCTTTACTTGAGACATAAGGAGATGGACCACAAAAAATCACTAGATACAAGTTGAAAGGGTGTTGTGGACTTAGTAAATCTAGTAGGAGCAAATGTGCGATGGTGCTTAACTATAGCACATGAATTACGAAATTGAGAAATGGAAGATGGTAAAAAGGAAGGCCATGTTGATGGAAAATGGCTCTAACAATCTTGATGGATGGGTAACTTAATCTTGAGTGCCATGTCGGAATAGAAGTAAAAGAACTTGTATAAGCTTGAGAGGGCTGTGTTGAAAATGTATAAAGTCCATTAGTGGTTGTCCCTTGAACAAGAACTCTCCCTATGGTGCATTTCTTTACATAGAAATGATTAGAAAAGAATTGGAAGTAAATATCGTTGTCTAAGCAAAACTGTCTAATAGAAACAAGGTACTTAGTAAAGGAAGGAATACAGAGAAGTTTAGTTAAAATGAACTAAGAAGAAGATTAAGGAAAAGTAGTAGAACTGGTTTGGAAAATTGGGACTATTGAACCATCATCAACACAAAGTTGTTCATCACCATTATGTTTAGCAGATTGGATGTTCAAATTAGCCAGATCACTTGTTATGTGATTGGAAGTCACCGTTTCAGGATACCAGACACTATCACAAGGTTGAGAAAATGAGCTATAATGGGTTGAGGGAGAGACAGAAACCGTACAGGCTTGGTTAAGCTGATACAAGCACTTGAGTGCTATATGCCTAAGTCTATTACATACTTGGCAAATAAGACGAAAGTCAATTGTTAAAGAAGATGAATTAGGGAATAAGTTAACTAAGGGACTAGGAGAACTACGATCGTAATTTGTATTATAACATCCTCCACGACTGCGATTATTGTGAGAACGGCCACGAAATTCACGAGTATAACCAGGATTTGAAAAATTAGGTAGGCAAGAGGGCAGGGAGGGGAAAGATGAAAGCTCAAATTTAGTGGACAACGAGTCCTATATATATCTCTAATATCATGCTTAAGTAGCTGGTTTGTATTTCATTGAGTATATATTACAATGAGGTCACGTGCCTTTTATACAAAGTATGTGTGAAATAATATTCTAGTTTAACAAGCATTTTACAATTGGTGCTATGCATAGAGGCATGCACAATGCAGGAGTCACAATCTCTACAAACGATGATTTGTTGAATAGATTCTTGGTAAATGTGTGGTGCTATAGAAGGTTTGTCTGAGTCTGCATGTATAGATGTAGAATCTGCTGTAACACATGATGAAGGCGTAACATCATTTTGATCTGCATGGCTTGCATGTGCATCATGTTTAGCTCTAATAGAAACTTATTCCAAATAATAAAAAATAGTTAAAATATTAATATTTTTTGTCTTTTATTATGAAAAACTTCCACATCAGTAATATGTTGGTGTAATAATAAGATAAGAGGGGTTTGTAGATAAATTTTATTTTCTTCTAGATGCATGCTGCGATATGTAAGATAATAACATTGCTTTTAATTTTTTGAAATTATGTACACATATCATTGTATACATAATCTGATTATATATAGTACAAGATAGTCTAAATAAGGGAAGTTACAACATATAAGGCTATAATTTACAAAATCGGTCTAAATAAGGGAAGTTACAATATATAAGGCTATAATTTACAAAATAAGTTCCTTGATTCTAGTTTGTATAATTTTTGCTCAAAGATCATGTTTGTTGCTTGGTCTTAGTTGGTAGAGGAATCTCAGTAAAATATTCCTTCATACGCCCCCGTAAAAGCATACTACTATCACGAGGCCGATCTTGTCCCTTAAATGATCTGTACGTTGACGTGAGATAATTTTGTAAGTAGATCTACAAGCTGATCATTTGTTTGTATATAACAAACATCGAGTGCACCTTTGCGAACCAAGTCACAAACAAAGTATAAATTAATTTTAATATGCTTTATTTGTGAATGTTGTACAAGATTATAGCTATGATGAGTGGCACAAAGATTATCACACAAGAGCAGTGGCACTTTTGGTAGGGAGAACTTTATTTTACTAAAAAGGGATAAAATCTACATAGATTCAGAAGCAGTAGTGGCAAGGGCCTTATATTCGGCTTTTTGGATGACCTTACAATGGTGTGTTGCTTTTTGAAACTCCACAAGATAGAGTTGGTGTCGAGTATAATAAGGTACGCAGATGTGGAGCTACGATTATCGAAGTTTCTCATCTAATCAATATCAAATAAATATGTAAGAGATGGATTGATGGTTTTCTTTATCATGACATCACGAAAAATTAAAATTTTCAAGTAACATAATAATCGTTTGGTGGTAGCCCAGTGGATTGTTGATGGGTAGCGTATGAATTATGAGAGTTTATTCACTGGAAAACTAAAATCAAGCTAAGTTAAGGAGCGATATTGCAGAGCACCAATGACTCGATGATTGTAGAATCCATGGAAGAGAAGCCATTAACCAATTATAATGAAATAGAGGTAGCCAATGGGGTGATCACATCCTTGGCGCCATCCATGCTAGTGTGAGTCAAGAGATCACAGATATATTTGTACTAAGTGAAAGGCAATCCATGACTAGTATAGATAATCTTAATGCCAAGAAAAAAATGCAATGGCCCCAAATCTTTGAGAGAGAATTTCTAGTCAAACTATTGAATAATGCTTGCGACAAAGTTATAATCATTGTCTATGATAATCAAATTATCCATACATACAAAACAATAGACAAGTATGGAATTAGTATTGTACGTAAACAACGATGAATCAGATTTATTATTTGCAAAACCAAATTCTAATAGTGTTTATTTAAAAGCAGATTACAAAGATCGAGGTGCTTGTTTAAAACTATATATAACTTTATGAAGACAACATACATGGTCATGTCTCACTAGATTCCAAAAGCCTAGAGGCTGAGTCATGTAGACTACTTCCATAAGATGACCATGAAGATAAGCTTTGTTTACATCGAGCTGTCTTAGTGACCAACACTGCATCATAACAAGAGTTAAAATAATGCGAATTGTGACTGGTTTAACTACATGACTAAAAGTTTCAGTGTAGTAAATTCCTAGCCTTTTATTAAAGACTTTGGCCCTAAGCCTCACATTAAACCTATCAATGGAGCCATCAGTAAGTTTCTTTATCTGAAAAACTCATTTGCATCTAATAATATTTCACCTCTTTAGTAGTAGAATCAATTTCCAGGTATCATGATACATTAGAGCAGTTACCTCAGAGGACATGGCATGATGCTATTGAGAATCAAAGTAGGCTTTACTGTCACTAGTTGATTCCTAGGAGGGATATTGAATGTCTGTGTCTGTGAACAAAAATGAGTTTTTGGATTTGTAATATCGTTCATGCAGTGATTTACTATCTTTTGTGTGTGAGGTGCAATTTCTTGAAGAGATGCGTACTCATGACTTGCAGGAGCAATTTGTATATGACTTCTAAGTGAAATTAAAGAAAGAGATGAAGAAACACTTACCTAAGGAGGAAGGAGAGGACTTCACCAAATACAAAGTAAGGGTGGCAGTGGTCAAATCTGGAGCTTCAGGCAGTGGCAATTGTGCGAGAGAAGCTATTGACATGGGAACCACCACAGCAAGTGGTCTGTTCGAGTGAGGCATGAAATGAGCTAAGATCTCTAAGAGATGGGGTTTCGGTTGAGTCAGAAGAATTTTTTTCATTAAATAAGACATGTCAAGACGTATAAAAGTTCTAGCATTAGACTCAAGACAGAAGTAGACATTTTGGGGAAATGAGTAGCCTACGAAAATATACTGCTTGAACTTGGGTTGAAACTTTTGATGGTTGTAGAGCCTAGTTAAGAGATAACAAAGTCAACTAAATTTCTTAAGTTTCATATAGTTTGGGTTCTGATTAAAAAGCATCTCAAATAGTAATTTATTTTTCAATGTTGAAGTTGGCATCTGAATAATAAGATATGTGGCAGTTTGAAAAGCATATAGCCAATATGAAAGAGGCATATGGGCATTAATGAGGAGTATGACCTCGATTTTATCAAGATGAAGATGTCACCTTTCAGATATGCCATTTAGTGTGGGGTGTAGGGAGTAATAGTGTAGTGATGGATGCTGTGAACAGATGAGTAAGACTTATGAGCAATGTATTTACCTCCATTACCTGAATATATGCTCTTGATTGTGGTATTAAATATATTTTCCACAAGATGCCAAAATTGAGGATATATACTCTGAACACTTGATTTATGGGACATAAGATATAACTAAATATATTTGGTAAAATGGTCAAGAAAAATAAAGGATAGTACTAATTGATTAAGGGCATTGAAGAGTACCAATGCCATTAAGGGAAGTTAGCGAGAGTATTTTTTCATTGATAGCAGTGGCAGGGTTAATGGTGATAATAAGATTATCAGAAGGTGATAGAAGAGAGGATCCAGTAGGAGGTCATAGTCGAGAATGAAATAAAGGTCTTGTTAGAGATTGGCTCTCCTGATATTATGTAAGAAAATAACACTACTTTTGGTTCTTGGAAATTTTGTACATATTTCGTTGCTATACATAATCTAATTATATACTGTACAAGGTAGTCAATTAAAGAAAGTTACAACATATAATGCTATGAAATTTACAAAATCAAATTCTTGATTATAGCTTGCACAATGTCTGCCCAGAGATCACGCTTGCCATTGGGTCTTACTTGGCAAAGGAAATATCAGTAAAATCTTCGTTAATACAATAGAAGATAAAAAGGAGGGCATGTAGCTAGGCAGCAAGGTGAAGGAGGCCTGGATGAGCAGAGACAACAACATAAAGATATGGGTGCTTTGGCATGCGGATTGGGCTCCAATTAAAATTTAGACTCAATTGAAATTAACTTAGTTTAATTTAATTATAAATTGAGTCTAATATTTAAATACATACTTCTCAAATTATTAAATTTATTTTAATTAAAAAAAATTATATTTTAAATCTACAACTTTTTTCAACTCAATGTCTCTTTACTTATGAGATTTACAGTTGTTTTTAATTTTTCATAAATATATTTAAATTTATCTTAATATCTAAATTTATTTTAAGTGTATCTCGTAAAACTCATTCAATTATCTCAATTTATTATTATTCATAAAAAAAAAAAAACTTAAAATAAGTCATTTCAACTCAATTTAACACCAAATCATGCCTAAATATTTTTTCCTTCTCCTTCCATGTCTTAAAAGAGAATATAGAGAGGAAGTATCAAACTTCATTTTATAGACGAATTCATACGCGGCCCAAATTCGTGGATAGTAGCACTGTAAAATCACATATAATATTTGTGTCCATAATAATCTTTATTTTAGTCACTGAATAAATCATGCATGGATGCACATATAAAATGGCCCAAAATTATCAATTCGTATAAAATAAATGAATCTGTTATAAAACTAAAAAGAAAACTACTACTATTGCAAGAGAAAAGAAACTCTTAAGAACTGAAACTTTCTTTCTCTTTCTATATTTTCTTATGAATTTCATTACAACTGAAACCCATATTTATAGGCGTTGAAATTACTATGCAAGTCACTATGCAAGTTACTATGCAGATTTAAAATAATAGTGGTGGGGTCATTCACATAATTTAGTGGTGGGACATAGGGGCGGCGGCCGACGTTTTGTTTATAACACTCCCCCTTGAATGATCACCCATAAAGAATCTGCCTCGTTAAAACCTTGCCAAGGAAAAACCCAGTGGGAAGAACCTTGCCAAGGACTTTTACTCCCCCTGGAAAGTGCATGACAATAGTTTTTGAGTCTTCACATTTTAATATTCTGCACAATTTTCTTAAATGTCGCAGTTGGTGATGTCTTCATGAATAAATCTGCCAGATTATCACTTGATCGTATATTTGATATATCCTCATTTGATTTGAGCGATACAAGTAGCATTATCTTCATATAAAATTGTTGAGTCATTGATCTCAGCCAAATATACTCTTGACTTGTTTCATGAATTGCAATAATCTCTGAGTGATTTGAAGATGAAAAATAATATCTGGTTGACAAACTTAATAGAAATCTGATACCTGCAGTAATACTTAAATTCCCCCTTGATAATATGCGTTAGTGTTTCAAGTAATAAGCAAATATGATTTCAGTATATATAACAAGTTAAGAATTCAAACATGATCTCCAACTAAATAATGCATTAGAGAGAGTATGATAATATTTTCATGTAAAATTTTCTCCCCCTCATTCGGCGTTATTAGGAAGAACTTGTTTATATACGGTAGAAATAATATTGGAAACCATCTATGTATGATAAAAGCTGTAAAAGTTTTGAGATTTAATATTATCGGTTCGGCGGAAAATCAAATCCGCTTGACATTGTGGACAAACGAGATCTTGAAGAGATTTGAAGGCTTCGGGTTGTTGTTTTAAATATAACCAATTTTACCATTGGTTTACTCCAGCAAAAAGATCTCGCATTCCTCATAGATTCAGTTGTTGTTCATCCAGAACAATATTATGTCTGATAGAAATTCTAATGTCCCAGATTTAAACCATGAACCTTTTATACCTCAACCACTTATATTTTCTCCTGAGGCTGTAAACACAATGATAGGAGCAGAGATATATCTATCTAGTAAATCTGATCCTGAAATTGTTGCAGCATCAAGAACCCTCAGTGCTCAATATGCTGCCTCTCTTACAACCATGTCTCAGAGGCTATTGGCGAGAACGAGTGAGGTTGATCATCTTAAAAATCAAATATCTGAGTTGCATCAAACGCTTGCAACTAAAGATAGAAAAAATAAAGATTTAAAACAAGATAACAAGGAGCTGAAGAAACTTGTAGACTGGTATTCTCTTGACCTGAAAACACGAGTAGAAGAGCTGGAACGAGAAAGAGCTCAGATACAAAGTCAACAACAGCAGCTAACGGCAGAGGTTCAGCGTTTACAAGAAAATAGGGATAGCTGTAATTAATCTCGCTGGCTTTTGAAATTATGCATCCAGCATATCTTGTAAAGTGAGATTTGAAGAGATGATGGTTTGTCTTGTTCTTATTTCCAATTCTATAAGAACCGTCTTTAGTTTCATTTAGTACGCATTAAATCTTCTTCTCATATCTATAATTCATCTGTATTTGTATTCTTATTCTACAAATTTTCAATGGCTCATCAATTTCCTTTTACTATTTCTCACAATCAACATATGAGGTATCCTTCACCTTAATTACAAGTTGATCCTGCATCTTCCGCAAGTGCAATGCTGCAGCAAGCAAATGATCTGGCTAATAAGTCAGATCGTGAAGCTGTTTATGAGCTGGTGACTCTCGGCACCCGATACTCCTCCTCTATTGTTGGATTTTCCAACCGATTACAATCCAAAAATCGTGAGATTGAGGAGCTTAACGAGAAGGTTTCTGTACTTCAACGACTCGTTCAAGAGTCTGACAAAAAAATTGCAGACTTAAAGCAGGAGAATAAGGATTTAAAATCCTTACTTGCCTCTTCATTTCGACTGCCTAATCCTTTAGATAAGGATGGTACGTTGCTTTATGAAAAGCAAATGCATTTGAGAGATGAGGCTAGAAGTCTCAAATTCTTGTAACTCATCTATGAATTGAATAATAAGATTTTTCCTTTTCAAATGCATTCCTTGAATTTATAGCAACCCTTGTGATCTTTTCAAGAGTTCTAACAAGGTAAATCATCAACGTAAACTGCAATAATGACGAATCCAGATTCTGATAAAACACATGAACATATAGGATTATTCTTAAATCCTTCTTTCAATAAATACTCGTTGATTCAATTATACAACATGTGTCCGGATTGCTTTAACCCATATAAAGATCTTTGAAGCTTTATAAAGTACATACTCCTAAATGTACTTGGATTAGATGCTTCAAGTATCGTAATAATCTAATGATGCTTATAAATATGCAGTGACCACATTCATTAACTGCATATCTAATCCTTTTGCAATAACCAAATCGATTAAAAATATGAATGTGATTGCATTCATAACAAGGAAATATGTTTCCTCATAATTGCTCTCGGGTTTCTACAGGAAACCTTGTGCGACAAATTATACCGCATAATTTCATTTCGCATTACGCTTTCGTATAAATACTCACTTATATCTGACAAATATTACACCCTTTGGTGTTTGGACAACAGGTCCAAATACATCTCGCTTCACTAGCGAGTTTAATTCAGTTTTAATAACTGCTTTCCATTTTGGCCAATCATTTCTACGTCGACATTCTTCGACGGTTTTTGGCTCATTACTTCTGGTAATATCAAGTGTTATCATATATGTTGTCGACAACAGTTTTATTTCTATCCATAAATTTTCCAGTACTCATGAAATGTATTGAGATCTCTTTGTTCCTCTCCAGGGGAAAACATTTCATGAAACACCTCTACAGGAGGTTCCTCTTCAGGAGGTTTATACTCTTCAGGAGTTTTCTCTTCAGGAGTTATACTCTTCAGGAGTTACACTCTTCAGGAGTTACCTCTTCAGGAGTTACCTCTTCAGGAGGTTTCCTCTTCAAGAGGATTATATTTTGTACAGAAAATACGGTCTCTTCACGAGCACCGATTTTTATTTTTCTTGTGCACCAATAAGTCTTCAACGCTTCAGGTGTATCTTAGACTCATTTATTTCTGTTTTAACAACTCGTCCTTCAGGGACTTCAATTCCTGCTTAAGCATTAACAGCAGTAATATATGATTTTACAACACCTTTAGTGTCAGTAAATACATCATGTAATTGATTTGCAACATTTTGCAGATAAATAATCCTCTGAACTTCTGGTTCACATTTATTTGTAAGAGGATCAAATTTAAACAGGACTTTATCCCAAGTAATTTCTTGTCGTGCTTCAGGCACCGATATTTCATTATTTCAAAACATGATGAAATATTAATAAGCTTATATATAAAAACTTAGTATAAATAAATCAAATGCTTGACCGTACAACAGGTACGTGACTACTGTTTAGTCATATTTCATCTATGACAAACATTTTCATCTTTTATGAAGAATTATTCTGAGAGCTTTTACCCTTCTCTGAGTTTGATCACTTCTGGTGATACGATATATTTTTATCATTTTTAGTGTTGTCGCTTTTGGGACCAACACTTCTATAATTTTTCTACCACGTCTACGCCCTTAGTTCCCGTTCACTTCTGGGAATTGTGTAAATTCGATATCATTAATAGGACGTAACTGGTGTAACAAAAACTTATTATTTAGCTCAATCACTGGAAGACAAAATAAAAGTTCAGAATATTTGTTGAACTTTCACTCTCGATATTGCTACTGCAGGAGCACATTCGAGGTATGAAAAATAATGTCTTCTTTTATATATCATCATCAGTGACATTTTCACTGTATAATTTTAATATTGAGCTGGTTTTAAAGAGTGCAGAATATTCAATACCACTCTTAAAATCTTGCAACTTCAGGTGCAATAAATCATAATGATCCTTTGAGAGGATTACATCTTCTGGTGCTTATATCACTCTCTTAATTTATTTCACACAGTATGATGATCTTTCATCATGAGATACACAGCACGGTCCTTCAGGGACACATGAATTCCTTCTATGATTGTATCTTTCAAGTTCATCATCATATCCAAATAGATCTCATCAAGGATCTGGATAAATAATATTTTTCAGAAATGTCAATAGTAATAAATCTCAATATTTGACATTATATTACAAAAATAAATCTGTGAATTTAATAAATATATTCACATTATCATGAGAATAAAAATAAAATTTTATCAAGTAATATTCAGCAATATTACCTTTAATATTTATCTCAAGGACTGCAAATAATATATTGAAAAACTTACTTGAAGTAGAAGATCATTAGCTTCAGTATCGGTAGAACCTCGTGCTGATAACGTGTTATAAAACTAAAAAGAAAACTACTACTATTGCAAGAGAAAAGAAACTCTTAAGAACTAAAACTTTCTTTCTCTTTCTATATTTTCTTATGAATTTCATTACAACTGAAACCCATATTTATAGGCGTTGAAATTACTATGCAAGTCACTATGCAAGTTACTATGCAGATTTAAAATAATAGTGGTGGGGTCATTCACATAATTTAGTGGTGGGACATAGGGGCGGCGGCCGACGTTTTGTTTATAACAGAATCTTTATTTTATTTTACTTTTGGAGCATTAAGACCTGGATTTTTGTTGTGATTCTGATGATCATGACCCAGCTTTTGTCTGTAAATATTATTTTTTTATTAATATGATGCAGCAGCTTGCCTCATAATAAGAAAAAGCTCTTTTTATCTCTACAAGAAAATAAGACTTTTACAATATTAAATTTTATTATAAAAAATAAAATAAAAAAACGTTGTAAAAATTATATCTAATGAAAACAATCATTTTAAATATAATAGATTATTTATTTCTGTTCTTTTTTCTTATAGTGTATATAGACTATCTCTAGCTGATGATCATCTATATATATATTGTCGATTGCACAAACTAATAAAAGGTTCTCGAGTATTCGGATCACCTGTCGCTCAAATTAATCCCCAAAGGAAGAGAAATTATATAATATATATATAGTCTTTGGTCCAAATATATCTGTTTATATATATTGTCCAGAATTATATAATCAGAACATATCTCTATCTAGCTAAAACGTGGGTATCACGATGTTGACAGCTACTTGAATATATCATTCCATGGCCAACCGACCGATCTTAATTATATAATTAACTCTTTCTTAATTAGAAGTTTGAACTAATAAATTCAAAACACACGATAATGCACTTATATATATATATATTTGATCTTTTCAGTTTGGCTGCCGTGGGGTTGATTTACGTAAAAATTAATATATATGATTCTACTATATACAGAAAATTTTGCATAGAAATTATGTATGAGCAAGATTAAAATTTCACATCAACTAAAATTAAAGAAATAAAGAAAAAATAGAAATAATCATTTACCCTATACAAATGAAATTGAAAATTAAAAAGGTTAAAATGCAAAACACAACTAAAGATGAACTACAATCCATTTCTTGCATAATTTCTACGCAAAATTTCTAACAAGTATCATTTTTCGTGTATGTGTATGCGCGCGCGTGCGTGCGTGCGTGCGCACTTTCAAAAATAATTATATGAATTTTCTTGCATATTGTTTAAACCAGTATGCTAAACATTGGAACTGATGGATTAATGCAATCGAGTTTTATTATTCATTATCTCTACACAACATAAAATATTTAAAAATTTATTCTTTCTAAATTAATTGAATCTTTTTACTACTACATCTAGTAAGAGAAAAAAATTAAAAATTAAAAAATTACATGTAGTGTTTGGTGTTAGAACGATGAGTCTAATTTTTCAATGCAATAACATTAATTATAAGTGCCGTAAACTTTTATTTGTTTCTTAATTAATGACAACAATGATTTAAGCTGTTCATCAAGCATACGTACTATCGTCACTCACCGAGCATGCACTCATGCGAAGAATTTTATTTTCGAACTATATATGGTTATATATTGACCTGAAACGGGTTACAATTATTTCATTTTTTTATTTTTTGAAAATTATAATTATTTCATTTAGATCTAGAAATTGATCATGATGTTAATTAATTAATTTTGCGTACAAGTGGACATGATATATAATTCAGATGGATGATTAGAATTCATGTCAAGCTAGCGGGACGCGGTTTGGCATTCATATTGTAATACACATGCAGTCCCACTAGTGTGATACGATTAAAGAAAATCTATAATATTAGATATATATATTAATGCTCTTCATGAATATCCACTTTTAGCTGCATGACCAATCTACCTTTTAGGATTAATCCTAATAATGTTGACCGATTCAATTCGAAATCTTGATACATTAGATTTATTTTATTATAAAAAGAAATTTATAATAGGAAGTAACAATAGTACCAACCAAACTAATCTTTTGTGAATATTCCACTTGCATCTATTCAACGATGACAGGCAAATACACGCCTAGATATACCTCGAAACAAAATGCAAGTAATGAAGTAGTGCTCCCACATATAACAACAGGCGGCCAGTTGACTCCACAAATACTAAGCCTGATCTATATGGGTTGAGCTCATTCACACTACAAGAAAAACAGTTATTTGTGACATTTTAATTACAGTCAAAATGACTTTTTTTGTTAAAAATATTTTTTTGCAGCATTCTTTCTACTTTTTGTAATAAAATCTAATGTCACAAAAAGTTAATTTTCTTGTAGTGTCATCTATCTGATCATCTTATTATTATAATTTTTTTAAATTTTTATATAAAATATAATAAATAATTCAAAATAATATATTTTTATCTCATCTTACCAACCAAACACGTACTAAACCTGCGCGCCCAGCTCCCTCCCACTCACAATATTGGAGACAATATTCTTAATCTAGCTGATCATGCTCTAAACTCCTGCATGCATGCCTGAATTCCTATAAATAAACCCAATAATCTCATCTACCAAAATCACATTCTTCAAAACTCTCATCTCCATTTGTCCAAAACCAATGGCCTTGGCCAAGTGCTCCAACCTTTTCTCTCCCGTAACATTCTCATTTTTCATTCTCCTTTCAATTCCCTTCTTTACCGCTCTATCTTTTGCAGATATCTCTGATCTCACTACTCCAGTCCCATCTGAAACCATTTGCAGTTCCACCCTTTACAACTCCTATTGCAAATCCGTGCTCCCAACTCGGCCTGCCAATGTCTTCGATTATGGCCGGTTTGCGATTTTGAAGTCACTGTTCCAATCACGCATATTTTCAAGTTTAGTGAACAGTTATGTTCAATACAGATACCCCTATTTATCCAAAACCACAATACGTGCTCTTGAGGATTGCCAATTGCTGGCTAGCTTAAACGTTGATTACCTTAAAAAATCCTATGAAACTATCAACACAACTAGTGTTGATCTCTCCACCCTTGAAGTGGATGACGTCCAAACCTTTCTTAGTGCCATATTAACGAACCAGCAAACTTGTTTGGAGGGCCTAATTTCGACAGCTTCGGATTCAAGCACAAAGAATGCTCTTTCAGGGCCACTTTATAATGACACTAAGCTCCATGGCGTCTCTCTGGCTTTGTTCACCAAGGGGTGGGTGCCTCTGAAGAAGGGTTGGTGGCAGCCTGAGAGGAAATATCCTATGTTCCGAAATGGAAGTTTACCATTAAAGATGTCCAGCCAGAAACGAGCAAAATATGAGTCAGTGTGCAAGAGAAAGATTTCTGAGGCAGATAGTGAAGATGAAGAGATTAGGGTTTCTGATATTGTGATCGTGAGCCAAAATGGAGGAGGAGACTTCACCACAATCAATGATGCCATTCTTGCTGCTCCAAACAACACTAACTCTTCTGATGGCTACTTTCTGATCTATGTTACAGCCGGTGTTTACCAAGAGTATGTGTCCATTCCGAAGAAGAAGAGTTATTTGTTGATGATTGGAGACGGTATCAATCGGACCATAATCATAGGCAACCGAAGCGTAGATGATGGTTGGACGACGTTCAACTCCGCAACTTTTGGTAAGAAATAATCTTAATTTTGCATGCTGTTTTGTAAATAATCTTAAATTAGTACTTCAAGAATTATCCAAACAATTTAACATGCCAGCTTCATCTAAAAATTTAGGAAAAATGATAGTTACAGTAGTAAATGTGCAAGCCTCGTGAAATATATATTTTTTAACATGAAAAAAAATTAATATAAAAAAAAGAAAAATTTTAATAATAAATCCCACTATATATATTTTTAAACTATTACACCATATTTATACACTTCACAATTATACATAACATTACTCAAAATTTAATTATTTGCTGAAACTTATGTGCCAAAAATTTGATCACTAACTTCCACATCAATATTGCAGCTGTGGTTGCACCAGGGTTCGTGGCCGTGGACATTACCATTCGCAACACTGCTGGGCCAACAAAGCATCAGGCAGTTGCACTTCGAAGTGGGGCAGACATGTCCACATTTTACAGCTGCAGCTT
Organism: Platycarya strobilacea; assembly: GCA_036898215.1. Taxonomy (NCBI): domain Eukaryota; kingdom Viridiplantae; phylum Streptophyta; class Magnoliopsida; order Fagales; family Juglandaceae; genus Platycarya; species Platycarya strobilacea. The sequence continues at coordinate 31,562,531 of CM072555.1, read as the reverse complement.
TGAGGGGTACCAGGACACACTGTATACACATTCTCTCAGACAATTCTATCGTGAATGCGATATCTATGGGACAGTTGACTTCATATTCGGAAATGCTGCAGTTGTCCTCCAAAACTGCAACATATATCCCCGCCTTCCAATGACTGGACAATTTAATTCCATTACAGCTCAAGGTCGAACGGACCCAAATCAAAACACAGGCATTTCCATCCATAATTGTACAATTAAAGCAGCTGACGATTTGGCGGCAAGCGATGGTACTACTCAAACATACCTAGGGAGGCCATGGAAGGAGTACTCTAGGACAGTTTACATGCAATCTTTCATGGACAGTTTGGTAAATCAAGCAGGTTGGCATGAATGGAGTGGCAGTTTTGCACTAAGTACATTGTATTATGCAGAGTATGGAAATAGAGGACTTGGATCAGAAACTGCTAATAGAGTTACATGGCCGGGGTACCATGTGATTGACGGCGCTGATGCTGCTAATTTTACAGTATCTTCCTTCTTGCTGATGGAAGATGATTGGCTACCTCGAACAGGAGTGCCTTACACCGGTGGCTTAGTGTGAGTTAATATTCTTTCTTTGGAAAAAAAAAAAAAAACAAGAATTAGTAACTTTTGGATATCAACGGGTGTCGTTTTATTTTAATTGTGTCATTGTTTATACTACAAAAATAAGTGCATGATGGCTGATGCCATAAATTATTGGCCGTTAATTTACAGCTTGATTCTGCTGTACTGTGTTGTTTCATAGTATATGCCATGATTATTTTATGAAAGAAAAGAAAATAGTAAATCCTGGGCACTTGATATGGCATGATCTGAATGCAACAAGTTATAGGCCGGTGATGGCGTCACGTTGATTGTCAATTTCGCTTGACGGTTGACCCTTGGTACCTAGGTCGAAAATACCAACCGGTACGATTCCTTTCAGATAAAAAATAAAAAGAGTATGGTTAGATCTACAAATGAAGATGCAAATCATGAATTATATAAAAGAATCTTACAAAATTACCTATTTTTATTTGATTTGTTAAATCTATTTTAAAATAAAAAATAATTTAAAATTTGAAAAATTACATCAAGCAACATTAAATGTTTGTGAGATTATTTTTATATAATTTCTTTATAATTAGAATATTTTTTAATTAAAAATCCCTTTCCAATATTGATTATAGAACATTTTTTTAGAAATGTATATGATACTTTTAATTTTATTGATAATCCATATTTTTGGCAAAAGAAACCATAATTACAATAAAAATCTTGAGCTTGGTAGAAAAATTCCAAAACCAAACTTTAAATGTTATAAAGATCAGAAAGATATCCTACATGTACAAACTAAATTTTTTATTACTACATTAAAAATCACAAGTACCAATAAAAGCAATCAATTTCACAAAAATTATTATAAGAAAAATGAGTATTTATAATTAATTAATTACAACTAATATGATTATTTTTGTTGTAAATAATATTATTTTTGTCACAAATAATTATGTTGATGGTAATTAATTGATTAAAAATACTAATTTCTCGAATTCTCGAGAAAAACAAGATGTATCTAAGAATTTAGCTTTATAGATTAGTGCAATCAGGAAAACTCACGGAGACCAACCCATACACAAGCCATAAATATGAGAAAAATGCTACTTTACTCCTTCGTTTGCCCTATAACTAGACCTTGGAAAAGATCAATGACTGACAAATTAAGGCTGCATTTGAGTGCTGAAATAATTTTTAATGATTTGAGTTGATTTATAAATAGTAATATTTTATGAATTCTATTATAAATCTATATGTATTTGAATGTAAAAAGATTATAGATATGTATTTAAATATATGAAATTGAATGAGATGTATTTAAGTTTTTTAATAAAAAAAATAAAAAATCTCACCGATAATAATTTAAGAAGAATTGAGGTTAGTTTATCCTAATTTTCATCTACGGTACTTTACTGCCACATCAAAATTAAGCTTAATTTAATCTTCTCCTCCTCCTCTCTTTGTTCTCTCTAACATGGCGTGGGGATTTTCGTCTCCCTGCCTTCTTGTAGGGTTTGCATGGTTGCATTGTGATTCTCCTCTTACTTTCCAGGTCTTACAACCTGCTAGTGATAATGGATGAATTGAGTTTGCCATATGAAAAGTTAACTCTTACAATAGCTGAGTCTGCCAAAGTGGTGGTGTACACCAAGCGGCTTGAGGACGTCAAAGGACGGGGAGAGAAATGTTTGTTCATGAGGTTATTCACGGATCATCACTACAATAGGGAGGCCTTCAAACAGGCTATGAGGCGTGCTTAGAGACCAATCAAAGGAATTAAATTTTGAGATCTAACCCCTGATCTGATACTAGTTGAATTCAATGATCACCAAGATAAAGAAAGGGTGAAGAAATATGGCCCATGGTCCTTTGACAAATAGTTAATGATGACTAAAGAATTTAAAGGGCAATTGTAAGTCCATGAAGTCAAATTGAAGGAAGCCCTCTTTTGGGTTCGCATCCATGATTTGCCATTGATGGCGGCGAACGAGTATGTGGGGCGAATGAGTATGTGGGGAAAACAGGTGGTTGAGGCAATGGAAAAATTTATTCATGTTGATATGAAAAAAGATGATTGTGCTTGGGGGGAATTTATGTGAATCCATATGTCTCTTGATGTATCAAGGCCCCTCCATTGTAAGAAAGTGACACTGGGTCCAGAAATAGACTGTTGGGTTCGGTTCACTTATGAAAGACTACCAAATTTATGCTACAATGTGGATGTCTAGGCCATACCTACCAGGACTGTGTAAAGTGAAAAGAGAAGGAGAAAATGATGAAACCCTCCCCTATGGACAATGGCTAAGGGTGGGACTGGTAGGATGGGGTGGTGGCAAGCAAACTCCATACCAGCAGTCGAAAGATGCTTCTAGTGGCTCCAAGGCGGTTCTGTCAACGAAGATTGTGGATTTTGTTATTGAGATCATGGCTGTGGCAAAATCCACAGAACAACCCAAGACAGTTATCCAGGATACGAAGTTGGGTGAAACAACAACTTCTGAGCAGCTTTTCAATGTGTCTATTTTTGTGGAACAATCGCGGAATGAGGGGGTGTAGTTGGTCCCTTCTAAGTTAACTGTTGGAGGATGTAATATAAGGAAACTTGAATTTATCTGAAAGTGGGAGGGACAATGATCAAAGTAATTCCCCTGTTGGGCCTTTAAAGGACGAGATTGGAGTTGGGCCTTGTGTAAGCCCAAGACGATTGGGTCCTATTATTCACAAGAAACTAAAGGGGAAGCCTCCTTTCCCAAAAAGAGCCTCTGGTGCAAAACAAGTATATGCACCTGAATCCCTAAATTGGAAAAAGCATGGTTCTCTACCTATTGATGGAGTTGATACGAGAGTTGTGAAGAAATTCCTTTTGCCCTTACCAGAAGGTTTGGAGAAGGATGTAGCTAACCATGGATCGGCAGAGGCTGTGCTACAACCCCATTGGGAGCAATGGGGTACCTCTTTTGGAACTTTTGTGGGCTTAGGAACCCTCAGGAATTTCGAACACTTCTTGAGCTCATCAGGAAGGAAGATCCCGAAGTTGTCTTTTTACAAGAGACAAAAGTCACAGCTTGCACTATGGATAGGTATAAATTTTGATTAGGATTTTCTAATTGCTTAACTGTTGATTGTAGAGGTAGAAGTAGGGGTTTAGCCTTCTTGTGGAATGATTCAATAAATTTTCATATGATTATTACTCTAACTACCATGTGCATGCTTCAATTAAGTCTGAAATGGAGCTTTGTAAGGAATGGTTTTTAACTGGCATCTATGGGCATCCTGATATGCGATACATAGCCTAGGATTTAAATAGATCCTTGGCCCTACCTCACAAAATTCATTGGTTAGTTTTTGGTGATTTTAATGAGCTTTTAGACCATACTAAAAAGTGTTTTTTTTTTGTTGGGGGGGGGAGGATGAGGCCTCAAAGCCAGCTAGAAGGGATTCGATCAATCTTGTAGGATTGCCATCTTATGGATTTGCGCTACTCTAGCTACAAGTACACATTGTGCAATGGTAGAGAAAACACTCAGAGAGTGTGTGAAAGACTTGATAGGTATCTTGCCAATTCGCAATGGGTAGATGTTTTCCCTAATTTTAAAGTAACCCATGGGACTATAGCATACTCAAATCATGTTCCTATCTGTTTGGATACTTCTGAAGTTACCATGAAACTTCAAGAGATGTTTTCACTTTGAAGCTATGTGGGTGGGACATCCAGAATGTGAGAAAATCATCAGGAAGTCTTGGCAGTGTAATGATGGATACAAGGCTGTGTCATATGTTGTCTCCAAAATTACTAACAACCGTGGCAGATTAATGGTATGGAATCAAAGAAATTTGGTTTAGTTCACCAAAAGTTGGCTAAAGCTCAAGAGAATCTGGAGCTACAACAAGCAGAGCCTAACTAGAGTAAGCTAGAAGAGCACAATGTTTTGAGGAAGGAAGTTCAATTATGGTTGGAAAGAAAGAAGATATTATGGTAACAAAGATCTAAAATTTCATGGCTACAATCTGGTGACCGACATACTCATTTCTTCCACTCTAAAACTTCACATAGGAAAAAGAAGAATTCCTTCTCTAAGCTTAAAAATAAGGAGGGTTAGTCGGTAAAGGGAGAGCACAGAGACAAGCTGATTCGAGATCATTTTGTAAATATTTTTACAGCTTCTACTAACAGGGGAGCAATGGATATTGTAGATGATATTGAGGCAAGGGTTACCACTAAAATGAATACTGAGCTTACTAAAGAGTATAAAGCTGAAGAGGTTTTCACTGCTTTGAAACAAATACATCCAACAAAGTCTGCCTGGATGGGATGACTCCTATTTTTTTCCAACAATATTGGCCTATCGTTGGGTAGCAGGTTACCACAACAATTCTTAAAGCCCTCAATACAGGACATAAATCATACATACTTTAGTTGCTAACTTTAGACCAATTAGTTTATATAATGTAATTTATAAGCTGAATTCTAAAGTTATTACAAATAGACTAAAGACTTTTCTACCAAGTATTGTGTCTGATACCCAAAGTGCTTTTGTTCTGGGGAGATTAATTACAAATAATATCATTGTTTCGTATGAATTGGTTCATTTTCTTAAGCATAGAAGAAAAGGAAAAAAGGGCTTCATGTCTCTTAAATTAGATATGTCAAAAGCCTATGATAGAGTAGAATAAGATTTTCGCATAAATATACTGCGAAAATTGGGGTTTGCTACAGTGCTAATAGATTTGATTATGACCAGTGTTAGCTATGTTACTTTTTTAGTACTCGTGAATGGCATGACAACAACTCCCATTGTTCCTACTCGAGGGATATGACAAGGGGATCCACTATCCCTTTACCTTTTTCTCTTAAGTATAGAAGGATTGATAAATTTCGTGAGAAGGCAGAGAGGGAGAATTCAGTGGCTGGTATTCAAGAATGCAGAGGGGCATCTAGGCTCAATCATATGCTATTTGTAGATGATACAGTTGTATTTTGCAAAGCGAATGTTGAGACTAACACTAAGATCCAGTCGCTTTTGAGAAAATATGAGTTAGCCTCGGAATAAAAGATAAATAAGCAGAAAACAACCATGATTTTTAGTAGTAATGTTCAAAATCCTACTAATAGTCAGATTATGTCTATGTGGGGAGGTAACTTTATTCAAAAATATGAAAAGTATTTGGGGTTACCACCTATAGTGGGTAGGTCAAAACATAATGCTTTTGCTGAGATAAAGAGTACGGCTTGACAGGAACTTCAATGTTGGAAAGAAAAACTACTCTCCCAAGGGGAAAAAAAATTATACTCAAAGTTGGAGCCTTATCTAGACCATCCTTTGCAATGAGTTTCTTTAAACTTCCCCAAACCTTATGCCAAGATTTAGAAAGGATGATCGCTCGATTTTGGTGGGGCCAGAAATTAGAGGAGGAAAGTTCATTAAGTTGCATGGAACAAAATGTGTGTCCAAATATAGAGGTGGCATTGGTTTTCAGGATCTCAACATTTTTAATATGGTACTTCTAGCAAAACAGGCTTGGCGGATTTGAAAAATGGAGGATTCCCTTACTCATAATTGCTCCTTTTTTGAGTCAAAAAAGGGCCACAATTCTTCTTAAATCTGGCAAGGAATATGGGAAGCACGAAACTTATTAAAATATGTTAGTGGAGGATTGGAAATGGAGAAAGTGCCATGCTCTGGACTAACATATGGGTTCCAGGTTTTAACACATTGTAGCTCAGAGAATCCGAAGTGAGGAATAGAGACTTATCTGCTAGGGTCAGTTCATTGATTGATGAAGAAACAAAGTGGTGGAGTATACCGAGAATTATAGCTCTTTTCGATCCAAGAGTTTCTTCAGCTATTTTGAAAATCCTACTTAGCCCATGGAATCATCAAAGATGAATGGATTTGGAGATATGAGAAGAATGGTATTTTTAGTATGAGAAGCGGTTACAAGTTTTTCATGTTTTTACAGTCCATAGAGCATGCTGATGTTCTTCTGTGAGGGATGAATGGATGTTGTGGAAGGTTCTTTGGGAGATGCAGGTGCCCAATAAAGTCAAGTTTTTGCCTGGAGAGCATGCAAGGAGAACTACCATCAAAGCATAATTTATTGTTGAGGAAAATAGGTGACAATGCCGAATGTGAATTCTATAAAGCCCCCAGCAGAAGATATTACTCATGCCATTTTATAATATCCTGAGGTTAAGTCATGTTGGCAGAAATCTATGCCAATATTATCTGATCTACCCTTTAATTTATCTGTTAAGAACATTGCTTTATGGTTGATTCAGCAAGGGGATAAAACTTTGTATGACGAGTTTTTCTTATTGCTTGGGAATTTTGGTATAAGCGTAATAAATGGTTTATTGAGAATTGCCTTTTAGCTTTTATTCAAGTTGTTACTAATGCTTTAAACCTTTTGAAGCCCAAGTTTATGGCCGCTTAGATGGAACCTAATTATCAAACAAAGAGGCATGGAGTTTGGTCCCCTCAACCAGAAGGGTTCTTTAAACTAAATGTTGATGCTGCGCTATTTTTTTATATGAATAAAGCAAGAAAAGGAGCAATTTTAAAGGATGCCCAAGGATAGATTATTATGACTGCCAGTAAAAAGGAGGAATCACTTATGGAACTAGAATTAGTGAAACTTTTGGCCATGTTTCATGGACTTTAGTTTAGTTTACATCTGGAGATCACAACAATTATTCTTGAAAGTGATAGCTTACTGATGGTCGAGGCGCTTCAATCAATGGATGAACCATTATCACTCCAAGGTAATATGTTGAAAGATGTCAAGAGTATGCTAGACCAGTTCGAGAGTTTTAATGTTCAACATGTTCTCAGGAATGGCAATCAAGTGGGTCATTATTTAGCAAAATATGCTTGGCAAATTAATGGTGTTCAATTGTGGATGGGAGCTGTGCCTTCTTGTGTTGCCCAATTTGTATGGCTGGATCTTTCCCATATGTAATACGTTGTTTAGTGTTTTATGAATTAATGAAATTATCTTTCTATCAAAAAAATTAAGCTTAATTTGGTTCATTAGTCAGGGCCGGGCATGGGGTCAACGAGCTCAATATGAGAATCGGCCTGTCCACAAGCTTGTTGTTAGCTAGCTTTCTTTGTGCAATGCAGGAGTATAATGGGTCCAATTTTAAATAAATTTTGAAACCGCACTTAACATATAATAGCTTTACATTTTTTAAAATCGATCTTGCGTCAGTTATCATCCTTAATCAGTACTTTTGATTTTACTAGTTTGGATTTGGTTAAATCCGATTTTTTAGTATTAATAAACTGCCAATTTGTCCTAAAATGTATACAAAATCGGACCATTTATGCTCTTAATTTAAAGACTAAGTTATAAATTCTATATTATAAATTATAATATAACCTTATTTTATATATAATTATAAATTACATTAATATATATAATATATAAATTTTTTATATATAATATGAAAAATTAATTTAAAATATATAAATATGTGAATCGATCCAGTCCCAAAGGCATCAATCCTAGACCGAACCAATCCAAAACCAAGTCAACTAGTCCAGACTGATTTTCTGTTTTTTCGACTGATCTTTACAACGTCCCTACTGGGGAGTTTGGATTTGATTGTGTGCACGCGGTTAATTTGGTGATCGATCGACTTGATAACGATTTGTTAAAATTTCTTTAGATCTTCAATGAGGATTGGGCCATGGTCCGACCAGACCTTCTAATAAGAATTTACTATATATTGTATTTGTAACACCTTATCCCAAAGCCATACCATTTTCTAAAATTTTCTCTTAGATTTACATACATGAAAAGCCTAATAGAGATTTGCGGATATGTATGGACTGAGAGATTTATGGGACAAGTAGATTATTTTTTTTAGTTTAAATCGAGACCTTATTTATATATAGAAATCTATCCCATGTTTGTTTTCGAAAGGTTTGTTATCTTTTTCAAAAAAATTAGGTTTATTACTCTGAAGTCCTATCCTCTCTAAAATTTCTTAAACTTACTCATGCACATTGTCAAGCTAGAATCATCGGCAACAGTATATTCTAAAGTTGTTGACCTCTCAGATCATACATCCTTATTTTTCCCATACATGTCTCTCATCACGTTAGCAATCTCTCGGCAACTTCATCCTAATTTTTTATTTTATTTTAATTGGACTCTCCCTTTCATTTTTCATTAGGGTTTTCAATCATCTATATATACAGATCTTCAACAACACATTGAAAACTAACTTTATATAGCATGCTAACGTTGCACTGGATCGAGAAGAACACAATCACGTCACAGCCTACACCATGGTGGGAAAGAAGTACATGCCCCCACTACCCAAGCCCCACTGTGAACCACCTTGCGCCTCTACTTTGTAACTCCACTCCAAGTCATAGACAAAAAAAAAAAAAACCAAACGACGCCACTACTAGCCCACATGAGGCCAACTACACTAACGTCGCACCCCCACAAGACAAGCCACTCAACGCTACGAGTTCCTCATGCACAACTGAAAACACCCAGTCTAGTTAGCCATCGAAGCTAGCCCTAAACCACTTGTAGGATTCCAGGAATCACTGACCCTAACCACCATGCACCACCACTGTGTAAACTGCCAATAACCACCTAAACAACCCTATTTTCTAGACTCGAAATAGACACTTTCTTTGTTCTTCTTTCCATGAGTCAATAGCCAACTCCACACCACCAGCCACCTTGTCTCATTGAAAACTGTTATTTCATGAAGTGTGATCACTAAATGGTGTGTCCTTTAGAATCGCACCCTCTCCATGGTGACGGTTCTCATGAGGGGTGATGGTGGTTAAAGATGTAAAGACACAACCTTTTAACTAATTCAAAAGGTTGCATCTCTTGTGAAGTGTCAAAGGACACAACACTTTGATTTATTGTGTCACTTACTAAAAGTTGTATTACTTAACAACTATTGAGATATCAATGGTTGTGACTCTTTTGAATTGGTGTATATTTGCTTATAAATAGAGGTTACTAATGCAGAAATCATTCACTTACATTCTTCATCTTATCATTACTAAGTTGTAGGACAAAAACCCTCATGGGATTGTCACCGTTTGCATTCCTTCTTGTATTTCATTTTCTAACAGTGATATCAGAGCCTGGTCATGTCAAAAGGAATTTCAAGAATTTTTTCACGCATTAAGAAAATGATTAATAGACAAGTAATTGGTTTGCAAACCACACTTGCATATTAAAATCATCTTCGAAGTTTTGAAAATCTAAGAGTTTCACTTTATTAAGTCACAGTGGGAGGATTGAAGTATACTAGAAATCTGTAAAATCTAGTAAATTGCTATTACTTTGAAGAAAACTATTGGAAAATTTTTACTCAAAGAAATAATATTTTTTTCTAATTTTTCATTACTCACGAGCACTGTTTCGGGGGATCGTCAAAGTTCATCATCGTTGTGTTGCCGGACTTCTTAAATCTTGAAAGCATGTCAAAATCTTCAACCCCAATGACAATATCTTCAAACAAAAATGAAGATAGTGAATTTTCAGTCTCAACAGTCCAAAAATCGAGGAAAAAGAAGAGAATTTTCGCTTCTGCTTAACGAAAATGACTTGTCCTTTAGTAGGGGTTCAAAACCAAGGCCACCGATTGTAAACGACATGTCGTTTAGCGGCTTCTTAAAATGCTCATCGCTAAATGACGTGTCGTTTGGCACTTCCTAGTCAAACAACACTATCGTTTTCCCAACGGTTGCACCTCCCCTTTATTAAACAATACATCCTTTAGTCCATTGAATCCAAACGGCATTGCTTTTTTTGACAATGAGGAGGCACGATCGTTGGTGCCAAACAATGTTGTTTCACTCTAGCTGTGCCAAGCTGCCAGTCCAACTGCAAACCGTAGGGGTGGGCAGCGAGTATCCGTACCCGCTAACCTGCCCGCAACCTGCAACCTGCCCCGTCCCGCACGGCGGGGGTGGGTTAACCCGTCCGACTATAATGGGCGAGGTGAACCCCGCCCGCTTTTTAGGGTATAGGCGGGGGCGGGGGCGGTAGAGGTGTGACCCCGTCCAGCATTTCCTAGCCCCCGCCCCTGCATTTATATATATATATTAAATATTATATATAATATATAATATATATTATATATTAAAAAAACTCAGATGACTTAAAATTGCGTCGTTTTGTCATCTGGATTTTTTTTTTTAAATTTACTAACATAAAACGACGCCGTTTTATATAAAATGGCGTCGTTTTATGTAAACAAATTAGTTGAATTAAACCCTCCCCCTCCCCCTTTCGAACTCCCATTTCTTATTCTCTCCTCACTTTCATCTCTCTCTCGTCTCCCTCTCATTCTCTCTCTAGAATCACCGAAAGCCCGAACCCTAGCCCTAAAACGCACCTCAGGCCACCGTCGTCACAGCCGCGGGCCACTGTTGCTGCCAAGTGCGAAGAATCCCTCTCCGTCATCTTTGATATTTCTCCGGTTCTCCCTTTTGGCCTCTCCGATATTTCTCTACAAAGGTAATCACCTAAATACTAATCTCCCATTTTTTTCCTTTTGATTCTTGAAATTTTGAAAATATATGATTGTGTTGAAAATTTGAATTTATTGAATAATTGATTATGAGTTTATGGGATTGGATTGTCTGATTGTGTTGAGACTTGAGTAGTTCTAGGGTTCAGATGGATTGTCTGATTATGTTGAATCGTTGATTGTCTGATTGTGTTGAGTGCGATGAGTAGTTTTAGGGTTTGGATGGATTGTCTGATCGGGAAATGATCCAAACTTAAAATTCAACATATTCATAAATATTATAATGACTCAAATTAACACCGATACTTAAGTACACAAGTTTTAGCTAGCTTGTTCTTACAACCAAATTAATGATAGAAAATTAAAGTGGAGAGAATTTTGCTAATTAATTTAATATAGTAGCTAGCATATAATATATATATATATTAAAAATCTTATGTGCAATTATTTTTGGCATTTGATCACTAATATAATTGACTATATAATCATTTTTTTAACATAAAATAACTGCGATGGCCAGACAAAACCTATGGAAAGGGAAGTAACTAAAAAAAATTAAGAAACTATTTTAAATTTTGAAATAACCCCCTCAAGCTATATATGTGGCTCCACTGCTACTACCTATTGCAATGCATCAGTCAATCGAGGCTTGCTTCGGGAATTGTAAGGCACTGATCTTTTTTTATTTCTTTTTTTTTTTTTTATGAAAATTGGTTCTTTCATTAAACCAATACCAGAGGCATTCAGCCATTAGTTTATATTAATATATTAGTATATATTATATGGATGAACGAATCGGATCAATAAAAAACACAACCACCCTTCAAGACTTTCAAACAAAATCATCTACCTTTTGCATTTGTCAAAAAAATACATAACCACTCTTCAAGATTTTCAAATAATACATGTACATGTTAAAAATGACAATTAATCATCTTACAAATTCAAATCTTTATGCATATGTAAAAAAAAAAAAATTGAAATTAATATTTAAATAAAGTTTTGCAAATGTAAAAAATGCAATTTGATATTTTATGAGAAAATATTAATTTTGAGCCTTAATCCAAATTCAAATTTTAAGAGATGTACAAAATTACTCTATGAGTATCATTTGTAGACTTGATCTATTTCTTACTCATGCTTGATTTCTTGATGTGTTTAGCTTCCTTCATGCGTAGACAACTTGATTTTTGAGTTTTAAATATTATTTATTATCATCAAAATTTATACGTATATGCGAGATTTGAAACCTTGGATTCAACAATCTCCCCCTTTTTTATGATGACAAATACTTAGTAGAAATCTGCGACTTGCAGTAATACTTAAGTTCCCCCTGAAAATATGCGTTAGTATTTTAAGAAAAATATAAACATGATTCTAGCATATATAACAGGATAGTATAATACTAGTATACGACTTCTCCCATTTTGGCATCATTAAAAAGGAACCGTAATTGGTTTTAGTAAGATTTTTTCCCGCAATCAATAATAACCAAATAAAATAGTGCGTTAGTAGAAACTGTAGAGAGTTGAATAATTGGAACCAGCCGTGCCCGACAAAACCTGCAAAGCCTGGAGGTCTAGCACTGGCAATTCGGTGTGGAAGGAGATTTTGTAAAGAGTTAAATAATTAGAGCCACCTGTGCCCGACAAAACCTATAAAAGCTGGAGGCCTAACTCTGGCAATTCAGTGCAGAGATTTGATCCGCTTGATGTTGCTGAAAAATGAGATATTATCAAGATTTGTAAGCTTGTCTTGTTCTTATTTCCGTTTCTATAAGAGCAATCCTTAGATTTATCTATTTTGCATCAAATTTTCTTCTCATCTTTACAATTTACCTGAATTCTTATTCTACAAATTTTTAATGGCTTGTCGATTTCCCTTCAGTACTTCTCTTGATCAAGATTTGAGGTATTCTTCACCTCAGTCTCAATCTATTTCTGCATCTGTCGTGGGCGCCATGAAGCAATAAGAGACTAATTTAGCTAATAAATCAGATCATGACTCCATTTACGAGCTTGTGGGTCTCGAAACTCAATACTCATCATCCATCATCACGTATTATGCTCGGTTGCAGTCCAAAACTCGCGAAATTGAGAAGTTTAGCGTGACTGTTCTGTACTTCAACGACTTGTTTATGAGTCAAACAAAAAAAATAATAGAGTTAAAGCAACAGAATAAGGATTTGAAATCCTTACTTGCCTCTTCATTTCGATTGCCTAATCCTTATAATAAGGATGGCATGATGATTTATGAGGAGCAAATGTATTTGAATGATGAGGCTAAACGTCTCAAGTTTCTGTAGGTCATTTGAGATAATGAAATAAAAGTATCTAGCAAATATTCATGGCATGCATCATTCCTATTTCTCTTCTAATCATGCATAGTCTATTTTCTGGTAGGGGTATTGTGAAAATGCCTGCCAATTGATCATGTGTACTAGTGAATTCTAATACAATATCGCTCTTCTACACATAATCTCTAAGAAAATGATATCTAATTTCAATATGTTTAGTCGGAGAATGTTGTATTGGATTCTTTGAAAAATTTATAGCACTTGTATTATCACATTTGATTGAAATGTGATTGTACATAAGTTTTAAATCTTCAAGTTGTTGCTTCATGTAAAGAACTTGAGCACAACAACTACCTGCAGCAACATATTCTGCCTCAACAGTAGATAATGCAACTAAATTTTATATTTTACTAAACCATGAAACAAGTGCATGACCTAAAAAATGACATGTTCCACTAGTACTTTTTCGATCAACTTTGCAACCAGCATAATCCGCATCTGAATAACTAATAACATTGAACGAAGTGTGCTTAGGATACCATAACCCTAGGTCAATGGTACCGACAAGATATCTAAAAATACGTTTAACTGCAATCAAATGAGATTGCTTTGGAGATGATTGAAAACGTGCACATCAACATACACTGAACATAATATCAGGTCTACTAGCTGTCAAATATAATAAACTACCAATCATACCTCGATATATCTTTGAGTCAACTAGCTTACCGCTTTCATCTTTATCAAGTTTGGTGGTTGGATTCATTGGTGTTTCAATTACCTTCACACATTCCATCTCAATTTTTTTGAGTAACTCTTTGATATATTTTGACTGATTGATGAATGTTCCACTTTTTGCTTGCTTGATTTGCATTCCAAGAAAGAAATTAAGGTCTCCCATCATGCTTATTTCAAATTCTTCCTGCATGCTCTTAGCAAAATTTTGGCACATATTTTCATTAGTAGCACCAAATATTATATCATCAATATAAACTTGAACTAGAAGAATATCCTCCTTTTCATATTTGATAAAAAGAGTTGTATCGATTTTTCCTCTTGAAAAATATTTTTCAATCAAGAAACCACTAGACCTCTCATACCAAGCTCTAGGTGCTTATTTGAGTCCATATAATGCTTTTGCGAGTTTAAAAACATGATTAGGAGAAATATGATTTTCAAAACCTGGAGATTGCTCAACATATACCTCTTCATTTATAAAACCATTTAAGAAATCACTTTTAACATCCATTTGAAAAAGTTTAAAATCTTTATAACATGCATATGCAAGTAACATTCGAATCGCTTATAATCTTGCGACAGGTTTATATGTTTCATCATAATCGATTCCTTCCTCTTGATTGAAACATTGGGCTACAAGTCGAGCCTTGTTTCTAGTGATGATTCCAGACTCATCTTTCTTATTTCTAAAAACCCATTTTGTTCCAATAACAGCATGATTTTTAGGTCTAGGAACAAATGTCCATACATTATTTCTTTCAAATTGATTTAGCTCTTCTTGCATAGCTAGAATCCATGATTCATCAATAAGTGCTTCATCAATATTTTTGGGTTCAAATTGAGATAAAAAAACAGTGTGATTACAAATATTTCTAAGAGATGATCGAGTACTTACACCTCGTGAAGGTTCTCCTAGAATTTGTTCCACTGGATGATCTTTCACATATTTCCACTGTTTGGTTGCATCTTGTACTAAATCTTGATGATCTTTTCTGATGTCTACATGTTGGACTTCTTCCATAGTATTCTCTTTGTCGAGATTGAGACTATTTGTGTTATTTGTACCTTTTGATTCTTCATCAATAGATTTCTTGGAGAGTAGAGGGTTAGATTCATCAAATACTACATACATAGATTCTTGTACAGTCAAAGTTTTTTTATTGAATACTCTATAAGTTTTACTATTTATTGAATACCCAAGAAAGATACTTTCATCAAATTTTGCATCAAACTTTTCTAAATTATCTCTGTCATTGAGTATAAATCGTTTGCATCCAAATACATGAAAGTAACCAATGTTGGGCTTTTTCTCATTCCAAAGCTCATAAGGGATTTTACCTAATTTAGACATTAACATAACTCAATTTATAACATAACATGCAGTACTTACTGCTTCGGCCAAAAAATAACTAGGTAAACTATTTTCATTAAGTATTGTTCGTGCCATTTCTTGAAGAGATCTATTCTTACTCTCTACTACGCCATTTTGTTGAGGAGTTCGAGGAGTAAAGAAATTATGCAGAAAACTATTTTCATCACAAAAAGACTTAATATCTTTATTGACAAACTCTTTCCCCCTATCACTTCGGATGTTTGAAATAGTATAGCCATTTTCATTTTGAATTCTCTTACATAACTTGGTAAATGCATTATGTACCTCATCTTTATGAGCGAAAAAGATGACCCAAGTATATTTAGAGAAATCATCAACAATAACAAATGCATAATATTTTCCTCCCAGACTCGCAACTCTATTTGGTCCAAAAAAGTCCATGTGTATTAGTTGCAAAGGTCTAGTAGTGGAAATATGTTTCTTGATTTTGAAAGAAATTTTTGTTTGTTTACCAAATAGCATGCATCACAGATTTTATTTTTAAAAAAGTATGTTTTTGGCAAATCTCTTACAAGATCATTTTTTGAAAGTTTGGAAATAAGTTCCATGTTTGCATGACCTAATCTTTTATGCCATAACCAACTATTTTCGTGTTGAGCTGATAAACAAATAATATCTTATGAGGAAATTTCTTAAAATTCAATTGTCTAAACATTATTGTTTCTAAGAACAATAAAATAAACATTGCAATCATGATTATTCAAAATAATGCACTTATCCTTTTTGAAAGTAACTGTAAATCCTTTATCACATAATTGACTTATACTTAAAAAATTATATTTTAGACCTTCAACAAGTAGAACATCTTCAATTATGAGAGAATACTTATTACCAACTTTACTTATTCCCACGATTTTCCCTTTTGAATTGTCTCCAAATGTTACATGTCCTTCTTCTTTAGGAGTGAGATCAATGAACTTAGTTTTATCTCCTGTCATGTGTCTTAAGCATCACCTGTCTAAAAACCATCTTGTTTTACTTACGGAAGATTTCATGCATACCTACAAAAATAATTAAAATAATTTTTTTTGGTACCCATATTCTTTGGGTCCTTTATTTATTAGTATTAGAAGAAATAAGATTATTTGGTACCCATATGTCCGTAATAGTTATTGTATGTTTTCTTCTAATAGGACAAGCATGATAGTTATGACCATTTCTATTGTAAAAATTACAAATAATATGTAACATACTTGAAGATCTTGAGTGATTGTTATAATTTCTTTCTTTGACAAATCTATTTTTAGGAAAAGAATTTTGAAAGTTCGGTTTTGATTTAATGGGTTTATCAAAAAAAAATTTTATAGGGTTTGAGTTTTTCTTTTGACATGTATCCCAAGCCTACCTTATCAAAAACACATCTTTGATTACTAAGAAGTTTTTCGAAATTTCTTTTTCCATCTATGAAATTTTCAACAATTTTTTCTAAATCAGCTACTTGCTTTTTCAGTTCATCATTGTCATCTTTTGAAACTATATTTTCTTTTCTTAAAACATCAATTTCATTTATTAAAGAAAAATTTTCTTTTTCAAAGTGATATATTTAATACCCAATTTTTCAAATCCCTCATATGCCTCTTCCAAAGAATTTTGCAATTCTTCATAAGAGGGATTTTCAAGATTTGTTACCTCAAAATCATCTTTAGCCATAAGACAAAGATTTTCGGATTCTTCATTACTTGCGTCGCTGTCTGAGCTACTTGAATCATCATCACATATAACTTTCATTGCTTTCTTGCCTTTGTATCGATCTTTCTTTAGCAGGGGATAATCTACCTTGATATGTCCTAACTTTTTACATTTATAACAAATTAATGAATCATTTTTACCTGTATATTTGTTGGAAGATTTTTTGAAAGATTTTCTTGGAGAAACTTTATTTTTCAAGAATCTCTTAAATTTTCTTGTGATCATTGCAATCTCTTCGTCATCGCTTTCTTCATCTTCATCACTTTCACTTTTATGAGGAACGGCTTTGAGTGCTAAGCTCTTCTTTTGCTTTCCTTCTTCTTATCCTCTTTTCAATGTATACTTATGGTTAATAAGTGACCCGATGAATTCATTTATTTTGAGTTTTTTAAGATCCTTAATTTCAAGAATCGCCGTTACTTTTGATTCCCAACGTTTTGATAAGGAGTTGAGAATTTTTTTTACTATCTCCAAACTGAAATAAACTTTTCCAAAAGATATCAAACTATTTATAATATTAGTAAAACGAGTATACATAGAAGAGATAGATTCATTATCATTCATTTTGAACATTTCATATTCATGATTAAGAACATAAATTTTTGATTTTTTGACTTGCGAAGTTCTTTCATAGATTACTTCCAAGTTGTCCCAAATTTTCTTTACTGTCCTACAAGTCATTATTCTGTTAAATTCATTACCATTGAGAGCATTATATAGAAAATTCATAACCATTACATTCACAATATAAAGTCTATCGTTTTCGCGATCAAACTCTTCCTCTTCCTTTTTGACCCTCACTCCATCAACAGTTTTTGTTAGAATATAAGGTCCATTTATAATACATTTCCATATTTCACGACCTTGAAACTGAAGGAATATTCTCATTTTAGCTTTCCAGAAAGTATAATTGTCTCCACAAAATAGCGGAGGCCGACTATTAGATTGACCTTCAGCGAATGTAGCTGCAATGTTGGCCATATAATCTTAACTCAATAGATAATTAATCTTATAATAGAGCCCTTGCTCTGATACCAATTGTTGTCCAGATGACTAACACAAAAGAGGGGGTGAATTAGGTTATATTATAAAAATTAATACTTATTAATCAAATATATAATATATAATATAAACAAAATATAAAGCAGTAAGAAATGTAAAAAAATAGGGTAAGAGAAAGCAAACTCAATATTTTTACGAGGTTCAACCC
This sequence comes from Platycarya strobilacea, assembly GCA_036898215.1. NCBI lineage: Eukaryota > Viridiplantae > Streptophyta > Magnoliopsida > Fagales > Juglandaceae > Platycarya > Platycarya strobilacea. The sequence goes on along the minus strand of CM072555.1, from coordinate 31,544,137 downwards.
CACTGCCTAAGTCCTCACCTCAAGCTACCCCTTGGGGATCCCGAATTCACTAGTCAATCTTCTTTAAGTGGAGATAGAAACCTATTACACTTTTGAGCAGCACCGCTCCAAAGAATCCGTATAAAACACCCTCTACACTTCCAATTACTTCATACTTGGTGATTTAACTATTCCTCGTGTAGAACACTTTCTATACACACAAGGGTTATACGCACTCTCTTACAAATACAAGAGTTGATAGTGGGTAGACTATCAAAATATACTCCTCAACGAGTGAGATAGAAACAATACAGCGCAACCTATATCTCTCTCAATAAGAATAAGAATTAAGACTCAAAATTTTAGAAAAGAGAGAATGAGAGTTTTGAAGGAATGATGCAAAACATAACAATAGATGTGTAAGCTCTTATTGTGATTTTTGCAAAACTCAAGTGAGTTATTTATAGGCAAATAAGTCTTCAATTTCAAATTTGAAAAGATTCACATATCAAATAAGAGCACTATTCACTTTTCAAAAAATTCAAATAAAAGTATTTCTTTTTTGCATTTGTCAAAGACAACTCTATTCATTTTTCAAAAAAATCAAATCAAATCTTTTGTTTTTCATACACGACAAAATGAGTATGATTTATTTTTCAAACCAAATTATCTTCTTTTTGAATATATAAAAAAAAACACACAACCACCCTTTAAGATTTTCAAACAAAATCAACTACCTTTTGCATTTGTCAAAAAAATACACAACCACCCTTCAAGACTTTTAAACAAAATCATCTACCTTTTGCATTTGTCAAAAAAATATACAACCACTCTTCAAGATTTTCAAACAACACATGCACATGTTAATGATGACAATCAATTATCTTACAAATTCAAATATTTATGCATATGTGAAAAAAAAAAATTGAAATTAATATTTTAATAAAGTTTTGCAAATGTAAAAAATGCAATTTGATATTTTATGAGAAAATATTAATTTTGAGCCTTAATCCAATTTCAAATTTTAAGAGATGTACAAAATTACTTTATGAGCATCATATGTAGACTTGATCTCTTTCTTGCTCATGCTTGATTTCTTGATGTATTTAGCTCCATTTATGCGTAGACAACTTAATTTTTGAGTTTTAAATCTTATTTGTTATAATCAAAATTTATACGTAGATGCGATACTTGAAATCTTGGGTTCAACAGAAGTAACTCTTCGACTCTCATGGAACCAGAGCATTATAGTAATATTAAACTTTTGTATATTTGCCGCATTGTATTTTTTATTTTCATTTGAGTAAATCTTATGTAGCTCCATAGACGTAGGCACGTGGCCACTATAAATGAATCAGTCTATTCGACAGATCGCTCTATTAAACTCAAATCGAACTTGACTCGTGAAAAAAAAAACTCAACTGTGAAAGCAAATATCCGCTCGATTGGTAAATAATACGTACCCAGCAAAATTCTACTCTATTCAGCTAAGACTCTTTAAGGCCTGCTCATTTATGCTCAAGTCAACTCGTTAGTTCGACTCAATTAAAATTTATTTATACATTGATAAATATATACATAAACATATATGTATACATATATGTATTAGCTAATAATATAAGTATAGTACTTTTATGATTAAATATATAATATGTAAACTAATTATTTATGTCTATATATTAAATATACTTCATAGTTATATTTTATATTTGAATAATAATTAGTTGATAAAATTTAATAATTTCATATATTAGTACGTGGGAACCACATATAAAATAGATATACGCTATCATATTATATGTATGTATTAATAATATATGTATGCATATAATATATTATTATTTGGATAAATATCAACTAGTCAAATATAAATTATTTATAACTTTCTAAAATTTTATAATTTAATAGATTTTCTACTTGTTAGTTGTAGAAATTCAAAATTATTAAAAAAATTTATTTTTTTTAATTTATCTAATTTATTAATTATTAAATCTTATTCAAAAAATAAAAGAAATTAAATAATTCGAACTCAAGCTTGAGTTGCGAATTTAGTTTATCCAACCAAGTTCAAACAGAGAATAAATAAAAACTTTAAATTTGGGCTCAAACTTGAGGTCAAATATTTTTAATTGAGTCGAACTCTACATGTCAAAACTCAAATCAATTACAATCCTACGTGGCCTATTCATGAAAACCTAATTATATTTCGTGTGATTAATTTTTCCTTTTCGCTTTACTTAGTTCTATAAAATGATCCTACAAAAGTAAAGTATTTATTAACTAATATAATCCTATATAAAATATAAAATATTATATTTTTAAAGAGAATGATCTTTTTATCTGACGTACTATATTATATCATATTATATTATAAATTTTTCCGTGTCCTTTTAATATAATTTCTTTGTAGACCAAACATTTTCACAAAAGAAATAAATTATCATGCGTCCACGTATTTTACATGCCTTCGATATATCAATGCTACACACGATCTAAACATGAGTTGATAAGGCCGGTGTACGTGTTCCCGTACTGCCTCTTATATATATATATATATATATATATATATATATATATAAATAATTTTATATGTGAATGCAGCCAGCCAACCAGTTTCCTTCCAATGCTTCCATTTTGTTTTGTTTATAATATCTATCTCAATGGTCTACGATTCTCAAAGCAATCAATGACATGTTGATACTGTAAGTGCACTATTAAATTATAGAACCATAACTAGGACGTGGGTTTCACAACCATCTAATTAATTGAAGATCTGATCAACAGTACGTACGTACTCACCAACCTCCCATTTGGGAAGTTTTTCACTAATATTTGAACAATTCCAAACTCTCTAACTCAAATTCCAAATTAGAAATCAAATCAATTTGTTTTTAGCGGTACGCGTTGGTATATGCATCATGCATGGAATTCTGAATCTAACTGACCAGCCAACCATGTGGCTATACACATCAGACTAACTAATTCTTTTCACTGATCTTAATTCACGGTATTGGTCGAGTTCAACTTGAGTACGTACTGGCCTTTCAACCAACTGAACTCTTTGAAATATTTGCCAACTCAATATGAGGTTTGATTATGTAATGAAACAAATGAACCCAATATCCTAAACCGTACTGCCATACTCTTTACTATATAAATGACCATTTGATTATAGCTAGCTAATTGATATAATATAATTTAAGCTAGTCATTTATATATATATATATATAGATAAATGTACGAACTTAAATATATAGATAATCATATATATATATATATCATAACACACCATATGATCATTTGAATGAAAAATAATAAAATCCAAAATAATAATAACATTTTACCATCATAAATCCACGATCGATTAGCAAGCTGGAGAAAGGAAAAAAAAAAAAAAAGACTTGGACAAAGTTATGCCTAGACCACCAACGTACAGGCTGCAACTGCAAGATCAAGTAGTTGACTTTACGAATACATTCCCCTCGTAATATTCCCATGCATCCAAACCACCTTCCATATATACTAATATTAAACTCATTGCCTGTTCTCCCTGATCTCCTATAAATTCAACACATGCATGCATGCATCCCTGTTCAACTTCTTCCTTCTTTAATCGCAATGGCTTCCAGGCTTTTCTCCTCTTTAACAATTTCATTCTTCCTTCTCCTCCCCTTCTCCGCCATTCTATCTTATGCATACAACTCTGATCTCTCTAATCCCGTCCCGCCTGAAACCATTTGCAGGTCTACCCGCCATCCTTCCTTCTGCAAATCCTTGCTTCCTAACCGTAATGCCAATGTCTTCCACTCTGGCCGCTTTTTTATTTTGAAATCACTTCTTCAATCACGCAAGTTTTCTAAAATGGTGGACGCCTATCTGCAACGTAAACCCAGTTTGTCCCAACCCACAATACGTGCCCTTGAAGATTGTAAACTGCTTGCAGGCTTGAGCGTGGATTTCCTTCAAACCTCCTACAAAACTGTCAATAAAACTAGCGTTGCTCTCTCCAGCTTGGAGGTCGATGACGTCCAAACGTTGCTTAGTGCCATTTTAACTAACCAGCAAACATGTTTGGATGGTATAGTGAATACGGCGTCGGATTCGAGTATAAAGAATGATCTCTTATGGCAACTTTCTAATTACACTAAGCTCCATGGTGTTTCTCTTGCCTTGTTCACCAAGGGTTGGGTGCCCATGAAGAAGTATAGCCCTCTGCCGAAGAGGAAACATCATTCATTCCGAAATGGATGCTTACCTTTGAAAATGAACAGCAAAAAACGAGCCATTTATGAGTTAGTGAGCAAGACAAAGCTTCTTCAGACATATGGCCAGGATGATCAAGAGGTTAAAGTTTCTGATTTTGTGATTGTCTGCAAAGATGGATATGGAAACTTCACCACTATCAATGAAGCCATTGACGCTGCTCCAAACAACACGGCAGCTTCTGATGGGTACTTCTTGATCTATATCACTGCCGGTGTTTACCAAGAGTATGTGTCCATTTCAGAGAACAAAAAGTATCTGTTGATGATTGGAGAGGGTATCAATCAGACTATTATTACAGGCAACCGAAGTGCTGATGATGGGTGGACAACATTCAACTCCGCAACCTTTGGTAAGAAACGATATCCAGCTTCGACATTTTAGGGATGTAAATCAATATTAGAACAAGCTAAATTATCCTCTTTGATGGGTGTTCTGCTAACTTTCAAATGAATATTGCAGCTGTGGTTGCACCGGGGTTTGTTGCAGTGAACATAACTTTTCGCAACACTGCTGGGGCATTTAAGCATCAGGCGGTGGCACTTCGAAGTGGGGCAGACATGTCCACATTTTATCGCTGCAGTTTTGAGGGTTACCAAGCAACCTTATACACGCACTCTCTCAGGCAGTTCTATAGGGAATGTGATATCTATGGGACAATTGATTTCATATTCGGAAATGCTGCCGTTGTTCTCCAAAACTGCAACATATATCCTCGGCTCCCAATGAGTGGACAATTCAATACCATCACAGCTCAAGGTCGAACGGACCCAAATCAAAACACAGGCATCTCAGTTCATAATTGTACAATTAGACCAGACGATAATTTGGCTGTAAGCGGTGGTACTACTCAAACATACCTAGGGAGGCCATGGAAGGACTTTTCACGAACAGTTTACATGCAATCTTTCATGGACAGTTTTATAAATCCTGCAGGTTGGCATGAATGGAGTGGAAGTTTTGCACTAAACACATTGTATTATGCAGAGTGGCAATAGAGGACCTGGATCGAACACTGCAAATAGAGTGACATGGCTTGGTTACCATGTCATTAGCACCAGTACCGATGCTGCTAATTTTACGGTGCCTTCCCTCTTGGATGGGGATGATTGGTTACCTGAAACAGGAGTTCCTTTCTCCAGCGGCTTAATATGAGCTACACCGTTTTTCTTTTCTTTTTTTGGACAATCTGCATGAATAATTCCTTGGATGTGCCCTTCTCTTTCTTTCTTTTTTTCCCTCCTTGACGCTTAATTTTCTATCATTGTCTTAACTAAATAATCCAACCCAAGATCATGCGAGAAGCTTGGCAAATACGTATTTGTACACTGCTTGAGTCTGTACTATTTGATCTTTTTAATTTCGTTATGTTCAAGGCTTCGGTATTTGGTATTCATGTCATTTTCATATATGGAAATATGGAATGCAGCAATAGTTCCACGGTGTTAAAGTACAGTTTAGGACTCGCAGTCTCATTGGATTCAACGTTCATAATTGACTCAATAAATTCATTATTTAATCAAATAATAACTAGATACATTAAAACAAGGCTATAACAGCTAAGCTTGTTCATTTGGCTCGAATTTTTGTCCGACTCCATTTTGAAATATTATTTATTTTTTAATAATTTTGAAATTGTTACTAAAAAACTTCTAGAAGATTTCAGATCCAGAATTTAGATTTCCAAATTTGAAACTCCGATGAACACATAACAACAACCTCAATAAGTGTATAGCTAAAAGCCTATAATAATTTTATCTCTCTTAACTCAATAAAAATAGTTAGCAGGTGAGCGCTAGCCAAATTATTTTTTAGACTAAAATGTTCATCTTTCCCGCTTGTCTACTCTCCCACACTAGATTATTGCTTTTCATTTTTATTTTTGCGTTTAGCTAAATTTTCATAAAACATCATTTCAATTCAACATAATTCCACCGAATTCATTTTTTGCACTCCAACTTTCTGCGTTCACACTCCAAATATGATGGATGAATACGATGGTTACAAGCTAAGCATTTGGGAGTTACAAATAAAAACTAAAAGCCTCCCAAACAAAAACTAACAAAAACCAAAACAAAATAAAAATGAAAGCGATAAATCTAAATAGGCCTATTTAAACTAAAGAAACTAAACAAGCTTATAGGACAGCAGACAAGAAAAGCTAAACATGCCTATAAAAACCAAAACAAATACCAAACAAAACATCTATTTTCTAAGAGTAATGTTAGAGTGAATCTAACACTCATCACGCTCATTCACATGAATAGTACATGTTATACTGTTAATGTGAGTGAGCGTGATGAGTGTTGGATTCACTCTATATTTTCTCATTTTCTAATGGCCGGAATCCCCATTTTGTCAATATGAATAATACCCTTAATTAAACACCTCGGCAAAATCCAAGGGTTATCATAGATCATGTTAGAGCCCAACTCACCTTGCTTAGCTAGAAAATCCACAGCTTGATTCACCTCCTAGTATTGGCCAAAATAACTATTAATTTGTTGAGATTGTTATTTAAAGTAGTAAAAAATAGTTAGCCAAAATTTGTAAAAATTGAATTTCTAACCAAAATTTGGCTAGACAAAAGCTAGGCTACTATGAATGCTCTAAGTCCCCACATTGAAATAGTTATTTTTTTAAAATATAATAATAAATTAATATAACTAGCATTTGATTTTGACTATTCACATTAAATTTTCACATTGGATTATCCATTTATGAATATCCATAATAATAAGTAAGTAATAATTAAAAAAATATTTAATTATTTATAATTATTAAACTAATTAATTTTATCATATTTGACTATTCTATCTATTATATGTTAATTAATAATCATATTTTAATTAAATTATGAGTTAAAAAAATTAAACTACTTGAGGAAAGAGAAAATAAAGTAGGAAAGAGAGTGAAAAAAATGGACAAAATAAGAATTTGACATTTCAACCAAATCAGCCGACTATCTTTAGTAAATGTTTTAGTTTTATTATTTATTTCAGCCAAATTATTTGACTTTTGAATAATAATGTGGATCTAAAATAAATTTTATTGTCTAAATTCTTATTGAATTTGACTTTTAGATAATATAATGAGAATGTTATTAACAAAAATAGCATATATGTCAACATTTTATAGCTGCAGACTTGCAGCTCTTAGGGTTCCGAGCAACCTTGTAGTCAATAGTAAACTGTAGTCAATAGTAAACTGATTTGTGAATAATAATATAAAAAAAGGACAAAATATTAAATTGTAGTCAATAGTAATAATATATAGGTGAAAAGTAATAATATATAGAATATTAAATTGTAGTCAATTTGAGTCCCTAAAACTCAAGTCTCCTTTCTCTTTTTGTTTCCCCATCTTCTTCCAATCTCTCCACTGCACATTACTATTTTTTTATTTCTCATTAAGAGAACCAAGGATCGAATCCCCCATATATATATATATATATATATATATATATATATATGAGAGACACTGGGGTTTGGTTCGACCAAACTCCCTGTAAAACCAACCTCTATAAAAAGTGAATAAAAAATTATAAAAAAAAAAACAATAAAAAACATAATAAAAAATATAATAAAAAAATAAAAGGAAGAAAACACAATAAAAAATACAATAAAAAAATAAAATGAAGATGATTTGGTAGAAAGGAGTTCAGCTCAGCCCAGCCCAACCCCCGTCGCTGTCGACACGGACCCATTTCGAGTTTAAGGCTGTCGAGGGAAGGTGGGAAGTCGCCGAGGGTCGCCGTCGCAGAGGTGAGATCGCTGGAGGGAGCCGGTCCCGATGGCATGGGCGGTGTCGCCCACGGTGGCCGGTAGCAGCAATGGCTGCATCTATGAAAGGATTCGGTTAGACCGAACTCTAGAATTCTATATATATATATATATATATATAAAGAAAGTTTTTTTTCCCAACCGTTGACATGATTGGTAACCTTCCCGCTTTCTAACTAAGGAGATGCAATTTCAAGAATTTTAATTGTTCCAAGCTAGCTAGTTAGAAATATGTTCGTGGGTGGCATAATCAGTACAATAATTGTTCAAGAATTCTGTACAAGAATTTTATTGTACAGAATCAGTACAATAATTTTACGTGCGTGGCATGGGAGAAACACTCCACTTGATTGATGAAGACTCCATCTAATATATATCATCATTCATCATTAACTTCATTAATACGAGTGATTTAACAATAAAACGCAGCAAGAGAGCACCCTCTCTCTCTCTAACCCACCAATTCCCATTCAATAAACTAAAGTTGATCTGAATGGGGGGAGAGGCTCGGGTCATGAGGGGCAATATAAATTATAGCAAGGCAAAATTTAAAATGTGACTTTTAAATAACTATTTAAATATTATTTAAATTTTTAAATAGAATAAGGATTTACTTAAAATTTAAAATTTTATATTTAATATAATAATTTAATTAGGCCTCATTGTAAATTTTCTCATAAGTCTCAATTCAAAAATGCAATAGAAATAAAAGTTCATTTGTGAGTAGACAGAAAATAATCCATCTCATCTGCAACTGAAAATCTTGGCCAAAACTTTTTAACGATTGCTAACAATAATCACTTTGTTTTCTTTCTTTTTTTCGAGCAAGTAGAAATATATTAGATAAACTTAAAAGGTTACAAAACATAATAAGTGAGGTGAAAATATCCTCCAATTTTTTCAAAAAACTGCCACACAATGCAATATTGAAGAGAAAGCCATAAAAATAGCCAACGTCCAGTTCCAAAACAAGAGAGAGATCACTTAAAACTGGTTTTAGGCTGCGGTAAAAAGTTATAACGGTGAAATATGTGTTGCATCGTGATAGTCTAGGCCGACTGATAGAAATTTTCACTCCCGCCTTAACTTGATCTTTGGTTAGAGAAAATTGAAAAGAGCAAGAAAACCCATCACTGTGCACGGTTGTCGGCAAGGGGACAACAACCACAGTGGTGGTGCTTGCATCACATGCGCCACTGAGGAGAGGGCAGCGGCGGCTAGGTTCGACAGATCTATGACCACAGAGGCCGTCAGACCCATGCATAGCACCCAAAGACTCGTCAGGATGCCATAGCACAAGGGCAACGCGCTTGGCCTACACCGCGCATGAAGCAGACACGCTCGTCAAAAGGACAAAGCCACCCCCCGGGTTTGAAGATCGGCACCTGGTGAGTCCAATGAGACAACGCGTCTAGTCTCTAGGACACTGGCAAACAGAAGACCTGCATACTGAGAGGCAAAAAACAAAGAGAAAAATAGGAAAATAAACGGCTGTAAAATAAAATGAGAGGGGAAGAGGTGGTTGGAGCCCACCCCTTTTCGAAAAGGGTTGTCGAAAATTGCTTTGGGATGAACGGAAATCGTTGGAGAGAGAGCCTGGAATGAGAGAGAGAGCTTCACACAAAAATAACAATAATCACCTTTCTTATTAGACCACATTATAGTTATCGGCCGAGAGAACGCGAACCTAGACTTGCAAATGAACAAAATCGCTAGTAAATAATTTGAGATTGACTCGAATAATCTCGATTCGAATTTGGTTCATTTAATAAATGAGTTTTTCGTGAACACTAATATTGGTTCGAATATTAAACGAGCAAAAGTTGTATAATCTAGACTCGACTCAACTCGGTTTAGGCTCATGAACAATATTCGTATAAACTCGATTCGACTTGTTTTGAGCTCGTCACAATACTCGTAATATTTTTATATATATATGTACACTTTTAGATATATTCTTCATTTCTTACCTATAATCTTTTATTGTATATATTTTATAAGTTATATTTATTCATTTTAATACTTTATATAAGTAATATATTTTGTTACTTTATGTTATTATATATAAGTAACATATTTTGGTATATACTTTACAATAATAATGTATTACGTTCACACAAAAATTATTAAGTCAAATGTTTATAAAAAGTAAGCAACTCTAATTTTAGTTCAAATTCATTAGGATAAATAATCTTATTTGTACTTCAGTCAACCAAAAAAAAATTGTGTATCAGATTAAATCGAGTTCGAGTCGAGCTACTCGAACTCGTATCAATTCGAGCATTTTTTATACTCGAGTTCGATCAGATTATATGTTAAATAAGATGAGCTCGATTAGAAATTTCTAAAAATTTTCGAGTTTGAGTCGAGTTCAAATAATGAAATATGTTGAGCGAGCTTTTAACCCCTTGTTTAAATTCGATTCGATTCGAATCGTTTATAGCCCTACGACTGGACTACTCTATTAGTCTCGGTTTTTAATTTTATTCCTCCTTATATTTTCCTTTAATACTCATTTGATTGTTTAATACCTAGGCTCTGTTTGGTGCGATTACCGGTGTTCCCAACCCCACCACCTATTGTACTTTAAATTATTATAATAAAATCATTTGATTAGGAAAACTACACCATGCCTCATGGATTCTAAAATTCCTGTTAGACTTCTGACCGCAATACATACATAAATATACACCTACCAACATGATATACATACAAATTTTATATATATATATATATAATATAATATAATATATTTGTGTATATGTTTTTTTTTTGTAGGATTCTAGACAAAAATACTTTTTTAGACTATGTTAGATATTAAGGTGAGTTAAATTGAATTGTAAATAATTATATTTTGTGAGTTTCATTAATATGGATTTAAATTTTTTTAGGTTGAGATGATTTAAGTTTTTTAAGTTAAATTTATGAAATATGTTGGAATGAGTTTAATTTAGTCACTACAACAGAAATGACCTATCCCAGCAAAATATTTCGTTGCAAAAAGTATGACTTTCGCGGCAAATTCTTTTTTAGCGGCGACTTAACTTCGCTGCAGGATCGCCGGTACAAATTCTTCATTTCTGCCTTTCTGCAGGGAAATATAAAAGTCGCCTCTAAAAGTATTCTATTTCACTGCGTTTTTTTTTCATCGCTATAAGTACTACAGCCATCGCAAAAATGCTTCCGCCTTTCAGTTACATATCGTTGCCAAAGATCAATAACAGCAGACAGAAGTTTCATTTGCAGCGATATAATTTCGCTGTAAAATAGTTTTCCCAACGTCCAGGATCACGCTACTATATACTTTCGGGTTTTGTTTAACCAATAGCAGCGATAACTGTTTTTGATGCTATTAATATTTACACAGCGTTTTTGGCCACGCCGGTAATAAGAGGGACTCTTTTGAAGGATTCAATTGCAGCGACGTATTCTCGCCGCTAATATAATTTCACGTCGTTTTTTTCCACACCGCTATTAGATTCTGGTTTCCTTATTTACAGTTGCGGCGGTTTTAAAATACTGCGAAAGGACTTTACGTAGCGAGTTTTTATGATGCCACGAAAAAATTTACCTGCAATAATACGAATATCGGCGATTTTTTTCGTCGGGAAAATGGTTGAATGGCCCGATTTATTTCTGTTGTGCCACAATTGATTTTCCTGTTACAAATTCTTGCTCAGTTGTTTCTTTCTCTCAGATCACTAAATACCATACAATCTTTGTTTCAATTAACAAATGACATTCATAAATATTTTCACAAATGACATCCAAAGTCATATATTTTATACATTGAGATGGTGCGTTATACTAAGGCAAGTACAAACTGGGCATTTAATAAATAAGTCACATATGACTATTACAATAGCTTTAAAGAGTCTGCTACCACTAAAATAATGCAACAAATATTGGCTTCACGCTCACGTTGCCACTACTCATCAACCCAATCTTTATGAATTGCCATATCACCATATATGGTTCAAAAGCTCTTCTCTTTCGCACAAGCCACTACATCCATATTTGCTATGCCTGACATTGAGATGAAATGAAAAACTATAATGTGAGCAACACATTATGACTTGTGACTTGCTAACTATACTTCACTTATAAGAAAAACCATTACAAATATACCCAATGCATACAAGTCACTAGTACTTATTAGGTAACAAAAACTAACTCAACTACTAGGAAAAAAGCTATATCTGTGTTGACAAAATACCAAAGTGCAAATTACCTTCTTTTCAATCAATCAATATAAACAAATAAATAATAAGTCCTCTCCTTCATATATTCATCCTATAAAATCCATCTACTAACATTCACCAACATCATCGCTCTTCTCATAACTTTCATTTTAGTTTTAGAATTTCGCGTATGCAAATGTGTCATAAGGATACATAATCTAACTGTACATTTGAGAATATGAAAGGATGTTTAGTAATTTTACAAATATGGGTCATGTGCATGATTTTTCTGTATATAAAAGGCTGTTTAGTTTTCACAAACATAAATCTATCAGATGATTGCATACAATGCATCCAAGTCATCACCAGTCACCATTAAACAAAAAATAACAAAACCTATGAACTACTAGGAAAAAAGAAGACATATCAAAGAGTCAAATTGAATTAAAAAGGTATGTGGAGATTTATAATAGACAAAACTTATGTTACATATATCTAACACTAAAACTGACTCATATGAGACATACTTGCTTGAAAATGAAATGCAACATCAACAAAGGAAATAGCTATCCTAGTTGCAGGTACATCTCATAATTCATGATGTTTCTTCATATGAAGTTGACTATCATTAATATAAATTAATAGCAAAGTATCTATCTTTAGTATTTTTTTCCTCTTCAAGACAATCTTAACAAGTTTATTATATCATTGGTTATTAAAAGGGAGAATTCTAATTTTTTCTTCACGATTTCTCACCAAGCATTATAACTATCTCTTACTCCGAAAATTTCCTTTAAAGAAAACAGGAAAAGAATTTCTGAATGTCGCAAACCCAATATATTGGCAGAACAAAATTTAGGAAAAAATGAAATCTAGAAAAACAAAATATGTTGTATGTTTAACAAATTGTGCTGATTTAGAGACAGAAAAATAAATATTAAGCATGCAAAGAACTTGCTTTATGTAAACAAGACCTATAGTAAACGCAAAAACTGAGTCATGGACCCAGTTGGGCTACTGAGATCTTCAAATAGATGGTCGTCAATTTTATTTTAAACTTCCGACTCATTCCAATTGAAAAGACATCAATAACATTACCTGGACTAAATCAACGATCAAATATAGCATATCCCCATTGAATGTTACAATGGGGATATGCTAATTAAACTACAAAGTGCATCCATATAAGGCAGCTGCATAACTCAAAGGCATATCATTGATTGTGTTTTAAGAAATAAAACGAAATACACTAAGCCTAAATATTTCACCCATGCATGAATTACCAAAGTCTATCAAAACCAAATTGGTTGGCTACAACAATCATTAAACATATTCCTCTCCATATATAACAAATTCTCACTGGTCAGTAGAAAGATATGGCATTTTCAGCCCTAATGAAGTGTATAAATATATAATTAATCTTAACAGGTGGTGCTAATTTAGCAAGGAAGACAAAAGGGAAAATATCCATACCAGAATGAGATTGATCAGGAAATCCATCCTCGAGCACTAACTGCAATATATAATAAAATATAACCTCGAATGAGATTACGAAGGTTTGGTCACATTCATGCAAAAATAGAAGAATACATGAGATTCCCGATACTCACCTGAAAATTCAGCAAGAACAACGTGAACTGTTTGAGGAACTCATGAGGACTTTTCAAGGTCGAGGAATCATTGCAAAAGCCATTCATGTTAGTTTACTCTTGAGGTACCCAGAATAACCATAGGAAGAATGTGTCAACAAGTATTTGTGGATAAGAGTGAGAAAAGTTTGTTTGATATAAGAAACACAACCTGTGATTTAACTGTACTCCTTGCCCAAAAGCTTCTCAAAAATCAAAAACCCATTAACGTTTGAACAAACCCCTTTGTGTGTGTGTGTATATATATATATATATTATATCTATAGCCCAATTGTCATATTGGCCTACAAAAAGCACCCAAAATTGTCTAAACATACAGTCCCCTTAAGTATCAAAGGAATCACTCCAACCCTGATTCTGTTGGAATGACTCAGTGAATCCAGGCAAACCCTTCATTAAAGTCTGGAGCATCCTGTTATTCTGCATCTGCTGCTCCCTAATATCCCGCACCTCTTCTCTCATTTCTTGGAGTTGACCCTTGTACTGTTCAACATCTTTCTTATATTGTTCAGCATCTTTCTTATATTGTTCAGCATCCTGCCTTTGTCTCTCAATCTTGGCCAAATACTGTTGCATTTTAAGTTGGTCAAGTTGTCTACTTGACTCAGGGATGACCATCACTCCGAGTCCCCGTGCATATCCAAGTCTATGGCCAAGAACCTCTCTAAAGACAGTTGCTGATGCCTCATCAGTACGTTGCTCTGGTGCTAGGCCATCCATCCTACCTTGCATAGTCCTCTGCACATTGACAATGCTTCCAATTATTAAAAATGTATATACATCCTGTGCTATTTATGCATTTATCACATTTGAAAAGAAGCATAGATCCCAGGGAATGTAAGTGCACTACTCACATAAGTTTCTTCTGTCGCTGGTGTCACAAACGCATTCTTCTTCTTCGACCAACGCGTCTCCTTGTAATAGTCAATCATATTCTTGGAATTTTCAGCCCGCTACATGAGTCAGCAATGTGTACAGTATAAGAATATATTTTTCCCGAAGAGAACTTTCATGAAAGTGGACATGTGCATTCTAAGCCCAAACAGCTAGAGTAACCATTCACAACAATAATTTACCACGAACACAAAAATAAATGAAATACTATTCACCCAAAAATAGTATCTAAAACAACACTAAAAAGCATATTCCTAATATAATAACATACTATAAAATACCCATCTATCGTTGCATATCGTTGTGTTACTTATTCGGGCTTTTGATTTAATACATTATGAGTCATTATGTTACTTATTGTTTGGGATATGAGTTTATATTTGGTACAAGTGTAACCTCTACGAGAAGAAGTTATTTTAAACCTATACCTTTTGCGCAAGGATCTGGACAAATGATTTACGTCCTGATGTGTGATTAATCATAAGCTTCTTTCGATTCTCTCAATTTTGAGCTGACATTTTCTACCACGTAAATTCTCAACATTATCTATAATAAACAAACTTGCCACAACAATTTTTGGAGCTTAAATGGGTAAATAATTTGTTTAATATTGTATACAATACATACCTTAAAGGCGTCGCTGCCCCACCTCCCACTCAACTTAACCCATACAAGCGGGTCGACCAAACTAGTCCCGTTAGCCAACGCCTCTTCATGGCTTCCATATGATAGATATATCTTGTGCAAATCATGGTGAAATGCATTGAAGCGCTTACGCAATTGCTTGGTTATTGTCAATCGGTGGTTTTCGCGTTCCCAATCCAACTCAAAGTCACTCTACAAGAAAGTGTCAAGATGTCATTTACGCAACACATTATACTATGACAAAACTTTCTAGCAATCAATATTAATTAACAAGGATCATACCTTGACACGACTAATCAGCTCATTTTTCTGGGCTTGCGGGACATCAGACCATCGTGCGTGACTCATGTCACAATATTGTTTAATAATCCACGACACCCGAGATGTAAACATGGCCGTATTCTCACAACACGGGGCAGTCTCGCCATCATTTATCTTCAAAATTACTTTCCCTTTCTTCCTCAGTTTCTCAAACAGGGTGCCTTTCGCGGGACCACGCTTACGTTTCCTCTCTTGCTGGTTTGCTACTGCCTCTATGGGGGCATCTGCAACAATAATTTACAATGATCACAACATTAGTGTTTGAAACTAGAGTTAATCTTTAGACTCAATTCACATGTATAAATAGTCTCAAAGTCATCTTTATATCTAGGAAAAAACATGACAATTTCTAGTTTACCGAGATCTTCATTGTGTGTAGGTTCTCTAGGAAGTGATTGTTCTCTAACTGGTGTGGGTTCTCGTATGAGATCAAATGGGGGAACTGGGTTTGGGCATGGAGGTACCCAGGGCTGGCTTAAGGGCTGCGTGGAATCATCTGAGCTGGGTTGCTCTGCTTCCTCAGAGCTATGGGGTGAAGAGAGACGCACTCCACGCGGTCGGCCAAATCGACATGAGTACGGTACAGGACCTCTTCCACGAGTACCTCGGAGTCTCCCTCCGCCTTTTGAACTTCCTCCCAATCGATTACCTGCGTGTGTACGAGTTAATTGTTTGAGATAGATAACATTCTATTCCACATGATAGTCTCAAAGTCAAAGACAGATACAATGAAAAGATCATATGTCGCCCATTTTGCAATAAGTTGTTAGTAGAATAATTCTTACATTTTATAAGGATTATATTTTTGCAAATTAGAATCTTCAAAAGTAATTTCATTTAATGCACTTAGATAATAGCCTATGTTATGAGCACAACATAGAAAAATAACTAAATTGTCGAATTATATACCTTGATAGTTGATATTGCTCCTTGTGCCTCTAGATTGAAGATGGGATTGCGATGACATGTTGACAAGGCGTACCGCCTACAGTTATGTTATGTACCCAATTTCCAGAACCCTGAAGGAAATAAGTATCGCATATTAGGCTTTGTTTCAACAGGTATTAAAGTAGTAAAGATGAATACTTCTTCTATACTTGTTTGTTATTTGCAAAATTAAATAGGCCGAGACTAAAGCAAGTAAATTCTACCTTGATTGGCTTCAAGGACGCGAAGTCACACGCAACACCGTCTGTTTTCCCCTCACCTGAAAAAGGATAATATCCTACATATCTTAAGTCAAAACAAGTTTAGAGGAAAATAAATAAACTATCATTCTTTTTTTATCCCTTTATATATATATATATATATATATGAAAACATAAATACTATCTTGTGCATATTAGTCCAGCCCATTTATCAATAATAAATATGTTAATTTTAATAAACAAATCAAAGAATTTTCTATGACATAATAATCAACTACCTATGTCTACAATTCAATTTCAAAGAGTTAATCTATTGTGTTATCCTTCAATCTCGGCGACCTTTTTTTCTTTGTTTTTGATGTAATTATAAATCTGACACAGACTCTTCCTCTGTGGATAGATCCCCCTCATCTGAATATTCCACATCACCATACGCATCTCCAGAACTAGAAGCCATAATGTCGTCATTGATTAATGCAGTTGAATCTATGCATTGACCATCCTGATCCGTGATATCTCGTACATCAATATGTCTAGGTAGTATATCCATCCTACTCAGTTGAGTTGGCATTGGATCCGCATCACATTGTACTGGTGCATAATAATATGATGACTCATCTTCTTGATCGGCATCATCGTCACTTGATTCGCCATCAATATCTTCCAAAACCCTCGGCACTGGAGGAATGTTGTATACATTTCTATTTGTATAGTTCTGCACAACACCCCAATTCCCTTTCGCCCTTGAATCTTTGATGTAGAAACATTGAGAAGCCTGACTCGCCAACACGAACGGTTCATCCTTATACCACTTCATGTCCATATTGAGACTAATCATATGGTCATCCATCCGCACCCCTCTTTTTCGATCACCCACGTTAAACCAATCACATTCAAATAGGTACACCCGACGCCACTCCATGTATCATAACTCTACGATATTATTAATAACACCGTATAAATCTAAATTATTTGTAGCCTCGTCACCAGTTACCAACACCCCAGAATTTTGTGTACGCCGGCGAAGTTCACGCTGCTTTGTATGAAACCTTTTTCCATTTATAATGCAAGTAGTATATGATGCCACCCAACGGTCAGGCCCACAAGCTAACTCATACAAATCAGAGGTCACTGAATGTGAATTGGAGATACGTTGTTCCTGGATCTACACCAAAATTGTTAAAAAAGCACAACATAAATTTTTTTCATTCCAAAACATAACAAAATATTTCCATATTTAAAGTAGATATGGATAGAGAATAACTTAGATGTTGCTTGAACCAAGTTGGAAACTCATTTTGATGCGTGCGATTAATACAATTTGGGTGTTGCACCTTACATTTCTCGTAGTGCTCCCTGCATTTGGAGCACGGAATCGCCAAGCAAAATATTTAAGTTAACTAGTGTGGGTTGATAAGAACTTGTTAAGTTCAAATGGAACTATATATGTATAAGTAAAGCCATTGATGCTTACTCTATATAGGATCTAATCTCCGCACAGTTGTTAAGCACGTACCAGAATGGCTGCTTTAAAAACTTTATTTTCTAATTGCACATTAGAAGCTATACCCAAGACACGAACTTTTTGGTTGAAAATTTTGAATCCATCTATAGTTTCCTCTTCGTCAGCATCAACGTTGCGATCCACTCGACTAAACTTCGTCTCAACATTATGGAGGTACATGGAGCAAAATGTCAGACATTCGATGTGAATGTAAGCTTCTGCTATTGAACCTTCTGGATGGGCTTTATTCTTAACATACCTCTTGAATTTTTCGAGATATCTCTCAAATGGATACATCCTGGACCCCCAAGAATAACTTCACGGGGTAAATGAACAGCTAGGTGAACCATAATATCAAAAAAAGAAGGAGGGAATATCATCTCCAGTTTGCATAAAATGGTGATGATATCAGTTTGGAGCTGGAATAAACGAGTCACATCCAAAGTTCGAGCACATAACTCTTTGAAAAAAGTGCCAAGTTCAGTCAATGCCAAAGCAATGTCACTTCTTAAGTACCCCCCAACAGCAATGGGGAGTATGCGTTGAAGGAAAACATGACAATCGTGGCTTTTCAACCCTGAGATTTTGCAATCACGTAGAGAAACACATTTAGTAATATTAGAAGCGAACCCATCAGGGAATTTGATATCGGTCAACCACTCACAAAATTTATTCCTTTCATTTCCGTGTAATGTGTAAAGTGCATGTGGCATTGTTACACGTTCACCTTCACGCCTTAAATGTAATTCTTTTCTATAGCCCAAAATCTCCAAGTCACACCGAGAGTTGATGTTATCCTTAGTTTTACCTGGAATGTTCATTAAAGTGAATAAGATGTTATCGGCAATATTCTTTTCAATATGCATAACATCTAGATTATGCCGAAGTCAAAGTGTTGACCAATAAGGTAATTTGAAGAATATGCTACACTTTGTCCAGTTCAGCTCTTCGGCAGTGCGTTTTCTCTTCTTATGAGATTTACCAAACTGAACATCCCCAATCATACGCAATTGCGTTTGAATATCGTCTTCACGTTGATCTCTCAGTGGCATGCAGCGATCTTCTTTACCATTAAATAACCATTTTCTCGTTCTCCATACGTGATCAGGTGGTAAGAAACATCGATGTCCCATATAAAAATGCTTTCGGCCATATTTCAACCAATTGGAGTCTATGTCGGCATTACAAGATGGACAAGCCAATTTTCCTTTTGTTGACTAGCCAGAAAGATTCACGTAAGCAGGAAAGTCACTAATTGTCCACAATAAGGCAGCATGTAACATAAATGTTTCCCTAGTCGATGCATCATATGTAGGTATCCCATGTTCCCAAAATTCAAGTAGTTCATCGAGCAGCGGCTGCAAGTAAACATCGATGTCATTTCCTGGTGACCTTGGACTAGGAATAATCAAAGATGTCATGAAGAATTGGTCTTTCATGCATGACTACGGCGGCAAGTTATACGGAACAAGGATCACTAGCCAAATGCTATGAGGTTTAGCCAAATTGTTGACGGGAGTGAAGCCGTCACTTGACAGACCGAGCCTTACATTGTGAGGATCCGCAGCGAACCAATTATGTTCCTCATCAAATTTCTTCCAGGACTCAGAGTTGGTCGGATGCCTCATATTGGTATCTTCTATTGTCTGTTGTTCTTTATGCCATCTCATATCACCAACTATCTTTGCAGTCATAAAGAGACGCTGTAATCTCGATTTCAAAGGAAAATGTCGCAACACTTTTTGAAGTATCACTCGTGACCCATGTGTATTTGGAATCTACCTCGAGGCCTTGCATACATGGCACTCATTAAGAGCTTCATTTTCTTTCCAGAATAAGATGCAGTCGTTAACGCATGCATGTATTTTGTTGTACTTGAATCCCAAACCGCGCTCCAAAGACCTTCACTCCTCATATGATTGTGGCAAGAGCACATCTGGAAAGGCAGACCTCAGCAGGTTAAGGAGCATGTCGAATGACTTAATTGACCATCCACCGATTGATTTGATGTGTAATAACTTGACAATGAATGACAACTTTGAAAATTTTGTACACCCGTCGAAAAGAGGATGTCGAGCATCCTCTAGTATCTGGTCAAAAGATTACGCTTGTGTGGCTTCAGGTATTGGTGGCCTATTTGGCGAATGAGTGTTATCTTGAGGCACATCAACAAAGGTGCCTGCCTGAATGTCATCCAACATCTGCTGCATGTCGTCGATGTAATCATCTTCTGGTATAACCTCATCCTGAATATCGTCGTCACTGACATTAAATGTCTCATCCTCTCCATGAAATACCCATTGAGTGTAATTTGGATTGATCCTTTTGATATACAAATGAGTTTCCACCTCATATATAGGCAACCACAGATTGTTAAGACATGTACGACAGGGACACCGAATGCGATCCCTTCCACCTGCATGGTTCCTTGCTTGTGTGAGAAAATTGGTAACCCCATCAGCGTATGCAGGTGATAAAAGTCTATCGGGCTCGTTCATCCAACTTTTGTCCATCTAGAGAAAACACATGATTGAAAAATTTTATTAGATAACCTGAGTTATGCGACAATTTTCAACACATTGATACAAGTCACATTTAATGGAAATGAAGGTTGCATATATTTTGTTGCATGTGATTAAATGAATGGTCTCACCACATTATTTGTTGCGACAACATACGTGTAGGAATGGAAATCATAAAATGGTTTCCAAAGAGTTCACCATGAATATATTTTGTTTCTTCCTAGTACTTGGGCACTTTAGCATTTTCTAGTGTTCATATTTGAAAAAGTTATTCTTCTTTAGCTAATAGGTGGTTCATATGGTTGTATCAAAGTCAGATATTGAATGTTCCTAATTCTCAGATTAACCAGATGATAGCTTGGAAACCGCCTTTTATGGGTTTTGATAATCTTAGATATGAACTTTCTATTGAAATAGGTTTAGACATTCATTTAAGGATACTTTATACCTTTAACGTTTTAGTAGTGAACTCTAGTGCGGACTATATGCTCAAGGCAAAATTCATGTGATACGCTCAAGGCATATCACATTAATTTTCAAATGACTTCAATGTTGCTTTGAAAAGGTCGGTTCAATTACATCTTATATCACAGTATATCATTCTATAGGTTTAAAAAACATCTGAACATCAGATGGAGATGAAGTTGTTACATTTTTACTGCCTTTAATCATAAGCTGCAAATAGAAATTCACGTGCAAATTTGGTTAATGCCTTTACAATTTAAGTGACAAGGTTGTTTTTTGAAGGCTCATCAATAGATCTGTGATGATTACCCAATTTAGCTAGAACAAAGTTCACTACTAGTTTTTTATGATCACAAGGAATGTTGAATATTCCTTGTGTCACTACTCATCCAAAAAAACCCGTAATTATATAGCACAATATGCTGCCAACTATAAAAACAAATAGAGTAGATGTTTCCTCACCATATAATAATAAAACCGGTGCATATTCATCATTCATGTATTAATATGATCATTATATTAACACCAAGGCAAACAAATACAAATGAATTTTATAACTAAGTAATGTATACTAGAAATACTCTATATATAGCCGTTGACGTTTTATGCGTCAATTATGCATTTCTTCAACAACTAACACAGGCCATGTGCAATATATTACTACATCCAATATAATTATATATTTAAATCATATATAGATACTCACACGCACACACAACCATGTCCCCTTTCATTATTCTCACTTCTAGTACAATAGTTAAAATCAAGAGATTTTATTGGTTAGGAGTCAAGGGAAGATTAGTAGAAAAATATAAAGCAAAAAAGTGTAGCTTTGTGTACTAGGATCCAAGTGGAAAGATTAGGCCTAGATCTTGAGGAAACTAATCAATAAAATCATGATATATATATATATAGACACACATAAATATAATCACATAAGGAAACCAATCAATGAAATATTAATATATCATATATATATATATATAGACACACTCAAAACCTACCAGTATTAGAGAGACCAAAAGCAAAAGAGAAAAAGATTCAAAAGAAACAAATGTAATCTATGTAATTACAAATTAATAAGTTGGCTGGCCTTCTCTTGCATTTGTTCAGAGATCAACATTGAATATTGTATATAAAAAGTGATTAAAAAAAGAGAATTATAAAACTAAAGTGTTAAAATCGACCAGCAAACAGAGTACTATGAACACATAATAAAGAGATACTGAAGCTCGGAGGAAGGATAATTTTCGAGGGGCTTTATGCATTTTTAGGTTGGAATAAATATTTCATTAATAAAAGTGATTAAAAAAAGAGAATTATAAAACTAAAGAAAATTGGCATTTTACATAAACCACAGCAACAAAGGACGTTCATATATAGAATGTTTTAATTAAAAAAGTGTATCTATAAATTTAAGGAATTACACAAATCAAAATTATGGTTTAAAAAAGTCTATCAAAAATTAAAAGACATTAATGATGCCTACAAATCATAATATCTGATTTATCCTTTTCTATGTTTAAATTAGTTTAAAAGTATATATTAATTCTTCCTAATAAATTGATCGCCTAAAAACTGGGATTTTTTTCTAGCAAGAAATTATATATGAATCAAAATCGTATGTGAAATATTTTATTTCAATTTGCTTGAAATAAAATAGAATAGAAACAATAAAGTGCAGTACTTATAGCATAAGAAGCTTCTGAATAAAATCTAAAAAAATATGGAAACTTTGATTATGTAAAGATGTTGTGAATTTGTGCTCTTTTCATATCTGAGTCATGTCAAAGAATATGGAAACTTGTAAAGGACAAAAGAAAATGGAGTACAATTTACAATAAAAGCACATAATTAAGTGGACAAATTGAGAGGGTATGATAACACTACTCTTAATAAATAGGGTTAAACCAAATTGAGTTCTGATTTATGTATATGATACTTTTACATTTGTTGGGCAAAGTTAAATCAATGTTACCTGGTCTTGTATTGCCATAAATTTTGGGTTAAAGGAGTTATGACTTTTTGAAATCAGTTGGTAATAGTATTCTTTGGTACATTTTAGAAGTGAATGGTTATCTAGTCCAATCCGAGCTTACTTGACCCCATTGTGAAAATCTCATAACCAACACTAGAGTCAAGTATTATAGTTAATAGGTACAAATATCTATATGAATTATGCAGTGTTTGGATGAGAAAATTGCTAGAATTGGACCCTTTATACAGCTCCCTTATGTCAGGCTAATTTTGGTAGTAACACATTCTGAGAATAATCTATTATTAGTATTCATTATTTTCACTCACCTATTCCATATTTTTTTACTGTTTAGTATTATTCAATAATAATTTTTTTTTAATACTTTTTTAGTACTATTCTCTGAATATATGCGATAACCTGAGTTACCCAAATGCAACTTAATCTCACAAAAAGCACAATAGGAAAAGGCATCTCTCATGAAGAAACAACCCATTGCAAATTATATGCACATAAGCATCAACACATATACACTACTGTAGCAGCTTAGGCATCTCTCGTTTTGATTTTATAGATTTAACAAAACGATTAGAGTTATACCAATAGAATCTACCGTAAATCACAAAATAATGTATTAAAGACAAAACTTTAAGCATGAACCCACCGAGTCAGTTCCAGAAGCTTACCTTCAAGCTGTGTCTTCCACGATCTAGGGCTCCTAACCGAGGAACTCGACAAAATGGCAGAAATCGGAGGCAGCAAGCTCCAAGAGCACAAACTAATTGGTGGTGGAACACTTAGATATTTGTAGATTTTGGAGAAAATTAGACGTGTACCTCCAAATCCTTTCGGTGGCTCAGACGATGCTAGCGCAGGAAGTGAAATAGGTCCCAGCGGTGAGGCGGTGGCAGTTCGCGGTGGAGCAGTGGCCAGTGAGAGGGTGGGTTGTCGCGCGATCGCAGCAGTGGAAGATTCTTTGGAGAGCGATTTCATAGAGGCCAGCGGGAAATTGAAGGGAGGGGGGGAATAGGCGCAAAACGAAGGGGGCGGGCTAATTAAGGGTGTTTCTTCTCGCCTCACTAAATTTAATTTTGCGGCGATTTGTTTCGCCGCAACATATCCAATTTCATTTGCAGCGATTATTTTTCGCCGTAACAAAACTCCACTCTATGAAATTGGGGTCGGCGTCAAAAGAATTTGAAAAGTACGCGGCGAATTATTAATCGCCGCAAATATAAATTTTTCCCAGCGAAAAGATTTGCAGCGGATAGAAAATCGCTGCAAAAGGCAAAATTTCTTGTAGCGAGTTTTTGTTAAATAATAATAAATTCTAGTTAGTTTTTTTTTTCTTTTTTCTTTTTATAACATCAATAGTTATATAGTTTTGGATGAATTGGAAACACAACCTTAAATTGAAGGAAATAACACATTAATACCATGCGTCATGTTCTCGTCAATTATTGACGATTCTTCATGACATAATGAATACGTACGGTCGATCCGTTGTGAAAAAATCAATTCCATAGTAATAGCCTTACGTCTAGGGAAGTACCATTACTAGGATTTAGGAAACATTAATTAGACACGAGAAGGGCAATGGAAGGTTTTGATCGAAGCTTTTAATTAAATATATGTAATCTAACTTATAATTAATTACATAAAAAAGTATAATTAAATTATTGTCCATGCATATATGTCATGAAACTACATAACTAATAGCCTTAATTATATAATGGCATTAATTAACTAATCTAATATAGCAATCTCTCAACATGATGATGATGATCATGAGCTTAACCTGATCATGATGAGGTGAAACGGCAATGATCATTTTCTGATTCTGGCCAGGTTGCGTGTCCAAGTAGAAATTGGTGTAGTTGGATGTAAATCATATATTTCATATTTCATATTTCATGTTTGGTGGGATTTGAATAGTAAATTAAGATAACATGAATTGAGATGAAATTAAATAAAATATTATTAGAATATTAATTTTTAATATTATTATTATTTTAAAATTTTAAAATATGAATTATTTATTATATTTTATGTAAATATTTTTTTAAAAAATTATAATAATAAAATAAAATAAATTATTTAGAAAAACAATGTTGTTTGCACATGATCTTCCATGTACATATCTTAGTATAGGCACATGATATTCCCCATTTTGTCGTGATTGATCATTGCCCAAGTCGGTGGTCTAGGGGTTTTCTAAAGCCAGCCCCTAGGTCAGCTGCGTCCAATCCAAG
Source organism: Platycarya strobilacea (assembly GCA_036898215.1). NCBI lineage: Eukaryota > Viridiplantae > Streptophyta > Magnoliopsida > Fagales > Juglandaceae > Platycarya > Platycarya strobilacea. The sequence goes on along the minus strand of CM072555.1, from coordinate 31,518,557 downwards.
TTAATGAAAACCATGATCTGTACGTCCAGCCTGTTGCTGCCTTTGTTTTCTTTGACCCTACATCTGCAACTTCGTGAGAATGTTGGCCCAAATTTTAATCTGATATATGTTTTGATGGATTCAAACTTTCAGGGTCTCGACGAGTTATAATCTACGTCTTTTGACTTTGTTGGGCAGATTCAAACGAGCGACTTAGGTTTCGTTGAATTTAAAGATAAGATAAATTGAGATGAGTTGAAATGAATTTAGTTTAATTTTTAATTATTATTATTTTAGAATTTGAAAAATGTGTATTGTGATTTAAAAAAAGTGTATAGGAATTTATATTTTATATAAAAAATTATAAAAATATAATAATAAAATAAAAATGAGTTGAGTTATTTCGAAAATAAAGGAATTAAACGAGAACTGTCCGAATCATTTAATAATAATTGAACTACATTAACTAATCTTTCTTTCATTCAGATTACAGCTTTGGAAACAAATCAAGGATGTGACCGCTTCCATTTCTTCAGTGCAAGTGGATTGCTAACCAGTTTTTTTAATAAAAAAAAAAACAGGGCCGAAGTTTCGCTTTCTTTTGCAGTAGCACATGATGTTTACGCGTTAAGCTCTTCCTAAATAGGTTCTACCTAGTGCTGGTATAACCGCATATATGTTTCCAAACTCTCTCTCTCTCTCTCAACTTTATAGGTATAAAAAATGAAGCTTTCCACCGTATCGATGCATGCATGCCTCCTTTTCCAACTCGCTAAATGAGTAGAGTTCACTCTGTTTTTCAGTCAAGTCAAGAGAAGATGATAAGAATACTCCTAAATTAACTCTGGGGAAGTGGGTGACGTTAAGAATTCTGTGGAAAAATGCTAGCCTAATTAATAATACAAGGAAAAATGATTGATAGATCATGATGATCAATACAAGTAAAAATGATTAATGCATGGGACTCAGACCCCGTTTGTATAAAAAAAGAGAGATGGTGCCTCATTTTCACATTTGTTATGAGGTGACGATCAAACTCTTGCCTGCGGGCTGCTGCAACCTAACCATGGCCTGTATGCTACAAACTTTTCTCGATAATTACTCTTTTATGATTGTCCAACGTACAAAATTATATGTAATTAGTTAGTGTAGTCGGCGGGTCGCATCATTTGGGTGCTGACTAGCTACCACCATGAATTTCAAACAAGTAGAGTTTAATATTGTTGGAGAGATGATTGCAGAAATGACTCATCTATCACTATATTCTTTCCTTTTTGTATTTTCCGAACTTGTAAGGGCCCCTAAACCCGACGTGAAAAGACATTTTCATTCAATAAATAGTACATATAATTTGTGACAATAACATGAATTAGGAGAAAGTTATTGGAGAACGAAGGTTCTGCACAAATTCGATTTGAATATTGGTGTTAGGTACGTACTTAGGATTAGACAATAATATCTATATATAATTTGGGTATCTCACGGATCATGTCTTTCGATCGTATTTGGATTTGTCACCACGATGGTTGGCACCTATATACCCCACTACGTTTGACAAAAAAGGAAATGCATATAATCCTAAGTATGAGACAAATTCCCATGATCCCAATGTAAGGGATATATTGAACTATTTGATGATCAATATGAATTGATTCACAAATTATTGTCAATTTGCGTTACAGCTTTGCTATCCCTATCTTCATGGCAACTACCTATTATTTATTAACTTATAAAATAAATAACCCCAAGATCACAAACGCGCTTTCGAACAAGTCAAGATGCAGGTTGACTTTGTATATTCAAATACCAACGGAAAATTCCTTCATCTCTATGACCACCAATTATATCATTATTATTAACCTAATTATCCTCCTAAAAAAATATTAATTATTGCACCTCCCTCCCCTATATATTCAACCCATTTGTTCATTCCTTCATACTCATGCACATTCTTAGCTTCTTGATGATCCCTTGTCTTGTCTGAAAGATCACCGAAACCCCCAATAATGACTAATTCCAAGCTCTCCTGTTTCTTAACTTTTTCATACCTCGTTCTGTTTCCCTTGTTTGTCTCTCTTTCTCTAGCTGATAGCAATTCAACCAGCCCGGTCTCATCAGGAACGGTTTGCAAGTCCACCCCGGACCCGGCTTATTGCAAATCTGTACTCCCTAGTAACCAAACCACGGCCAATGTGTATTATTATAGCAGGTATTCAGTGAGAAAAGCACTGTCTCAATCCCGCAAATTTCTGACGCTGGTGGACAAGTATCTTAGGCGCAACTCCACCTTGACAACATCGGCAATTCGGGCACTCGAAGATTGCCGGTTTCTTGCCGGACTTAACATGGATTTCCTCTTGAGCTCCTTCCAAACTGTAAACTCAACTGGAAACGTTCTTTCTACTAACCGAGCGGAGGATATCCAAACTTTGCTTAGCGCCATTTTAACCAACGAGCAAACTTGTTCGGATGGCCTTCAGGCCACGGCGTCAGCTTGGAGCATAAAGAAGGGCCTCGCACTCCCACTTGCTAATGACACCAAGCTGTATAGCGTCTCTCTTGCTCTTTTTACAAAGGGTTGGGTGCCCAAAAAAAAGAAAAGCGCAGCATGGCAATCTAAGAGGAAACATGTTGGTTTTAAAAATGGGCGCTTGCCCTTAAAAATGTCGAGCCGGACGCGAGCTATTTACGAGTCGGCGAGTCGTAGAAAGCTACTGCAGTCGTCGGCGGATGGTGATGATGAGGTTATGGTGTCTGACATCGTGACCGTGAGTCCAGATGGAACTGGAAACTTCACCACCATTAACGACGCCATTGCTGCAGCTCCAACCAACTCTGTTCCTGCCGATGGCTACTTCTTGATCTACGTCATGGGAGGTGTTTACGAAGAGTACGTGTCCATTGCCAAAAACAAAAAGTACTTGATGATGATTGGAGATGGCATCAACCAGACAATTATAACGGGCAACCGCAGCGTCGTTGATGGGTGGACAACCTTCAATTCCGCAACATTTGGTATGTATATAAATCATACATAATGCTAAGGCGTAAATATTGCATAATTGCATTTTTAAAAGAGTGAAATTTATTATTGAAAAATAATATTCTCTTTTAATGTGAATCTTGTATTTCACTCACTTTTTTTTAAAGTAACTATGTAGTCTTGCACACTTCACGACTACAATCATCACTTCTCAACAAACACTTCAATATTAATTAACGTGCCAGAATGAACTAAAATGGCCCCATTATCAATTTAAGATTTAATGGGTTTCATGTTGATTTTGCAGCGGTGGTGGCGCCAGGGTTTGTGGGCGTGAACATTACTATCCGCAACACAGCCGGAGCAATCAAGCACCAGGCGGTGGCACTTCGAAATGGGGCAGACTTGTCTACGTTTTACAGTTGCAGCTTTGAAGCGTATCAGGACACCTTATACACACATTCTCTCCGACAATTTTACAGAGAATGTGACATATATGGCACAGTCGATTTCATATTTGGAAACGCTGCAGTTGTTTTCCAAAATTGTAACATATACCCTCGGCTGCCAATGAGTGGACAATTCAATGCCATCACAGCGCAAGGAAGAACAGACCCAAATCAGAACACGGGCATTTCAATTCAGAACTGTAGGATTAGAGCTGCAGATGATTTGGCATCTAGCAATGGCACAACTCAGACGTTCTTGGGAAGGCCGTGGAAGGAGTACTCGAGGACAGTTTATGTGCAAACTTTCATGGATAGATTGATAAATCCTGCTGGTTGGCAGGCGTGGAATGGGGATTTTGCGCTAAGCACATTGTATTATGCAGAGTACAACAACACAGGACTCGGATCAAACACTACAAACAGAGTCAGTACATGGCCTGGTTTCCGCGTGATCAAGAACGCCACGGATGTTGCTAACTTCACGGTGGCCAACTTCTTGCTAGGGGATGACTGGTTGCCCCTAACAGGAGTGCCGTATGCTGGTGGCTTGGTCATATGAACGAACAAATCTGGCTAGCTTTTTTCCTTTTTCATTCATTTATTTGTTTGATAAGCATGTGAAAGCCCAAGCTTTTCAAAAACAGCTTGGTTTTGAGTGTTGACAGTCAATTATAGTACACAATGCATTCAAGAATGTCAGTTATTTTTCAACTAATATTAAAGATCAGAGTCTTTCTGTACTGCTTTGAGCCAGACTAAAATTCATCAGAACCGATTATGAATGGATCGGATGTTTTAGAGACCTAACACCCTGAACCTATTTTTGTCCGGCTAGCTGTCTGTTCTCTGTACCCAATAAAAAAAAAAAAAAACAATCTAAATTATCTAATGTTCAGAAGGCCACAGAAATTAATGGCTAATCAAAAAGAAGGCCTCCAAAGAAAATCTTGAATTTGAAGTCGGGTGGAATTGACTTTGAGGGTATCTGTAAATGCCTTCCAACTTTATGAAGAAATAAAAACGATCACAATTTATTCTAAAGATTTAAGTTAATATTGTTTATTTTGTCTATTAACACACTCGCTCACGTGGACCGAATTCTTCCTTAATAGCTGGTTATTATGTAAAATATTTAATTAAATTAGACAGAATTCGAATCAAAACTTCCACACTAGTATCATATACAGACTTCCTTTAGATTAAAAACTGTGCCAGCGTGTAATGGCATTGCCTTCTAAATTACAGCAGTGAAGAGTACAAAAAAAGCAGTGTGGAGGGGACTGCCCACCGATTTTTAGTTAGAGTTTTGGATGACCCCTTTATTGAATTACAATCTATCTAATTGTTTAATCAAATTGACTTAGTTTAATGCAAAGAGCGATAATGTTCACGTGAAATCCACGCTATCAAAAAATCTTACATAACAACATTAAAATTTAATATGTATAAAAATAAATATAAAGTATATCTTGACAATTTAGTATAAAAAAAAAAAAAAAAAAAAAAAAAGGTAATCTCTTTTTCTAAATTGACTCATCCAATTTAGTTAGACAATTGTAATTAATTATATCTTAATATGAAAAAGAACTTAATATTATTTATTAATGAGACTTTTTCTTCATTTTTTTTTTAATACTTGCATGAGACTTGTTTATTAAACTAGGCATAAAACAAAAGAGTTTCTCGACTCTATACTTCCAGTACACAAATGCAACACACGTGCAAAGCTTTCAATGGCCAAGACTGATTATGGGCTTCGAGGCTTCAAATTGGAAACATTACAGTTTAGTTTAGATTGTGTAAGATTTAAAAAAAAAATAAATAAATTAAATAAATCTGTATAGATTTATTAAGTTGTCCTTGTCTCAGGCCCATCACACCAAGAAGCCCACATTATCTAGGCCTAATATCCGAAGGCTGACTGGAGATCCCGGAAAATCAGAAACCAGTACATCCACTGCCCGAGAACCATCTCCAGCATCCAGAGAAACAACCTAGTGATCATGTGAGTATTACATCGAGGATGTAGCATGCTTCTTCCATTCACTGTTGGGTTACGACAATTTTTTTTTTCTTAATAAATAAAAAAGTGTTTTTTTTTTTTAATAATGTAGCAAATTTGTTTTTTTTTTAAATTAAGGGTATTAAAAAATTGAATGAAAAAAATAGAAAAAAAAAATTACTCTTATCGAACTGATCATCTCATGCACTGCTGGAGTAGCATTTTTCTAAAAGAAAAGACGATATCAAATGCGGCCGCCCACTTTTTAATAACGAACTAAATTAAGAACCGAAATTGCATAATTATAACGTGATGATCGTTTTAAATTAACACCCAATTTTTATCAGCACCATTGGAAATAGTATAATTGTGTGTTGTCCCTCTTAATTTGAGTTATAATGTCAAGGGGATAGAAAATTAAAGAGTTGGAGGGTGATTTTGTTGCAGCTTCTGTACTTTTAATCGTACAATTACAAGAATCCAAAAGGAAAATGCAAAATTTTACATGTAAATTTCTACGACACGGTATCAGGTTGCTACCCTTTGCATCGTACTACTTTCACACCTTCATGCATGCAAATTGCAATTGCCATTCAATCACTGTCTTTTTAAGTTTCATGTTAGTTTTTTCAGTTTCTTTTTTTTTTTTTTTTCTCATGCATTTAGGCTAAGAACATTGGAAGTTTCCAGTCATGTTATGAAATCAAAGGAAAACAGTGTTAAACAAAGGAGTTATGTACATCCAACAAGAGTGATCTAAGCTAAGCCTAAGCCAACTGTACATGTGACACGTATGCAAGATAACTGCCATTTGTTCTGAGACACTGCTTCTGCTAACAACGGAGCAGCCTCCCATTGCTCCTTGTCTCGGGTGCGACTTCCGATTCATGAGCATCACAGCATATTCCCCTCATATGCTACAAATCCTCTTCAACGAGAATACCCGATATTCCCCGGGTGAACCCGAATCCATCTCATCCCCTCCCATCCGAGGCACCTCTACAACTACACCCATAAGCTCAGATGGCTTTCTCCGGCAACCATTGGGTCCCAGATTCACCGGCTGTGAAAACTCCGGGACACCCCTTTCAGCTGCTTCCGTATGAGCCGGTTCTGTCAGGGTACCACCGGTTTCATTCTCCGTTTCGGAAGAGATATCGGGTTTCAGCACCGGAATATCGGCCACAATCGGGGCTCTGCACAGCGGGCAATTAGAGACAGACTGGAACCACGTATCAATGCACTCGACGTGAAAAAGGTGTTGACATTTGGGCAAGACTCGGCCTTTATCGTCGTCTTCGAACTCGGATAAGCAGACGGCACATTCCAGCGGAGAGTCGTGAGTTTTAAAAGAGTAGGTGAAAGTTGGGAGGGCATGGAGGATGGAGGGGTCGAGGCCTTGAGTAGAGGTGGTGGTGGTGTTGGGGGTAACGGAGTAATATGAGGAATGGCGAGATCGCCGGCGTCGTCGTCGGTGAATGTCGAAGCAGCATCGAGAGAAGATACGAAAGCCGGCCATGATGAGTAGGAAAAGGAATAGAGTGACAACTGAACATAGCATAATCTTCCCGTTGAGAGCATAGCTCCGGTTATCCTCCATGAGAGAGAGAGAGAGAGAGAGATGAGCCTGAGAGGGGAAGGGGTAGACTGTGAGGGGTTTTATGGTTGTATGGGTTGAAGTGGCCGGGGAGGGCTTTTGAGGGGGGGTGGTTTGGGAAAGGGCCGAGGAAGGTTCCTATGCGGTCAGAAAATGGGTTGGGGTTATTGCCTTTTTGAGCCTTTTGGCGGGATTCCTTACCTCGTAATTCCCTTCTAATATCAGCCGTCTAATTGGGAAAAACTGCTTTTTAAGTCACCTACTATGTGCGGTAAAATTCTACCATCCTCATTCTCACCGCATATGATATATTATTAAATTTATTCTTTATAAAAATAAAATATGATTAAAAGATCAAAGATATTTATATAAAAAATACTCTAACCTCAAAAAAGTTACATAAAAATAATTTTTATATAAGTTAATATGTTTTAATGTGGTTTGATAAAATATAAAATTATTTTTATTATAGATCTAATAAATTAAATAAAATTATATTAAATTATAAAAAAAAAATTGTATAAACATTTAGTGGATATATTAGTATTATATTTATGTTGAGGTGTATGAGTTTCGTTACTTTTTTAAAAGAAATTGGTCGATTTGTTTTGGAGGATAATATTAAAAATTTAAAATATATCTCAAATTTATTATTATATTTTTTTTAATTTTCAAATAAAATATAATAATAAATTTAATTTTTTTTTAAATTCTCATATTACTTTTTTAAATCTTTATGCAAAACTAATGTTAAAAAAATATTTTATAATAATTTTTTTTTTTTTTTTATCTCATCTCATCTGATCTAATCTTTAAAAATAAACCGAACTTAATGTATTTAGAATTACATGAAAAAGTTATTTTTTATAATGGATTATATTATTTTAAAATAAAATATATAAAACTTGTAACTGTATCACTTTATTTATGATAAAATCATACTTTTTAAGTAATGAGATTTGAGAGTATGGTTAGGCCCCGTTTGGATTTGGAAGTGGGTTGAGCTCATCTCAACTCACTTCCATTTCATCATTATATTTATATAATTTTTTATATAAAACACAAACTCTTATACACCTTTTTTAAATTTTAATATATTTTTTTAAAATTTTAATATACTTTTTTTAAATCTTAAAAGAATAATAATATTAAAAAATAAATTAAATTTATATCAACTTATCTCATCTCTAAATATAAACGAAAACCTTAATTGCATTAATTATATAGTTTTTTAAACCGTTGGATTACATACGAAATGCACAATCTTATCAATTTTGACCTGCTGGTGGAATTCTCAATGAAGAGGAGTCGGCAGCAGACAAATAATATTTACATCTTTTTAATAATTATATTTTTATCAGTTTTTTAGATGTATTATTAGATAGATATTGGTGCTCTCTTTTTATGTGGAGGGTGAGATAATAATTATTATTATTCAAATAATATTTAGTTTTTAAAAATGTTGTCCATAAAAAATTAGAAGTCAGACTCTATTTATAATTAGTTGACTCATAAATTGACTTTGTCTCAATTATTATTTACCTTGTAAGATTCATTTCAGATTTAAATAAAGTAACTCTATTTTAAATATATATAAAAAAAATTAAAAAAAAAAAAAGATACTAGTGCTAGTCTGCCGTCCAATTTTGATGGTTGGCGTGCGCAATAATATAAATTTTATATTTTCTTTATTTTTATCTTATTTTTCTTATTTTTAAATATTAGGATAATATATTATTCTAAAGTTATTTTCTTTATCATTAAATAAAAAGAATACACAAACTGTCAAAATGAAGGAACAGTCATAGGAAATATTAGCATTTTTATTAAATAAATAAGTTAAAAAAATAAAAATAAAAATAGTTTTCAATTATTTAAGCACAAAAAAAAAACAATTAAAAACGTGATAAATAGCATGAGTTAGTAAATGTGCCTTTCTCAATAACTAGATGGATCTAAATATTGATTCCAACATCAAGCTTCCTTGAGAATTTACATGGGTCCCTAATTGAAAGCTAGATAGTGTGAAGGAAATTTACAAGATGAAAGCTGAAAATGAAATAAAGAAGCCAAGTCCATAGTTAAACAGGGGATGAAGATAAAAACGGTCAAACCCGTGTTGACTCGACACTCAAATCACTCGGATGAAGCCAAGTTCTTTTTTTTTTACAGTTGTCTCTCGACCTTGTACGCACGAAATACATCCAAACATAAAAAAACAGAGCGTCATCATATCATCCAGCAGGAAACTTTGCAGACCATAGGATGCAATAAAACTAGCAAGTACAACAGTAGTAGTCATCATACTTTATCTCATCAACCTGTTGTATATAAAGTATAAGAATAATACTACTTTATTTATTTGTTTTTATATTTTATGTTTTTTAATTTATTTTTTAATTTATTCTTTACTTAATAATTATTAAAATATTTATTTTTTTATTATATATTTAAAAAGCTTTAAAATGTTAAAAAAATATAAACAAAAAAAATTAATTTTACACTAATAATTTAATAAAATATTACTATTCAAGTGATAGCACAAACTAACAAACACCCAAAAAGCACGTGTGGCCCCCATTTGTACGTGCGAGAGAACAAGAAAGCCCTTCCAAAAATACTTATGATTTATGAAATTGATGGGATACGGACAATACTCATTTATGATTTATGTTTTGGCCAGTCCGTCAAATTTACTTCTTGACCTGATGGTACCCATTCCCGAGTTCCAACAATACCATAACTGTGATGTTGTACGTATACAGAAAAACAAAGATGAAAGATTGATTTATAGGATACGCCAGAATTAGGTTCGGCTGTTTTAAATTAAAAGAACAGTCTTCAAATAAAATGATAACACCTAGCAAAAAAACACAACATAAAAATGAAAATGAAGTCTAATTTTAATCCAAAAAAAAAAAACAAAAACTTATGGTCGAATCCTCTCCTTTAATCCCATTGCTTGCCATCTACATTGTCACCTGTCACCACCTCACGTCAGGAGAATCTTCTCTTGCTGGCAAATTAAATCTAATTGTCTTCATGTAACCTCTCTTGTACACGCGAAACCCACAAGTCTAAGATGGATTTTTTCCATCTTCCAGCCATCGTAGCTTCGGTAGGTGCCACCCAACAGCGTTACCACCTCCTCACCGACACTCCCCTTACGCCGACAAACATAATTCTCTATCAGCAACTCCCAAACATACGGCCTACTCCTTTTTTTGAAATAGGTATCACTCATATCTATTTTAAATTTAAGATTGCGTAGAGAATGTGGGAGGTTGCATGAGGGGTTGTTCTCATAGGAGTAAAGTCGTTGGAGGAAAGCGGTTCCGGTGGTGGGAGTTGTGACATCTTCGATGGCTGGCGGCGACTGGTTTTAGGCTAAGGTCAAAAGGGCAAAGGATCTAGGCTATGATCTGACTCAATATTTTTTTTTTATTCTCGCTAAAGTGTTAAAGTTTAATTGAAAGACTACTTTTTAATATAAAACAGCCTATTCAATCTCCAGTTTCCCTTGATTTATTTATATTTTCCTCGTTGCATCTGTACAAACAAAACACAACAGCGCGGACCACATGTTCCCATCAACATATGAATGTACAACCACATGAACCAACACACCCAAACGACAGTACAATACGATACCAAAGGAGCAAAGTGGGTTGAATATAAGATATTTTATGGTTATTATTTATACCATTTTAAAAAAAAAAATCCCACAGATTAATTCTAAGTAACAACCACGTATCAACAATTATTATAATATCAAAAATACAAATAATGCTAAATACAAATTTTAAATAGATAAGTTCTAAGTTCTTTGAAAAAAATGAGTCCAGCTAAAAATAATATTTTTTTAAAAATGGAGTCATCTTGTTTACAACGATTTACACTGGACTAATCTATTTGAAGTTGTTACAAATCATTTCTCTTTTTATAATATTACCAACAAAGTCGTTTGCTCTGCAGGAAGTCCTATAAGGTATTCAATGTCCACACAGTCATATCTATATGGGTTTATACTAGTTTAAATTACATCACTTAGAGTACTTTTAATGGTTAATCTATTTTATCTTTTAAAATACATTATCAAAATTTATTTTTTCTATTTTAATTTTTACAAGATGTCAACTATTAACTAATCTATTTTTTCTCCAGTAATGCTACAGAAAAACATCTGTAGCAAACGCCGGACAAACAGTTAACGTGGTATATGCTACGTCAGCCACTTTTTTTTTTTTTGAAAGATCAGGAAATAAAAAGAAAGGGGAAGCTAATTTATTCATTCATTTTTTGTTTCCCGCTTGCAGAGCTCTTCATTGTCGTGCATCTTCTGTGTCGTCTACTACAGGGTGGCTCACAAAAGTTTCGTTAGCCTCATGGTCTTATCGGTGTTGGAAATCATCAAGGATTTGTGGAGTTTGTGAGGCGTAAGTCTCTTCATCGGCTTCATGGATTTGTCAGTGGATCTTCAAGGATTATGTTTCCTATTTTCCATTTTTTTAATCCTTTTTCTCCTTTTATTATTTTGCTTGAAAGAGAAATTTGAAACGTGGGTTTTGGCTTGTTCTTCAAGCAAACGATATATCGAAGCGTTCATGTTGTTTTGAGACTTGTTCTTCAAACAGAGATTCAGAGCTTATAGTCGTCTTCTTTGCGTGTTTTTCACATTGTGCTTTGAAAAAAAGTGAGAAAAACTGTATCTGGAAGTCGTCTTTGTCCTCGACATCATCTGTTTTCAAACTGGGTAGATCTATCCTTGTCGGAATAGTTGGTGCAAAATTGTAAGAGTTTGTGTGGATCTTCTTCTTCTTCTTCATGTGGGTTTTCTCTAGCATGTGGGTTTTTGTGGATCTTGCTTGGTTGTTTTGTTGATTTTTTTTTTCTTTCCATAGTTTACAAGTTTGCAGAGGTGTGGGAAGAACTGCAGATTAACGGGGCGGTTTCTCTGACGAAGATGATCTAATCATCAGAGTCCATAATCTTCTAGGGAACAATTTTCTAATAATTTTCGAGATGGTCTCAATGAGGTTCTCCGAATGGATCATAACGTTTGTTAATCTAGTTTCTTTTACTTTGGTGCTAAAATGTGAAATTGCAAACTTGACCTATTATGCTCACTCTCACTAAACTCAAGGTGAGATCACAACCTAATGGCCAAATTCTTGTTCAGGCAAGATGCCAACAAATTGATTTCAAGGAAAGTTTGGTGTTTTTTTTTTCCCAGACTGAACAGGAAAAAACTTTTGAAAATCACTTGAAATAATTTTATCTCTTGAAATAGTTTGGTAGGGCCATAATAGAAATAAAGTGAAAGAAATAGGTATAAATTAGAAAGACGATAATCCCCCATAGAAAGTTGCAAAAAGCGTTGGCCAACTTGTTACTCTAAAGTGTGATAAAATATCATACTTGTGATAAGATGATGAATGCCCATAAAGTAATATTTTGAAGACATTATTTGGTGCCATAAAATCTAAGTCATTAGCTATTGTAAATAATATAGAGCTAAGTTGAGATCAAATCAATTTTGATGAAATAGTTAGTTCATATGTAGAGTATATGTCCAATGTTATTGGAACTTTGTAGCTCAATTTGAATAAATATTGTTTGCTTTTGAAGTTAAACTAGGTTTAGATGCTGCTCTATTTCATAGAAAGTAAATGTTACTAAATTTATGTCATGAACATGCGAAGATTCACACTCTGCTGGATCGTCACTATTTTATTTTCATTTTCGACATTTCCAAGGTAAGTACTCCCATGAAAATGGAAACTCGTATGGATAAGCTCTACCCAAACAAGCTGTATATATTAGTTGAGATTTTAATTAACGAGTAAATTTTCTCTAGAACTAATTGAAGTGGCGAAGGGTTTGTGGAATTCTTTGCTTTTTTTTGTTAGATGGATGATGCTTAAGACTGTCAAAAGCCCACCATGACAGCTACATGTCCTATTCTCTTTGTTTTTTTTTTTTTTGTTATAGGAAGCAATATGTTAGGTTGTGAAATTGTTTCTATTCTCTTCTTTATGATCTTTGTTTTATATTTATTCTGTTTTTTCTCATTAAACCTCAATCTTTCTAGTTATTATTTATATTGATATCAACTTACCAAAAAAATTATATTGGAGATTTTGTTGCTGGCTACTTGCATTTACAAGTGGCCTTTTCACTCAATGGATTTTTCCTTGGTACAACTTTTATAGTTCTCTTTGATATAAGAGCTAAATGCTAATTGGAAAAGACCTGCAGCAAGCCTACTTGTTTCAATAGGCTCACATTTGCCTGGCTTAGTAGTTAGTGAGTTTCTTGCTTGGTGCTTATTCTGTTGATGGTTATTTATCAAACTTCTTGAATATGTTATTTGAAAATATGTGCAGCTTCTGGTGAAAGACTCCTCAAAATGGCTCTCTTTAGAAGATCATGGAGCATTCTTGGATAATAAAGAAAGCAATTCCTATGGGAATTTGCAGAGTTTAACTTTTGATTTGATTCTCCATGGCTTTGAGAAACTCGTATGGTCGAATTCTGCATCTAATGGCATAATGTGTAGCCAAATGAAACAACTTCCAGAGTTCATCATTGTAATCTCCAATCTACCTTCACAGTTTTGATATTCAATGACTCTGAAGCATTGATTTACAAAACAAAGCTAAGTCTCATGTATGATACCATTTGTATGAGATATGTTCTCTTTCTAGTTCAATGTATGTAACAACTATTGCTTATATAATTTGATGTTTGAATAAACTTTTGGCATGTGTTGTTGGAATCACTTAACTATCATTTCAAATGTAACCACGAGTTAATCTTGCCAGATTACATTGACCATTGCCAGATTACTATCGTATCAAGTTTGGGTTGTGCCATATTCTCGAAGAAAATCTCCATATTTTTCCATTTCTGTAAGAGTGTATCGATACAACCAAATCAAGAGCTTTGAGGGTGAGAAAGCCAAAAATCTGAAACTATAAGCAGCACCAATTTGCTATTATCAATCATATAAAATCAAAGGTGCTAGTTAACCAAATAGTTCAACGCCTCAAAACCAGCTATCCTTCCAAAAATACCTATATATATATATATAAAGAAGCTATCCATCTAAAAATAACTACAAATAATCGACTATCCATCCAAAAATACAAATAATTGTCCAATATGATATAGCCATTGGTTCCAATATATAGATAGTTTGAACCTACTTCAAATGCAGCCCACAACTTATTGAAAATTGTCAGTAATCCAAAACAGTCTGAAATTTGCGGCTCCTCCAGCAATGGAATATTGAAGCAATCTTACTCAATCTCTTGTGACATCCCTTGCACCAAGCAAAAAAGCCCCCACGAATTACTACAAATCTACCATACAAGACAATCAACAAGATGCATAAAAAAGGCAAAAAGTTTCAAATGATTAGAATTAAATCATCTCATTGTGCCGATTCAGGATATTCACATGCTCTGGTGCTAAGGATCATATGTGCACACAAATACAATAGTATGAAAGCCAAAAATCAATATATATGCATTTAGCATTTCAACAATTAATATGCTCAAGTAAAAGAAAGGCAAAATTTGCAGCATGTATAATGACTGATATGTGCAGAATTACAAAAGACTGCTAGATGTCATATGCATTCACAAGAGTAATCCAATAAATGACCCTTGTAAGCTACCAATAATTCCTCTACATCATTTGCAAACTTCGCTATGAACTCATCAAAGACATATTCACGTCAGTGAAAAAAAGAGCATTTAAGATGAATGAGATGAATGAGATATATTGTTGTTACTGGTTTATAGATATATTCATAGGTGTATTCATATAAGTCGTGTATGAGATAAATGCATTCCTTTAAATCAACTGGTTTATAGTCAATATACTTTTGCAATTTTGGGGACTGAGAAAAAGCATTTAAGATGTAAGTACTTCCCAAAAAATAAAAGAAAAATAACATCATTGAGTCTCAAGTATTATGCCCTTACCCAAGAATGCATCTTTGGTTTAATAATAAATCTTGCAATAAATATGGCTAATGCAGCAACCAAGGATGGTGAAAACTTTACATAGTTATAATCTAACAAACTCAAATTCTACGAGATAATAGCCCAGGAACTCTAACTTCAAATTGGGACTCTGTAGAAGGTTGGAAACAAGTAATTAATTAATGAGTCAAACATAGAAATTTATAAAGGGGAACTTTACAAGAATAGACAAAGACTTGGCTTACTTTGTAATTTTCTTGAGCAATACTATCGAACATTTTGTAAACCAAAACAGAAAGGAAAAAAGAAAGAGTTAGCAAAAGGTGTAAATCAAGTCATAAAATTAGTCATTTACGCATCATCAATTCTAAAAACAAAAACAAAATCCACAAATTTCCAAAAATATCCTTGCCTTAGAAATGTCTTTATGGTAGGATTGCCCATTTCAAACATTAGTAACTTGAGTATATCAGCGTCCATCTACACCACCTTTAGAATAACCATGAAAATCATATTAATAAAATAGGAAAAACGAATATGGGGTAGAAGGATGAGCATTAATCAAAAGATATTACAAAAATCAATCACCTCTGGCTTAGAGAATGTGTCATTTGTAATAAAGCAAAATACATCCACTTTCAAAGGAGTAATCTCTACATACTTTCTACAAACCAGAATAGGAAAACCAAAAAATTGCAACTGAGAGAAAAGCCCATATTAATGAAACAGAATTTTCATATCGAAAATCAAAAAACATTTGAAAACTTACGAGCAGTGAGCATTGAAGAAACTCCCAGTAGTTGAAGTTTCTGCCTATTAAGAACATTCAAAGATAAGAATCTGTGAATGTAAGAAACAGAAAGATACCGAGTGTCTAGTAAAAGATTATATTCCTCCGCAACATCAACCATCCAATCTACCAATATTCATCTCCTATTAGCAGTAACATCATTTTGAACCTTCACAAGAGTAATCCAAAAAAACCTTGTTGAAGACAGTTCAAGAATGTCGACGAAATATTTGCGAGACACAGCGACTACAGAGACCCATCTCACCCTGAGCGACTACAACAACCCGATGGTGACAATGACCAAATGCAATGACTAGACAAGCACAGCACGATGGTGATAGCTTGACCCAATCCTCAAAGGTCCTGGTTTCCAGATGAGGGTGATTTTCGTGGGAGATGGAGCGGAGAGGGAGAAGAGTTAGGATTTCGTGGCTTCAAGGGGGAAGGGGAGGAGAATGGGAACTCTGGTTCGACTAGGGAGGTGGAGGGCAGCAAGGGTTTGAGGGGGAAGCCGAAATGGTGTATAAATTGCCTACAAAGCTTTAATTTTGAATCTTGATTTGCATTTTTTTAAAAATTAAAAATAATGGTTGATGTGGCATAATACACGTCAATCGTTTTTTCGGTGTCCATTTGCCTCTATATTATCTAAATATTATCATTTTTTATGTTTTTCTATATTATCTAAATATTTTTTTAAATATTTTCTTATTTGTCTCATATCTTTTAATATTTACAAGATCTCCCCATTTTCAACATCTTCATCATCCCAAAACATTAAAATCTCAACCATCTTTGTTTTGTCGAGAAACAAAATGAGAGTTGAAAAAGAAACCCCAACCATTTTCAGATTGCAACGTCACTTTTGACTATCAAAACTATAAACAAACCCACGCAAACAAATTGCAAACAAACCTTGAGCATTCCAAAAGTGATGATCAAAATTACAAACAAACTCCAACCGAAAACTTGACTTCCATCACTGCAAACAAACTCCAACCAAGTCACAATTTGCGATTTGTGAAGATGTGATTTGCGATATTAAAATTTTTCATCTGCAATTTGAGGATGCATGTAGAGAACTATGTTTTCATCTACGATTTAAGAATACAACTTGAGAAAAAGAAAAAGAAACTGATCTGCGTTTTGCGTGGGTTTGCAAAAGCACGTGAAGTTGAACAAGAAGGTTTGGGACTGAATAGAAAATAAAGAAAAACTGAGAGAAATGAGGAAAGGCATCGAATGATAGAGAAAGTAACAAAAAAAAAGTAAGGGTGTTCAACCGGATTAGATTTTAAATCCAGAAAACCAGATTTAATCCAGGCGGATATCTGCCCGAATTTAATCCAGATAGATACTCGTATTAATATATCCACCCGGATTTAATCCGGGCAAATACTCATATTAATATATCTGCCCGGATCTGGTTATGGATCTAGATTTAAATCCAGTTATTCGTAACCAGACCAATATATACACCCCTGAATCGTGTTTCTGATTCACCTCACTCGACTTCTCTTTAACTCTCAAATATTTGACAACCTTAGTGCGCCTCTCTTCAATTGATAACTCTCTCTCGATCTCTTGAACTCTCTCTTGACAAACACTAGCCTTCTCAATGACAGAAGCTCTAGCATTATCTCGATCTCTTTTGGCGAGTCTCTCAATTCGACGACAGAAACCCTAAACAACTACAAAGAGATGGAGGAATCGAAAGTTCATCTTTGACAGCGTTGCTAGGTTCGGCTCGAGGTCCCTCTCTCTCTCTCTCTCTCTCTCTCTCTCTCAAGTTTGTTCATGTTTGGTTATGGAGAAAACTTGTAAGAAATAGTTCACTCATGTTTGGTTAATGAGAAAATTTGGGAGAAATGGGTCTTGAATGCCATGGGATTTGATTTCTCCTAGATCTGAGTGCAAGATTCTGTGAAAACATGGTGTGAACTTATGAAGCAAAACAAATGTCTATTGGTACACATTAAACAACAAAATTTGAAGTCAAGTCAGTAATCAACGATTTGAACTTTTGCTGAAAGTAAATTTGTTTTTATTTTGAGTCTTTTCCTTCTACTATTTCTTCGATTCTTTGAAGGTCTTTTATTGTGTGTTTTACTACTGTATTGTGAAATGATTGTGAAGGAAGTCTTTTTAACATATGTAAACAATAATGATGATTGACATTATTTATCCGTTCTCTCTCTATTAAGTTTGTTCCTGTTTGGTTACTGAGAAAACTTGGGAAGATAGCTTGGTCTTGTTGTGTTACTTAGAAAATTTGGGAGAAATGGATACAGAAATTCGTGAAACAACAATCCAGATATTAGGATTCTAAGGAAAAAACACCAAAAAATCCAGATATCTGGTTATAATTCAGATATCCAGATGAATTCAATAATTCGCCCGGATTGAATCAAGATGAATCTGGGCGGATAACCATCCGATTTTTGGCATCTGAATCTGGATCCTGTTATGATCGGGTATCCGGATCTGGATCTGGATATACACCCCTAAAAAAAAGTTTACATTAAACTACAGGATGCTGCTACATGTTGTGGGATCACTGTACTAGTTTTTTTTTTTTTTTACATGCTCTTTTGGAGCATGAATTTGACACTTTCACTTTATATTTTAAAAGAATAGGTATTTTACTTGCTTCATTATGAGTGCTCTTAGCTTTGTTTGGATAGTGAAAGTGCTTAATTTAATGATCTTATCTCATCATTAAAACTCCCTCAATTTCTCACTCAAAATATATTAAACAATTCAACTTTTTCAGATTTCAAAACAAATAAAAATATTAAAAAATAATATTCTAACAACATGTTATTCAACTTTTAACTTTCATCCAAAATCATTTCATCTTATCAAAATCACACCTTAATAAATGAGTTATAGTGGGATACTAATACCTCTAGATTTCCTAGTGCCTAGAAATCAATATAAACACCAAGAGAGTTAAGGAGTTGTTATGATGATTTTTCTCTCATAGTCAAGTCATATTCTTTATTAAATTGCAATAAATAGATGTAGGTTTCCTAACTAATTATTTAATAATGTTGTGGATCATAGAAAATCAAAAATTCTAAAATTTAATGTTTCATATTAAAATATTCTTGAACAAGTACATGACACTGATGAGCTCACCTACATTAGTTTAAAATACTGTTATTGTAAGGCATTTACATCATACAATGCTTATGTGGCATAATTTAATTAAGAAAATAATTTTTAAAATTTGAGTTTTACAAATCAAGTTTACTAATAAACGATTTAGATAATGTATTCTACTTCTGCACAGCGACTTGAATTAAAAGATATTAACTTTAATAGTTAAACACGTATAAGACAATCAAAGAGGAATGGGCTAGGAGGCACACAATCTTACACATATGTTTGATTTCTCTCTCAAAAACTAACATCTATATTATAAGTACAGTTCATATGGGAGTGGCTAGGTTAAAACAGAATAAAGAAACTCAGTAAGAATCAAGCTCGTATATGTTTGCTCGACTAGAAGTCCCACTACACCATCGTGCTATCTCTGTTGAGCTTCCTCCCCTATCAACGAACATCAACATACATCCATTGATGTGGTGCAACGCAATCAGCATGAAGACCCACCAGCACCGCCAACGCCCTTTGGCCCTTAGCCATACATTCATTATCTTTTAGCTATTATAAGGGATGGGTTTTATGTAGATCTTTGTAAGGCTGTATTTGGGTTCTGTAAAGTGGCTAGGTAAGTAAATAAGTGAGTAACAGTAGATGGATCAAACTTGTAAACTTATGAGTATTGTAATAACACAATATGAAAGGAAAACTAAGTCACACATTAACATTGAAAGAAAGTAAATTGTCTGAGGCAATCCAACCTCCAGGAAAACCCTAAGCTTTAGTGTTTTTCCCAAATACCCAAAAGGCTACGGGTTCTTAGCTTTATCTACTACAGTAGGTTAAATGAAAATAAGAAATGACAAAAAAAAAAGGATAGCAGGAACAGGCACATGCTCTCTAGTTAAAACGGGGCATTCATCAATGATGAGACGCAAGTATCTTCATGTCTGACGCCCAGAACACGGCATGTTGAAAGGGGCCCCATACACACAAGTCACGGCCCAACAATGCATCTCCCACAAGCCCAGCAATGCCCCATTTTGAGTTCGCATATAGAAGTCATTTAGTTTCCTAAGTCCCTGACATTCCACTTCAGTTTGCAAGTTGTACTTCTATTTTTTCCTTTTTAGTTTTGCTTAGATCTAGGGTTTATGTTCACCCTCTTATTGTGTCTACCATCGCTGGCCTTGGTCAATGGGTCAAACATAAATAGACCCAATCACCTTCCTCGAAAGTTCGTTTAGTTCTTTGTTTATCAGCAAAATGCTTCGTGCGATGTTGAGATGCCTATAAATTTTCCTTGAGTAATTGAATAATTTGTTGCATGTTCGTAAGTATCTATCCACTGAGTGGTTTGCTAAGGTGCCTAGGATGTCTGCTAGTAATAGAGGCGGGGGGCACCCGTAAAGAGCTTGAAAGGGAGTAGTCTTGCTAGCTGAATGATAAGAGGTGTTATACCATCATTTAGTTAAAGACAACCATTATGCCCACTGGTTAGGCATCATACTAGCATAACAACTCAAATAATTTTCTAAACACTTATTGAGGGTCTCACTCTGGCCATCACTTTAATGGTGATAGGATGGGCTGTACTGAAGAGTTGAATCCTGCAGTGTGAACATTGTCTTCCAAAAAGAGCTGAGGAAAATAGGATCTCTGTTTGAACCAATTGTTCTAGACATCCTATGCAACCTAAAAACATTAGACATAAAAACTTTTGTCACTGTAGAGGCAGTGTAGGGGTGGAATAAAGGAATAAAATGTCTGAATTTCGTCAAATGATTCACCACAATTAGAATCACATCAAACCCTTTGAACTTTGGTAAGCCTTCAATGAAGTCCATAGATAGGTCTGACCATGCTTGCTCAGGATAGGTAGTGGCTAGAGTAACCTTGAGGTAAAGGTGGTCTCATATTTGACCTACTAGCATAAATCATATTCTCGAACCAATTTCTTTATGCATTTCTTTATCTCTGGCCAAATAAAACTTTTTCTTGCTTATGGGTAACTCTTAAGATAGCCTGAATGACCTACCACTGGATCCTCATGAATGTAGCCTAAAACATTGGCCTTGAATGCTGAGTTTGGGGTAATAAAAATGTGGCCTTTTTATAAGCGCCCATGGTAAAATTGGTAGCCTTTAACTAAATTTGGGCAACTTAACAGTTGAGTGTAGCTATTTTTGAGATCTTCCACCCAATTTGGGCTTGAAAATGAGATCATAGCTAGGGTAGCTTCTTCGTCTTCAATATCTTCACCTTGACGGGATAAGGCATCGATTTCCTTATTTTCTTTCCCTTTTTTACAGACGATATTAACGTCGTTCTCCAAAAGTTTACTCAACGATTTTTGTTGGAATGGTATTTCCGCATTTTACTCCAAGAGGAACTTAAGTGCCTATTGAGCCGTCTTTATTGTGAAAGAATGCCCTCATAAGTATGGTTTCCATTTTTGGACAGCGATGACCAACGCTAAAAATTCTTTTTTTGTAAATGAAGAGAAACAACTCTCTCTCTCTCTATCTTTCAAAGCCTTACTCATAAAGGCAATCAGATGATTAGACTACATTAAAGCCTACACCTTTACCACCTGCATCACATTCTACTATGAATGGTTAAAAAAAACCGAAAGTTTCAATACGAGTAGCTGTGTAACAACCATTTTTTAAGGCTTGAAAAGCATTTTAAACTTCATGTGACCAGCTAAATGCATTCTTTCTCAACAGTTGGGTAAGGGGGGTAGCGATGGCACCGTAGTGCCTAGTAAATTTACATTAATATCTCGTTAAACCAAGAAATCCAAGTAAATACTTAGCATTCTTTGGTTTAGGCCACTCTAACATTGGTTGCACCTTAGAGTAGTTTGCTTTTACACCCCCAGCAGTTATTACATGTCTTAAATACTCAATTTCTTCTACCACAAACCGACATTTCGGCATATTGGCATATAACTGGGTTATCTTGTAAAACTGCAAATATCTTACTCAAACGATCTAACTATTCTGTCAAACACTTGATGCAAATGAGAATATTGTCAGAAAATACAATGACAAACTTACTTAAAAATTGCCTCTTGAAAGGTAGAAAAGACGTTAGTTAGACCAAATGGCATTACGAGAAATTCATAGTGACTCTCGTGTGTCCTAAAAGTTTCTTTGGGAATGTCTTCCACGACCACATGGATTTAGTGGTAGCCAGACCTCAAATCTAATTTAGAAAATGTCATGTAACTATCTAATTCATCAAGTAGTTCATCAATCACAAGTATGGAAAATTTATCTTGCACCAGGTGTTTGTTTAGGGTATGGTAGTCGACACATGGTCGCCAACTACAGTCGACTTTGCAAACTAGCAACACTGGGGATGAGAATGGATTGTTTCTTGGCCTTATGACCCATATTTGTAGCAATTCTGTAATGATTTTTTCTATTTTAGCTTTTTGGTAGTAAGGGTAGCGATAGGGTCTAGTGGAAATCGGTGGGGTTCCCTCCTTGAGAATATGATTTATGGTCTTGTGGTCGAGAATGGAGTAAGTCTTAGGTGTTTGAAATATATGGTCAAAGGTTTGGAGGATTTCCTAGAGTTGTTGGTGGGTTTTTATGGGTGGAAGAGAAAGTTCTTTCTTCAAGACTTGTAAAAACAGCACTTGTACCTTGATCATGGCAGCCCTTAAAATTTTAGGACTGCCATTTACCGTTAATCCCGTAAGTTTTAAATCTTGTAAAACTATTCTACCCGACTCCTTTACAAATTTTATTGTCTTTTTTGAAAAGTCCCGCACAACATGACCTAAGGTTTCAAGCCAGCTTATACCCAAAATCATGTTACAACCCCCCAATTTTAGTAAATAAAAAGAGGAAATAATTGTTGTACATTAGAGTTTAACAACCACATTTTCACATTATCCTTCTCCTTGAATCATATCTCCATTAGCAATCTTCATGGACATTGGGTTGGTGTGCATAATCGACAGCTTTGCTTTTTGTAAAATCGAGGGACCATAAAATTATCGTGCTTCTGGAGGCGAGCAAAATCAAAACTTGCTCGCTTCTAATACAGCCCACAACCTCATGGTCTTTGGAGTGGGTGTCCCAGTTATCACATGTAGCAATATTTTGACTTCAATTTGCTCTAAAGCATGTTGTTTGCCTTCAGCCTTAGGTTCCTCTTCCTAGTTTTCAACCATCTCATTAGCCTCCAATTCCTCCTCTTGGGCTTGTAATAAATAAATCTTTGGGGGCTTACAATTGTAAGTTGGGTTTCATTTCTCCTCACAATGCCAACAAAGACCCTTACGATTTTCATCCATTGTACTGGAAGAGACTTTTTTGTTTAGAGGAATATACTTACCCACCTTATTGCCACTATACGTGGATTGTGTCACTGGGTTGAATGTTGGGATAGAGTATGAGAATACTCTTTCATTATAACTTTTCACAAAGGGTTTCTTCGTAGCCACCAAATATTCCTCTTAGATTTTGGCTAAAACAAATGCTACCCCCAAATTAATTGGATTTAGCAAGCAGACCGATAGGCAGATCTCATCTTTCAAACCTCTCATAAACATACTTAGCTTGTGGCTATCCGATAAGCCCCTCAAACGATTCAACAAAACTTCAAATCCAACCTTATAAGCTTGAACGGTAGTTATATGCTTTAGGCGAGTAAGGGCTTCCATGGGATCATCGTAAGCCATAAGCCCAAAGCGTGTTAACAATGTTGTTTTATATTCAGCTCAAGTTGGCACTTGATGAGATTCCAAAGCATCTTGGTACCACACCAAGTCTCCATATGGTAAGAGATGATTAATAACCTTTGGGCTCAGAGGTTTGATGGATTTCAAAATATTGGTTTACTCTAAATAACCAACCTGATGGGTTGTTACCATCAAAATGAGGGAAATCAAAATGGGCCCCCTAGCGTAACCCACACTATTAGTATTTTCTTGGACATCTCTATCATCATCCTCATCTTCTAACTCAACTCATAAAGTTCTATTAGTATCAGAATTAGCATTTGCATTTTGGTATGCCATAAATATTCTCATCATATTTGTAATTTTATATAACCTTTCGTTGATAATTTGCAAGGTCTATTTGTGTTAGTCCACTTGGCATTGGAGAGCATCTTGTTACTATCGGGAGCGTGCGCCATCTGCCATGAAAATGGCTCGAGATACCAATGTTAGCTGCTGCAAGGGATGGGTTTTATGTAGGTCTTTGCAAGGGTTGTATTTGGGTTCTGTAAAGTGGTTGCATAAGAAAATAAGTAACAGTAGCTGGAACAAAGCTATAAATTAATGTGCACTATAATAACGCAATATGGAAGGAAAACTGAGGCACACATTAACATTAAAAGCAAATGGATTGTCCGAGGCTATCCAACTTCCAAGAAAACCCTAAGGTTCAACGTTTTTCCCAAATACCCAAAACACTGCTGGTTCTTAGCTCTATATATTACAGTAGGTCAAATGAAAACAGGAAATGACGAAAGATGACAGTAGGAATAAGCTCCTGCTCTCTAACTAAAACAGGATATTTCATCAATAATGAAACACAGATATCTTCAAGCCTAGACGCCCAAAACACAACTCATTGAAAAGGGCCCATACACACAAGTCAAGGCCCAACAATGCATTGCCCACAAGCCCAACTTGTCATTAACTGCAATGCACCATTTCAAGTTCGCATGTAGAATTTCTTCAGTTTCTTAAGTCCCCAACATTACACTTCAAACCACAAGTTATACTTTCATTTTTTCCTCTTTTCAGTTCTTGGCTCACCCCTTGTTGTGTGTATCACAGCTAGTTTACCGCCGGCATCCTCACATTATCAAGGCCAATGTTGTTGCACCTTGCGCGCAATAGAAGATTCATAAAAGAAAGAGGATTCTTGCTTTTTGGTCAACGGGTCAAGTTCCCAAGAAGCCAAGAATTCAGCTTCGAGTTCAAATGTATTTCCAATCGATGGTGGTTCTATCCATCGTTCTTTTTCATGCGTTTTAAATGAAAAAATAGGTCTACATGGTTTTGTTCTACTTTAACCAACTCAAGCACATGGCATGATGGCAGCAATAGATTCAGGTTCATCATCCCAACTTATTCACGAAATTTGCTTTAGTCGAGTCAAGATCATGATATATCCAATGATCAGCGTTTCATAACTCGAGATCGAGTTTTTCTTTTCTTTTTTCAGTAAAATTTTTTCAGAAAAAGGGAAGAATGATGCGGATTTAATAGTCATGTAGCCAAGACAAACGGAGTTGAATACTGCGTCACTTCCACTGGGGATTTAAAGATCTAGAGCAACGTGTTTGCTCAGGACATAAAAAGAACAGACAAGACTTCTCAATTGTCATCATATTTATATTCGGCATTAAAGGTTGGATACAATACCAAAATTTAGTGAGAGGCAGTGAATGAAATCAAACATAATCCTGTATGTGAATTGGATTTACTTCACTACTTGAAAATTATCAACTATCCAATTGTGTAAAAAACTCAAACCAATTTTTCTTTAACACCCTCATATCTTTTTTCTAACTGGATATATTCAAACATCATCTTGGCTGGTATTCATGTCACTTTCTATCTTCGAGATATTATATATATATATATATATGTATATATAATTCTGGGGCCATGTCTCGTTCGACTCTTGTATTGAGATAAGGAGGTCGGGGGCTCTTCCTAAAGGTAGCTATGGGCCAGAGGCTCCAATCGCAGTTAGCCTCGGCCTAACTAAGCCCCACTCAATATCTACGCTATCAAATATGGAGCCTTACAGAACAGTGGGATCAAGTGCCTGGAAACAGATGGCCCCAATTAGTCTAGACAGCAAATAAGGATAGTATACACTGAACAGATGAGACGGGGCCAGCGTAGAGAGCTACGGTGCATGGGTCAAATTGGAGGGGTGAAATACAGAACGATTCTCTGAATGAGAATGCTCCTGTGATGAAATCCCGGACCAACTACTGATGTGAATAGTAAAGTAGGCATTTCTATAGACTCGAGTATGATAATGTGTTTTGGATGTTTTTTTTTTTTTTGGGGGGGGGGGGGGGGGGGGGGGGCGCGGGGAGTTGGGGGTGGGGGTGGGGGATCCAAAGAACATTAAGCGAGTTAATCACTTATCTAGGCATCAGATACCCACGCATTGATTGCATTACTCAGATTTTGAAGCAACAAATAATAATCCAAGCTTAAAAAAAGCTACTCAATGATAATAATTTGGCACCACAAAACTCAAGAAAAGCATCCAATAAACTTTAATATCCAACGGATTTCTGGACTAAATGGAAAGGATAAGCCATATAAAATTTTCTTTTCATGATAGAAAAAAGCCTGAGAAAAAAGAAAAGCTGCCAAATATAACATAAAAAGAGGAGCCAGAACTGCAACACGTTTGCACAGAATCGGTGAGTGCATTTGTGTTTGATGCAAAAAGTTTGGTAGCTTAAACTCTGAAGCCCTTGCTGTTCCTTCTTCCTCTAGCCCTCTCAAATTTCCTTCCTTTTGATCGTACATAGGGTTTTGAATGGCTGTGTGGCACACCTGGAGCCGGTCCAAAGTGCTTCACAGCTTCACGAGCATTCTTTGGACCTCTAAGAAGAACCTGCGGCATTTGCCATTTGATCATTTTCCTAAACAGTTCCTCCCACTTCACTATAAAAGAATATTTTAATAGAAAAGTGGATAATAAAGGAGGAGAGGGTTTTGCTGGAAATTCAAACGAGTTGTTTGTATTTAATTGAACGAACTTCATTAATTCTATATTAGTCATTTACTTATTGTAAATATTGAAAGGTCCATCCTTCCTTTCCAGTATTCTTATTTTTTTTCAGCTGAAACATTTCAGATTTTACTAAGCTTGCCCACCAATCCTAACCTTCTGATGGTCCCCGATGCAAATTCTAGTAACCAGAACGAAAGGTTAGCAATCACACAGAAAATAACTGGAAATTGTATTTACAAGTACAAAAAAAAAAAATGCATCTTTCATGTGAACAATCAGAAATGACCTTTTTCTGTCAACTTGGAAAAAAGAGAGAGAGAGAGAGCCTCATTAGTGCTAGAGATGCACCAGGAAATTTAAAAAAATTTATACAAATGCTATTACAAATTTAGTTTCTTTTATACTACTCACCCTCTTAACTAACACATGTTTTTGTAATATGTACCCCAAACAACCAAAGTTGACACATTTTTTTATATGTACCAGAGTTGATACATTGCACCCTCTTACTGTCAAAAAGCTGTACGTGCACCCTCCATTAAGATTCAAGTCCCAAAACTGTCTAAAAAAAAAACTCCCAAATTTGTATTTCCCATTCATTTAACAGCCAAAATTAGCCAAGGGTGAGCTTTGGTAGTTAAAGTCTCTTAGTTTGGCGATGCTTTCCCTCTCTTTACAAGACTTCATATACATTTCGATTCCAACGATAGACACACATCTTGTGTACTTCTTGTCTTATTGGATAACACCCCATTGGCATCCTTTCCAATAGGCAGCCAAAAAAACATAAGGCATCAAGGGCTTTCGACTTCATTTGGATGTTGAGATGAGTTAAGTTGATCTAAGTTCTATATAAATAGTAGTTAATTGAGATGATTGAATGAGTTTTATAAGACCCACTTAGATGAGTTTAAAATGTGTTTGGATGTTTAGATAAGTTTAGTTATTTATTGGAAGATGTAAAACTTGTGAAACCCATTACTATTCATTGCAACTTTTATCCCCATGTGCTATTTAGCAGCAAAGGATTTATGAAAACAAACAAAAAAATGTCAGCCCCACTACTGGCACAAACAAAGAGAGATAGAGAGACAAATGATGGCAAAAGGAGGAAAAAAAAAAAGTAAAAGCAGCTATTGTCACCTGCAGAGAGAGAGAGAGAGTGGACGGAAACCCAAAAAAAAAGTTAGGAAAATCAGAATTTTTTTTTCAGTCATATCCCTCTGTAAGTTCTCCGAATTCATCTTCAGCTGAGTTAAGTTGGGATGTTTGGATAGTTAAAGCAGTTTAAGTAAACTGAACCCAGTGCAGTTGAGAAACCAAACCCAGCCTTCAACCCTCGTTTAGTTTCCAAACTGCACTTAGTGCAGCCTATTTTAAACTCATTCAGTCAACCAAATACCCCAAGTGAGCTGAGTTTTGAGTGAATTCGGGGAATTCACTGTAGAGGGATAAGACTTTTCTTACTTCTTCGTTAACTTCCAACAACTCTCTCCCTCTGAAATAAGTTACTTTTTCTTTCATTTTTTGTTTTTGCCATCTTTCTCTCTCTCTCTCAATTTGTGTCAGTAGTGGGGGTCAACCAAGAGTTTTTTTTCCATAAATTCTCTACAGTGAACAGTAATGAGTCTCACAAATTTTACAACTTCCCCATAAATATATCTAAACTCATCTTAACATCAAAACATATTTTAAACTCATTTAAATGAATCCCACAAAACTTACTCAACCATCTCAACTCAATACTATTCATAAAGAACTCAAATCAAATTAATTCAGCTCAACATCTAAACACAACCTAATCACTTCATATGAAACATCAATACAATGCCCCATTTCAGGAAGTGGGGGTTTTTACTGAGTTCTTCGGCCTTATTTATTCGCAAAGACCAAATATGTACCAACATGATAGGATATGGTGGATACCTGATAGGAGAGGGTGTTTTAATGTTCGCTCTTTTTACAGAGTTCTTACTCATGTTTCTGTTTTGCAGTTCCCTTAGAGACAGCTTTAGCATCACAAAGCACCTCTTAAAGCGGCATTTTTCGCCTGGACAACATCCTTGAGACATATCCTAACCACGGACAATCTGAAGAAACGGAGGGTCATCATTGCTAATTGGTGTTGCTTGTGTCGACAAGCGGGCGAGTCGGTGAACCATCTCCTTCTACATTGCGAGATAGCCAGGGTTCTCTGGGATGAGGTTTTTGACAGACTTAATCTGGCATGGGTTATGCCGAAGACCGTGTTGGATACCATGGAGGGCTGGCCTTCGATTCAGGGCACAAGACATATCAAGGCCATTTGGAAGATGATCTCTATCTACATAATATGGTGCTTATGGCAAGAGCGGAATGAGCAAACCTTCGAAAACAAGGAGAGAATTGTAGAGGAGCTTAAAATTTTATTTTTTAGTACTCTTTATACATGGTCCATCGCCGTGGATTTTAACGACATGGACCTACACAATTTCCTTGTCTCTAATGATACTTCTTAAGAGGGCATGTGAGTTTTGCTTTATAACTGGCTAAGATGCCATCCCTTTTATTAATAAAACCATTTACTAATTAAAAAAAAAAACAATGCACCATTTCCTAATAATTGAGAACATTATAAGCCAAATCATGCTAGCCCTTCAAATATGCACAGAAGTTCCAGAAATAAAGAGCGTAGAAGTTACATGAATAATGAACTTGAGTAATCACTGTTTTGGGTAAATGGCAAATTCTATATTCTGATCTATAATAAACTATTCATGCTAACAAAATATTTATCTAATTGCATTCTAGTTTGAATATCTATCAGCTCGTGTAACTAACAACAGCCATCCAATGTACCTCACTAAAAATACAAACATAATATCAATAAAATTTTGTTTACCCATAAAAACGGGTAGGCAAACATTATTAACATTATTCAATTCATGAGTACTCGAAAGAATATCATTTTTTAAAAAAACAGTTATATACAGCGCATGATAAAATATTTTTAACTGTCAATGACAAAGAGAGTGAGATAGCACAACAAACAGAGTGACTTCAGCAATAGATCAAAATAACATACCGTGTTCTGTCCAAGAGGAGCTCTGAGAGCCAGCTGGTCAAATGTCAAGCATTCTCCACCTGCCTTCTCAATCCTAGCTCTCGCAGTCTCTGTGAACCTCAGGGCAGTCACTTTCAGGGTGGGGACTTCATATACTCGGATGTCATCTGTCACAGTCCCAACAACCACAGCAATCTTATCCCCCTATATAAAAACCAGAAGTCCTATTAAACAACAATATATAAAACAATTTCAATCAATGTAGAAGGCATTAACAGGATGAAAAACACTAGTTTAGACCATATAACCCTTTCGGACTGCAACAAACACAGGAGCAAATCATTAGTTCAATTTTAATTATAAATTTATGAATGAATGTACTGATAGAAGTATGGTCTTCTACTTCAAATTAAAAAGAAGAGCGAATTATCTTTTTATCTATCAGGTGGTTTCAATTTTGCAAGATCCAAACTCATATGTCCCTACTCCTCAGATTCCAAAAAAAGACTAAACAAATGTATATTTTCTTCTCTTTTATGTATATTTGCTTCTCTTTTTTCTACTCGGCTCTTTCAGTAACCAAATAAAAGATATACAGAGAGAGAGAGAGAGAAGTACCTTGCCCTTCATGAAACGAATCAACCTGGAGAGAGACAATGGCGGTTTGTTGACCTTGCTCATGAAGAGTCTCTTCAGTATCACCGCATTGAAGTTGCTCCCTGTCCTCCGCACCAGAAAACGGTACAGCTGTTCACATATAAACAATCCACGTCAACCATAAATCAAATGCTCCACACACATACAGAGAAGGGAGAGAAAGCGAGAGAGGGAGATGGTGGACCTTCACGAGGAGCTTGAGGTAGATATCGTCCGATTTAGGGGCGGTTCGCTTGGACTTCTTGCTCTTGCCACCGGCGACCAAATCGATACCCTGTAAAAATAAGGATAGTGAAAGTGACTTTACGGATCGATTGACAGAAAAAACGGTATTCTGTTTTATTAAGGTTTGAGAGGCGAGCGAATACCATGGCTGCTGGTGCTAGGTGTTGGTGCTCGGCGCTGCTGCTGCTGCTGCTGCAAGACAAATTCTGCTTTTTAGAGGGAGAGATGGACTAGGGTTTCGAACTCGGGAATGATCCCAAACTGCGCACATCACAATGGGTATCTATGGATCCTAATCATTACCCGAACGCGTGGCACAGGCATAGGCAAAATCAATAAAATTTCCCAATTTGCCTATTTTATCACAAAATAAATATTTCAGGTTTAGATTAATTCATCTTATTTTATTATTATTATTTTTCAAAATTTTTATACAAAATATAATAAATAATTTAATTTTTTTTAATTTTAAAATAATAATAATATTAAAAATATTATTTTAATAATATTTTATTCAACTTTCAAGATTCATCTCATCCTAATTCAATATCCAAATCATACTTAATTAACCATACTATACATATTGATTTTTAGTAACAATAGTTCATGAGTAATGCTGCAGTCTGAATTTGTTCAAAGAAGCATAAAAAAAATTTCGTTCATTTTTTTTTAAATAAAAAAATTCACAATATTATTAAAAAATATTTTCTTAATCATTAAGTAAAAGAAATAAAAATAAAAATTCTGTATTGAAATGTTTTGTTAAGAGATTTTATAAGATAATTTAGCATTTTTCATCATTTAGCCTATGCATGAGATTGTTTATTAAAAGATATCATATTTCTTATGAATTATTTTCTTTCTACCATATAGTAAATGTGGCAAGTGCCTTATTCCCTCTCTCCCAATAGGCAGAATGTTAAATGAATTTTAATTGATTAATAATATCATGTTTTGTTGTTGACTAAATAGTATTACATAAAAATAGTGCAATAGTCTAGAAGAGGATAGATCCTTTTCAACCCTGTTGAGGTTGTTCTACGTCTCAATTGGTGTTGCATAGACTATCCAATGGTGATCTGATGCGGCTTTATGGTACCTGTGCGTACATCCATAATGATGAATAATATTTAAATGTACAAAAAAATAAATTAAAAAAATTATAAATTTACATGATTTGATATTGGACAGCTGGGCCTACATCTATAGAAATTTAAGAAGGAGATATTTTATTATAATATATTTGTTTACATTCTCTCGTGATCTCTCCTTCTTACTTTTATAATAGAAATCTGAGTTCTATCCTCCAGTTTTCCTACTCTTGTTAGAGACTCTGTAGTAAAGTTAAAGAATGTAAAGTCTCCCACAAGCTGGCCAAAAGTCTCATATGTGTCCATTCCTTTTATCTTTTGTCATAATTTATTCTATGTCATTTTATTTATTTTATATTACATCATTCTTTTTTTCTCCTAACACACAATGCCTTCCGTCATGTCTTTGCCTTTTGTTTTTCTCTTTATTTCCTCTCTCCCGATGAGTCTTCCTATTGGGTTATGCCTAGAAAATATCATGGACCCATTATATTTTATTATTTAACTATAGTATTTTTTATGTATAATTTATTGTACTTTTTATGTATGTGAAAACAAATATTTGGATTATAAAGATTTGGGTTGCTGAATCTTAAAGATGTTATTAAAGTTTATAATTTTGTAAAATATGTGAGTAATATGGTCACTTATTAAGAGATAATACAAGTTTTTTAAAGTTGTATAGGTGCAAAGACTTATTTTGTAGTCACCAAAAACAAGCACCGTCAAGCGCCTATAAAAAAAGGTTTGGTTGAATGTGGGTGTGTCGGTGACACTTCCGATAAAAAGAGAAAGAAAGCTTGAAGTTTTGATAGAGATTAGCCTTACCCATTTCTCTATTCTCTCTTAATTATATACCATTTCTCTATTCTCTCTTAATTATATACCCGTCTTTCTTGCCTCTCTGATGATCACCTCCTATTTCGAACAATATAGCATCATATTTAATGTGGACATTCCAATTAGAGACAGGACCTCAACTTTTGGTGTGGGCCATTTGATGTCACATTTAATGCGTCTGATCCTATCGGGGACATGATCTCAACCGGCCTTTCTCTCATTAGGTGGCTGGATTCTCCCTCCTTTCAATTTCTATCTTGCCAAGTTTTATCTGGGTTTCGATCTTCAGAATTCAAATAATTAATTTTCTTAAACTCTTTTAAAAAAATTGTTAAAATTATTAAAAGGAAAAAAAATTACATCCACCCGACATTGATGAATAGGCCTATTTGCACCTCCAATTTCAAAAAAGTGGGTCGGGCTAACTGACTAGGTACAAAAACTCCCCTCCAATAAGTTTTACATGAGTTAAATTTGTTTACAGTCCATTTAGTTTGTAGTTATTTAGTGTGTAAGTATTTAAATAAATGGTATTTGTAGTTATAAAATATGTATTTGTAGTTATAAAATATGTAAATATCGTATAATTTTTTTAAAAAATAAATAAATATGAGATTTATATAAAAAAAATTAATTTTTTAATATTAGACATCATTATTTTTAAAAAAATTGAATTTCACTTATACATTTACGACTTTTAATCAAAATGCCTGAAGATAGAGACAAGGTGAGAGTGAATGTTATAGGTGCTAGAATAAAAAAAAAAGATAAATTACTGTGTGGGAAAGAAAATAAGATCGAGAAATTGTCTAAATCAATTTTATAATTCACAACTCGTTTCGTACTTTCAACTCATCCCAACCACTCATTTTAAATTTCAACTCATCTCAAACACTTATTTATTACTATTCATAACTCATCTCATTTCATCTCTGAAACTAAACGGGACTTAAATCTACGGTTGAAGACATATATGTTCAGTAACTAATAATCATCGTTTAAAAAAAAGTAACTAATAATTAAACAAAAATTCTTGACTGATGGCTTTTATAATGCAAATATTTTGTTGTCCAGATGACTAACACAAGAGGTGGATGAGTTGGGTTATAAAAAAATTTAATACTTATAAACAAAATACACAATATAAAATATAAATAAAATATGGAGTAGCAAGAAATATAAATAGTAAGGACAAGAAGAAGTAAACTCAGTATTTTAACGAGATTCAACTCTACTGCCTACGTCTTTACCTCAAGCTACCCCTTGAAGATTCCAAATTTACTATTCAATCTCTTTCAGGTAGAGATAGAAACCTATTACACATTTGAGCAACACCGCTACAAAAAATCCATGTAGAACACCCTATATACTTGCAATCACCTCACACTTGTGATTCAACTATTCTCTATGTAGAACATCTTCTACACATACAAGGGTTGTACGCACCTTCTTACAAATATAAAAACTGATAATAGGTAGGTTATCAGAATACATTTCTCAATGAGTGAGATAAAAACAATACAGTGCAATTTATATCTCTCTCAAAATTAATAAGGATTAAAGTATAAAATTTAGAGAAAAAAGAATGATGGCTTTGAAAGAATAATACAAAACTTAGTAATTGATGTGTAAGTTCTTGTTATTATTTTTACAAAACTCAAGTGAGTTATTTATAGGCAAATGAGTTTTCATATTCAAATTTGAAAATATTCACATGTCAAATAAGAGCATTATTCACTTTTCAAAATATTCAAATAAAAATATCTCATTTTTTATATTTGTTAAAAACAACTCCATTCATTTTTTAAAAAAATCAAATCAAATCTTTTACTTTTCATACATGATCAAATGAGTATGATTTATTTTTCAAAATAAATTATCTTCTTTTTGTATATGTCAAAAAAACACACAACCACCCTTCAAGATTTTCAAACAAAATCATCTATTTTTTGTATTTGTAAAAAAATATACAACTACCCTTTAAGATTTTCAAACAAAATCATCTATCTTTTACATTTGTAAAAAAAAAAAACACACAATCATCTTTCAATATTTTCAAACAAAATTATCTATCTCTTACATTTGTCAAAAAAACACACAACCACCTTTCAAGATTTTCAAACAACACATGCACATATTAAAGATGACAATCAATCATCTTACAAATTCAAATCTTTATGCATATGTGAAAAAATAATAATAATTTTCGAAATTAGATATTTTAATAAAGTTATGCAAATGTAAAAAAAATTATTTTGATACTTTATGAGAAAATATTAATTTTGAACCTTAATCCAATTTCAAATTTTAATAGATGTACAAAATTACTCTATGAGCTTCATTTGTAGACTTGATTTTCTTTTTGCTCATATTTGATTTCTTGATATGCTTAACTCTTTTCATGCGTAGACAACTTGAACTTGAGTTTTGAAATTATTTTTTATCATCAAAATCTGTATATAGATACGAGACTTGAAATATTGGGTTCAACAATCTCCCACTTTTTAATGATGACAAATATTTAGTAGAAATCTGCGACCTGCAATAATACTTAAACTCTTCCTGAAAATATGCGTTAGTTTTTCAAATAAAATATATACATGATTCAAGCATATATAACAGGGTAGTATAATACTAGTATAAGACTTTTCTCCATTTTGGCATCATTAAAAATGAACCGCAATTGACTTTAGTAAAATTTCTTCTTGCAATAACCAATAACCAAATAAAACGGTGCGTTAGTAAAAATTATAGAGAATTGAATAATTGGAACCACCCGTGTCCGACAAAACCTACAAAGACTGGAGGTCTAACTTTGGCAATTTAGTGTGGAATGAGATTTTGTAGAGAGTTGAATAATTTGAGTCACTCGTGGCCGACAAAACCTGCAAAGGCTGGAGGCTTAACTTTAGAAATTCGGTACGGAAGGAGATTCAAATCCGCTTGATGTTATTGACAAATAATATATTATAGAAATTTGAAAACTTTCGATTTATGTTTAAATGATCATTTTTATCCATCGAATACTCACAAGAAAATCTTTCATTCCTCATTGATCAAGTATCTGTTTATCGAAAACGACAGAATGACGGAAAAAATTTATTTTGGTAATCTTCCGGATTTGAATCAACAACTATCTCAATCAGTCATCTCCCCTGTCTCATTCAGTATATCTTGTAAATTTGACTAAGTAGGATTTGATGAGATGATAATGTGTCTTGTTCTTATTTCCGTTTCTATAAAAGCAATCCTTAGCTCTATCTAATTTACATCAAATTTTCTTTTCATCTTTGCAATTCACCTGCATTCTCATTCTACAAATTTTTAATGGCTCGTCAATTTCCCTTCAGTACTTCTCGTGATTAATCTATTTATACTTCTGTCGTTGGTGCCATGAAGTAGCAAGAGACTGCTTTGGCTAATAAATCAGATCATGATGCCATTTATGAACTTGTGGGTCTCGGGACTCGATACTCATCTTCCATTGTTGCTTTTTTTCGCTCGGTTGCAGTCCAAAACTTGCAAAATTAAAAAGTTTAGCGAAACGGTTTATGTACTTCAACGACTTGTTTATGAGTCAAATAAAAAAAATTGTAAAGTTAAAGCAACAGAATAAAGATTTAAAATCCTTACTTGTCTTTTTATTTTAACTGCTTAATATTTTATATGAGAATAACATGTCAATCTTTGAAGAGCAAATGCAGTTGAAAGATGAAACTAGAAGTCTCAAGTTTTTGTAAGTTATTTGAGATAATGAAATAAAAATGTTTAACAGATATTCATGACATGCATCATTCTTATTTCTCTTTTAATCATGCATGATCTATCTTCTTATAAGGGTTTTGTGAAAATGTCCGCCAATTAATCATATGTGCTTCTGAATTATAGTACAATATCACATTTTCATACATGATCTCTAAGAAAATGATATCTAATTTCAATATGCTTAGTCTTAAAATATTGTATTGGGTTCTTTGAAAGATTTATAGCACTTGTATTATCACATTTGATTGGAATGTGATTGTATAAAAGTTTAAAATCCTCAAGCTGTTATTTTATATAAAAAAAATTAAACACAACAAAATTTTATTTTTTATTAAACCATGAAATGAGTGCATAACTTAAAAAATGTTATGAATGTAAATGAACGAACGGCGCCGCCCCCTGTCCCACCACTAAATTATGTGAATGACCCCACCACTATTATATTAAATTCTGCATAGTGACTTGCATAGTAACTTGCATAGTAACTTCGACGCCTATAAATATGGGCTTCAGTTGTAATGAAATTTATAAGAAAATAAAGAGAGAGAAAGAAAGTTTCAGTTCTTAAGAGTTTCTTTTCTCTTGCAATAGTAGTAGTTTTCTTTTTAGTTTTTTAATACGTTATCAGCACGAGGTTCTACCGATACTGAAGCTAATGGTCTTCTACTTCAAGTAAGTTTTTCAATATATTATTTGCAGTCCTTGAGATAAATATTAAAGGTAATATTTCTGAATATTACTTGATAAAATTTTATTTTTATTCTCATGATAATGTGAATATATTTCTTAAATTCACAGATTTATTTTTGTAATATAATGTCAAATATTGAGATTTATTACTATTGACATTTCTGAAAAATGTTATTTATCCAGATCCTTGATGAGATCTATTTGGATATGATGATGAATTTGAAAGATACAATCATAGAAGAAAACCATGTGTCCCTGAAGGACCGTGCTGTGTATCTCATGATGAAAAATCATCTTACTGTGTGAAATGAATTAAGAGAGTGATATAAGCACCAGAAGATGTAATCCTCTCAAAAGATCATTATGTTTTATTGCACCTGAAGTTGTAAGATTTTAAGAGTGGTATTGAATATCCTGCACTCTTTAAAATCAGCTCAATATTAAAATTATACAGTGAAAATGTCACTGATGATGATATATAAAAGAAGACATTATTTTTCATACCTCGAATGTGCTCCTGCAGTAACAATATCAAGAGTGAAAGTTCAACAAATATTCTGAACTTTTATTTTGTCTTCCAGTGATTGAGCTAAATAATGAGTTTTTGTTACACCAGTTACGTCCTATTAATGATATCGAATTTACACAATTCCCAGAAGTGAATGGAAACTAAGGGCGTAGACGTGGTAGAAAAATTATAGAAGTGTTGGTCCCAAAAGCGACAACACTAAAGATGATAAAAATATATCGTATCACCAGAAGTGATCAAACTCAGAGAAGGGTAAAGGCTCTCAGAATAATTTTTCATAAAAAGATGAAGATGTTTGTCATAGATGTAATATGACTAAACAGTAGTCACGTACCTGTTGTACGGCCAAGCACTTGATTTACTTATGCTAAGTTTTTATATATAATTTTATTAATATTTCATCATGTTTTGAAATAATGAAATATTGGTGCCTGAAGCACGACAAGAAATTACTTGGGATAATAAAGTCCTGTTTAAATTTGATCCTCTTACAAATAAATGTGAACCAGAAGTTCAGAGGATTATTTATTTGCAAAGTGTTGCAAATCAATTACATGATGTATTTACTGACACTAAAAGTATTGTAAAATCATATATTATTGCTGTTAATGCTTAAGTAAGAATTGAAGTCCCTGAAGGACGAGTTGTTAAAACAGCAATAAATGAGTCTAAGATACACCTGAAGCGTTGAAGACCTATTGGTGCACAAGAAAAATAAAAATCGGTACTCATGAAGAGACCGTATTTTCTGTATAAAATATAATCCTCCTGAAGAGGAAACCTCCTGAAGAGGTAACTCCTGAAGAGGTAACTCCTGAAAAGTGTAACTCCTGAAGAGTGTAACTCTTGAAGAGTATAACTCCTGAAGAGAAAACTCCTGAAGAGTATAAACCTCCTGAAGAGGAACCTCCTGTAGAGGTGTTTCATGAAATGTTTTCCCCTGGAGAGGAACAAAGAGATCTCAATACATTTCATGAGTACTGGAAAATTTATGGATAGAAATAAAACTGTTGTCGACAACATATATGATAACACTTGATATTACCAGAAGTAATGAAAAAAAAGTGAGTCAAAAATCGTCGAAGAATGTCGACGTAGAAATGATTGGCCAAAATGGAAAACAGTTATTAAAACTGAATTAAACTCGCTAGTGAAGCGAGATGCATTTGGACCTGTTGTCCAAACACCAAAGGGTGTAATATTTGTCAGATATAAGTGAGTATTTATACGAAAGCGTAATGCGAAATGAAATT
This sequence comes from Platycarya strobilacea, assembly GCA_036898215.1. Classification (NCBI taxonomy): domain Eukaryota; kingdom Viridiplantae; phylum Streptophyta; class Magnoliopsida; order Fagales; family Juglandaceae; genus Platycarya; species Platycarya strobilacea. Next base: position 31,479,826 of record CM072555.1, on the reverse strand, counting down.
ATGCGGTATAATTTGTCGCACAAGGTTTCCAGTAGAAACCTGAGCAATTATGAGGAAACATATTTCCTTGGTATGAATGCAATCACATTCATATTTTTAATTGATTTGGTTATTACAAAAGGATTAGATATGCAGTTAATGAATGTGGTCACTACATATTTATAAGCATCATTAGATTATTACGATACTTGAAGCATCTAATCCAAGTACATTTAGGAGTATGTACTTTATAAAACTTCAAAGATCTTTATATGGGTTAAAGCAATCTGGACACATGTTGTATAATTGAATCAACGAATATCTATTGAAAGAAGGATTTAAGAATAATCCTATATATTCAAGTGTTTTATCAGAATCCGGATTCGTCATTATTGCAGTTTACGTTGATGATTTACCTTGTTAGAACTCTTGAAAAGATTACAAGGGTTGCTATAAATTCAAGGAATGCATTTGAAAAGGAAAGATCTTATTATTCAATTCATAGATGAGTTACAAGAATTTGAGACTTCTAGCATCATCTCTCAAATGCATTTGCTCTTCATAAAGCAACATACCATCCTTATCTAAAGGATTAGGCAGTCGAAATGAATAGACAAGTAAGGATTTTAAATCCTTATTCTCCTATTTTAAGTCTGTAATTTTTTTGTCAGACTCTTGAACGAGTCGTTGAAGTACAGAAACCTTCTCTTTAAGCTCCTCAATCTCACGATTTTTGGATTGTAATCGGTTGGAAAATCCAACAATAGAGGAGAAGTATCGGGTGCCGAGAGTCACCAGCTCATAAACAGCTTCACGATCTGACTTATTAGCCAGATCATTTGCTTGCTGCAACATTGCACTTGCGGAAGATGCAGGATCAACTTGTAATTGAGGTGAAAGATACCTCATATGTTAATTGTGAGAAATAGTAAAAAGAAATTGATGAGCTATTGGAAATTTTTAGAATAAGAATACAAATACAGATGAATTATAGATATGAGAAGAAGATTTGACGCGTACTAAATGAAACTAAAGACGGTTCTTATAGAAATGGAAATAAGAACAAGACAAACCATCATCTCTTCAAATCTCACTTTACAAGATATGCTGGATGCATAATTTCAAAAGCCAGCGAGATTAATTACAGCTATCCCTATTTTCTTGTAAACGCTGAACCTCTGCCATTAGCTACTGTTATTGACTTTGTATCTGAACTCTTTCTCGTTCCAACTCTTCTACTCGTGTTTTCAGGTCACGAGAATACCAGTCTACAAGTTTTTTCAGCTCCTCGTTATCTTGTTTTAAATCTTTATTTTTTCTATCTTTAGTTGCAAGCGTTTGATGCAACTCAGATATTTGATTTTTAAGATGATCAACCTCACTCGTTCTCGCCAATAGCCTCTGAGACATGATTGTAAGAGAGACAGCATATTGAGCACTGAGAGTTATTGATGCTGCAACAATTTTAGGATCAGATTTACTAGATAGATATATCTCTGCTCATATCATGGTATTTACAACCTCAGGAGAAAATATAAGTAGTTGAGGTATAAAAGGTTCATGGTTTAAATCTGGGATATTAGAATTTCTATCAGACATAATATCGTTCTGGATGAACAACAACTGAATCTATGAGGAATGCGAGATCTTTTTGCTAGAGTAAACCAATGGTAAAATTGGTTATATTTAAACAACAACAACCCGAAACCTTCAAATCTCTTCAAGATCTCGTTTGTCCACAATGTCAAGCGGATTTGATTTTCCGCCGAACCGATAATATTAAACATCAAAACTTTTACAGCTTTTATCATACATAGATGGTTTCCAATGTTATTTCCACCGTATATAAACAAGTTCTTCCTAATAACGCCGAATGAGGGGGAGAAGATTTTAGATGAAAATATTATCATACTCTCTCTAATGCATTATTTAGTTGGAGATCATGTTTGAATTCTTAAGTTGTTATATATACTGAAATCATATTTGCTTATTACTTGAAACACTAACGCATATTATCAGGGGGAGTTTAAGTATTACTGCAGGTATCAGATTTCTATTAAGTTTGTCAACCAGATATTATTTTTCATCTTCAAATCACTCAGAGATTATTGCAATTCATGAAACAAGTCAAGAGTATATTTGGCTGAGATCAATGACTCAACAATTTTATACGAAGATAATGCTACTTGTATCACTCAAATCAAAGGAGGATATATCAAATATACGATCAAGTGATAACCTGGCAGATTTATTCACGAAGACATCACCAACTGCGACATTCAAGAAAATTGTGCAGAATATTAAAATGTGAAGACTCAAAAACTATTGTCATGCACTTTCCAGGGGGAGTAAAAGTCCTGAAAACTTGTGCTGATTACACTATTTTTCCTTCGCTAAGGTTTTATCCCATTGGGTTTTCCTTTGCAAGGTTTTAATGAGGCAATCTTAAAGCACTTGTGGATACATAAAGAGACTGTACTCTTTTTCCTTCGCCATTGGTTTTTCTTCCCACTGGGTTTTTCCTTGGCAAGGTTTTAACGAGGCAGATTCCTTATGGGTGGTCATTCAAGAGGGAGTGTTATGAATGTAAATGAACGAACGGCGCCGCCCCCTGTCCCACCACTAAATTATGTGAATGACCCCACCACTATTATATTAAATTCTGCATAGTAACTTGCATAGTAACTTCAACGCCTATAAATATGGGCTTTAGTTGTAATGAAATTTATAAGAAAATAGAGAGAGAGAAAGAAAGTTTCAGTTCTTAAGAGTTTTCTTTTCTCTTGCAATAGTAGTAGTTTTCTTTTTAGTTTTATAACAAAAAATGATATGTTTCACTAATACTTTTTCGATCAATTTTACAACCAGCATAATCTGCATCTAAATAACTAATAAGATCGAAAAAAGTGTGTTTAGGATACCATAATCCGAGGTCAATGGTACCGACAAGATATCTAAAAATCCGCTTAACTGCAATCAAATGAGATTATTTTAGAAATGACTGAAAACGTGCACATAAACATACATTGAACATAATATCAGGTCTACTAGCTGTCAAATATAATAAATTACAAATCATATCTCGATATACCTTTGAGTCAACTGGCTTACCGTTTTTATCTTTATCTAGTTTAGTAGTTGGACTCATTGGTATTCCAATTACTTTCGTACATTCCATCTCAAACTTTTTGAGTAATTCTTTAATATATTATAACTAATTAATAAATGTTCTACTTTTTGCTTACTTGATTTGCAATTCAAGAAAGAAATTAAGTTCTCTCATCATGCTTATTTCAAATTCTTTCTGCATACTCTGAGTAAAATCTTGACACATATTTTCATTAGTAGCACCAAATATTATATCATCTACATAAATTTGAATTAAAATAATATCATCTTGTTCATATTTAATGAAGAGAGTTGTATCGATCTTTCCTCTTGAAAAATCTTTTTCAATAAAAAAATCACTAAACTTTTCATACCAAAATTCAGGAGCTTGTTTGAATCCATATAATACTTTTGTGAGTTTAAAAATATAATTAGGAGAAATATAATTTTAAAAACCTAAAGGTTGCTCAACATATACATCTTCATTTTTAAAACTATTTAAGAAAGCACTTTTAACATCCATTTGAAAAATCTTGAAACTTTTATAACATGCATATGCAAGTAACATTCGAATAGCTTCTAATCTTGCAACTGATGTATACGTTTCATCATAATCGATTTCTTCCTCAAATTTAAATATTGAACTACAAGTCGAGTCTTATTTCTAGTGATAATTCCAGACTCATCTTTCTTATTTTTAAAAACTTATTTTATTCCAATAACAGCATGATTTTTGGGTTTAAGAATAAGTGTCCATACACCATTTCTTTCAAATTGATTTAGCTATTCTTGCATAACTAGAATATATGATTCATTAATAAGTGCTTCATCAATATTTTTGGATTCAATTTGAGATAGAAAAGTAATGTAATTACAAATATTTATAAGAGATGATTGAATACTTACACCTTATGAAGGTTTTCATAGAATTTGTTCTACTAGATAATCTTTTACATGCTTATACTATTTGATTACATCTTATATTAAGTTTTGATGATCTTCTATTCCCATGATCTTTCCTTTTGAATTATCTCCAGATGTCACGCGTCGTTCTTCTTTAGAAGTGAGGTTAATAAATTTAGTTTTGTCTCCTGTCATGTGTTTTGAACATCCGTTGTCTAAAAACCATTTACTTTTATCTGTAGAAGATTTCATGCATACCTAAAAGCAATTAAAAAAACTCTTGGTATCCAAATTCTTTGGGTCCTTTATTTATTAGTATTAGAATAAACAAAATTCTCTGGTACCCATATGGCATATTTGAAAACTATTACAAAAATTACAAATAACATATGACATATTTGAAAACTTTGAGTGATTGTAATAATATTTTTCTTTGAAAAATCTATTTTTATGAAAAGAATTTTGAACATCTGATTTTGATTTAGTTGGTTTATTAAAAAAAATTTATAGGGTTTGAATTTTTCTTTAGGCATGTATTCTAAGCCTACCTTATCAAAAACACATATTTGACTACCAAGAAGTTTTTCAAAATTTATTTTTCCATTTGTAAAGTTTTCAACAATTTTTTCTAAATCAGGCACTTTCTTTTTCAGCTCATCATTTTCATCTTTTGAAACTATATTATCTTTTTTTAAAACATCAATTTCATTTATTGAAGAAAATTTTTTCTTTTTCAAAATGGTATGCTTGACCAAATTTTCAAGTTCTACATATATTTCTTCTAAAACATTTTGCAATCTTTTATAAGAAAGATTTTCAATATTTTCAAAATTTGTTACCTCAAGATCATCTTTAGCCATAAGACAAAAATTTACAAATTTTTCATTACTTGCGTCGCTGTCTGAGCTACTTGAATCATCATCCCATGTAGCTTTCATTGATTTCTTACCCTTGTATCGATCTTTCTTTAGCAAGGAACAATCTGCTTTGATATGTTCTGACTTTTTACATTTATAACAAGTTAAGGAGTCATTTTTACCTGTATTTTTGTTGGAAAAAATTTTAAAAGATTTCATTGGATGAATTTTATTTTTCTTTAAGAATCTCTGAAATCTTTTTGTGATTATTGCAATTTTTTCATTTTTATCATCGCTTTCCTCATCTTCATCACTTTCACTTTTATGGAGAACAGTTTTGAGTGTCAAACTCTTCTTTTGCTTTCCTTCTTCTTCTCCTTTTTTCAATGTGTACTCATGAGTAATAAGTGACCCAATGAGTTCATTTACTTCGAGTTTTTTAAGATCCCTAGTTTCAAGAATCGCCGTCACTTTTAATTTCTAACGTTTTGGCAGACAGTTGAGAATTTTCTTTACTATCTCCAAGCTAGAATAAAATTTTCAAAGAGCTGTCAAACTATTTATAATGTTAGTAAAACGAGTATACATATAGGACATAGATTCATCATCATTCAGTTTGAATATTTCATATTCATGTATAAAAATATAAATTTTTGATTTTTTGACTTGCGGAATTCCTTCATAAGTTACTTCCAAATTGTCCCAAATCTGCTTTGCCGTCCTACAAGTCATTATTCTGTTAAATTCATTATCATTGAGAGTATTATACAGTAAATTCATAACCATTACATTCACTGTATAAAGCCTATCATTTTCATGATCAAACTCTTCTTCTTTCTTATTAGCCTTTTCTTCATCAATAATTTTTGTTGGAATATAAGGTCTATTTACAATACATTTTCAGATTTCTTGATCTTGAGACTGAATAAATATTCTCATTTTAGTTTTCCAGAAAGTATAATTGCCTCCACATAATAGCGGAGGTCGGCTACTGGATTGACCTTCAGCGAATATAGCTGCAACGTTAGCCATATGATCTTAACTCAACAGATAATTAATCTTATAATAGAACCCTTGCTCTGATACCAATTATTGCCCAGATGACTAACATAAGAGTAGGAGTGAATTGTGTTATAAAAAAATTTAACACTTATAAACCAAATACATAATATAAAATATAAATAAAATACAGAGCAGTAATAAATATAAAGGGTAAGGGCAATAAGAAGCAAACTTAGTATTTTAACAAGGTTTAGCCCTACTGCTTACGTTTTCGCCTCAAGCTACTCCTTGAAAATCTCAAATTCCTTATTCAATCTCCTTCAGGTAGAGATAGAAAGCTATTACACATTTGAGTAACATTGCTACAAAGAATCAGTGTAGAACACCCTCTACACTTGCAATCATCTCACACTTGGTAATTCAACTATTGCTTGTGTAGAATACCTTTTACACATACGAGGATTATATGCACCCTCTTACAAATACAAAAACTGATAATGGGTAGGTTATCAGAATACACTCCTCAATGAGTGAGATAAAAACAATACAGTGTAACTTATATATATCTCAAAATGAATAAGGATTAAAGTACAAAACTTAAAAAAAAAAGAATGGGGGATTTGAAAGAACGATGTAAAATTTAGCAATTGATATGTAAGCTCTTGTTTTTATTTTTGCAAAACTCAAGTGAACTATTTATAGGTAAATGAGTTTTCATATTCAAATTTAAAAAGATTCACATATCAAATAAAAGTACAATTCACTTTTTAAAAAATTCAAATAAAAACATCTCTTTTTTATATTTGTCAAAAGTAACTTCATTCATTTTTCAAAAAAATAAACCTAATCTTTTATTTTTCATACATGACAAAATGAGCATGATTTATTTTTCAAATCAAATCATATTCTTTTTGCATATGTCAAAAAAATACATAATCACCCTTCAAGATTTTTAAACAAAATCATCTATTTTTTATATTTGTTAAAAAAAACACACAACCACTTTTTAAGATTTTCAAACAATACATGCACATATTAAATGTGACAATTAATCATCTTACAAATTCAAATCTTTATACACATGTGAATAAATAATAATAATTTTTGAAATTAAATATGTTAATAAAGTTATGCAAATATAAAATATGCAATTTAATACTTTATGAGAAAATATTAATTTTGAATCTTAATCTAATTTCAAATTTTAAGAAATATACAAAATTACTCTATAAGTTTTATTTGTAGACTTGATCTTCTTTTTGCTCATATTTGATTTTTTGATGTGTTTAACTCTCTTCATGCATAGATAACTTAAACTCGAGTTTTGAATTTATTTGTTATCATCAAAATCTATACATAAATACGAGACTTAAAATTTTGAGTTCGACATATTTTTTTATTAAAAATTGATATTTACAATTATAGAATATATAAACACGATATATTATTTTATGAAATATAAATAAATATAAAATTTACATAAAAAATTAAAGAATAATCAATAACATTACTATTTATATCTCAAATGATTATATGATTAACCCAAATGGAAATGGTTAATCCAGTGCCAAATGGTTAACTCAACGCCATAGCTCAATGCTCACGAATATCAAATATTATCAAAAGATTCGAATCAAGACCTCCTCGATAATCTGTCTCCATGGTTCAGCTGTTAAAACTTGTCAATACATTTATTTTTTCTTCTCAAGCATGGTGAATTAGTAATAGATTAAGCCCTCATTTGAATTTAAAATTAATATTATTTTATTTTATCTCATCTTATTATTATAATTTTTTTTTAATTTTTATATAAAATATAATAAATAATACAATTTTTTTAATTTTTAAATAATAATAATAATAGTAATAATATCAAAATATAATATTTTAATTTTATTCTTTTTTTTTTCATCTAGATTTATTAGATCTTATTTCATCCCTAAATCGAAAGGAGCTCAAATAATGAGCCAGAAGTATGTAAAAAAAAAAAAAAGACATCTGCTCAACTATTGCATGCATGTGAACAGGTGTTGCCTCCAGAGTCTTCCACATTCCTTTTCACCCTGCTCCTGCATCCTCTAACATCCATCTTTATAAGAGCACTCGCTCCGTTTCTGCACAGCCAAACCACATTGAAGACCTTCAACATTTTGAGAGAAAAAAAGATGGGTTTCATGCTTTCCCATCCAAAAGCCATATCTTCAACTTCAATAGCCTTTCTGTGTGCTACTCTTTTCATTTCGATCTGCAATGCCATTGCCGACTACACGCCCTCTGCTTACGATGTTCTTCAGGAAAACGACTTTCCAGTCGGCCTTCTCCCAAAAGGTGCAACTGGCTATGAATTAAACAGAGAAACAGGGGAGTTCTCCGCCTACTTCAATGGAAGTTGCAGCTTTTCCCTCGAAAATTCATATCAGCTCAATTATAACTCCACCATCGAGGGTGTCATCTCCATGGATAGGCTCAAGAATTTGAAGGGTGTGAGTGTTAAGGTTCTTTTGCCGTGGCTCAACATTGTCGAAGTGGTTCGTGAAGGCGAAGAGCTCTATTTCTCGGTGGGAATTGCTTCAGCCAACTTTCCGGTTGAGAATTTTGAGGAGTGTCCTCAATGTGGGTGTGGATTGGACTGCAACAATTTCGATGTTTATCATTCTTCTTTTTAGAAGAGAGAATCAAACGATTGTACGGATACATGCAAGTGATCGTGCACATGGCGCTGCTTCTGAATTCATACCATAAAGGGCATCCAGATCAATAATTTATTCAATATGCAGTACTGTTCTAATATTCCAGATGCTTTATCGTTCTTTTTTATATGTTCTTTTTCGTTTCTTCAGAGGAAGATCAATTTGGAGTTTATGATTATTATTTTTTTTTCGAAAGGATGTGTTCGAGATATCTACATGCTCCGTGTAAAAACCAAAAAAAAAAAGGAAAACGAAAAAAGAATAGAACTTGTAAATCACCACCTGTACTTGTTTGAAGGCCATATTTTTCCACTGACGTCGAAAAATATAATCTGTGGCTCTTACTTCTTATTAATGCCATGCCATCTTTTGCTTTCAGATTCAGCATTAGACACTTGGACTTTGTTTAGATTACAGGGGCTGTCTTCAGTTTCATATGGCCATTAAAAATCACCATGATTTTTGACATCTTTTTCCAAGTTCTTCAATTTGATTGAGATATATTTTTCATCCCAGCTCTTTCCGTATCTGAATTCTTGATCTTTTTATTCGAATATTCTAGTTTTACTATATTGTTTTTAAAGCGTCTCTTGTATTTTTTTCAGATTGTGTTTGCAGGATATTGAGCTTTAAACTTTCTATAAATAATAGTAAGTTAAAGATTGTGGAGTGAGTTTTCTTGAGTTTACCTAAAATGAGTTTTATGTATAATGTTAAGATGAGTTTAATTATATTTATGGAAAGTTGAAAAATTTTGATTTTCAATGCAAAACGATTGTAGGTATCGTGAATTGAGATAAATTTAATAATTTGATACAATAACTTCTATAACTACAAAAAGATTTCACAATATCAATTTCAATATAATTTTATATAATTTATTAAATTTATTTTATAGTAAAAGTATTTTTATAATTTGACAAATGGTATGAAGCAATATTAATTTGTGAGATTATTTTTATGTAATTTATTTTTTGTATAATCTATTTATAATTAAAGTATTTTTTATTTGATAATTAAATAATTAAATATTAGATTTAGTTTAAAATTAAACTCTTAAATGAATTTAACAACCAACCGGAGCAGAAAAATGAAATTAAAGTTGTTAAAATACGTTACCCTTCTTATCCCAAGGTCTCATATTCTAACCAAGAGAAAGGTTAAACGCATAAACTAAATTATATAACATTTATTATTGTGAATCACCCAATTTTCTCCGTCATCTTCACTCCTCCAATCCCCCCTATATTATAAGTATCCTCAACTTCTTACCAAAACCAAAAACTCAAGACTCCATCCTCCACCAAAAGAGTCTCCTCAAAAAGAAAACAGGCATCAATCTTTCCACCAAAACCCATGCCTCCAATATCAATGGCAATCCGGATTCTAATCCTTTTCTCATCTACACTACAGTAACAGTATCAGCTTCACTCACGGTCTACCAAGTTATGGAAGAATATGGCTTCCCGATGGGCCTTCTTCCCAAAGGAGTGTTAGGCTACAAGCTTGACAATTCCACAGGCAAGTTCTCAGTATATCTCAACGACAGTTGTACCTTTTCCATTGATCATTATGAGCTCAAGTACAAGTCCACCAAAATGGGTGCCATAGCCAAGGACAAGATCACAAGCTGAAGTGGCATCAAGGTTAAGATAATCATCCTATGGCTCAGCATTGTGAGCGTGATTCATGAAGATGAAGACCTCGATTTCTCCGTAGGAATCGCTTCGGCTGATTTTACAGTCGGTAGTTTCGTTGAGAGCCCCACCTGTGGTTGTGGTTTAATTGTGTTAATGATCGGAAGGGAATTAGGAAGATCAATAAGTCATATAGTCTTTTGTCCTGATCTTCTTAATTAAGTTAATGTGGGTACTTGCTGCTTAGTTTGAGGCTGCTTTGATCTTTGAAACAAATTTACAAATGGCTATGATATGTACTTTCTTGGAGAATCAGCTAGCATGTTGTTGGGTTATTGTCCTGATTGGCAATACCTATGTTAACAGTCTCGGAATATGCTTCATTTGGCTCATTATACATGTACGACATTGAAAAATCGGCAATTCGGACTTCAAATACACCTACAAGGGAGTGAATGGGTGTTTTCAAAACTCACCAAAGTTATTTAATTTCGACTCTGTTTGGTACGAGGGATTTGTTCCATCTATTTCAAACTAGTGTATTTTTTAGGATTTTTGACAATGGAGTTTGTCTCAATTTTGAATCTAATAGGGTAAACTTATTTGTGCCAAGTGGATCGGAATTAACAAAGAGTACTTTTAAAAAAAACTGAGGTAAAATAGGTTTACAATCTTGTGATTAGATGAATTTGTTGGCACTCTTTCAGTTATGATCCTTAACTTGTGAGTTGATGGAGGGGTTTTGGTTGCGAAGTAAACATCATAACTATGAGGGAAAGCAATCTCTCCCGAGGCGGACCTAGAGGCCATCTCATCAAGGGTGGGCCTAGGGGCCCATTTTCTATAAAGCCAAGAGGGAACGACATAAAGGCCCAAGCCCACTATAGTGATCGGGGGCCCAAGCCCAAGCTAGAGGGGCAAAAAGATTATGGTGACCGGGGGTGGAGGCGAGAGAAGATTGGTAAGGAATCCAGCCTGTTAAGGCCAATATAGAAAGCCAGGCGATCACCCGAGTGGTCAGCAATCCAGACACGCTCATCCCACATTTAATGTAGAAACTTGTCACCTCCACGATGTATTAAATGCGGTCTTTAGCAGGAGAAGGGAGTGGGTGTGATGGGGTCCTCGGTCAAGACTCCAATCACCTAAGGGATTATCCTTACTTCGGGTTGCTCCTCAATGACAAAATGAATTCCAAGCTTGGTGATGATCACATGGAGAATAGTATGGATGAAGTGAGGTTAAGATATGTAGGCCAAAAGGTTAAGTGTTTTAGGAATGTAGTGGTTCGGCTATAGGAGCAATAGGGGTCACGGCAATGGGGTGAATGGTTTCGGCGAGTGTATGGTTTGGATGGCCGAATGGGGGTCTAGGGTTAGTGAGGGTTTCGACCAAGGGTATTAGGAGTCTTTTAAATTAGAGTTTAGGTCTTACAAGATGCTTACTTGATCGAGGGAATCTGAAAATTCATATTGGGATTTGTGGCCGGTTTTAAGGTGTGATTGTGATTGATTTGGTTTGACTTAGATGAATGGGGATTTGATTGAATCAATTAAAGATTGGTTGATCAATCAAATAAAAAGGGAATATTTAGATGATGGATATGGCAAGAGAGAACTTCGGCTATGGCAAACTTTCATTAGTCGAATGGGTGCAAATATGGTAAGTGGTGGATTCGAATTTGGAAAGATTTGGGGGATTTGATTTGGCTGCCTTATGGGGACATTCCAGGGCACGTCCAAGGGTATTTTAGGGAGGGTTAGGTATGATTTTATGAGGTAAATAAGGCAAGTAAGGATAGGGTTAAGTGGCTAGTCTGTGGGGAAAGTAAGAGGGGTGAAATGGGCATTACACCAACTAGGATTTGGTGTTGATGCCATGGGCTATAGGGATGGATTGGGGGCTGCTAGGTTTTGTGTTTGGGATAAAGAAAATTTCAAGAAAATAGAATGAACAATCAAGAGAATAATTGAACACTCCAAGGAAGCAAGAACACGCCAACCACACAAAAAACACCAATGTTGCTCTGTAATGACAACTCCAACTCTTTCTTCAATTGTTTCAAGCCCACAACTCACACTCAACTCACTTGAGAAACTCGAAATTCACAAGAGATGTGAATTTCGAAATCCTCTTTGACACTCACACAATTTCTCAAATTCACCAGTAGGGTGAATTCGGCATCACCAAGACACTCACACTGAACAATCAACAACACAACTCCAACTCAAGAACAAGAAGCAAAACCGAAACACCAAAATGAATAACCGAAAAATATTATTAATCAACCGAAAAATAAAGATAGATGTGGAACACACCGATTCACGAATTGCACGATATGTTCCTCTCCAAAGGGATTCACGAATTACACCCTTTGAACCCCAAGTGCTTAAGCACCGAATAATCCAAACTACTATGAAGTGGCCGATCTAACCCTTTCTCAAAAGCAAAATTCTAAATTCAAATGTCTAAAGATTTGTCAAATGAAAACTTAGTGATCTTATTTATAGAGCTTACAACTTGGAAACCTCTCATAGGTCCCTAGTTAAAATAAGTAAATGACTAACACGTCCAAATATAATTTAAATAAATAAGTAAAATAATATAAGAGATGAGAGGCGCCTAAGGTGGCTTGGCCGTGACTTGCATAGGCTTATGGTGGGCTATGGTGCTATAATGTCCACAGTTGGGCATATCTGCATGGCATCTTATGATGTCTATATGGTGCTGTGAGGTGTTATATGGTTGTCTGGTGGTGGGCATGGCATGGCATTGTGCATGGCCTGATAATGACGTGCATGGCAGGGTGCCAGGCTGAGGTGATGCCGTACTGTGGTGGTGCGGCCCAGTCAAGATACTCAGGTGGTGGTCCTGCATGGCCTAGACTAGGTGCCGGGGCAATAGGCATGCATGGCCCAAGCTGGCGATCTAGGCGTTGGGTGCTGCAAGACGCGGACTAGTATCGCGCGCTGGATGACATACATGGTGTGCATGCCACTAGTATACTCCGCAAGGCATGGGCTGAAGCCATGCGTTGGATGGCATGCCTTGTGGGCATGCCACTAGCCTACTCTGCACGGCGCAGGCTGGTGCCGTGCACTGGAGGGCATGCCTGTGGAGACACGCCATTAGCCTCACTAGGTGGTAATAGGGAGCGCAGGGCACCAGGTGGTGATGCATGATCCTGGGCAATCCTCCTAGGGGTTCTGACAGGGTGTTTGGAGTATCTGGCACGCCAAGGATCCAAGTGAGCTTTCACTCTCCGCATTAATTACGGGTCACTATTCCAGATGTGAACCTATGATAGAAGGAAAAGACTCCATACCGAAGCAGGTTTAAAAGATAGGGAGATCAACTCAATCCTAGTAAAAGGGATGACGATCTGACAGGATAAAGGGGTGGCGTCAAAAGAATCGGACAGGGTTGGCCAAGCCCTATAAATAACCAAGGACTCCACCATCCTTCTTCATTTATTCTTGATCTATATCGATATTTCTATCATACACGAGCTAACTTAAGTATCGGAGTGTCTACAGGGCATCACAACCCCAACAGTTAGCCCATTGCAGGATCTGGGTTACCTGGGATCTAGTCGTAGCTCAGGCCACGGAACATGTCAACCACAATAACAAGATAAGAGATGGGATATAGGTACACACGTAGTGAGTAGTTGTAGAGTTATTCTGAATAGAAGCAAATGTCTGATTTAGGTGACAAACTGTGTGCGTATTTTGCAACTACATTTAGTGATGGAATTGCAACAACGAATTATTTCTATGTTCCCATCAAGAAAATGGAATTAAAAAAAAAACCAAAAAAATTATAAAAATTGCAACAGTGAAAAAAGTCAAGTGATTTGTCTACTTCCAACGAAGTTTCAAGGTCAAAACTGGAAATTGCAGGGTATGTTGGATGCTTCACTAAACTATATCGACTATATAAAGATATATCACAGAGTATTGTCCTATTGTTAGGATCAATGCCAAGAACATAGGACTGGAAACTAATTTAGGCACTCTCGAGATATAAACAAAAGGCAAACTCTTTTTCTTTTTCTTTAATTAAAATTGAAGGGTAATATAAAATGGGTTTATCTTTGCCACATTATCCATTGTAATCATCATAGTAAACGATAGTCTTATTAATTACTGATATTGCATATTGGAGGACATCCACCATATGGTGAGAAATAAAACATCATAGTGTTGTAATTACGCTCAAAGAATAATGCGATAATTACAACACAACTTTAAAGTATCGATTTCACAGAAAAACAGATTAAAAAAATGAATACATAACAAAAAATTTTTTAAAAAATATTAAATGATTTATGAAAGAGCAAAGAATTAATTTTAAGTGTAAATTAAAATGAAACAAAATAATTAGTGGAAAAAATATTCAAATTTAACGAACAGTAGAGCATTGAGAATCTCTTGCATATATCTAGTTTTTTAATTATTCTTAATTCATTAATAACTCAATTGAGAATTCATTTCTAAAATTCTCAATCGGAAGATATAGCACTAATAATCAAAATTAAACTAAATATAACTCTTTAAAAAATTATTCATCATGTTTAAATTACGTAAATTATTATCACTATTGACAAAATTCAACGATGATAATATACTCAGGGAACGATATTGTAGTGGAGAATTAAATCAATATAGACAATCAATTTATCCAAATATAATAAAAAAAACTTTTATTCAATAGAAAAAGTATGATTAAATCTATAATAGAATAAATTTTTTAATTATTCGAATAAGAAAATATCAATAATAAATTGAGAATGATAAATTGAGAATGATAAATAAAAGAGTTTTAATAATAAAAAATAAAATACATGAATTAAAAATATTATCTATTATGTAAATTTATTCTTAATCCTACTTGAGAATTTAGTTACATTTATGATAGACAATAAAAACCTAAAGAAAAAAACAAAGCAAATGATAACCATCCTCAATTCTCGTTTGTACTCTGCGTTCGCATCCTCCCCATGCGTTCCCTCTGCAAGTTGATGAATATATATATATATATATATACACATATACATATATATATATACACATATACATATATATATATATATATATGATGCTGTAGCAATGCCCTTTTGTGAGGTTCAATTGCAAGTGCTAATGTGTGGGCCCATTAAGTGAAATTGAATTGGACGTGTTCCACTATAATTCAAAGACATGTAGATGCCGAGCCCCTTGTTTACTTGAAGTGGTCTTGCTGCATGTGGGCCCTTGAGTTGAAGATAATTGTTCCCGTGTCCCACTTGGATGAGGTGTTACCGTGGGGTCCAATTGACGATTACACATGGACCTTATATATTTGTTCTCCCATGCAAATATTTGTTGTGCATGAATTTTCTTGTCCCATGAGATGCCGTGCGACGTGCCCAAGTGAGGTGAACAATTGGGGTGGCTGCCTGCGGGTCCATCTTGGTTAAGGTTCAATAACAGCCCAAGGGTGTTGACATGTAGGCTTGTAGCCCATGAAATTCGGTCCATTCCCAAAATGAAGAGTTAATATGCTATTTTGAAACTTAAATTACAAGCCATATCTCACTTATTAATAATGCAATATTTGAGATATAAATATTATAAAAATATACTTAAACATGTCTCAATGTGAATAAAATAAAATTCATAAAATAAATTATATCACAATATTTATATTTTAATAATTTAATCTAATATTAAGATATTTAGAGTACACTTTCGCACACTCATCATGCTCAATCATTTCAAAAACATGGTTATGTGTTGATTGATTTTGCAGGTTGGGTATGACCAGGAAATACCACCATATGGTGAGAAACGAATCAATTATTTAAAAGCTGAGATATCCAAACAACTCAACATTGACTAGAAATAGAGATGCAAGAAATGCAAGAGAAAATTTGAGAGAGTTGTTGTATTTTTAGTAATTTTGATGTCATGGGTATTTTATTTATGCATATGTTTTTTGGAAAATTCTGAAAAAAAGGTGTAAACTATGAAGTTAACTTCATGTAATCTTGTAACCGTTTAATCTCTTTTGATCTATGCTTTAAATATTTTTACAGGTAACTTGTGCTTCATAAAAGGAGTTTTTGCCACTAATTCTTTTCTCACAACTAGCCAAAGTGGGAAATAGTAATAATTAACACCAAAAGCATCCTCCGCAAAAAAAAAAAAAATACAACTGCCACAAGATATCGTGCGACCACTGGGTTTCGGTGGTAATAAGCATTTTTTCAGCGACATTTGGTCGCAGCAAAAAGCTTTAGCCAAGAGATGGGCTTGTGCTTTGTCGTTTTATTTCTAGTAAAATTACTCCAGCGAATTTATCCCTCCCTCCGCCAAACAATACGTAGCCTCACATATACCCAATAATTGACATCTCAAAGTCCCTAGGTCTAAGATTGGTGTCGAGATTGCTCTCCATCCGTCGAATATGTGGTGTCGACAGCACGATTCCGACCAATTTATCGCCCATTCGTTGCCCATTCAACCTCGGGTTCTAAGTGATAAGTTTCCTTAAAAAATTTTCAACTCCAAGTGTGAAGAACTCGAC
The DNA here is from genome assembly GCA_036898215.1 of Platycarya strobilacea. NCBI lineage: Eukaryota > Viridiplantae > Streptophyta > Magnoliopsida > Fagales > Juglandaceae > Platycarya > Platycarya strobilacea. The sequence continues at coordinate 31,463,080 of CM072555.1, read as the reverse complement.
TTGTGCTTCTCTCCCTGTCGCACTCTCCCCCTCTTAAACCCTTTTCCTATTGATATATGGGCAATTTGTGAATACATTATGTTGGTAATTACTTTTTTCGGTGTCTCCCAAGCCTTAGACACAGAAAGAAGGAACATATACATATAAAGGGTTTCGTTTCAAGTTTCAAATTTAGCCTGTCAACTAGCTAGATTGGATTATTTCTATTGTTTCTTTATGCAATTTATTTGTGGTGTTGTCATTCTAAGCATTATCGTCTCTAGATTGGCCTTGTAGCAGCTTAGTCGGAATACATGCATTTGATATAAATTTAGCTTCTTGATGGTACATAATCCAGTTATTCAAATAACAAAATTTGAATTGATAACCCTCCACTCTAATTGAATTAGAAAAAGGATCAATCCAAGAGTTTGAGGTTCATATTAAATTCATTCCACTCTAGTTCAGATTAGAGAACTCAATTGTCTAGGTGGACAATAGCAACTGATTTCGCACATGGGATCATTATATATCTGGTAAATAAAATAATATTCAAGAATCTCAAAAAAGCAATAAGATGTTTCAAATCATTTGTCCTAAAGTGCTCAAAGCCTCCTACAGTGCTGTAAAAACTGACAGGAACTATCATAACTAAAATTTTTAATAACTGAAAATCATTAAGAAAATTATGCATTAGTAAATTTATTCAGTGGTCTTTGTTTTGCAAATACGTTATATAAACTAATGATTGATTGTTTTCTTACATGATTGCAACAATACTTGGTCCAAGGTGGCTTTCAATTTTGGATAAAGTAGGGGCTCTATATTAAGGAATTCAAACTCAAGACAACACTTACTGTTCTCAAAGAGGTATGTTTTTCAGTCCTGCTACCTACACTCTTTAACTTCTAGTTAATGCCTCAAGAGATGTAATATCTTATTTAATAATTTAGCTTAGCTAAAGTTCAATTCCTAGACATCATTTCCCATGTATTCTATAAGTGCTACTTCCATTTGATTTGAGTTATCATATTTTGAAAAGTTCATGATCAACCGAGATTCATATTTGATAGATGCATATGATACTGAGAATTTTGATAAATCTACTCATACCTTTGATCAAATCTGTACAAATTTTGCAACAAGTATAGAAGAAGAAAAAGAAAATCTCAAATAATGATATACTTAATTTGGATAATTTGATTTTAAAACTCCAAACACTTTGTGAGACAACCTTAAAATACCACGTTAAATATAGAAGGCATAAATTATCTGTGACTAGTACTGAATACTGGACAAGTATATATGAGGTTGTCAACTAATATGTAAATAACTTGTGAGGATTAATGAACTCTTAAGACATCTGAGGTATATCTACAAGTCAAGTTACAATTTTTTTTCTTGCTTCCAACTTCGAAGTAATTTGAAAATACGATGTGGTTGGTTCATCCCTCCAAAGTACTAAGTGGTATATGTAGTATCTTAAGAAGACTATCTAGTTAGACTAAACATTTTTGTGAGTAATGATTTATTTTGATAATGAGTCATGAGACAATTTATGCTTTAGTTTGGACCTAGATAAAAAATTATCCAACATCGAAGTTGTTGCAATTAGAAAGATCCACTAACTGATTCATAGAAGAAGACATCATGTTCACAATGATGAATTTGCTAATATAAATTTCATCTAATTCAATGTGAATTTTGTTTAATACAATGCGTTATTCCTAGGTGGTAAATTATTATAGACGACAACATATATTTGATTGTTTGTGGCAAAAGTTCTTTTACAACTAGTTCTATTGATCTAAATAAATGAGTATGCATGATTGATCTTATATAGTTTATCCCTACAGAAACAAGTAACCTGGCTGGCCTTTAGCCACAAGATGTCATTGCTGAAATAGCTAATACAATTGAACAGTAGCTATCACTTGTATCCAAGAGCCAGACCTTGTGAAAAAAGTATTGTGCACCAACCGAAATTGTGGACAAGTACTTTATTTCCCACGAAACTTTGTGGAATTCGGGACAAGTATGGTAGTAGCAATTAAGTAATCCTCAGCAAATAATAGTCCATGCAAAAGAGTATTAGCTTGAAAAGGAGAGAAGATTAGTTGGTAACAAGAAACTTTATACCATGACATTGATAGAGTCAAAAAATTATTTATCACGAGTGGGGATCAAGCGTTAGCCACAACAACAGATGCAATTAAAAGACTTAACGCCACGACATATATAGAATGAAGAAACTATTTACTACGAGAAAATCTTGTGGAGATCAGGCATTAGTCACAACAACTAATAACTTTCCAAGACTTTACACCACAATATGAATAGAGTGGAAAAGTTATTTACCACGAGAATATCTACAAGCATTAGCCACAACGACCGATGCATTTCCAAAATTTTTTGTCACGAACAAAGTTGGATCTTGCCACTTACCCCATCATGCAAATATGTCCCTTTTTTCTATGAAGTTAAGTCGTGGCAATTACTACTATTAACGGCAAACTTTATGCCACGAGTAGCCCACAAAGGCTTCTGGTGGCTAAATGTCTATGCATACAAACCATGGGTTTTAGCCACAACAACTATCCTTGGCAAAGTGATAAATGTTATAGTGTAACTTCCTTTACTAATGTAACCTTTTTTTTTTATAAAAAGAATTTCATTTAATTAAAAGTGCATGAATACATCAAGAGTTATCAAATCATAAAGCATAGTGTACAAAAGATGGAACTTGCTTGCACAAAATACTAATATCATCCACATTCCAAGTATATCGAGCCAAAAAATTACCCATCCTATTTCTATGCTGCACCTTAACTTCTTGGCAGCGTTGAAATAAAGATTTAGCCTCATTAATCAAATTTCGAGCATTGGTGCAAGACATTTCATTTGATTGCAGCTCTTGTACAACATGAAGACAATCACTTTCAATGATATTTTTGGGATGCCAAAAGGTATACACAACTGAAAACCTCTCAAAACTGCAATGGCTTCAATTGTTATTGCTTCGTCAACCTCTCTTACTTTTGGTTGTTGTCATCACTATCTTCCTTGTAGCATCTCGCAAAATAGCTCCAATCCCAACTTTTCTCATCTCTGAAAAAACTATTCCATCCACATTTAATTTAAGAAACCATCTGGTGGGGCTTTCCATTTGTACAGAAGATGCATATCCCTTATTATGACTAATTGTACATCATTGAAGGACCTATAAAAGGATAAAGCATGATCTGCTGCATGTGAAAGTGAAATATGGTTGTGCTCCATCCGATTTGATTTAATCATGTACCATAAAATCCAGCATAGAAGAAATAACACAATAATATTAGCCTCATGCCAATGCTCTATGATCATCCTTACAAAATCAATAAAGCTAAGTGAGGAATTAGAAATCTGTAATAGCAGAAAATATTTGTGTCAAGACTCCTGAATGGTCGAACATTTCAAAAGGGCATGAGTAACATCTTCCTCAGAATTTTGACAAAAACAGCAAAGCCCCAGAATATCAACTTTTTCCTTCTCAAATTTGTAAGAGTTGGCAAAATATCCTTGCATGCCTTCCAAGCAAAAGCATTTTCTGGGTACTTTCATCTTCCAAAATCTCTTTCAAATAACCCGATCTTGCACCTGATTTGAAGATTCCCCTTCAAAATTACTAATTGAATTGATCAACTTATAAGCACTTTTTACTGTGAATTTCCTACTCACTTCCTTATTCCAAATCCAGAACACAATGGATGACTTCCCCTTATTCACCTTTTGCCCATAAGCCCTTCAATATTTATCCAAAAGACCTTGGATCAACATAGTAGTCTCAACATCGACAAAATAAAATTTTATCACTGACAAAGAGAAGATGTGTAACCATTAGGGCCCATCTAGACACCTTAACTCCTATCAAATTTCTCTTAATCTCAGCATCTCGTAATAAAACAATTAAACCTTCAGTGCAAAGGACCAAAAGGCAAGGGGAAAGGGGATCCCCTTGCCTAATACCCCTTGTTGGTACGATTGGTCCATGAGAATTACCATTAATCAAAACTGAGAAGGACATAGCTTTAATGCACTCCATAATAAGATAAACAAAGTTTGGTGCAAACCCCAACTTAAGCATTATATTTTTCAAAAAGATCCTATTCCACCCTATTATATGTTTTACTCGTATCCAATTTTAGTTACATATAACACTTCTTCCCTTGTCTTTTATTACACAACTAATTCACTAATTCATAAGCAATCAAAACATTGTCACTAATCAAATGTTCCTCCAAAAAGGTCACACTGAGATTCATAGATAATACCAAGTAAAAAGGGCTTCATTCTATTCACTATCACTTTAGAGACCAGCTTATAAACCACATTACATAGATTAATGGGTCTATAATCAACAAGAAGTTTACAATTCTTCCTCTTAGGAATAAAACTAATCAAAGTATGATGAAGAGAAAGAAGAATCTTACCAAAATTTAACAACTCCAGCATTGCATTACAAACTGAATTATCAACTATGTGCCAATAAGTTTGGTAAAATAGGGCTGACATACCATCCAGTCCTAGTTCTTTCGTAGGATGCATCTGATTAAATGTGACTTTGACTTCCTGGGCTATGAATGGTTTTGTGAGTTTAAAATTCATCTCTACAGTAACCTTCTTATTCACAAACCTCAAGACATCCAGTTGATCTCCCTGACCTGAAGAATTAAAAAGATTGTTGAAGAAATTAATAATTAATTCATCCCTCTAAGAGCCCTCAAACCAAACATCTCTTTCATCCTCGAGTCGCTTAATGAAATTCCTATTTTTCCTTGCAGATGCCTCTGAGTGAAAAAATTGTGTATTCTGGTCACCCTCTTTTAATGACTGGACTCTTGATCTTTGTCATCACATTATCTCATCTCTCTAACCAAAATTGGACATGTATTTTAGCATGCTAAAGGCCATTAGGATTAATGCTTTGTTTTTTGCTTTCCCACTTTTGTACAACAAGATAAGGTCAAATTACACCACAGCTCTACCCCAACCAACTCTACCACATATAAACTATAAAGCACCTTCAACAAATGGAAAATGACCAAATCAAATTGCAAACCTAATAGACAAAAAACTTTGCAAAATAATAGATCTGCCATCTGGAATGCCAATAACATATCTACTTCACATTTTGCCATTTGCTCAAAAATGGTGTAACATATCTGCTTTACAGAAATCAGATTGCACCTATGTTGGTTCCATGGTGTCTACAAATGAGAAGAAAAGTCAATGTCTAAATACAAAATCACAAAGCTATCTTGTCACGCATGGTGTCTACCAAGAGTCAAAATCCTGATGAAGAGTAGTTGTAGTGTATGCACTTTTATCAGTCTTGTCCAACAAGGGCATAAAAAAATGTTTAAAAAAAAATTGCCAACACTAAAAATGTTACAAAAATAATTTAGTTTTATATTACTTGACTGAGGAGCAGTATATATACCAATTCCAAGATGATCTGTGTCAGTAGAAGGAGTTTCAAAAAAACCTGGCGTATGTGTCCAAACTTGACTTTATTGATCCTAGCATTAAAAGTATAATTTATAAATAAATGAAATAAGAAACAACAAAATTATAATACCAAGTAGTGTGACTGTGCCCAACAAATGGTAAGCCTACACTTCTTCTATAGGTGAAAATTTCATTCCAACTCTAAGTTCTTCAATAGTTCCATCACCTCCAATCTCGTTATCAATTTCAATCTTATCACACTTGTTATCTGAAATTCTATGTCGACATCCATGTCAATGTTCGAATTGTCTACAAAGATACATGCCAATATTAGCTTGAATTGAACACAATCAATGGCGATAAAAATAAATAAATAATTCACTGCTAGGTAAAAATGCGAAAAAAATAGTAACTTGAACTTGACATGTACAGAAGCACCAGAGAGAGAGAGAGAGAGAGAGTTAGCAACTATAAAAAACACTTATGGAGGAAGATGCCCACCCATATAGTTCTAAATGATCTTCTCCAAATCAACATGAGAAGCACCCATAAAGCACCTGCTCTTTTTATATCCAAATTCTCCAAAATATGTACTACGTTATCATGAGCTTTCCAACTGATCCTACATATCCCTTTGACCTCTCTCCAATCCACAAATCCTATGGCGAGTTTTTAGATGAATAAGTTTTAACAAATCTTTAAAAAAATAAAGATAGAAGAAGTCTTCATATGGTTTCAACCAAATTCTTTATCCTTTAGAATCTTTAACAAGATGTAATTTTTTTGTTGTGAGAGAGAGAGAGAGAGAGTTCTAACTTCTACATCACATCAATCTATAGTATCATAAATATCCAACTTATATAATATCTAAGTCCATCCATCCAAATAAGCTTTCTCTCTCCACAGTATCAGTTTCATTTTTATCATTTACTTTGACGTCTATATGCAATCTACATATCCCAAGACAACTTTTCAAAAAAATACACTTCAAAATATCCATGAAGAACAAAGAAAAGAAGAAATATTTATACCATTTCTACCAAATTCTTGATTACCCAAAAGCAAAAAGTTTATCATTTAATTTGAAAAACTTAATTCACCTTCACCCAACCAATGCCAGAGAAGGAGTGAGTTGAAAAATCTGATCGCCAATTCGTTGTTGCGTTAGAAATGGAAACAGCGTAGTGAAAGAGATGCTGGATTTGCAGTTGAACAGAGGAGATTCTGGTTGGTGATGGGTCCGATAGAAGGGTAGGGGCATAAGTTTGGCGAAAGACTTCGTGCAGAGATAAGGGCAAGGGGCACAAGCCGAAGAAACCAAATGAAGTAAAGTAAAAATAAAAATGCCACAGTGCATGACACCTCAAATAGGATTGGGAATGGTACTCAAATCGTAGTGTCCCTAGACTTTTCCATAGTTTACTATGAGCATCAACTTGATCTCTATACCTAGGTAGCCCAAAATCCTTTTAGCTAAAGAATAAATCTACACCAATGGACTTAGCAGTATTCGAACAAGAGCACAATATGATGGAGATCTATGGACTTAGCTCATCGTTTTGTATATTTTGAACAATAGTTATGCATAAGGCACCAACAACCAAGATTTCATTGCTCTTCACCTTGCAATATGTCTTCGTTGTCGAGCGTAGTTTAGAAAAATTTGGTTATACAAATACTTGCCTTACCATCTTGAGCACAACCAAGTGTTACATATCTATCACTCCTATTATCTTCTCTTTAGATGTAATTGAGCTATTGCTTATAGTAGTGAGTTATTGCTTAGTTTTAGAAAACATCCCTGATGGCTTTGAAACCCGATCATCATCATTTTCCGGCGTTAGTTCTAAACTATAATCATCATTCCCAAACGTTGACTCTAAAACTCCATCATCATCATCATCATTCTCCGACATTGGCTCTAAAACCCCATCATCATAATCATTCTCTGGCATTGGCTTTAAACCCTCATGATCATCAATTATTTCTTCATCATTTCTTACATTTAGGGTTACCTCATCATCTCTTACATTTGGGGTATCCATATAAATATTACTTTTAGAAAAAAAAAAAAAGATCACCTAGTAAATTTTCTTTCTTCCCTTTTCTCTATCATGAACAATCTTAATATATTTAAACACAACATGAAGTTAAAATTTCTAAATAAGTAAAAAAGTTTGTACCGAAAAGACAACTTTTGTTCCAAACAAAAAATACACTTTCTTATTCTAACATCAAAAAGACATGTTTTTTTCCCAAAGAATAATTTTACTTCACAAACTTGATACTAAATATAAATTATAACTAAGGGGAATTGATACTACAAGCATATTTTCAATGTATAAAATTGATACTACAAGCATATTTTTAGTGCGCAACAATTTTTTCTAGTAATGTAGTTTTCTTGCATAAATGTATTTAGTAATATTTTCATTTATGTACTAAACTATTCCAACAAGAATGCACATTGGAAGACTCATAATATAGTTTTGCTGCGAATTTCTAGGCATGTCATATCTATCTCATACCAGGATTCACTTGGTTTTTTAGTACCCTTTTGTCCATTTTCTTATTGATTTGTTTCAATCCCCATGGAGAAATAGAGTAACGCACTCATTGAAATGTAATGATAATTATTCAATTGAGAAATTCTATTTGTAATTCTCAATGAGGAAGTGCATGTGTAGTCTCATTGATGTATAAGGGAAAAAGGAAAAAAATCATCATTTTGAAAAGGAGATTATTGTAATTAAAAAAAATATTAAACATAATTGTATGGGCTACATGAGTAGTCCCCATTTGAAAACTATATGTAGAATAACTCTATTCAATTTATAGATACCTGATTGTATACACAAAACCACATTTACTTTTCATTAACAAATGTAAATATAGACACTTATAATATATTCTCAGCACAAATGTAAAGTAAGTCACTTATAATATATATGAGGACTGCTATAACCACAAGCAGATCTCACAAAATAAACCCCACAAACTAATTTTATTTCATATAATCCGTTAGATCTATTTTATAATAAAAGTAATTATACTATCTAATAAATTACATAAAGTCATATCAGTTTGTGAAATTACTTTTGTGTAATTCATTTGTGGCTAAAGTATTTCTCAATATATATTGTTTTCATGGGGATTTTCAAAAGATAAACAAACTTAGGTTACAAATTCTTTAACTACAAAGGAGGTTGGCGATGGAAAGTGGAGGAAAAAAGCACTGCGAATCCATGGATTGTGGAGGAGATCGACGATGGGCAGTGGAGAAGAAGAGCAACGTGAATCAATCAATGGCGGAAAAGGCTGATTATGAAAAATTTGATGCAACTTCTTCAATGGTGGAATAGGTTGTCGATGGGCAATGGAGTACTGACTCCATCGATGGGGAGGAGGTCATCGATGCACACAAAGAGTGAAGAAAAATTCAACCTTCGATTTTTATTAGTTTTGGAACCCGAAGCAATTTAGATTGCATTTGGATGTCGAGATAAACTGAGTTGAGCTAAATTCTGCATGAATAGTAGTGAGTCGAGATGGTTAAATAAGTTTTGTGAGACCTATTTAGATGAGTTTAAAATATATTTAGATGTTTAAATGAGTTTAGATAAATTTATGGGTATTGTCAAATCTCTAGGACCCGCCATAATAAACTGTGCAACATTTGTCCCTTACACGTTCGTGTCAATTAAAAAAAATTGTGCAGTGAAGCTGCCAAGTGCAGAAAGAGAGAGAGAGAGAGTATAAGTCATAATGGTATTAAAATTTTGTCAAGATTTTTTTTTATTTAAAAAAAAATCTTTTAGCCTACAACAAATCAGTTGATATTCACTTTAAATGTAACTCAATCGGTGTGTTTGGATACTCAAAGCATTTTAAAATCAACTGTACCCAGTGCAGCTCAACATCCAAATAACTAACACAAGAGATGGGGTGAATTGGGTTATAAAAAAATTTAACACTTATAAACCAAATACACAATATAAAATATAAATAAAATACGAAACAGCAAGAAATATAAAGAGTAAAAGAAAGAAGAAGCAAACTCAGTATTTTAATAAGGTTCAGCCCCACTGTCTACATCCTTACCTCATGCTACCCCCTGAGGATCCCAAATTCACTATTCAATCTCCTTCAGGTGGAGATAGAAATCTATTACACCTTTAAGTAACACCACTACAAAAAATCCGTGTAGAACACTCTCTACACTTGTAATTACTTCACACTTGGTGATTCAACTATTCCCTATGTAGAACACCTTCTACACACACAAGGGTTATACGCACCCTCTTACAAATACAAAAGTTGATAATGGGTACGTTATCAAAATACACTCCTCAATGAGTGAAATAAAAACAATACAGTGCAATTTATATCTCTCAAAATAAATAAGGATTAAAGTACAAAATTTAGATAAGAGAGAATGAGGACTTTGAAAAAATGATGCAAAACTTAGTAATTGATGTGTAAACTCTTGTTGTATTTTTGTAAAATCTATTTATAGGAAAATGAGTCTTCATATTTAAATTTGAAAAAGGTTCACATGTCAAATAAGAGCACTATTCACTTTTCAAAAAATTCAAATAAAAACATTTACTTTTTATATTTGTCAAAGACAACTCCATTAATTTTTAAAGAAATCAAATCAAATCTTTTACTTTTCATATATGACAAAATGAGCATGATTTATTTTTCAAACCAAATCATCTTCCTTTTACATATGTCAAAAAAACAAACAACCACCATTCAAGATTTTCAAACAAAATCATCTATCTTTTGTATTTGTTAAAAAAATACACAACCACACTTTAAGATTTTCAAATAAAACATGCACATGCTAAAGATGACAATCAATTATCTTACAAATTCAAATCTTTATGCATACGTGAAAAAAAAAATCGAAATTAAATATTTTAATAAAATTATGCAAATATAAAAAATGCAATTTGATACTTTATGAGAAAATATTAATTTTGAGTCTTAATCCAATTTCAAATTTTAAGAGATGTACAAAATTACTCTATGAGTTTCATTTGTAGACTTATTTTTCTTCTTACTCATACTTGATTTCTTGATGTGTTTAGCTCTCTTCAGGCGTAGACAATTTGAGCTTGAGTCTTGAATTTATTTGTTATCATCAAAATCTATATGTAGATACGAGATTTGAAATCTTGGGTTCTGCAATCTCCCCCTGAAAATATGCGTTAGTTTTTCAAGTAAAATATAAATATGATTATAACATATATAACATGGTAGTATAATACTAGTATAAGACTTCTCCCCCTTTTTGGCATCATAAAAAAGGAACTGCAATTGATTTCTGTAAAATATCTTCTCCTGTCCGTGTCCGATAAAAGCTGTAAAGGCTGAGGCCTAACTTTATCATCTCAGTGCAGAAATCCGCTTGATGTTGTTGACGAATTAGATGTTACAGAGAATTTGAAGTTAAATAAGTTGAGTTATTCGTGTCTGACAAAGGCTGCAAAAGCTGCAGGCCTAGCTCTGGCAATTCGGTACAGAAGAAGATTCAAATCCGCTCGACGTTGTTGATAAACGAGATTTTGTAGATATTTGAAAACTTTCGATTTCTGTTTAAATGACTATTTTCACCCATCGAATACTTACAAGAAAAATTACACATTCCTCATTAATCAAGTATTTGTTTATCCAAAACGACAGAATGGCAGAAAAAATTTCTTCTGGTAATCTTCCAGATTTGAACCAAGAACTGTCTCAATCAGTCATCTCTCCCGTCTCATCCAACATATCTTATAAGTTTGACTAAGTAAAATTTGAAGAGATGATAGTGTGTCTTGTTCTTATTTTCGTCTCTATAAGAGCAATCCTTAGTTTTATCTAATTTGCATCAAATCTTCTTCTCATTTTTGCAATTCGCCTGCAATCTCATTCTACAAATTTTTAATGGATCGTCAATTTCCCTTCAGTACTTCTCATGATCAATCTATTTCTGCATTTGTTGTAGGTGTTATGAAGTAACAAGAGACTAATTTGGCTAATAAATTAGATCATGACGCCATTTATGAGCTTATTGGTTTCGGGACTCGATACTCATCATCCATTGTTAATTTTTCCGCTCGGTTGCAGTTCAAAACTCGCAAAATTGAGAAATTTAGCGAGACTGTCTCTATACTTCGACGACTTGTTTATGAGTCAAACAGAAAAATAATAGAGTTAAAATAACAGAATAATAACTTAAAATTCTTACTTGCCTCTTCATTTCGACTGTCTAATCCTTTATACGAGAATAACATATCGATTTATAAAAAGCAAATTCAGTTGAAAAATGAGACTAGAAGTCTCAAATTTTTGTAAGTCATTTGAGATAATGGAATAAAAATATTCAATAGATATTCATGGCATGCATTATTCATATTTTTCTTCTTATCATACATAATCTATTTTCTATTAGGGGTTTTGTGAAAATATCCCCAAATTGATCATGTATGCTTGTGAACTCTAGTACAATATCACCCTTGTGTACATGATCTCTAATACCTAATTTCAATATGCTTAGTCCTAGAATATTGTATTGGGTTCTTTGAAAAATTTATAACACTAGTATTATCACATTTAATAAAAATATGATTGTACATTAGTTTAAAATCCTCACGTTGTTATTTCATGTAAAGAACTTGAGTACAACAATTACCCGCAGCAACATACTTTGCTTCAGTAGTAGATAATGCAACAGAATTTTACTTTTTACTAAATTAAGAAATGAGTGCATGACCTAAAAAATGACATGTTCCACTAGTACTTTTTCGATCAATTTTGCAACCAACATAATCTGCATCTGAATAACTAATAAGATCGAAATAAGTGTACATAGTATACCATAATCCGAAATCAATGGTACCGGCAAGATATCTAAAAATACACTTGACTGCAATCAAATGAGATTATTTTGGAGATGATTGAAAACGTGCACATAAACATACACTTAACATAATATCAGGTCTACTTTTTGTCAAATATAATAAACTACCAATCATATCTCGATATACTTTTGAATCAACTGGCTTACTGCTTTCATCTTTATCAAGTTTGTGGTTGGATTCATTGGTGTTCTAATTTCTTTCATACATTCCATCTCAAATTTTTTAAGTAATTTTTTGATCTATTTTGACTGATTAATGAATGTTTCACTTTTTTCTTACTTGATTTGCAATCCAAGAAAAAAATTAAGTTCTCCCATCATGCTCATTTCAAATTCTTCTTACATACTCTTAGAAAAATCTTGGCACATATTTTCATTAGTAGCACCAAATATTATATCATCCATATAAATTTGAACTAGAAGAATATCATCCTGTTCATATTTGATGAAAAGAGTTGTATCAATTTTTCTTCTTGAAAAATATTTTTCAATAAAAAAACCACTAAATATTTCATACTCAACTCTAAGAGTTTGTTTGAGTCCATATAAAACTTTTGTGAATTTAAAAACATGATTAGCAGAGATATGATTTTCAAAATTTAGAGGTTGCTCAACACATACCTCTTCATTTATAAAACCATTTAAGAAAGTACTTTTAACATCCATTTGAAAAAATTTGAAATCTTTATAATATGCATATGCAAATAACATTCGAATAACTTCTAATTTTGCGACATATGCATACGTCTCATCATAATCAATTCATTCCTCTTGATTAAAACCTTGAACTACAAGTCGAGCCTTGTTTCGAGTGATGATTCCAGACTTATCATTCTTATTTCTAAAAACTCATTTTGTTCCAATAACAGTATGATTTTTGGGTCTAGGAATAAGTGTCCAAATATCATTTCTTTCAAACTGATTTAACTCTTACTGTATAGCTAGAACTCATGATTCATCAAGCAATACTTTATCAACATTTTTGAATTCAATATAAGATAGAAAAGTTGTATGATTGCATAAATTTCTAAGAGATGATCGAATACTTATACCTAGTGAAAGTTCTCCTAAAATTTGTTCCACTGGATGATCCTTTACATGTTTTCACTGTTTGGTTGCATATTGTACTAAGTCTTGATGATCTTTCTTGATGTCTCCATGTTGGATTTCTTCCATTGTATTTTCTTTATTGAGATTGAAATTATTTATTTTATTTGTACCTTCTGATTCTTCATCAATAGATTTCTTGGAGAGTAGAGGGTTAGATTCATCAAATACTACATACATAGATTCTTGTACAGTCAAATTTTTTTTATTGAATACTTTATAAGCTTTACTATTTGTTGAATACCCAAGAAAAATACCTTTATCAGATTTTGCATCAAATTTTCCTAAATTATCTCTATCATTGAGTATAAAACATTTGCATCCAAATATATAAAAGTAACTAATGTTGAACTTTTTCTCGTTCCAAAACTTATAAGGAGTTTTATCTAAATTAGATCTTAACATAACTCTATTTATAACATAATATGTAGTACTTACCGCTTTGGCCCAAAAATAACTAGGTAAACTATTCTCATTAAACATTGTTCTTACCATTTCTTGAAGAGGTCTATTCTTCCTCTCTACTATTCTATTTTGTTGAGGAGTTCAATTAGTAGATAAATTATGCATAAAATAATTTTCATCACAAAAAGATTCAATATCTTTATTAACAAATTATTTCCCCCTGTCACTTCGGATGTTTGAAATAGTATAACCATTTTCATTTTTAATTCTCTTGCATAACTTGGTAAATTCATTATGTACATCATCTTTATGAGCGAGAAAGATGGCTCAAGTATATATAGAAAAATCATCAACAATAACAAATGTATAATATTTTTCTCTCAGACTCGCAACTCTGTTTGGTATAAAAAGATCCATGTATATTAGTTGCAATGGTCTACTAGTGGAAATATGTTTCTTGATTTTGAAAAAAAAAAATTTATTTGTTTACCAAACTGGCATGTATCACAGATTTTATTTTTAAAAAAGTTCACTTTAGGCAAACCTCTCACAAGATCATTTTTTGAAGATTTGGAAATAAGTTCCATATTTGTATAACCTAACCTTCTATGCTATAACCAACTATTTTTATGTTGAGCTAATAAACAAATAGCATCTTGTGAGGCAATTTTTTTAAATTCGATTGTATAAACATTATTATTTCTAAGAGCAATAAAACAAATATTACAATCATGATTATTCAAAATAATACACTTATCCTTTTTTAAAGTAATCGTAAATCTTTTATCACATAACTGACTTATACTCAAAATATTATACTTTAAACCATTAACAAGTAGAACATTTTCAATTATGAAAGAAGACTTCTTACCAACTTTACCTATTCCCATAATCTTTCCTTTTGAATTGTCTCTAAATGTCACGTGTCTTTCTACTTTAGAAGTGAGGTTAATAAACTTAGTTTTGTCTCCTGTCATGTGTCTTAAACATCCGCTATCTAAAAACTATTTACTTTTACTTATAGAAGACTTTATGCATACCTATAAAAGCAATTAAAATAATTTTTCTTGGTACCCAAATTCTTTGGGTCATTTATTTATTAGTATTGGAATAAATAAGATTTTTTGGTACTCATATGGTCCTAATAGTCATTGTATGTTTTATTCTAATAAGACAAGTATGATAGTTATAACAATTTTTATTACAAAAATTATAAATAATATGTGACATATTTGAAAATTTTGAGTGATTGTAATAATGTTTTTTTTTTTTAAATTTATGTTTATGAAAATAATTTTGAAACTCTGATTTTGATTTAGTCGGTTTAACAAAGAAATTTTTATATAATTTGAGTTTTTCTTTAGACATGTATCCCAAGCTTATTTTATCAAAAACACATCTTTGACTACCAAAAAGTTTTTCAAAATTTCTTTTTCCATATTTAAAGTTTTCAACAATTTTTTCTAAATCAGTCACTTTCTTTTTCAATTCATTATTTTCATCTTTTGAAACTATATTTTCTTTTCTTAAAACATCAATTTAATTTGTTAAAGAAAATTTTTTCTTTTTCAAAATGGTATACTTGATACCCAATTTTTCAAGTTCCTTATATATTTCTTCCAAAACATTTTGCAATTCTTCATAAGAAGAATTTTCAATATTTTCAAAATTTGTTACCTCAAGATCATCTTTAGCCATAAAACAAAAATTTGCAGATTTTTCATTACTTGCGTCACTGTCTAAGTTACTTGAATTATTATCCCATGTAACTTTCATTACTTTCTTGCCATTATATCGATCTTTTTTTTGCAGGGGACAATTTGTTTTGATATGTCTAGACTTTTTATATTTATAACAAACTAATGAATCATTTTTACCTGTATGTTTGTTGGAAAACTTTTTGAAAGATTTCTTAGAGGAACTTTATTTTTCTTAAGAATCTCTGAAATATTCTTGTGATCATTGCAATTTCTTCATTTTTGTTATCGTTTTCCTCGTTTTCATAGCTTTCACTTTTATGGAGAACAGCTTTGAGTGTCAAGTTTTTCTTTTGCTTTCCTTCTTCTTCTTCTCATCTTTTCAATGTGTACTCGTAGGTAATAAGTGACCTGATGAGTTCATTTATTTCAAGTTTTTTGAGATCCTTAGTTTCAAGAATCGCCATCACTTTTGATTCCCAACATTTTGGTAGAGAGTTGAGAATTTTTCTTATTATCTCCAAATTAGAATAAACTTTTTCAAGAACTGTCAAGTTATTTATAATGTTAGTAAAACGAGTATACATAGAGAAGATAGATTCATCATCAATCATTTAAACATTTCATATTCATACATAAGAATATAAATTTTTAATTCTTTGACTTACAAAATTCATTCATAAGTTACTTTCAAGTTATTCCAAATTTTCTTTACTGTCCTGTAAGTCATTATTTTGTTAAATTCATTGCCATTGAAAGTATTATACAATAAATTCGTTATCATTACATTCACTGTATAAAGTCTATTATCTTCACGATCAAACTCTTCTTCTTCCTTGTTGACCTTTACTCCATCAATAATTTTTGTTAGAATATAAGGTTCATTTACAATACATTTCCAGATTTCTCGACCTTGAGACTGAAGAAATATTTTTATTTTAACTTTCCAGAAAGTATAATTGTCTTTACAAAATAGCAGAGGCTGACTACTGGATTGACTTTCAGTAAATATAACTACAATGTTAGCCATATAATCTTAACTTAATAGATAATTAATCTTATAATAGAGTCATTACTCTAATATCAATTGTTATCCAGATGACTAACACAAGAAGGAGAGTGAGTTAGGTTATAAAAAAATTTAACACTTATAAACTAAATACACAATACAAAATATAAATAAAATATGAAACAGCAAGAAATATATAGAGTAAGGATAAGAAGAAGCAAACTCAGTATTTTAACGAGATTCAACCCCACTACCTACGTTCTCGCCTCAAGCTACCCCTTGAGGATCCTAAATTCACTATTCAATTTCCTTTAGGTGGAGATAGAAACCTATTACACTTTTGAGCAACATCTTTACAAAGAATAAGTGTAGAATATCCTCTACACTTACAATCACTTCACACTTGGTGATTCAACTATTCCATGTGTAGAACACATTCCACACACACAAGGGTTATATGCACCCTCTTACAAATACAAAAACTGATAATGGGTAGGTTATCAAAATATACTCTTCAATAAGTGAGATAAAAACAATACAGTGCAACTTATATCTCTATTAAAATGAATAAGGATTAAGGCACAAAACTTAGAGAAAAAAGAATGAGGATTTTGAAAGAATGATGCAAAACTTAACAATTGATGTATAAGTTCTTGTTGTGTTTTTGCAAAACTCAAGTGAGCTATTTATAGGCAAATGAGTTTTCATATTCAAATTTGAAAAAGTTTACATGTCAAAAAAGAGTACTATTCACTTTTCAAAAAATTCAAATAAAAACTTATCCTTTTTATATTTGTCAAAGACAACTCCATTCATTTTCAAGAAATTAAATCTAATCTTTTACTTTTTGTACATGACAAAATGAGTATTATTTATTTTTCAAACCAAATCATTTTCTTTTTACATATATAAAAAAACACACAACTATCTTTCAAAATTTTCAAACAAAACATGCACATGTTAAAAATGACAATCAATTTTCTTACAAATTCAAATATTTATGCTATGTGAAAAAAAAAAATCAAAATTAAATATTTTAATAAAGTTATACAAATATAAAAAAATTCAATTTGATGCTTTATAAGAAAATATTAATTTTGAATCTTAATCCAATTTTAAATTTTAAGAGATGTACAAAATTATTCTATGAATTTCATTTATAGACTTATTCTTCTTATTACTCATACTTAATTTCTTAATGTACTTAGCTCTCTTCATACGTAGAAAACTGGATTTGGAGTCTTGAATTTATTTGTTATCATCAAAATCTATATGTAGATACGAGACTTGAAATATTGGGTTTTACAGTAGGCAAATGAGTACAAGAAAAGGACGGCACATAATAGCTCTCCTAGTAATATAGTGTATCATCCTTACAATGTATCCTATACAATCATTGTGTTTATATAATGTTCTAAAAGTTAAGTTGTGTTATCAATTTACTAATATATTCCTTATATCGTTGAATTAAATATTGAGTTAATAAAATTTCATTTATGAGTGTCTCTACAACTATATATGAGAAGTTTCAACTAAAATTTCCACAATATATTGTTTTAATATATTTTTAAGTTTTGAAGATAAATTACAACATTATTAAAAATTATTTCCTTAATAATTAAGAAGCCATTTGAATAAAAACTCAAGAACCAAAGAATCAGTCAAGATTTGTTTAGATTGAGAGTAATCTCATCAAATTTTATGTAATTATTCTAAATTTTTAAATTTTTATATAAAATAAAATAAAAAGATTCAAAATTCAAAATTTTAAATGTTAAAATAAAAATAATGTTAACATTAATCTTTTTGTTATAAAACTAAAAGAAAAGAATATTATAAAAGAATTGCCAAAAGAAATACTCGAAACTCATTTATTTTTCAAGTACTCGAATTTTATTTTCTCAAATATCTGAATACTCCTTTTTTACAAAATGATCTGAAACTCTCATATATATATAGAGAGTTTGAGCATCGATGGTCATTCACAAAACTAAAATACAGGAAAAGACAGGGAGGAAAATAAGGAGAATGGGGCTTCACGCCCTCCCTTTTTTACTTTTCTCATAACACTCCCCTTTGAATGACTATCCGTAAAGAATATGTTTCGTTAAAAAATTTTCAAAGAAAAATCCAGTGTGAAAAAAAATCAATAGCGAAGGAAAAAGAGTAAAATATTCATATATTCATGTGTATCGCTAAATGCTTTAGGATTGTCTCATTAAAACCTTGTAAAAGAAAATCCAATAAAACAAAACTTTAATAAAGGAAAAAGAGTACAATCAGCACAAGTTTTCAAGATATGTACTCCCTCTGAAAAGTACATCACGATAGATCTTTAAGTCTTATCATTTTAATGTTTTACACAATTTTATTAAATGTCGTAATTGGTAATGTTTTCATAAATAAATCTGTGAGATTATCACTTGACTATATATTTGATATATCATACTCTGATTTGAGTGATACAGACAGTATTATTTTCGTACAATATTGTTGGACTATCATTGATCATGAGAAGATCACATTTTTCTTGAATATGTTGAATCAATGATCTCAGCCAAATACACTCTAGACTTGGTTAATGATTTACAATGATTTCTGAATAATTTGAAAATGTGAAAAATAATGTTTATTTGAGAGACTCCCATGATATAACAGAATCTCCATAAGTAAATATTGTTGAATCCAAAATTTCAAGTTTCGTATCTATATATATATATTTTGATGATAACAAATACTTAATAAAAATCTGAAACTTGCAGTAATACTTAAGTTTCACCTGAGAATATGCGTTAGTTTTTTAAGTAATAAACAAATATAATTTCTATCTAAATAATGCATTAGAGAGAACATGTTAATATTATCATCTAAAATTTCTCCTTTTCTTGGTATTATTAAGGAGAACATGTTGATTCATGGCGAAAATGAGCATTAAGAACCACCAATGTTCGACAAAAGTTGCAAAAACTTGAGACCTAGTTCTATCAATTCGATGCGGAAGGAAATTTAAATCCGCTTGATATTGTTGACAAATGAGATCTTTGCGAAAATTTGAAAGCTTTGGGTTGCTGTTTAAAGATAATCATTTTCATCTATTGGATACTCACGTAAGATTTCACATTCCTCATTGATCCAATTGTTGTTTATCCAAAACGATACTATGACTGAGAAAAATTCTTATGTTAATGTTCTAAATTTGAATAAAAAATCATTTACACCTTAACCACTCATCTTCTCTCCTGAGGCTATTAACACCATGATAGAAGCAGAAACTCATTTTCTAGTAAAACTAATTCTGAAATTATTGCAGCATCAAGAACTCTCAGTACTCAATATACTGCTTCTATTACAACCATGTCTTAGAGGCTACTAGGGAGAGTGAGTGAGGTTGATCATTTTAATAATCAAATATCTTAATTGCATCAAAGCTTGCAACTAAAGATAGAAAGAATAAAAAGTTAAAGACAAGAAAATAAAGAACTGAAAAAATTTACAACCTAGAATCATGAATAGAAGAACTGAAATCAGAAAGAGTTCAAATACAAAGTCAACAACAGCAACTAACAGCAAAAATTCAGCGTTTACGAGAAAAATAAGGATAGCATGCAGATAATCTTGTTAGTTTAGCTAAATAGCTTTTGAAAATATGCATCCAACATATCTTGTAATCTCGACTAAGCGAGATTTGAAAAGATGATAATTTGTTTTTTTTTTTAATTTCTATCTTTATAAGAATCATTTTCAGCTTCATTTAGCTTGTGTCAAATCTTATTCTCATATCTATAATTCATCTGCATTTAAATTCGTATTTTTATAAATTTCCAATAGCTCATCAGTTTCCTTTTGGTATCCCTCGTGATCAAGATATGAGGTATTTTTTACCTCAGCCACAAGTTGTTCCTTCATCTTCCGTAGGTGCCATATTGCAGCAAGCGAGTGATCAGACTAATAAATCAGATTAAGAAGCTATTTATGAACTATTGACTTTCGAAACTCGATACTCATCATCCATTGTCAGATTTTTCGCTCGGTTGAAGTCCAAAACCCCAGAGGTTGAATAGCTTAACAAGAGGATTTCTGTACTTCAACAATTTGTTCAAGAGTTTAACAAAAAAAATGTAGAGTTAAAGCAACAAAATAAGGATTTAAACTTTTTACTTGCATTTTCATTTCGACTGCTTAATCCTTTAAATAAGGATGACATGTTGATCTTTGAAGAGCAAATGAATTCGAAAAATGAGGCTAAAAATTTCAAATTTTTGTAAGTTATCTAGCATTCGAATAACAAGATCTTTCATTTTCAAATTCATTTTTTAAATATATAACAGTTTATGTGATTTTTTCAGGAGTTCCAATAATATTTAAATCATCAACATAAATCGTAATAATGGAAAATCTGAATTCTGATTTCTTAATAAAACACGTGGGCATATAGGATTATTCTCGAATCATTCTTTCAATATATATTCGTTGAGACGATTATACCACATGCGTCCGGATTACTTTTAACTCATATAAAGATCTTTCAACCTTAATAGAGTACATACTTCTAGATGTATTTGGATTAGATGGTTTAGAAATTTTATATCTTTTAGAGATTTTCATATATATGTCATGATTTAATGATCCATATGAGTATGCAATGATTACATCCATCAACCGCATATTTAATTATTTTATAACTACCAAACAAATAAAAAATCTAAATGTGATTGCATTCATAACGGAGGAATATGTTTCCTCATAATCAATCCCGGGTTTCTATATGCGATAAGTTGTACTTTGTACCGCACAATTTCATTTTTCTCATTATGTTTTCATATAAATACTCATTTATATTCAACATGCATTACTCTATTTGGTGTCTGGATAAAAGGTACAAATACCTCTCGCTTTGCTAGCGAATATAATTCAGTTTCAATAACTATTTTCTATTTTGGTCAATTATTTTTATGTTGACATTTTTTGACGGTTTTTGACTTACTTTCTTTATTACTTCTGGTAATGTTAAGTAAGGGTGTCAAAACGTATCAACGGGTCGTATTTGTATCGTGTCAGAATATATACATAATATTTAAAGGGTTAACACGAACACGACCCGTTAAGGATTTTGTGTCAAAAACTTCAACCCTAACACAACCTGTTAAAATAACGGATTGACATGACACGACCTATTAAGATCCATTAAAACGTTTGACACTATATGACACGACATGACACGACACGATCTGACTTATTTCAACTCGCAAACCCGTTAGTGACCTATTTGAGTTTAACCTAATTGATTTTATACAAATATTAAAACTTAAATAATAATTACAAAACATAAAAAATTAATTACAAATTACAATATTAAAATTATAATTTAATAAGTAGTAAATTATAAAATATAATAAACACACAAATATGATCTACACATTGTAAAATATTAAAATTATAACCAAAACATATTAAATGACAATGGGTTAACTCATTAATTACTTTTTAATAAGTACTTAAATGAGATAGCTAAGTGTCTATGAGTATAAAACTAATTTTAAATTAAGATTTTTTGAAATTTAGGTCAAGGGTATAAAAGTAAATTCAAATTTATTAATGGGTCATAACAAGTTTGAGCCGTTATGACCCGTTATCTAATCGTATCTTAACGAGTTGACATGATTTGACTCGAAACCCGTTAAGGCCAAATACTAACTCGCTTTTATCGTGTCGTATTCATTTCGTGTTAACGTGTCGTGTTAGATTGCCACCCCTAATTCAAGAGCTATTTTATATGAAAATATGTTGTTGACAACAATTTTATTTCTATTCAGAATTTTTTCAATATTCATAAAATGTTGAGATCTCATTATTTCCAGGTACCTGTTTCTCTTCAGGAGAAAGCATTTCATGAAACAATTCTTCAAGAGGTTCATTTTCAGAAGATTTTGAAATATAATATTTGATTTTTTCAGGAAATATCAACTATATTTGTGGCCTGTATTATGGGTATGGGTTTTTCAAGAATACAAAATTCATTTTGTATCTTTCTCTTTTGAAAAATTTTGTCTTTTACACCAATGGTCGTCCATGCTTCAGTCGTGTTTTAGACTCATCTATTGCTGTCTTGACAACTTGTCTTTCAGGGACTACAAGTTTTGCTGGAGTATTAACAACAAGAATATATGATTTTACCACACCTTTAGTGTCAGTAAATACAACCGATAATTAATTTGTAATTTTTTACAAATGGATAATCTTCTGAACTTTTATTTTATATTCATTTGTAGGAGGATCAAATTGAGATAGAACTTTATTTTTTTAGGTAATTTTTTGTCATGCTTCAGAAACCGTATTTTCATTATTTCAAAACATGGTACAATATTAAATAGTTTTACTATAATGTATAAAAATTTAGTATAAGTGAATCAAGTGCTTGATCGTACAACAGGTATATGCCAATATCCAATCATACTACATTTATGATATACATATTTATTTTTCTATGAAAAATTATTCTGAGGGCCTTTACCCTTTTATGAGTTAGATCACTTCTGGTGATACGGTATATTTATATTATTATCCCCTTTAATGTTGTCGCTTCTAGGACCTACTTTTAAAAAAAAAATCTACTACGTCCACGCTTTCGGTTCCTTTGAAATAATGCACTGTTCACTTATATGAATGATATAAATCCAGTACCATTCACTTCAGGGAATTATGTGGAACCAGTAGGATATGACTAGTGAATTATTAACAAAAACTCATTATTTAACTCAATTATTAGAAAACAAGATAAAATTTCAGAATATTTGTTGAATTTTTGCTCTTGATATTGCTGCTACAAGAGTATATTCGAGATATAAGAAATAGTATATGTCTTCTTTAACATATCACCATCAATAACTTTCTCATTGCATAATTTTAGTATTGAGTTTATTTTAAAGAGTGCAGAGTTATAGTTACTACTATTTTTAAAATCTTACAACTTCAGGTGCAATAAGTCATAATGAGTTTTGGAAGGATTACATCTTCTGGTACTCATATCTCACTTTTAAATTATTTCACAAAATAAGAGGATTTTTTTATCGTGAGATACACAGTACGATCCTACAAGAACACGTAATTTTCTTCTTTGATTATATCTTCCAAGTTCATCATATCTAAATAGATCTAATCAATGATCTATGATAAATAATTTTTTTTAAAATGTCAATAATAATAAATTTCAATAATAATAAATTTTAATTTGTAAAATTTGATATTTTCTACATATATGATTCATGAAAATAAATATGTGTATCTAAAAAATATATTCACATAATCATGAGAATAAAACATAATTTTATCAAGTAATATTTAGTAATATAATATTTCATATTTATCTTTAGAACTGTAAATAATATATTGAAAATCTTATTTGAAATAAAAGATTCCTAATAACAGAATTGATAGAATCTCGTGTTGATAACATATTATAAAATTAAAAAAAAATATTATAAAAAAATTAAAAAAAAAAGATTTGAAATTCATCTATTTTTCAAGTATTCAAAATTTTTTTCGAAGTATATGAATACTTATTTTTTATAAAATAATTTGAATCTCTCATATATATATATATATATATATAAATAAAGTTAAAACATCAATCATCATTCACAAAACTTCAAAAAAAAAAAATAACACGAAAAAAAATATTAAAAAAAAAAATTCTTCCCATTCTTTTTAACTTTTTTTCATAACACTTTTGACTTTATTTCATTTTGTTTCTTCATCGAAAGTTCCGCCATTCTTTATATCCAACCTCTGTACCCAAATCATGAGATTTGTTTGTTTGTTTTTTTAGTACTTGGTCAATTTACGTCCATGTCCATCATGATTTGACGAAAATAGCCCAATAGGTACCACGTGCTCCGTCCACAAAGCACCGCCAACTACCTTTCAAACAGAAAAAAAAAAAAGCACCGCCAACTTCCCCAATCCGACATCGTTTTTTTTTTTTCTTTTGTCTCAACTGCTGCTCGTTTTTCCAATTCAAGCTTTCCTGGCACCCAAACGACCACAGAAAAGTAAACACTCCCCCAAAACAAAAACAAACAGCAGCACAACCAAAGAAAACGCAGAACGATCCGATGTATCCGACTGCAATTCTCACCCTCTTCCTCCTCCTATCTCCGCTTTCCATCTCATCCCCCGTAGCCATCACCGACGATGGATCCTCTGCATACAAGGCCCTCGAGGAATTCAACTTCCCCGTCGGTCTTCTCCCCAAGGGTGCCGTGGGCTACGAACTGGACCAATCCTCCGGAAGATTCTACGCCTATCTGAACGGCTCGTGCGGTTACTCGCTCGAGGGATCGTATGAATTGAAATACAAGTCCACCATCAGCGGCTACATCTCTGAGAACAGGCTCTCGAGCCTGACTGGTATCAGCGTCAAGGTTTTTTTCTTGTGGCTGAATATCGTGGAGGTGGTTAGGAAAGGGGACGAACTTGAGTTATCTGTAGGTATCGCTTCGGCGTCTTTTCCTCTCGATAATTTCTACGACTGCCCGCAGTGTGGCTGTGGATTTGATTGCGACAAGGGGCAAGTAAGGAAATTGAAATTGAATCGTTTTGTTTCTTCCATTTGATCTGAATTTGGAACTCTAAAAGATGTTCTTTGTGGGATTTGGATGGTGCTTCTTATTTCGCATCAGATGAAAGGAATTGAGTTTATGTTATTTATTGCGAATGACGCTTTCTGAAATATAGTTTTATTGTTCACTGAAGATTTGACTATTTTACTTGGAATATTGTAGTCGTTAGT
The DNA here is from genome assembly GCA_036898215.1 of Platycarya strobilacea. NCBI lineage: Eukaryota > Viridiplantae > Streptophyta > Magnoliopsida > Fagales > Juglandaceae > Platycarya > Platycarya strobilacea. The sequence goes on along the minus strand of CM072555.1, from coordinate 31,437,695 downwards.
TTGTCTTGTCATGAAATTTTATTTGCAGAGAACCAACAAAACTGATAGATACTGCGTTTTGTTTCATATTCTTTTTCTTCGAAAAAATGTTGGCTGGGGGAGAGAATGGAAACGTGTTGAGGAGGTTGTTGTCATGTTACTATGTTATATGTGTACCTTGGTGTGGACTCTAGCTACAGCTTGGGAGAATTAGGCGAATAGAAATTTATCCAAAAATTATTGAGCCGAATAGCTTTGTTTAATTTGATTTTATATTGTTAGTAGTTCCACTTGAAACACTGGTGAGAACTAAAACTGCCATAAACATTTTTTATTGCTTTCAACTGCCGTTAGGTTGGTGAAATATATGATCTGCTTTCACTCCTTAGCAACTAGCATTCTCGGATCCTTTAGGAGAGATAAAGAATGAAGAAAAAAAGGTTAAAAAAATCCCGTATCAGGGAACAGCTATTGATAGGGTGGAAGAGTTTGAAGGGCTGTAAGAAGGTGGTGAGCGTTTGGAAAATGATTCATTCTTGTTTTATGTGGTGCATTTGGTTTGAAAGAAATGGGAGATGTTTCGAAGACAAAGAACACTCGTTGAGAGATCTTAGGGATTTTTTCTGGTGTTAGTTTGGGTTTTTGGGCCAAATCTTTTGTAATGGAAGACAACTTTCTGAACCTGTTTTAGTTTTTTGGTGTTAGTTTTCTTTTTATTTCTGAAAGTTTTAGGTATTTCCTCCGTATACGTCCTGTGTACTCAGGCTTAAGCCAATTGCTTTGGAATGAAACTTTTGTTACTTATAAAAAAAAAGGCTATTAGTTTGAAGTTTCTGTGCTTCTTAGTTATTAGGGACCACAGGTTGCTTCTATAGAAGCTAATCCATATGCTATTTACCTGTTTCTAGCTTTTAGAGTTACTTGTTGATATATGATGTAAAAAGTCTTAAAGACCTGATATATTCCCCATGAAAGGAGGAAAGGGGGGAAAAGGGGAGGGGGAGGAGATATAGCCATGAGCAAATAATGTTACAGCTGTTTGTAGATCAAGGAGTTCTGCATTATGTTAATGTTAGAAGCCTAGATGGTGTTGAACTGAATCTGACTCATATTGTTGAGCTGAAAATGTGTTAGTTCATCTATAGCTTTAGATTAAAAGCCGCCTTCTTAGCAATCTACTTTGTTGAATGGGTTGTCTTCATTTAAAACTGAAAAGCTTTCGTTTGAAATCCGGAGAAGTTTGAATTTTTTGAATGGAAGACATTGAAATTGCTAGTTTTCTACTCATAAAGAAAGAATAGATGCAGCTAGAACCAAAAGTGAGGTATCAGTCTTTGAGTTGCCGATGTCTGGGGCTAGTCAATAACCAATATTCTTGGGGGGCACTCGCTTGTGAATGGCAGAAATCATCTATTTTATGAGTGATGACAACTGTCTATAATCATTAGTCACCATTGTTACGGCTGAGAAAAATTTTATGATATTAGGCATTAACCGTATGAAATATGGGAAAAGTTCAATCTTATCACGGTTTGTGAACAGTAGTATAATAGTTTGAGTTATGATATTTTATGGGGTTTTAGGAAATGACAGAAAAAATTAAATAAAACTATTATAAAGTTAAGATATTGTTAGAATATATTTTTTTAATATTATTTTTGTTTTAAGATTTGAGAAGCTTGAATTGATTTTTATGTTTTATTTAGAACCTAGGAAAATTTGTAATTATTAAATTCAAAAATTAAATATTTGAAATTCAAAAATTAATTATTACATTTGAGTTGTATTTATCTGTTGAGATAAAATGAGATCAGATAAAATTAGATGAGATGAGCACATCTCAACATCCAAACAACTCCTTAGTCATAGTCTATAGAATTCGTTTGGATGAATGGCGTTTTGCTGGTTTTGCAAATAAGAGTGTGAAGTTGGTTTATTTTCTAATAAAAACAGTCGGCATGCATGTGAAGTGACGGAGAATATACGTTGCCATTGCTTCTGCTGCAAGCTGTGCCCTGGAGTCAGTCCATGGGCGATACGGCAGATAATTGTCCGAAAATTTTTAATGATTAGATCAAAAGGTTGAATGTTTGAAATTGAAAAATATTTTATATTTTAAGGGTGTTTGAAATAGAAATTACGACTTACGAATAAGTCTGTTTATCCGGGTCGAGTTGTACTCAGCCCGGTTTGAAATTTTAATATATTTTTTAATATTTTAATTTTTTTTTCAAAAAAGATTGAAGAAAATTTTAAATCTGGATTTTGGATTTGGGAATCCAGAATTCGGATGAACATCCCTACTTACGAGTAGCTTTTAGATGAGATGAGAAATCTCATATAAGTTCCCAAAAAACCCTGGCCTTCTTGTTTGTTTTTGCAAGTATTCTCAACTCCTTTTATCCAATTATTATATTTTTTTTTAATTTTCATATAAAAAAAAATCAATACTTCAAATCACAAAATAAAATAATAGCAAAAAATATATTTTAATAATAATTTTTTTTAAATTTTAATTTTTATCGTAACCTCTCATCTCATGTCATCTATAAAAACGAAATCAGGCCTGGTGGGGAAGGTTGGTTGGCATTCAAATCCTCCACAATTTATCTACGAAAACAAACTCAATTTTAATCTTCCACCTCCATTCGAAATAACAAACCAACACCATTTTGCTATATATTAAATATTTCAAGTTCCTGGTCAAACTTAGTTTTTTTTTTTTTTTTAGAAAAAAAGAAAAAAAAAACTAGGGAAGTGCAATGTCAATTTATAAGGACCTAAGCTATAAAGCAACAGACCTGAGGATCAAAGCATTGAGGTTTACACTGCAGCATTAATACGCACCAAACAGTCTATATTAGGTTCACAGAAAATATGTGGTGACTGGTCACCTGGATCGATTAAAGTTGGGTTCAATGCCTTCGTATGATGTTAACAGGGAGAGGCCTTCTCCTTCCTTTTGGGCTTGAGTTTGGAGTTTGCTAGGCCTAGTCATATTGGGTTAGATATTGGGTTATGTAACCGAAGTCTTAAATTGGGTTATCCTCCTCGAACACATTTAACTTCAGTTATATGGCAAGATTCTACATATTAAGCTCATAGCCCGCATTAATGTGTAAATATTATCCATTAACCTTTAAATTTTTCTTTAAAAAAAATGAAAAATAAGTCAAAGATGAAAAAAGAGACGCATTTTATATTGTGTGATAAAATGGGACGGAGATGTAGTTTGTACTTTGTAGCATTACTCTGTTATATAACCTCGTTAATTACAAAATATACAAATAATTAGCTTAATTTATACATTTACCCATTGATGTCAAGAAGGGCCACTTGGGTCGCATATTTTATTTACTTTACTAGACCCCCCACCTCCAAGTTCAACCGCTTGACTTTCGTTTCATAAAGCATTTTTTTAATAAAAGTATTAAAACCTATATTCTTATCTTATACGTCCTCGATTCTCAAAGCATGTGTTAAATGAAATTGAGAGTTCATACTTCGAATCGAATAACTTGTGTTAAACAAAATTAAAAGAATTGCTTAAGATTTTAACATCACGGCATGCCCATTCAAACTTTTTTACCCAAAATCATATAACCCATCACAAATGCCCAAACCAAGATTTCTTATAACGTGCAATGTTGTAGAAAAACAGAGTTAGAGATAAGCTTTCTTAGAAAACCCACAACCGAAAGCACATGGAGACGAAATTCACCGAAAAATCCAAGGAATAGAATTACACGGAGAAAAATAGTGTGCTCGTTGGCGTGAATTCTTTGAAGCATAGAGAGATAAAAAAAAAATGGTAATACTAAATAAAACTTCAAATTTGGCCACCCCCAAGTCAATTGCCAAACTATTATTTTATTAGCTTTTTTTCTATTTCTTTTCTCATCACAAACTCTTAGTTTATTTTACTAATTTCTCTCTCTTTCTTTCTTTATTTTATTAGTAATAGAATATGATTACTAATTAATTTTTTTTTCTAAAATTTCATTAAAATATAATTATTAATTAAAATATAATAGATAGAATGGTAAGATATAATAAAATAAAATAATAATTATAAATAATTAAATATTTTTTTAATTATATGTTTTTCATAAATAAATAATCTAATGTAAAAATTTGATGTGAATAATCAAAGCCAAATTATTGTTATATTATTTTATTTTTATATAATAAAAACATAGATATTCTAATATGAAGACTTAGGTGAATAAAATAATTAAAACTCAAATTATTTTTTACAATAATTAAAACTGTTATTTAATTTTAAACAACCTAATAAACAATTTGCAGATCAGTCATGATAAAAAGGTTAAGAAATTATGTAGATGTCCAAAGGGGATGATGCCTAAATTAGGTATGATATGATATGATATATATATATATATATTGTGAATTGTTGTTCCATGAGTTAGATAGTGGTCCCTACTACCTACACTAATAATAATAATAAAAAGAAATAGTGGTACCTTATAATTATGATTGGGAGTATCTCTCTCGTAGAAATTAATTTAAAGTACCCACACGTGTTACTTGCTTCATGGCACTTTTGGGCATTTACGATGATAAGCAACCACATTTGCAATTTAAAATTATAAATGTTGGTTGATATTTTCGATTGCATTTGATTTAATTAATGGGGGAGCCACTGTTGTAGATTGCGTTTGTTAATAATGGTTACAAATTGGTGGGCATGGCTTCGGTTTGCCTAATGTTGAATTATGGTTAAATAAGTAGGTTGTACCCTACCGAGTCATGGGTATGGGTATGTGGCCAACCTGTTTCATAACACCATTAGTCTATTTCAAATGAATTAATTGAATTTATCTAAATTATTTGTGCATCGCTATTCTTCTGTATGTTAGATGTTATCATTTTAGTAATTTTACTCAATTGTTGATACTACATATTTTAACAATAATGTTATAGGTGTAGAGTCGCACAAATATTTTAATTTTTTTTTTTTTTTTTACGAAAAGTTCGCATTTACTCACATTTTTTAAACGACTGTACACAAATATCATTCTTATATTTTATATAGTTCAAATAATTATCACTTAAATAAGCATCAACCTAAGATTTGCTACACCAATGGATGTAATTAAGAATGACAAAATCAATGATAAAAGAAGAACATCGCTCAAGTACTTCATTAATCCAACTATATTAACACCAATTTCATATAGCATAGACATAGATGATTCCTATTATACATCACTATAAAAGTTCAAGTCAAAATCAATCTGATAATCAATATCTAAAGCCATCACTAATATTATATTTATTCTTTCAACGTACACTTCCACAATGCACGAAGTATTTGCATAAAATCAATTTGATATATATCAATGTAGCTGCTTGTTTGTACTATTATAAATATATATTACCCCACATATATATACACATATATATAATATCACCCCATATATATAGCTTCCACTAACTTATATACATGTATGGCTAGGGATGAAGGATGGAATATTTAATTATTCACGGAATATGTGCATGATTTTCTTATAATTTGCCTGATTAGCATTGCCAGCACCATTGGATTAAATCAGAACCGACCATTTTATTAACTAGGGATAAGAAAAAGACCTACCAAGAACAAAATTAGATTATATATATATATATATATATATATATTAGAGATGAGTAACGTGTAAAGTACATTTTGCTAATTTAGTAAAATGGTTTTAAATAATATAATTTTTATAAAAAATGTAAATTTCAACAATTATTTAATCGATAATAAAAAGAAAATTTCTTAATAATGTTGAAAAAATTATATAAAAATAAACGTGAAGTAATGAAATATAATTATTTAATAATTATTATAATTTGATTTACAAAATACTATTACTTAAATTTAATGTTTCATAATAAGTTTAAATTGAAAAATAAATAATATCTAATCTATTTATAGTTAGAGTATTTCTATTTCTATGTTATAACTTCTTTATTAAATTCCATAATTGTTTAGCATAGAATTCAATAAATTACTATTGGAAAAAGAGAAAAAAATAAAAAAGGCTTTAGTTTTAGATTAATTATATAATATTTTTTTGTCATCAAATATGAATATTTTGTATTAAAATAGACATGAGAGCCAAAAGAAGGAAAAATATAGAAAAGACTTTAGTTTCAGATTAATTATATATTACTTATTTGCCACCCCATATGAATATCTTTAAAATTAGAATAGACAAGATAGTCGTTTATAATGTCCAATATATACCTGTGTTAGTTAATTTCAAATACTATTATCTAGGTTGTTCGTATAAGATATTTTATAATAACGAATATGTAATTTAAGTGGTTGTTAAATTTAACAGAAAAAATAAAGAAATATAATGAAAAATAAAAAATAAAATTGTTAAGTGGTCGTTATCTTTCATCATTTCGTATTAATTCAAATTCAAATTTAGTCAAATTCAAAACACTTATCCTCTTAAAAATTATTATCTGAAAATCAATTAATTAATAAAACACATTGATTTATTAGAGTATTTCGTAATGGCTTACCCGAACCTTTATCGATTGAGTTTCAACTTCCATTAATCAATTTTGATTAAAAAACGTCCCACAATAGAATCCTTAGGAATTACTCATAAAACTTCACGGTAATTAAAAATATAATAATTCTTAAATCTTATTGTTTTTAATATACGACATTTTTAGGCACTTGATTTTTAGATTCTTCGATTTAAGTCCTTTATTTATTTTTTCAGTCAAATTCTCGACATCAAAAGGCTGCAGGCCAATTTTTTTTTAAAGGAAATATCTGTAAATATATATAACTCATTAACTGATATAAACATATTTCTATATAATAGATTTTTAATCATTTTTTTTATCTTTTCAAAAAGGGAAGAAAGAGCAGCACTACTATAATCATTTCATGAAGGAAATAGCCTTTGGGGGATCAGATGATAAGGAAATCAAAGAGAATAATATTAGTAATTGAGTTTGACAAAAACGCCTATAATAATGTTGTATGTAACCATTCTAACAATCGAGAAACTATTGGGGTAAAACTATCATTGAATTTCTAACTAAATTTTTATAACTTTGATAAATTTACTATTTCTAATTCAAATCTATCATTTATAAATCGAATATATATTGTTAAATAACTGTTAAATTTAATAAAAAAATTTGTTAAGTGACCGTTAAATAACTATTTATTATAATAAAATACATATAAGCATAATATAAGCCTGGTGAAGTTTGAAAAAGAAAATGGCAATGATCAATCCAAATATTTGTTTTCTGATCGATGTATATATATATAATATATATATATATGCTAACCTCTCTATTATGAAGATAATTTATATAATTTATAAATGATTCATAAAGAAAACAGAAAAATTATAATTTATATAATTTATCTAAATTTATATATGATTTAAATTCATATATACTCTAAAATTTAGCTAAATTTAAATTTATATATGATTTAAATTTAAATTATATTTTAAATCATTTCTAAATTATATATAAATTTAATTTCTATATAATTCTAAATTTAAATTTATATATATAATTTAAATTTAATTTAAAAGTTATATAAATTGAAATTAAAATAATTTAATTATAATTTAAAATTCTATATCTAACTAATCTAATCTAAATTTTAAATTATATATCTAATTAATCTCATCTAAATTTAAAATATATCTAGTATTTTGAATATCTAATGTTAAATAGCCATTATATTTGTGAAAAAAAGAAAAAAATTTATTAAATAACCGTTAGATAACTACTTATTATAATATATATATATATTTATATATTTATATATTTATATATTATTTATTCCGTGAGGAATAAAAAGGGATTTTTGCTCTTTTGATATTAGTCTTGTATTGGTGAGGAGTAAAAGAGAAATAAAGTCTAAAGTTTATAAAGGAAATGTTATTCTTCCCGATTTGGGATCTTTATTTCTTTTTATCTTTTTTAGTTTTTTTAAATTATTTTTAATTAAATATTTTTAAATAATATTGTGATTTTTTTTTATGTTTTTAAAAAATGTTCAAGATGTTAAAAAAATAATATAAACAAATAATTTTTATATAATTCTTTTGACATCTTAAAATATTTTTAAAAAAATATAAAAAAAATTACAAAATTATTTAAAAACACTTACTTAAAATCATGTAAAAAAACTAAAAAAAAAAAAAAAAACCGGGGATCTTATCGAAATCTCAAAATTGGGACTTATAGCAACTTCCAAGCTTATAAAAGGAAGATTAATCCCTTTGACTTGATTAAATGTATTAGTTAAAAACTTAGTTTGTAATTTTTTATTTTAATAAAAAATTTCTATTATCCTTCTGGGTAAAATAAAAAGATAGGAGAGTTAATGTTTTGTTATGGGAAAATTGTGTAAGTTTATTTAGGATGGGAAAAAAAATTATGTGATTGTAATAATATTTATATTAGGTTTTTTTTTTTAGATTTGGTGAATTTTCTTTTATTTTGAAAGTTTTTTAACGTAATTTCTAAAATTTTTTATTATTTCTTTATATTCTTATAAATGGTAGCTCCTAATAATTATGTTCTCAGGTGTTTGGAGAAAAAAAAAACTACTATAATATTCTTCTGTACAATCTCTCACATCGCACTGCTCAAGAAAACTTGGACGCCATTTCCTGTGAAGTAAAGATCCGAGAGTTTAAAACAGAAGAAGAGGCCGAATGAGAAGATAAATTTGTCGAATGAGAGAATTTCGATACTAGATTTGGAGATTTCGAGAAATAATAGTGAAATTATAAGTGATGTATAATTATTTAAAATATATATATAATTTATATAAAAAAATTAATTTTTTATTTTAAAATAATTATAAATTATTTATAATTTTATAATTGTGTATAATATTATTATTATTATTATTTTATATAGACTCTTTTGATTGTGCGTGTCGGCGTCTTTGTCACTCTCGTGCCTCTTTCCTTGTTTCTTTTCGTCATTTTTCCTCCTCCTCCGACACCTCTTACCTCATACTTTCTTACCTCTACTCCTTGATTTTCCTGTTTGCATCCATCTCCCTTCTTATACTTATAACCCAACCTCTTTTTATCCTCTCTTATTAATTATTATCTTCTAGTTTTACGTTGGTCTGGATTTGGGCCTTGGTATTTTAATTTTTACCCCCTTATAATGATATAATTATCACTTTTAAATAATAAATAATTATATAAATATATTATATCTTATTAGGGATGTTCATCCCAGTCGAGTTGTACCGATTTAAAATTTTATTTATATTTTAATATTTTTAAATTTTTTTTTAAATATTTAAGAAAATTTCAACTCTGAATTCTGAATTTGAAAATTCAAAACCTGAACCAACACTCCTATATCTTATATAATGAGATCGTTAAAAGTAATATAATGATAGAATGTTTAGAATTTTCTTTTAATTTGCCTTAAGCAGTTGTTAAACCCACTGACTCGTTTCCGAATGCTACCCAGAGGTAATTTTGGATCTATCCTGATGGCAATTTTTACTGAGCCCAAAACTCAAATGCTCAGAGCTAACATGTGTTATGGTTGAGAGGTTGAATATAATGCACAATCTCTTCAGAAATCTGGAGAGAAGCATTCATATTTGTAAATTCACTCCTTTCGTATTATTTTTCCTTCTTTGAAATGATCATTTTAAAATTTGACATTTTGTTTGAATTTAGAGATGAAATAAATTGAGATTAATTTATTTTATTTTTTAATATTATTATTATTTTAAAATTTTAAAATTTTAAATTAAAATTTTAAAAATATATATTAAAATATATATTTTACATAAAAAATTAAAAAAATATAATAATAAAATAGAGATATTTCAACTCATTTCAACTCATTTTTATTTTATTATTATATTTTTTTAATTTTTTATATAACACATAAATTTTAATATAATTTTTTTAAATTTTAATATATTTTTTTAAAATTCTAATTTTTAAATCTAATAATTTGGAGTTAAACTCAACTTTAAATTCAAATCGAGCCTCACTCTGCACTCTTCAATCCAAACAGACCTTGATCCATTTATTTTCTATCATTTTTTCTTTAATATCAATCAACCAGTTTTAACTTTATTACTTTATTTTTATCTCTTGTCGGTCCTTTTTTTTAATCTGTTATTCCTAGTAAATTGGATTAATTTTGGCTCCATCTTGTTCATTGAGCAAGGCAAGCGCGTGACAATTGCTCATTTAACAAAATATATAAAATAAAACCACAAATAGTATCTGTATTTCATTTCGAACAGAAAGGAACAAATATTATTAATAATTAATATCCAGTCGCCTAACAGTAGAGTTACAGCCAGCCATAATTCATCCAAGTCCAATGTTTCTCCACGGTGAACTCCAGACCCTTGCGTGGGGCCCAATTTTTAAGAATATTTTTTCGGTTGCCGGCAAGTAATTTCAAGGCCGTCGGAGAATGAAATCCCCTCGCCAATCGCCATGTTTATTAATGCTTGTTGTTTAAGAGCAGTGCACGCAGCTCTGCCACGTCGATCTCTTCCACACGATTCTCTGGTCTGTAGTAGCCAGTCACGGGATCTGGGACCCACGCCACCTTCTCGGTGGACCGCGCCGCATCGTCCACTGGCGTTTTCCCCATCCTCGCACCGGAAGTCCCTCCTCTTGCCACCGTAGCCATTATTCCTTGTGACGATGCCGAGTATCCACGCCTGTACCCATAATAATTCAATAGCAAAAGTATTAGTATAAATATTATAAATGGAATCCAGCCTTTGTCTTACGTGCACCGAAAGTTTAAAAATCAATGGGACCAACGAAGACGAATAAAATGAAAGAATACAGCACGGATCCGTTTGGAAGCGAGGAAAGCAGTTCATAAAATAAGTATCGAAAGAAGTTTGAAAACGTAAAACAACGACATCGATCATTTAGAAGAAAAGAAAATCACTTTCCAGCGTCTTGTTAGCAGCTAGCTAAAGAAGCACTACATAGAACCTAAAGAACAGAGATACACAGAGAAAAGGAGAGTGACTACGAATTTTGGCAGTACCTGCTGACAGCATTAGAGAATCCGTCGACGACGAGAGCAGAGACAAGCTTAGCGTTGGAGAAAGTGCGAGCCATTTGGTATGATCAAAAATCGGAGATTTGATTGTACGAACGCTGCCGTAGAGTGAATTTTCTTGCTTGATGAGAATTTTTCTGTAAGAAAACCTTCTACGGAAGCGAAGAGAAAAACTATTTCGAATTGGGAGAGACTTGCAAAGGTGACGTTCAAACGAATGATGCCGGGGCTTTATAAAGGGTGGAGAATCGGGCACGCCTAGAAATTAGAAAAGAGTCGGTTCTTCTAGATGTTTGATTAGTCCTTGTTAAAACTTTTCTCTTATTTTATTTTATTTTATTTCAATTCATTTAATTATTATAATTTGTTTATAAATTAATATCAATAATTTAATATTTTAAAATTTAAAATGAAAATAATATTAAAACAATTTTTTAATAATATTTTTTTATTTTTTAATTTTTAATTTAAAATAAACGAAATTTTAATATTAAAAAAATTTTAATTTTTAAAATATGAAATATGAAATTTTAATTTTTAATTTTAAAAAAATAAACGAAATCTATTTTATTTAATATTCATGAGAATAAACGTAAGGAAAAGAAAGAAAAATAAATAAATGGACGGCGTCCCCGTCTGTCAAAGCTTCTAGGGCCTCTCTGATCACCCGTTACCCCCCACGTGGCGTTAACCGAGGGAGACTTTTAACAGTCATTTGCTTTTGTTAAAACGAAAGCTACCGTCACGATTTGATTAATGTTTGGTCGAACGGTGGAGGAAGAGTATGATAGGGTCAAATAGGGAAACACGTGAAGATGGTGGGACGAGGAAAGAGGGGAGGTATTGCGGGCCAAGCGTCTGGAATTGGGCAAGAAGGCGCGGCTGTTAGTGGACGTGGCACTGGTGATGTCACATCATGGCTCTCCAAGTGGCTCGACAAGGACAACGGGCGATCCTGGTGGGCGGTGAATAATTCTTCACAACTTCCTTCCCGGAGCCAACTTTTTAGTATTATTAGTTTACTACCACTATTATTGAGATATTTTTATAAAATAATTATGAGTTATTTGATTAAAATGTATTAAAAAACGTTGCAAAAGCTGCCGACGTGACCATTGGGTTTCTGCTTTCGGTTGCAGCATTTGCTGAGCTGTAGATTTGTGTGTTATTTATTTAGTACGTAAGTTGGTATTGCACAGGCTGTCGTGTTCTGCTTTCAGGTCACAAGTGGTCCGTCTTACGTTCAACGAAGACCATTGAGTTCAACTAGTTCCCGTGTCGCCCTCTTGTTGAGAGTTCTATTATTTGCCTCAAAATTATAGCTGGCTTGATAGGCTATCCATAGCCCATGTCTGGAGACAAAATTATTTATAAATATTGTAAACAATAAAATAATAATAATAATCTAAAATTCAGAAAATTCATAATTAAGAATAATGTTATCACTTTCTTGTGTTCTCCCTCCGAAATACAATGCACATAGACTACACAAAGACCCTTTAATTTTTATGCTCGTGACTGCCCTTTTGGTCAGAAAAGGTGGGCTATTTGGGCAGAACGTTGGCGTGCGCTCAACTAGATGTTAGAAAGAGTCATGAGCCTCATGACTGCCTCAAACCAAAGTGGATCTTTCTTTCAACGTGTCATTTACTATTAATATGGAATATTAGTCGATACTCAAGTCTTTAGGTTGATGTTTACTGCCTGATTGTGTATGTCACAATACATAATTGTATATAAAAATCTACGTCCAATAGAATTGAGAGGCGAAAAAGTCTGATTCACTTCACACAATATGATTGTCATTCTGACGAATTAGTTAAAAGTAAATTTAGACTCACTGACTGGATTATATTGCCTGCATGACTTCCTTTTATAAAAGAAATAAACAAACTGTTGTAGAACTAATTAATGGTTAAGAAAGCCTGTTCTAAAACATGAAAATATGCGAGGCACAAAGTTTTTAAATTGTAAAAGGGAAGAGGGATTAGATTCGGTCTTGAGGATGAAAAAAGCAAAATGTTCTGTTAATTGGTCCAATTGCACAGAAGATGAAGATGTGCATCTCCTTCTCCGTAGTGTCGTAGGACTTTCCAATTTGTTTCATCCTTATCCCGAAACCAACATGACAACTAGTGCATATTTTGTTTTTTTTTTAATGCACATTTATGTTGATGCTACTGCCCTTAAAAAAATTCTTTTCGTTGGGTCAACAATGTTCATTTGTTGGCCTTAGGTTGATCTCAAGGGAAGTAGTCAGGTATGAAGAAAGTAAAGTAAACTAAAAGATTGGATTTGTCGCTTTTATAAAAGAATTTGTCTTAATAAAGAGTAACTGATGTTTTATAAGGGACGTTTGGGCATAGAGAGAAGACATGAACGAGTTTGTCTAAATAAAGAGTAATTTATATATATATATATATAGGGATGCTTGGGCACATGAAATTCTCAAAACTTTTTTATATATTTTTAAACTTCACTCAAACACAAAATACTTTACTTTTTTTTTTTTTTTTAGTCAAACAATCTAATTTGCATTTCATAAAAGTTAAACACCCATTGCAAGTTTGTCCTGCTCAATACATAACATGAGTTCAGGTGGACCCTCTTCAATCCAGACAAAATCTTCAATAAAACCTATAAAGCAAGTTTTGCGAAAGTATGAGCATCCTTGTTTTTTCCGATCTAGACGAGTATTGAATTTGCCTTAGCTGCAAGTCTCCAAAAAACAATTTATAATGCCCAATAGTTTGATCATACCAAGAATCATTAACAATTTAAAATGCCCAAATCTGTACACAACTCAGTTCCTCTCTCAAGAGCTAGTAACTCGGCTTGTAAAGGATTGTTGACATAGCCCTTTGACCAACCTGTAGTAGCAATCAAATTCCCATGACAACCTATGATAACTATACGACCCCCATAGTTTAACTGTCTTACAATAAGCAGCATCCCAATTCACATTATAACAGCTCTTTCTAGGTTTGTGCCATTGAATTGAATTACTGCCATCGAATTGAATTTCTCCCCTTACCACATCATTCACCACCCAATTATCAGTTTGTGTAGTCCGAAAGTTTTCATATTCTAATTTACTCAGATGCCATATCTTCTTGGGATTGTCCTCCTTGTTTTTAAAGATGGCTCAATTTCTTCAAAACTAAATTTGTCTAAATACACAAGCAGCCTCTTCCAAAACAGATTTAGGAAACTTCTGGATCAACATCTCCCATATCAAAAGAAAGTCCTTTTGATTTTGTGAGTTTCCTGAAATGAGCTACTTTTATCTGACCAAATATCTTAGACTGCTACACAGTTCCATAACTCATGACTAGCAGTTTCTTCTTGGAAGTAATAGATTTGGTACAAAGCAGAATCAACCATCTTTCTTTTAAATAGATTATCTTTAGTAAACAAAGCTTCACCAATTGTTTTCCACGTTAATACCTTGACTGAATTAAGAACACTTTGACCTCATATCTTCTTCCATACAACTGCACTCATATCAGCAACTGAAGCCTCACCCAATCTTGCCCAACTGACATTGGAGAAAGTAAGCAGACTTTACAGAGAAGACCCCTCTCTTATCCTGACCCCACATCAGATTATCAACTAATCCCTTTTTGCTACAAGTTCGACTTATAATCACACTTGCTTCAACCAGGGAGTGTATCTAATCAAATTTAAACTTCATTCCACTTACCTGCATCACCTAACAATTCCTTAACAGTTGCATTAACATCCAACACCTTAACAGGAGATTAAACCATATGTGTAGAAAAAGTAGGCAACCACATATCCTCCCAAATTTTAATCTTCTCCCCAGTCTCAGCCCTCTATTTCATCCCAGCACGAATTAAGTCACCTGACCCCCACACACTCCTCCAAATTAAAGAAGGGGAATGTCCTAATTTAGCTATTAGAACATTCCCTTCCTTATAATATTTCTCACTCATAATTTAGCCACCAAGCTATGAGGACAGGTTAGCAATCTCCAAAACTGCTTAGATAACATAGCTAGGTTAAAGCTTTCCATTTTCTTAAAACCTATACCCCCTGCCCTTTAGCCCCTTTAACACACTCTAACTTTTCCAATGGATCTTTTTACTATTTGACATAAAGCCCCATTAGAACCTAGCTATTAACTGAGAGATCTCCCTGCATAGTTTCTTTGGTAGCATAAACATTGACATAGCGTAAGTGGGTATTGCCAGCACAATTGACTTTAGAAGGACCTCTTTCCCTACTTCAAATAAGAACTTACTCTACCAACAATCCAATCTCTTTACTACTCTCTGTTTGATAGCAATAAAGAATTGATATTTAGTTTTTCCCACCATTGGAGGGAGACCCAAATATCTTTGTGCATCACCACATACCCTAGCCCCAAATAACCAAGACAAATCTCTTCTAACATCAAGACTAGTGTTTGAGTTGAAAACTAAAAAAGTCTTATTTAGATTAAGCTACTACCTCGAGGCTTCTCATAAAGATTAAGGATCCTTTCTAATTCTTGCCATTAAGCCCTTTTAGCTTTGTAGAAAATGAGGCAATCGTTAGCAAACATTAAATGATCTATGCTTGTTCCACCTCTACTGACCTCAACACCCTTAATAAGACCACCTACTTCGTCACTTTGCAACAATGAAGATAAACCCTCAACACATAACAAAAACAACTAAGGAGAAAGTAGATTTCTTTGTCTGAGACTCCTAGTAAGCACAAAAATCCTACTTGTCTGTCCATTTACAACCACAAAATATTTAACAACGACACACACTTCATGACTAAATTAATCCACTTGAGACTAAAACCCATTCTGACCATAACCCCCTCAAGAAAGACCACTTTGTCCTATCATACGCTTTGTAAATGTCTAGTTTGTTATGTGGTCATCGGCGACGTCGGAGCTCTCATCTGTGGTCATCGGCGATCTCTGTGTGTTCTGGCGGCTTGTGTTCTGTCGGTGGGTTTTTTCAACTCATGTTTGTTATCCCAGGAAACTCTAAATTAACGAAAGAGGTTAATAGTCAATTACCATTATTTGGGTGGAATTATTTTGTGCTATTTGTCGGTGGTGTTTGAGTTGTCGGCACAAAAAAAAAAAAAATTATTATTAATTGATTTAGTCAAAAGGGTGGGTTTAGTCATGTCTATTGAAAATTCTATTATTTGATTTAATGGAATGAATTTTCCTACATAGGAATTTCAATTTAAAATGTTCTTAAAAGGAAAAGAATTAGCAGATCATATTGATAGTTCGAATAAAATTTCTACTACCAAAAATGAATTTGTCCAATGGGAAGTCAACGATGCTAAGGTGGTTTCTTGATTGTTGGGAACACTTGAATCACATCTTGTCACAAATCTTCGCTGCTTTATTACGGCTCAAGCTATGTGGGACTACTCTCACCGGATTTATGATCAAGATAACAGCGCTTGGAAGTTCCAATTGGAGTTGGAAATCAGTACTTTCAGTCAAGGTAACTTGACTATTGAACAGTTTTATTCCACTTTTATTAATCTTAGGAGCGAATATTATTCCATTATTTATACCAAAGTACCATCGACGACACTTGCGGCTTTTCAAATGGTTCACATTGAGAGTCAACGTGATCAATCTTTAATGAAGCTTCGGTCTGAGTTTGAAGTTGTTCGAGCCGATTTATTGAACAGTAACCCAGTTCCTTTTTTGGATATTTGCTTGGAAGAATTATTGTGGGAGGAACAACGATTATCCACTCAAATAGGTATGACTTATGATAGAATCCCTTCTGAAGCTGTTCATGTTGCTTATGTTGCATAAGGGAGAGGATGGAATAAGTTGCAGTGTTACCACTGCAAAGAATATGGCCATATTGTTTGAAATTGTTCCAAGAAAATATGTAACTACTGTAAGAAAGAAGGTCACTTTATCAAGGATTGTCGGATGCGGTCTCAAAATTGCCAATCCCAAGCATTCCGAGCTATTACCTGTACTTTGTAGGCCTAAAGCAGTAAAAGCAGACATAATCATCTGTTAAACCATTGGATTGTTGATTCAATTTCCTCTTGAATTGTTAATTTGGGTGCCTCTAATCATATGACTGCTGCTGAGACGAGTCATCATGATATTCGTAAGTATGAGGACACTCAAAATATTCAAATTACTGATGGTAGTACTCTTCACATCACTGCTGTCGGTAATTTGGGTCCCTTTCACAATGTCTTTATCTCTTTTGAATTATCTACTAATTTGATCTCTGTTGGACAATTGGTTGATAATAACTGTGATATTCACTTTTCTCGTGACGGTTGTCTTGTGTAAGATCAGGTGTCAGGGACGGTGATCGCGAAAGGGCCTAAAGTGGAACGTCTGTTTCCTTTGCAATTTTTCTTTCCTAACGTTATTTCTCTTGCTTGTACGACTACAGCTAATAATAGTGAAATATGGCATAAGAAATTAGGCCATCCTAATCCTACTGTCTTAACTCATCTTTTTAAAAATGGTTTATTGGGTAATAAAAATTTGTTTTCCTCTTCCAATGTCTCTTTTGATTATGCTACTTGTTGTCTTGGTAAAAGTAAAATTTTACCTTTTCCTACACATGGTAGTCGTGCAACTACATGATTTGAGCTTATACATACTGATGTTTGGGGTGTGAGTCCTGTTATTTCATATAGTCAACATCGTTATTTCGTGACATTTATCGATAATTATAATCGATTTACCTGGATATATTTTCTTTGCTCTAAAACTGATGTGTTTTCTATCTTTCAAAAATTTGTTGCACTTATTGAGACATAGTTCAGTACTTATATCAAAATCTTACTCTCCGACTCAGGGGAGGAGTACATGTCTCAATCCTTTCAGCTTTATCTACAACAAGGGAATTATTTCCCAGAGTTCTTGCCCTTATACCCCTCAACAAAATGGAGTCGTTGAGCATAAGAATCATCATTTCTTAGATGTTGCTCGTACTCTTTTAATTGATTCCTCCATGCCTTCTCGTTTTTGGGTAGAAACTGTATCTACTTCTGTGTATTTCATCAATCGTTTGCCTATTGTTACTCTAAAGTATGATTATCCTTATATTCGATTATTTGGCATACATTCTGAGTATCACTCTTTTCATACTTTTGGATGTGTTTGTTTTGTTCATCTCCCTTCCATTGATCGTCACAAGCTTGGCGTACAATCTGTTACATGTGCATTTATGGGCTATAGTCCTACTCAAAAAGGATTTTTTTGTTATGATGCTTATGCAAACAAAATCCAGATCTCTCGAAATATGATTTTCTTTGAAAATCAATATTTCTTTCAGTCTCAGATCATTTTTGAACCTCCAATTACTCCTCTTCCAGCTTTTGATGCTGTATCTTATTCTATTGAGAAGTTTAAACCAGGACTAGTGTATCATCGACGTCATCCAACTTCTCCAATGCTCATTCTAGACACTGCTCCTCCACTTGATTCTGTGACTCCTCTACCCCAGCGTTCCATCTGGGATAGACATATACCTGATAGGTATGGATTTTCTCACACCTCGTTTGCTGCAACTCTCGATACTATTTTTATTCCTCACTCTTATGCTCAGGCAACTTCTCAAGCCTGTTGGCAGCAGGCCATGAAAGAAGAGATTCAGGCTTTTCAAGACAATCACACCTAGGATATTGTGACTTATCTATCTGATATGAAACCAATTGGCTGTAAATGGGTGTATTCAGTTAAGTTTCAATCTGATGTTTCACTCGATAGATATAAGACTCAACTTGTGGCTCTTGAGAATCTTCAAGAGTATGGCATTAATTATGAAGAAACATTTGCCCCTATTGCCAAGATGACTACTGTTCAAACTATCTTGGCATTTGCTGCCTCACAAGGGTGGCCTCTCAGGCAAATGGATGTAGATAATACATTTTTACATGGAGACCTCAAGGAAGAAATTTATGTCTCCACCTCCCAGCATGTTTACTACACCTTCCTCAGAGATTTGTCGGCTACGCCGGTCCTTATACGAATTGAAACAAGCTCCACGTGCATGGCTTGATAAATTTTGCTCTAATTTGCTTACTTTCCAATTTACTCAAAGTCAGTTTGATTCTTCTCTTTTCATTTGCAAGACATTTATGGGAATTGTGTTGCTTTTAGTATATGTTAATGACATTGTGATTACTAACTCTAATATTGAATTAATTCAGCAATTACAACTGCATGTCAATGCATCTTTTCTTATGAAAGATCTTGGTTCTTTGTAGTATTTTTTTAGTCTTGAGGTTCAATTTACTCCGTCTGGTACATGATTACATCAGCACAAATACACACAGGAAGTGATCTCATTGGTTGGTCTTCAATCAGGTAACTCTGTTCTTACTCATTTGGAGGTAAATCTCAAACTTTGTCAAGAGGAATGCGAGCTTCTTTCAGATCCATCCTTATATCGGCAACTAGTTGGAAGCTTAAACTACTTGACAATTACTCGACCTGACATTTCTTTTGCAGTACAACAAGTCAGTCAATTTATGCAAATCCCTCGACACCTTCATCTAGCTGCTGTCCATCGCATTATCCGATATCTCAAGGGCACTTCTATATGAGGATTGTTCTTTTCTAAGGAATCTTCCTTACAGTTGGTGGGATATAGTGATGCTGATTGGGCAGGTTGTGCAGATACTCGTCGTTCTATTACTGGCTGGTGCATGTTCTTAGGAAATGCACTCATTTCTTGGAAGATTAAGAAACAAGACAGAGTTTCCAAATCTTCCACTGAGTCTGAATATCGCTCTATGTCTTCCGCTTGTTCAGAGATCACGTGGCTTTGTGGGTTATTGGACAAACTTGGTTTTTCTTAACTTCATTCCACTCTTTTTCATGTAGACAATACAAGTGCTATTCAAATCACTGCTAATCCCGTTTTCCATGAACGTATGAAACATATTGAAGTTGATTGTCATTCCATACGAGAAGCCTTCGACAAACACATCATTATTCTTCCTCACATTTCTACTGAACATCAAACTGCAAACATATTCACTAAAGCGCTTTCCCGATATCGGCATCAGTTCTTGGTTGACAAATTGATGTTTCTTGATCCACAAGTATCAATTTGAGGGGGGATGTTATGATAATTAAATGATAGATGTAAATAATTGATTAAACTAAGTAGATAATTACGGCACTTAAAGGGAGGAAATTAAGGCACCGAAAACAAACTTGATTTAAGGAGCTGGAAATATTTGACTAATGTAATGTATAGATCTTCTATATAATTGAAAGGAAATGCAAAGAAAGGTATTGAGACCAAAATTGACATAGTTTAATGGCTGCACTTCCTTGTTTACCTTTCCGACTATACTTCATGGTATGTAAAACCTCATATGTAATGATGATGTTGTCAAAATTTAATGATTAGGAATAAAGGCACTTTGATTACCTGAGATTACCTCTGAAAGACCTTCTTCAATATGTTGGCAAGGAGGTTTGTACACAACATTGCACAAACTTGTTTGTCTAAAATCACTAACTGATAATGATCTGTCCAACTTAGAAATCAACATAGTATTAGTCATATTGATTTCCCCATTAAAAACTCTCCCATCATGAAATCCAAAATTGCCTTAGACATTATATGCCGCACAACATCCCAGCCTTATTAAAAAAACACAGCCTATACTCATCTAGTCTAAGAGCTTTTAGAGAATCCATTTGAAAAGAGCTTGACCAACTTCTGCCCTGGTGAATTCACTGTCTAGATCACTAACACTCCTACCATTAACACAAGGCCCCGAACTAGATAGACTAGATTCTAAATCTTGCATTGAAGGATGGGAAGAACAATAGATTCCAAAAAAATGTTCAACAAAAACCTCATGAATAAAAGAAATACCAATTCTTAGACGATTTTTGGAATATTTAACTTCCAAAATCTAATTTTGCCTTCTCATTTGTGAAGCATATTGATGGAAATACCTAGTATTTCTATCCCCATCTTTTTACCAAGTTAACTTTTCCCTTTGCTTCCATATCAATTTTTCTTCATCTAATAACTGCTATAACTCCTTCTTCAACACCTTAATATGATCAATTACCCCCATCCTCAACATCTTGGAGCATTTCCAAATCCTCAGAATTCTTAGCAATTCTCTTATACTCCTAAGTTTACTCACTTTATCCAAGCCACCAGCTTTCACCAGCACACCTCTAGAGCCCCTTTAACACCTTATCACTGGAATCCTCTAAGGAACAGAATTTCAAGCCTTATCTATAAGCTTTCTGCCTTCATCATCCCTTAACCATCTTGCCTCAAACCTGAATGCTCTTCATGTCCTCTCTTTTAAAATATTTCATAATCATGGAGATTAGAATAAGCATATGGTCAAAAATCCTTTCAACCAGGCTCTTAACAACAACTTTACAACACTTAGTACTCTACTCAAAGCTCACAAAAACTCTATCAAGTCTTTCTTTGGTGAAGTTATTTTCAAGATGCCTATTGAACCAGGTAAATGAATTCCCCTCACACCCAACATCAATCAATGAGTTTGCTTTTATAGCTTCCCTAAAACATCTCACTAGTGCTGCAGGTCTTACCCTTCCCCCCACTTTTTCATTATGAGCTAACAACTCATTAAAATCTCCCATGAGACACCATGGCGTATTTTTTAGATTAATTATGTAAAGCAACTCTCTCGAGGAACCCCTTTTAGATGCTAATAAAAAGGTTCCCATCCCTTCCAAACCATTAATCCAGGCACTAATATGATTAAGGGAGATTGAAAATAGACAAATCCACCCTTACTTCTATAATAAAGTCATTCCTCCACTTTACCCTAAAAATCAACTGCAAAGCAGCAAAAAAAATAAAAAAAAAATGCAATTTCCTTCTAAGAAACCACTGTTTCCATTAGAAACAACACCTTTGGGAACTTTTCCTTTACCAATAGCTAAAGGTTGTGAACTGACCGAGGGTATTCAAGTCCTCAACAATTTCAACTTGAAAAACTAATAACTCTCGGTGGGACTGGTTAGTAGCCTTCGTTGATAAACAACTAGATTCCTCATCAATTAAACCAATCCTAACATGCACCCTCTTCATCAATAGCCATTCCAGCATCAACACACAACGTTTATTGTTAACAAGAGGAGAGGATAACTAACCTGGCTTTTAAATATTGCATGACCTCTATTTCCACTTACACACATTCCTCTTCCCCTTCAATATTAGCTGTTGTTGTACTGGAACCTCATCTTCCTCGATATTTCCTTGTACCACACCCACTATCCTAACAAAATCTCCCAAAATATTACTTGCACTATGAGTATTATTTAAGCCTTCCATAATAGTCACCATAGGCCCTGGGCCATCCCCCAATTGAACTAGCCTTAGCCTTAAATAAACCCTATTCAGCTCAACAGTTCCAACAGCAACCTAGCAAACCGTATTTGACAATTTCTACTATTATATTTAAAAATGAACCCCCCTAATTGCCATCACCTTGGCTAACTTTTTTTTCCACTATTTTACTTTTTTCCAATCTTCGCAATAGTTAAAACCAGCCCCTATACCTTTTAAATTTTCAGGATCCTTCTCCATTATTAGAATCGCACTGATCACCACCATTAAAGCCTCCCCCCCTTCCACCATCATCCATCATACCCTTCAGTCTCCAATCATCGAAAATACGCTTGCCTGGGACATCCTCATCTCCTGAGAATCCATCATCTGTCCATTTTCAACATTGCAAGCACGAAGCCATGAGCTATGTTGGAGACATTTTGCTTCCTTTATCTTTAAAGTTGCAGCCCTCACTACCATGCACCATCCTTCCACATTGAAAGCATATTTTTGAAAATTTCTCATATTGAATCGAGACCCACATCTATTTACCATTAAAACGAATTGTTCTCCTCCTAGTAACCAATTTGTGGACATCCATCTCAACTAGTATTCACAGGAATCTCCCTCAGTCGACATCATCATCCATTAACTCAACCTACACCACCTTGTTGACGGAATTCTCGATCTGCTCACCAATCCTGCAATTCATACAAGCCATTGGCAGGTTATGAAGCTAAATCCAGAATAATTTTGAATACAAATCCAACAAGTAGGGTTGCATGTTAACATCCATGGGTTTTAGAACCAAATATTGTTATCAAAGAGCCAAGGAAGCCCTTTGAAAACACGATCCCCATCCCTAACTGTTGCAAATGTGATAATGATAGTGTTCTCACTAATCCCTTTAAAAACCACAAATTGCTCAACTTTCCAAACCATAGAAAAAGTATTCTTGATTGTCTTAGCCCCAATATGATGATCAACATGCATCCTCCCCACCAGACTTTTGTTTTTCACAATAACGAAGTTCCTCCACCTCCACATCTTCCACAATGATTGCATCACTCTCTTCCTCGTTAAATTGAAGATTACACCACGCAGTATTCCATTCATCCATGGTTAAGCAACATAATACAACAATCCCACCGGAACGTGGGACACCCTCCTTACTAAAAAGCAAATAAAAACACACTTCACAGAGAGAGAGAGAGAGAGAGAGAGAGAGAGAGAGAGAGAGAGAGAGAGAGAGAGAGAGAGAGAGAGAGAGAGAGAGAGAGTTGATATTTGTGCTAAATACAAAATACTTTTTAATTTCAAATCTTCAACTTTCTCATCTAATAACTATCTAACATTATCTAACCATAAAAACCAATACAATTTTTATAAACTTTAAAATAAAACACAAAACCAATACAACTTTCTCAAACTTCAAAAAAAAAACAATATTAAAAATTTATATTCAAACAATTTATTAACTGTATAATATTTTTATACACTTGTTTTTTCTCATTTCATAAAATACAATAAAATATCTTAATTCAAACTATTTCACTACAATTAATCCTAAATCTTATTATCCTCAGTCATACTTGTTGATGTATTACTTTTAAAGTTTTATTTTTTAAAATATTTAACACTTGAACTATAATCAATAATGGTTGCAAGTGAAAATTATAAAATCTAAGAGGAGAAACAACATTTCTCTTCAATAAATTAAATGGCAGTGTTGGTTGATAATATCCTCCCACTCTTGTGAAGGGTGTTCGGGTTGGAGTTTCCCACTATCGGAAGAGTTCAAGAAGTCCATCGTTTAAGACCGATAAATGGGCATTATCATTCTGAAAATGGGCTGGCCTGACGATGTAGTGTAATTGGGTAAGAGCACAATAATAAATAATATGGGCCTGTGATTTGAAATAAAACATGAACTGCAGGAGATCGGCCCAATAATGTGGCAGCCCATGTCAAACCCATCTTCACTGCGGCTGCGGGCATTTTTTTTTTTTTTTTTTTGACACGGGCTACGGGCATTTCTGATTTCTGATCAATTACCGAAACCCTCAAAGCCTCCGCCCTCGTTAAACCTCACCGTTTTAACGTTCTCTGCCTCTCTTTGCTTCTGTTTCAGCTCGGGGAGTGAAGTCGAAGATGGCAGAGGTTGATACAGGCACTGAGGTCCCTCCGAATGTGACTATATACATCAACAACCTCAATGAGAAAACCAAGCTCGAAGGTACACGCACATACTCTCTCTCGAAATTTCTCTCTCAATCTCGTACTTTAAACGAACTGTTTTCATTTGAATGGCAGAGTTGAAGAAGTCGCTGCACGCTGTGTTCTCGCAGTTCGGGAAGATACTGGAAGTGCTCGCGTTCAAGACGCTGAAGCACAAAGGTCAAGCTTGGGTTATTTTCGAGGAAGTTTCCTCCGCCTCCAATGCGTTTCGCCAAATGCAGGGCTTCCCTTTCTACGATAAGCCCATGGTACTATTCCTTTCGATTTCTTGATTCTCTCTCTCTCTCTCTCTCTCACGATTTCACTATTTTGTGAATTAGACTTTTGGGCACTAGTTTTATAATTTATTGTATACGGAAAATGATGAATTGTATGCAACTTCATCACATGCTAAAAGCATCCAAAGAATTTGTTTGAGGAAAATATCTGTAATCATCAAATCAAAGGATTAAGGTTTTCTTCTTCTTCATCGTGCTCAGCGCACAGAGGGCAGCATGATTTTAGACTTTATTGCTTTATCATATTCGTTATTGCACGCTCTCACTGCTATGATCCTGAGGGCCAAGGCTTAACCAAATTAGTATCCAACATTTCTAGAGCTTTTGGATCATGGTTGGATTTTTAACAATTGGTATCAAAGGAAGACATCACGAGTTCAAGTCACAGAAAGGACAATCTATTGGCTGAATTCGAATGTCTTGTTATTATATATGGACATGGAATTAAGTCATTGAATACTGATAGATGAGTGAAGCCCCCAAAAGGGAAAGGGTTACCACTAGATCAATGTCGATAGAGTGGGCTGCCGTCGACTTTGGTTCGGAAACGTGGTGGAATGTTATGATCCTAAGGGTTAAAGATTTAACCAAAGTAGTATCCAAGAGCCTTAGGACTTTGGATCGATGGTTGGTTCTTTAACACTCACATATTCAATTGCTAGATAATATCATTATCGATAAAATTAGACTATTAAGCTGGCTCCTCCAATCAATTTTTAGTGGGATTTTAATATTTTATCCCAAGAAGACTGTAAATCATTATAAAAGATAGTACATAAATTCACTTGTTCCAGAACTCAATGAATGTATAGACTTATTGTGATACTATTGCTAGCTATATATTATTTGATACGTTTTTAAGGTTACTTTCATTGTAGTTTCCACATGGCCTACTAGTATGTTATTGGTGAAGTATAAATGGACTAAAATAGCTGCAACCCGGATCCCATTCTTTACTTGGTGCAGTCAGATGTTTAGTCAATGATTACTTTTACCCTCTCAGCAAAATTTCCTGCATTGCTTTCCTCCTACTGTTTTTCCAACAGCTGTTGGTCTTGAAACTTCTCTTTGCTAGCAATTGAATTTGATAGATATTTGATAATTAACAGAGAATACAATATGCGAAGACAAAATCAGACATAATAGCCAAGGCTGATGGTACTTATGTTCCGCGGGAAAGACGAAGGAGGCATGATGATAAGGGTGAGATGCTTCCCTCTGTATTATTCTCTTTTTCACCTAAAATTTTTTCTCCTTTCTATTCGAACAGTTGGAACTTTTTCACTATTGAACAGTTTTCTTGAGACAAACCCCAGGGGTTCGCTTAAGTGGCACTGCCCTTGTAAAGACCTTAGTCTTTGGAGTGTGCTCCCTTAGGTGCAAATTATTTGTAGAGGCAACATCCCATTGGTGAAATGCTGGTGAAAAGACATGAATTCTGCAGCTGCCAAAATTCCTCGTCATAAAAAAAAAGTTTTCTTGAGAATGTATGTCATGAGTGCATGTTTGTGTTTGTATTATGTTTGTCAACCAGTATCAGGCATGTATCATGGAGTTAAGAAGTATTGGACACACTTCCATGTCTGTTTCTCTGGGCTAGAGTGGCTAATGTATGGTGTACACCTGGTTTTCCTATAACCGGTTTGTTTTAACTGAGATTTAAATGCATCATAATGTGGCAGGAAGGAAGAAAAAAGAGCAACATGATGCTAATCAACCCGGAATTGGTCTGAATCCTGCTTATGCTGGTGCTTATGGTGCAACACCTCCTGTAAGCATGTTCTCTGACTTTTTGGGCGTTTCTTCTGTATTCTTCATGAAATGTGGCCTTAAAATTTAGCTTCTTTTTAATTTTTTGGACTCTATAAACACTTCACGCTGGTGCATATACCCATTTTGATGGATGTGTTATTTATTTCTTATATGTAGAAAACTTTTGTTTAATTAGTTCTCTTATGCAAACCTTGCCATTTTGCCTCTCTCTCTCTCTTTCAGATACCTTATCCTGGTGGCACAAAGTCTATGGTACCAGAGGCACCTGCTCCACCAAATAGCATACTGTTCGTCCAGAATCTTCCCCATGAGACAACTCCGATGATGCTGCAAATGCTCTTCTACCAATACCCTGGTTTTAAAGAAGTCAGAATGGTGGAAACAAAGCCAGGGATTGCCTTTGTGGAGTATGGAGATGAGATTCAATCAACGGCTGCGATGCAGGCACTCCAAGGTTTCAAGATAACTCAACAGAACCCTATGTTGATCACTTATGCAAAGAAATAGACGAATGGGTTTTGTCTTTTGCTATCCAGGTGGGGCGAATGACTGCAATCGCATCTTTGACTCAAATGTTACCAAACGAATGCCGTATCGTCTTATTTGCCTTACTTAATTACATTCTCAATTTTAAAAAATGATGGTGTATCGTCGTAGTTGTTGTAATATTATTTATTGATGCTCCTTTCTCCCATTTACAAAGAATTGAGTTTCTTATCTGACTGCTGCTTTAGTGAATATATTCTTGGTGGGAAATGAAGGCCGCTTAGAGGATTCCTCTAGAAAGACATTGACTGGCTCTTTGGTTTGCAAGACATTGCAATTGACAGGCCACGTATGCTCGCCTCGGGATTTTTCCATTCAGATTCCAGTTTGTTTTGTGTCCATTTGCGGAAAGAGAAATACTATTTCACTCGAGAATTCCTCTAGAAAATATCTCCCGAATGTCATTTTTTTAAATTTTTTTTTGTACTTGGTGATTAAGTATGTGTTTTTTTAATGCTATTGTGATTTTTTTTTAATTATTTAAGAATATAAAAAAAAAAATTAACCAAAAAAAAATTAAAACTTGATATATGTTTATAAATAAGATGAGATAAAAGTTAAAAATTAAATAAAATATTATTAGAATATAGTTTTGTAATATTAATTTTATTTAAAATTTAAAAAAAATTATTTTAAAATTTAAAAAATTTGAATTATTTATTTTATTTTATATAAGAATTTAAAAAAAATAGTAATAATAAGATGTGATTGTTTGGAAAAACAAACTATGCCTAAGTTTTGCCTTCTTCGTACATCTTCGGGTTACATCCCTCGGGGGATATAACACCGCTCTTTGCGGAAATCCACTTCAGTTTCATCTTGGTTAATATTTCAATTTGCAATCTCTCACCAAATCATTCTTGGCACCATGCAAAACTTGGAATTTGTAGCAATGGATTCAATAAATATGTTTGGTACACATCTTACAAGCTACAAAAGCATTGCAAGGTTAAAAACAATGCCATTTGCATAAAGTTACAATAAGAGAGAGAGAGAGAGAGAGGACGCCCCCAATTGTGGAAAATAACAAGCTTATTGCCTTCGAGACATACACTAGACTCTCTCCAATTCGGTGTTGTGTTTGTGCAACTGGTCTCTCAACTCTTTTCTCCACCCTTGGATCAGCCTCTCCTTCTTCTTGATAAGCTCACTCTTTATCTTTAATTCTTCCTCCATCACAGCAATCTCCTGTTGAAAGCAATCGTCACAATGAAGACACAATTGACTTGTGAATTCCAGGAGAATGTCCATAGGATATATTATATACCAACCGAAGGTATACTTTGGGTTACCTTTCCTAGTGTTTCAGCCTTTGTTGGTTTATCTTCACGTTGGAGGCCAATAAAATATAGCTGAAGCTTCTTGGCAGCCTCCATAAAATCTCTGGCATGCCTTTCCACATCAACTGTCAGTAACAAAATTAACACCTATCATTATGTGCTAAAACTGAAGTCATAATGAGGCTTTAAATATAAGAAAAACTTTCAAACGCATTTGTTACCCACAGATTTGAGCTACCTATGGAGTCCAATGAAGCTTTTTCCAAGGCAAAATGGGGGAATTAAAAAAAGAGTGGAAACACCTCAATAACTCAGAAATCAGAAGGATAAAATTAAGAATAAAGGGAAGTTCTTCATAGAGAAATTAGAAACGCCAAAGGCTTTATGTAATTTTATTGTACATTGTTTCCACGATCACTTGCATTGTGAGACATGCAGGAGAGGTAATCTTCATGCCAGTTCTTTATTACTCCACCATCACACAAACTCAGATATGGCTGCCAATGATTTTTTCTTTTTTTCTTTCTTGGGGGAGGTGGGGTTTAAGCAAAGTAAATTAGTAATGAACTGTTAATTTCCAGTGTGGCAGGGATTTACAACCATCTTCCCCGATGGGGGATATCTGCTCCATGGGAGCAGGCTAGAGCGCCATCAGTGACACTCCATACTTCCAGGACAAATTATCTCAAGTGGAAGGAAATAAGTACAAGACTTGGCATAAGCAAGCCCCTGCACAATTACTCTAATTATCATCATATCCTCCATCAAAGGAGTTAAAACCTTATCAGAGGCTCTACACAAACTTTTCACAGGTTCCTCCCTGTGAGATGCCAAAACCTTTGCCAGAAACAAGCTTTTCGGGCACATTGAATATTCTACTCCCTCAAGCCCAATGCCAACGTACTAAAACAATTCTCTACTAATTTTTAAGAGCCATGCAACTGAACTATCATTGTTAACCTCTTTAAAGAATCATGACCATTAAACACTTGAGAGAGAGATAGAGAGAGAGAGTGTGTGCACTTCTAGCAGTGCACTTTCCTTCTAAAAAAGTCTCAGTTAAACTCCAAAATAACCAGATGATCTTTATTACCCTGCCAGTGTGAAATATAATGTGTTTGAGAAGGTAAAACTTACCCAAAAACAGATTAAAATGTTACACCTCCTTGGACATTTTGAGCCACAGATAAATCCACCCCAATCATATGATAAATTGCTTAAAAAACTTCTTGAACATTAGCTACCATGAATAACCCTAAGAGGCTTTAGCAAAGCAATGGATTATAAGAAAATTGATTGTAAGAATGGAAATGTTTTGTTGAGCTTTTATTGGTAACTCATAAAGGTGTTTATAATTGAATTTTATTAACGATCACTTTTAGCCAAGAAAAACACTCTAAATTGGTATCCATCTACAGACTTATAATTCTTAAATTGTTACAAACTCAAATAACAATATCAGACCATTCTATTTTGCAGGCTTCACACTTTTACCTTACCTTCTAGAATAAAGTTGAAACATAATCTTCTTCCTCAAATTCTATTTTTCCAACCCCTCAATCAGTTTGGCAGTATTGCTTTGACCCTAACCACGGCATTACAGCATTCTGTGCTCCTCCCTTGCATGGTTTTACCAGACATACTATTTTGGAAAAACCTAGTTCAATAGATCTAGCTCAAACAAAAAACCAACAATTATGTTTTCCGAAGTGTTTTTTAATAGATCTCAAAATATCTCCTACTTCCCTTATATCTCTATGGATATTTAATTATTCCTATAAATTTTTTAAGTTTTCGAGACATCAACCTCTAAGTAGACTGTAATGATTTGGCTTTACAGAAAATTTCTCGGCGTCATCTTAAGAAATTTTTCCGCATAAAATCTTACACCTTGTGGGTTAAGGCAGAAGTTCTGTTTTGAAACAAAAAATTGTATTTCCACTGCTACCTCACCTAATTCCCAGGACTTAATATAGCACTACAAGCATCATGCGATTCCTTGACTTCCACCAAGCTACAATGATTATACGATCTTGCTTATAAATTGCGGTTTCGTGGAAATTGTACCTCAGAGATCATCTAAATAAAGCAGAACACGCCCACTGCAGTCTTCTAGTAAGCAACAAAACCCATCATAATAAAATTTAAAGCTACTCCTTCAGCTAATTTATGTTTGACCCCAAGAATGAACTAAAGAAGAAAAATTTCCCTAGTTTATCACACCCAAAAAGAAGACCTAACAAAAATAAGACACACAAAGGAATTAAAAAAATGGATTTTTTCAGAGCTTCTACGAACTGGAATTAAAACGAGTGAGGAAATTGGTTCACTAACTCTGATGAGAAGGGTGTGGAGAACGGTCAATAGCTTGAAGCTCTCGCGCAGGCAAGCATGGAAGCAAAGCAGTTTCTAGTGCTGTGACGCAATCATTCATGTCGTCCCTTGGAGGCGGCGAGGATTGCAGCTGTGGATCAATCTGGTGCTGCTGATCCAGCGCTTGCCGCTCCGCCATTTTACACAATTGAGAGGAAATGTTAAAAAAAGTAGGTAAATTAACAGGATCGATTTCAAAGCAAGAGAGCTCAGAATTAAGAAGTATTTATATTTACGTTATAACCGAACCGTCTGATTGGGAACATGGAAATGGGCTACGGCCCTGATCCTAAACATAAGTACTGGACCAGCCTGATAATTCCAAAACTCGGCCCCAGACCTGGTATGAGTCCATTAACTTGAGGCCTCCAATACTTCATATGTCACTGTTTTTTAGGTTTCATTTTTTTTTCAATCATTTTAATTCATCTCCTCTCATTTAATTATTATAAATTTATTAAATTCTCACATAAAATAAAATTAAAAACTTAAAATTTTCAAATTTAAAAAAAAAAAAAATATTAAAAAATATTTTATAATTATATTTTATTCAACTTTTAACTTTTAACTTTTATCACATTTTATCTCCATGTACAAAATCAAACAAGGCCTAATTTTCCAATTGCCAGTTATAATCTTACCATAATATATTAATTAGAGAAATTATATTTTTAGTTATAGAGTATTCAAACGTTGGGCATTATTTTTCATAAAAAAAAAAAACATAAATATTGGAAGTGCTCACTTTGAATCACTAGACAGCTCATCCATGTTAGCGTCGTCACGAGTCTGATCATAATGGTCAGGTTTCATATTGCTTTATGGAAAATCTCCCTCTCATCTATTGCCATTTTCAATCAACTTTTGCTTTGTTAAGTGTATTAATTATAATGATGATTTGGGTTTGTGAGTTAATTATAGTTTACCTGAAAAAAGTATAGGTCCTTCTCTCTCTCTCTCTCTCTCTCTCTCTCTCTCTCTCTCTCTCTCTCCCCATGAGAAAGAGTTAGATTTAGTTCCCTTTGCCTCCAAAGAAACCCTAATCTCGCGAAAGTGTATGGCCCAAATGGGAGAAGAGGTCGCGTGAAAATGTGAGAGACTAGAGCTCTTGACTAAAGAAAACGAAGTATTCATTATTCAAGGAAAAGATATGAAAGATAAAGGACTGCAAGGGAGTTTTTGTCTCATTGGGGATGTGATGTCGAGAAAGAGTATCAATAATGAGGCATTTAGAACGACAATGACCCAGGTATGAAATCTTGCGGGGTGGGTTAAGTTTAAAGAAATGGGGGAGGTAAATGAATCGGTACCGTTGAAAGAGATCGCTTTCCATTTTGAACCATTCTGGTTCAGTTGTATGGCTTGCCTCTAGCTGTAATAAACGAAGAAATAGATAAAGAGTTAGTAGTTATTGTTGGTCACGTTATAAGAGTAGAATTTGATGCGGATGGCTTGGCTTGGGGGAATTATTTGCGAGTTAGGGTGGTTGTGGACATGACAAAGCTTCTATTAAGGAATAAGTGAGTTTAATTGGAAAATAAACGTTATTAGATGTCAATTAAGTATGAGAGGTTACAAGCGCATTGCTTATGTGGGGTTTTAGCCTACAAAGGCAAAAATTGCAATAGTCAGAGAGAAGTGAATTCGGATGATGAAGAAGCATCTAACCAATTTGGAGTTTGGTTGAGAGCTCAACCAAGAAATGCTAAAGCTTTTGAAACAAGAAAATATAGGGGCAAGGAGGAGACTAATAAAGAAAGTATTAAGAAGAAATTAGGGTTCCTTGATGATCAAAGTGGAAGTAAGTTCTCTCCCAGAACTCCAAAAGACAATAAAAATGAAAAACAAAGGAGAATTATGATCAGAGTCGAGATTGCTGAATTGAAAAAAGATGAGATAATAGATAATGAGCTAAGTAGAGAAACAGAAGGGGCTAATAGGGAGATGATTGAGGAAGGAAGGAAAGCTGTGGAGACAATGGAAACTGAAAAAATGCTAGCCATTCAAACTATTGAAGAGGTTGAGAAAATCAGTAGGAAAATGGCTACCTAGAAAAGGAGGGCCATAAGAGTGGTTAGCTCAGTAAATGAGAGCCAGGAACATTATGAGAATGCGACAGGAAAAAGAACTATGGAATAGATAGATGAGAACTATGGCAAGATGAAGAGAGTTAAGGAAGAAAAAGTTGTTAGCCACATCAATGTAGATATGGAACTGGTGGAGACTGCTTAACAACCCACCTAAAGCAAAAATGGGCGTTTCTTGGAACAGTAGGAGGCTTGGGAACCTCCTAACAGTTAGGAAACTTAAAATGTTAGTCGTTTCAAAGTCTCCCGCTTTTGTATTTCTTATAGAAACAAAGTGTGGTCGTTCAAAAGTTGAGAAGATCAGGAACAAAATGGGTTTGGGTTTTGATGTTAACTTTGTGGTGGATAGTATAGGCCTAAGTGGTGGGATCACATTTTTATAGGATAGTAAGTATGACTTTTCTCTAGATACTTACTCCTAACATCACATTTCCATAAAATATTTTGATGAGACTAAAAAAAAAGTAATTTTGATTTCTGGATTTTATGGTTATTTTTAAACAAGCTTAAAACATCTCAGTTGGAATATTTGAGGAAGATGAGCCCAAAAGAGAAGATGCCTTAGGTTTGCTTTAGTGATTTCAATGAGATATTGAGCCAAGATGAAAAGGTTGGTGCTGACCTTAAACCATATAGGCTAATGGAATAGTTTAGCCAGTGCATTGACCTTTGTGGTCTGAATGATATAGGCTTTGAAGGCTTAAAGTATACATGTACAAACAAAAGTGAGGGCCAACAATTCACAAAAGAGAGACTTGATCGAGTGTTGAGGAACCTAGAATGGCTAGAGCTCTATGAGGATTATAATCTCTACAATGGCGCAGTGATTTCTTCAGATCATAGGCCTAGAATCATGAGATGGAATAAAAAGAGGAGCAACAATCATAAGATATTCGGTTCCAGAAACCCAAAAAGACTGTTTAGATTTGAAGCAAATTGGAACTATCAAAAGATATGTAAAGATATCATAAAATTGAGTTGGAACAGCTAGGTAGTGAGACAAGGAATAGAATTCAACTGGTCCAAGGAAAGCTGGGTAATTGCAAAAAATTCCCCAACCATTGGAACCAACACTCCCTTAAGAAAGAAGTAAAAGAAACACAGAAGAAGATAGCAAGACTGGAAGAGTTATAGAAGAATGACTCTAAGGACAAAAGAGAAGAAGAGTTAAACTTAAAGAGAGATATAAATAGCTCCCTAGCAAAAGAAAACACCAAATAGGAACAGAGAGCAAAACAGGCCTGGCTAAAATTGGTGATAGGAACACCAGGTTCTTCCACAACTATGCAAATCAAAGAAAAAAATATAATGAGATAAAGAAAATAACAAAGGAAGATGGGATAGATTTGACAAGCCAACAAGAAGTGATCGAGATATTCAATCAATTTTATCTTGATCTTTTTTCATCTCAGTCTCCGAGTAACATTGATGAATGTTTGTGTAATATTAGTCCTTAAGTCTCTAAAGATATGAATACTTTTCTTACTAGTTATTATTCTGATGATGATATAAAAGATGCTTTATTTCAAATGAAACCATTGGGATCCTCGAGGCCCAATAGTTTTCCTCCTATGTTTTACCAAACTCATTAGAAAATAGTAGGAAAATACATTATAAAAGTTGTTTATGATGTGTTTAATCATGGTGCTAGTGTGGAAGACCTTAATGAGACATACCTAGTCCTTATACCCAAGATTAAGAAGCCTAGTAAGGTCTTTGATTATAGACCTATCTCGTTGTGCAATGTTATATATATAAAGTAGTCTCCAAGGCCATTACTAATAGATTAAAGTAGATTCTCTCTAAGATTATTTCCCCAACTCAATGTGCTTTTGTACCCGAGATATTAATTCAAGATAATGTGATCAGAGACTTTCAAGCACTAATCTCAATGACTGTAAGGGGTAGAGGTAAACAAGGTCATATAGCCATTAAACTCGACATGAGTAAGGCGTATGATCAAGTTGAATGGCTATTCCTCAAAAAAGTCTTGAAAAAATGGGTTTCAATGGGAGATGGATTAATATGGTGATGAACTTTGTGACAACAGTGAAATACTCCTTACTTATAAATGGTTCTCCCTAAGAGCATTTAATTCCATCTAAGGGTATTCGTCAAGGAGATCTCAGTTCTCCTTATTTATTCATTTTGGTGGCTGGGGTTCTTATTTCTTTAATTTATAAACCTGAAAGATCAAGAGATATTCATGGCTATCGGATAAGTAGAGGTTGTCCAAGTGTGAATCACTTAGTTTTTGCAGATGATACTCTGATATAGAGAAAAAACTTGTGAATTGGCTGCTATTAATAACATGTTGAACTTGTATGAATCTGCATCTGGTAAGTAAGTAAATACAGAAAAATCTTCTATTTTCTTTAGTGTCAATACTAAGAAAGATACAAGAGATTATATTCTGAGTATTGTTGGAACCCGTGCCATAGTTCCTTATGAAAATTACCTGGGTTTACCTGCTTTAGTTGGAAGAGCAAAATTTAAAGTTTTTAAAGGTATTTTAGACAGGATAAGAGGAAGGCTTAGTAATTGGAAAACAAAATACCTCTCACATCCTAGCAAAGAAATCTTGCTTAAAGCAGTGGTTCAATTAATCCCCGCTTATTCTATGAGGCTTTTTAGATTACTTAAAAATTTAGTGAAAGAGATTAATAGACTCATGAAATACTTCTGGCGGAATTTTATGAAAAAAGAGAAGAAAATAAACTAGGTGAGCTAGAAAAATATGGAAAAATCTAAAGAGGAAGGGGGTCTCAGATTCAAGAATGTGAAAAACTTTAATTTGGCCTTACTAGCCAAACAAGGTTGGAAAATCCTTCAGAATCCTGACTCATTGGTGGCCCAAATTTTGAAATATGAGTACGTTTTTTCTTCTGAGTTCCTTATGGCTAAACTAGGCTCTAGGCCCTCAATGATATGGAGGGAGATCTGTGCTGCGAGGAAACTTATTGTGGAAGGGTCCATGTGGAGAGTAAGACATGGATAGAACATCAATGTTTAGAATAGCAGATGGATTCCAAATCTTTTCACTTATAAAGTTTAGTCACCTATAAGACTCCTACCAGAAAACTCTCAAGTACAAAATCTTATTAATGGAAAAATAAAACAATGGAGATTTGATTTGTTACAAGCAACCTTCAATGAGGAAGAAAGAAGCTTAATTTCTAGAATTCCTATTAGCTTGCATGAGGAACAAGATAAATTGATCCGGACTGAAAATAAAAGTAGTATTTTTACTGTAAAATCTGCTTTCCATAAGTAGTTGGAAATCTTTGAAAATGAAAGGGGCAATCCTCTTCTAATAGCCAGGGAAAGATGATGTGGAA
This sequence comes from Platycarya strobilacea, assembly GCA_036898215.1. Classification (NCBI taxonomy): domain Eukaryota; kingdom Viridiplantae; phylum Streptophyta; class Magnoliopsida; order Fagales; family Juglandaceae; genus Platycarya; species Platycarya strobilacea. The sequence goes on along the minus strand of CM072555.1, from coordinate 31,401,409 downwards.
GAAGTTATGGAATCACAAAATTTCCAATGTAACAAAAGTTTTTCTTTGGAGAGCCTGTTTAGAATCCCTCCCCACAAAACTCAACTTGTTTAAAAGAAGAATAATAAATTCTCCTTTATGCCCTATATGTGAAGTAGTCGAGGAATCTGTAAACCATGTTTTGTGAAGCTACAATGCGGCAAGAGATGTGTGGAGTCAAACCCTCCAAAGATACAAAAATGGCCTGCTCATAAGGTAATTTTCATGACCTGTCTGAACATATCAGTCTAAGCTACAACATATAAATAGTAGAGTGTTTTGCAGTCTTGGCTAGAGCAATATGGCTGAGAAGAAATAAGTAGTTATTTGAGGAATCTTTTATGCACCCCAACCAGGTGGTTAAGTCTGCAATGGCCTTCTAAAGAATTTTAAACTAGCCCAAACAGACTGCAGCCAAAGAATTCCCCAACACCATGATCAAATCAACTCCTGGTGTCCTCCTCCAAGATATTTTATAAAAGTTAATTGGAGTTCAGCAATGTTCAGAGACCAAAATAGAATTGGAGTAGGCCTTATTATTAGAAATCGTGGAGTTGTAGTCCTGGCTACCAAGAAGATATCCAAAGCTTCTCTTATGGATCCTCTCCTAGCAGAGGCAATAGAAGTACTTGAAGTAGTGAAGATGCCCAAAATATGAACCTTGCTAACGTTATTATCCAAGGTAATTGTTGCAAGTTATTAAGGACCTATAGGAGAATTCAAAGAGAGCGGATTGTATTAGCCTTGTTATTAAAGATACTAAATTGATTCTCTTTTCTATTAATTGAAAAGTTGAGTTTATTAGGAGAAATGAGAATAATGAAGCCCATTTTCTAGCAAAATTGTCAAGATTGCTAGCGGAATGAGAGTCTGAACTGGTCTTTCAATCAGTGTTGTAGCCTCTCTTCATTTCTCTCTTTCTAATGAAAGCAGGGGTTGTCCCCTTTAAAAAAAATGTATTAATTATAATAAATTTTTATCATGCAGTAGGTAAATGGCCAGAATTGCATTAACTACAATAAATACTTTGGTCTTTTCACTGTTATTGGAATATCAAAGTATAATACATTAAGATCTGATTTATTTTCATAGATAAGATGGGATAAAAGTTAAAAATTGAATAAAATATAACTATAATATATTTTTTTAATATTAATTTTGAATTTGAAAAAGTTATTTTAGAATTTGGAAAAGTTAAATTATTTAGTTTATTTTGTATGAAAATTTGAAAATATAGTAATGATGAGATGAGACGAAAAGAGATAAAATTATTGGAGAAAACAAACCAAGCCTTAGAAGTTTGAAAGAAAAAATATGGAAAAGGATCAATAGCTAGAAAACAAAGTTCCTATCTTCAGCTGGAAAGAAAATTTTAATTTAAAATGTTTGCAAGTAATTCTTTCTTATACAATGAGTGTCTTCCAATTACCTTTAAAGTTGATTGAGGAAATTGAATTACTACTGGCAAGGTTCTGGTGGAGTCACAATGAGAATGAAAGAGGCATTCGTTGGACAAAATCGAAGAATTTGGAAGTAGCTAATCCCATGGTCGGCTAGGATTTATGGATGTCCATGTTTTCAACAAAGTCTTGATTGCAAAGCAAGTGTGGAAAGTCTTAAAAGATCCCAATTCTCTTGTTTCCAAGGTTCTAATCTGCTAAGATGGGTTTCTCCCCTTCATTTATTTGAAGAAGTTTATGGTCTAGTATGGAATTGGTGAAAAGATGGTTGGTATGGAAAGTTGGAAATAAAATAAGTATAAAAATTTGGAAAGATAAATGGTTACCAAAACTAATTACTTTTAAGGTTCACTCTCCCAGAATTACACCTAATGAAGAGGCTACAGTCGATATGTTAATAGATGAAGACAACAAATCATGGAAACAAGATTTGGTAACATCAATCTTCAATGCAGAAGAGGCAAATTTATTATGTTCCTTACCTATAAGCAGCAGAGGTTCTAATGACATGCAAATCTGGACTGTAAGATCTCAGGTTTCGTGTATTTTTACGTATTATTTTATTCTTATTGTTGATTGTTTTAATTTATTTTAATAATATTATCGGTTGTGTTTTATTTTTTTTAAATTATTATTTGAACAATTAGTTAGTTAATATTAGCTTTATATTGTTTTTATATTGAAATATTGAGTTACATTACTTTTTTTTATTAATTTTAATGTAAGGTAATTATTTTAATGATTGAAATTAAATTTCTTTATTTTATGAGAGTTTATTTGATGTGTTTTATTTATTGTAATTAAGTATGTTTTGGAATGAGCTTATATATAAATATATATATTTATGTTGTGGTTTTAAGTAATTTTGTGATCTTAGTTGTGAAAATTGGACTTCATTTCTTTCCCTTCCTTTTTTCCTTTTTCTTTTTCTCTTTTTCTTTTCTTCTTCCTTTTTCCCCTGCATTTCCCCCCAACCTCACGCGACACCAGCCCCCCTCTCCTGGTTTCCCATTTGGCTTTCCTGCCCCAGCAGCATCACCGCCGGTTGCCAACCCTTACCGCCTCCACCACTAGCATCTCCTCACGCCGGCGAGTTCATCGGTACCAGAGGTGTCATCTCCAGTCACTCTACCTCCCTTGCACGGCCACAAATCCGAAATGAGTCTTATGGCTTTTCTTGCATTTTCCGATGCCACCACCGGCAGCATTGGCCCACCACCACCACCACCACCACTAGACTCCCCATCCTCCAGAGTAGAAAACCTACCGTCGGTAGCTACCCAACTCCTCTCTTCCTCCACTCGAATTGAGTCTCTAAATGGATCTATCTTCGCTGCCCCGCCGTTTGGCCACCGTGGGTCTCACCTCCACCACCAAAAGGTTTCCTTTGCTCAACCGACCACCTTCCTAACTCAGTTTTTCTATCCATGGCCTCACCTCTCGTGTATGAACAAAAATCTGAAAATGGGTTTTCACCCATTTTAAGTTAGATCCGCCACATTCCGGTGGTTGTACCACCTCACCACCACTTTCATGAGATTTCTCATCTTCCAATGAGTATTTCCATAAATTTTAGTGTCAAACCAAGCACCTTAACCCAATGTACGAAGTGATCCGCTATAAGCGTTGTAGGTCGGCACTTGTTCGAAGATCTATATTTTTACCTGTTGTAAGTATTTTCTAAATGAATTTTAAAATTTAAATATATTTCTGCATTAATAATTATGTGTTTGGTTGATGTTGGAATTTATTAGTTGTTGGTTATTTTGTGTGTTGTCGTACGCATTGCATACTGCATGCATGTTTATGTGTTAGAAATGAAGACTGGGTTTTTATGTGTAAATGACTTTCAGGTGTGTGTGTATCATGACCCAAGTCGGGATGAGGTATTATCCTGGTGGAGCTTCTCTGGTCACTTGGGAGCGGAATGTACTGAGTGATATCCATTGGATTGTCGTTGGGCGACAACGGGATCGGACGAGATGGTAAAGCTCTCGAGCCGTGTCTGTGTCTCCTCTGCTAGTGATAGATAACGGGTGCCTAGTCATGTTATGTGCTGAGCGTGGTTAGTTAGGCATCGCCCATTCCGAAGTCACATTTGTGATTGTTATCTACAGTGTGACGATAAGAGTTAGGGTGTGTGGATGGTCCACAGGGGAGACCATGGTATATACGGTTAATAAAATGAATTTTTGGGTCATTTTCTGGGAAAATGAAGGGTTTTGATATATTGATTTAAGTACCATTTTCAGAAAAAAAAAAATGGTAGTGATTTTAATGGACTTACATGTATTATTTTCTGAAAAAATAATGGGTATTTTTATTGGAATTTTATCTTGGGCCAGAATAGAATATTGGCGTGTGTGGTTATTTATTTATTTTGAGAAAGATGATTTTTTAGCTTCATGCATATGGTGTCATGTACATGTGTTTTGTTGTTGAATATATTTGTTATCTTATGGTTTGTTTGGGTTATACTTACTTGCGTGTTATTTTTGGCGTCGTAGATTTTGGATGCAGAGGTCGAGGAGGTTGATCCTGAGGAGACGGCTCCGTCGTTGAAATAATTGTGTTATAATTTATTATCTTGGAAAATGTTTTCCCCTTTTGATAAATGTATTTTTATGTTTTGACTTCTGAATGACTATATTAAATTTTCTATTGGAGAATTGTGTTAAACTAGTTTGTAAAATATTTCTAAGAATTCTAATACTTAGTAATTGACTTATTTTGTCTGTTGTGCCTTTTTATGCTACGCTGTCGCTTTATACACATATTTAGCACTTGTCGTTGGGGTGTGTGACCCATGTTGTCAGCAAATCAACGCCTCAATTATCATATTTTTGTAAGTGGGAGTTAGGGGCGTCACATGGACAGGTTCTTCAAAAGACATCTTCAATGTTAAAAGTGCTTATCATATGGAATTAACGATGCAAAGAAGCATGGCAGGTGAATCTTCTTCAAATGGAAATATGGAAGGATTTGTGAAAGTTAAGAGGTGCGTGAGAAAATAAAACAAATGATGTGAAAACTATTGTCCATATTATGTAGGGATGCCTTGCAATAGTGGGATGTGTGGGGAGGTGATTCAAGTATATTTATAAAATGGCCAAAAAATTTGTTTGATTTTCATATATTATGGGATGCAATGAGTTCTACAAATATTACTTATGTTGTTACTATGTTCTATTATTTGTGGTCTAGAAGAAACAATAATGTTTTCAAAGAAAGGTTTAAGAGTCTTGATGTTATTCTTATGTTGGTTGAGCCTGAGTTTAACTGTTTCAAAAATATATTCTAAAAGGAGGAAGGTGATATCTCGGGAGCTCAGCTATAGAGACAAAAGTAGGTTTAGAGTCCTCCTACATAGCCTTGCTTTAAGGTCAATTTTGAAGTTGCCTTTGATATAGAAAGCTGCTGTGCAGGTCTGGGGGTTGTTGTTAGGGATCCTAATGGAAATTTGCAAGCGTGTTTAATTTTTCAAAAGGGCAACATCAATTCTGTGTGTAAAATATCTTGCACTCAGATAAATAATTCGAAAGTGCTATGACTTTCTGTTTTATTAATCTTTGTATGTACAGAGAGTTATATAGAGTACTATTCTAGCTATTATCCTACATATCTGGCTATACAATCATACGTTTGAAATCTATTATACAATCTTGTAAATTCAAAACTTGAATAAATGACAGTTATGCTTCAACTGAATGATGACAGCTATGCTTCAACTAATTTGAATTTTGTTGTGGTAGCATTTGATTTTCTGAAACAGATGAGTCTTTTTTGACTTGTTCTTTTAAACGCCTCTGCAATCGAAAGGGTAAGGGTTGAACCTTGAGATTGTCACGTAGAGGATTAAAACGAGCAGTAGGCAACACCTTAGTGAGGGCATTTGGATACTGATCTTTGGCTGAGATAAAGCAAACATTAAGTTGCCCATTAAGAACCTGATCACGATCATAATGAAAATCTATTTCAATATGCTTTGTTAGAGCATGAAACAATGGATTATTGATCAAATAAGTAGCTCCTATGTTGTCACACTAGAGAATCAGAGAGTGAACAATTGGAACACAAAGATCATTGAGCACTAATATTATACATTGAATCTCGATTGCGGCATTTGATAGTGCTTTGTATTTGGCTTCTGTGTTACTTTGAGCTACAGTTTGTTGTTATTTGCAATTCCATGAAATCAAATTTTTGCCCAAGTAAACACAATATGCGTCAATGGACCTTCTGTCATCATGGTCTGATACCCAATCGGCATCACTAAATGTTTGTAATTGAAAAGTGGCAGAAGGCTAAATGAGCAATGAATGAGATATGGTGTACTTTAAATAATGCAATATGTGTTTAACTACTGCCTAATGCATTTCCATTGGATTATGCATAAACTTTCTCACTTTATGTATTATAAAGGCGAGTTCAAGCCAAGTAAATGAGAGGTATTGTAACCCTTCAACTATATTTCGATACAAATGTCGATCATGAAAAGGAACACCATCATTTTTTGTTTAGGGTAATGAGGTAGATATTGGAGTAACACATGGTTTTGCTTTGTCCATTTTGCTTCGCATAAGAAGATCAAGAATGTAGCGACGTTGTGATAAGTAGAGACCATGAGAATTTTGGACTGCCTCAATGCCGAGAAAGAAACTAAGATCACCTATGTCTTTGACTGCAAAATCTTCCTACAGTAAGCTTATCACTCTATTAATAGAATTCATATCACCTCCAGTTAAAATTATGTCATAAATATAAATTAAAAAATAAATAAGAATGGATCCTCGGTGATAAACAAAGAGTGAATGATTAGCTTTGTTGTCAATAAAGCCAATGGCTTGAAGCTTATCTGTTATGCGTGAAAATCATGCTCTTGGTGCTTAACGAAGTCCATTGAGAGACTTTTTAAGTTTGCAAGCATGTTGGGAAAATTGTGAATGAAGAAATCCTGGTGGTTGAACCATATAAACATCCTTGCTTAAGTAACCATACAGGAAAGCATTTTGAACATTAATTTGTCTGAGATACCAATCACGAGAAATAGCCAGTGATAGAATCAATCATACTGTTGTAGCTTTACCACATGGCTAAATGTTTATCCAAAATCAACTCCTTCTTGTTTATGAAATTCTTTGGCGACGAGTCTTGTTTTAAATCTTTCAATGCCACTATCAGCTCTCTTTTTGATCCGGCATACTCGTTTGCATCTAACAAGATTGGAATTTGGTGGTTTCAATATAAGATCTCATGTTCCATTTTCTAGTAAGGCATCGAATTCTTGATTCATAGCATCTCTCCAATGTCTACTTTTAATTGCTTTGGAATAACAATATAGTTCTTGTTCTTGGGTGTTCATGGTGGTCATAAGGGCTTTTGGTATTGGATGTCTGATATGTGTATCAGATTGTCTTTTTGGCTTGTGTATATTGTTTTTGCTTCTTGTGGTCATGGGGTGAGTATTTTGAGTTTGTGGTGGAGGTGGGGATGACAATGTAGGATGGGCTGAACTATCTCCATTTTGAGTTGAAATAATATTCCTTGTAGGAGAACCTGTGTCATCACCATGATCATCTTGAAGCCTAGATGTTGAGACTTGAGACCATATTCAAATTGCTTGATGTAGTTGAGTTTAGATTACCTATAGGAAAGGTAAAACTAGAAATAGAAAAATTTAAATTATAAGATGGGAAAGTACTGGAAGGACTTTATGTTTTTGGCGTTGTAGAGTTGGGAGCTTTATATGGATATAAAGACTTATTGAAGATAACATGGTGTGAGATAAAGATTTTTCTGTAGAGACATTTAGACATTTATAGCCACGATAACCAACACCATACCCAATAAAAATGCAATTTTTTAATTGAAAATCAAGCTTGTGTCGACTGTATGGACATAAATAGGCCAACACAAAACCAAAAGCACCTAAAAATTGTAATTTGATTTTTGATGATATACCGTTTCATATGAAGATTTTTTTATTATTTAAGATTGGGGTCAGCAATCTATTAATAATTAAAACAGCTATTAAGAAGGCATCTTCTCAAAATATTTTTGGTAAATTTGAGTGAGAAAGTAATGCTAGTCCAACTTCAACAATTTTTCTGTGACGTCTTTCGATAGCACCAGCTTGTTGATGTATATATGGACAGGTTATTCTATGTATAATTTCTTGTTCTTGTAGGTGTTTTGTTAAGTTACAATATTCACCACCCCAATCTAATTGAATAGGTTTAATTTTTCTTTCAAATTGATGTTCAATAGCAGCTTGAAAACATATGAAAGTGTTATATGAATCAGATTTGAGTTTCAAAGGAAAAATCCATAAGAATTTAGTAGCATCATCTAAAAAACTAAAGTAATATTATGCACCAGAAGTAGATAAGGTATAAGCTGGCCCCCAAACATCCGAATATATTAAATCCAATAGTTTCGAAACAGAAATATGCATTTTTGTAAAAGGCATAGTATGGTTCTTGGCCAATTGACAATCATAAAAGACAGAAGAATTTTTATTAGTAGTAGATAATGAGACAACCTTATTTATGACTGGAGGTGAAGCATGTTCGAGATGACGATACCAAATTTGTGAGGAGACACGAACACTTGACGGAGCTTGTGGCTGAAGATGAGCTAAGGAGGCTGAGAAATTGTAGAGACCATTAGTGAATGGGCCGCAGTGTAGGATAGTCTCCGAGTAGTCATTCACAATGAAGAAATAAGCATGAAATTAAAAGAAAACGTTATTGGCTAAACAAAAACGTTGAACAGATAAAAGATTTTTTTGAATATCTGGGACAAGTAGAATTTGATTAAGAATAAAAGATTTAGAAGTAGATGAGAGACTAGATGTGTCATTGTGCACAATTTTTAAACTTGCACCATTAACGACTTGGATATGGTCTTGACCATCATAGTCTTCATTTGGCACATGAATATTGTCCATGTCATTGGTAAGATGATGGATGGCTCCTGTGTCAAGATGCCACTCTTTTTCAATTTGTTGATAGTTTGCAAAAACATGGCTTGTGGTTGATTGTTGGGAGTTGATTGGTCCTGGTAAGATAAATCATAGCCATGATAGCATTTTCGTGCATTGTGGCCAGGTTTAAAGCATACCTGGCATATAATGGAATTTGATTGTCCGGGATCACGAGAGTTACAACGACCATCACATCCTCTGCCCTGATAACCACCACGATTTCGACTGGAGGATTGAAAATCTCCAGTGGGCCGGCTTTGTTGTTATGACTACTTCGTAGCCATATTTGCTGAAGCAGTAAGTTGAAGTGACTGATTGTTGTGGTTGATCCATGACTCACTAATGAGAAGTAGTGAGTAGAGTTCCTCCAAGGTGACGGGATCAAGATGAGAAGTGATGGTGGATGCCAAGGAGTCATATTCCTTGCCAAGTCCAGCAATAGGTGATTATATCATCACTCTTAAGTGGTTGTCTTGCAAGTGCAAGTTCATCTACCATTTTTTTGATGGAAAGATATTATTCATTTGTAGTCATTGCACTTTTTCTAGCATTAGCCAGTTGGATTTTAATTTGGACTGCTTTGGCGTGAGAAGAGAGGAGAAATTGAGCTCAAGTGCAAGCCACACTTCACAAGATGTTGTGTAAGACATGACTTGAGTGACGACATCTTCGCTGAGTCAGGAATTGTTGGGGGCTAGGATAAGAGAATCCTGCCAAAGCCATTGATGATATTGTGGATTTGGGATTTTGGTGATAGCATTTGTGGTGGGGTTAATGGCGTCAACTTCCTTGGGTGGGGTTGGGATGGTGTCATCAAGATAGCCAAAAACATCTTGGCCTCTAAAATAAGGTAGAGATTGTACTTTCCAGACCAGATAAATTGAGGAATTGAGCTTGACACTTATAGTAAATGGTAGATTGGAGAGTGCTGGAATAGTAGCTAGATGTGTGAGTTTGAGGAAGATTTTTCTCTTTGGGATCGAACTGGGCAGACATATGCCTTTTAGTGGCTCTTAGATACCATGTAAAATATCTTGCACTCAAATAAACAATTCAAAAATGCTATGAGTTTCTGTTTTATTAATTTTTGTATGTACAGAGAGTTATATAGAGTACTACTTCTGTTATCCTACATATCTGGCTATACAATCATATGTTTGAAATTTAAACTTAAAATTTGAATAAATGACAACTATGCTTCAACTGATTTGGAGTTTTTTGTGGCAGCATTTGATATTTTGAAACAGATGAGTCCTCTTTGACTTGTTCTTCTATATTGTTTTCCAAGCTGAGAGTGAATAGAGCTTTATTGTTAGCTGAAGAATTAGGACTCAATCAAGTCATTATAAAGGGTGATGCAAAGGCTTTTATTGATATGATTAACTTTGAAGATAGAGATCATTCTTGGCTGGGATATATTATAGAAGATTTGAAGATTATGTTAAAAAGCCAAGTAGCATGGAAACTGGTCTTTGTTCACAGGTCTGCCAATAATGCAGCTCATAGTACAGCAGCTCGATTGACGATTTCTTCAACTGAGGAGCAAGTTTGGATAGAAAATGGACCTTTAGAAGTTTTAAATTCGATTTTATTTAATAAAGGTTGTATGACTTAAGTTTATTTAAATGAAATGTATTTCTTTAAAAAAAATGTATTAATTTTATGGTACTAATACCAATTGCATACATATAACTTGGCCAAGAAACCTACTCACTACCAACTATTTTAGTATCTTTTTAACTTTCATACAAAAACAATCACACATTTGGAATAATAGCCAAGTTTCAATTGTCAATTGGTAGTTTTAAAAGAGTAATACTCGTTTGATATTAAATTAATTCACTTCTTCATGATCCTTCAATACTAAATTAAATGTTTAATCACTTTATAAGCTTGAGAACGAGCATTGTACGTAATTGGATTAAGTTTTCTTATATATATATATATATATATATAATAAAGGACTTTCATGACATATTTGGATTAGAATATCTTGCAAGTTTTATGTGAGTTATAGGGATTGAATTGGAAAAAAAAATACAAATTAAGTGTGGGTCGCGTACTATTTATAGAAAAATTTACCGACAACAATAAATATTATAGGATATATATATATCTATATATATACGATTCAAAATTTTATTAAATGTCCCAAAACTTATGTCATAAAACTCAAACAAAAATGTAATATAAACTTTTTATTTATCACATTTAATTATGTATGCATGCGTGACTCTTGTTTATTTTTGAGCTTAATTTCTTCTCGAACCAATCAATTAAAATAGGTTGTGATATTCCCCAGTTATATTAGAGTCAAATAAAAAGATGATTCCACGAGGTTAAATAGATTATTTTTGTTGGAGTTCTTCTCGAAAGACTACGGCGGCCTGCAAATAAGGTAGATCAGTTTCTTAAATACTAACTATTAATATTTCAAGCTCCTTTAGACCAGACGTCATAAGGACTGATATTCAAATAAGATAATTAAGTTCGACCGAATTTTCCTAACCCCTGTATAAAATATATATATATATATATATATATTAATATTTCAGATTAAAGATATATATATATATGTTAGTACTTTTACAAAAATCTTAGTCTAATAAATGCCATGAATTTGATTAATTAAAAATGATTAATTTGGTTTTAAAACTAGTTAGAAAAACATTAAGTAATTACGATTTGGAAGTTCTTTAAACATTAAGGGCTTGTTTGGATACTTTGATCAATATCTCAGTATACCTGTTACATGAATAGCGGTGAAATAGTTTAGGTTGGAAAAGGAGAGAGAAAAAATTTAAGAAAAAAAATATTATATATGAAGTGAAAATTTTGTTTGAATATAAAATTTTAATTATTTTTGTTCTAAAATTTGAAAATATAGTATTATTTTTGTGTTTTGCAGAAAAGTTAAAAAAAATCATAATGATTAAATAATTATTAGATTATGAAAAAATTTAAAATTTAAAAGATTTTGTACTTATATAATGTTTGGAAGTAAAAAATTCTTAAAAACATCTTATAATACTTTAAAACAATTTTATTGCCAAATGGACTGATCTAGGGGAGCCCATCAGAGAAATAAACGATGGGTAGATGGGGCCGGGATCAAGATGAGTTTTTTACACATTGGCATGAGTTTGGTATATGGTAATTTTCTCACAGTCTGAATTAATTTCTTCTTTTCATATTGCATAATGCCATGTCTAAGAAGGTGGAGAACTGTTAAGTTTTAATGAATTAAGTCTACTATGTCGCTCCAAATGTACACCTCTAAATGACCGCTCTTCAAATTAATTTTTTTTATTATTATCTTTTTATTGAATGATTAAAAAAGTGATTTTTAGTGTATTAATATTTTTTTTATTTTTTTAAAAAATATTTAAATATATTAAAAAATAAAAATAAAAATAAAAAATGAAAAAAATGATAATTGATTTTGGCTTAACCGTAAGCTCCAATGATAAATTACTACCTGATAGCTAGTAACTCGTGAAGAACAACCAATGCAAATAAAATAACTTTAAGAGGGACCCCACACGCTTTTGCAACAACAAATTAATTCTTGGATCGAGAAGTTGTTTTATTTATTTAACTTTGATCATCATTATGTGAATAAATCTTATCATATCGATCCGTATAAAGAAAATATATATGTATAGCAAGTTAGCAACCTCTACAAAAAAGGACATGGAGATTCCCTTCAATCGTTCGTATACATGCATGCATGATGCGTACGTACGTGTTGTCTGCGCCTAGCTAGCTACCTAATTAGGGTACTTCAGCACATGCATGATCCAATTGGAAGAAAACATAAATATTACTTGAAATATATATGACTGCTGAAATTGGAAAATAAGAAACAAATCAACCTCTCAATATAGACATCTTTTTCTACTACCACTAATTTTGACATCTTCATGATCGTTTTATGCTTTACCAACTCATGAACCAAGAATCACATCCAAATATATATATATATATATAGAGCAATATTAGAGACAAACATTATAAATAAGTAATAGATAAATAATAACTGATATGACATGATAAACTTAACGTTTTAAATCTATTTCCTTTAATTTTAAATTTATTTTTTCTTTCCTTAACTCATAGATATTATGCAGCATACAACAAATATCAAATATTACTAATTATCAATTGGCGTTTGTCTATGATATTTATCCCAAATATTATATATATATGTGTGTATATGTCAACCACTGGGTTAATTTATATATATATATATATATATATATGCACACATATAAAAGGAAAGTTATTGCCAATCAAACTTGCCAATTTGGTAATGCATATATATAAATTAATAGAGAACTGTTTGTGATATTTATTTTTATGTAATTTTTTAATGACAAAGTTTTTTTTTTTTAAATTTAATAAGGAATATTATCTCCAGTACTACTGCATGCATGCTGTGATCTTTTCCCAGCTTGGATCCTCTTCTCACTGGTCATAAGTGGTTCCATCATCATGATTCATCGATCATGTATACGTTCGCTTGCATCGCAGCAGATCAAGTCTGAAACTTGGAATTCTCCCCCTCTTCTATTAACTTGATCCATTTTCTTTTCGTCGCTTAATAATCAATAGCCTTCATCGCTATATATATAACAGCCACACTCTTACGTTAAGAGTACTCCCATGCATATTCACTTCTTTAATTGCTAGCTGATCTTATAAACCTCCTCTGTACGTACTTCTTTATCTGCATAAAATGGCTGCTATTTGGCCTTTTCTGTTCACTCTGCTACTCTCTGCAGCAGCCGTTCTTCCTTGCAAAACAGATGTCACAAATGCTACAACTTTCATTGTCGGTGTCCAAAACGACCTTAAACCCTCACACTTCTCCAATGTCAAAGCTTGGTACAAATCTACCCTTAATAGCCTTGGTTCTACTCATGATTCAGCCCAAACACACATTCTCCACGTGTACAATTCCGTCTTTCATGGCTTCTCAGCAAGACTCTCTCCTCAACAAGCTAAGAAGCTCAGAGACCTCCCGGAAATACTCTCCGTGTTCCCGGACCGGCTTATCCCAATCCAAACGACACGTACACCTCAGTTCTTGGGCCTAAATTACGAGAATACCGGTGCCAGCACAAATGACATTATCAGAGAGTCTGATTCGGGTTCCCATGTCATCATCGGGATGATCGACACTGGTGTTTGGCCCGAACGTCTGAGCTTTAACGACAAAGACCTCGGGCCCATACCTTCCCACTGGAGAGGTAAATGCAATGGTGGTGAGAAATTCCCTAAAACGCTTTGCAACAGAAAGTTGATTGGCGCACGATACTTCGTTGACGGATACGTAGACCACTACGGCGACGAATTGGGAGAGACCAAAGAGCTCGTCAATTCTGCGAGAGACACTTACGGCCATGGAACACATACTGCATCCACTGCTGCCGGCCGACATGTCAATAACGCATCCTTCCTCGGTTTCGCTGATGGGGTCGCAATCGGTGTTGCGCCGAAAGCAAGAATCTCCGTATACAGGGTCTGTGGTTTGCAAGGATGTGTAAGTTCAGATGTTCTCGCCGGCATCGACGCTGCCGTAGAAGACGGTGTTGACATTATATCATCCTCCTTAGGAGATGAGACACCCGTTCCGTACTATGAAGACGTAATTGCGATAGGGTCTTTCGGAGCAATAGAGAAAGGAATCATCTTCTCAGCTGCCGCCGGCAATGGAGGTCCCAATTCTGTGAGCGTGTCGAACGTGGCACCTTGGATCACCACCGTCGGTGCGAGCACCATTGATAGAGAATTCCCTGCCGAGTTAATGCTCGAAGATGGTCGCATCATTACCGGATCGTCGGTCTTCCAAAGTCGAGTGCCGGCGGAGGCGAAGTATGTGCCGTTTATTTACGCGGGCAATGCGTCTAAATTGGGGCAAATCGGTATCGGAAGTGAATATTGCTATCCCAATACGTTAGATCCGAATGTGGTACGTGGCAAAATCGTGGTGTGTGATCTTGGTGATTTGCCACGTGTCGAAGCATCAGTGGTGGTGCAAGAGGCTGGTGGGGTCGGTGTTGTCGTCGCCAACGTGGAGAAATTAGGACAGGATACAGTTGCAGAGGCATATATATACCCTGGTCTCACAATCAGGGAATCAGACCGCACTATTGTGTTGAAGTACATCGAGTCGTCTCCAAACCCACGCGCCACTCTGCGTTTCAACGGGACCACACGGGTTGGAGTGAAACCAGCACCTACAATTGCAGTCTTCTCTGCCCGTGGGCCCAACTCAATATCTCCCCACGTGTTAAAACCCGATGTCATTGCTCCAGGTGTCAACATTCTAGCTACATGGCCAGATGGCATATCGCCTACTTTTTTACCCTCCGACTCGAGGCGTGTCTCATTTAACATAATCTCCGGCACCTCCATGTCATGTCCCCACGTGTCAGGCGTGGCTGCTTTGTTGAAAGGGGCCCACCCCAATTGGTCCCCGGCGATGATCAAATCAGCGTTGATGACCACGGCTTACACGTACGATCACGATGGCAAAGCTTTGCTGGATGAGAATAATTACAATGCGGCCGACGTGTTTCAAATGGGTGCTGGACACGTGGACCCAGAGAAAGCTGTTGATCCAGGCTTGGTCTATGATCTTACGGTGGATGATTATTTGGATTTTCTTTGTGCCTCGGATTACAGTAGTGATGAAATTAAGATAATCACGAGGAGATCAGTGAGTTGCAATGGGACCCGGAAA
Source organism: Platycarya strobilacea (assembly GCA_036898215.1). Classification (NCBI taxonomy): domain Eukaryota; kingdom Viridiplantae; phylum Streptophyta; class Magnoliopsida; order Fagales; family Juglandaceae; genus Platycarya; species Platycarya strobilacea. The sequence goes on along the minus strand of CM072555.1, from coordinate 31,386,198 downwards.
AATACCTTGTGGGACCTAAATTATCCGGCAATATTAGTTTTCTTCAATGAATCAGGACCGTCCAAATCGGAGATTGTGGTTAAAAGAGTAGTTACACATGTAAGCGATGGTGCATCCACGTACCGCGTTAAAATCTCTAGTCCAAAAGACGTCATCGTGACGGTTGATCATATGAAGATGGTGTTCATGCACAAGGGTCAAAAGCATAGCTATACGCTGCGGATTCAGGCCAAGAATGTGGGATTGCCACGTGGTGGGAAGGTCATGAGCGAGTTTGGTCGTCTGACGTGGACTGATGGGAAGCACCAAGTTACTTCACCCATCGTGGTGACATGGACACCTGAAAAATATGCATGAAGCTTAGCTTAGACAAATAATAATAATAATAATAATAATAGGGATAAGATGTTAATGGGATTGATTTACAATAGTGATGTAGCAAAATGGATACCGTTTATTATATGGGTTTAATTTTATGGTTGAAGACTTTTCATTATTAATGTTCTATTTTATTGTTTTTGCTTGTTTTAGATTGCCCCTGGATATTCACATTTGTTTGAATTATTCACTATATCGAAGATGAGAGTGTCAATCTCTCGTACTCGCCTCCTTTAATTTATTAAGAAAAATAAATACTAAGTTAAATTTCTATTGATCCATTAAAAAAAACCCACAAACCCACAAACATTCATACATTAATGTATGATAATATATATGACAAGGTTAGTGGTAGAGCCAATGTACTCATGATCGGTGGATGCAATTGCACCTAATAAGATTTTAAAAATTCCTTTAATTCTCAAGCTATATGTAAATTTACATTATAATGGCTCCCAAAAAATGTAGCACTCACTCTTCTTGTATTTGGATGTGAATTAATTCATAAAATAGAAGAAAAACATTTGTCGCTTTTGTTAATAAAAATTAGGTTTTGTTTAAATGTTAAGGGTATTTCAAATTATTCGTAAATAATATTAAATAATAAAATAATTTAAAAATAAATTTATTTTTATCATAATTTTGAATATCTCAAATAAGTTCAAATGTTGATCATAATTTTTTTTTATAACGAATATTAATGATTAATTATAGTAAAATTTATAGTGAATTTAACATTTTCGCAAAATCTACAAGTTTCTTTCCGGGGAAGCTATCACCAGGCACGTTGGCAAAGTCCGAGTTGGGCCCGTTGTTGAAATATAAAGTGACAAAACAAGGGCCTGGACAAGTCTTGACTATCGTGCTGCGCAATTTTAGACTTAATTGAATTTAGATATGAGATAAATGAAATAAATTTAATTTATTTTTTAATATTATTATTATTTTAAAATTTTAAAATTTTATATTAAAATTTAAAATATATATATAATTATATATTATATATAATATTAAATTTTGTAGGGGATCCGTATTCCGTGCTCTTCTGCCCTGCCAACGAGTTTCACATTGAGTCGTTCTACGCAAAAAATTCCTTTAGTTCTCAAGCTATATGTAAATTTACATTATAATTGCCTCCCAAAAAATGTAGCACTCCCTCTTCTTGTGTTTGGATGTGAATTAATTCATAAAATAGAAGAAAAACATTTGTCTCTTTTGTTAATAAAAATTAGGTTTTGTTTAAATGTTAAGAGTATTTCAAATGATCTATAAATAATATTATATAATAATAAAATAATTTAAAAATATTTAAAAATAAATATATTTTTATCATAATCTTTAATATCTCGAATAAGTTCAAATGCATTTAAAGTTTTAGTATTGAGATTTAAAATTAAAAAAAATGTCATTTTTTTTTATTTCTCATGAAAATATTTATTTGAGAAAAGATGTTGATCATAATGATTTTTTATAACGAATATTATTGATTAATTAAAGTAAAATTTATACTGAACTTAACACTACTCTTTCGCAAAATCTGTAAGTTTCTTTCCGGGGAAGCTATCACCAGGCACGTTGGCAAAGTCCGAGTTGGGCCCGTTGTTGAAATATAAAGTGACAAAACAAGGGCCTGGACAAGTCTTGACTATCGTGCTGCGCACTTTTTAGACTTAATTGAATTTAGATATGAGATAAGTGAAATAAATTTAATTTATTTTTTAATATTAATATTATTTAAAAATTTAAAAAATTATATTAAAAATTTTAAATATATATATAAAAATATATATTATATAAAAAATTATAAAAATATAATAATAAAATAAAGATAAGATAGAACTCTTTTTACTATCCATACCAGGCCAGATGAAACGACGACGCATATCGAGGGTTTTAGAAACCTCTTTAAATACCCTTTCTCCAATTTCAGCGGCCTCTCAAGTCTCTCTCTCTCTCTCTCTCTCCCTCTCTCTCTCTCTCTCTCTGCAGAATGGCAAAGCTGCTCAAAGTTGAAGAGCTCCGGACCCAACTCGCCCAGCGTTGTCTCAGCACCACCGGAACCAAGCCCACCCTGGTCCCAATCTCTCTCTCTCTCTCTCTCTCTCTCTCTCTCTCTCGTACATTATTATATAATTCTTCTCACTCTATCTGTATTTCTCTCAGGTTCGAAGACTCGAAGCCGCTCTCCGTAAAGAAAAGAAGCAACAAACGACGGGCATAGACGGTGATGCCTCAGCCAATAATAAGAGGCAGAGAGACTCTGATAATGGGGATTCAAGTGTGCCCCGGAAAATCAAAGCCATCGAGAAGCTTCGAGGTATGGGCATTCGGCAATTGCGCGAACTAGCTGCTCTTCAGGGCGTTTCCGAAACTGGATCCAAGAAAGAAATTCTAGAAAGGCTCTGTGAAGACTCAGACGACCAGGAAATTTCTCAAGGTATGGACAGAAGTTTTGACTTAAAAAAACATCTAAGCGTCTTTGTGCTGTGTTTGGTTGCTGAAAAAATGTAGGGAAACGAGGAACTTCCCAGCTGTATTTACGAGTATTATAAGGACTACTTCGAAATGTCTGCCGTATATAGTTTAGTTCTATATGCAGAATTTAAGTTAAAAAAAGTTGTTTTAATTTAGCTTATTTGAGGTGAAATACAAATTTAATGGAAGCTGAGACAACCTTGTGGTGGCAGCTAAATCTAATCAAGAAGAAATTGAAAGCAAGAATGAGAAGATTGTAACCGTGACCAAAAAGGGTGCGGCAGTGCTGGATCAATGGATTCCAGATCACATAAAGGCTCACTACCATGTTTTGCAACTGGCAAGTCTTACAGTTATCGTGGCAGCTTGTAGTGGATAAGATTATTTTTTCCTTTTTTTTTTGATTAAGTATTTTTTTTTCCTGTAAAACATAATCAAGATTGATGGGATTTGTTTGGTTATTCTTTTTTGCTTTGTCAATTTTGTTTCTTTTAAAGTTGCTCTGTGGATTTCTAAATTCAAATCGACTATGGCTTTTTTATGATGCAGGGTGATGAGATATATGATGCCATGTTGAACCAGACAAATGTCGGGGATAACAATAACAAATTTTATGTGATTCAAGTTCTTGGTTAGATATCTTTTGAGAATCTTGGGTTTGTCTAAATGTTCTTTTCAATTTCTTTCTAACTATTAATTGGTGTTGATTAAGAACTTATGCAAACTGCAATAGTGATGCTTTATTCCTGTGTTTGATTGAAAAATTAATTCATTTGTTGATTTAATACCTAGATTATTTCTCAATTTTGTCAAGCTCTTTATGATAACAATGCTGCCTTTTCTTTTTAGTTAAAAATAAGCTTAATTTGCATCTTACTTGGCTTTGGCACTTGATATGCAAACGATACTATGTACTTCTTTAGATGCCTGGTTTGTTTTCAAAACTGGGTTTTATTATTCACAACTCATTTCGTACTTTCAACTTATCTCAACCACTCATTTTAAATTTCAACTCATTTCAACCACTCATTTTATTACTATTCATAACTCATCTCATCTTATCTCTGAATCCAAACGGGCTAATGAATATACAGATATTTAGTGTGTTGAACTAATTATTCTGATTTCTTACTGAATGATTTCAAAATTACTTGCAGAATTTGATAGTGGTGGGGCATTCATGGTTTACTATAGGTGGGGAAGAGTAGGTGTAAAGGGTCAAGACAAGTTACAGGGTCCTTACACCTCATGTGACATTGCAATTAGGGAGTTTGAGCAGAAATTCTTTGCCAAGACCAAGAACCAGTGGTCCGATAGAAAAGATTTCATTTTCCAGCCAAAGTGCTATACTTGGTTGGAAATGGAATATACCGAGGACAAAGAATCAGATGTGAGTTATCCTATTCCAGGTGCCCTTTTCCCTACTGAAGTTGCTAAAAGTTTGAGGTAGATGGGATTCTTTGACAACTGAATTCCATGGTGCTGTTTAAAGAAATGTTATATCGTCCAAGCTATCTGAGTACTTCGTTATCGTTATCAGGTCAAAGAAAATCTTGACTCCTCTATAGGAACTCAACCTCGGGAAACACAACTTGAGCCACGCATTGCAAGATTTATATCCCTTGTCTGCAATGTCAGCATGATGAAGCAGCAAATGATGGAAATAGGTTTGTCGACCAATTATACATTTTATATGCGATATAATGCCAGATCGAACTGGTGCAAAAATATGGCAGCTAATTTGTTCGTTTATTACATAGAAGTGCTTTTGTTGGATGATTTCTTCAGCGTGATATTTTGTTTATTTACAAGTTAGTTCTATTTAGTACATTTACCAAGATTTTTTGATAAGTACATGTACCAAGATTTGATTTGCGTTTGTGTACATTATTTAGGATACAATGCTGATAAACTCCCACTCGGCAAGCTAAGCAAATCAACAATTTTGAAGGTAAGTCTTGAATCTCTTGATGCAATATATGCTGGTTTGGCTTATATATTAATGGACTTTTCTTTGATTAATTGTCATAAAACAAACAACTACATTAGAAGGAGCTGGGAATAGTTCTTTCTGAACTTTTGGGCTGCAATTTAAGTTTCATATAGTTTCAAGGACTTTTTATTGCTTCCTCACTCCCTGTTTTCCTAGAAGACCAGAACTAATTTCTTCGACTTTCTAGGGCTATGAAGTTCTGAAGAGGATTGCTGATGTGATCGGAAAGTCTAATAGGAAAAAGCTTGAGGAACTAAGTGGGTAAGAACGTCCTCATTAGCTAGAGATTCTGTTACAGTATATTTTTAAGTGCTTGACTATGGCTTTGCATTTTAAAGCATGTCTAACCTTTCTAACATGTGCGCATGCGGACAGACACATATTTGTGTTATTTTTATTTTTCTGTGCTTTTGTAAGAAGTCATGAATTCTAGCTTTAAGAAATTGGATGCCAATTTTATTTATGGTTTCCTCCAGAGAATTCTACACTGTTATCCCCCACGACTTTGGATTTAAAAAAATGAGTAAGTCCTCTCTCTTTTTCTCCGCTATACACTGAAAATATGAGGGATATGGTAGCCAGTGATTTGTGTGTACTTTTCATGAAAATAAAATCTTATTTAACTTGGAAGCGTTAATAATGGCAGGGGAATTTGTAATTGACTCTCCGCAGAAATTGAAACACAAATTGGAAATGGTAATTCTTTTGCTTTTTAGTTCAGTATATCTATATATCCACTAATTGGGGCACGTAGGGGGTGGGAGCCTGCTTCGGAGTTTATTTATTTTTTTGACAACTATCTTCTTTTAAAGATTTCATTCGATATTGTATAGCATCCATCTGTCTCCCTCCTCTGTTGTCTAGCCTTGAGATCTGTATATGTCAAAATTTCCTCGTTTGTTCTTTATCATGAGACACTGATCGGATCAAATCCTTGCACCTAATTGAAGGTTGAAGCCCTAGCTGAAATTGAGGTTGCGACAAAGTTGTTGAAAGATGACACTGGGATAGAGGTATCACTTGTCTCCTTTTTCATTATCAACTGGATGTGGCTACAAGATTTTCTGAAAGTGCATTTGCGTTTTTATCAGAATTCATTGTATTATTATTTTTTCATCAGTACAATTCATTGTGAAATTATAAAAAGAGCACATGGTTGCAATTATTTTAGCTGTTTGATTTAAGATTTGGAGCTGTTGTGTCCTATAATTTTGAGACATCAATTCAAAATGCACTCTTGGATTCTACTTTGTTGGCTGAGTAACATTTCTATTGTTTTCTAGAGTTGTTTGTTGGTTTCCACAACCTAGAGTAGGTTTGGGTTTTTTACATCCCACGTCTGAAATAAGTAATATTGCATCTATTAAAAGTTGCAATTCATGATCAAATAATCTCTCTTGAGTTTTCATTAGACTGAAGCACATTTGTGTATCCATGAACTGCTCCCCCCCCCCCCCCCCCTTCTCTCTCCCCCTCTCCAAATTATAACTATTTTCATTATATTTATCCTAAATATTTTGTTTATGTTCCTTCTTTTTTCATGCACAAGTTTTACCCTCTAAACTCAAATTTATTCTTCTGGTTGTACAAGTGCTTTCAGGTACATATGTTGTTAGATTCCTACTAATATACATATTGAAGATCATAGTGTGTTAGCATATTATATGTTCAGATACTCTAATTTACTAAATCTATGCTCCTGCCCTCATTGTAGGAGGACCCCTTGTATTCTCACTACCGACGCCTTCGTTGTGAACTTACACCGATTGGCATTGAGTCTGAGGAATTCCATATGGTAATCATTGGAAATATTGCTTTTGAATCATGAAGAATACTTATCGAAAAAGGGAGTGAAGAGAAGGTTTTTTTTTTTTCAGAAGTGATAGGCTCACAAAGAGACTTCACGAATGTTAAGTTCACAAACTGATATGGCTAGATATGATAACTGATAAGTTAGATCTACTTTACAATCTGATATACCACAACAAGCCACCTCAGTTTGAGATTTAATTATATGATATTTCTTTGTGAACCAAACATTTCTCCTTATGTCTTGACTAATTTATGCTATTTTAAGTCCTTAAGAGATAAGCCTTTTAATACTGATATTGGAGGAAGGGTTCAAAACTACAATACACTGGAAAAATATAGCCATTATTTGCTTTATTAGCAGGAAACTTTGATAGCTTGCTCTGATGCCTTTTTTTATTGTCTCTTTGGTCATCAGATTGCAAAATATATGCAGAACACTCATGCAAAATCACATTCAAATTATGATGTGGATATTGTTGAGATATTCAGGGTATCAAGAGAGGGTGAACCTGAACGCTTCAAGAAGGTGACAATTCATTATCTGTGAAAATAAAGGTTTTCTTTCACAGAATGTTTACTTTGTTGTGGATATCTAATTTGTTGTTTAGAACTGGTTCTGATATCTCCTAATTTGTTAGAATTTGAGGCCTGTTTTCACTGTATTTACCCCTGTAAGCAGTTTTCCAGTACGAAAAATAGAATGCTCTTATGGCATGGTTCTCGGCTGACGAATTGGACTGGCATTTTATCCCAAGGTGATCCTTACTCTCACCTGATTCTTATTGCAATAACAATTGTGTGGTGTACTGATAATAAAGGTGGAAATGAATGGGGGTGGGGGGATTTTGAAAATTTTACAATCTTATAAACACCCCGAGCCCAAATAAAAAAACAGACCCACTCCCACTGGCTCCCTAGATTACAATCTTCCATCTGTCACTGCACACTTGAGCTTTGATACGGAATTTCCATCAATAACTGAAAAATATCTAGGTCTGACTTCTGTAGTGACAACCCATCAGGTTTGCGCATAGCTCCTCCTGAAGCGCCTGTAACAGGTTACATGTTTGGGAAGGGGGTTTACTTTGCTGATATGTTCTCCAAAAGTGCGAATTATTGCTACGCTACCCATGCTGCTAAGCCTGGTGTGCTGCTTTTGTGTGAGGTTATTTTTCGTCCTGTAGAAAACCTTATATAATATAAAAGCTTATAGTTTGGACTTATATATTGGAGTGAGTTACATATGTTCCACTCTTCTGGATTTATATTGTTCCTGAATATCCAAAACCCAACGTTTAAATTTACTTAGGTAGCACTTGGTGACATGGCTGAGCTTGTAAATGCAAAATATGATGCTGATAAGTTGCCAGAGGGGAAGTTAAGGTTTGTTTCTCTATATATATTTTTTTTATCGACACTGGAATCATGCCCATCTGCCCTGCTCTGAAAAAGAATTGCTTAAATCAATGGTCGAATTATAAAAATAATCTCATGTTTTTGCTAATACCTAAAAGGAATAAAATGATGGGATTCATCTTTAGCCAATCAAGCCATTCATCTTTGAAGCTTCATGCTTGTGTCTTTCTTGGTTCGTCCTTAAAAGTTAAATGAATTTCCATACTCTGAAACTAAAGATTTGCAAGTTTTCAAGTACCATTTAGGCCAGATGTTGAACTTGATAGACTCTAGTTTGACATCTTTTGCAAACTGAAACTGCACTTGTTTGGCATCACGTGGTCAAGATTATCATATTGAAAGGCTTTTAAAGTCATTGAGGTTTAAAACCTGATGTTGCAGCACAAAAGGTGTAGGAGGTACTGCGCCAGATCTATCAGAAGCTCATGCACTTGAGGATGGTGTTGTCGTTCCCCTAGGAAAACCAAAACAGCAACTGGGTCATCAGGTACAATGCGACTGGATTTAGAAAATTTTGGCAGTGTTAATTGGTAACCACCATATATTTTTTCTTCTCCCATTTGGGATTGTTTTGCTTCTGGACAATATTTAATAAGGAGGTTACATTTCTCATAGTTATTCTCATTAGTGCTTCTTTGCAGGGTGCTTTATTGTACAATGAATACATAGTTTACAATGTGGATCAGATTAGGATGCGTTATGTCATTCAAGTGAATTTCAATTTCAAGTGATGACTAGTGTTCTGAATTTCAAGAATTGCTAGCACCAGAGCTCTAATCCATTTTTGTTGCCAATTTACTAGTCATCAAGCAATAACGCTTTTGATAATGTATATTGGGAAAGGGGAGTTTTCACCTCTTCTTCTTTTGGGGTAGGCAATGTGAACAAGAATCATGCTATCTCGAGCGCTTGCATGTCCTGTTTGTATATTTGTGAGTTGCAAATGGCATTTCCTGCTGTAATGAAACCTCCCAAAAGGCATATCTTACTGTTTCTTTAGCAGGTGTCCGTGTCCAGGTCCATAGCACTGTATTCCCTAAATTTTCGGACCTTAAAAGGGAACTCAGATACATAACAGGTTTTTGAGTGAATTATGAGCAGTCAAAGGAAATTCGTTAAAATTTTCAATTGAAACTGAATTTTAAAGTGGGCCGTTTCAGAGTTTTCATGGCACCGGTGGAAGAACAATCCGGTCATGTCAGTTTGCCTCATCTAGGCTTCATTTTCTTCCAGAAAATCTGACTAAATTACCAATGTAAGCATAGAAACAAGGGCAAAAATTATGATGTTTGTCAAACCATAGTTTCTCTTTAAGAGGATACTATTTGGAAAATACTATAGCCACAAAAGAATTACAAAAAAATAATTTTAAAAATTAATACGACATGGGGTTCAACAAATTATAAAATTACTTTGACTCTAAAATAGATCTAATAAATTAGATGATGAAGTTACATCAATTTGTAAAAGTTATGCTAATTTGTAGAATATTTTTTTGAATAAAGCAATACTCTTCTCTTTAATCCTCTCAAGCCTAACATCAATCTATCTTTTGTAATCTAGATATTGTTGTCTAACCCATTTTTAAAAACTCGTTAAAAGTATAGAAAAGAGCAGTCCTTGTCTGCATTAGATATGTTTATGTGGGGTCGAACCAAAAAGAACTGATAAAATTTACCACTTGGGATTTTAAAAGCACTTCCAAGTACGTTCTGTTCTGTTGCTGTTCCTTAAGTCCAGAGAGAAGTCAAACAAATGCATCAAGTGTGAGTAGAAATTAATGTCTTGGAAGCATGATTGAGTTTCAAAAGCCTTTGAATACATAGGAGTGTATGACCAAATAAAGCATTTACTGCACCATTTTCAAGTGCTGCTCTTGCACACGCTAGTATTTAAGTCCCTAGATTTGATAATGACCTCATCCAGAATCTATGTTCTTCTTCCACAAGACAATCTATGGTGATTTAAGAGTGGTAACAGTTTCCCATCCATTATAAAGAGGTAAGCACAGTATGACGCTTTAATGCACCAAACAAGAAGTAATTGATGCATTTGCTGCATTTTGATATTATGTCTCTTCAGATAAACAAAAACAGAGATCAGCATGCAGACAAGGTCTCGGTTTTTTCTAGATTTTAACCTCTAAATCTTCCATGGCAATGATGATTGCAGTCTACAAAAATGATATAAAAGTTGTTTAGGAAACAAACGCTTTTATGGGGTTGAAAGAGGTGAGGCGTGAGAAATTACAACACTTAAAAACTCACACATAGGATTCGGTGGCTTAAACCCATTTCAGAATACCTATAAAAATTAAGTGACTCGGATCAAAGCTGCTATATATCCTGTGGAATACAGAAAAATCAGTACCCTAAGGAAGAACCCAAGTACAGTGCACGCATCTGAAGCAGATATTTGAAGCTCAGATGCTTACAAAATTCTAAATTTGCAGTAGAACAATGATGGTAGCATGACATCTATGGCGTGCACAGCACACAGATAACCCATATCACGAGGATTCAAGTGTCTTCTAAAAACGGCGAGGAATTAACTTCATGCATCCATGTTTCAATTCTCAGTTAAAGCTCAGATTTTTAATACATTGGTTTGGGGAGGTAAGAAATTCTTGAGTCTTCTCAAACATGATTCATGAATGAATTCACAACCAAAGTTCTGGGGGAAAGAAAGCTGATGCCTACAGCACTAGGGAATCATATCTGCCTAGGGAGCCTCACAAGTCACAGCCTTCCCAAAAACTCACACGCACATACTCAATACTCAAAAACTTGCGCCCAACACGCAAAGCCTACGTGCACTCTTACATTATTCTTCTTTCTATCAGCTTGCACCCCACCAACCACTTCTTTCTAAAAAGTAAAGAAAAAAAAATACTTTAATTATAAATAAATAGATTATATTAATATAATTTGATGTGACATCATATAATTTATCAAATTATAAAATTAATTTTATTATAAAATAAATCTAATATAATATATAAAATCACGTCAATTTATAAGACTATTTTTACGTAATCTCTTTCCTTTGCTATTATAATACTTCTAAAAATATATATATATATATATATATATATATCATCCTTACACGCTGCTGGCCCCACTTTAATGTAGGTGATCTAGTAGGCCCCACATGATGCTGGCGGGACCCAACATATATAACTATCACGGACCCGAGATTCTTGATCCAAAGGCTAGCATTTCACTGGTGGGAAAAGAAGTTTTAGAGGCTTGTGCTTGTCTCCCTGTGCATTGAGTCCGTAGAGGAACAAAAAGGTTTGCTCGCTTTTGTGGAAATAAGGCAGACAAGAAGCTGTATGGGTCTTCCTAGACATCCTAAAACTTTGAATTTCCTCAATTACTTACATCATATCGTGGCATGGCTTCGCTTGGCAGAAAGATTTTCTCCACCCCCACACTTCGAATTTATTCATTGCTTCTTCCATTGTCATTAACTCTCTCTCTCTCTCTCTCTCTCTCTCTGTGAAATTCACCTATAAATACTGAGCTTCTTCCTTTATCCATTCCAACTAAACTAAACCTCCATTCTTCAGTGTGTGCAGTCTTTTGATGGTTGGGAAGCTCCTTGCTGGAGAAGCAGGGCACGTGCAATGCTCTTGGCTCTGAAATGCCAGTGAACCCATTTGCACGTGCTCCCCTTCTCCAACATGGGCTCCCCACCCTTTGTCTCCTCCGCCCTTCAACCTACCATGTCCAAAAGTGCATGAATGCACTTGCAGGTAGTGCAACAATTCTTGTTAATTTTCTATCTGGCTTTTACTCTTTAAATTGCCTGCCTTACATTGGGACCCCACATCCAACTAGAATGTAAAGTTGATGAAACAAAACAAAGGAGTGTAGTTTTTTAAGAGAGAGAGAGAGAGAGAGAGAGAGAGGTACTGTTATTATTTGGCCTTTGATGTCCCCAGAAAGTCTCCATTTTTGTTTTAGTGGTAACCTTTTCTTTAACATATACACTCAAATTACTGAGAACTAACACTTGTGTACCTTTAATTGAGACTTGACCATCAAAATTATCTTTTATCATTTGTTTTATTTTATTTAATTTAACACTCACAATTGGACAAATGGTGGAAAAAAGTTATATTGTTTTGATAATTGAAGAATAGATCAATGTGTCAATTTTATTAGTTTTGGATACAAAATGCAAAATCCATTGCAGTTTGCGGATATAGAATATATTTTTCATTTATTTATTTTTTTTCTTATCGACGTTCTTCGTTTTTATGTGTAAATATTAAACTGACATTAATATTATATATAGTAATATATATTGTCAATGTATTTTTACGACATGCACCCATGACCAACGATGAATGCATTGCCCATAATAATGATTTGGATACGGTGTTTTTTTTTTTTTTTTTAAATTCAGATTTGTATACGGTGATGAAACGATGTTTGGATGCTTATTTATAAATAAATAATAAATAAAACAAATAAAATATATATTAAAAATAGGAAAAGTGAGGGGAGTAGCCAACACTCAGCGCACTCCCCTCACATGAACAGTGCCGTGCACTGCGCACGACACTGTTCATGTGAGGGAAGTGCGCCGAATGTGGCTGCTCCCCAAACATGCTCTTAAAAATAAGAGAGATTCAGATATTGCATTATTTGACCTAAAACGCTGCGTCCCAATTTGTTTTACACTCGAGGAAATGAGTTTGAGCCTTGAGGGAGGTACTTAAAAATGATGATGCTCCGTTGAAGTATGAGGGGAGCTAATAATTTGAAATTTTGAAGAGCCTTTGTGTGTAGAGAAGAAAGGATGGGTCTACCCCCACCGGCCACCACTCTCAGCTTCTGCCATCCGCCACCACTTTCAGCTTCTGTTCAGAGCCACTGTTAGTTGTAATTATGAGCGTAATCGGCCCAGTTTTTAATTTTTCAAAATCCATTATATATTAGTTATTCCTCTAAACCAATACTTCCGGTGTTACTCTTCTAAATCGGTACTTTTAATTTTACCCACTCCCATCTAGTTTTAATGTATTAAGTATATTAATATTACAAATGTATTTATTAAAAGAAATATATTGATAATTTATTAGGTAATAAAATGTATTTAATATATATATATATATTAAAACATATAATCAAATAAATATTCATATTCAAGATTAAAATGTTATGTTATAAATTATAATATATTGTTTCATACATAATTATATATAATATGAAATATAATATAAATAATATTAAAAATTAATAATATATATAATATGTGAATCGATTTAGTTCAGTTCAGTGTTGAAAATTATAAAATTGATTCTATACCACACTGGTCAAAAACCAGACCGAACCAATCGGTCTAGTCCGATCTGGTTTTCTGATTTTTCGATTTATTTTTACATCCCTAATTGTAATTGTAGTTTTTTTTTTCCTTATACGCATTTTTTAATATTTTTTAATAAAAGAAAAAAACTCATAATATTATTCAAAAATAATTTCTTAATCCCTAAATTAAAAGAATTAAATAAAAACTCTAACAATAACATCGCAATAAAAAAGAGTAATAAGACTATAATTTTTAGTGAAGAAATATGTAGAGATTGCTACTTTTATAAAGGTGTCTTCCCTTCTTTGGATTAGTTAACTCCTGCTTTGTCAAATATCACTTGTACTTATATTTATATATATATATATATATTTGAGTCAATTTCAACTTTTTGATATTTGAGTCAACTATTTTGATTTTATTTATTTATTAAAACTTTTATGTATAATTATTTTTACATATTTTTTTTTGTAAACTTCGTTAATGTGATTGGTTGTGCACTCCACTAATAACTTTATTAATCAATTATATTAGTAGGGTATACAAAAAATATATAAAAATAACTGTACGTAATAAAATTATTTATTTTTTTATCACTTTCTTGATCATTGATAGTTTTCAATGAACGATATTATATCCAACATATATAATAGACATGGAAAACAATAATTCTAGAGTGATGCTAGAGTGAATCCATACTCAGCACACTCACACTCACGTAGCACTGTTCACGTGAACAGTGCTCTGTGAGTGTGAGTGTGCTGAGTGTGGATTCACTCAATAATTTTCCATAATTCTATGGAGCACTGTAGATGCGGCCCCTTTGCATCCTCGGCCGTTTGTCCACTTCTTAAACAAAAAAATAAAATAAAAAATGAAATAAGAAAACATAAAAATACGAAAAACACCAAATTTGAGTTTTGAGGAAAATCAAATTTCTTTTAAAGGAAAAAGAAACTAAAAATCCCGTCAGTCCGTTCTATTGAAAGTTGTCATAAACCTGAGCCTATTTAGAGCGTGGTTGTCTGAGCCTATTTTCTTTGTTGTCGCCTGAGCCCATTTTAAGAAGACCCTCTCTCTCTCTCTCTCTCTCTCTCTCTCTCTCTCTCTCTCACATAAGCCTGAATCTATTTAGAGCGTTCTTGTCTGAGTCCATTTTCTTTGTTGTCGTCTGAGTTCATTCTTCTTCTGATTTATTATTATATAAGCTTTTCTTTTTTTCTTAAAAAGATCCATATATCTATAGTTAAGAAGACTCTCTCTCTCTCTCTCTCTCTCATAAGCTGGAGCCAATTTAGAGCGTTGTTGCCTGAGCCCATTCTATTTGTTGTCGCCTGAACCCATTCTTCTTGTAGTTTGTGATTATATAAGCCTTTTTTTTTTATAAAAAGACTCATATATTCATAGTTAAGAAGACTCTTTATCTCTCTATCTCTCTCCACGATTACACATCATGAAAAACTATTGAGTTGGTAAGACCCACTATAAGGTGCTATTATAGAAGAGAGTTCAATCACCATTTACATCAAAAACAAAAAATGTGTTCTTAGCTATAGATGTAGGAGTCTATTTACACCTATAACATAGGCCCCTTCTATTTCCTTACCCCCACAAAATAGAAAAAAAGAGAAGTATATACAACCACAAACTAGAAGAAGAATACCATATTCTTTAGCCCATTGCTTGGGCAGCGACAAAAAGAATGGGCTCAGGTTGATGGCTACGGAATGGGCCGACGATGACTTCCGACAAAATGGGCTGACGGGATTCTCTGGTTTCCTTTCCCTCTGAACGCGATTTTGATTTCCCTCAAAACTCAAATTAGGTGTTTTCTGCGTTTTTGTGTTTTCATATTTCATTTTTTATTTTATTTTAAAAAAAAATAAGTGGTTGAAGCCATGTCAGTCGAGGGCGCAAAAGGCCCGCATCCGTGGTGCCCCATAAAACTAGTGAATGGAAAATGATGCATTCATTGAGAATGCATCCCGATAAAAGCTATCATTTTTTTTTACTTAATTATTAAGAAACATTTTTAAATGATTTTGTGTTTCTTTTTCTTTTTTAATATTTTAAGTGATTTAAAAATTACTTAAAAATTACGAAATATATTTTATACTTCAACTCTCGGTTAGTGGGCCTAGCAGTCCCCAATAGACATTATGGTAAATGGATTTCTATTCCAATTATATGCAATTCATAACAATATTATCTGGCATGATTTTTACCGCAATATATCTAAAAGCAACTGTTACACTTATGGTTGCAATGAACTAATTTGCCCAATTGCTCACTCGATATTCGATCGGTTAAAATTGAATTGAGTTCAACTTGTAAAAAAATAATAATAATCTCAATCACGAAAGCAAAAATCCGCTCGATTAATAAATGATATTACTCAATTAAACTCGATTCGACTCAATTAAGACTTGTTTAGACTTGTTTGTTCATGCTCGATTCGGCTCGTTATCTCGATTCGATTAGAACTTGTTTATAAATCATGGATATCTATAATTTATTTCTATATATTAGTATTCTTACACACATACGCACATATATATGCTTCTATACATACTAAATTTAATAACATAATTATAGTTATCTCAAAAATTAAATATGTAGTTTATAACCCACTTACTCATGACTAGTCATTTATAACTATATATTTAATATAGTTCATAACGATGTGTTAGTTAATTAAGTACTTAAGTGAATAATTATAGTTTATATATAATGTGTAATAGTTAGTAAATAAGACTTGGTGATTTCATTATATACTACAATGTTTAATCATATAAAAATATATTCATAAAGATGTTATGATTTTATAGTTTAATATAAATTTTGTATATTAATTGAAATTTTATTAGATTTAATTTTTTTTTTATAATTTGACACTTTAATTATTCAATTTATATAAGAGTACAAATAAAATTCGAGTAATAACTCGACTCGGCTCGGCTCGACTCGAGCTTGTTAAAGAGTAAAAATAAAGATTAATAAATAACTTGACTCAGCTCGAGATCGTATTTGATTAGCTCGAACTTGGCTTGGCTCATCATACTGTCAACCCAAGCTCGAGCTCGAACTTAAGTTATTTAAGTCCACCTCGACTCGATAACCCAAAAGTTCGACTCGGTTCAGATTGATTACAGCCTTACTCCGCAAGAGTCGGTATTGATTTTCTTTTTAAGGCAAGCATTTCATAGATAAAATTATGCAGATTACAGTATACAAGTTTCAGTGAGGTAAGAGTCCCCAAAAATCATTCCAAAATAAACAAATACACAACAAAAACAAAAAACAAATAACATTTTCAGAGACACAAGTGTCACTCCCACTAATCCTATTAAAAGAATGTCACTTAAAGCGATTTTAAACAGTCTGATGAATAGACTATTTGATTTCGATTAAAAGTCGCAGCAAGAGGAACTGCGCTACATTCTGTTGAACTGGTCTAGTTGAAAGGGATTCTCACATCCACTTTATCTTAATCCCTGGTTTGGAAAATAGAGAGATAACAACCAGAAGAAGTGCTGATGTACCGGCAAAAGATGACCACCAGCTATGGCGGCACGTGAGGAGCACATGTCACATTGGAGAGAAAACTGGTAGGCGAGACTGAAGGATCCGAGATGGCTGATTTCAGTGGTGCTGCTCGTGGTGACAATGGACCCAACTTGGTTGTCAGGCGCATAAGTCAATTCACACACCACATTTTTAGGCTTTTTTCTCCGTCGCTCCAATAGATCAGCAATTGGGAATTCTAGAGGTTTGGCGCATTGTAGTTGGAGATGTCCGACAAGAAGTAAATCGGGATTTCTTGGTGTTGTGGACAAAACATAGGAAAGAAATTAGATAATTAAGCTAGAAAAAAGCAATTTGAAAAAGCCCAAAAAGGCTGGACGGGAGGGAGGGAGTAGCTGAAACTCTACCCCCTTTTGGACAGAACATCAATGGTTGGAAACGGGCAAGGAGGCTGATTGGTAAAGAGAAAAAGTCTGAGCTCTATCGGTCAATCCAGTCGGTATTCGTTTATTGTTATGGCTAGTTACTACGAGTTTCCCCGTAGAGTTTTAAATTCTAATAATATAAAATATGTGGTCAAGAAAGTAAACATTTTCAATTGAGTTTTGTACCCTTCATGAATATCACCTTAAGTGTCATGTAGTAGTAGGCTTACATAATTTTAAATATAATAATATTTCTTTGTTAAATTTAAATCTATCAAATAAAAAATTAAAATTAAGTTAAAATTTAAATTTTAAAATAATATTATTTTATTACATAATTATAAATAAGTTGTTACATTAGGAGTTCGGTCATTTATCTTCACGAGAAATACCATGCTGCTTGTAGCATAATTGCAAGACAACTAATTCAGCTGACTTTTCATAAGAGAATACGCAACTAAAAATTAAAAAGTAAAATTAAAAAAATACTATAAATAATACTTCTTAGTGGGGATTTATTTTATAAACTCAACTCAATGCATACTTAATCAGATTTTTAGAAATAAAAAAAATGATGAAAATGTAAACAAAATTAAAAAGTATATTGAATCTAATATTTTAAACAAAACTGATTAGAAAGAAAAAAGGTGGCGTGAAGTTAAACCTTTTAGTATTAATCTAACTTGGGTGCACATTAGGGTTGCCTACGGGGTATAGAAAATAAAGCACGGCAAAGATAGTTCGAATGTAAACTTTCTACGCTGATTGTATTGATCCTTTATAGAAAATTTTATACAAATCTGAGATCCTATCTAAGGAAATATACATACTTTATGACCTAGAATTTACAGCTACATAGTATTAAAATAAACACGTATAGGCTTAATTCACGCTATACTAACTATAGAATATTCACATAGATTTTAATTTGTGATTTTTCTTTGTGAGTTGACTTTCATCTGTATCACTTTCCTTAATACTCCACCGTAAGATTGTGTTGCCATCAACAACAATAATCTTGTTCCTAAACAATTTTGTACGCTGCTTTCACGATGGCTTTGTCATTGAGTGTGTACATGACGAATATTGAGTGTCCCTTTTGAACTAGATCAAGCACAAAGTGAAGATTGATTTGAATGTGCTTTATCCTTGAATATTGGATTGGATTGAAGTTTAGATGCATTGCACCAAGATTATCACATAGAAGAGAAGGTGGTCCTTGAGTGGAAAACCAAGTTCGTGAAAGAAAGCTAGGAGCCACATAGTTTCAGAGGAAATATCAGCAAGAGCACGGTATTCAGCTTCTGAGGAGGAACATGCAACCATTCGTTTTTTTTTTTTTTGAGCTCTAGGAGATTGGATTTGAACCAATACATGTGACATAGGCCGATGTTGAGGTTCAATCATCAATGTTCCTAACTTAATCAGCATAATTGTATGTTGTTAAACATGATGGAGCATATTTTTTTGAAGTTGAATCCCATGAAAAATTGTTTGTTTGAGATAGCGAAGAAGACGCTTAGTTGCTGTCCAATGTATCACTATCGGCTTGTGCATAAACTATGATAGCTTGTTAAGAGAAGTGTCTAGACAGGTCAAGGAGAAATATTATAAGCTGCCAACCACACGTTTGAACTCTGCACTATGAACTATAGTAGTGCCATCCACCAATTTAAGAAAAGTGCTAGTTAAAAGAGGTGTTGAGACATCTTTTACACTAACCATATTTGTGGATTTCAAGAGATTATAAACATACTTATGTTGTGATAAAAATAATCCTGCACGAATTTGAATAACTTCTACTCCTAAAAAAAGTGAAGAAAACCCATATCCTTCAAGAAAATTTGTCACCAAGTTTCTGAATAACATATGCCACAAATGATTTATCAATTCACGTAATAACATGATCATTAACATAAACAAGAAAATAGCATGTAATTGATGCATGTTACTATATAAATAAGGAAGAATAAGCTTGTGAATTGTGAAAGTTGAGCTCCTGTAGAGCATTTTTCAAGGCTAAGTACCATGCCTGTGGAATAGCTTTTCTTAGCCTGCACACATGGCCAGATTTGGACGTGTCTTTGAAGCTGAGAGGTTACATCATATACACTATTTCACACAATTTTTCATACAGAAAAGCATTGTTAACATCCATTTATATTCATTCTCATCCATTCATAATAGCTATGGTTAATACTAACTAGATAGTTGCCGGTTTAACAACAAAGTTGAAAGTTTCTTTGTAATCAAATCCAAAATTTAGTTATACTCCTTTGCAACAAACCTTGCTTTGAATCTATCTATTGAACCATCACCAGCCTTTTAACTCTAAACACTCATTTACAGCCCATTGAATTGTAGTTTTCGGGTGGAGGGACCAATCCCAAGCTTCATGTCGCATAAGAGCAGTGAGCTCATTGGACATAGTCTCACGTTATTGAAGGTGAAATATGGCTTGGATTACACACATTGGTTCAAAGGATAATGGAAGAGGTGTTTAATTATATGTGTGCACTTGTTTTGGTTTGAAGATGTTGTTCATTGACCTTGTGGTCATTTGATGGGTTCGGGATGATGGGATTTTGAGTTAAATGAGACTCCTAGATTCAGGTATGTGGGATGATTCATGATGAGTTGATGATGATGTATTTATAGGCATGAAATTTAAATTCGAATTTATGGATTGAAATCCGAATTTAAAATGGGAGAACCAAGGGCAACTTGTAAGTGTGTGAAAAATCAAATCCTATCAAATGGATAGAAAAAAAATATCTTGAGAAAGGCAGTAGTTTCGAGAGCACTAGTGGCATTGATGAAGAAGATAGAGCCCTCGTGTGCACTTGAGCAGGTTGCGCAGTTTAGAGAAGAAGATGGCATGGGGTCTTGCAAAAATGAGAAAGTGAAAATTGGTTTTAAGTGTGGGCTTCCGTGAGTGAGTAGGTCGTGCAAGGAGTTTGGGCTTTTCATTTCATCAAATGTCACGTGTAGTGAAATGTACATCCGATCTAATGTAGAATTCATGCATTTATATGCATTTTGATTTTGAGAATATCCAAGAAAAATGCATAGCATGAACTTGGGATGTAATTTGTGAGTGTTGTAAGGTCTTGTGAGTGGATAACAAAGACACCCAAATTTTCTTAGTTTAAGATAATTGGACTTTTATCTGTAAAGGGTCTCAAAATGAGATTTGTTTTGTAAAAGGGGATTGGGTTGATGGTTTATGAGGTATGTGGCAAATTGAAAAGCGTGAGGCCAATATGAGAGAGGTAGTGAAGCATCATGAATGAGAGTGAAGCTTATGTCCATAAGATGAAGATGATAATGCTTTGAGACACCATTTTGTTGTGGTGTGTAGAGAGCAATGATGTAATGACTTATACCGTGAAGAGAGATGTATTTTTATTTATTTATCATGAAACATATTTTAACAAGATCTTTAAATTGTGAAAAAATGATGGATATACCAGATTTTGTAGCCATAGAGAAAAACCACATGTATTTCGTATAGTGGTCAACAAGAATGAGATAGTAATGAGAGCCATTAGGACCGGTGTAATGAGCGGGTCCCCAAACATCTGTGTAAATAAATTCAAGAGGTGCAAAACTTTAGGAACTAGTGGAACCAAATGGTTGTTAATGTGCTTTATTCATAGAGCAAGAAATACATGAAGATGAGAATTTTTTTTTTTCTTTTTGTGGTAAGCGGAAGCAAACAATTATTAACAAGATTTTGAATCATTTTAATGGATGGATGTCCAAGACGCTTGTGCCATCCATCAATTGAAGTTCGTTTATACACATTAGCAACCATCTTGGAAGAAGAAGCCACCAATGAGTTCAGATTCATTTAGATGCTATTTTCACACGCACCTTTTAGTAGTATCACCCTCGTCTGTTTCTTCACAAGAAAATAAAACGAATGAAACTCAACAAAAACATTATTTTATTTTGTGAAATGGTGCACATAAATTATATTTTTGTGAATATTGGAAACACAAATGTATCATGAAGGTAAATTCCTTTTTGATGGTGAATGTAAGGCTAATGAATCAATGTGTGAAATCACCAAACCTGTATTATCACCAAGAATAATCTCGTTAGTTCTATAATATTCAAAATGAATTGACAAATTTGTAAGATCACCAATGATGTTATGTGAAGTCGCCGAGTCAATAAGCCATTTATTTTCATTTGCATTAGATGTGGTAGTGCAATTTGCCATCATGTCATTGGACTACAACTGTGGGCAAGCCTTTATCGTGTGACCCAATTAGTTGCAGAATTGACATTTGGGCTAAAATGCCTGGAGTTAGAGTGACTTGAATGATTGGATCTTTGCTGGTCCTCGTTCGGCCCATTTGGTGAGTGGTTTGGGCCTTATTGACGAGAAGGTCCAGATGACATATTAAAGCCTTTCTATTGATGGCCAACAAGAGGACTAGATCTTTTGGTTGTGAAATTTGCAGTGGCAATAAGCTACTGCATTGCCATCTTCATCTGGCGAAGATAGCTTTCATGGCTGACGAACAAATTGTGTGGCTCTTTAAACACATGTGATTTCTCTCTTGCCTAAATAGGAGTTACGATTTCTCTTAAATCGGGACCCAAGCCAATTAGGACGTAAAGGGTGAAATCATCATCTGTAAATGGGATGATTGATGAGTGCAATCTCATTAGCCAAGGCTTTAATTGCATGGAGATAATCTAAAATCGATTGATTTCTTTGTTGGATCAAGGTAAGTTCTTCCTTGAGTTGCATGGCCCTTGTTTGGGATCGATTTGCATACATTGTTGTCAATTTCTTCCATTCCTCATGAGAGGTTTTTACTTTAGCAATGAGTGGTGTTATGGTGGTGGATATAGATTCAAGGATTGCATTGAGAATAAGCTTATTTTGCCTGATCCAGTGGATTTTTTGGTTGGAAGACGAGGGACTGCTATCAGAGGAGGGACATTGGGAGACACCATTAACATAATCTACGAGGTCGTACCCAATGAGAAGTGTTTCAAATTGAGCACACCACTATGGAAACTATATAGAAAATAAAGCACTATACAGATGGTTCGAATTGAAACTTTCCACTTTGACTGTATTGATGCTTTATAGAATATTTTATACAAGTCTGAGATTGTATCTTAGGAAATATATACACTTTATGACCTAGAATATACATCAGTTACAAAGTATTAAGATAAAAAATGTATAGGCTTGATTCACACTACACTAATTATAGAATATTCACATAGATTCCGGTTTGTGATTTCCTTTGTGAGTTGCCTTTCATTTATATCACTTTCCTTAATATAGGATGGAGCCACTCCCTTTCCGCCCCCTACTCCAACATGGGTGGGTGTGGAGAATCTTTCCCTGCAGTCCGCCCCCATCCATATGGGGTGGAGTACTCCATCCGCGGTGCATGGGTGAACCTCCATTTGTTCGCCTCCCTACCCTTCCTCTTCTACAAGACACAGAGTAACATGAAGTGATCTAACCAAACAGCAAACAGGGACTTACCTTTGTGGCTTACAGAGACAACGACGACATGATCCCGAACCCATGGCAATGACAACGACATGATCGCGAACACATGGTAATGAGGATGGCTTCTAGACACTAAAAAAACTCGACGAAGAAGAAGAATCAACGACATGTGTGAATCAATGCTTGCCTAATCTCAGATAAGTATGTAAGTATGAAGAGAGAGAGAGAGAGAGAGAGAGAGAGAGAGAGAGAGATCACTGAGGTAGAGCCCTAAGGGAGATGAGATCGAGGGTAGGGGGTTTTCAAAATAAATATTATCCATGTCGTTTTATGCATGGTTTTCATTTATAACATATATATATTATATAAAATATTACGTATGTTTGTACAATGGGGGTGAGGGTCCACCATTTTCCGTCCTCGCCCCTGCTGTATGGGGGTAGTGGGGGTGGGGCCGGGGCCACTCCTGACTCGCCCCCAGCATATGACGGACGAGGGTGGGGCAACGAGAAGCAAGACTCTACTGCCCACCCAAAGTGTACATTGAAACTTTATGTTGTTTATTGCATAAATTAAATCTACTGGTAATTTAGAGTACAAATTGATTTTTTTTTCATAATATTTATGTATGTTTAAAAGAGGTGGTCATTTGAAAATGCAAAATTTAATTTTCTCTGAAAGTCATAAATTATTGTGATATTAGACAAAAGTGTACACGATTTAAAATATCAAAACTATGCAATTGGCTGCGAGCGAGTGTTTTTCCCGATTACGCATAGGAAGTTGTTTCCAATACAGACTTGCACATAATTTATCACAAAATATTCAATAAAAGTTAAATAAATATGAGAATCTTCTGTATTTCTACTAGTTGTTTTAGTAATGAATAATCGTATGACTAATCAATATGATTATACCACTTCATACAAATACATTAATTTTTTAATTTTAATTTGTGATTTTATATAAATACTCTCTATTTAAAATATAGTTATAAAAATATATATTTTTTTAAATCAAAACATTCTTATTCTTCATATTTAGCCCTAAATTGGATTAAGAAGTAAGTGAGATGAGATTATTATAAAATTTTCAAATTCCAACACAAAATATAATAAAAAATTTATTTTTTTCAAATTCTAAAATAATAATAATATTAAAAAAATAATATTTTATACTATTTTATTCAACTTTAATTTAAAATCATCTTATCTCACTATCCAAACGGGACCTAATCAACCATTACATCATTTCTCCGAAAGAATATAAGGTATAGTAAATTCAAAGACCCTCTTATAACCAAACTACCTTCTCTTGATATGAAAGAGCTAGCTTGTCCATTTGATGTGGCATGATTACCTTCTCTATGAGAGCATATTGAATCCTCCACATTTCTCTTTCTTCGAAAGAAACTTTACTATCCTCTATTATCTGCCCGTATTATGAACAATTCTATTCAATTCTTTGAACATCTTTAATTACAATGAGAGAATCACCTTCATTTGAAGATAGCATTTTCTATACCAATTTCCAGACAGACCTTAACAGCCCTCTAAAGCCATAATGTCAGCCACAGCAGGATTATTCACAAAGTTTTTTTGCATTCATAGAGAAGCGATGAATTCCCCTTCGCAATTTCTTATCATAATACCAACTCAATTCAAGAATTATTAACATTTAATAGAGGATTCCATTTAACTTTATAGGAGTTAATATTGGTTTTTTCCACCTAATAGTTTTGTTTACTTAAACTTCTTATTGTTGGATCTCTAATCTTCACTTATGCTTGCTGAAAGTTCCCCACCTCTTCTTTAGCACCTTGTAAAATTGATATGGGATTGTCAAATCTTCTATCAAACACATAAATGTTTTTCGGCCAAATTCTTCTTAGAACACTAAGTAGTTTCCCCAAGTTCACCTTTTTTTTTATAACCATATTACTATATCATTCCATATATTATAAAAGCCAGTATCTACACATTCACTTTTGTAAATTACTCAGAATCTGTCCAGATGTCTTGAGGAATTGCATAACTCCACAAAGTATGACAACTTAGTTTTTCATCTAGTCCACATATAGAATATTAGAAATGATATATGCAGTCATGAAATACGTAAATATTATGTAATCACTTAAAAAAAGTGAGTAAATGCAGACCTCACAAGAAATAAAACTAATTTTTTAATAGTGGACCACACTGTTTTTTAAAATAATTACGTAGTATTTACACACTCTACGATTGTATATAATATTGAACATGGATTATATTTTAGTGATTTTCCTCCTACAAAGATTCCTTTTTGTAAAGAGTACTTCGCTCACAGCTTTCATAGAAAAACTTCAACAAAATTTGGGACTTTCAACTCCCAAAGTCTCTTTCATTCAACTCAAATATTGTTGCTAGTTGATTGTTCACCTCTCCCAACTTTCTTTAACTAAAATTTCAAGCGATATGCAATCTTCATAGAGAACTTACCTAATATAATTTTAAAATATTGTATGCATCATTACTCTTTAGTAATAAAAGGAAAAAAATGGACTAATTTGATGAAATTGTAGTGCCAATCATTAAAAGTTTAATTTAATTGCTTGCAAAGCAAACCATAAAATTATTACAATAGATTAATATTGAAGTTAAAGCCTTCCCAGAACTTGTTTTCTCTCTACCATTTCAGCCTCCTATTGCCCCAATCATCGACATTCTGTCCAGAAGGGGGTGGAGCAGCTGGAGCTTCAACTCCTCACCCCTCTTGTTCGGCCTTAATAGGCCATTTTTCCTTGCTTTTTTTAGCTTTCATAATTTGTTTCCTAACTTTTTGTCTATAACACTCAAAAGTCTCGATCTATTGCTTGCCTAACGTCGAAGATTGATACACATCGGATCAATGAAATTTCCAGCCGCTGATCTATTGGAGGGAAGAAGAGGATTGCCCAAATGTGCAAGGCGTGAGTCTCACGCACGTGCGTCAGTTCGCACAACTGCCAAGAGCTGCCGCATCAAGAGGTGTCCTTAGCGTCATGCCCAGCACCAACAAAATCAAGGGACTCGACTCCTTTGGTCTCAGCTACAACTCTCTCTTCAATATGGTGTGTATCATTTACACGCCACCATAACAGGTGGTCTTCCACTGGTGTATCAGTTCTTCTTCTGGTTTACGTTTCCTTGTTTCCCCTACCAAGGATCAAGATTTACTGGATGTGAGAATCCCCTTCTATGGGGCCAGTTTAACAAAATGCAATGTATTCTCTTGCTGCAACTTTTAGTTGTAACCAAATATTCTGTTTATCAGAATATTATAAAACCGTCTCAAACGGCATCCCCTCAGGGTTTTGGGGAGCACATTTGTGACTTTGAATTTATTTTTTATTTTTTGATGTTTACTGTGTATTTGTATATTTTGAAATAGTTGTTGGAGACTTTCACCCTACTAAAACTTATATTTTGTAACCGTTTAATTTATCTATGAAATGCTTGCCTTTAGAGGAAAAACATATTGAAGTTCTATTCATGATTCTCTTAATATCTAATATAGTATTAAATAACAAAAATAATCAGTTATGTTTTGTTTATTATAAATGATTTTACTCATTTAAAAAAATATGGAAAGTACCATTATTATTAATATATTTCTTAAAATAGGAAAAATATGTTAATGATGTAATCATGATCAAACAATTTTGATTGAACAAAGACACGAGCGAAGAATAACCACTTGGAGAAAAGAAATCTATTTAAAAATGAATAATGCTAGCGATTTCTTAATTTTGTTCCCCATTTTTTTTTACATGATTTTTATATAAATGTTTTTAAATAATATTATAGTTTTTTTTTATATTTATATTATTTTTTTAATATCTTAAAATATTTTTTAAACATATAAAAAAATCACAATATTATTTAAAAATACTTATATAAAAATTATGTAAAAAAAATAAAAATAAAAACAAAATCAAGAACAAAAGTAGGAATCTCAAAATAGAGATTCATATATTTTTCTTTAAAAATTAACCTATGCGAATTTTTCACTTAATTAAAAATAAATATTAATTTTTTAAAATTAAACTTCATTTAATATAAGGTTATAAGAAAATTGTAAGTAACAAATAATTAAGTTTGGGGACTAATGGTAATGGAGGTGGACAAGTCGGTATATTAAGCGGAGCAGAAAATCGGGTGGGGCAGTAGGGTATATGAATTATCCATCGACCTTTCGGGTGGAAACACGAAGCTACACGAAGCTATAATAGCTATTGTGGTTTACCCTCGTGAGTTTCAACAAAGCACCCAACCCGCCTCGTCTCGCCGCCCGAAGCCGAACAACTCTCTGTGCGAGCCATGGCGGAGACGAAGAGAAAAGCTAGAGACAAGCCCAAGCACATGGCGAAAAAATCGAAGCAGCAGCAGAAAAAGCATTCGGATTCTAAAACCCCTGCCAAGAAGGACAAGAAAAGCGATGCTAGGAAGAGGACTGGTCCTCGGTTGCCTAATTCGCTTCGAAAAGTGCTCGACGGCTTGAACCGTAATAGCCCTTCGAACAGAGAGGATGACGAAGAGATTGAGTCCGATGAGGGAGAGTTGCACGCTGAGGACTTGTACGAGTACCAGGAGGGGGTCCCCCAAGAGGAGTCCAAGAAGAACCGGCGGTTCGACCCGGTCGAGAACTTCGAGTATGAGCTTCCCGAGAATTTCAAGGTTCTCTCTCTCTCTGACACTGTTATGTGGTGCTTTGCACAGTAAAGTTTGATACTGGTTGAAGTATTTATTTTGTCGAATTACTAATAATTGTTGAAATTTTGTGTTTTTTGGCCTTTGGAATATTAGTCTTTTATTAAAAAAATTGGGAACAGGCTTGAAAGTTTTTTTTATCCATCTTTATGAATTTTTAGCGAGGATAGTTGTGTTCTTTTGTCAATCTTAACAGTTATGGGATGCTGCAGTAGAGAAGCATGGCCGGACATATGGCCTTTAAATTTTGAAGTCTGCTCGTGGAGTTGAATTTCAACAAGAAATCTGAAGGAATAATTAGCAGATTTCCCGTCGGAAAATTAAGAGTTTGGTGAAATATGGGACAAATATTTGAGATTTAATTCCGCTGGCTATTTATTCTATTTTATCTTTATTTTTTGTAACTGTTTGTTCCAATTGAACTAGCATTTGGGAAATTCTAGTAAAATATTTCTGCATATGGGCAGCTTACTTGATTGGTGGTCTGTCCAAATGTGACTCAAATCGAACATCGAGGGGAAAGTTATATTTGCAGAAGAAAAAAGTTCTTCAAAAAATTGTGTATTTCCACCCCCGATTTGCACGACACACACACCCCCACTTCTTCACTCATGGGTCCATTACTATCCATGTGTCATTTACTATCCATGTGTCATTGCGTCTACTTGATTTCAACATTGCCACCTCTTAATCTCATCTGTTTTGCATGAACTATAGTAAGGGTGTTGTGTTCTTAACAATCTTGTGTTCCCTACTCCCTAATCTGCAAATCTTGGTTTTGATTTTCTCATGTCAAGTATATCTTTTCAGTTTTATTTGTCAAGTAGATTTATTTGTCAAAATGTGTTTATAATTGTGATTTTATCGTTTTATTTATTTGCAGGATGAGAATGTGCTATCAGATGATGACGATGAGGATGATGATGATGAGGACAATGGTGGAAGTAAGACCGTAGATGCCAATGGTGATGAGATTGAAGAGGAGGATGATGGAAAACACGCGAGGATGTTGCAAGGAATCACTGGAATGCCAAGTGAGGCTTTTGAAGGTAAGGTTGCACTTTAAGATATCTTAATTAGTAAAGTTTGAGGTCTGTTTTGCATAGTCTAGTCGTGCTGAACTGGCACTTGCCTTTGGGCTCAGGCAAGGTAATATATTTATTAAATGAAAAAAATTATTGAGTGGTGTAACATTGTAGGGTGTTCCTGATTTATGTTATGCATTTGTATGTATGTATATCCTGTGTTTTGCCTGGCTGTTGAACAAAGTGAAATCAAATTTAAATACACCCCAAATGGCATTTAGAAACTTTTTCGTGGCCAAGTCAACCATCTTTTGTTTCAGATATTGGAACATGATTTCCCTTCACCTTATTATACAGGGAAGAAGAAGAAAAATAATGTTGTCATATCTGAAGTATATCCAGAGTCAGAGTATAATCCTAGTCGTGAAATTTTGGATGGTGATGGCCGCATTAGCATGGAAGACCTTCTTGGCCCTCTTCAGGATAAACCTGGTTTTGGAAAACTTAGAAAGAGAATGGATCAAACGAAGAAATCTGAGGTTATTGAAGCTCCGCTCCCGCAAGTGATTCGGGAGAAGGTGGAGAGGGGGACAGCATATAAATTATCGAAGACTGACATTACCAAGTGGGAGCCCATAGTCAAGAAGAACAGGGAGGCGCCTACCATATATTTTGATGAAAATACAGACCTTGGGTTTTCAACTGTGGGAGCAATAGCCTCTGAGTTTGAACCTAGAACTGAATTTGAGAAGCAAATGGCATCATTAGTCCATGATGACAATGTTATGGAAGCACACAGAAAAGATGGCTCCAGGCTTCTTGAGTTAAACAAGGTATGAAGTCGTGTATAATCCTTGTTTTAATGCCTATCATCTATGCTATCAATGATCTGCAACCATTTCTCTACTGGTTGTTCCTGCTTTTATGGCACAGTTGTGTTAATAGGCATGTGGAGGATTATGGTCATGCATGAGTTTTTAATCAGATGGAAACTTTGAAATTATTTTTTGTGCACTTTAGTGAACTGTTGAACTTTATCATCATGCTGAATGAATTATTGATATAGGATATCCACAAATTCACTTCTCTTAAATTTGGTGATTGCCCCCTAATGAAATATCATTCAAACAATGACTCCAATGAACAGATGCCTGCTTTGTGGGTGGCTTTATTGAGGGTGTAAACAGTATGTCTTTAGCGCAGATGCATTTCAAAACAAAATCGACAAAAAAGCATCTAGAAATAGGATTGATTGAAGGTTTGTTTATAACATTTAGGAAGAGATTCTAAAGGTCGTCAGTTGGGCAGTGCCTACTGCTTCCATATTCTACCATCTCTTAAAGTTTGCACCTGAGTGGGGGTCATGCCCAAAAATAAAAAAGAGTTGACTTGAGTACAAAATGCTATCATATGATTGGAATGACATTGTGATAGCCCAATATGATCTTCAATTCAGTTTTTTCTTGCATCTCAATTTCAATCATGCTTGGCAGGTCTCTGTAGAAGATGAAAAGGAGCGCCAGAATCGTATTGCTAAAATGCGCAGCCTTCTTTTCTGTCACGAAATGAAGTCGAAACACATAAAAAAGATCAAATCGAAAACATACCATCGTTTGTTGAAGAAGAATAGACTGAAGACATCAGCCATGGAGATTGAAATGGATCCAGAAGCTGCCAAAGAGCAGGCATTGAAGCAAGAGTTCAAACGGGCTGAGGTGACTGTTGTTCTTTTAATGATTTTGAAAATAGGCAATTTGTAACACAAGTTTTTGTGATTGGAAGTACTAATTCTATTCCATTACTAACTTGATACAGGAACGAATGACACTTAAACACAAAAACACCTCTAAATGGGCAACACGTATTCTACGTCGTGGTTTGCAAGTTCAAGATGAAGGCACTCGAGCTGCTATATCCGAACAGCTTCACCAGCATGCTCTTTTGTCCAGAAAAATGAACTCTACGAAAGACAATAGTAGCAGCAGCGGCAGTGATGACAGTAGTGATGATGATGATGTGCATGAAAATCCAGCTGTTTCAGACCAGGGCAGGGCATCCAAGTTGCTAGAAAAAGCAAAAGAGAGGACCCTCAAAATATTGGAAGTAGAGGATGAAGTGCCTAAATCGGGATTGCTTTCTTTACCTTTCATGGTAAGCTTTGGTATTCTGATGTTAGTTTCCTTGGGAAGTTGTGCTGTATTATTTTGGCGGTGGTAAATTACAGCTTCCATGGAATTAAACTCTGGGTTTAAATCCTACCGCTCGATACCCTAAAAGATTTAAAAATTGGCATAATATTGTATCAATATTTTGCCATTCTGTTTCAAAAGGCTGGGGCAAATGAAAAGCACCAAATTCATGAATGAGTAATTTATATTTGCGCTTATTCTGCCCTCATCATTTCCCTCACCTTTTTTACACACGCACACACACACACACACACACACATAGTCATTTACTAATCTAAAAAAAAAAAAAAAATCACCCACCAAATTTACAACAGATTTAAGGGCTTGCTTTGGACCTAGTAGTGTAAGCCATTGATGTGTGCCATATTTCAACATATGCACACTTACAATCTTTGCTTTGCTTTTTTGGTAGGAACGTGGTCTGAAGAAAAGAAAGGAGGCAGCTGAGGAAGAAGCTAAACTTGCTCTTCAAGAGTATGAATCATCTTTGAAGCAGATGGAGGATTCAAGTGGGGCAGAAAATCCAAAAGCAAGCACTTCGAGTGGAAGAAGGGTATTTGGTGCAGCAGCTAAAACACATGCTCCAGAATCAAGAAATATGATTAAATCAGATACCTTTTATGCTAATAGTGATAGTGAAGATGACATGGAGGCCAATGAGACTACTGCTGATGTTGGGAACAACAAAAGCAATGATCCCCAGAAGGATGTTCACCTGAATTCTGTTTTACCACATGAAAATACTGAGATTGTTCAAGATTCTGTTTTTAAGGTAATAGGACTTCTTTGGATACTTAATAAAAATAAAAAAATGTCTTCTTTGGGAAATCTTCCTTCTTTCTCAGAAAGTCTTACGTCTTTTTATTCATACGTGAAAAAATCTATGTTTTAACTCTTCACAGAGCTTTGATGATATTGTTAGAGAACCAGGCCCCAAAACAACATATGACGTTGCTATTTTTGCATCAGACAGATGGAGAAAGGTTAGTTTTGCCTCCAATGTGTTCGAAGAATTAAGAATCTTCTCTCTTATTAATTATAAAAAAGAAAAAGAAAAAAAAAAAGAAACAAAAGAATGAAGGGTCTTCCATCTTGGAGTTTTTATTGATCAGTGTGTATGCAGATGGAAAGCAGAGATAAAATGGATGCCAAAAGCAAAAGGTCCTTGAAATCTGTTGGACCAGAACATAATCAAGGCTCAGAGGTATCAGCTCTTGGCTTTTTATTTAGAGATATTTTGCACTGTTCTTTTATTTTGCACGTGCCTCTTTTAACTTTTTATCATTTTTTTACCATTTTTGTTCTAGGAACCTGTGAAGGAAGTGGGTGACCATAGTGATTCAGAGAGCGAAGGACAGATGGTGGATGGGGTTCTTGCTTTGGGTCCAAAACCATCTTATGAACTCCCTTCTCAAGCAGAGCTTATTCGCCAAGCTTTTGCTGGGGATGATGTGGAGGAAGATTTTGAGAATGCTAAACAGGAGGTTCTGAACGAGGAAAATCCTGAACCTGAAAAGCCCGTTTTACTTCCTGGCTGGGGCCAATGGACTCATGTACAGAAAAAGAAAGGCTTACCTTCTTGGATGCTAAAAGACCATGAAAATGCCCAGAGGAGGAGAGAAGAAGCAATTCAGAAGAGGAAGGATGCACGTCTCAAACATGTTATTATCTCCGAGAAGTTAGATGTAAAGGTTTGTGCTCTTAAATGCATCTCAACTAGCTGTGATGGAAAAAGATGAATTCATGGATTTTTCATTCATTTTTCTTGTAAAAAAATTATCTTATAAATGCACTAATAAAAGATTGTCACATAAATGGTTTATACTTTATACCTCTCTGAGCAAGAAATTGAGCTGACCTCTAAAATAAAGCAGTCACTGGTCATGAGATTCACTACTTTAGAGCGGTCGGTGAGAATGATAGTATCTGTGTTACTTCTGAAAATTTTATAAGGCCAAATGTTGAACATCAACGAGTGAGTTCTCATTATCATATTGAGGTAGATGCATGGTCTAATGCCCTTCTAGTAAGTCCTAGCATTCTGTCATTCTGCTCTTTACATATGAGAGTCTGCTTTTTTTTCATGCCCTTTCTACTGGCTAAATGATGTTCGTTTTGTTTGAATTTGGTAGGCTCAGAAACTTCTTACAAAAACATTGCCCTATCCTTTCACGTCCAAGGAAGTTTTTGAGCAGAGCATCCGCATGCCCATTGGACCTGAATTCAACCCAGCAACGACCGTGGGAGCTCTTAATCGGCCTGAAGTAAGTGCCTCTCTGAAATTCCACTGCAGATTGGTTTGTTTTTTGTTGAAGATATTATTAGATTATTTTTCTTACGTATAAAATAAAATAGATATTATTAGATATTCAATCAAATGAACTACCTCTTTAGAAAGAGAATTTCCAATAAGAACATTTGTGCTAGTCCCTCTTGCATGAAATTGGCTGTGGATGTACTTTATTTCGTTTCTCAGCTTGAATAATTATGTGCAGGTGGTGAAGAAATCCGGTGTGATCATAAAACCAATTGAGTTCAAGGAAGTGAATCCTCATGAAAATACAGAGGGGCACAAATGGAGTGGCCAGAAACGGAAGTTGAAGAAGAGTAAAAGCACCAAAATGACAAAAAAGACGAAGATGGCCGGGGGCAAAACCATGAAAGTCAAATGAGAATGCGGAAATTATCTTTTTGTAATTCCTTTCTTCCAAATTATCTGGAAGGCATTATTTCCCAATTTTTTCTTGTTTGGGAAGATAAATAGAGTAATACAACAAAGTGAAAGGAAGAAACTTTAGTTATATAGAATTGGATAGATGTATTTTGAAAAGGTTTTGTGAGGATGAGCTATTTATTTTATTTCAATCCTTGCAGCTGTGAACATTAGAGGTGTGACCATTGCATATTATGGAAGGCTTGTGTTTCTAAATCAGCCCATTTTTAAAACACAGTCCAATTCACTTTTACACGACAATAATGATAGCATTACTAATATTTTTTTTACTTATTTATAACTTTTTTTCGTATTTAATTTTTTTTTTTAATTTTTAATTTTATTTAACGATTAAGAAAGTGAATATTAATAAAGTTGTATATATATATTTGTATTTTTAATGATTAAAAATGTTAAAAAAATACTTAAAAATAAAATGATAAAAAGATAAAAAAATATTCAAATACACTAATATATTATAAAATAATAGTAAAATGATAGTACCTTCTATCATTACTCTTTACACAATTACCCAGTTGCAGGCTTGCCATTAGTCGACGATCTCCATTTCTGAGACGTTTTCTTTTACCAATGTATAGTTCAGATTATCTAATAAGAGGCAACAGTAAGAGGTGTGCTGAATATTGCTAGACCACGTGCAGCACTTCCTGCTCTAACTAAACAATAGCATTAATTCATTGACTAATGCTCAAAATTCAAGATTACTTCCATGTGAGCAACAGTGAATCTGTGTGTGGGTTGTATTTTGAAGAACGAGTAGCAGTTATTATTCAAAGCTAGGGTGAAGATAAGATAAGATTGTGAAGTGGCACAATTCATATGACATTTAGGTGGTGCTTCTTTTTCTACCCATCAACCCAAGTAATAAATGTGTGTGAGCTTGAGGATTGTGCTGTATGTATCCCTGCTAATTAGGTGGCGGGGGGCTTCAGTTAGGTGGCTTATAGTTTAATGACTCAACTCCGCATTCTCTTCTTCTCTAATCGACATGGTTAGGTTGGGTTGAGGCTTGAACTGATTGAAGTTAAGGTATATGGGATTCTGGTAGCGGCTTGTTGAATTTATGGTCTCACCCATATCCTGGCCCCCTGGGTCCTATGGTCGCGTTTCTGGTAGTTGGTTTGGCTCTTGTCTACATCAACAGACTTGACTCTTTGATTACTCTAGTGCGCATATAAAAGCGAGAGATTATATCAAACCTCTCGTTCACATTTCATTGGAATTGGGTATCTAACTTGTTTATGAATACCTTTTTTTTTTTTTTTTTTAAATTCTAAGCAAGCTCAATATATTATAATTAAAGAACACAAAAATATATGAATTAAGAGGTAAAGATATCCCGACAAACATCATCTCTTAATTAGGGCAACATTAAGAAAATCTAGTACACCTAATCAGGGACAAGACAAACGTAGGAAAAAACATTAAATACAATTATAAATTATGCAGTATCGTCAACTCCTCTTTAAAAAAATAAAACTAGACCGAGCTAATGTCAGAATATTTAACTCGCAGCTGAATGTAACCCCAGGAGGTGAGGCCATAAAATTGAGACAACTACCCTTCCACTTCTAAATCTAGAAAGAGAACGTCCCCATAAATTTCTTCATCCCTCATCTGATTAAAGTTGCTGGAGGGAAGAGTAGAGCTTCCTCTCCTTCTCCTTTTAATTCTTGTAATGTATATACATTTTTAAGTTAGTGTTTTTCTATTTCTCTCTCTACTGCTTAGTTTTCGTCAGATCTATTACTTTCCGGCCACCTTCTGCCTACAAACGCCCCACCCCCCATCCCTCAGCCACTGATCTACTGGTACGGGATGGAGTTGCACCAAAGTGATCGACGCGTGGCTCTCTCCCACCGCCGCCATTAACAGCTACATGAGTCGTACTAGTAGCTTCGTCTCGATGAAATCTTTTAGATTTGGGCCTCTTTATCTCCATTCCACTGGCATGTGGCTACC
The DNA here is from genome assembly GCA_036898215.1 of Platycarya strobilacea. Classification (NCBI taxonomy): domain Eukaryota; kingdom Viridiplantae; phylum Streptophyta; class Magnoliopsida; order Fagales; family Juglandaceae; genus Platycarya; species Platycarya strobilacea. Next base: position 31,350,730 of record CM072555.1, on the reverse strand, counting down.
ACGTGCCACTATAGAAGCATGGGTATATGGAAGTTTGACAGCAGTTCAGTCCACCCGATGTTATGTTTTTCGTTATGTTATCACTTTCTCTAGTCAGTGATCTCAAAGAAGAAATTGAAAATCTCTCCAAAAATCTTTTTAAGACAACAAATAATAGTGCACCTACCACTTTCATCGCTTTTAGTGGAGGTTCCACCGCCACCAACGATGGTATCATTATTCGCAATTTTTTATAAATAACTTATTTTCATATTTTAAGACGGTGTCCTCTTTGTAGGAGGACTTGAGTGAAAACCATTAAGTTGTCCGATTATTTTCTTTTTGTTTTTTTCCATCTCTTTGCATTGTTATTGTTTTGAGGCGTTAGTTGGAAAACTTCATCCCCTCTTCATGTATCATCTTTTTTAAGTTTTAATAAAGTCTACTTGTTGGCTTAGAAAAATAAAAAACAAAAAAGCTAGGGCCACAACGCAACAGTTTTTTCTCGTCTCCTAGTGCAAAAGTAGGAAACACAAACTATATACATATATATTAAAAAATTAATGACTTAACTCATTTTATAAAACTAGTTTAATAAGAGAGAATTGTTCATTCCTTATAAATATACTGAAGTTTTTGTTTCAGACAATTGTGAAATTATTCTTCAACAATGATGACCTGTTTACATTTTAATTTCTACCTGAATTTGTGTTGTGATATTAAAAGACCAGATGGGGGTTGCCGACAAAGATGGGTGCAAATAGTAGACAAGAATGCTTCTTACTTAAATTATATGGACGAGCACTAGCCAGCTATATGCTAATGACCTGAGAGCGAAAGACCAAATGAAGGATACGCTAATAATACTAGCCAGTTAAAAAAAAAAAAAAAAAAAAAACCAACTGAAGAAGACTTGGAGGAGAAAAAGAAAAATCAAGGCAATTGTATTAAGAGAACAAAAGGCAAAAAAACAAAAGCATTATTTTTCTGTCTACCCGAAATCAAATACATATGTTTCCAACAAATGCAATGCAGCCTATCAAATTAAATAAATGCAAGGCAACAAGGTACGTAACTGTAAGAGGGATGGAAAAAAAAAAAATCTGCACAGGAGGCAAGAAGGTAAATTCCTGAAATGCAATTTGAAACCATTTATTGCATATGTTTACAGTGTGGTGTCATAGCATAAAAAGGAAGTCCACGATAGAATTTTATTACAGTCTCTACGTTTAGAGCTCTTCGAACCCTTCTTCGTCCCCTTGCTCCTCTACCCTTTGAAATTCCCTCCTCCAAGTTTCCATCTGAAAAACAGAAAATTTAGATTCATGATATAATCTGATTCCATGATACTATTCATAAATAACCTAAGCATATAGATATCGGTTATGGAATCGAATTCAGATGGCAAACTTTCTTTTCTTGAGAAGCAGAAACAAACAAATTCAAGAAAACCCTAATCATAGCAACACTTCAACGAGGGCTAATGATTTCAGGCACAAAAGATGTGTTGTCCTAGAAAAGAAAGTTCTCTAGTTTTTTTGTTCTGAAGAATGTTGGTATGTCCTAGTTATCATAAATTAATTTTTGGGATATTCCTAGAAACCAAGTGACTAGACTTATTCCAGGTTAAGAAGTCCAGTTTGTATAGGCTTAAAGACCTAATTCAGTTTTATACACAGTTATTATATGTGAGAATTAGTAATTCAATGATACAAAGCTGAAAAGTCATTGACTCATTGCAACTAATTCTTCACATAATAAAGAGGGATAATAAACAGTTCAGACAACTAACCACAATTTCTTTGCTTCATTCATCCGATTACCACAAAACCACAATTACAATGAACCTTAAGTTGGTTTAGTAGGGAAGAAGCTGCCTCACCTGATCATCAGAAAACTGCAATTGTTCTGCAACAAACAGTATATTCTTGTAATCTCCTGGAGCTAATTGCTTGCCTAAGTTCCGTGCAATGTCCTCGTAGCCAATCATATCCACACGGAAGCCATTGCTCATGAATAACTTTTCCATCCATTGCCTTGCACTTGACTGCATAAATACCAGAAAAAGTTGGTCCTGTAGGGAAGGGAAGAAACAGATCCACAATAAACTTCATTCAAACTAAAAGTAAACTGACCTTGATTCCCATATCAGTTTCTGCCAACCAGGCGGGCAACTCTCCTAAGAAAAAACATCCGTTCGTGGCCATATTACTCACACTAAATAAAACCTCTTCAAAACTTGCCAAAGTCATCACAGGCAGCCCCTACAATAACATAGAAAGATGACCGTCTTACCTACTTAAGCACCCAAATATTCTGTTTCTCGGCAGGGTTTTGAACTTTTGTTGAAGGCGACATTAAAGTCTTAAGTACCTGCATGATCCATGTACTTGGTTGATTCCCATTGAAACCCTTTGCACGGAGACTCTGCTGTATGCTAGAGGACTCCATTGGAACGTGAAGAAATATGCAGTTTCTGGGAATTTTTGCCCCAACACCTGATGATTTTTAAGAAAAGTCAGAACATGTTGAAATGTTTTCTTTTATTCCCCTCTGCAAGAACGACAGGAAGACGTGCGTGAGAAATTGTGATGCTCTTGCTGCACACTACTTTTCCAAGACAGACAACAGCACGGGGAATCCAGACAATGTCGCACAGTTTGATGTGCCGACAACAAATTTTCTGAACCGAAAGCAAATATCTATTCAAGTGCATACATTTGAGAAGTTAAAGATCATAAACCACTACAATTGGTTAAGCAAAACAAACCGGCAAGCTTCTCTGCTGCACTTCTGAATACCCTTTCTGGTGATAAATCATATATGACGGTTGAATTTGGCCATCTAAGCCTATATGGTCGAGTGTCCATGCCATCCGTTAACAGAACAACCTGCCCATACGTGCGAAAATATAACCTGTCAAACTTCACAAGCGTAAAATCAGCCCAAGTCCCACTACTTTGATAACCCAAATACCTGCTTGACACCATCAATATGGTTCACTGTACGAAGCAACTTATCATCGATGAACTTAGTTGCGAGGCAATAGTGGTGCGAGCATTGTCTCATATCCGTCTTAACATGTGGAGAAACAAAGCAACCAGCATATGGATCTACAAATAGAGGCTCTGCAAATGCAAGCACTAATCACATTGATGTCGAAATACTTCATAACGCGTCAAATGTCAAAGAACAACGTTATCCCTGGGAAAAGAAATTAAAGATATGCCAGAGAAAAAAGAAATAATTGGTATTCGTTGAAAATTTCTTGGTGGGTAATACAAGCTTTGCTCCTTAGGCTGAAAGTACGCGTACTATATACAATCATTTCGTGTGCAATAGGGAGGCCGCGAGAAGAAGGGTTGTATAGCAACTGTGAAAGCTGGCATACAAAGGTAATTGTAGTGAGCACCCATAAATGCGGAACCTAAGCCCAAAGCTTAGGCTATTAAGAGAAGAGACTAAACTAGTACATACCACCGAACAACGAGGGACTCTCCAACAGCTATCATAAAATAACTTGCTCAGCTTAAAATAATGCCAAATGCTGCTCTAGAAAGCAGCGGTACCCATATACACGGTTCAAGTTAGTGGCGAAAATAGACATGACATCCTATAATCTAATAAAACAATAGACAAGTCCCTCCACAAAATGCAGAAACGACAAACAAAGATTAATGTAGGTAAGGAGAAATGACAACAGGAACGCTTCGGTTGAAATACTCGCTTACTGTTTGATAAAATGATTCAGAGACAGATAGAAGTTTATGAGCTCGCCTGGTCTATTGGTCTCCTGGAAACGAAGAGAAGCTGAATTAATGGCGGTTAAAAGTAATGGGTCATTGTAATCCCCGAGTTTTGCCCTAAAACCGTTGACTTTTTTCTTGGAGGCCCATGTTAATGGCGGGTGAAAGATAGCAACTGCCGGCGCACGCGCGAAACCCACTAAACTTTCCATTTATTGGAGGCTAAAATTCACCGACGATGGCTGCGAGAAACGGAATATTCATCGTCCGTTCAAGGGTATCTCTCAACAATACCAAAGCAGTCTCCTACGCCAAGCTACGAGTCTTCAGCCCGACCAAAAGCCAAAAGATTGAGAAAATGCAGTATGTCCATGAGTTTATTATAACTTTATTCCTTCATTTTGATCATTTATTTTTAATTTTTTTTCATCAATTAGTAATTAAAAAAATAATTTTTTAATATATTAGTTAAAAAGAATTATCTTAGCAAACATGGCTAATGATTAAAACTGGAAGGCACATTACTACTGTTTAAAATTAATCTACACAATTAAACTTAAATAAATAAATAAATCTCAAAATTTATTTTCTTTTTCTCGAGCTTTTACATTTCTTCTTATTATTCTTTCTCGGATTGCTATTCTTCTTTTAAGAAAACGGAAAACCTCGATTTTGTATATGGAAAGACTGCAACGTAGCTAAGATAATCAAGATCTATGAAGAGTTATGAATTGCCAATCTCCATAGTTTTCGAATACAAAGACTATCACCAGCACAGGAGTCCTGATGCGACCGGATGACTCTTAAAACAACTTATCATGCATAAAGTTTTGTAGAGTGCGTCTCATGTCACTTAAGCAATAGGTCAGTTTGTGTCTGCATAATATTCTTAAGTCTGATTTATTTTTAGAAATAAAATGAAATAAAAATTAAAAAATATATCATTTTTAATATTAATTTTATTTTAAAATTTGAAAAAAATATTTTAAATTAAAAAAATTAAATCATTTAGATGATTTTTTATATAAATTTTTTTTAAAAAATATAATAATAAATTTAAAATAATATAAAATAAGATAAAATGATTTTAATACAACCGCCTGATTTTTTAAGATGTAAGTGGTCCAATGTCACCGTAGTCTATAATTTAAGACTAAGACATGTATGTCCTAAAAGATGTCCTTTTGTGGCTAGTCGTAAAAATATATTAATTTTTTCCGTCAAAGAGAATTCTTGTCTAAAAGGGTAAAGATCTATTTTGTCTTCACAGAGAATTTTTGTCAATCCCATTTTCACCTGCCGTGTGTCATTTTTTAAATAGATATCATTATTAAATAACCAGAATTAGATCGTATAAGGAGAATTAAGAAAAAATTTCCTTACATTCATTATGAATATTGTAGTTTATTTATAGACTTTATAAGAAAATAAAAGAATCTTTATTTTTTTATAATTATAGTAAATAATAATCAAAACAATTGTTTTCTGCAATGAGATATTGTGCAATCTATTGTGACTCTGTTGTAGATGTCTTAGGGACTTGTGTCATGCCTTGTGCCTTAGTTGATTAGGTTTGCTGTGAGTCTTGACTTCCAACGGAAGCATTTATGCTAATATGCCGTCTCGAGTCCAAGGAAGTGTCAACTAGCTTGAGACTAGTCTTGAAACTTCTAAATTTTTTAGAAACAATTAGCTTAGTGAGTACATCAGCTATATGATCTCTTAGGTTGCATAGTGCAATTTTGAAATTGTTAGTTGCTACTCAATCCCTAATAAAGTGGTAATGTATGTCCATATGCTTTATTTTGGAATGATACGTAAGATTGGCAAATAGATAAGTTGTTCCAAGGTCGTCGCACCAAATAGTAGGTGCTTAGTAGGTGCTTAATGTAGTGGTAAGCCCAACTTATTAGATGTTTGCCAAGACAGATACAGAATCCACCGGTTGATCTCCTTTCATCAGGACAACCTCTCCAGTCCGCATCTGAGTACACATGTAGTGTGAAAGATGAAGAAGTGGCAAACAGAAGACCTTGATTAATAGTACCTTTGAGATATCTCAAGATTCTCTTGAGAGCAGTTCAGCGAGTGAGCGTCAGGGTATGCGTAAATTGACATATTTTGTTCACGAAAAAAGAGATGTCAGGTCTTGTTAAGGAGAGATATTGAAGCTCTCCAACCAAACTTTGATACAGAGAGGGATTATCAAATTCGGGAGAGTCAAACTTGGAAACTTTGATGGAAGCAGTCATGGGTGATGTAATGGGCTTGACTTGCAGCATGTTGTTGCGTGTAAGAAGGTATTTGATGTATTTGCATTGGGTTAGTAGCAATCCATCTGGGTATGATCAATTTCTAGGTCAAGAAAGAATGAGAGATTGCCTAAGTCACGGATTGGAATGGTAAGACTCATGTCATAAATTATGGTACTAATGATAGAGACATTGGAGGTAGTGATGACAATATCATCTACATAGACAAGAAGAAATACACTAGTATTTCCATGATTGAGTATAAACATAGATATATTTGCTTTAGACGATAAGAAGCCATACTCAGTCAACCATGAGCTGAGTTGAGCAAACCATACCTTTGGAGTCTGTTTGAGTTCGTATATAGCTTTGTTAAGTATGCATACAAAATCTGGGTGGACTGAGCTCATGAAGCCTCGAGGTTGCTACATAAACACTTCACCAATTAAGGCACCATGTAAAAAAATATTTTCAATGTCTAGTTGATGCAGAGGCCAACCATGAAATACTGCTATGAACAAAATGAGCCGAATTGTCGTTGGTTTGATCATGAGACTAAATGTCTCGTGGTAGTCTATGCCAGGCTATTGGTGGAAGCCTTTGACAACCAACCTGGCATTTCTTCTCTGAAATGATCCATCGGCATTTGTCTTAGTATAGAACACCCATTTGCAACCAATTGGGAAGAGGGGATACAAGTGTCCAGGTCTGGTTGTGCATTAAGGCAGTATGTTCTTGTTCCATGACTTTTCGCCACTCAGAAAATTTTGCAGCAATTGAATAACTCGAAGGATTGTTGGGACCAGAGGCAGCGATGGTGAAGCACTGTTCAGAATGGTACGACACAGTACCATTGGTGAAGATTTGGGTCAGGAGGATTTTGTGTGCACAAGAGCAATGATATGGGATCGATGATGAACAAGAATGGGAGATGTTGTTGTGTTTGAAGGAATGTAGGTGAGGTATTTGATGAAATGAAGACACGCCAAGATGATGATGAAGATGTTGAAGATATTGTGGGGAGGAACTTGGGCTTGGGCCTAGGATAGATGATATGGGCTGTTTTGGTGTGGAGTTAGGATAAGGATCAAAAGGAGGAGTGGGAAGTAGGGGTAATGTGGCCTGGGTAGAGGGAGTGTTTATGGAGATAGGAGTGGGCAGAGGACGTGCAAGAGGGAAGACATTTTCATGAGATGTTACATCACATGATATATACAAATGGTTTTGGGCTAAATCAAGGCATTTGTAGCCTTTGTGTGATGAAATGTATCCAAAGAATAGACATGGGGTGGACCTAAAATTGAGTTTATGAGATTGATAAGGCCTTAAATTATGCCAACATTGGCAACCAAAAACCTTTACAAAATTTTAAGTTCGGTTCAGTTTTGTGGACTAAAGAAAAGGGTGAATTGTAACGTAGAGTTTTGGTGGGAAGTCTATTTATAAGAGAAACTACAACGTTAAAGGCATCATCCCAATAAGTGAAAGGGAGAGAGGCGTGGGCCAAGAGTGCAAGCCCAACTCCAATTATGTGACGGTGCTTTCTTTCAACAAATTCGTTTTGTTGATGAGTGTGGAGACATGTAAGTCTATGATTGATTCTAAGTTTTTGACACATTTTATTAATGGGCTTAAATTCCCCACCCTTGTCAATTTGAAGAGTGAGTAATTTAGTATTGAAAAGTCTTTCAACAAATGACAGAAAGTTAGAGAAAATATGAAATACATCAGACTTTAATTTCATTGAAAATATCCATGTATAACATGTAAAATGATCTACAAAGAAAATATAGTATTTGAAACCCAACCAAGATACATGAGGGGCTAGGCCCTAAAGGTCTACACAGACTAAAGCTAGAGACCTGACTTAAGGGAAAGGATAATTGATGTGATTTTGCCATTGGAATGTATGGACATTTGAAGACTTCCCCGTGATATTTCCCCCCTCTCCTACGGTTTCCTTAAACTCATCGCGGCAATAGAGGGAGGGTGGAGCTTCGGCTCCATTCCTCCTCTGTCATCTCCCTTTTTCTCTTTTCCTATTTATTTTCCCGACCGTCGAGTGTGGTTTTCGGGTGTTTTAGTGTTGGCAGTTGTTTTGTAGGTATATAGGTAGCGGAAGCCCTAAGGCCACCATGTGTGATGTCGCTGTATTCCTCGTCTGTCGATTGTGAGATCGCCCGAAATCTTTTGCCGAACGGAGCAACGCGTGACCATAACGCATGGGGTACAGTTTTCAAACATTTTCTCGCTTCAAGCGAATCCTTCTTCGCCAGTGGTTTCACCAGTGGTTTTGATAATGGATCTAAGGTTGTACGTGATCTTTTGGCCTGTTGTGGATCACTCCTATTGTGATGCATGGTATTCATGCGCCACCACAAAATCATTTGTTATAGTTTTTTTCGTTGTGTTTTATTGATGTTTTGTTGTGTTTGTTGGTTGTTCGTATATATAGAGAAAATTTTAAATGAAGAAAAATTTTGTTTGTGTGTTAATATGTATTTAGTTGACTGTTTGGTCACATTGTAGGCTTCTTGCTTTTTTAGTTTCAAGGAAGTGAACTATTTCTTAAAAAAAAAAAGGACTTATTCAGTGGGACAAATTGACAAACGATGTTGACGTAGAACTCAAGTGACGATAGTGAAGGATGGATGACCTATTCGATGATGTCACTGAGTGAGAGAGGTAGATTAGGAGATGTTGGCAGAAGGGGAGAAAAAGCTGGTGACTAGAAAAACGTGGAGGCTGTCACGTGTTGGATTGATGAGGAGGGTTTTCTTGGTCAGTAAATCCTTCACAGAGAAATGTGACGAGTGAAATTCAAAGAAGCATTGATTATCAATACAAAAACGAAGAATAGATATTAGGATTTTGGTAATCGAAGGTACGTGGAGTAAAATTTTAAAAAAGAAAGGGAGACGAGGAAGTTGAGAGAGAAGAGTCACCATGATTGTGAATGGGAATACCAATCCCATCACTTACTCAATGGATTCACTACCAATGTGCTGCTTCGAAGTTAGATTCAAGTTAGACAGATCGTTGGTAATATGGTAAGTGGCTATTGAGTCTAGGTACTAGCTATTGTTAGAAGCAGAGCTTGGAGCAGTGTAATTTGTAGAGAAATTAGTCGAACCAGAGAAATTATTAGGAGATTCATATTCGTAAGAGTGACTAAACTTGTTCCTGCACTGCAATGCAATGTGACCAATCTTGTTGCAGACTTGGCAAGTTGGTCGCTGGGTGTTGAACTGCTGAGAACTACTGTTCTGATGAGAAGTACGACCTCTTCTTAGATTGAAAGAGGATTTGTCTCATCCTCGTCCTTATGGACCTCCTCAGGGAGAGCCACGACCACAATAAAATGTGGCTGAGGTGAAGTTAGTAGAGAAATCTATAGAGGGACTCTATTTTTTGGTAGTATGATTAAGATGACTTTCTTGAATGAGAATGAGCTTATACAACTCATGAGAGGTTAGAGGATCAGTACGGGTTTTGATGGAAGTAATGAAAGGTTCATATGTTGGACCTAAGCCATTGAGAAGACAAGAAATAAGTTCTTTCTTAGAGATGGGAGTGTCTGTAGCATTCAAGGAGTCAACAAGCAAACGAACTTTGCCAAAATAGTCTGAGATGGATTGTCACCTTTGGAGAGATTGATAAGTTGAAATCTGATTTGGAATTCTTTAGCTTGAGAATGCTGAAGCTAATGAATTCCTTAAGCCATGAGCAGTGGTGGAGGATAGTACATGCTTAGGATGGAATCAGAAAGAGAGGAAAACAATACACTAAGGACCAGTTGGTCTGTGCACTTCCAAGCAAAATAGTTTGGGTTGGTTTTCTAAAGTTGATCGGAGACTAGAGAAAGGAATTCAGGAGGACTTGGTAACATGCCATTGACATAGTAGTACGAATCCTGTCCGCGTAGATAAGCAAATATTTGAACTTTCCAGAGAATGTAATTCTCTGTTGTGAGTTTTGTGGTGAAAATATGTAAAAAAGAAGACGTGACAAAAGGGATAGGAGGGAGGAGAGGAAGAAAATGAGATAGTCAGCGATACAAAAGGTCGAGCTAAGTCTGATGGCTCATAATATTATACGAAATAAATAGCCAGAGAGAATTGAGGGAATTTTTCCTTATATTCATTATGAATATTGTAGTGTATTTATAAACTTTACAAGAGAATAAAAGAATATTTATTTGTTACATTCACAATAGAGAAATTAAATTACAGTAGATTAACCGAAACAATTGTTCAATGCAATGAGCTATTGTGCAATCTGTTGTGGCTCTACTGTAAGTGCCTTAGTGACATGTGTAATGCCTTGTGTCTTTGCTTAATTTGGTTTGCCGTGTGTCTTGATTTCCAACGGAAGCATTTATGCTAATAATCATTTAAGTAATAGATAGAAGAAGCCACATAAAATGATAGACTTTAAGAATGAAAAATGATATTATTTTATCCGAATTATATATATGCAAGTGAGAGCGAAATAAACACACGATTGTTGTTTTTTTATCGCTCAAAATATTCTATTATTATGCCCCCGTTTCTGCGATCAATAGAAAGATCACGGTTGTCTGTCACAACTAATGGTGATGTTGCACCAAATCATCATATCTATATGTCCATTGATGACTAGGAAATGAAATGTAGGATGGAATTTATGGTGAAGAATTTTAGGTGTGCATATTCCAGCAATTATACGCTAAAGATGTAAACAAGAAAAAGTTACCCACTTCCATTTGGTTATTTGCTGATCAAACCACTGTTTGATCCTAACTATGCATTGTCTTCCTATTTTCCCTTCCATCCCCCTCTTTAATTCTCAAAATATCATATTGCAGTGTCATTTTCTCAGTTGCAATTTCATTATGAATTTAATTCACCACAATTTATAATAATAAAAAAAAAAAGAATAATGCTACTTATAATTTTTTTTAATTATCTCTTTATTATTTTATAACGTGACATTAAATAATTAGAAACGATTTATTGTGCTTTATTTGTAAATTTATAATTTAATGTCATAATTAAAAAAAATGATAATAACTTTTTTCTTTAAAAAAAATGTGTAGAAACTTTATATCATCCCTACCTAATAGGAATAGTTGCATCGAACCGACCCGAAGCTGTATGGTAAGGATGACCCATGACCACAGGGCGGTTGAAACTTGAAAGTTAGTGGAGAAAGGTTAGGTGCAGCCACGAGTTGGACAGACACTCGAACAAAGACACAAGCTTGCAAGTAATTTGCTTTAAAAACCTGCGCGCATTGCTGACCGAACAACCTCAACAACCTCCCACTCAGCCACATCGACGACAACAAATAAGAGCAAACCGGACCTGAGGAGGAGACTTGCCATTTCTTTCGCTGCAATCTAGCTCCAGTTCTTCTTCTCCTCCATAACCAGTATCAAATGGATCCCAACACCCAAATCCATGAAAACCCAGAAGCGAAATCATTAGAAGAACAGAACCCACTTGCCATTGTGCCATCAAAGGAACAAATCACCTCGCCCCCATTTGCAACTGCTTCACTTTCTCTTTCTCTTAATACAATTCTCCCCACACCGTTCACTCTCCAACCCAAGATTTACTCCTTATTTTCTCACCAGCCAAACAGGGTCAAGGTCCCCACCCAAGCTTCCTCTCTTGCCCACCTCTCTCTCGCCGCCACTTTCACCTCTCCCTCTCCCTCCAAACTCTCATTTAAGTCAACAATCTCTGCCAATCCTCTCCAAAACCCACTTTCCCTCGGTCCTCGCCGCCCCTCTGACCCTTCCAATGGGGCTGGAATTCGTCGAGCTGCCATCGTTTGGTTCCGCAACGATCTTCGCGTCCACGACAACGAGTGCCTCAACACCGCGAGCAACGAAGCCATGTCGGTCTTGCCCGTCTACTGCTTCGACCCTAGAGATTACGGAAAATCCTCTTCTGGGTTCGATAAGACCGGGTCGTACCGCACCTCATTCTTGATTGAATCAGTCTCTGATCTCAGGAAGAATCTCCAGGCAAAAGGGTCGGATCTGGTGGTGAGGATTGGGAAGCCCGAGACGGTTTTGGTCGAGTTGGCCAAGGCGGTAGGTGCTGACGCTGTGTATGCGCACAGAGAGGTCTCGCACGACGAGGTTAAGGCTGAGGGGAGGATTGAGGCTGCGATGAAGGAAGAAAGTTTGGAGGTTAAGTACTTCTGGGGGAGTACTTTGTACCATCTTGACGATTTGCCGTTTAAGTTGGACGAGATGCCAGCGAATTACAGTGGGTTTAAAGAGAAGGTGCAGGGATTGGAGGTCAGGAAAACAATCGAGGCATTGGATCAAGTGAAGGGGTTGCCGGCTCGGGGTGATGTCGAGCCTGGCGATATTCCCTCGTTGGTGGATTTGGGGCTTAGCCCATCGGCAACAATGGCTCAGGTATGAACTTCGGTTTCTTTTTTCCCTATTGTATGTTTTATTTGCAGTGCTATTGCTGTTTCAGTTTGTATATGCTATGGAGAGATTCTTAGGCTCTATTGTTTTGATCACAATTTTGTCTGTGTTCTTGTTTACTTGGTTTTTTTTTTTTTTTGTTATATATATTTTTTGAATTTTTGGTGTTGGTTATGTGAAGAGTGGATAAAATTTTTAGTAAAATTTAGGTTGCATTTAGATGTCAAGAAGTATTGAGAAATATTAGGAATAATTTGAATAGAGATTGAGGTGAGTTTATGGATTCGATTAATAGTAATTTGAGTTTTGTAGATATATGAAATATGTTGAGTGTTAATTTTGATTGATTTGATTATTAATAATAGTGAAATGGTAATTTCTTTTATATTTTATAGTGATAAAAAAATTATTATTAAAAATTATTTCTAACATTTAAAAAAAAATTTGCACAATTTTTTAATTTTTTTTTTAAAATTAAAATTGATAAAAATCAATCTTTAATTATGTTTTAAATTCACAAGTGTTTGTTTTTTGCACTTCAAAATTTATTTAATTTAAATTTATTTATAATTATAATAAGTATTAGGAAATAAAAATTAAAAATGAGCTTTATTAGTAAATAAGGCATGCGAGAGAGGTAAAAAAAATCCGTATACATTTGTTTACCGCATTCACATTGCATGCATTCACATTGCATTTAATGCGTTCACACCGGAATTTTTGCTAGCTTGGCGTGTAAACATTGGATTGAAGAGAGTGGTTGAATTATTTTTGCATTTGGATGGTAAAACTTTTCATCCATACAAAAACTTTTGCAAAGTGTTGAGAAATCTTAATCATCCTGGATGACCAATATTTCTCAAAGTCTTTTGATAATTTTTGTACGGATGAAAAGTTTTAACGTCTAAATACTAAATACAAAAGCACTTCAATCATTCTTAAAACCCAAGGAAAAAACAAATATGGTATGAACATATTAGATGCAATGTGAACATATTAAATGCTGTGTAAACGCATTAAATGTAGTGCGAACGCATTAAATGCTTTATACAAATTTTTTTCACCTCTCTCGCAGCCCTCTTCAATAAAGCTCATTTTTAATTTTTAATTTTCTAATTTTTATTATAATTATAAATAAATAAAATTATATAAATTTTGAAATGAAAAAAAACACTTGGGAATTTAAAAAATAATTAAAGAATAATTTTTATCAATTTTAAAATAAATAAATTTTTTAAATATGTTAAAAATTATTTTTAATAATAATTTTTTATTATTATTACAAAATATAAATAAAATTATCATTTCACCATTATTAATAATCAAATCAATCAAAAATAAACACTTAATATACTTCATACATCCAAACAATTCAAACTATTTTTAATAGGATCCACAAATCCACTTCAATCTCCACTCAAATTATTCACAACTATTTTCAATACTGACTAATTTGTAGGACCATTGGTCAGAAATTAACTTCAATGTTTGAATCAAAACTAATGGTGACATACAGTAAACAGATTTTACTAGGGATGTACCAAGAGTACACTCGGAAAATAAGGGCGTGGATAGCTTGAGCACATTAACTTCATATTTGAAACTTGAGAGGCTCCATTTAAAATAATGGACTGTGCCCTTAACGCATTTTTTAAAATTTTTAAATATTAAACTCGAAAACATTGCCTTTTGTCTATCCTTCACATAATTCTTCACTAGCATATGTCTAAGCCGGCCTGTGTTAAAACTTGCTTTCCATTTTGATGTATCAATTTATTTTTGCTATAGTATTTAATGGCAGATGTTATCGTCATATATGACACAGTGCCACTAATTTGGAATAGTGATTATTTCTACAGAAAAAGCTAATTCATAGACATTGTTTCCATCTATTTCATGTAGGATGGAAAACTGGCAGCCAATGCTTCCATGGTGGGAGGTGAGACTGAAGCACTTCAGAGGATTAAAAGAATTGCTGCTGACTGTCAAGCACAGCCACACAAGGAGACCAAGGATGGCAACGACATCTATGGTGCAAACTTCTCCTGCAAGGTTTCTCCATGGCTGGCCACGGGATGCCTCTCTCCCCGCTCTATGTTTGATGAGCTTAAGAAAACCGCTACCAGGTATGCTTCAGTCTAGGTTTATTCTAAATGAATTGTAATTTCTTAAGTCAAGTGGTTACTGTACTCAATGCCAAAGATATATGATTGCCAGAACTATTTCTGCTTCCACAAACCGGAATGATGGTGGCTCACCTGGTACTGGAAATAACTGGTTGATGTTGGAGTTCATGTGGAGGGATTTCTTCAGGTAACTTGACTGATCTTAAAGCTTGGTTTGCACCAACATATCTCGTGTTTCCTTCTCAGTCGATGAACCTGCCTTAAATTTTGGGCTCTCTATTCCATTATACATCTTTTAATTTTTGAAAAAAGAAAGGTAGGATCATTAGTGGTTTTCTTTCTGTAGCCCTGGAGAGCTAAGGGGTCCCATTGAAAGTAGAATCATGTTTGTTCAATATCTCTGAAACATAGTGATGTTCTGTATCTTCGGTTGATTGCAGATTCGTTACCAAGAAATGCAGTTCAAAACAGCTTGAAGCTGCTCCAGCCACAGCTTGTACGGGTGCCCTTGCCTAAACAACAAATTGTACTGCAAATTGAAAGGAAATTTGATCTGTGATGTCATTTGCTTGTGCTTATTTATAATTTTCCAAAGATGTAGCTATAGATGTTGGGAGTAGGCTTGTGATGGTTGTTCCTTGTTGAACATTTTCTGGCTGTTAAATAAATGGACTATGGGAACTTTGACTTGTTCAAGAGTCGGATAGTTTTGCCCTTTTTGAAAAAATTTCTATCTTCATTTGCTCTCATACGAATAACAGATCCCTTTGGTTCTGCTTCTCATTCTTTGTTTCATCTTTGGATTCGCAGAATAGGTGGTGTGGTGTGATTGTCAATGAATGAGATTATGTGTAACTGGTAGTTTTCACTTCTCGTGGTAAACATAGTTTTGTCTTCAAATTGATCCATCCGTCCCCCCTCCCTCTCTCTCTTCTATGGGTGGGTGTACTGACTGAATTGGAGTTAGTATCCCCTTAATCCCTTTCAATTTTCATAGGTTCCAATCCGACTCCGACTCCAATTTATCGGAATCGGATTTACACATTGTAACTCCACTTCACTTTTCATCTTCATCCCCAGTCTCCCCTAAGGTTCATTAAATATAAATCTACAACTTTTGGTAAAAAGAAAAAACATATGGATGGTAGTACCAATGTTTTGAATATCGTATTCTAAGCATACTGGTCAAGATACTAGAACGAAATATTTCGATACCGATACCGTTTTGTGTACCATTTCAATATAATCTATACATAAAAAAAAAAATTATATATATAAATATGTATATAAATTATATTTAAAAATAATATTCAATATATAAATAAATGATATATATAAATATATATGTAAATAAACTAGTCTAAATTAGGAAAAAAAAATAGCAAGAAATGAAAGGGAAAAAAAAAAGAAGAAAAATCTCGAAATTCGGTACAGGCTGGTACACATGACTGGTAAGATCGAAATATTGGCCGGTACGATTAATATTTGGGCCAGTAGGAAACAGATCCAATTTATGTACCGCCATTGTTTCGGTACGACATGTAACGGTCGGTACGGTATGAAATTCAAAAACATGAGTAGCACACCCATTTCCACATTGGTATCCATGCTCGTTACATACCAACCAAGTTCCAAGTTTTGTCCCATAAATTTTGGAAAAGGGACTATCCAAAAAATAAACATACTATTTTGACAATTCATATTAACTATTGGGGAGAGACAAACAAAATATTATGCAAAAATTTAAAAACAACAAAATATATTGTCAATTCTAGAAGGATGTCGAAAACTGAGACAAGACAACACAACTATAAATAAGTCCAAAGCGACTTGAAATATACACAGGCACATATAACCCTGCCCCAAACCCCTCTTCCCCCGAAGTGGCAAGGAAAACAAGTACAGAGAAGCTCAATCCCTCTGAATTCTTGGCCTATAGTGGGCCTAGTGTCTTTCCCAACCAAAAAAAAAAGAAGAAAAAACTATACAAAATTGTGGCCGTGTAAATAAGTTGTGCAATGCTAAAGTTTAGCTATTTTTACATCTCTCTTTAGATTAGATTCTCTCTACTTTTTTGAGTATGGCCTCAACAAACATTCAAACCCTCTTCACCCATCGTCAACCTCCAATCAACGCCTACCCATCAACCTGATTAGACAAGTTCATTTCGATCCTCTAGTCATCTTCAATATAGCTTCCCCTTCACTCTCAAAACACTCACCTTTATCCCCTGGTCCCAACATAGAAAAAACAACTTTCCATTTTCAACTTTCCACTGATTACGCTGCTTATTCCTTACCACTTTAAGGAACAAAACAAATACTTCAAAATGTCAAAGGAATCTCCCAGTATAGATTTAATGATTTAGAAGACCAAAACACTCACATGGGACGATATTATCCTTGAGCCATCTGAAGAAGCACTTTCCAAGATCGAGGACCAAGTACTTATAGGTAAGATTGTCTCCCTCAAAACTATAAATAAAAACACTTTCCATGCTATCATCAAAGCTATTTTGGGGTTTGTTCTTGACCTCAAGATCAGAGACATAGGTCCATTCTCGTTTATGTTCATCTTTCCTACTCGCTTGGATAAATCTCGAGTTTTTAACAACCGACCATGGAACTTTAGAAGACTTCATATGGTTCTCGAAGAGTGGGATCCAATACTTAGACCTGATTTATTTTTAGAGATGAGATGAGATGAGATAAAAGTTAAAAAAAGAATAAATATTATTGTAATATATTTTTTTAATATTAGTTTTGTTTTGAAATTTAAAAAAGTTATTTTGGAATCTAAAAAATGTAATTTTTTTATTATATTTTGTATGAAAATTTAAAAAAATGTAATGACGAGTTTGAGAAGAGTTTGAGGTTTTTGATTTTGTCTCCCAAAGCAAACCAGGCCTTAGTCTTCCTGAACTTGATCTCAAATACTCAGCCTTCTCGATACAAGTCTGTGGACTCTTCCAATTATCATGACAGAAAAAATAGTAAAAGATATTGATCATGTTCTAGGAAATTTACTTGAAATAGATCAAAACTATTTATTCTGTAATGAGACTACTAAATACTTAAGGATTCAAGTTGAGATAAACATAGAGGAGCCACTTGCGGACAGTTTTTTATATGCTAGGCTTGAAATGCAATCTATAGCAGATGAATTTAGGTATGAAAGGTTCTCAGATTTCTATTTTAGATATGGACTGCTGGGTCATTCCTTTCAAGGTTGTCCTTACAATTACCATTCGGAAGAGGCACTTCCTTTTGGCCCTAAACTTCAAGCAGATTACAAAAAGACAGGCCAAACCCATAAGTAAAATTTATTTGATGTTCCACTGCACATTCTCAAGCAACTCCTTCCGTCAGAGGAACGATAATGATCAACCAATAACCCTCAAACCAGTCATCTTGGTAGCTTTGGGAAAGGTAAAGGATCAGCATTAGTCTACTGTAGAATTGCAAAAGCCAAATTAGTACAAACCTCAATCGGGTTAGAGAAGCACTACTGTATCAACCCACTGTTCACCAAATTGCTAGAGCAAACCATGCAAACCAAAAAAGGCAACATCGCTCATCCATATGAACGGCCAAGATCAAGCGAAAGTAAGCCATACGGCACCAACCTGGAAGAGCTTGAACTGTCCTTAACTATAATTAGCAAGTCTGAATATGTTCCTTCAATCCCATTGCACATTAAATGGTGATCAGAAAAGTTGTCAGCGTGATACCTTAACCGTCCACTTGTCACCAATCCAAGAGCAAGGTACATCTTCAATCATACAACCGGAAGCAAGCCAAAAAGTAGTGGGCTTTGCATTGGGCCAATTTGACTTAGCAAACCCAATCTTCACCAAAGAGGGATGCCCATTCAGTGGGTCGGGTAATCTACTGATTAATGTGATCGATCCTAGCAAGGAAGGCCCTTCACCTATATCCTGGAGCAATTTACAACAGCCGCAACCTAGAAAGAGCACCAAAGTCCAATCCGTAACCTCTCTCTCAAGATGAAACCTACGGGTCAAGCATGTTTGGCCTTTAACAGTTTCCATTTCTCACAAGGCCTATTCGGAAACACTCCCACCAAAATAGATCATCATCCAAATACCTCCATCCCCATGACCACCACTCAGACACTTCATATTCCCTTCTCTTTCTTAACCAAAACCAGTGTTGATGAGGCTTTAGAAAAGAGAAAGAATCATTTGGAGGAGAAACATGGACCTGATTTCCCATAAAAAAAATTATTCTCTTAATTCTCACTCACTGTTTGAAGATGCAGGTGGCAAGGAAACCATTTCAGAATCAAAGTCTAGCTCAACCGGAAAGGAAAGTCGAAGATCACAAGCTCTAAAGGACGTATGGGACACAGATCCAAATCCACTCAACACGTTCCAACCCCTCATTCTGCACATGAACATGCTCAAGTACAAGAAAACCGACCTCAAACACCAATGATGGTGCCAATACAGCAGCATCAGCCAAGCTTAGATCAACAAAGAAGATCAAGTCAGCTGCACACAACAAATATTGTGAGATTTGCACCCAACTAGCATTTTAAGGACATTGGTAACCACAGTCAAAACCTGAACTTTTTCCCTTCGGATCCAACAAATGAGGTGGCAGAATTGGCACTGCCACCTCAAGCGCCATGAGGCTCTTTGCAAGAAATTGTTGAGGCTTAGCCTGTCTTCGAACAATTCATTCTCTCAGGACTTTTATTAGGTCTCATAATCCAGATATTATCTTTCTTTCTGAATGTTTGGTTTTCAAAGATGTTTATGTTATAACTGCTAATATTTTAGATTTTGCTCATTTTGTGTATGCCCTCAAATTAGTAATTGGGGAGGTTTCCTACTTTTATATCGTCATGGTGTCCACCTTGACATTATACATATTTCTAGTAATGTTATCTCTATGTTAGTGCATTCGGATCCCTGTCATTATCCTTGGCTTCTTAATCTTGTTTATTGTCATTTTCCTTATAGAAATAAAAAATTATTTTGGAATCTTCTTTCAAACATTACCGATTCTTGTAATGGTCCTATTCTTTCCATTAGTGATGTCAACTTGTTCATTTCCCAAACTAACAAATTAGGTGGTAAACTGGTTGCAACGAGTTCCAAACCAAATTGTCTTCTCTTATATATGCAAAAATTTGGTTTCATTGATCTAGCATTTAATGGGCCAAACTTTAATTGGTCCAACAACAGAAGAGGTGTTTCTCTCATCAAAGAACGTCTTGACTTATTGACAACATCTATTGGCTTGATATCTTTCCCCAAACTTCTCTTACTATTCTAAACAGGATATCTTCGGACCATGCTCCTATCTTACTAGACACGGCAACTAGGTTTAATCACCCAAAATCTTTCAATTTTGAAGAGCTCTACCTTCAAGATCCCTTTATTTTCAAAATCATCAAATCTGCATGGAGTACGAATTTCTTAGGCTCTCCAGCCTTCATTCTAGCTAAAAATCTCGAAGCTACTAAGCAAGCTCTTTATGACTGAAATCGTAATTACTTTGGTTGTATTCAATCATGGCTCAAAGAATTAAATGCTTCTCTTTATAACATTCAATCTCAAGACCATTCCCCTCTCCTCATTGACAAAGAAGAAGAACTGAAAGCCAAGATTTATGAGCTTCAAATTAAAGAAGAATCTCTGTGGAAACAAAAATCCAGGATCACTTAGCTCACCACCTCTGATCTCAATATCAAATTCTTCAATGCCTCTACCACTACTCGTAGACACAAAAACTCCATTAACAGTCTCAAAATTACAAACAATATTTGGACTAGTAATAGTAATATCATTATCCAAAAAAATCTTGGAGCACTTTCAAAGAACCTATACCTCTTCTTGTCTAACCATCTCTAAGAATTTGGACCATCTGTTTTCCAGGAAAATCACTAAGTTTGAAAATAATTTCATTTGTCAAATTTCTACAGATAATGAAATTTCTGCCGTTATTAGAGGTCTTCCTCCCACCAAAGCCTTAGGTCTAGATGAGTATATTGGTCTCTTTTATAAAACCTTCTGGGAAATCATTAAATATGACTATTGCTGCCATAAAAAGCTTCTTCACTCATGGAAACCTTCTCAAGGAACTCAACCACACTAAAATTGCTTTCATCCCCAAATCTGGCAATCCTAATGAAGTGAGCCAATTTCGACCTATTAGCCTAACAGCCTAACAAATGTTTGTTACAAAATCATCTAAGAAATCATAGCTAATAGACTTCGTTCCATTCTATTTAGTCTCATTTCTCCTTTTCAGTTTGCCTTCATCCAAAGAAGACTCATTCATGATAATACTATCCTAGTTCAAGAAATCTTTCATAGGATGAAGAAAAGGCAAAGTAGGATTGGTCAAGTGGCCACAAGATTGATATGACTAAAACTTTTGATTCCTTGGAATGACTCTTTCTTCTCTTTGTTCTCCATCATATGGGTTTTTGTCACACTTAAATCTCCTAGATCAAGAAATGTATCACTACTGTCTCCTACTTAATCATTGTTAATGGCTCTTCACAAGGTTTCTTCTGATCATCTCGTGGTCTTAGACAAGAGGATTCTCTTTCACCCTTTCTTTTCATTCTACGTACTGAAGTTCTTTCCAGACTCCTCCATTTAAAGGAACAAATCCAATGTATTAAAAGTATCTGGTTTTCTAAAAGGGGCCCCCCGCTACTCATCTTTTCTTTGCAGACGATCTCTTCCTCTTTGGTTAAGCTACCACCCTGAATGTTCATCCTTTGAATGATTGTCTTGCAACTTATACCTCCTAGCCAGGTTAGAAGATTAATGAAAGGAAATTCTCTCTCCATTTTAGCAAAAATTCCACTTAAGCCTCTATCAATGATGTCCACCACTTCTTCCCCTTCAAGATTTCACCATTTCACACAAAATACTTTGGCATTCATCTCTCCAACCCTACTGAAAAAAAAGACATTTCTTTCTGACATTTTGGACAGAATTCAAAATAAAATTTAAGGTTGGAAATCAAAACTCCTTTCGCAAGTGGCCAAAACTGCTTTAATCAGATCTGTTGCATGCTCTATCCCTGGAAAGTTTAATGCTGCATTTTTTTTTCTAAACTTGCCAAGATTTTCATCAATGGTCCCACCTTCTTATGGAAAGAAGCTATGTCCTATCTTTATTTGAAAGATCAATCCTTTTGGGAGGTTCAACCATGCTAATCTAATTCCAGTTTCTGGAAAAACCTACTCAAGTAAAGAGACTTCCTAAAAAATAACTCCTGTTACCAAATAAATAATAGAGTTTAAATCAAAGTATCGACTGATCTCTGGATCCCATCTGTCCCCAATTTTACACCTATTCCTAACTCTTCTAACCACCATCAAGACCTAAATTTTAAGGTTTCAGCTTTCACTCTGGCAGAACCAAGAAGGTGAATATCCTGCTCCTTAATTCTTTTTTCAATGAGGAAACTGTTCGGAGTATCTTACAAATCTCTCTCTAATCATAATTTTACAATCTTCCGGACAAAATCAAATGTACCCATCATTCTTCCGGTAAAGTTTTTGTCAAGTCTGCTTATACAACTCTGATCAGAAACTAAGTCATTGATTCTCAGGAGCCAACTTTTTGGAAGAAGTTCTGGAAACTAAAAATCTAAGATAGGCTCAAACTCCTTCTTTGAAAGATTAGTCATAATATCCTTCCTACCAAATCTCTTATCAGCTCGACCATTCAATTGGAGGAGGATAGCCTTAAGTATCCCTTGTGTCCGGAGGAATCCAAATTGATTCATCATTTGTTTCTCAATTGCATTTACTCAAAAATTCTATAGAGACACTCTAAATGGCCCCTTGATACCACTCCCTTTGTAAATCAACCTTTCACTTCTTGGATCAAAAACATCATCAATCCATCGAACCACCTCCACGTTCCAAAAGAAGATTGTCACAGTTTTCATATCTTTGCTACCTTGGCCATGAACAACCTTAGTTCCTCAGAAACAATAAAGTGCATAACAAAACCATTATGGATCCCTTCACCTTTGTTAATTATGTTCAAAAGATCTTTAATCAGCATGTACGAGCCTAGACAACCAAGAATAAAGAACTTGATATTTTCCAAGATCATTATCCACCAGATTTTCTTTTCATCAGATTCAATGTTGCTGTTCGACATCATGAAAGCTTTCTTGCATCTCTTTGTTGGAATGACTTGGGGAGCTCATTTTTGCAAAAACTAATTTTATCACCAATATCAACTCAAGCATAGGAGAAGCAACGACAACTTTGATGGCTATAAAGCAAGCCCAAAATCGGAAGATGGATAATATTTTTCTAGAAGGAAACTCAAGCACCATGATTCAAACCATCAATGCCAACTTAGATGCATAGGACTGGAGTATCAATTCAATCATCACTAACATTAATTATTACCTTCATTCATTCAAGAAATGGAAGGCAATGATAATTCATTGATCCACCAATCAATGCTTACATAATTTTACACAATAGGTGGCTACAATACAAGTCTTTGGAGACATCCCATTAATCAAAATTCCACATTCTCTCTTGAATTTTTCCATAGTGAGAAAGACTCAACTTGTATATAATTCTTATATCGAACTCTTTTATCTATCAATATATATTATTATCTTGTGAAAAAAAAAAGCGTGTAATGCTTAAAGTATTAATATATTTTCATGAGAAATGATTTGTATAAGTTTCAAATAGATATCAATCTTTGTTAAAAAACAAAAAAACAAACCTTGTTAAAAGTATAAAAATAATAATAAAATTTTTAGTAAAACTCATTGCTCATTGTTTTACAAATGACTTACATAAAACTTACCTATTTGAGACTAACTAAATTTCTTCTATTTTCTAGCAGCAAGAAGAAAGTAAAGGACAGAAGCAATTTCAGTGGTTGGCAAATTTCATACTGAGTTGTTATGTGGCATCAGAGCCCACTAACGAAGACATCACCAACTTAAGAGTTTGTAACACCCTAATTTCACATTGAGAATATAATTTTTTTCTTTATTGACATCATATGTCCAGAACAACACAAGCCCTCGATAAAAAGTTTCCAACAAATACACCTCAATTAATTCAAGAGAAAAACCCTTCAATCTGATAACTCTTAGAGATTGTTTGCATCTAAGGAGATTTGAACTTTAAACCTAGGAGGAGCATACCCTCAAGTCTAAGGCATTTACCACTTGAGCTAATTGCTAAGATTAACTTTAAGAATCTAAATAAGCCACATAAAATAAATTATAAAAATAGTCAGTTAACCTGCAGGCTACTAATCTATTACATGTTGTGTCGCGGCTTAGAGGGAAGAATTGGGCAGTAGCAACAGATCATGGTGATGGCTATGGTAGAGTGACATGGGATGAGGTGAAGAAAGAAGTGAATGCTTTCCCCCCAGAAGTACCTTTAGGAGGTAATCTATGAGTAAGTGCTAAAACTACAAAAAAATTTCACATAATTAAACCCACAAAGTGATATAATTTTATATAAAGTTACATGGTAAAGTACCTTTAGGGTATAATCTATGAGAAATGCTACAACTATAAAAAAATTTCACAAAACTAAACCCACAAACTGTCATGATTTTATATAATGCCTTAGATTAACCTATCATATCAAAACATGTCATTTTATGAACTAATTTTTGTAAAATCTGTTTAGGTCTATAGTATTTCTCATAATGAGATTATTGCGTACGAGATTTTCGAAAAAAACTAATGGGAAGGTTACTCCATCAGAACTTAAAAGATACTCTATCAGAAAGAGACCAAAACATTTGAAAACCAAACACATCTAACTCCTATCTTTTATTTTTTCACCAGCCACTGTCAAAATCTACAATCAATTTGAACACTCAGAAATGTCATCATCGCAGATAGGCAGCAGAGAGAGACAGATGTCATTTCAATAAACAAGCAATGATTATTATACAAGACATTCCAGAAGAAGAAGCAGACAACATTCAACAAAAGAGCTAAGTTACATGACTGAAATGACTGCAATAGTCTCGTAACACGGTGACAAATAAATGGAAGGAACTTGACGGCAAATGAGGCAGATATGCAGCACCATAAATACAAAGCACAAAATAATCATTACTATCATAATCAAAATCCAGAAAGAAACATCAAACATGTATTGCGTTGAGCGGGATCTAATAATGTCATAACCACGGCTAGCAAAAACGAACTTGAAACATTAAAAAACAATCCCATCCACTGGAAACAACCAAACGACTAGAAATTGTTGCTTCGACACCAGAACACTAGATATTCAGCCTTCCTCCTCGCCCTCATTCTCGGCAATGTTGAAGTATCTCAATTCATAAACATTCCTGTCCTTGTTGGAAGCAATCACCCGAAGCCAGTCCCTCACATTGTGCTTCTTCAAGTACTTCTTAGTCAAGTACTTGAGATACCTGAGAAACACAAAGAGTAAAGGTCATAACTAGTTTAGAAAGTTCAAAAAAAGAAAAAAAAAATAGAAGAGAGAAACATGCATGATATAGACAAGATAGGAAGGTGAAGTTTCATGAATCAAATAACTCTTTGTGCACGGAAAATATTGTATGGTACACCCCATCTCACTTTAATTTGTAATTTTAAAAGGCGAGATAAGCTAATGATTGATGGATTATGTTGTGTAACAAACTACAATAAAGGAGAAATAAGAGTTTAGTATATATCATTATGTAAGCGGGTGAAACAGCGTTAGGAAGTATCGCAGAATTCCAAAGACAAAATCTACACTAACTACACGATTGGGTCATCTTTTACCACCTCTAGATCCTCAAATTTTCCTTGATTCATTGTATCTATGGCATTAAAAAAAAAATGGCTAAAATTTTAAGAACAGGACTACGGAGTTTAAAGATTTGCATCGTCCCAAACAAGCACCAAAATTTATTAAACCCTGCAGCCATTTGAGCAGAAAAATGAAGCAACGACAATAGAAAGCCATAGCTTGATTCAATAAAAGGAAGCGTCTCCAATCAAACGATAATGTTATTTATGCTATTGCGCTACAACTACTATTTGCACAGTAACGAAGGATCCTATAATCACGGAAAGCAATGACCGACAGTTAAGTAGAGCGTATTTACCTTTTAGAGAAGTTGCTGTCAGAGGTGACGGAGATTTTGCTCTTTTCGCGGACGACGGTGATGGATTCACCAAGAGCGCCGGCCTTGCCTCCGACCTTGATCCTCTCCTGGAGGAACTTCTCAAGTGAGGCGATGTCCATGATCTTATCCTCAACCGGCTTCGCGCAGTCAATCACGAACGTGGCTCCCTTCTTCTTCCCCTTCGATCCCACCACTGCTGCCCCGCGGCTCATTTTCGCTGCGATTCTTCACTCCACAGACGCGAGAGAGAAAGAGGGAAGCCTCGCCGTGAAATGATCGATACTTCCGTAATCCTATAAAACTTCTGCTTGCCTGCCTCTCTAGGGTTTTTGCCTTTTGGACTGGAGAATTGAAACTAAAACGACGTCGTCGGATTTCTCGTCCTCGAAACGACTCGCAGTTCGTGTAGAGAAAAGGCTACAAAGCTAGCCCAAACTTGACTTAATACAAAGCCTGATATGGGCTTGGGTTATGGCCCAGTTTTAGCCCAATTCGTGGCATTATTGTCCGCTTTTGAAAACAGCGTCGTTTCGGAGACCGAATCTGGTACCTCCGCAGAGCTGGACTGGGAATCACCCTCTTTCTAGAGAATCGGAAATGAGAGATGGAAGACGAGTTAGACGAGCTCTATGGCGTCGTGCCGTGCGCCTCCCTTGCAGTTGACTCCATCCTCCGCGTAGGAACGGTATAACCACTCGATATTTTTAACATTGACTAGATTTTTTGTTAACAGACCCTACTTTCCTACACAAAATCACTGAAGGAAACCTATTCATATATATATCCAGGCCGGCGCAATATGGGGCTTGTGTATGGGTCCGTACGATGCTCGTCAGAAAGGTGTTCTCATGACACCTTAAAATGAATCAAAATCTTATCGTTCTTTTCGTTCTCATTTTTTTTTCCAAGTTTTTCCTTGTCATTTTTTAGGGCCAAGATAGTTTGCCTTTTTGCTATATAGCCTAAGTCTCAGATTTTGGGATATTTAATATAAAATATCTGTCTATTTTGTTCGCAGGACTTGCCGGACTTGCTCGTGCTTCTTTTGTAGTACGTACTACTTATTTATTTTCTTTTCGTTTTTTCAATTACACTTCCAACAATATTGTTAACGCGTGTTTATTTGGTTGATTTCATCATTAAAAAGCACATGTATGTTCTTCAAGTTTGATTCTTGGTTGAAAATTATGTGCAGGCGAAGTCGGTTGGCAAATTCGGCTTTCAATGTGGTAATAGATAATAGAACTCATGGTCTCTGATTCTTTGTTATCATTTTGTTTTATAGTCTTTGAGCTTTCTAGCCATGTTTACCGCATAACATATTAAAATTGTCTTTTAGGACTTGTTGCTGGAATTTATACTATGACTCGTTGTGGAATTCAAAGATATCGGAGGCGGAATGATTGGGTTAGTTGTATACAATTACGTTTTTCACATATTTACTGCCAGAAACTGTCCAAAATGTTTTGGTACATGAAGTCATGAACATCTCAGGATGTCATTGTCGGGGATCCTTTCGAATTTCCTCACTTTGTTCACTGAATTAGATTACTTTCTACACTAGCCTCCTTCTATGGAAGGATGCAATCCTTAAGAAAGCAAATCATGGTGCACAAAAGGCCATAGCCATGTGATAGGAACAAGTTTTTCCATTTCATTACAAATTTTGAACTGCTCCACACAACCATAGAGAGGTTGAGTACGAGGAATATTCTGGACCTTTTTTTTCCTCATCTCACCTCTATATTCCTTTTCTTTAGGTGGTCTGATAGGGCTTAGAAATCAGGCATCCTTTTGCTCTCTCGTTCATAGATAATCTGAAATCTTTCAAAGATGTTAATTATATGTTTTCCTGGATTGATCAAGTCCCATTAGGTGAATTTATAAAAATAAGTGAGTGCCAAGTCCTGCATTAGTTTTTTTTTTTTATAGGTAATCAAGAAGATGTACCTGGTGGAAAAGGGTTTTATGGTATTCAAAAGAGCTCAAATTGCAACCTTAACTAATCCTTTTAGACTACAAGTGCTGATGCAGCTAGAGCATTTCTTGAGAT
This sequence comes from Platycarya strobilacea, assembly GCA_036898215.1. Classification (NCBI taxonomy): domain Eukaryota; kingdom Viridiplantae; phylum Streptophyta; class Magnoliopsida; order Fagales; family Juglandaceae; genus Platycarya; species Platycarya strobilacea. The sequence goes on along the minus strand of CM072555.1, from coordinate 31,323,004 downwards.
GTTACATATGATATGAGAGCCAACTTAGTAATATCATGCTGTATTATGGCACTGTGGCGGTGTGGCGCGACATGGGCTTAGGTGAGCACATCATGGATTTGAGGGAGGGAAATTGTAACACCTCAGACTGGTTGGAGTCCCATGAGTGAATTATGATAGAGATGCATTACTATGACAAAGATGCACGAGTCTTGGGCCACACCTATTTCTTCTTTCAATAAAATTTATTTTAAATATAAAAAAATGCCTAGTATAAAGTCCCAGATTATTTATTTACTAGGTCAACTGAACTTTATAACAATTCCAATGAATTTCAATTATGAGAAGCGCTTTGGAACAGCACAACTGTTTATAGGAGATAAACAGCACAACTGTTTATAGGAGATAAACAGCCTGCTAATAACCATCAGGCATGTAAGTAGGAATATTTCACAATACACAAACACAGTCGATTTCAACCGAAAAGAGAAAAAGACATCCCCACCATCTACCCTTGAACCTGTACCGAATTATATTTTGCATAAAACATACATGTTGAGCATAATTAGAATGGAAATCCATCAACATTTAAACACAAAAATAAAAATTTCTTCCACAACCCCACATATGAAAGAACCAACTAAATTTCACTTAAAAATCCCACGAATGGCATTCCAATAAATTAATAAAAATGAAAAATCATTGATATCAAGAAGAGAAATTTGTGAGAGAGAGAGTACCCATCTTCACTGAGAACCCTGTGAGGAAACTCCATAGTTTTAGAGCTTGTAGTTATCGATGACGTTCATAGACAGGAGAGACCGAGTTCAGGGATGCAACTCGGTAAAGAATCATTGAGAGAATGATGGTAAAAAGCCATTTCAGAGAGTCAAATACAACTATCATTGTTCACCAAATAATGATCTCTTACCAATCTTAAAAAGAAAAAACAGAAGCAGCTACTGCAAGAGATTCGAGGGGAACATCGCAGCTCGCGAGTACGGGGTTGGGATGGAGTGGAAGACAAATACTGTGATGGAGGCACGAGAGGGTTGGGCTGTGATGAGTTGATCAGGTGTAGGCAACTCTAGGCAACTCTACAGTATGAAAAATAAAAGGCTAATGTGGAGGCCTGTTATTGGAGGACTGTTTATTGAGCAACAACAGCCAGACTGGGTTCCACGCTTTCTCTTCAATTATAAACTTGACTGATCTCTTAGGAATAGAAGCACATATGCAGTTAGTGCTTTGTTTGGGTCATTATAAATGGTATCAAAGCCAACTAGTGACACCATGTTGCGCCAGGTACGATTGTATTACATAGGTATGGCGAGGATGTTCGGGATTGAGTGGGAGAGATTGTAACACCTCAAATTTGTTAAATGGATAAACCATTGTAGAGGTGCATGGGCATGGTAAAGATGTATGAGTATCAAGTTCTTCATGGTTTTCACGAAGTAGAACCAGATTTAACAAAATTCCAAGGATTTAACTATTCTTGACTTGTTCTTTGGAATATAAATGCAGATATAGAGCCTAGCCCTTTCCTTAAGTTGTTACAACATGAGCTGAGAAAAGAACTAAATTCAGGGAGCTCATACAAAATCCTCCAGAATTGCTTCTTTTTAATCAAGATTTTCCCGTTTGTTATCAGCATTTTTGAGAGTAGAGATCACTTTAAAAAAAATAATTGTGACACGATTGCCTGCGTAGGCCAGTGATGATCATTAGAGGAGTTGTAGGATATGGATACAGTTTGATGAACTGATATAGGGTAATATTTGTTTCTTCTTTTCTTTTTTGCCATTCACAGGTGAATGGTTTGGTTGCGGGTGCTGTAGCTGGGGCAGCTGTTGCTGCTAGGACACGTAGCTGGACACAGGTAGTTGGGGTGGCTGGTATGGTTTCTGCCCTCAGTGCTGCTGCAGACTATTCTAGAACATCTTGAAGCATCTCTCGGTGGAAGCCTGAAGCTGATGAACAAGGTGGTTCTCACCATTTGCTGTATTTACCAACCATCAAATACTAGTATGACCCGTCAAATATATTTTCCTTGGTGACTAGGCGGAGATCAATTTGTCAACTATTCTCCAATATTGAGGTGAAATTAAGGTTTATTTGGTTTCCGTCTTTTGTCAACATGAAATGAGCTTTGTTTGTGCTATTTACTAGATGTTCATGCTTGTTGACTGGTTCATCCTTTTACCCCCAATGTCTGTAATCCTCTTAAATCTCTCAGATTATTTTCTTGAATTGTGACTTGTCCAATTTTGTTTTACTTTTGTATTGTCTCTCATTGATACGTGACTTCACTGATATTCCAATCTCTAGGTCATTTTCTTTTCATTTTCTGGAAGCTGGTTTTCTAGTTAGAATTTGCTCCTGCAAAGGTTTGATTGGTTGACGAGTCATTCAAGTTTTCTTTTTTTAAGTAACATTCAGCATCAATGATGCAAGTTTGTTTGAGAAGGTATAATATACCAAGTCACGGCAGTGGTAGGCCACCTATCATTGGCTGGTCATTTAAACTTCACCAATCAACATCTCTGGTGTATCTTGAACTTTTGTGTTCCTATTTACCCAAAAAGGGTGGCATTTGGTTTTACATGACCTCCTACTGCTGCCATGTCAACCATGGCCTCCTTCCATTCCAATCGCCATGAAACTGCTTGCCTCCCTATGTGTCATTGTCTGCCAGCGGTGTTATATTTATATATATATATATATATATATATTTTCTTGGGTGTCTACTTCGATTAGAGATTTTATGGATTAAACTGGTTAGAACCTGAAAAGCCCACGCCTGATATGTTAAGTGCTATATGAGTTTCTGTCAGATTTATATCTCCAATCCACCTTTCAAAAACATACAAAACTTGTACGCGAATTGTATTATGGAACTGTTTGTGCGATGCAACATGTATCATAAAACCTCTCTTTTTTAGGGGTCGTGTCTTTATTAGTTTGATAGAGCATTTCTATCCCATTCTCCATAAATTTCACCAAAATTTAACTAAAATACACCATTTCATAACCTAAATTTTACTACTAAAAATCCTCTTACATCCTATTCTCTAAAATTTCTCCAATTTTTAAAATACTATTTCTGTTATAAAACTTAAAAAAAAGAACTACTTATTGCAAAAGAGAAATAAGAATTTCTCTCTGAAACTCTTAAGAACTGAAACTTTCTTTCTCTCTCTATTTTTTTCTTATGAATTTCATTACAACTGAAGTCCCTATTTATAGGCTTTGAAATTACTATGCAAGTCACTATGCAGAATTTAAAATAATAGTGGTGGGGTCATTCACATAATTTAGTGGTGGGACAGGGGTGGCTGATAAATTTCGTTCGTTCATTATACTCCCCCTTGAATGACCGCCAATAAGAAATCTGTCTCGTTAAAACCTTGCCAAGTAAAAAGCCAGTGGGAAGAAAAACCAATGGCGAAGGAAAAAGAGTATAGTCTTCTTATGTATCCACAAGTGTTTTAAGATTGCCTCATTAAAACCTTGCAGAGGAAAACCCAGTGGGACAAAACCTCAGCGAAGGAAAAAGAGTACAATCAGCATATTTACTCCCCCTGAAAAGTACATGACAAAAGATCTTTGAGTCTTCGCATTCCAATGTTATGCACAATCTTCTTGAATGTGGAAGTTGGTAACGCCTTTGTGAATAAATCTGCCAGATTATCACTAGATCGTATCTGCTTGACATCAATTTCACATTTTTCTTGAAATTCATGAGTATAAAAGAATTTCGGTGAAATATGTTTGGTTCTGTCACCTTTGATATATCCTCCTCTGATTTGAGTGATACAAGCAGTATTATCTTCATATAAGATTGTTGGGCTATTATTGATCATGGGAAGTCCACACTTTTCCTAGATATGTTGAATAACTGATCTCAACCAAATACACTCTCGACTTGCTTCATGAATATCAATGATTTCTGAGTGATTTGAAGAAGTAGCAGATAGTGTCTGCTTAACAGATCTCCATAATATGGCAGTATCTCCATAAGTAAATAAATATCCAGTTTGAGATCTACCTCTGTGTGGGTCTGAAAGATAACCTGCATCTGCATACCCAATCAATTCTGGACTTGAACCACGTTGATAAAATAACCCCATATCAACCGTACCATGAAGGTAACGAAGGACATGTTTAATGCCATTCCAATGCCTTCGAGTTGGTGCAGAACTATATCTTGCAAGCAGATTAACTGAGAATGTAATATCTGATCGAGTGCAATTTGCAAGATACATCAAAGCTCCAATTGCACTGAGATATGGTACTTCAGGACTAAGAATTTTTTCATCGTCATCACAAGGACGGAATGGATCTTTCTTCACATCAAGTGTTCGAACAATCATTGGAGTACTCAGAAGATGAGATTTGTCCATATAAAAATGCTTTAGGACTTTCTCAGTATACATGGATTGATGAATAAAAATTCCATTTGGCAAGTGCTCAAGCTGCAGGCCGAGACAAAGTTTTGTTTTGCCAAGATCTTTCATTTCAAATTCATTCTTTAAATATATAGGGGTTTTTGAGATCTCTTCAGGAGTTCCCACAATATTTAAATCATCAACATAAACCGCAATAATGACAAATCTGGATTCTGATTTCTTAATAAAAACATATAGGCATATAAAATTATTCTCAAATCCTTCTTTCAATAGATATTCGCTTAAGCGATTATACCACATGCGTCCGGATTGCTTCAACCCATATAAAGATTTTTGTAGTCTGATTGAGTACATATTTCTAGATGTACTTGTAGATGCTTCAAGCATCTTATATCCTTCAGGGATTTTCATATATATGTCATGATCTAAGGATCCATATAAATATGCAGTGACCACATCCATCAACCGCATTTCTAATCCTTTTGTAACAACCAGACTAATCAAAAATCTAAATGTGATTGCATCCATAACGGGAGAGTATGTTTCTTCATAATCAATCCCGGGTTTCTGCAGGAAATCTTGTGCAACAAGCCGTGCTTTGTATCGCACAATTTCATTTTTCTCATTACGTTTTCGTACAAATACCCACTTATATCCAACAGGCATCACACCCTTTGGTGTTTGGACAACATGTCCAAATACTTCTCGTTTTGCTAGCGAATTTAATTTAGTTTCAATAGCTGTTTTCCATTTTGGCCAATCATTTCTACGTCGACATTCTTCGACGCTTTTTGACTCACTTTCTTCATTACTTCTGGTAATGTCAAGGGCCATTTTATATGAAAATATGTTGTCGACAACAGTTTTATTTCTATCCAGAATTTCTCCAGTTTTCATGAAATGTATTGAGATCTCATTATTTTCAGATACCTTTTCCTCTTCAGGGGAAAACATTTCATGACACACCTCTTCAGGAGGTCCCTTTTTAGGAGATTTATACTCTTCAAGAGTTTCTTCTTCAGGAGGTTCTGGAATAGAAGATTTAAACTCTTTAGGAGCACCAATTATATTTGTAGCCTGTATTGTGGGTATGTGTTCTTCAGGAACACCAAATTCATTTTGTATTCTTTTCCTTCTGGAAATTTTGTCTATTGCACCAATAGGTCTTCCACGCTTCAGGCGTATTTTAGATTCATCTATTACTGCTTTGACAATTTGTCTTTCAGGGACTTCAATCCTTGCTGGAGTATTAACAGCAGGAATATAAGATTTTACTACACCTTTAGTGTCAATAAATACATCCGGTAACTGATTTGCAACATTTTGCAAATGAATAATCTTTTAAACTTCCCGTTTACATTCATTTGTAGGAGAATCAAAATGAGACAGGGTCTTATTATCCCAAGTAATATCTTGTCGTGCTTCAGGCACCGACTTTTCTTTACCCATTAACGAAAAATTTGATTCGTCAAAATGACAATCCTCAAAACGTGCTTTAAACATATCCCCTGTAAGGGGTTCAAGGTATCTAATAATGGATGGAGAATCAAAACCAACATATATCCCAAGTCTACGTTGAGGGCCCATTTTTGTACGTTGTGGAGGTGCAATTGGAACATATACAGCACATCCAAAAGTACGGAGATGAGAAATATTTGGTTGTTGACCAAATGCAAGCTGTAATGGAGAATATTTATGATATGCAGATGGTCTAATGCGAATTAGAGATGCTGCATGAAGTATAGCATGTCCCCAAACAGAAATAGGTAGTCTTGATTTCATAAGTAAAGGTCTAGCGATTAGTTGAAGCCTTTTGATCAAAGACTCAGCTAAACCGTTTTGTGTGTGTGTATGGGCAACAGGATGTTCAACATCTATTCCTATTGGTATGCAATAATCATCAAAAACTTGAGATGAAAATTCACCTGCATTATCCAATCGAATGGTCTTAATCGGATACTCAGGAAATTGTGCTCGTAGTTTAATTATCTGAGCAAGAAGTCTAGCAAATGCAACATTTCTAGTGGAAAGAAGACAAACATGTGACCATCGACTAGATGCATCAATTAGAACCATAAAATATCTAAATGGTCCATTTGATGGATGAATAGGCCCATATATATCTCCGTGAATCCTTTGTAAAAAGGATGGAGATTCAACAATGACTTTTGAGGGAGATGGTCTAATAATTAATTTACCTTGAGAACATGCAGAGCACGGAGATTCATTGGGTAGAAATATCTTTTGATTTTTTAAGGGATGCCCATGCGAATTTTTAATAATTTGTCTCATCATTATAGAACCCGGATGTCCAAGGCGATCATGCCAAGTCATAAATACTTTAGGGTCAATGCACTTCTGGTGCATTACCACATATGATTCAGTTGTTCTCATTTTTGTATAATACAATCCAGAACATAGAGCAGACAGTTTTTCTAATACGAGTTTATGGTCCGATACTGTTTTAGTAATAAGAAGATGCTATTTACTGCCTTCATTGGTCGTTTCAATATGGTAATCATTACGACGTATATCTTTGAAACTCAATAAATTTCTTCTGGATTGTGAAGAGAATAGAGTATCATCAATACAAAATTTGGTGCCATTAGGCAACACAATATAAGCTCTTCCGGAACCCTCAATTAAATCTGATGAACCTGATATGGTATGGACATAGGCTTTACTTAGTGTTAGATTTTGAAAATATTTCTTTTCTTTGAGAATTGTGTGAGTTGTAGCACTGTCAGCCAGACATATATCTTTATCATTCAACTCAGAGATAAAAAACTCATCAATGTGATCCATGATTCTACAAAATATACAAAACTTTTATTACTGATAGAAAGAAAATACATTAATTGAGTGGAACACTTCCATCTCCAATTAAGTGTTCAATACTACCATCATGATGATTAAAGAAATCAGATACATCAAGATGAGTAATGTCTGCATCTACTGAATATAATAAATCATCTGATGGTTCTACTAAATTTGTTTCATGCACTTTATTCTTTTCTTTAATAGAAGCTTGATATAAATCAGCTAAGTGCCTGGCCGTACGACAGGTACGTGACCAATGTCCAGTCATTCCACATCTATGGCACACCTCTTCACTTTTTTTTGAAGAATTATTCTGAGGATTTTTACTCCTCTCTGAATTGTGCCACTTCTGGTGATATGGTATATTATAATCCCTTTTAATGTTGTCATTCCTGGAACCAACATTTCTATAATTTCTCCTACCACGTCCACGCCTTCGATTTCTTCTAAAAGATGCACCATTCACTTCTAGGAATGATGCAAACCTATTACCATTCACTTCAGGGAATGATATTGAGCCAGTAGGGCGTGACTGGTGGATTTCTAATAAGAGTTCATTATTCTGCTCAGCTACTAGAAGACATGATATAAGTTCAGAATATTTCTTGAACTTTCTCTCTCGATACTGCTGCTGCAGGAGCACATTCGAGGCATGAAATGTAGTAAAAGTCTTCTCTAGCATATCTTCATCGGTGATTTTCTCACCGTATAATTTTAATACTGAGCTTATTTTAAAAAGTGCGGAATTATACTCACTAACACTTTTAAAATCTTGCAATCTCAGGTGCATCCATTGAGAACGAGCTCTTGGGAGGATGACAGTCTTCTGGTGTTCATACCTCTCCCTTAAATTGTTCCACAAAATATAGGGATCTTTTACTGTGAGATATTCAGTTTTCAATTTTTCATGAAGATGGTGGCGAAGGAAAATCATTACTTTAGCACGTTCCTGCAGGGATGCTTGATTTCCTTCTTTAATAGTTTCTCCCAGGTTTATTGCATCAAGATGTATTTCAACATCAAGTATTCAGGATAAATAATTTTTTCCAGATATATCAAGAGCAACAAATTCTAATTTTGTAAGATTTGCCATTTTCTACACATATAAATAATAAATATGTGTATCTCAGAAAATATATTTATAAATTCACACAGATAATCATCAATAAAATATATCAAAGATTTCAAATAATATATTGAAAAACTTATAGAGGAATAAGGCCACTAGTTTAAGAATTGGTAGAACCGTCGTGCTGATAACGTATTATAAAACTTAAAGAAATGAACTACTTATTGCAAAAGAGAAATAAGAATTTCTCTCTGAAATTCTTAAGAACTGAAACTTTCTTTCTCTCTCTATTTTTTTCTTATGAATTTCATTACAACTGAAGCCCATATTTATAGGCTTTGAAATTATTATGCAAGTTACTATGCAAGTCACTATGCAAGTCACTATGCAAAATTTAAAATAATAGTGGTGGAGTCATTCACATAATTTAGTGGTGGGACAGGGGCGGCTGATAAATTTCGTTCGTTCATTATAATTTCCTTATTCTTTCTTTATTATTATTTTTCTCACTTTCATTTACAATCTTAATAACTGTCGATTTAATATTTTTCTTAGATTAAACATATCAGCTTCTACATAAATTTAATAATTGAATGCGAAGATTATTTTTTTGCAAATTGGCATGACAATTGTAAAAAATGTTATTATGACGTTAATTATAATTAATTATCGCCCTTTCAAAATAGTAAAAAAACAACTTACATGTCTCACATGAATAGGAAAACAAAAATATAATTACTTACACATCAAATTAGAATAATTCAATCCCAAAACAAAAAGTTACATGTGAAAACAGATTATTCAAAATTTTTGAAAATACATGGCGAGAACAAAGAATCGTGACATCAAAAGCACAATAAGCAATGTTGTTTTCTCTAATTTCCTCTTCTGCTTCTCCAATTCAATTTCGAGTCATGCCTAGTGGCTTGAATGTCTATTGAGACTAAGGCTGAACAAAAAAGCCGAACTACCGACTCGACCCATTTACCCGTTCTGTACCGACCCGATAACCCGACTCGAAATGTTAGAAATCGGAAGCGGAATCACCCGTTAACCGATTGCAAGCCTTTACTTCTTTTCATTGTTACGCGTTACATTGAGATGGGTCCAGAAGTTTCCAATGAAGTCTGAGCGATGAAAGCGATAGAGAAGATTTGAAGACCCCTTTTGGCATCCGAGTGCATTCTGAACAAGCCTTGGGATTCCATCAACTCGGGTGATTGATCAGCGGCACGAAATTGATTATTAGGTTTTGAGCACCTCTGCAACGAGGCTAGGGGTGACACGACGGAGATTGTTGAGCTCAAAGATGATGGGTGGGATGTTATCACCTTGAAGCACTTGGAGGAATGGTTCGACTGTACGCTATTTTTGTTGGATATTGAAGAGCTCAAAGCGATTTCAAGGATTGTAGGATCGAAAGGACGACGGATCACTGCCAGAAGCGATTTCAAGGATTTAGGATCGAGATTCTGAGATTTTGAAGGTCCGTCTCTGATTTCGAATCTTCTAGATGTATATAGAACAACAATACTTTTGTCACATGGTTTGCTTTGTTCTTTGATTTTGTTGAGAGGTTTGCTTTCGTTGAATCTTCTTCTCTGATTTTCAGTCTTCTGGAGCATACATTGAATTGCTTTTATCGCATGGTTTGCTTTGAGTCTTCTTTGATTTTGTTGCTCGGATTATGCTTCTGGTCAGGTTTGAGAGAATCTACTGGAATCGGGTAATCGGCAAAATGGGTATTGCGTAATCGGAATACGGAAGTTATCGAGTCGGGTCGGAAATGAGATTATAGGGTCGGCTCGGGTCGGGTGAACAGCCCTAATTGAGACTTGTATCTTAAGAATTTTAACTGATAAATTGTTTTCTTCTCATATGTTAGTATTTCAGGATTATACCAACAAAAAACCCGTACACCTGCCCAGCCTGCAGAGGTGACAAGTATTGAAATTTGTCATTGTTTGAGATTCAACAATAATGGTATAAAAATACATTGGAGTCGATGATACGAATTGTTACCTCATAGTTTACGCACCCGAAGAAGTAGCAGCCTTCATTATCTTCAATATGAGCAACCTGTCCAAACGCTTTAATACCACGATAGCATACTAGATATTCCTACTGGCGATAGTTTGTTGACCATGAAATAGTAATAGTGCTCCTACTTGACCCATGTATTAGATAGTGTAATCTTTGGGTATGCTTCAAGTTTGTAGACAAACAATGAGCATTTCTAAATTTTAACACCCAACCAAAGTCAACAATCAATATCAAACCAAATCTATAAAAATAGAGATCGTGGTTTCTCCATCACCGACTCAGGAATTGAGTGGTAACATTTAGGAAATTTGGTCACCTCTACCATGGCTGTAACAACCAATTGCCACGGATTGTTGGCTATTCGGATTACCCAATCATTGAGGAGATGACCACAAATTTTCTATCCCCACCAAGTGCTATCATCATCACAATCGGAGTTTAATTTTGGTTTTACTTATCTACCACAACATAACAGAAAACAATAAAATATAAACAACCAATACATAGATTCACACAAACCAAATCCAAACAGCATGTAGCGCCTCAGGAGATGCCAAACACTGCAAAGGACCTAACAACAAAGACCAAATTAGAATGACATAGCACATAAGATATCCATGAAAACAAAATATAGCATTGAAACATAACACAACAAACTGCCCAATAGCAATCGGTGCACAGACCAACCCAATGCATTGAAACATAACATAGCATGGAAACATAACAGATACATTGAAACATTACATAACATTGAAACAATTGCAATGGATTTACACAGACCAACCCAAGCATTGAAACAAAACATAACATTGAAATGGAATCCAGAAATGAAACAATGCCAATGGGTCTGCACAAACCAACCCAAGCATTAAAACATAATCTCAAAATCTAGGGAACACAACACAACATTGAAACAATACACAAAATTGAAACAATGGCAATGAGTCTGCACAGACCAACTCAAGCATTGAAACAATGGCATCATATGGAAACAAAACATAACATTGAAACAGAACCCAGAAATGAAACAATGCCAAGGGGTTTGCATATACCAACCCAAGTATTGAAAGAATGTCTCAAAATATAGGGAACACAACATAACATTGAAACATAACTCAAAATTGAAACAATGCCAATGGGTCTGTACAGACTAACCCAAGCAAAATCACAATACATAGCATTGAAACAGGCCAACCTCATGCATGGAGGAATCACAAGTCCAACCCGAAAAAAGAAGAGAAAATTGCATTGAAATATAGCATATCATGGAAACAATCCACATAAGAAGAAACATAAACATGACATTGAAAGAATGGCATAGCATGAAAAAGGCCAAAATAGTGGGCAATCTAGATCACAAGTCCAAAACAAATCACTATAAATTGCCCAAATCCAATAAAAACACAGTATAAATAAAAAAATGAGGCAAAACCCGAGAGATATCTATGGTTTTTTTTTTAAAAAAAAAAAACCCTTGATCTCGAAATCCACCAATTCCAGAACTGCATAAGAGGTTAAATGGTGTAGAGAATCTCAGTGCAAGCAGCCATGGAAGATCTTGGATAGAGGAGACCAACTCCATGGAGGAAGTCGAAGAGTCGCAAGATATTAATAGAAAACGAGTGCAAGGAGTTGGGAGTTTACTTATAGTAGTGAACGGGAGATGAAGAGGCTGTCAATGGTGATTGTGGTGTAAGGGAGGGGCCAAAACGATGTAGGCAGCTAACAGTAGAAGAAAGAGGTCGCAGGAGGGGACCCAAAGGCCAACGATCTCGATTGATTTGGAGATTAATAGTGGGGAATGGGATGGGGATCCACTACGGCAACTCCACAAAAAAGGAAATGAGATGGGGAGGCTTTCGAGGTGAAATCCCCAAATTTATCTCCAAGATTTAGGGATTTTGAGATTTAGAGCACCGGATGGGAATTTTCTTATTTATGCATTTGTTCTTTGTCTCTCTTACCTCATTTGCATGTTTGGATGGTCGTAATAGGTGTAAATTAATTTATTGGTAAAGCATAACCTACAAGGAAAAGGTCTTTTGTTATGATTCTCATTAATTTGGGCCAGGCTTGTTGGGCCTCCAACTTGGTTGTTTTCGTTTATTTTATTAAGCTTTTAAGTTGTTGTATGTGGCCCATTGACCTAGTGAATAGAGTAAGAAGTGACTAATAACCTTAGTTTAAGGGTGCATTTAAAGGCATTGTTCCCAGTATATACAGGGGAAGGTAGTGGTTATTGTAAGCATTCTGGAACATCTGTTATTTTCATCAGATGGAAGCGGGTGGCCTTGAACTCACCTCAGCGTAGCCATTTTCATCATCTTCTTTATTGTTATATTTATTATTTTCTTTCTCGTTCAATCAGTCAATTACTGTTACAGTGATATGCAGGAATTAATTCCTTACATCTTTAAAAAAAGGGGCATGCTTGGCTGCAGTCGGTGTACAGCAGCACAAGCACACCACATACATTTATTTTATTTTATTTTATTTTTTTCTTCAATGTTCCGCTGCGGCGAATATTTTTCCTTCAAGGAAATAGAAAGTGATCGTTTCGGAAGTTCTGACTCGGGGATCCATTGCTTGTGTTTCATAAGTAAACCGAGTGGACCCACCGAGATGACACATCCTAGTGATTTTGACACCGGATTTCTGCCAGATTTATATTTCAATGGCATCTTTTATTTTTTGAGTTATATTTTCCAATTCGTTTTCGTACATGTTAATAAATTTAGGTGAACTTCTTTCTCCCTAAATTTAAGAGGGTTAGTTGTTCAGCAATCCTCCACCATTCCCGTGAATTATTGGTTCGATATTTATTGATCTTTTACTAAGTTTGGATTTGGAGATAAAATGTGCTAAAATGAGTTTAGTTTATTTTTTAATATTATTATTATTTTGAAATTTGAAAAAAAATGTATTGAAATTTGAAAAAAAAAAATATATTAGAATTTGAAAATTGTGTATAGAAATTTTGGTTTTGTATGAAAAACTAAAAAAATATAATAATAAAATGAAAATAAGTTGAGATAAGTTGAAGTGAGTTTCAAATCTAAATGGAACTTAAGAGGGTGCAAACAAGGGCTTAGACTGTCGTAGGTTGTGTTTGGATTATTAGTTCATACTTTATTATTATTTTTAATTATTTTTTATCTATTTTTTATTTTTTATTATTTATTATTTAATTTATTGTTTATATTTGCAAGCCTCTTTTTAAGAATGTTATGTACGCAATGAACCCGATCATCAAATGCAATAAATGCTATTGAGAGTTATGAATTAGTTCACACACGCAATGGTCGAATTAATGTAAGTGTCAACATCTATATATATAAACATATATAGAGAACAATAACTGAATTACGTAACCTAAAAACATGTGATGATATTGGGGCTTTTGACAATTGACGTGTCAAAACGGTTGAAAAAGTTTTTGATTTTATTGCTAGTGGAAAGAAAGTTTTGAGTCTCGCAAGAATGGAAATTGGAGCTCACTTGTGAGGGTGAAATATCTCAAGTAGGGCCCAGGCCTCTTATTAAGTGCACTAGAAGACAAGAGTGAGGAAGAGTTGAGTGGACCAAACCACATGGGGGACAAGACATAAAGGCAAGCAACTGACACACGCAAGAAATAATATCAGATCTCAACTAATATATATAAAGGCAACCATCATAATAAGGGGGGGATGACTCTCTCGATTGCTCAATATCTCTGGTTGCATAACATTTTCTCTTTTCTCTTAGATCGCTTAGTTCATCTTCTCAGACGAACCCGATGGTTTATACTAGTAGAATCATGTATTTTATTCATGTACAGTAAGAGTCTTGAGAGACTGTAAAAATATTCATTATAGTGGATTCCCTTCCTCAAAATCCCGTGGACGTAGGCCTTAAGCCGAACCACGTAAATACTGTGTTTCTATATTTATTTATATGCTATCTGCGCACATATGGCCGCACCGGAGTTTCACCGGGGCCTCCAACAATATCCATCGAAGCCCAACTCGCTCCAGTGGGCTGGGAATGATTTATTTTCCTGGCTTGGTCTGTTGAGATTTTCATGACATCAACATTGGTGCCGTCTGTGGGATCTTTAGACCAGAGCTGGGAAAATAATGATTTTCTGGAACACTGGACGACTTCTCAGACATGCAAATGATGTTCTCAGATAAGTATTTTTATTTATTATTTTTTCTTTATTTGGCAGAGACTCGCCAAAAATCTTATCTCACAAACCATGACCATGTCCTCCTAGCCCTGGATGCCCATGTCCTCCATGATGTGGGTGTTCAGGATGGGGCATTTTCACCCAATATTTTTTTAATTTCTCAGATCAGAAAATATGTTGATTTGGTGGAAGATGAGAAAATGAGAAAATATGTTTATTCGTGGCTCTGTTCTATTAAAGTATGCCCTTAACTCCTATATACTCATACACACGGACAAAATAGAAATGCAGTCGAGCCCTTAGGTTATAGTGCATAGTACACGCCATGCATGTGCCCGCCCACGCAATATACCCAATGCACAGTACATTTAAATGCACAATATCAGAAGATGTAGGTGATACTTAGGTAAGTATTGTGCACTTAAGTGCACAGTACTATATTAATCCTGCACACATGCACATACTGTGCATGCATGCACAGTACATGCATGAAGGCCTTCGGCGCATGCACGATACGTGCATGGAGACTCTCGGTGGGACTCACGGTGCCACGCCGTGAGCCCCTTAACTCTTCCGGCGGTCCCCATCTGGACCGCCGGAGGTTTCTGTTTCCGGCGAGTTACTGACCGGCACCTCAGTCCGTCGGAAACAGTCTCGCCAGTGCACACGGTTAAATCGTCTGATCAAGGCGCCACAGCGCCGGATGGGAAAGGAGAGGACCCCGACATCCACCACTAGGGTAACCGGCACCTTCTGTCCCTGGCGGGACTGCCCTCAGCCGGTTTCCTTGCCAGAAACGGTAAGTCTGGGACTATGCTTCTCGTAACGGCGTCGATGCCATGCCCAGTCCATCCGTTGTGTGGGTGGACTGCCAGCGACTGTTAGCATGCCATGCATGCAACACACGGGCACGACAGCGTGCCGTGCCCAGTAGAACGCAGGCGGGCGCCCACCGTAGGGTCCCCGCCTCGTGCTCTTCTATTCTGCCTGCTGTTCCATAGGAACCGTAGCCCGCCAGCTTGCCGTGCAAGCTCGCCACCCACGCTCCACGGCAGCTCGACTACTTCACGCCCTCACGTCTCGCCCGAACCACTTCACGACCATTACCGAGCTCAGCTCGCCAGCTCGCCACCTTTCCGCTCAACCATCGCCATGCACAGGCTTGTTTGGACTGCCAAGGACTTATGGCCTACTAAGACCACCATGCTCGCCCAGAGAACTAACCATCTCGCCAACCTCACGGTTCACCCAGACCATCATCAACAACCCACCTTCTCACTAGCTCGCACAACGGCTTCGCCATCCTTACTGGCTCGCACACAGGCCTCGCCACACTCACTCAATGGACTCGCACGGCTCGCCAACCTCACCGCCCGCCAACCTGCCTACTCAAGGCCTTTCCACGCCCATGGCAGCCTGGGCTCGCCCAGCTCGCCCACATCAGCGTATGCTTGCCTAGCTCGCCCACGGATCACCCTACCCACAGCTCACCAAACTCCATACATGCTCGCCTAAAATGCATCTCACACGACTCATATTTCATTAACATTGGAACCTCCCGCGCACTTATTGGGCGCTCGCCCACGCCTCGTCAGTTCGCCCACAGCTCACCCGGATCACCATGCTCACCCAAGTCACTCGCCATCACACCCACGACATCAAGGACTCGCCCACAGTAACCTTAAGCTCGACCACTGCACTCGGAAACATCTGGCCGAACCACTTCTCGGGAACACTCAACTCGCCATACACCGTACTCGCCATCACAGCACATTCACAGCTCGCCGGCGACTCCACACCTCGCCCAGTACATCTTTATTTAGGAAACAACAGCTTGCCACACGGGCTTGCCTCATCCAGCTCGCCCATAGCCTACCAGTTCGTCGAAGCTGCTCGCCATGCAACCCGCTCGCCAACAGACCACCAAACCCAGCTCGCTAGTTCGCTTCATGCCCTCACACTTCAGCATACGGCTCGCAAATAGATCGCCAACCTAGCTCGCCATGCATCTCGCCGTTTCTTCCTCATTTCACATGCACCATGCGTAACCCGCCAACGAACTCTCCCTCAGCTCATCAACTTCACGGCGTTCTCCCAATACACATTCATAAAAAATAATAATAATAATAATAATAACTCGTCATTCGTTTATTCGTGACCACCATTCGGTCACCGCATGGGCTCAGGCCGCCCCTGGCATGCCTACAGCTCACGTACGGATCAACTCGGCTCACCTAGCTCACTTAGACATTCTATTTCGCTGCATTTGGAATAATCATGCTCGCCTAACACATGGGGGTTGTGTTCCCAGCTCCCCACAACTCACCTTCTCCATTTGAAAATTTATTTACGTGCAGTAAGTGTCTCATTCGGGATTTGCCTATTTTCTATTTATTTTTAAAGGTCACTCGTCACCTCAGGCTATGGAAATTAAAAATGTTGCAATACTACAGAATCGATTTTCACAAATTTTATACTTCGAATGTACAAGCAAATTCGGACCTGACACTCGGACTTGGTGGCATGGAAATTCATATTTCTATTTAACAAAATTGTTTTGCAGCTCAAAGTTGACGCGCCCATTCCACGACAACACCAGTTCCATGTCCGTCATACGGATCAGGTTTAGTCACGAGGTCCTCTGGCCACCCATGACCAGCCCAACGATTCGTTCGTCAAGGACTCGAGACTTGAGATCCCGCACCCAAGTTCACTTGTCAAGTCCTTACATCTATGATAGGTTCGAGGCTTGCGATCACCCACCAAACTCACTCGACAAGCCTTATCTCGGATGCTTACGAATCGCGGGGTTGAATCTTGGGTCCAGACTTGCACGTAAACCCTCGCACACCTGGTTTCCCGCCAATGACCGCTTGTGGATTGCGAGATCGTAACCTCACACCTTACGGCATTTTCTTGATAACATATATATTGCGTGTTTTTATTATCTCAAGTATGGAAGATGGACCACCACTTTCTCAATCAACCAGACCGCAGGGTCGATCTACCCACCCACGCAAAGTATATGCTCGGAATCCCGCGGGGTCAATCTACCCACCCACGCGAAGTAAACGTTCGGAATCCCGCGGGGTCGGTCTACCCACCCACGCGAAGTAAACGCTTGGAATCCCTCGGGGTTGGTCTACCCACCCACGAGAAGTATATGCTCGGAATCTCGCGGGGTCGGTCTACCCACTCACGCGAAGTAAACGCTCGGAATCCCGCGGAGTCGGTTTACCCACCCACGTGAAGTAAAAGCTCGGAAACTCGCGGGGTCAGTCTACCCACCCATGCGAAGTGACATTCACAATCCCGCAGGGTCGGTCTACCCACCCGCGCGAAGTAACATTCTGATAATTCTCTCAAACAAACTTCCATATATTTTCTCCCTGAAGCTAACTTGATCGTCGGAGTGGTCCCGGACCCTGATCTTCCTTGTTTTTGTTTTACAGGTTCCGGTCGGTCGGGATTTGATAAACCAGATTATAGAATACGTCATAACAGTTTGAGCGACCCCGTGGTCTGAGAGGCGAACACGCCTCAGCTCTCGGTCCGCTCAAGGGGTCGCCTGGGCTCCTAGCCTCGCCCTTCGGGTCGCGGGATCGCTTGAATTCCATGCATCGGCCCTCGGTTCGCTCGCCTTCAGACAACTCCACTATCACTCGGCAGATCATCTGAATGAGAACTTTCAATAACAAGATAAGGTGATGATACCCACAATTCGCCACGAATCATCATACTTAAGGTTTAATAAAGCCCGGAAGACAAATTACTACTATCCCAATTTTCGGATATTTTAGAATTCCCACCAAAGTTCCTTTACTAAGAATTCGCGAGGTAATGTGAGGGTGAAATATCCCAAGTAGGGCTCAGGCCTCTTATTAAGTGCACTAGAAGACAAGAGTGAGGAAGAGTTGAGTGGACCAGACCACATGGAGGACAAGGCATAAAGGCAAGCAACTGACACACGCAAGAAATAATATCAGATCCCAACTAATATATATAAAGGCAACCATCAGAATAAAGGGGGGATGACTCTCTCGATTGCTCAATATCTCTGGTTGCATAACATTTTTTCTTTTATCTTAGATCGTTTAGTTCATCTTCTCAGACGAACCCGATGGTTTATACTAGTAGAATCATGTATTTTATTCATGTACAGTGAGAGCCCTGAGAGATTGTAAAAATATTCATTATAGTGGATTCCCTTCCCCAAAACCCTGTGGACATAGGCCTTAAGCCGAACCACGTAAATACTATATTTCTATATTTATTTATATGCTATCTGCGCACATATGGCCGCATCGGAATCTCACCGGGAGCCTCCAACGATATCCATCGAAACCTAACTCGCTCCAATGTGCTGGGAATGATTTATTTTCCTACTCTGGTCTGTTGAGATTTTCATGACATCAACAGGACCTAACACCATCAATTAGGTTTTGGGTAGAAATGGAATAGATCATGTTCGTAATTGGAATGTGAATTGGATTATGTCCAAACAGCAGTATATATATCATCATATAGCCAATGGGAAATTTGTTCTCGTAGCAGATGTCAAATTTGTAGGACTTCCTAGCGTATATCTTTGTCATAATATTCTAAAATTTCGAGCTTGTAGATAACAAGACGACACCGTTTATGCAGTAATTCATGATATGGACGGAGACCATGTTGGAGGGTGGCCTTAGGCAATTGAACAGTAATATGGTAATAAGAAAAAATTAGTACCAATTGAACTGGTGGAATTGATCCGATTTTAGGTAGGTATCGGTTCGATTTTGGTTCTAAAAAATTTTGAACCGAATCAGACCGAATCGGTTTAATATAATATATATATATTTATTAAATTAATTTTTTTAATATGATATGTAATATGAAATAATTTTTTAATTATATATAATATGTTATACATTAGTATGTAATATAAATTAGTTATAATTTATATTTTATGGCCTAATATTAATAGTATAATAATATATTACGATTAGTAATATACTTTAAGTTTATATATAAATTTTTATACTAAATAATTACACATAAAATAATGATATAGTAATACTAATATAATTTTCTTGAACTAATACTAATAATATTAGTTATAACTAACAATGATATAATTATAAAAAATTAAACTTATTATAAGAAATACTAATATATAATTATTTTAATCAATATTATAAATAATACTAATATATATTAGTAGTCTAATAAACTAATATAAATTAATTTAAAACTAAAAAATAAGGTTAAACCAGACCAAAATTGATAAAATTGGTACAACTGATTTTAGAAGATAATCGGTGCATAATTAATTTTAAAAAATAAAAAATCGATTATATTGATTTGGTTTTAAATTTTATATAAAATCAGATCGAACCAGACCAGTTATAAGCCTAAACAATAGTACATACAATACATTTTATAATTTTATAGTAGATTATCCGAAATATAAATACTTTTATAAAATAAAATTATTTATAAAAATTATTATAAACAAATATTATAAACAAATCATTCTTCCAGCCAACGTCCACTTTCCAGTGTCTAGAAGTTGTTCACTGCAAAGACGGAATGGGCTCCATCGGAGCCCACACCATCACTTTTGGAAGTTTTCAATTCCTCCACCCAAAATAAATACATAATTAAATTACCCAAATAAGACGTCTCTCTGTGGTCTCCCTATATATATAAAATATATTTTCCCACTTTGCTATGTTCTAAAAGGCACTCAGCCTCCTCGTGAGCCAGAACGTCTCTTTGACTACACAAGCACACATCATCATCCATCTCCTGTCCTGTTCTTATCTTTGAAGAGGTATTATGGATAGATCTATTACTTGAGAACGTACGTAAGCATGGAAGATCTGATTTGGGTTGCTTAATCTTTGTGTTCTGAGCTCTAGCATAATGAAGATGGAGCAGGCTTTTGTATATCAAGAAGTAAGTTTCTTCCATATTATTCTTCTTCATTTGATTAGCTTTTACCATTGTCTTTCTTTTGTCTTCTTTTTTTTTTTCCTGGGTGTTGAAATGGATTCCAAAAACAGAAAGTTATTATGTTGAAACAAATATCAGGAATATATAAGAAATCCAAGAGGAGTGCAGCTCTTTACTTGCAGATGGCTGCCTTTCTCTTCTCCAAACGCTCTTGTTTTCCTTTGCCATGGTACCCTTCTCTCTCTCTCTCTCTCTGTGTTTTCCGATAGGTGCGATTATTAAATTCGTATCGATTAATGGAGTTTGCAGGTTATGGCATGGAGTGCAGCGGCTTCATGAGAGGTAATAAATTCTCTTAAACAACTCATTTTTCATTTGTCTTTTCCACTTTGTTAGTTCTACCCATTGCATCCTATAATTGTCTCTGGCCATTGCTCCAATGGTTGCGACATTTTTTTATGTTTCTGATCTAATTTAGGTTGAGTTAGAGATGAGATAATTAAAATATTTTTAAAAATTGATTAAAATATTATTAAAATATTATATTTTAATATAATTATTATTATTTTAAAATTTTAAAAAATTGAATTATTTATGCATAAAATTTTAAAAAATTATTATAATAAGATAAGATAAAATAATTTTACCATTACTAATCTAATATTTTAAAACATCAAATGTGGTCACGTTAATTAATCTCTTTACATTGCCTTTTTTTTTTCCCCTTTTCTTTTACCTTTGCAATCAATTCACAAAAAAAAAAAAAAAAAAATTGTGGGTACAACTTCAATGATGGTTTACATCTTTCTCGGATCACTTGCATGTTTTAAAATGTACAAATTAAAGAATCCCACACGTAGAAAAACGAACAAAGTTGCAAAATTACCAAAAAGAAAAGTTGCAACACCGACCTTTTAAGACACTATTATTGGCAAAGCTTCAAAGTTCCAACCACTCCCAATAAGTAACTTTTGAAATAATTTCAGCCAGAAATTTGTTCACCTAACCTGTCCAAGTTTTTATTTCTATCTCTGTGAATTCATGTTCATAAATATTGTAGAGTTCACTCACGCATTCCTACGCAGCTCTTTAAACTAGATCTAGAATTTGAGATGGAATAGCCCCATTCCTAACCACAACCCCCAACCCCACTTCAAGATATCATTATTGGCAAGCTTCAAAATTCTAACCCATCCATAAGCAACTTTCCAAATTTCAACCATAAATTTGTTCACCTAAGACATGGTGTACACACACACACACACACATATATATATATATATACTAAAAGTTGGTTAGAGCCATTAGCCATTGGCTACTTCATTGTCTTACCCATAGACAAGTTACTTTTCTTGTGAGAAAGTTATCATTTTTTGTTTGAACTGTAGTTTTTAAATTTGAAGAGAAGCATACACAAAAACTGTAAATCCCGTAATATTTAGGGACTGTTTGGATATAAAAATGATATGAAACTATTTTAATTTAATTTATTTCAGTTTATTTTAATTCAATAATATTATTATTATTTATAAATTATTTCAATTCACCTCATTTTATTTTATTATCTAAATGAATCTTTATTGTTATCTATGCAGATATTTTAAGTAATAAATGTAAATAAATATTATATTATCTCTGTGATATTATAAATTTCTCACTTTTTCGTGTAACATCCACTAAGCTAGCTAATTACATAAGTAACAATAATAAGGATTTTATAATATATATAATTTTTATTTTTTTAAGTATTTTTTGAACATCTTTAATTATTTATTTTTTTTTAAATATATATTTATTAATAGTCATTTTTTAATTATTAAATAAAATAAAATAATAGTAAAAATTAACAAAATAATAATAATAATAAAGGAGCAGTAATAAATTATATCCTCTGCACTAACGTTGTCGTATCTTAAAACAGTAATGCTACATACAGTCGTGGAATTGTAAACGACGTGCAGTCGCTTTAAAAAAAAAATTAACTTTTTTACATAGGTCTCATATATATTTACTTTTTTCTAAAATGACTGCACGCTGCTTACAATTCCACGAATACATCTATCATTTCTCTTTCTTAAAAACTGTACTATATCATATAGACAAATACCATTGAAGATAAAAGTTAACTATCTCTTCAAAAAAATAAAAAGTTAAACCATTTGTTGTCTGTACATATCCTCTGCACCATTGAAGATAAATGACCTCACAGAAAAATCCCATCGAAGAGCACTGGCCGACACATCATATAACTTATCTTCTTGGGAAAAAGAACATAGAAAATTACCAAATTCATAGTGGGGTCTGGGTCCGTACAATGATTTCTTTTGTTTGAGGCTCATAATAATTTTCTTTTAATTTTTTATTATTTTTTTATAATATTTTTTAAAATTTTTATAAAAAATAAAATAAATAATATAACTTATTTAAATTTTAAAATAATAATAATTGATATATTTTAATAATATTTTATTTAATTTTTAATTTTAATTTTCACTACAACTTAATTCAATATCAAAGAATACCTTCGGTTTAGTGTACAATACTCAATAGTAGCAGAACTCAGAGTAATAACAGGTGAGAACTGCATTAATGCATGATGAAAATATTGTCCTCGATGGTATACGCACGTGTTTTACATATAAATTATAATTGTATCGAACCAGCTGTCATTATTTATGGTGTTTGTCTCACTTTAAAGTTTAAACATCCTCGTTTATATCTCTCCCATTTATATTACAGAAAAGCATCATTTAATTATCTTAATTAATTAAATGTATAATCAAAATAACTAACCATCATGTGTTGTGTTGTGATGTGTTGGTGTTAGAACTACTGTAATAAATGCAATCCTCTTTAATTATTTGATCAAATTTTAAACTTGTCGGGTTCATGATATTGTCCAAAAATCTTATAGAAACGACATCAAATAATACTCTCCTAGGATTCACGTAATAAATGTATCCGTCTGTTTGTTTGAAGCTGGAGACGAATATGGGTTTTTTTTTTTTTTTTTCTTTAAATTTTGGGCAATGATACGGGGCATTAGCAGTTGGAGTACTTTTGCATCCTCATAATTATAATTTATTTTATATTTTTTAATATTATTTTTATAAAAATAATAAAATAAGATATACAAATAAATAACGAATATATATTAGATATATATATATATATTTGTATTTTTTTTTTCATATTTAAAAAGTCCAGGGGGGCGCAAAGGGCCCAAGACATTTCTCATCAAGTTTTGAACTGCACCTATTTGGGTAAGAGATCGTACTCTAGATGTAGAAAAAGATAGTGGTGGAGGGTGGGGGGAGAGCAGGTGACGAGTGGAGGGAGGGAGGGAGGGAGGGAGAGAAAGAGGGAAAAAGAGCTGTAAAAAAAAATATTTACCTGTGTGCGAGTATAAATTCTATTTTGCTGCATTTCCTACGTGACAGTTTGTGATTTGAGGGCGTAAAATGAGGAGAAACACCCGACCGCCTTTGAAAATGTGTTACTTTTAACAGATGCCCAGTAGATTGATTGACATGATGAGATATTGGTTGTTCCAGAATGTGGGATCAGGCTTGCGCAGGCGGGATATGCTGTGTTTGGGATTGATTACGAAGGACATGGACGGTCTAAGGGTGCTCGTTGTTACATCAAGAAGTTCGAAAACATCGTTAATGACTGCTATAATTTCTTCAAGTCAGTTAGTGGTATGCTTCTGATTTATCATGATCATCTTCATCATCTCAATTTGCCACCATTCGATCATAATATATATCCAATGACACCCCGGCCCCTAAAAAATATATTCACAATATTGATTATCTGCTCAGTGCAGGAAGAGTACAGGAATAAGTGCAGGTTCTTGTATGGAGAGTCGATGGGAGGGGCAGTGGCCCTACTTTTGCATAAAAAGGACCCTTCATTTTGGAATGGTGCTGTTCTTGTTGCACCCATGTGTAAGGTATATCATATTCGTGTATACTTTTCATGAGATAATCTCGAACATAACTTGTTTGATTAAATGCCAATGAGTATATATTGTTAAATTAGTACTCTCTATCCCCAAAAGAAGTTGACATGAGATTATGTACTGATATATTGGTAGATCTCGGAGAAGGTGAAGCCACACCCTGTGATTATAAATATCTTGACACGAGTTGAAGAAATTATTCCAAAATGGAAAATAGTTCCCACAAAGGATGTCATCGATGCGGCCTTCAAAGACCCTATCAAGCGAGAAGAAGTAAGATTACTTGTCCGCATTAATTGTAATCAATAAGATCATTAGGATAAATTAGCCATTCTCTGAAGATCTAAGTCAAGCTTTTCTTTTCATGATGGACAAACAGATAAGGAGCAACAAGTTGATTTACCAAGACAAGCCTAGGCTGAAAACTGCACTAGAGATGCTGAGAACAAGCATGAGTCTGGAAGAAAGTTTAAACGAGGTTGTCGTTTTGCTTTCAAACTACTGTTCTTTTTTCTTTATTTATTTTTTTCATTTTTCATTTTTTTTTTGCAAAAATTTAATTATAGGTGGTTGGTATTTGTGCAGGTGACCCTTCCATTCTTTGTGTTGCATGGAGAAGCGGATACAGTGACAGACCCAGAAGTAAGCAAGGCATTATACGAGCAAGCCAGCAGCGTAGACAAGACCATAAAATTGTACCCAGGAATGTGGCACGGTTTAACGTCTGGAGAGCCAGACGAGAACGTCGAGATTGTGTTTGCGGACATCATAGCTTGGCTTGGGAAGCACACGAGCGATAACAACGCTGTTACCGTTCGACCAACTCAAGGCCACCCATTTAACAATGGCATTGAGATGGCCGTCGCCTACGCTGCATCACCTGCCACAATAAACAGACGAAGGCAAAGCAGCAGCTATCTTTGTGGATTGAGGGGACGGCGCCGGATGTTCCATCACTCTGCTATGTAGCTCACCCTTTAACCGATCGAGTGCTTGTCTGCTCCTAAATAATCTTTTTTCTGTATGACGAGTGCGATCTATAGCTAGCGGTCTTCGTTTCCTCCCAAAACTTGAAGTGAATTTTGAAAAGGAGTTGAAATAAGAAGTGGCCTCCTGTTTTTAGGGCGGTAAATGAATCATCAATAGCCAACTTGATATTTATTCGATTAAACTCGAATGGAATTTGATCCGGGAAAAAGAAAAATGTTTACTCGTGAAAGTAGATATTCGTTCTATTAATAAATGATATATACCCGATAAAATTCGGATCGAATCGATTCAGACTCGTTAAAACTCGCTTGTTTATACTTAATTCGATTTATTAGCTCAACTCGATTAAAGTTCATTTATATATTGATAAATATATACACATATATATTATATATATGTTATATATATGTATTGCTAATAATATAAGCATAGCATTCTTATAATTAAATATGTAATATATAACTTAATTACTTATGCCTATATAATAAATATACTTCATAACTATGTACATGGAATTATGTATGAAATACATATATGCTATCATATTATATATATTTATTAATAATATATATAAACATATAAGTTTATAACATATTGTTGTGATGAAAAATTTTAACTAATTAGATATCAAGTATTATTTTTTATTAGATTTTTATTTATGTATTTATTTAATTTTAAATTTTATTCAAAAAAATTTAAAAAAAATTCAAGTTCAAGCTCGGCTCGACTTGAGTTTTTTTGTAGGATGAACTCGAGTTCGAATTGGAAGTTTAACTTATTGAGTCGAGTTCGAACAAAGAATTAATAAAATTTCAAGTTCGAGTTTGAATATTTTGAATTAAATCGAGCTCGACAAGCCAAAATTCGTCTCTATTATAGACCTACTTGTTTTCTCATGTGTACGTCTCGGTGATTGAATTACGTAGAGCATATAATTCACACTAAACTATAAAATCTAGAGAGGTGAGATGAAACCATTCCAATTCACCTCAACTCATTCTAACTAATAATTTTACTATTTACAAATGATCTTAATTTATCACATCTCATCTCATTTAATTATTTAAATGAGCCCGAGTTT
Source organism: Platycarya strobilacea (assembly GCA_036898215.1). Lineage (NCBI taxonomy): Eukaryota > Viridiplantae > Streptophyta > Magnoliopsida > Fagales > Juglandaceae > Platycarya > Platycarya strobilacea. Next base: position 31,296,535 of record CM072555.1, on the reverse strand, counting down.
GCTTATACAAATTATCTAAACTCTTTTAATTTTCTTTTATTTAATCATTACAATTTTTTTAAGCTCTCACACAAAATACATTAACAATTTGACTTAAGTCTCAACACAAAATTAATATTAAAAAAGTATATTTTAACAATATTTATTTTTCAACTTTCATCTTATTTCATCTATGTAATTAAACGAGATCGTTTTGATATGAACGTTGAAATGAGAAATTTGTGGATAATAATAAAATAACATGTGAATGGTAGTTAAATAATTTGAGTTAAAATATTTTATGAGATTTTGAAAATTGAGAAAAAAAATTGAATAAGAAAATTATAAGGTTAAAATATTATTACAATATAACTTTTTTTTTTTTAGATTTGTTTGAAAATTTTTTGCTTTTTTTGTTTGAAAATTTAAAAAAGTTGTAATAATTAAATAATGATTGTGAAAAAAGTAACTTGAAAATTTAATTGAAAAGTGTGTTTGTGTGATGTTTGGATGCTGAAACGACTATATATAGATGTTGAATTGAATTGAGTTGAATTATATTCATTATGAATTATAGTAAGTTGAGATGGTAGAATAAATTTTGTGGTCCATTTAAAATAAGTTTAAATATATTTAGATATTAAAATGAGTTTAGATATATTTATGAGAGGTTGAAAAAGATTGTGGATCCCACTTGTGAATAAGTGTTGAACTGAAAAAGGTTGTGGATCCAACATTTTTTAATTCAAATTTTAGTACTTTTTTACACTTGGGACCTGCAATATATATCAACTTTACATAAATACATCTGAATTCATTAACATCTAATTACATTTAAACTCATTCTATCATCTTAACTCATTATTATTTATAAAAAATTTAATTCAACTTAACATTCAAATGTACTTAAGTTGCATTCGCATGTAAGGTAATTTCAAATGATCTGAGTTAATTTATGAATAGCAGTATCTTGTAAATCCCATTGAGATACATTTGAATATAAATATGCTGAAATATATATTCGAATATAGGAAATAAATTTTGATAAATCTAACTTTCACAAAAAATTAATAAAATAATTAATCTCATCAATAATTAATTTGGAATGAGTTGAAGTGATCTTGATATTCAAAAATAACTTTAGTGATAAACTCTTTTGAGAAAACTCACCTCCATCTAATCACTTGCATCGACCACACTCATATTTCGATTTGTTGCATATCAATTTGAAAGCGTAAGAATTGAAGATGTAGGGATATAGAACCATCACACATATACAAACAAGGCTAGTTGCTCGTAGTTTGTCATTTATTTGTTTTTAGGTAACTACTACTAGAATTGCTCGAAGATGATGACTTACTCTGCTTACCATGCCAGATGTTAATTGGAAAAATTAAATTTTGAGCGAGACATGCATGGTTCATCTGCAAGCTACTCCAATTTAAACGGGAATAAGATGCCAGAGAGGATAAGCTAAGAAATTGCTGCTGGCCTCGTAACAAAATAGGACTTAAAAAAAGAACTTTTGGGAATAACCAAAATCTATTTAAGCGGCAAAGGGGCAGTAACCCAGATATTACAAACCTCAGATAAAATAAAATGCCATAAGGTACACCTCTAAATACCCCTATTGTAAAGAAAGACGGATAAACGAGCTCACATGCTGCTCCGCTATTTCTGGTGTTGCTGTATTGTCGGCAGGGGAAAAACCTATTCCCCAGACAATGATCCTTAAAAACTATATAATATGGTGGTTTAGAATTACATGGTGGTTGTGGAAACGCCTTCCTTGTGATCTCCAAAGATGCGTTTCCGGAAGTCGGACACCATTAGAGGAAGGCCCTTCCGAAGTTCCACCTTTGGTTCCCAACCAAGGAGCTCTTTAGCCTTGGTGATGTCAGGCTTTCTCTTGTGTGGGTCATCCTCTGTGTTAGGTTTGTACTCTATCTTTGCATCTGGGTCAATTGTTTCCTGGACCACCTGCATCAATAATAGAGCTCAAAATAAATTATTGGTACTACATAATTGTATATTTGCTACTGCATCCCTGCCCGACAGAGCTCTCGAGGCAGAATCATCGTGTTTAACTATCAATTCGTCAGTCTTATTTATACTCACACGAGCAAGCTCAAGCATGGTGAATTCGCCCGGATTTCCAAGATTGAAAGGTCCAACATGTTCTCCTTCCATAAGCCGCATCAGACCCTCCACCTACAGAGTAGAACACATAGCACACACCAAATTAAACGTTGTCCATAACCCTGACCAGTAGTTACTACTAGCCGTTATTGCAAGTTTACCATAAAAAGAACAAATCAAAATGAAAAAAAAAATCATATTACCAATTTCATTTTGGATTTTTTAACACACATCAATTGTTCCACATCAGTCACTTTCACAGTTGGGACCAATAATGAGACCAACCTTCTGATAATGCGATGTGGAGGCAACCAATCATGGTATGAAATAGAACCCACCCATTTTGTTCTAGTGAAAAGCCTATCCCAAATACCTATTTTAAGGAACAAAAATGATAGAATTATTACTATTTTACAATTTGTAAACTACTTTTTTTATATTTAAATTTTTTTTTATAATTTATAATTTTACTTAATGATTAAAGAAGTGAATATAAATAAAGTTGTATATATGTTTTTTTTCTTAATGATTAAAATTGTTAAAAAAGTACTTAAAAGAAAATGATGAAAAAAAAAAACTCAAATACGCTAGTAAGTTGTAATTTGGTTGTAAAAGAGTAGTCCGTGTATTAACACTCTTCAATAAAAGAGTAGTCTGTGGTAGGCTGGCATTCCATTGACTAAAATACCTGTTTAATTGATTCCATAATTGGCATCAAATGTAAAGTATGATCAATTAAATGCTGAAATGGACATAGGAATCCGTTGAGAAAGAATTCCATAGGAATCCGTTCAGAAAGAATTCCAATTGGCTCTGCAATCTGGACCATGTTTTATATCAAGGTGGCCGGGCAATTAATATGACAGGTCAGCCCAAAGTTTTGAATTCTGTTCCAATGATCATTTCGGTTGAGGCATTGGAACGGAATATTTCGGTACCGGTCTGTTCCGGTGTGCCGTTTCGGAATTAATTATATATTATAATAAATAATTATATATATATAAGCTAACAATTAATAGAATAAAAACATATATATGTAAGTGTGTATCATATATATGTATACATATTAGAAGAATTAAAAATTTATAAAATGATTGGAAGTTGAAAAAATACAAATTTGAGTTGAGATACAAAAATAAATAAATAGATAAAATATTAAAAATAATGATATTAAAAAAAAGAACCTATTTAAAATTACAAAGCATATAAATTTATTTTATATTCTAAAATTAATTAAATACCATCTAAATTTAAAATTAAAAAAAATATCGTTCAAACACAAAAAAATTACAAAAATAATCTAAACCGGAATAGGGACCGGAACGGCCGGAATTTGAACCGAAACAGAATAAGGTGGTATAGTGTTCCGATTGAGGCACCAGAACGGAACATTCCGGCTGTTCCGGCCGGAATGGAATGGAATTCAAAACTATGGGTCAGCCTTAGGCTATCAAATTGGACTTTTCAAAAATTGATGTATGCCTCATGGGAGATAAGAGGTAACAAACTTATAAATAGACATAAAGACAAGGAAAACCATTTGGATGACCTATATACCACAAGGCAAGACATTTACTATTTTGAGTAGTCTGAAACTGATTCCAGAGCCCAACACACGGATGCACATACAAACAAATTCACTATACTTTCTGATGCATATACAATAATTTTCTTTAACAAAGAAGGATGTATGCTGCTCCTTAAAAAAAAAAAATGATGTATGCTTCATGATGGCAATTGCTCTACCAGCTTACCAACCATATATAACTTCCAATTTAGGCACCAAATTTCCACAAATTGTGTTATTTTATATCCCATCATCACGCACACGGGGTAAACAATAGGTATTTTTGGCTAAGCTATGCATAATGCCAAGCTTTCAATCAAGTAGCCATATACCAGCAAGCCTAAAGCAATTGCATCCGGTTAGGAACTTCCAATCAATGTATCGAAATCTTGGCCTTAAAGCCAAAAAAAAAAAAAAAAAGGCCTAAAATTATTAGTTTGGCACCATCTAACAGAATAAATGAAGTAGAAACACCCAATTCGAAAGTGGTAAAGAAACCAGTATTATTCACTTACCAGGTCAGATACATATTGGAAGCTCCTAGTCTGCTTCCCGTCACCATAAACAGTCAAAGGCTCCTTTCTTAATGCCTACAAAACATCACCGCTAATCATATCATTAAGGAACTAATTAATTATATATATAAAAAAATAAAAATGAAGAGAGCACATTTTTTCCCATTAAAGAAAACTAAACTACATCCTCAAAGATCTACGAACCTGGGCAACGAAGTTGCTAACGACACGACCATCATCGATGCACATTCTAGGCCCGTAGGTGTTGAATATTCTCGCAATCCTAACCTGCAAAGCAACAAGATAAGCCCATGAAATACTCCGAACATTACACAAAAATAAAATAGTGGGAACCGCTGTATATAGCTACTGACCTCAACTTCTGCACCTCTATGGTAGTCCATGGTCAACGTTTCAGCCGTACGCTTTCCCTCGTCATAACAACTTCGAACACCTGTCGAACAGACAGGTCACCAACGAAACTGTCAGATCTACTTCTTTTTTTAAAACAAAAACACAGTAAAGAATAACTAGGCGTTTCTTTTCTATTCGAGATTACACCAATGCCCTCCTACTCTTCCCCTTTTACTGTTTTAATCCATTGATCGGGAGAGGGAGAAAAAATCAAATTCGAAGACCAATTTAAACCGTACGATTAATGGACCCGTCAATCACGGACTACTCGCTTTTTAAGTCGCGGGATCCACAACCATGGCCACGTGGCACGACCTTCCAACAAACGACAACTGGGATCCTACTACACGTAATCCCTGTTCCAGCGCTAATTAGACCAGCACCTTGGAACCATGCTAAGGTGCACCGTCTCTACAGAAACAAAATGCCGTCCGCCGGACGGAAACGAACCGCGCGTGTTGTCTAAATCAAGTTGGCGCCGGCGAAATAGAATGCCGCAAAAAGAGAAAAAAGACAGAAAAAAATGTGAACTCACCGATGGGATTGACATTTCCCCAGTAGGTTTCGACCTGGGGGTGCTGCAGGGGATCTCCGTACACCTCACTGGTGCTCGTTAGCAAAAACCGCGCACCGACCCTCTTTGCCAGCCCCAGCATGTTCAGGGTTCCAACCACATTGGTCTTGTGAGAAAAAAAACTCACAATTAAGGAAACACAGAAGATTAAAAAGAGCAGAAAAGGAAAGATAAATAAGAGGAGCGTCTATGAAAAACACGTTGATTGATTGAAAAGGATATGATGGTCTTGACGGGGTTGAACTTGTAGTGGACGGGAGAGGCAGGGCAAGCGAGGTGGTAGATCTGGTCGACTTCGAGCAGGAGAGGCTCGACGACGTCGTGCCGGATGAGCTCGAACCTTGGGTTCCCGAAGTGGTGCATCACGTTCTCTTTCCTCCCAGTGAAGAAGTTATCGACGACGATCACGCTATCTCCTCGATCCATCAGACGGTCCACTAGATGGGACCCGACGAATCCGGCCCCACCCGTTACCACGATTCGGAGCACCTTGCGTTTCAGCCCCAGCGGTACCTTCCCGACCGAATTGTACATCTGGAAGGCGGGACGGTGCTCGTAAAGGGCGGGTCTGTCGTGGAGCATCCGGTTCGCGTCGGAGCCGAAGTTGGTCTCGTGGATCGGGACATATCCGTGCCCGTACGAGACGCTGGACATAGAGGAGGAGGAGGGGAGGAGACTGAAAACGAGGGTCGCTATAGCAATGCCAACGAGGACGAAGACGAGCCGTTGCTCCCGCAGCATGTACCGAATCGGACGCGTTACGGAGAGCCACGGCTTGGGTCGCTTCGGCGAGTACGTTTCCGACACGGGTTGGCTCTCATGGCCTCTGAAAATCAGCTCCGAACCCATCTCCTCGCTCTTCTACAAATCAAAATTCCGTGTGCGGGCGTCTCTCCCGATATAGAGAAGTATCGGTATCGGTATCGGTATCGGAGAGAGTAACGAGTTAATTTACCGGGGAACAGTGTGGCTCCGGCAGGTGTGAGATTTTTCCTTTCCCTCTCGAGGGTCTGGTGCTGCGTGTGGGAGTTCATGGACGGGGTTTGATATTTATGCTTTAAGAGTAAGTTAAAATAGGCCTGGATTTTGATGGTATTACAGAACTACTCCTATATTCCTTAAAAGTGTTGTGTATATTTTGACTTTTAAACGTTTGAAAAATGGACTAGATGAGAATGGGTTTGGGACAGCTAAGACCTCTTTTATTAGATTGAGTAAAATTTTAAAAATATATATATATATTTATATATAAATATTAAAAAATAAATATTATAATTAATTAAATATGATAAAAAATATATGAGAAAATATTCAAAGAATAATTGAAGTAAATAATAAAGTTAAAATAATTATCAAAAAGTTATCAAATATGTTAATTATTTTAACTTTTTGACAATTATTTTAGTTTTATTATTCCCTTCAAGTATTTTTTGAATTTTTTTTATATATATTTTTATTATATTTGATCAATTATAATATTTATTTTTTAATATTTATGTAAAAATATATTTTAAAAATATCTTTTAACTAATCTAATAAAAGTGTTCTAAGATTAGACGAGACCAACGTAGACGTGCCTGAAAAATAGTACATGCCCAAAGTTATAAGCTCATTTGAATCCTAGAGGAAGTTCAAACGAAAGATCGTGCACATACCTACCACCACCAAAGTTACAAATTAATTCTAATGCCCCCGTAAATGAATTTACGAAATCAAATCAGTGCATATATATATATATATATATATATATTTATGTAACAAGAATACCTGTTAAAAAATATTTAGGCAACATATGGAAACCCATAACTTAATTATATAAATATTTAGTAAATAGGGTTGGTGTTAATTGGAGTGATGATTATGTAATCTGATGTCTATTATTACAGGAGAAATGTTTTAACCACAGAAAAATAAATTAATCCTATAAAATAAATTCTTAAACAGATATGATTTGATGTAATTCATTAAATTATAAAATTATTTTTATTATAAAATAAATCTGACCTATTATATAAAATTCTTTCAATTTATATGTTTACTTTGTGAACTCTTTATATTATAATATTAGCAATGGCTAAGTTTGCAAGAGAAATTAGATGTCATAAAATCATATTGATGTTGTAAGGTGGTTTTTCCCTCGCATCAGCATGCATAGCAAGTCCATAAGTACAAGGGAGTCAATGTGCCATTAGGGAACTCGGCCAAGTCCAACGGAGCCCAATGATCCTTCTCTAAAGGGAGTCAGCGGGTCCTTGCAAAGTACTCGTCCTTTAAGTAAAACCTATCCGTGAAGTAACCCACATATAGGTAAGTGGATGATCAAAACAGATAGGACATGTCGTCCTAACACCTTCCTAGTGGTATCCAGTTATTATGAACTTATGAGGATAGGTAGTCGAGAAATGCAAGAAACATACTGAACTCCTAATAGCAGGCATTAAAGGGGATGATAAAAAATGTCTATAGGGTAAAGTTAGTCAAGAAGTACTCACACTACATTAACGACCCCTTCCCAAAAGCCACACTGCATTAAATGATTCTAACTAAGTGAACAATGAAATAGATATGGGCCCACAAAGTGAGGTACGAGCTGACCCAACCCATAACTCTAATATTAAAATTATCCCTTATGTACGAAGAACTCTCTCTGATTTTCATCTAAGCTTACGCACAAACTATTAAATCGATATGCTGACTTTAGTATGGAAAATTCCCTGACATCCACCAAAGCCTTCATTCTTTGAGCTTTCTCTAAATGCACATGTAAAATATCAAAAATTCAAAAAACTGAAATCCAATCCAAAGGCGAACAAAATACGACGTTAAAAGTTGTGTCGTTTGTGGGAGTTTTATAGATTTCACATGTATTTCGTATGCCTACGACAACTCGTTCGCCACAACTCAAAAGAACATTTTTCTTATTATAATATTAGCAATTATTAAATTTCGTAAGAGAAATCAGATTTCATAAAGTCATATGAATGATGTCGTTTCATTGATTAGGTCAATGTTGAAGTTTTCTACGTCAATAGATATATAATGTAGATATCAAGTATATGATTTGAAACTGGCGAGCTCGATTGAGTATTGTATGATTAATTGGAATTTTTTTTTTATCATTTTCAGATAAATATCACTATAAAAAAACAAATATATATATACATATATAACCAATTAATTTTAACTAAAATAATTATTTGCAATGAAAATAACTGTTTTGATTGTAAATTTGTTATAAATAATCTTTTTAATTGCAGTTAATTAATTATATTTATACTTTTTTTTTTCTTTTTTATTTTATAGTGAATTTTGTAATATTCCATGCTAGCAATACACCATGCGGCAGATATGGATAAATGAGTTGCGCATATATTTGTGTATAATTAACATCATCAGGGATATAGACTCGGCGGATTGGTTAAGGTTAATATATTATATATATATATATATATATGTATATATACACACACATGCAGATATATAGCAAAGTTAATATATAGTTTGACATTGAATTAGTCTAGTTAAACAGGCCGTCATTAGAAAAATGTTTAAGTAGTCCTCTTTTCTCGGCCATTTGGTCCCAACATGATAAGCCATTAATTAGTAATGGATGAGCCGGCGGCCATTAGGACTAGATCAAAACCAAACCACAGCTTGTATCAACCGACGTTATTTTCTGGTGCAAAGATACATATTTATGAATTATATGCAACAAAATATATATTGCCTTCCAGCTAATAACGTATGAAGTGGGTGCATTTCTTCTAATGTGGTTAAAGATGATTAACCCCACAAATATACGAATTAATGTATAATTAACTTCATAGCGACGTCTGTCTAGCTAACCCTATCGATGATCCCAAACAAATATGTTCACTAAACTCTGTGCTTATTATAAAGCCATTAGTACCCCTATATACACAGAATTATGAGACAGAGAGAGCGAAAAAAAGGTAAACAATAGTCACGGCCGATATGAAGAGTGGCTAATATTAAACACTAAGTAAATAATACATATTTAGTTATATAATGGGATGTTTAGATATTTTAACTGCCAACATACGTACCGTGATCGATTAAAATATCTTATATTTTAATCTAAATGGCCGTATTATTTATTTTAATTGAAATATAGAAAACCATAGATATTATTCCCACTGATCTAAATAACGTACAAATTAATGCTTTATATTCGATGGAGGCTTGACCATATTATATTATTATGTCACAAGTCTTATCATTATTTGTTAGTGCTAATCACTATCGACGTTTGAATTGACACACAGAATTAAACGAAAGTTTTGGCTGTGCTTTTGAAGAATTGATAATTTTTTTTTTTTTTTTTTTGAGAAGAATCGAAATTCTTATTCAGCTCAAAGCATCAAGGTTTGGATACAAGAGGAGATATCCCCTAACACAATTCTCTCCTCATAGAGTTTTAGTGTTTCCTTAGCTAAACAATGTGCAATATTATTAATATCCCTAGCTATATGCTTGACAGTCCATTGATGAAAGGAGTTCAACTTCTGTCTCACATCCTGGATTAACATATTAACTGCAGTCCATTTCCCTGCTCCTGATTTGATATCATCAATAACTAACTTGGCATCCCCTTCAAGCATGATTCGATCAAGATTCAGTTGCTGGCATAGAATCACAGCCTTCAGGACTCAAATACTTCAGCTAAAGTTGGCTCAAGGAATAGCGATCGGTGGGATCTTACTAGAGTTGCTATTACTTGTCTAATCCATCACGTATAATAACCGCCATGCCAACTTTGTAGTTCACACGATCCACTGATGCATCCTAGTTTACTTTATAGAAAATATTGTTTTGGAATATGACTATATATATATATATATACACTATAAGAAAAACAGGTATTTATGACATTTTAATTGCATTCAAAATGATTATTTTTGTTGTAAATATTTTTTTGCAACATTCTTTTTTATTTAATATCGTAAAAAACCGATTTTCTTGTAGTCATATATATATATATATATATATATATATATATTACACAGAAAATGATACGTGATGGGTTAATTAGAAGCTAAAATATTATGTATACAAAAGTTCCCAGGTGGTGGAAGGTCATGTTCATTGATTAAGAATGCACCTATTCATCAGTCACACGTTTAATTAAAATTAAGTGTTGTAGCTTTAAAGCGAAGATATGCAAGTGTAATATTGTGAAACAAGAAGGGATCTTATAGTCTGATCATCAAATAGATAGGCAATGGAGGAATATGGTCCCCCAGAAGAAACCGCCCTCTCAAGTCTTTGATCGATCGTGGCTCAATAGTCAATAGCAGCCCTTCCCTAGCTATATTGTACATCCTTCCTAGCTAATCCATTAATTTATAGGCCATTTGGTGGAAACTAATTTGGAGTGATTTGGAAGCTCATTGGTTAACGCAACCAAACTTGCACCAATAGAATATTTGCAGCTGGTTATACCAGAACTCAAATTTTCCCCATATTTCCCCTTTGTTGGTTGTGCGTTAATTGCTTGCTAGATATATAGCTTCCAGCGTAAGTCTTCATTTTTTAAAAAATAGTGAGATTTATTATTAAAAAAAAGTTATTTATTTATTTATTTTTTAAAAAAAATTATGGTACAAAGATGTTAAAAGAATTATATAAAATAAATTAAAATAAAATAAACCTATCAAGATTTCAAATCGAAATTCCTAATAAAAACAAGAAGCATCACAAGCTTTAAAGCAAAAACCTCGTAACGTAAAGGGAATAGTTCATTACTTTTGATGGATACAGATATTTTATGGTTGTTTCACTTTATCTTACACAAGGAAAAGGTGAAAATTAGTGGAAGTAACCCCCGCCCTCATTGTCGGTAGAGTCAGAGAGTGAGTTTCTTTGCTGCCTAATTTTTTCTTTTACAGATTGCAGATTAAAGATGTAAGATCTAGTGATCTATGTCCTCCCCTAAACAACGTCCACGTGGCACCCGAACAACCTCAACGTGTGTCGATTTGTCACGCCAATAAAAAAGAACAACAAATTAAACCATGATTTTTGTTTTTAAGACAAGCCGCCTAGATAGACTTCGTTATTGTTGATCAGTTCCCTCTTCGAAAAATATTAAAATAGTCCCATGTTTTTCCCTAATCGACCAATAATCTCTAACAAATTAGAAGTGCAGTGCATGCAAACTCCTGACCCACATTACAAGAAAATCTGATATTTATAATTAATTATTTACAATAAAAAAATTATTTACAATTTATTTGATTAAAAATAACTAATCTAATCATAAATAAACAATTTCCTTATAATTAATCTCTAGTTCTGACATTTCGATTTATGATCTGCGCAGGCTGTATGATAGTCGCCATTCAAAGATAGCTCCTCTTATGTTAAGTTTTGAACAAATAATCATGGGATGGGATGAAAGGGACCATTTTACCTTTAAAGATCAGTTTGCTGTACGTGTGTGGTCACCCCTCCTTTTGTACAATATCTAATGTTTTATTAACGTAGACCGGAGGTGATGCTTGCTCGGGGAAAAAGGAAGAGAGGTACGTAGCAGCTAGCTCAAGGGACAACAGCTTTGCACGTTGGGAGAGCGACAGAAGTTGCACATGCATTTCACCACTTGCAAAGAAACGGCCACTTCTGAGGAAACCCTTTTCTTGTTATCCATGATTCACGATGCTATTATTATAATTATCAAACTCACTAATCATGCTTTGTTTATTCTATTTTTTGGTTGGGTAAGTCGTCCACCCTGCAAATTTTCCTTTCAGGGTTAGCTAGTGGCGATGATCAATAGCTCGCACCACACGCACGAGTATATATATATATGGTGGGGGCACTTCTTGTACACTCGGGGAAAAGAAAAACTCCTACCTAGATTAGATGGCTGTTGGTTTTGTATAATGATGAGGGCATGGGTATTGGAATGGATAAAAAAATATAATAAGTCCATGATATTTCTTAAGTTTTGGGAGGACCCATTAGGAGAGAGGCAAGAAAGTAGGAGACCAAGGCATGAGGAGGACAATATCTCAGTCATAAGAAGAGTAATGTATCAAGAGAGAAAATAGATAATTTGATATAAAATAAAAGAAAGTAACATAAAATAAAAGGGGATAATAGATAAAAAGTACGGACATCTATAATTTCAGGAACTTTTGGCCACGTTTTTTGGGGACTTCTTTAACCTCCTCATAGAGAGAGTCTAGCAAGAGGGGGAAAATCAAATGGTAGAATTCATATCTCCATTATATAGCGCAGAAAAGAGATTATGAGATATTGTAAGCAAGCATATTATAGTGAAATTTTCTCTCTACAAATCCCTTTGGACTTAGACTTGTGTCAAACCACGTAAATCTATGTGTCTCAGTTTATCTATTTATTCTGCATTTAAATATTGTTTATCGTCATATATGTATACACGGGCACCGTACAGCCACACCGGCTCACCAATTGGGGCTCTACACTGCGCCAATCGAGTTCAATCCACCCTCAGAGTGAGCCGGGTATTAATCTTGTTTCCCTTTCGAACCATGCCATTTTTGGGCATTAACATATGTCGTCCATATAGGCTAATAAAAAGTTATTAGATATTTCTGAAGTATGGATGGCATGATACTCTCATCCTATCATAATGTGTTATATAATAAAAATTGCATATCCTATTATAACAGATCATGATGTGGTAGCATTTATTCATACGCTTAACAATACCTAGTAATTGCTCTATTTTAAGTGGCATTTATTTTGACCAATACCATTTTTTTGCTATTCATCTTCACTTTTCGAAACCCTTGCGTGGAGTATGGAAGGATATTTAATTTGCCTGCAAGTTACAACTATGTACCTTTCATACTGTCTCCAGTTTATATTACCAGGAAGAAATGAGTTGAAGATAAAATTGAGCTGGTTTTGTAAACTTAAACTACAATTTCAGCTTGATTTAAAAAAAAGCTACAATTTCAACTAACAGCTTTGATATGTCGTATGGATCAAGAGATCATTTATGTTGAATTACATTTCATATTATAGTTCCAACTTATGCGTGCAGTTTGCATTGTTTGTATACACATATTCTTATGAGAATTGATGGGGACTTTTATATGATTGATATGAGTTTAATAATAAGTATATATGTCCACATCATTTATATTTTAGAAACGGTATTTACAGCATTAGAATAAGTAAGTGTCACATATTAAAGAAAAAAAAAAAAAAAACAAATAAATATGAGATTTGTATGAAAAAAAATTAATCTTTTAATAATAAGCCTACAATTTTTTTTAAAAAAATTGTGTAACGCTCTTATCCTACCCATAACCATATCTCACACTACCACTCTTTGTATAATTTAAAGACTACTTATAATCGATCCACGTCACGATACATCATTTATAAACTAGAGTCCATGATTGGCTCAGCCACAACGATGGCATATTGCATCATTCAATTTGCATTGCTGATTGGCTCAACCGTTGATCAATCTCTAGAGTCCATGATGATGTATATTGTTGAATCGAGACGAGATGAGAGCAGATAGTCGGAACATGATGAAACCACGAAGTGGGGCCCACACAAAGCAATATTAGCAGGCCATGATTACGAGGATTCGTTCTTATGCAACGTTCACGGTATCGCGCGCACGTTGCGCCACTACCTGAGCCAGATTCTCATAAGTCGCTGCCGCCACCATCATCATCGTCGGGATGAGAGGAGAGGATACCGGCTCCAGATCAGGACATGATCTCATACACGTACGTACTACTATAACGTAATAATTAATGATACATTCATATTCCTCTTATAAATTAATTAAGATGGTCTTAATTACATACTGATTCTCACATGGACCCCCCGCCGGACCCTCTGTAAAAAAGAAAATAAAAAAAAAAAACACCATTTTATGATAGTTCCTAACTTCCTATGAAGAAATTAATAAATTTTAAATATTTTATTATAAAAATGATATTGAATGAATATTATTTCATGAAATTTATAGTAAAAAATCTTAAACATATATTAAGTTCTATTTTTATATATTTTTTATATCAAAACAACTGAGTTTATTCAACTAATAATGAAAAACTACATCAAAGTATCATGCTAAATAACTTGAGAGACACACTCAGGAAAGTTGTCCTACCAAATCATAAGAATATCTACATGCCAAGAATGTCTTGCCAAAGAATGGGCAACTGCATTGGCCGTCATATGACCTCTACGTTGGATTACAACTTTTGAAAATCTTACTGACATTCTCTTAATATCATGAATTGGATTTTCCCATATAGATAGTAAATCTTTCTCTCTGTTTAGTTTTTGGGCCACTATAAGATCATCACAGTCCACTTGAAGATTAGCAATTCCCATCGACAAATAGATTTGAGACCCTTCAGATCATTATTACCAAAAACCCAAATCTCTACTGGATCACTAACGTTGTGCTCAAGTTTACTAGCAGCTACAAGAACTTTACCAATATCATCTCTAAGTACCATTCCAGCCCCAGACTTGCAATATCCTGGAAATAGTGCACCATCTATATTCAGTACTCCTCACTACAACAAATTTTAATTTTAGGGACGAAATTTATTAGAGATGAAATTTATTTTTTCCTTAAAAGTGATTTTTAGAGACATATTTTAAAACTCGTCCCAAAAACTGGACAAGTTGCAAATCCGTTCGAACGAACAAAAATTCGCCCGAACAAGACGAAAAAATACGTTTGAACGGATAATTATTTGTCCGAATGAAATATATTTAGAGGAAAACGTGGCGGCAGAATTGCAAGTCTGACCTGACTAAAAGTATACTGTTTGGACGGAAAACAGGTTGGAAATTGTTCATTTTTGTTCATCACTATTCATTTGTGTATATATATATATATATTTTTGTTTTCTATTAATTTCATTTTATCATTTTCAAAATATAAAATGTGTTTATATTACATATTATGATTTATGGAACATTTAAAATATTTATAAATGCACAAATTAATTTTATGTAATTACTTTTAAAATGTTATTTATTTTATTATCACGAGTAGTAAGTAAAATGAAAAAAATAAAAAAGAAACATTGCTATGAACACCAAAAATAAAATAAAATACTAATTACATCTCAAAATATATATAATATTGTTCAATACAACACATAAAATGAAATACTAAATAAAAATACTCCTACTATTTCGGTATCAAATCTATGTAGATCAAATATATGTCCTCCTGCATAGATTTGATCCATATCTCTACATCATCTATCCTCCTCATGATGCGGTCCTCAACCTCTGCTACCACACAGGTCGACACTCTCTCCACGACGCACTCCACCATTGCCTCCAACTGCTCTAGTGTAAATCCTGTAGGCTGGCTCTAAACAGGTTGGGTAGCAGCACTAGTAGTAGCATCAGTCAATCTGGAGTCCTTACACAAGGGTGCCCCTTGCTCTTGCTGATAGATATCTTGTTAAGAGTCTCCATCTGAAATTCTCTTTTTTTCACACCAATCCGTTCTGTAACTCCAGCTTTGAGTATGAGGCCAGATATCAACAGTCCAAATGGTAGACTGTCTCTACTCCCATATCGTGACTCTTATCTGATGCGGTAGAAAATATA
Organism: Platycarya strobilacea; assembly: GCA_036898215.1. Taxonomy (NCBI): domain Eukaryota; kingdom Viridiplantae; phylum Streptophyta; class Magnoliopsida; order Fagales; family Juglandaceae; genus Platycarya; species Platycarya strobilacea. Next base: position 31,280,730 of record CM072555.1, on the reverse strand, counting down.
CAGTTCTAGATCAATCAGGTACCCCTTGCTACCCGCACCAGAAGTCGTGCCTGATCCATCTCGAAAACTGTCTTGTGATTTTTTGGGTCCACGTTGTACCTGACTATCAAATTCAACAATCTGAAGAATGGAGTGCAGTCGACCTATTTGATGGCCTTCCTGCCATCATATGCAGGAGTCTCGGGATGTCATAGTAGCTCACGTACCTAATCGTCTGTGAGACCATCATTAGGTACGTACTCCTAATGCCATCATCAGCGTCTGAGCCAGCAGCCAACTTATCGGCTGTCCATATTGCGAAGGGCGATGAGGATTCAGCCTCCGTGTCTGCCCTGGCAGATCTAGATGCTGCTGCTGCGAAGGGATGAGGATATGCATTCATCACGCGCGGGATGTCCAAATACTCTACAATCACCCGATGAGAGAAAGTGATGTTGACTCCCCGCACCATCAGCACGTAGCGGTGATTATCTCCAGGCTGATCTCTCAATGCACGATAAAATTCGCATACCATATCAGAATATGCGATCCCTTCTTGCGTGCAAATCAGAGCTTATCCTCGCTCTGTGAAGATCTGGTGGATGGTGTGTCCCTCTCACTCTAGCTCTCTAAAGTCATCCAAGGTGACAGGCCGCTCTACTAGAATAGACCTACGGATAGGAGCACTGGGAGCACTGGGAGCAGCGGGAGGGACGGGAGTGGAGGCAATTGGAGTAGCGTTCACTAGTGGAGGTGTGCTACTTCTAATCATCTGATCTCTCCCACGCTTTTGACCTCTGCTCGTCATTCGTATACTGTTCAGCAAATAAGTGATGGAAGGAGTTAGACAGATTTGATCGAACCCAAAATACTTAAACAAAACCAAAACTTATATCAATATGTTCTGTTTGGCATTAACTCGTTTGGACAGAAAATAACACATCCGAACGAGTTATATGCCTGTTCAAACAAATAGGATCATCTCCTACATCTCGTTCGGACAGGGTCATTCCCGTTCGAACAGAAACCCCTGCGAAGAGAAATGGTCGAGTTGACTTGGCCATTACTTTTTTCCTACAAAAATCAAATCGATTCGGACCAAATCAACCTAATATCACTCCTAAAGGTCTGAAATAATGAATACTAAGAAAAAAAATTACAAAAACTATGAAAAATGGGTCTGATTCGATTTGAAATCTGACCCCTACAAAAATGGGTGTTCATAACCCATTTTCAACCAATATGAGGGGTTAGAGGGACCATACCTTATATATCTTACTGTAGATGCTGATTTTGGGAAGTTCTAGTGTGATTCTGGTTTGAATGAGAATAGATAGTGGAATATATCGTTTGATGCAAAAATGAAGCATTCAATGAGGGCTGGGTATATATACCCCGACACTCGTTCGGACGAGCAATTTATTGTTCGAACAAATTTAAGCGTTCGAACGGAGTTTATAAGCGTTCAAACAGTAAGGGTATATGTTCAGACAAAGGAGTATCTATTCGAACGAAAATAAGAGAGTTTGGGGTTTAAGAAATCTACTATCAATTCGGTTAGTTATAACATTATTACTATATATCATACGACACTAATAGTATTATAAAGTATTTAGTAAAAAACAAAATACTAAAATTAGTCTTTATAATAGACATGCACTATACATAACACTAAGGTGATAATGTTATATATAATAAGTATATATCAAGTGCTTTAACTTCATATATATCAAGTACTTTGTATATACTAGTATATATTAGTTAGAATATAAGTATTATACTATTTACATGTAGTACTTAATTTATAATAATTAGGTACATGTTGCTTAGATTACTTAATATATAATTTGTAGTGTCATCACTTATTCAGTACATATAACTTATAATATATATTATTTAGAATAGTATTAGTAATATCATTGTATAAACATATATAATAATAATTAAACATTATCTAGTATATTAGTATTACAATTCTAGTGTAACTCTATAAGATGATATAACACTAAGATAATATATTATACTACATAGTACAAGCCTATTACAATAATGATATAATATTTTTTTATTTAGTATGTTAATATGAAGTACTTATTTGAATCGTAATTTACTATTATTCGAACGTACTTTATCTCGTAGTTTGTGTCAATAATTTGGAGAAAAACTTTCGTGCCAAGTACTGAGGACTGTTATACGTCCTAACAGCCTCTAATTCGTTCGAACAATAAATACTCAAAATATGCTTAGAATAAATAGTCCGGACGCAAAAATTTTTCTTTTGGACGCATAAAATTGAAATTTTTCGTGGGAAAACAATGCGGCAATTTGAAATTTTTGCGTTCGGACGGATAAATTCTACGTCCGAATGCAACTTTAATAATTTAAACACCGATTCTTCAGTTCATTTTTCACGCGGGATTGAGCTATTTTTTAGAAATGGAGACTGAGAGGGAGGTAGAGAATGATTGTATATTGTACGAGGATTATTCAGTGTGGAGACCTTGATATTCTTGAGAGGGAATAAATAAATTTTATTTCTCAATACTTTTTTTGTGTATTTCTCAACATTAAAAGTGGTTGAGAGTTTTCTCATCTTATGATTTCTAATGGTGGACAGTGTTGTTAAATTGGATTTGAAAATGTTGAGGTTAGTTTTCTAATTATTAGGGTTTAAAGATTAGAGTTTGCATACTTCTTTTGATATTTGGGGTTTTATTATATAACCCATTTCGAGCATGATTTGTTTATTTGGGCATTTATCACTTACTTGCTTGATGTTGAGGATTGGTCTCCAAGTTCCGTTCGAACATAATTATTCACGTCCAAACGAATGTTGAATTTTGTTGAGATCTGTCCGGACGTAAAAATATACGTTCGAACGAAACTCGTGCAGTCAGAATAAATAAATAGTGTTATGAAGATATCAATTACAGTATTATTGATGATGTTTATGAAATGATTTAGTTTTTTTTTTAATAAGCAGTAGACGGGTAACGAAAATATAATGGATAAAAGTTAGATGCTATTGGGAGATAGACTTGGGTGAGACTATAAGGAGTATGCACGGGGGGTGAAAATTTTCATAGAGTTTGCGAAAAATAGTGCTGACGTTCGGAGTTTTACAAGATGTTTGTGCAACAAGTACAAGAACCTGAGTTATTTAAACATGGTAGTAGTGGAGTCTCATTTGTTCGTTAATAGGATAGATCCTAAATACTCGCATTGGGTTCTACATGGCAAACCATTACCTATAGGAGTTAGATTTGAGAGTCATTCTAATTGGATGAAAAAAACTGGTGATGAGATCGATATCAACGATACAAATGTGGTCGTTTCGGATTATAATAATGATAATGAAGAGAATATCACTGAGATGTTAGACGATATTTGCGCAGTCATGTTTGGGGTTCGAGATAGAGAAGGAACATCTTCACAATCTTTTAAGGCAAATGAGAACTTTACAAGACTGTGGGAGGATGCACAATGACAACTGTATAAAGGTGTACCCGTCATAGCAAATTGTCATTCACAGTGAGATTGCTACATATCAAGTCAATATGCCGGATTTCTACAAAGACAATTGACATGCTACTTGAGTTATTTAAAAAGGTTCTACCGCAAGATAACGTGGTGCCTCGTGACTTTTATTAGGCAAAAAAATTGAAGCGATGATTGAGATTTGATTACAATATTATCCATACTTGTAAGATTGATTGTGTACTGTTTTGGAAGCAATAAGCAGAATTTGACTCATGTCCAATGTGCCACGAGTCAAGATAGATATTAGAAAAGCGTAATGTACCGAATAAAGTGTTGAGACATTTTCCCTTGATCCCTCGACTTCAACAGTTGTTTACTTCTCAAGTGACTGCGAAGAATATGACTTGGTATAATGCAGAAAGAGTTCAAAATTATCAATTTCTCTCGCATCCGGCAGATTCCTTACAGTGGAATAAATTTGATGGGGAGTATCCATGGTTTTTCAAAGAGTCTCAGAACGTACACCTCGGGTTAGCAACTTATGATTTTAATCTATTTGGCAATATGAGCACTTCTCATAGTATGTGGCCTATAATATTAATGCTTTATAATTTGCCACCTTGAAAGTGTATGAAGGACCCTTATTTCATTATGTCTTTATTGATCCCAGGGCCAAAGTCACGAGGAAACGACATATATATATATATATATATATATACAACCATTAATAGCAGAGTTGAAAGAGTTATGGAAACATGGTGTGAGTACATATGATGCAGCCTTGTCGCGGGAATTCAGGATGCACGTCGCAGTCTTATGGACAATAAATGATTTTCCAGTATACGAAAACTTGTCTGAATGGAGCACAAAAGGTAAATTGGCTTGTCTTGTTTGTAACAAAGATACACAGTCTCAGTGGTTAACAAATGGAAGAAAATAATGTTTCATGGGTCATCGTCGATATTTACCTAATAATCATATATGGCGTTCACACAGGACAATATTTGATAGGAAGACTGAGCGGAGGTCATCACCACCAACACTGTCTGGCGATAATATTCTTGTACAACTACTTGAGATTCCGAAAAATAAATTTGGGAGGATGCACGAGCACGAAAGAAGAAACGAAATGCAGTGGAATTCTATTGGACAAAAACAGTATTTTCTTCAAGCTGCCATACTGGTCAATATTGACACTTCGCCATAATCTAAATGTCATGAATATTGAGAAAAATATATGTGAAAATATTTTGGGTACTTTCATGTCAATAGAAGGAAAAACAAAAGATGTAGTTAACCCCCGTAAAGATTTGAAAGAGTTGGGAATAAGACCAGAGTTGTATTTACAAGATAATGGATCTCGAGCCATCATACCTCTTGGATCGTATACACTATCAAGCGATGAGAGAATGGAATTTTGTGACTGGTTATTGTCAATCAAATTACTTGATGGGTATGCTTTAAACATGTCAAGATGAGTGCGAATACATGACTGGAAGATAATTGATCTTAAATATCACAACTGTTATATATTTTTACAACGTTTGTTGGCAGTTGGTGTGCGTGAAAAGTTTACTTAAAATGTTCATACAGCTCTCACAGAGTTAGGGACATTTTTCAGAGGCATTTGTAATAGGATATTACAAGTTAACACATTGTTAAAAATGGAGGCTGAGATCGCAGGGATATTGTGCAAACTAAAAGGTTTCTACCCGCCATCTTTCTTTGATGTAATGGTTCATTTGGTTGTTCACTGCCTCGTGAGGCTTTAGTTGTTGGCCCGATTCAATGTAGATTAATGTATCCAATTAAGCGATTTTTAGGAAAGTTTAAGCGAAGTGTGAGAAATAAAGCTCATCTAGAAGGCTCGATAGCGGAGTCCGACATTGATAATAAATGGCACACTTTTGTTCAATGTATTTTCGTGGGGTTGATACCAGATTTACGAGACCAGATCAAAATTATGAAGGTGAACAAATGGGTGTCTCATCATCATTTTTTGTATTTTTACAAAATATACGTCCAATGGGCGCACATGGGGGCTATGACTTATGTGGACGAGATTTTTATAGAACTCGATGGTATGTCCTGAATAATTATACAGAAATTGAGCACTACTTGAGATTAGTAATGAATTTGCGTATAACTAAAATAATTAAGGTTAGTATTTTCGTATAAATTAATATTTCATATGAAAACATGCAGCGAACATTTACAACTACTTAAATCTAGTGGTGGAGCTGACGTACAAAAGAAGCATGAAAGGGAGTTCGCTTCATGGTTTGAACATACAGTATTATTAAAAAATTAATATGGATTCTATTGGTATTTAATTTTATACTAAATATATTTTTTGATATAGGTTTAATTAAAACATGCTACAAATCTCGATGAGATCTCACTAGAACTTTATGCATTGGTATGTAGTCCAAATAAGAAGGCTATCCAGTATTCAGGTTGTTTGGTGCATGGATATAGATTTCACACATGTGATAGAAAACGATATAGAAAAACTCAGAATTGTGGGGACACAGTTGAAGGAAGTCATGGAGATGAAAACATTGACTTCTACAGAGTTGTAGAAGATATTATAGGGTTAAAGTATGTGGGAGATTATATTGTTTGGTTGTTTAGATGTACTTGATAGGATGTTTCACATCCTAAATTGGGAGTGCGTAAAGATAGAGGTTTTGTTAGTGTGAATACATCCCGGACCTGGTATGAAGATGATCATTTCATTCTCGCCTTCGAAGCGAACTAAGTTTTTTATTTAGATGATCCATAATACGGGAACCCATGGCGAGTGGTGGAGAAGTTTGCACCAAGAAATGTATATGATTATATTCCAGAGACAGATGAACTACATAAAGAATTTGATGGTTCGACAAATGAAGAAGCATATCAAGAAAATGAACCAGTGATCAATTTATTTGTTGACCTAAGTCAATATGATATGGTCTCACTCCGTAGAGAAGATGTTGCACCAGAAGTGATCGAGAGTGAAATGTCGAAAGAACATGAATCTACTGATGTGTCTAGTAAAGATGAAGGAGATTCGTCTAGCAAAACTAATAGTGAATGAATTAAAATATCTGTGTAAGTATAAATTTGATAAATATCAACAATATTTATCTGGTTATATATTTAATTCATTATAATTTCAAATAGATATGTCTCCCAAACGTAAAACAGTTTGTGCGTCATTCCTACCCCTACCCATTATTGACTTTCATGCACGTGATTTACTAGCCAGCAATAGTATTCCAGCATCACCAGACCTAGCGCTAGGTATTTTGTCAAATAATGGTATTTACCATATGAGTTATATATATTTACCAAATTATATATATATATCTGTTCTAATTACTGTATTTGTAGTTGTAAGCAAACATCAAGGGCGGGCATCACAAGGGGTGTCTACATAGAGAAAGTCAGAAAAATAGGTAAAGTTAAAATTGATTAGAGGGTCACACTGGTGGGCACAATGATTCACAAGCATGACTTTCTACTTATGTTGGTACCCTCACTCACACGTATGCTCCGATGTCAGCAGCCTACTGGGTTAACGTTCTCGAAGATGTAAAATATCACATAAAAAATTGTTGCTTGGTAATGAGCTACATCCCAAGAAAATTCAAATTTAATACTAATTGTATTTATACTAATTACTTATAATTTTTTCAAGGATGAGTTTGATCTAGATTTTAGTTGGCTAGAGCATCGAAAAACAGTTAAGGAACTAATGTCGGGTGCATTCCAGAGGTACAAAGGTCGGTGCCATACACATTTTAAAAAATTCAGCACTGCTACAGAGGCACGCTGAAATCCATTCCAAGCAATACCACTAGCCGAGTGAGAGAAGGTTTGTGATCTGTTTGAAAATTTTGCTTATAAGGTAATATCACATTTATATTTTTTTTAATATAAAATGATATATGTATTAGAATTTGAAACTTATAATCAAATTCTCTTTTTTTTAGCAACGGAGTGCTGTGAACAAAGTAAATAGATTAAATTTAAAGATTCATTATCGTACGGGTTCTCGATCTTTTCATCGTTTGTATAAAAAAATGTAAGTGCTACTAATTTTGGTCTCATATTAAAATATGCACTTTTTTCTTTCAAGTTTTAATATAATTTTTCTTTTGCAGTAAGCTGAAAGTTCTGGTGACTTTGATCTAACCCATTTATATGCTAAAACACATAAACATCGTGATGGTGTTTGGACCAGTCTTGAAGCTGAGGCAAATTATGTAACTTTAAGTATATTAAGTAAAATCTAATAGAATATTCCTATTATTTATACTAACTTTAATGACTTTTTTTTTGTAGAAAAAGATGAAATCTCTAAAGGACTTACTGCAGATCCATCTGATGAATCATCTGTCAACAATGCCCAGGTCCTATCTTAAGTTCTTGGATCACGTTCTGGATATTTGAGGGGCTTAGAGCGTTGTGTGAAGCCATCCTCCAGTTCATCATCCTCTTCTAAGATTAGATCCAATGAATACAAAACTAAGGAATTAGAAACAGCACAATTTCAGATAGAATGATTGAGGTCCAAAAAATAATAATTGTTGATCAGATTAAATAAAGCAGTAAAGTTAGAGTCAATAATTGAATAGAGACTGGAGTTGAGGACCTGAGCAATGTTTGAAGAATGGCAGATGATGTCCCAAAACGTTATGCCACCACCACGATTTTAAAATTTATTTTTTATATTTTTTGTACATTTACTATCTTGTTTAACAACAATATTTGAATAAATTTGATGTGCAAATTACATTTTTATTATAATAACAATGTATCTTTTAATTAAATGTGAATCTGTGTAGTAGTACTGTAAAGCCCGCAGCCCGCAGCCCAGCCCACCACAAAACGACGCCGTATCACTCCCAGGTAAATGATTTCCGCCCTTCTCCTTTTCTTCTTCTTTATTTCCCTTTTCTTTTCTTTCCTTTCTTTCCTTTGGCACCCGACGGTTCCAACCCCCCTGTTTTCCCTCGGTTTCTTCCGATTTTCACTCACCCGTTTGCCACGTCCAGCGGTTGCATCAAATGGAGTTCCCTCCTCCTGCGGTCAGTTTCACTTCACCGGTCTCTCTCTCTCTCTCTCTCTCCCTCCTCCTTTGGCAAACCATTTCTCTGGCTGGGTCTCTTCATCGCCGCGGGCCCTATTTCTCATTCACCCAAATTCGCGCCGGTAATTCATCTACATTCCTTCTCTCTTTTCTCTTGCGTTTTTGCTATCCATGTAAGGTTTGGTTATGGGTTTTAATCATAGTTAATTTGTGGGTTTCTGGGGGGGGGGGGGGGGGTGAAGCAGAGCATAGGGGAGACCGAATCCGACGTATTAGCCTCTGTTGTTCTTGCTGGTTGCTCTCCTTTCTCGGGTAGGTTTCTCAGATTGATTGAATGGGTGATTAACGTATGTGTTTTGGGTTAGAATGTTTCTTTTAAATTTCAGGGTCTGTCCAAGGAGTAGTATTTGTGTTTTGTTCAGAATTTAGTTGATGTTTTTCTTTCCGTTGTTGGTATGCGGAAGTTGGAGTTAATTGAATAGGGTTGGAATAAGGGTGCTGTTGTGGGGATTTAATCACTGAAAATATAGTCGGTTTCCGTTGGTTGCAGTTGAGCATTAGGGAGGCGAGAATTTCATTGTTTAAGCTTCTGTTTTCTTGCGGTTTGTTCTTCATATTCAGGTAAGGATTCAAGGTTCTTTTTGAATAGATGTTCTCTTTGTAAGTGGTGTAGATTATACCTTTATATTTTTTTTCAAATTCTTTTGAAGTGAGGCTAGAAGATTTTTGGAGTATGTTGGTACAAATTCTTGCTGTTTTTTTGGTACTGCTATAGTCGTGGGTTAGGAGTATATTTTTTAGTTGTGATGTTGACTTTTGGGAACTCGTCATTATTGTGGCTGGCTAGACTGATTGGTTGTGTTGAGGTCAATAATTGTGTTGCTAAATGATTGCTGGGTGACTGGTCTCGTTGGGTTTGTAAGCTGGAAAGTTAGGAATATATATTCTTGTGAGCGTGGGATAACAACCAGGATGTTGGGGCTGGTCAGCATGCTAAATGGGTGTTGTTTGACTTGATATTTGTAGTAAATTGTAATGCTTTAAGCTAATGTAGTTTGAAGAAAGGAGTTTTGCAAATTTTTCAGATTAGGAACCTTAGATTACCATTTTTATACATATAGATTGGGTTTGCTGGCCGTTAATGTTAAGTTTTTTTTTTTTAAAATAGGCGACGAGAATCTTAGATATCGGACTCGAAATTTTGATAATTCGCTACAGGAATCAGGTAAGCGGGGCTCCTATCCTAAATTTACATAAAAAGAAAATTTGTTTGAGGTTAGTTTTTATAAAATGTGCATGTTCTGTTTTTTTTAGAAAAAGATAAAAACCAACCTCAGTATACGTTTTATGCATTCGCTCATGAAAATTTATATGATAGAGAAAATTTTCTTTTGACATGAAATGTGTAGACATGAGCAATATTTGACATGTTTCTGAATTATGCATAAGAGCGAACATTAATTTTGATGCTATCTTGTGCATGTAAAATAATATGTTTTGTTGTGTTTTTGGCTTGTATGGAAATGGATAAGAAATGAAAAACAAGTGGCTTAATATGATATGTTTACGGAAAAAACCTTTGGCATACTTATCTGTTTGTCTTTATTTCTGAATATGTTTCGGACATGATTATATGGATTCACGTGATATGGTTGGTACCTGCATGATACAATATGATAGGAGTGCAATCACTTTGGAAACAAAGTGATCATTTTTATGTGTTTCTTTCCTATGTGCACACTCGGAGCTCCGAGAACGAATGAGGGAAAGTCTCACAATATGATACTGCCTGGTTTGGCCACCGGGGATAGCACAACCCTACCACGGGGGTTAAACATGGTATATGTTTGAAAATGGATGAGATGTTACAGTTATTTGGCCAAAGTGATTTGAGTATGAAAAAGTTAGTTTTGTGTATATTTTATGAAAAATAAAGGTTCGCTCAGCTTTTGGAATGGGTTTATAAGTTCTGGAATTGTTTACTTGGAATAAATGTTTTTTTTTTCGTTACATGCTTAAGGATTTTATTAAAATGCTCATGATTTACATGCTAGTATAGGTGTTTTACTTACTGAGTTGTGGATGAACTCACTCCCTTATCTATATACATTTCAGATGAAGTGGAAGTCTTGCCTGAGGACCAAGGTTAACATGTTGGGACCAGGATAGGCGGTCATCTTTGGGGTTGAAGTGAAGATGATATTTATTTTATTGTTATTACGTTATTTAGCATGTTTAGATTAAAGTGTTAGTAAGACTTTTGATGGGAAGTTTGTGGACCCTATATGATGGCATTATTTTATTTTATGTATGAACTTTATAGATATTTAGGAATTGATTGTTCTTAAAATTTGGAGATGAGGAATTATTTGTGGATTTGATCAGATATATTTTTTAGATAAAATTTGTAGATGAAAACAGGTCCAAATCAAACAGGTTGATATTCAGGACCCCCCTTACGGGTACGGGGTGTCACAAGTACCGTTCGAAAAAAAATCACGTTCAAACAATACATTACGATTTAAAAATTCGTCCGAATTAAAAAGTGTCCATTCGAACAATATTAATTCCAATAAATTTATTCGTTTGAACAGATAATATCCGTTCGGACGCTTACCTCATTCGAACTAGACAATCTGTTTGAACCAAATATATATTCGTTCGAACGGAAACTGTTAGTTCAGACAACTGAAATTTTTGTCCGAACAGATTTCTGAGACGATTTTTTTTTGTCCCGAATAAAAAAATCCGTCTAAACGGATTGGACGAACAAGTGAGATTTCGTCTCTAAAAATCGTTTTTAGAGACAAATTTCAATTTTCGTCCCTAAAAACTTTTTGAGACGGGCTTTTTGAGATAAATTTAGAATAAAAAATTTTTGTCTCCAAAGATTTTTTGGAACAAAAAATAGACTTCTTGAAACAAAATTATTTGTCTCAAAAAACCTATTATCTTGTAGTGCCTGTTGGTGGATGTACCCATCTGCCATGATATTTCAAACTCTTTCTTTATTCCTCAGCAACTATTTGATGCTCCTTAGGCACTGTACAAGTATGGTTTACTGCTTTCTCTAGAGACAATTACTTCTTCTCATAGTATAATTGATTTCGTCGATACCACCTTCCCCAAGCGCATAAAATTAGCTTCTACACTCATCTATGCAACAATTTGGACAAAATCTTGTTATAGTTTACTTGCCTTCATGAACTCAAATTGAGAATGCAGAAACTGACTTAGTGCTAAACAATAGAGAATAGCATGATTGAGATCTTCCAACCCCGCATTGCACCACCTATATTTTGCGTCTGTCACTACTTTTTTCGCTTGTATGTTTTTCAATGTAGGCAATCCATTCTTGCAAACCTTCCAAGCAAATATCTTCACTCTATTTCAAATTTTCATCTACCACATATGTTTCCACATACTCTTCTATTCTTCTATGTATGAAACCTCAACATGTGACCTGTCATTCCTAAAGTTCATAAATAACCTATTGGCACTTCTGACAAAAAACTTACCATTTTTCTCTAGTTCCCATACGATATTATTAGATCTACCATCTAGTGCTAACATCAAATTCAGTATTACATCAAATTCATGTGGAGGTAAAATTCTTCTCGCCTTCTCTATAACCTTCTCATATGTTCATGATCTATAAATTCAAACAGTGTTCAATTTAGTTGAGAGTTTGTGACAAAAATTTGAAATAGGAACAAGTTTATGCTGAGGTAACCACTAGTCAGACCATATGTTTATTGCCTTTCCATCTCTCACTCTCTATCTAGAGCCTTGAAATAACCAACTCTTGGATTCCTAAATATCCTTCCACACATAAGAAGATATAACTCCTAACTTAGCCTCCTTAAAACAAATTGATGGAAAACACTTTGCTTTAAAGTTCTTATGAAGCAAATAATCCTCTTTAAGAATTATCCATCCCTATTTAGCTAGTAAAGCCATATTAAACATTCTCAAATTTTTAAATCTCATTCCACATTGAGCTTTTGATTCACACATTTTCTTCCAACTAAGCCACGTTATTTTCCTCTCTTCTTTTCTCTAGCCCCAATAGAAATTGGTCATTAAGCTCTCCAACTCAAAACATAAAGAGGTAGGAAGTTTAAAACAAGAAATTGTATATGTAGAGATGGAGAGAGCTACAATCTTGATAAGTATCTCTTTACCCTCTTGTGATAAGAGCTTATCCTTCCATCCTTACAATTTCTGTCATACCTTGGTCTTAAAGTGTGAGAAATCTTGATTTTTTACTCTCCCTAACATTGATAGAAGTTCCAAGTACTTTTCATAATTCGGACACAAACACCCCAAAACTGCATGATATTTGCTTGTAGACTTGGTTGCAAATGTTTACTAAAAATCATACTATTCTTCTCTCTATTAACTTTTTGTCTAGAGGCATGCTCATAAACTTTCATCAAATGAAGTATATTCAAATTGGTTTTGTAAAGTTGCCCTGCAAAACAACACATTATCATCTGCGAACATAAGGTGATTTACCTTTGGGACACCTCTACATATTCGAACCCCCTCCACTGCACCATGCCTATCTGCTTGCTAAAGAAGAATGATTAATCCTTTCACACAGAAGAGAAAAAGGTAAGGGAAATGGGATCCCCTTGCCTTATCCTTCTTACATGAATTATTGGGCTTTTAGGTTAACCATTAACCAAAATGAAAAATGAAACAGACTTCACACACTGCATTTTCAACTCAATCCACCTAGCCCAAAATCCCAGTTTGATCATAACAGTTTCAAGAAAATCTCATTTTAGTTTATCATAAGCTTTGCTTATATCCAATTTGATTGAAATGAAACCTTTCTTTCCTTGCTTCTTATTTCGAATAAAGTCCATTAACTCTTAAGTTATTAGTACATTGTTAGATATTAATCTACTTGGCACAAATGCACATTAAGAAGTAGAGATCAAAGCAAGTAAGAACTTCTTTAGTCTATTGAATAATACTTTTGAACCCAGTTTATAAATCATATTACAAAGGTTTAATGGCCTAAAATCTGACACCAACTCAATCTTATTCTTCTTTGGTATCAATAGACCAAATCTTTATTGAAATAATGGAGCCATGCCATGTGGTCCAAGAGATTTTATTGGGTTCATTTTCTTAAGAGCCAATTCCACTTCAGCTGCAACAAATTGTGTTTCAAGCCTCTCTCATTTATGCAGTAACTTGACCCTCTAAATTATTCAAAAACTGCATGCTACCCCCCTCCTAAGATGTCGGCGCCCCAGCTTGCGCTTGGGTTCGTACGCAAAAAGCGACGCCGGGGACGAACGTCACAAGGAAGTCATCCCTCATCTTTACTTAGGAGAGCCTTATTTTTTTTTTTTTTTTTTTTAATCGCAGCGGAAAAAGGTCAAGCCATAATTAAACGACAAAACGTTACGCTTGTCGCACATCACATGGTTAACAAAATAAAACCCAAATTAACATCGCAAGCTCATATATATACATATCAGAATAAAGTCACCAATGTAAACAGTTTTATACAAAAGTACTTCCCAAAACAGCGGGAAGATTTTTCCAAAAGTACATCGGTGTATACAAAATAAAGGTGCTGCTGATCCACTCCTCCCTCCGCCAACCATACTAATAGGCGGGTTCTTCTTTTATCTTCTTATAGTTGGGACCATAACGAAGGCTGTCCAGACTCAGCCCTGGACCTACGTCACACATCATCCCAGAGGATGACGTAAACAGGCGTCCCAAGTGGAGGAGCCCGTCAACTCCTAGCACCATACAGCACCCCGTAGGGCGTAGGTCGTCAAAAAAATAAGTCGCCATAGGAAGCGACTCTGCCGCCCACTGACCCAACAGGTCTAGGGTCACTGGTCGGGCAGTCTCAGCCTTAGTCGGGCCCATGAGGGTCCGACCCATCTTCTCGAGAGTCGTAATCCGTGGATCCATCCTGTCCTGCAATGACTTCTATTGTTCCCAAGGGAGCAATAGTATAGATAATAAAAGGGGGGTGAGATTTCGGGAGAAATCTCAGCAAGTACACTAACACTTAAACCAGAACATATCAGATATACAGATAAGTGAACAAAACATTCTTAACTAATGCACATGCAATGAATGACTGACTCATGCACATGGCTCATGAAAACTTTTAAACAGATGTACTTCTTTCAGACTTCTTTTCATAAAACTTTCATGCAGACTTCTTCTTTCAAACTTCTTTTCATATCATCGTTGCTTTTCAAAACGTTCCTTTAAAACATTTCGTATCTTTCTTTCTTTCTTTCTTAGGCGCCACTTATCATATACGGATCTTTCTTATGGCTCGAAAGCCCTTCTTGTCATGACTTTTTTTCTTTCACATGTATGAGACACAACACGGTTCCCCTAGCACCGCGTGTTCCCTGCTGGTTACCGCATCACCCTAAAGTGAGCGTCTTATAACTTTAAAACGGTAGGTCCTTACACCTTATCCGTCTTGGGCACCCACCAGCGTTAGGTGCTACCGCGCTCCGGCCACCTTTTGGTGCCATACACGGTCCGCCGACTGTTCTTCGTCGACCCAGGGGCTACCACTCGACTTTAGACACTCCTGAGTGGACAGGGAGTTCCACTGGGGCACTTCCCCGTCCCAGCCTTTGGGGTTCTTATAAAACTTTACTTCTTTTCTTTTCTTTCAAAAAGTTCAATCTTTTCTTTTCTTTTCCTTTTTCTTGAAAACATGCTTGACTTTAAAAACTTCTTTTCATGACTTATGCATGGGACATGCATGCTTACTTACTTTCATGCAAAACCCGAGACAAGCTCGAGTACATTCACATTTCATTTTCTTTCTCCCTCTCTTGGGATAATTTCATAATTTTTCCTACTTAGTCATTATATTCTATACCCAAAATGGGCCTAGGATTGAAGTGGGGTATTGGACCCATCTCCAACCCATCATGGCCGAATTCTCCTAGAGAGTTTCTAGGGCTTTCCTTCATCATTTGACTTCCAATTTCCTCCAATAAATTTTAAAGTATCAAATTGATTCAAGTACCCTCCTTGGCAAGGGGTAACCGAAACCCTAATGTTTCCCAAGTAACCATTTCACATCAAACTTAGTTATTCCTATTCCCTCCATTCACCTTTTCAACTTAGGGAATTCCTCCCCTTAGTCTATTCAAACTTCCTTTCCTAAAGGTTTCTTCTATGAGTTCAACTAAACAAAATCTCCACATCACAATATAATATTTATCTTCCAATCTCAACCTTAAATAGTATCAATTTCCAATTAAACATTTCTATACATCATACACAAGTGATCATTTCTTCCACATGCAAATATATATATCATTTCCATCTATATCAATCAAACAATTTATTCTCATGTCCATTTTCATTTTCTCAACACAATATGCTCCTTAAATAAATCAATTTCATCACTAATTTCCTCAAATAAACCTTACCTTAGCAACACCAAATTTAATATTTAACACTAAAATCCTCCATGCATCATTTTCATCATTTCATCAAATAATCATGCTTTTTCCCTCTCTTTTGCAACTAACACTTGATTCATCATTTCTACTCATATTCTAAGCTTGTTCCATCATATAATTTATCCGAGAATATTCATATCTCAAGCAAGAAAAATCATTCCAATCCAAACATGGCAATGACAACCATTAATCCAACAACCATGATCACTCCACTATATATAAGACTTGTTAAGGAAAAAGTGGGAGTATACTTACCACACTCCTTCTAGGCTTTAGCTTAAATCTGGAATTACACATATAAAATCTCCCATTAGTCTAACCATGAACATAAAACTCAAAGAAAACCCTATTTCTTTCCAACCATTACAAAGTGTCACATGTGTGTGTGTGTTCTTCCTAATCTTGTATATGTTTAATCACTAACCTTCTCCAATGACTTGGTCACCTTCACACTCTTGCTTTTGGCTTTCTTACTATAGGATTCTCCAAAATATGTGGTGAAAAGAGAAGAAACAAAAGTAGGAATGGCTAGGGTGAGTTTGGCCGAGAGGTGGAGAGGAAGTGGGAGTGTTTGCATGTGTCTAAGTGATTTGAGCTCAAGGGGTTTTGCCTAAGGGGTCACACGGCCAGCTCCCTTCCCTAGGGTCCTTGGTACTCTTCTCATCATGTTTAGGCATGGCTAAAGATAGATGGGTTGATTGACAACTCTAGGCCACTCCAAGATCAAATCTTGGCCATACCTAGATGATTCTCCTTTCTCCTTTCTTTCCTATGGCCGGCGGCTTCTTGGTGCCTCTAGCCTCCATTTTCTTGTTTTTCACTCAATCATCATTCCCCTATCTCCTCATGTGTCCATCCAAGTGATTCCAAAGCCATGCTTTTTGGAATTTGAGCAAGGCATGACCGGCCAAGCTAGCTCCACCGAAACTCCCTTCTTGCTTCTCTTCCTAGTTTTTGTCATTTCAATCACCTACACATACACCATACCTCTCTTCACATCACCATACTTTCTTACACATGTACTTCATCCACTTACACACTCTTCCTCTTTGTCTTATCACTTGTAGATGGCCATACCCCATGAGACTCCTCAAGGAACCCCACGGATTGGCCTCCACCGAAACTCCAAGCTTCCTTCCTCCAAGCTTCTCCTCATGACACTTGTAACTTCCCTACACATCATGACCTTACTTGGCAAGTCAAGGGATGGTGTTTTGTACCTCCAAGATACCATAGTAGGAAAAATCATTCCATTAGATTCTACACTCAATCCTACATGGCATGCATCCAACTACTAGTCAACCTTCACCAAATAATATTTTCCTACAAGGGTTTGGATAATTTTTCTAGGATTTTTCTCCCATTGACAAGTGTCTCAATTATGGGCTTGATGGGCTATGGGTTCATTCTATGGGCTTTTGGGCTCACCATTGCTCTCTTGGCCCATTCACTTGATTCATTCTCCAAAAGTCTCATTCCTAAGCCCATCTCTTCAAGGCCTATTTGGTTCTTTCACCAATTACCACTAATCTTGTGCATTAATCCTTAATTAGTTAATTTAATCAAGATGGAGATTTTTAGGGCTATTACATAAGAAGTGGTAAATAAAGCGTTGAAATAATTTAGAATAATATCATCTCGAGCCTTCTCCTCCTACCAAGCCCCTGATAGATCACTGATCCCCTTAATCATAGTCTTTGCCTTTCTTTGTGAAGCTTTATGGTGAAAAAACTGGTATTACGATCCTCAGCAAATAACCATAAGGCTCTTTATCTTTGTCTCCACATAACTTCACTTATTTACATCCACTTATGAACTTCATCTCTAATCTTCTCTACATGACCAAAAGTATTTTTACTCCAAGCCTCAAGTTGCTCACTACAACATCTAATTTGTCTAATCACACTTTCTATATTTCTCCTCCCCCCCCCCTAAAACCACCTCTCCAAGCATTTTCTATAACCGTCTTGCAATGCCTATCCTCCATATTTCCATGACTAACCTTAGCCGTAGGAAAGAGAGATTTCCATTTCAGATTAGCCCAACCACAGTCCAATCTTTTATTTATACAATGAGAGGGATCCCTCTTATTACACCAAGTGTATGGGGCACCCTAAAAATCCAAGTCCAACATTTGATAGTCATCAATAACTACTTGAAAGTATTGGATCTGTCTATCAGTTTGATCCCTGCCTCCACTCTTTTCATGTAAACTTAAGATCTCACTAAAATCTCCCATTGAAAGCCACCCTTGACTATTTGGTGGATTTAAAGATCTGAGAAGATTCCATATTTCATTTCTTCTACTTGCCTCAGGTTGACCATATACCCAAGTGAAAAACCAAGGCTCATCAACATCTTCGTCATGAATAGAAGCATGAATATGTGATTTTGATAAGTTATGAATAACCACATTTACTTCTTTTTCTCGAAAAAGAGTTATGCCATCACTCCCCTTACGACTAGGTGCCAAACAATTAGCAAAGTCCAACTTTAACTTTAATTTTTCCACAACTTCTAGATGTAATTTTGTCCTTGTAGGAACAAGAGTTTGGGACCTTTGTCTGTTACTAAATTAGAGAGAACTCGAGCTCTTTGTGGATTCCCAAGTCCACGAGAGTTCCAACTGAAGAGACTCATTGATGTCGGCAGGGCTATTCAACAGTCTTTGTCGATATAATTTTTAAGTGTTCCCATCTCCTTTCTCATTTCCACTACACCTGGCATTATCTCCCCTTGAGTTGCAGTCATTAATCTAATTCTCTTAACACCTATCTGAATTGAATCACTAGCCCCAACATCCTCTAATATGTGCTTTCTAATCAAGATCTAATGGTAAGAGATTAAAGCATTACCTATATTACAAGCACGTTGTTTCCAAGTATTTCAAGTGGCTTGTGTAGAGGCCACTAAGACACAGACTGGGCCTTATTTTCGCTATGGGCCTTAGAAAAGTCACCGGCCCATGTCCCTTCATATCAACAACCACCTTTTCAAGGTCTAAATGCCATTACAACAATCATCTCCCACGACATTCGAAATTGAATCCCCACGTTCACCCTTATCCTTCTACAACTAATTGAACTCATTAAAAAAAAAGGGATTATTCATAACCCCATTATCCTCATCAGACATAATTGAAACAAGATAATGTTTGTCCCCTCACTGATGCCTACATTTTCGCAAACTGTAACCGAATCAACTAAACAATCTCGTCTGTGACTGTTTGAATTAATCCCAATCCTATCACCGCCTTTCTCCACCACCTGTTTTTGAATTCCAGCTGAGTCTACTTCTCCATCTAACTATTACCAAGTTGAGAGAAAGTCTGAAACTTGCGATGACCCAAATTAGCACGTAACGAACTGCTAAACTGTTTATTAATAGCTTCATTTGAGGCTGATATTGGGCACCCTATTTGTTCATGAATGATTCTTCCACAAGTCACATAGAAATGAGGAAATTTCTCATATTGAATAGGCACCCATGTTTCCACCTATTTGAGCATAGTTGTCCTACCTCGAGCTAATGGTTTCTTCAAATCAAGTAAAATCCTTGCCCTAAGTGATATCCCTCATCTCACATCCTCAACATCCACCTCAACATCCTCCACAACACCTAACGAACTTCCTTACTTCACTCCAAAGTCCTTTGACATCCCTTCTAGTGGAAGATTGTGAAATTGCACGCACAAAGCTGCTTCATCAAAAGTCATACTGTTGATTGGAGAGTAACCATCAAAAGCATTCATCACAAACTTGAACATCAAAGAGCCAGGGCCTCCCACTCTCTATATGATTTTTATTAGCATGATTTGCAAAAGTGATGATAAAAATGCTCCTTCTCATCTTAATGAAAATAGCAAGTTTGCAAAGTCTCCAGTTCTTAGCCATTGTTGATTCCACAATAGACTTTCCAGTTAGATGATATGATCATATCTTTCCAACTAAACTACGATCACCCTTCCATTGCACTTCTATAATTCACTCTCCTTCAATAGCAATAGCTACACATTCCTCCTCATTCAACTTGAAATGTTCTCACATTTTGTAGTATTTCTATGATTGTAACACACTCCCTCAAGGAGAACTCACCACACCACCTCTAGACTTGGGAGAGAGCTAGAGAGGAGACTCTTCCTCTCTTATATTTTTAGATTTTCATTCTACGTAGATGTAGTAAATTATTAAGATTTAATCTTATATATAGTTCTGATTTTATGAATACTTGAAATGTTCTCACATTTTGTAGTATTTCTATGATTGTAACACACTCCCTCAAGGAGAACTCACCACACCACCTCTAGACTTGGGAGAGAGCTAGAGAGGAGACTCTTCCTCTCTTATATTTTTAGATTTTCATTCTACGTAGATGTAGTAAATTATTAAGATTTAATCTTATATATAGTTCTGATTTTATGAATACTTAATCTCTTTTTATTTTACATAAATGTCACATAGTTAAAAAGTTAGTTCCTTTAAAAAAAAAACTTATAGATTCGGCCAATATTGTGTGCGTTAATAGAACTTATTAAAATTTAAATACTAGAGAAACTTAAGAGTACTGGTGCTTCTTTGATGAGCCTAAGTAAATCTAGTTTCATGCGTGATATAGATCAGCTACACGATAAGTGTTTGAGATAGATTTCCAACACTTGGATTAGCCTTCAAAATGTCTCTAGCTCCCGTAAGTGGCAAGAAGGAAAAAGCTAGACGGCCAGGAGATTTCGATAAAAGAAAGCTTTGGTAATTAACTTAGATTGATGAGCGAGCTAAGATGGTAAAAGAATGTGTAATAGAAATACAAGTATAACCGGTCTGGTTTAAGATAGATTTTAAGCCCAATCCAATATATACCGGTTTTGCATTTTCAAAAAAACAATCTCGTGCCAGTTACCTTTCTAAATCGATGCTTCCAATTTTATTGGTTTCGGTTTGGTTCGATTCAATTTTTTAATTTTAATAAAGTGTCAATTTATCAAAAAGAATATGTTTAAAATTTATCAGGCCAAAAAATGTAATTAATATACTATATATGTTTTATATTTAAAACATATGATTAAATAAACTTACATGTTAAAAATTGAAGTTTTATAATTAAATTATAATATAAAATATTATTATTTTATCCAATAATTATAGTTTATATTATATATAATATAAAAAACATTATATATGATATTACAAATCTATTTAATTATATAAAAGCCGAACCAAGGTATCCGACTTGGCAGCCATACTGCAATAGTCGATAAATTCCCCCACTCGCAAACATTTCCGATGGTGATATGGCATGTCCAGGAAAACCAATGTTCACATGAATATTAAAAAAAAACACCCACAACATTTTGTAACGACCCTTCACGTCTGAGTTGGCATTCATACCTCATAAATCGATAACAAATCTACCTCGATTACTTCTCTGCCATTTTACAATTCACACTATCAGTTAAATACCAACGCAGTCATACCTTCTATCCAACGATCACGATGAATGGGAGTCGATGAAATGGTGACTTGCATCTACTTCAATCAAATCGCTGTAAGCATCGATCGCGTAACGCTTTCCCAGGGCTGACCTGGTAGAGAGCGGTACTGGAAGAACTGAGTCGGTCGCATTCATGGAGATCAGGTTTTTTATGAATCACTACAGAAGCGAAACTATGCCTCCTCAATTTATCAGTTATGCTTTTGGTTTGGTTTGTACATATAACATAGATCCCTTTTTTTGTTTTTACTCATTTTCCTTCTCGATAGTTTCGCACTCCCCTCCTCTAGCCTTATCTGTGTAGCATTTTTACATCTTCTTCCCATCACATACCACCGTCGCAAGTGGCCCTCATCAACGCAGGTAAGCCTCATCACTCACTCCCTCTACTTTCTCTCTTTCCTTACCGAGAAAGTGTGTGATTGTGGGATTTTGATGTGTAATAGTTTTTTGGGTTTCAGAATTTGCTATCGAGTCCTTCTCACTAGCAGTATTGAATAGCGGTGAGTCTTCTCTCACCTACTCTCTATTTTTCCACTCATCCACACACTCAGACCCCCTTCAATATCTCATTATGCAAATCTCTATTTTTTCACTAATTTTCCCTAATTAAAATTTCTGTTTTAATTTCATGTTGTAGAGAAAAACGGTACAGCCATTGCTAAGTCATAGAAGAAGAGCTCAGAATTGAGAAATATTTAAAAGAAAGTCTTTCAATTTCTTTTGAGATTTCAATTCCTAACATGGCTCCGTTCATGGGATCGGATCGAAACTTAATTCTTGAATGCCTGGATAAAGTGGTATGTATTGTTACGTCGCATTAGCAATTAATTTGTGTCTTTCAAGCTCCATTTTTTGTGTGGCAGGTTCTGTTTTATAGCAACTTAATTTTAAGTTTGCATTTTTAGGTGAAAAATATGCTTGAAATCCAAGTCCACAATTGGCATCGAATTTTCCACTCGTACCCTTTAAGTTTCTCTCTCTCTCTCTCTCACACACACAGACACATACACACACACACAGACTATAAATAAAATATGTCTATATGTTCATGCACATGTATGTTTTGGATCTGGGTTTGATTGAATTTTGAATTTCTTCTATTAAAGCAGTGACGGATCTGCTTCGACGAGCGATATTTGTCCTAGGTTCATTGGGCTTTTCTTAAATTTTGATTTGAATCTATTTTTGGGATTTGGGTTTTGATAGATGCTAGAGACCTTAATTTATTTTCCAATATTAAATTGCGGTTATACAGATTCATAATATATTGCATATATTGTCTTAGAATCGTTAAATGAGGGAGACGTGTGCGTTTTTGTTTCCGTTCTACTTTTGATTTTGCGTGTCTACACACCGACACTCATTTTGAACTAAAGTTGGTTTTTTTCTTTCTTTTTTGCCTCAGCAGAAGGATCATTAAATGTGTTATAATGTGATAATAAATGTCATGTTCTCTTCATGCTTTTCGTGCACATTTTGAATCAAATAATTATCAATCTGCAATTAGTGATTCAATTTCCATAGTCTATCATATAAAAGATGATACAAGGGTATATTGGGAGAAATATGAAGGCTTAAAAATACGTACATGTTATGTTATGCCTGTTTTGATTGAAAGATTATAGAGAATGGTTGTTTGAGGTTGCCTATCTTATAATTCATGCATCACTATAATCGATGCACTTAGAAATAAAGTGTATCAGATTGTAATGACCCATGGATTATACCAGGTGCATAAACACACACTTTCGCACATAAATCTCTATAGGTCCTCGGAGAAGGTTCAATTTTAGTTTTAATGGCTTAATTCCAAGAGCGTCCATTCACCAAAAGACAAAGATGAGTACTAACTTTAGTCTCTCTTTTTTTGTTTATAAACAATTAGATATTTTTTTCTCATAATAAATGTTAAAACATGATTTAAGAGTTGGATGACAACAAATTTATTGTGTTTCATTATTGCAACACTGTCACTCTTCTTTTGATTGAAAATTATGACTGTGATATGATGAGTTTTATGAGAGCGTATCAAAACGACCTTTAATGCTACTTAAATAATTGTAATTTTATGTATTGAACATTAACATTACAACTCTCTGGGGTCAATTTGAAACTTCATTAGTTATGATTGCATAAATATTTTTCCTAGTATTATAGGATTTCTGATTAAAAATATGTCCGAAAATTCACCAATCCTTTTGGGGGAGCACAACTTTATAGACATGTTGTTGGATTTGTAATATACTTAGGGCCAAACCACCTGGCTCTGCACATGTCACCTCATCTTCTAGGCCATTTACATGTAAAAATAATTTAACAATCAATTGGTTTTGTGGGGTTGATTTTCATGGTAATTGGGTCTTTGATTTTGTTGAAAGGTTAATAAAAAAAATGTAAACTTCAAGCATGGCATAGATGGGGAAAGGAAAAATAGAGGAGGACTAGAGGTAGTTCAACTCAAACTTAGCTTCAATTCATTATTAAAAAAGTGTTTAGAAGGCTATGTCCATTAGTTTTTTAAATTTATTCTGTGAATCAGACATTTTTTATTCTATATTTGACAATTATATTTTAATTAAGGGTGATTTAAATAAGGGTGTCTCCTATTCTATAATTATGTTTTACTTTTCCAAACCTTTAAATAATTCGTGTAGCTTGCCTGCTTTAAACTTTGATCTGACAACCAGCATTCCTTTTACTCCAGTTCTAAGGGTGATTGTAGTTATCGGATAAACAATGAAGTGCATCTTTCAATAGGAAAAACAATTGACTATAGCTTTAGTAGGTTGGAAAGAACATTTGAGGTTCTTCATTACCTTTAGAATATCAACAAGGCCTTCGTTCCTGATGCATCAATATTTTCATAGGAAACATCTTTGAGAGTATTAATTTTACTTAAGTTCTACTAGGTTTCAAATCCCCAAGACATTCTAATCTTCTTGAAGGCTCCAAGAAAGGGTTAACTTGAAGGTAATTCAAATCACATATACAATGCGGTTTTAGTAGAAAATACTTTATTAGGGGTTGTTACTAAAATATAAGTGAATCATTTCCTAAATTCTCTTTCTACAGCTAAAGCAAGTAGATAAGATTCTGCAGATAGTTGCCCAAACATTTTAGTGAGACTTTGTTTTCATCCGTATCTTTTATGTCACATCTAAATCTTTTACGTCATCTGTACATCTTTCTTTGCTCCTGTCAAAAGCATATATGATATAAAACATAAGGTGCTTAATAACTTTTTCAGATGGGGTTAAAGAATATGTAAACAACAATTTATTTGCTTGACATACGTGATTGCTAATTTTCAGTGTTGGTTCCATATGTATAGCAAATTGCATTGTCATATTTGGTCATTTTTTGTTTTTGACATTGTGCATATATATTGGTTTTGTGGCGGGTCTTTTTCTTCTTGGGAGCTCTAATTTTTTATTTAATGTGTTTTAACCATGCTAACATATATACTTATTTTGATTGGATTTTGCAGTCAATAACCATTTGGTTTGTTGAGGCACTTCAGTTTCTGCATGGCCTTGGCCTAATATACTGTAAATTGAAGCCTGAAAATATATTGGTGAAAAGTTACAGCATATATGAGGTGAATAAACGATAAGTATAGTACAATTGAAACGGACGTGTATAATTTATAATATTCTGTTAATAAACAATTGATACATATTTGAGGTTCCTAGAAACCGGTCCTCTTCCCCACTGAATATTAGCCCCAGGCTTCCGATACCAATGTTTATCCCAGCACGGTTATTAACATTTTTTTATATACAATAGCTTTTTCTAAGCATAATTATGGTCACTCCTAGCATTGGGAATAAGGGCTGATCTGTTTTTTGGATCAAGAACATCAATAATGAATAATTTAATTTATTTATATATTTATTAGGAAAACAAATAGGACATGTAAGATGTTTTTGTCTTTATGCCAAAAACAAAAACTATATTTGGTTGAACAGACAACTTATTTTGATTACATTTTCTACATAACAATATTAGGGCGGCATGGCCAAAAGAATCGTGGGTTTATTTCAATTAGCTTGAACAGTCAACTTAAAACTTGAAAATTCACGACCAAAAATATAGAGTCAGTGTCCGATGTTTTGCAAAGTTGCAACCCCCATGAATTTACAGAATCATGATTTTAAAACAAAGGCGTTGAACATCAAATGATGATTGTCTCGACGAAATGTTGGTTCTTATTTAAAAAATTTCGGAAATAATGTTAAATTAATTGTTTGGTCTCGACAAAATGTCTGGTCTCGACGAAATATTAATATTTTTTTGAATTCTATTAAAATCAGTTTAATTTTTTTAATTAAGATAAATTTTAAATTAAAAATGTAATTAAATATAACCCTCTTCCATAATAATGCGTGATCTCTTCTTTAGATTTATATTACTAAATATATCACGGTTTGTCTTTGTTTGTTGTATTAAATTGCTTTGAGGCTCGAGGCTTGAGGCTTGAGGCTTGAGCCTCGTGATAGATATCCAAACGCATAGTTTATGTATGAATAATAATGAAGAAATTTATAAATAAAACTAAAATAATAGTAAATAATTTATAAATAATACTATAATAATATGAAAATATTTAAAAAAATTATTCAGGTTTTATTTTAATACAAAAATGATTTTTTTTTATCACATCTCATCGTTATATTTTTTTAAATTTTCATATAAACAATAATAAATAAGAAAAAATATATATGTAATCATAAATTGGAAGATCATCACATAGTCATTATGAAAAAAGTAAATAAATTATGAGTCTAACATAAAAAAAATTATTTTCTAATAATAAATTATACTATTTTTTAAAAAAATTATGCGATAATTACGCGTTTACGATTATATGTAGAATTATTTAATAAATAATTTCTTTTTTCAAAAAAAAAGTAATAACAATATTAAAAAATTAATATTTTAATAATATTATATTTAAATTTTAACTTTAATCTAAAAATATCTTTTCTGTCATCGTATTATTTAAACGCACTCGAGACCTCTGCTTTTCTTGGACTCCACCTTGCTTGGCTTTTGTCTTGCCTCACCATCGAGAAGGAGTAGGGTTTAATTCGGACCAAACTTTCAGCCACGGTGGGCTCACAAAGATCAGTTTCCCTGCAGCAAGCTACAACTTAACACCGTATTCTCCTTACTGATGATGGTAATTTCGGCTATAAAAATCATTGAGGCTCATGTAGGGTTTAAGTTCATCGAAACGCCAGCTTGCATGATTTTAATTTTTCTAAAGCTGCCAAACAAAACATGATCATCTTCACTGTTTCTTTTTTGTGACTCCCAATAATGTTGTTTTGTCATTTGCGTAGAGGACACTGATTGTGTTGTCAAGATGTATTATTTGCTCAGTTTCCACACTCAAATTGTTTCCATTTTCCCATCCTTTACTGCTGTTTCAATGCATCAGCATCAATGACTACCTTCGATATATTGCTCTCCCACATTTTTCGAGCCTTCCGCGCTTTCTAATACAATCTAGTTGACTCCTATCCTCGTAATTATATTGTGACCAGATTTGGGTAGTAGAATTTTTATAATAATAATATTATTATTTTATTATTAATTTTTTATTTATTTTTTATTATTATTTAATATCCTATTATTATTATTTTTTTATTATTTATAAAGTATCTTACCACCTCATTACTCTAAACATAACCTAAGAGCATCTCCGTCCGGGACATCAAATGTCCTCAACCCTAATCTCAATCCCAATCTTTAAAGAGGAATCCTGGGGGCAGACGGGCTGCCCCCCTAACAAAAGCAGCCCTGCTGCCTCCGATGACAGTGGGCGACACCGCCCTCGCCATCGGGACCGGCGAACTCAGGCGACCTCACCCCTACGACGGCGAGCTCCGGTGTGCCCCCGGCAGCCTTAAACCCGTTTCGAATCCGTACGGGTCCGAAACGGGTTTAAGGCTGCCGGGGGCACACCGGAGCTCGCCGGAGCTCGCCGTCATAGGGGTGAGGTCGCCTGAGTCCGCCGGTCCCGATGGCGTGGGCGGTGTCGCCCACCGCCACCGGCGGCGGTTCCGTTCGCTCCATGGCCGAATCCTCTTAAATTCATCTTCATTTTATTTTTTTATTGTGTTTTTTATTATATTTTTATTTTTTTTATTATATTTTTTATTGTGTTTTTTATTATGTTTTGTTCATTTTATTTTTTTAATATATTTTTAATCTTCATTTTTTTATTTAATCATATTTTTATTTTATTTTAATGTATTTTTCATCATCAAACAGCCCAACTAACGTTGGGCTGCTTTAGACGCTGGGACAGCCGGACCGGTCCCGAGCGTCTCCCACCTTTAAATTACTTTAAAACAAACTTCCATCCGGTTTTATATAACCAAAATTTGATATCGAATAATAATTCTTTAAATTTGAAAAGTTATTATTTATAGTTTAAATTATTATTCATGATTTTATTTATTGTGTTTTATTAGAAATAATATTATGATGTGAAATAAAATAGTTGAAAAGTAATAAAAAAAAATAATATAACAATGTTATTGTAATAGATTAAAAAAATATAGAAAATGAGATGTAGGAGATTTTTTGAAAATGATTAAAATTTATAAAAAAATAAAAATTGTAATTAAAATTTAAAGAAGATTATAAAGAATCCGATGGTGATGCTCTAAATCGCATGGAAATTAATTGTATTGACTAGCAGCAGTATCAGGAACAGAGCTATAACACATAATCAAGTACTATATTTTTTTTTTTAATTTTCCAAATTTAACCACAAATATCAAGAGCTTCATTATTTGGTCGATTCACCAGAAACATCCATGAAAATTGAACTATAATTAATAACTCTTCAAAATACTAATAAAAGACACGCCGACAATAAAAATACTATTTCCTGGTATGATTTCGCCCATGCCGACACTGATCTGTTTCCAAAACATGACTACATATTCATGATATATCAGAAACTGGATCACCTTGCTAATTATGATCAATGTAATATTAATAAGGAAAGCTTAGATCTCATATTAAAATAATACAAAGCAACGAAACATGAACATATATAATTTGACTTTGGATACCTTATTTTTAGTTTTTTTTGGTACTAATTAATCACACCAACTGTGGTATTGGCAAGTTTGCTAACAAGAGCCAAGGCATTACTAGTGATATGAGTAGCATTCAAAACTCGATTTCCAAGTAACTTAACCTGCTTTCCCTTTTGGCCTTCAAACCCATCCAAGCAAGTATCTTCGTCGGTGAGCGCTGCGCTAATCCATGTGTTGAGATCACTCATTTGCATATCGAATGCATATTTTCTTTTACTTAGCCTTCTTAGAACGTACAGTGATTTGTGAAGCTCGTCAATGGCGTCCTGAAAACATTCGATGCAATCTGAAAGGGCGACTCGGTTCCTTCTTCCTCGCATAGCCCGTCGATGTTTCTTCAAACTTGTCAGGTACTGCGCTGTGCTCTTCACCTCGGCTAAGGTCACCGACACCCCTGCCCTTGCCCACTTACTTGGGCTGCTCTTACAAGTGCGGGAAAACGATGCCAGTGAGTGAACGCAGAGGTCATGATATCTTGTCACGCTGCAGGCATTTTCAACATAATTGTCTTCCTTTCCATAAGCTATTTGCCCGAAATTTGTCAGCCATGCGAGAAATATCATGTACATGACATGAAGAAATGTTATATGAATAGATGCCATTAATTCTCAGTCCAGAGAAATTAATATGAATTCCAGAAAGGGAAGCAATTGAAGTATAAATTACTAAGATTCATGAATATATATAGCTAATTAGTAATGCAGTACCCATGATGCATGTAAGAGATGGGAGATGATAGAAGATGGAAGAGTCATGCTTTTCAATGTGGGTTTGAGAGCTTTTTCAGGTGTGTGATAAATTCGGCAAGAAACTGGTGATTGCAGTAACGAAAAAAGGAGGGGGAGGGGGTAGAATGTGGTGACGATAAATAACGTGTGAATGGCAGTTGAGTTGCTCATTTACATTGGATAAGGAGAGGGATGTATTATGGGTACGTACGCTTCTTCAACAAAAACAACGTCGTTAATGGGTCGAACAGGTTGCATCTGAGATCCTGTTCAACATTGTACCAAAACCAAACAAGTCATTAATAATAAGCAATTTAAAGATAGGGACTATTGAAGGCGATTGCGCCTTGTAACGTCGAAGAGCCTTGGATTTATGCTCCATGTGTATAATGTCCTTTATTAAGTTGTAGGTACTAGTCATGGACAGACACATATGTGGTCCATGTCTAATTAGACTGGTATTGAAATATGTTATATCAATAGGAATTATTCTTATATCAAAAAAAAAAAAAAAACAGAAATTATTCTTTTTTTAAGTAGGTGTACTGTAGAGTACACTATCTACACATTAGTTATATAATTTTAGAATTTTTTATATCAATTAAGATGATTAATATATATCAATTGATATAATTAATTATGAAAATTTAAAATAAAGAGTATGATACTTTAGGGAGAATTCTTCTAGTCGGACAGCTTAGAAAGACTAGGCTGGTTCTAAGCTCTTATTTCGGATTAAAATCAGCAACTTTTTGTTTTATCAAAAATATAAAATCAGCTACTTTTTGGAGGCATGACATGTTTAAAATTTGAATAGTGATATATAATTTCCTAAGTGAAATGTTTTTGATTTTGACAATTGAGATCTTGATTGGGTATCGATTAATTTCCTTTAGTTTTTGTTAGTTTTGTTTTTCATAATTTTTGTTTAAGTATTTTTAAATAATGTTGTAATTTATTTATATTTTTAAAAAATATTTTAATATGTTAAAAAAATTATGTAAAATAAATATTTTTATTTTTATTTTACATAATTTTTTTAACATATTAAAATATTTTTTTTAAATGTAAAAAAATCACAAACATTATTGTAAAACACTTAAACAAAAATACATAAAAAAATTTTAAAATTGGGACCCAATCGGGTCCCAATAGTTGGGGATACTAATAGCACCCAATTTCCTAAATGTCTAATAAGATCGGTTTAGATTCAGAAGTGAGTTGAGTTCACAACTCCCTTACTTTTATTTTATCATTATATTTTTACAATTTTTTATACAAAATATAAATTTCTATACACATTTTTCAAATCTCAATATATATTTTACAAATTCTAATATATCTTTTTTAAATCTCAATATATTTTTTTCAAATTCTAAAATAATAATAATGTTAAAAAATAAATTAAACTCATCTCAATCCATCTCATTTTTGAATTCAAACAAAACAATTTTGCACGTGTTTTATAAAAAAGTAAATCTCAAACCGTGTGAGAAACTTACTTTAATAAATATATATACATATATTTATCATCTTTTACACTACATATCAATATATAATTTATCATTTTTATTTTTTATTAAGCACACATATTAATATGTAAATATGTGTATTTGAATAAAATAAAAATTAACAAATCATATATTGATATATGGTATGAAGATGAGAAGACGCATTTCTTTTTCGTATGATTTGCTTTCTTATAAAACACTTGCAGAAGACGGGTACATTTAGGCCAGACTTGCATGTTCCAGCAGAACAAGTCGCGTTTCATGATTTCATCAGCCTTGACATTGAGATATGTGCTTTCTCAATCACGGAGGGTTCAAAAATCTCTTATTTCTTATAGAATACAGAATTTACATAAAAATGATATATATTTTTTTTAAATAGACTCCATTTATCTTTAAAATATATATATATATATACACACACGATACGTACTCACTATATGACTTTGCGTAATATTACTCTCAAATAGAGCATTTGCTAGCACATAACAGTGGCATGGTAGTCGTGAGGCGAGATGTATTACTCAAACATCAAGAATATAAAACTTTATATTTACATTTTTGGAGGTCTCAAATTGAAAGAATTTTTCAAGTTATTCAAAATGTACTTGAAAAAATTTCTTGACTAGGCATGTACAATCCTGACCTTGTCCTCAATACTAATGTCAGTAAAAAAAAGTTAAGGCGCTTGCTGATTTGCGTAGAAATTTCTCAACTTTTCTTTTTTTGCTACTTTATAGAAAGTGACTCCACGTAAGATTTGTCAATTCTATACATCAGTGTCACATGATTTTATTTTATTAACGGTATACACTATAGTGTCACACCAAAGTGCGTAACTCTAGTTAAGGGAACGATTGGATCTAATTGACACGATTCTATGGTAATCCTCAAGCTACTAGAAGGATTGAAAGTTGGCACTTGCTCAAAGCTATTAAACCTGGGGAAGTTGTTGCTTGGTTGTATGTGGCAGACTTTAATGAGATTGTGAACTATATAGTGAGAAGGTTGGGTGTTAGGACCATATATGATACACATCCAACAGATGCAACCAAAACAACCAAAGCAGATGATACCCGCTTATCATGCACCATAGTAGACTCGTCATCCATGCATGCACACTCAACTAACCAAGGCAGTGCATCACAAGCTTGTAGAAGAATCTCTACAACCAATCGTCCTCTATAAGAATTATACCTCACAAATTATACATGTTATTGAGCAATGCCAACAACACTTTCTGTTAGAATAGAATATAGAATATTCTTTGTAATTCTCTCTATAAAAGGCACATGACCTACTTGTAAATTTAAGTTAAGGGATATACAATTACTTCATTTTATTTTAGCATGGTATCAGAGATATAGTCAAGGACTCATCGTCCGCTATGTCCGAGGCACCTCCTCCTCCTCCTCCTCCTCAATTTTTCTCACCTGGGCAACGATTATTTAAATACGTTGACGGCACTTGTCTACCCCCTCCTGCCAAACTTCCCAATGACTCACCCTCCTCCTCCTCCTCCACCCTTGCTTCCCTACCCAATTTTTCTTATCTGGGCAACAATTATTTAAATACGTTGATGGCACTTGTCTACCCCGTCCTGCCAAACTTCCCAATGACTCACCCAACCCTACTTATGAAATCTGGGCAGAGTATGACCAAATGGTTATGTTAGCTCTTATCTCATCTTATCTCCTCCTCCACCCTTGCTTCCCTACCCAATTTTTCTCACATGGGCAACGATTATTTAAATATGTTGACGGCACTTGTCTACCCCCTCCTGCCAAACTTCCCAATGACTCACCCAACCCTGCTTACGAAATCTGGGCAGAGTATGACCAAATGGTTATGTCGGCTCTTATCTCTTCTCTTTCTAAGCCTATTATCGCACAAGTTGTTGGCTGTTCTTCAGCTCTAGAGGTCTGATTTTCTTTAGAAAGACCTTTGCCTCCTTATCTCAAGCACATATCATTCAAACGCCACTCCAGCTTGCTTCCTTGAAAAAGGAAAATGATACCATTCAAGTCTACAATTGGCGAGCCAAACTTTTGGCTGACACTATGTCTGCTGCAGGGAGACCCCTTCCATCTACAAAGTTCGTCCCCTACTTTCTTGCTGGCATAGGCCCAGACTATGACGCTTTGGTGTCTGCTATTACTGTACGATTAGACCCTGTCTCCATATAGGAGTTGCTAAGCCACCTTCTCGCACACGAGGCACATCTGCAACATCATGCGACCACAACTTCTCTTTTCTCACCCACTGAAGCCTCTGCTAATTTCTCTATCCGAGCACCTTTCAACAATGGTCGAGGGGGCCGCAATAATCTTGGCCACGCTAACAACTCTCGTGGTCGAGGGGAACGCAATAATTGTGGTCGTGGCTTTAATGGGGGTTCAGGTAATTCCTTCTCTGGTTTTTCCTCTTCTACTACTGACAATCGTCCTGTCAGTCAAGTCTATAACAGAGTTGGACACATAGCTCTCACATGCTTATATTGCTTCAATCAAGCATACGCGACATTTGCTTCTCCCTCTGCCCACTACACCTCTTCTCAGCAAACCTATGATGGTGTCTGGTATCCCGACACGGCCGCTACGAATCACATTACCAGTGATCGTACTAACCTGAATCTTCAATCTGCTGAACAATGATCTTACTAAAAATTTTGTTTCAGTCTAACAATTCTGTCTTGATAATGATGTTTATTTTCAATTTTTCCATGATCATTTCAATGTTAAGGCATACATGACGGGGACAACTCTTCTTCAAGGGACAACCAATAATGGTCTCTACAACTTTGCCTAGCAACCTCCTCAAGTGCTCACAAGCTCACTCACCTCTCTTCTAACTTGGCACTCCCGCCTCAATCATCCATCCATCAAGATTGTTCAAAATACTCTTCATCAACATGATCTCCCTTACAATCATTTTTCTCTTCCACAGTTTTGTAATGCATGTGCAAGGGGTAAACACCATCACACCTCTGCCATTACCCAAATTACCAAATCAAATACTCCCTTTCAGCTTGTATTTAGTCACTTATGGGGTCCATCCCCTCATATCTCCAGTGAAGGATTTCGATTTTATATAACTTTTGTTGATGACTTCTCATGTTTCATCTGGCTCTTTCTATTACAAACAAAATCTCAAGCATTATCTATGTTTACCAAATTTAAATCCTATGTTGGATTAAAATTTAATACCAAAAGTAAAAAATTACGAACAGACTGGGGTGGATAGTTTCGCTCTTCACTAAACTTTTATCAAATTCAGGCATCAAACAACAATTTACATGTCCACATACTCAACACCAAAATGGCATCATCGAAAGAAAGCATAGACATATAGTCGATTTTGGCCTGGCTCTCTCAGCTCACACTTCCATTCCTCTTCATTTTTGGTCGTATGCCTTCAAACATGCTGTCACTCTGATTAATATGCTGCCTTCACCATCTCTGCAACACAACTCTCCCAATTTCTTGCTTCATTGTAACCACCCTACTTATAAGGGCCTGCGTGTTTTCGAGTCAGCATGCTGGCCCCTAACCCCACCGTTTAATCAACATAAATTTGATTATCGGGCCTTAGAATGCGTTTACTTCGGATCCAGTCCAGCTCATCACGGTTCTATCTGCTATCACATCCCCACGAAACACACATGCATGTCCAAAGGCATCAAGTTTAATGAAACTTGCTTTCTTTTTGCCCAATCCTCTCAGCCTAATAACCCAACTAAGCCCACTCATGCTATCCTTCCACTACCTCTAATCTCCAGCCAACAACATACTCTATCTATTTTAGACCCACCCTCAACCTTATCTTCTTCCTTATCTCATCCATTGCCATCCTTGATGCCAACTCCCTCTATTCAGCATTCTAGATATTCAGTTAAAACAAGGTCACAAACTAGTTCAGCTCGACCACGAAGGTTTATTGATGGCACCATTCTCTGCCCACACCACCACCATTATAGAAATTCCATATATTGTCTTGTTATTCCACTGCTCAGAAATATCCGAAATGACGTAATGCTATGTTCACAAAGTTCAATGCCTTGCTGAGGAATAACACCTGGGCACTTGTTCCAGCCACTGAAACTTCCAATGTCATTCCCTACAAATGGGTTTTTCGGACAAATTATAAGGCTGACGGCACCATCGAGCGTCAAAAGGCTCGCTTGGTTTCCAAAGGATTTCTACAGCAGTCTGGGGTTGATTACGACCAAACTTTCAGCCCAATAATTAAGGCCACTACAATCCGACTAGTGCTTGCTCTGGCAGTGACACAAGATTGGCCAATTCATTAGTATGATGTCCAGAATGCCTTCCTTTACAAACCATTCTCTAAAACCGTGTACATGGCTCAATAACCAGGATTCAATCATCCACAATTTTTGTCTCATGTTTGTAAACTACGGAAAGCACTTTATGGTCTAAAGCAGTCTCCTCGTGCATGATATTCTCATCTCAACCAAAAGTTGATTAATCTTGGCTTCACAATTTCTTCTGCCGATAGCTCTCTTTTTATCAAACACATTGGGTCCACAACATTATATGTGCTTGTTATGTTAACGATCTGCTTGTCACAGGTTCTTCTTTGGATTCAATCAATGAACTTGTTAGTGCTTTGAGCTTGGAATTTTCAATATCTGATCTTAGCCCCCTCAATTTCTTTTTGGGAATCGAAGACACAAAAACTACTAATGAACTGCTCCTTACTCAGAGGAAATACATTTTAGAACTCCTTCAAAGAATTAATATGGCCTCTACGAAACTAGTCAAGACACCTATGTCCACCTCTGAGAAACTATCTCTACATACAGGCAATGCTTTCGAAGACCCCTCACTCAATCACAACACTATTGGATCCTTGCAATATCTCTCGTTCACTAGGCCTGACCTCGCCTTTGTGGTAAGTAAGGTCTCACAATACATGCATGCTCCACGTATTCCTCATTGGAAGGGAGTTAAGCGAATCTTGAGGAATCTCAGACATACATCTCATCTTGTTCTGCTATTTAGCAAATCGCCAACAATGAATATCAATCCATTCTCAGACGCCGACTAGGTAGGATGTCTAGACGATCGCCGTTCCACAGGGGCTTATCTTCTTTTCTCAATCACAAATTTGATCTCCTGGTCTTCAAAGAAATAGCCAACCATTGCAAGATCTTCAACTAAAGCAGAGTTCAAAGCAGTGGCTAATGCCACGGTTGAAATTATATGGGTTTAAAATCTCTGTAGAGATCTTAGCATTAATCTTACTTCTGCTCCAACAATACATGGTGACAACCTTAGCACTATGTATTTATCCTCAAACCCTGTAATTCATGCTCGTACAAAGCATGTGGAGATAGGCTTCCATTTTGTACGTAATAGAACTGTTATCAAGTCTCTCTCGGTGGCTTTTGTTTCGGGTAAAGATCAATTGGCAGATCTCCTTACAAAGCCCTTGTTAGCTATCAGGTTCCAATTATTCTGTTCAAGTCTGCACTTAAGGTTGCTTGACTTGAAGGGAACTCTTAGGACCATATATGATACACATCCAACGGATGCAGCCAAAACAGCCAAAGTAGATGATACCCGCTCATCATGCACCATAGCAAACTTGTCATCCATGCATGCGCACTCAACTAGACCAAGGTAGAGAATCACAAGCTTCTGGAAGAATCTCTGTAACCAATCATCCTCTATAGGAATCATAGCTCACAAAATATGCATGTTATTGAGCAATGCCAGTTGTACATTTTGTTAGAATAGAATATAGAATATTCTTTGTAATTCTCTCTATAAAAGGCACACAGCCTACTTGTAAATTTAAGTCAAGGAAAATACAATTACTTCATATATGGTCCTAACATTGGGGAAGTGGTAAGACCTTATAAGCAGATGGAGGAGTTCAAAACCACAATAAAGGAGTGTGGTTTAAGTGATTTGAAATTTATGAGCAACAAGTTTACTTGGTGCAATAATAAGCACGATAAAGCATTCACCAAAAAAAGACTAAATAGAGCTTTTGGAAACTTTCAATAGCATGATACTTACTCAAATATTGTTACCTCTATCCTTCCACCTAAAAACTCAAATCATAGATCACTTCTTCACATTTTAATGGATAACAATTAGAGTGTATAAAGTAGAAGAGATAAACATTTCAAATATGAGGTATGTTGCGCACAAAGAGAAGATTGCCATAAAATAATTGAGAGTGAATGGCAAATAACAAAACTCAGGTGCATGTCAGAAAGACTGAAGAGATGTTAAGGAAAATTGATGTTATGGAGCAAACAGATTTATGATAGTACAAAGAAAGCAATCAACTCCAAATCGAGTCAAATTTCAAAAACTCGACAGCAAAATAAAATAGACTTAAATGACAAGATAAAAGCCCCACAGAAAGATGTCAATAAATTACTAGAATAGGATAACCAAGAAACAAAGGGCAAAATAAAGGTGGTTGAAAGAATGAGATAGAAATGCTAACTTTTTTTGTCAATGTGCTAATCATAGAAGGAAGGTAAACACCATCAAAAGCATTACAGATGATGATGGGAGTGAGGCAGTCACACTTAAGGATATCAATAATCAATTCCAAAAGAAATTCAAGAGCTATTCACCTCATCTGGACCAGAAAGAGTGGAAAAGTGCTTGGCTGCCATGGAACCCAAAGTCAATGCAAAGATGAATAGCGACCTTCTCAAATCTTTGATTTCACAAGAAGTGAAGGAGGCAATATTTCAAATGAATACTCTTAGCTCTCCTAACCTAGATGGCTTCCCAGCAGCACTTTATCATCAACATTGGACACAGTATGCAAAGAGATTAGTGATGTTCTTTTATATTTTTTAAACTCAACTGACTTGGTGAATTAAGTTAACGATAGTTTCTAGTTCCAAAGAAGAAGTCTCATTTAGACCAATCTCACTTTGTAATGTCAATTATAAACTGATTTCAAAGATTTTAGCAAATAGATTGAAAAAAGTTGTTGACCAGTATTATTTTCCAAATTCAGTCAGCTTTTGTAGCAGGTAGACTTATATTAACTAACATCATTGTAGTTTTGAAGCTATGCATACAATAAATTAAAAAATTTTAGGAAAAGTTAGTTATATAACCTTAAAACTAGACATGAGTAAGGCCTATGATCAAATTGAAATGAGTTCTCTAGAGATATCATGTGGAAGCGGGACTTTAACCAAAAATGATTGATTTGGTTATGAAGTGTGTAGAATCTATCTCTAATACTATCCTGATAAATGGTATTTCACAATGCCCTTTCAAGCCATCTAGGGGTATTAGACAAGATGATTCTTTATCACCTTACCTCTTTATCATATGTGCTGAAGTTTTGAGCTCATTACTCAAAAAGGTCAAAAAATATGGACTCATTACTGAAGTGCCTATTGCTAGAGGCAAGATTCTCATTAATCACATTTTCTTTATTGATGATAGCCTGTTGTTTTGCAAAACTAATTCAATTGAATAGAATATATTGATAAGTATCATTATCATCTATGGAAAGGGTTCTGGCCAAAGATTGAATATAGAGAAAATACCAAATCAATTCAATAAGGTTGCATTTAAGTGTTGAAAGTGTTTGTGAATAATAGTTAAAAGTATGTAAAAAGTAATAATAAATATTCAATAGTAATGAAAAATAATGAATAGTAATAAAAATAGGTAGAAAGTAATAATAAAATAGTGAATAGTAGTGGAGAATGTTGGAGAATGTTGAAAAACTCTTAACATCCAAACCCTTCCTAAGAATACTCCTCGAGAAGTGTAATAAAATATATTGAGCATAGCTTGAATCAAATCAACATTGCCTTATGAAACATACCTACCTACTTTGATTGGAAAATCTCTAACAAAATCTATCAGAAGTATACTAGATAGAGTCAGTCTAAGGCTTAGCAATAACAAAGTAAAAACTCTCTCCCAAGTTGGAAAGAAAATATATCTCAAGGCTATTGTGCAAATACTCCCTACGTAGAACATGAGTGTTGTATTCAGAATTATATAGAACTATGCAGAACTATATCCCAAGTAGTTTTCTTTGTAGTACCAATAGAATTATACCGAACTTTTGGCAGTGACAACAAGATAATGAAAAAAAAATATACTAAGTTGCATGGAAAACAATGGGAAAAGCCAATCAGCAACAGTATGGGGTTTATAAACTTGGAAAGTTTCAATCTTGCTATACTTGCTAAACAAAGTTGGAGATTAATTTACAACCCTTCCTCTTTAGCAGCTCTGGTCTTAAAGGCCTAGTACTTTGAAAAGGTCTCTTTCTTTCAAGTGAAATTAAGAAGTAAGCCTTCATTTATTTGGAAAAGTATTATTATAACTAGGTCTTTAATAGGAGAAGGTATAATATGGAAGATAGGAACAAGAGACCAAGTAAGCATCTGACAGGATAAATGGATTCTCAAGCCAATAACTTCTAAAGTCCAAAACATATTTAGATACTTGAGAGTAGTGCCAAGGTTGAAGAGCTTATTGATTTTGACACTAGAACTTAGAAAACTGACTTGGTTGAAGAAATTTTTTTGAAGGAAAAAGCTAACTTGATAGTGCAAATCCCTATAACTCTTTCTTATAGTTCTGATAACCTTATTTGAAAAAGCTTTTCAAATGGTTAATTTAAAATTAAGAGTGCTTATCACTTGCAAAAAAATTTATAGATGACTTCTAAGGGTCAACCTTCTTGCAATTATAAAATATAGAAAGTATGGCAAGTTGCAAGTTCCACTTTCCTGTTGTCCTATCTGTATGGAGGAAAAAGAAATAATGGTTTATGCAATATGAAAATGTGTAGCAACAAGAGAAATTTAGGGACAATGCTCATGCAATTTAAAAGAGTCACTTTTCTGTTGTTAGGTTTGTAAAGATAATGGAAGAAATGTTTTCAATATTTAGGTGTAAAGAAATAAAGGAAGTAGCAGTTGTAGTAAGGAAAATCGACAGAAGAGGAATTGTTTATTTTTAATGGAAAATTTTCTCATCCCAGCTCTGTGGTGAAGTCATCGATAAACAAGTTAAAAGACAAATTTCTTAAAGGCAATTTCTCAATTACTAGGATAGTGAATCGCCAAAATCCTCCAACCGTGAATGTTTATAAAATAAATTGGGAGGCTGCAGTGGCTTAGGCTCAATGCAAGACTAGTATAGGCATAATTGCTCGAGACTAGGAAGGCAAGGCTATTGTTACTTTGAGGATAAAAAAGCAATATTTTTCAGGCCCTTCACTAGCCAAACCTTTGGGGGCTCTTCAAGTAGTAGTTTTTGGTCTTCAATTGGGATTGGTGTGGTACAAGAGGGTGACTCCCTTCAAGTTGTAAAGGCTCTAACTACTACTAAGAATTCTAGGACTAGTGTTGGGATATCTGTGAATGAAGCCAAGTGATAATTTTCTATCAATAATAGAAAGTGTATCATGTTAGCAAAGATACAAATGCAGGGGAGTTGAGTGGTAACTTGGCTCAAGCGAGTGCCAGTCTGAGTTTTGCTTGACTCTCACTCGATGTTCAACTTGAGCAAGAGTGGAACATAGAGTTTCACTTGACTTTCACTTGACATTCAGTTCGAGCAAGATTTAAACCCTAGTGTTAGCTTGAGTATCGTTTGACTATGCTCAAGCAAACTTGTCTTTTCTAGGGCTCCATATTGTTTCACTCTAAATATATGGGCTTTCATTGTATTTCTCGTGAGAGAGCAACTAGAATTTCTGGAGAGAGAGAGAAAAAAAATTGAACAATCTTGAGAATACATTGGGTATATTGGGGCTTTAGAACTGAGGATTTTTGTTATTGATCTCTTGTACTCCATCTTTATTCATAGTGAATTCGTTAAGACCAATCCCACTAGTGGACGTAGGCCCACATTGAGCCAACCACTTAAATCTTAGTATTTTATGTGTGATGAGGATATTAAATTATTTATCATCTTTCATATATTGATATTAAATTTGATGATGAGGATCAAACCTTAATTTTATTGTATTCGTTGTCAATTTTCTTTGATCATTTTGTGAAATTAATGTAATATGGTAGAAATACCATCTTTTTGGTAGATGTAAAATCTACTTTGAATTCTGAGGAATTGAGAATAAAACTGGGTATACAAGACATAGATAATCAAGCCAATATTTTGTTTGTAAAAGGTTCTTCTAGTGATATATCTGAAGAGAGAAGTTCAAAAAAGAGTATAGGTAATTTCAATGGTGACTCTAGATCTAGCAATAAAAGTGTTTAATGTCACTACTATCATATGTTTGGTCATTACAAGAACTATCTCATTATCTGCACAAATGTGCGAACTGTTTTTTTTGTTTCAATTTATTATATTGTGATCAAATGAAAGATGATGATTCAAAACGGTTTAATGCAATATTTTGTGATAGTTTTATTTTGTGTTGGATTAGAACCGTTTAATGCTCAAAATGTTTGCTACTAAAAGTTCAAAACCGACCAGCAAAAGATATGTTAAGCCTATGAATGTGGGATGAATGCCAAGTCAGCATGTTTGAGTTCGAGATCAATGACGATTTTGAGTTTTGAGTCTGAGATCAAAATGGTTTTGTTGTTGCAATTGCAAGGTTTTGATTTTATAACCCATGTACTGCACGGATTGTTGTGTATGAAAGAAAGATATATATATATAGAGAGAGAGAGAGAGAGAGAGAGAGAGCGGGTTTTATAATGGAATAATTCGAAACGATTTATAGAGTGATTTATTTTTACAAACAATATAAATTGGTTTATATTTTTATATGTAAGAAAAGAAATGAAACTCAAAAGTTACGACAGTTCATAATGAAATATTTCTTTTAAAAGAGGATTAACACTCTATAAACATAATACTTCAAATTTAATAGGTGAAATGCCTACTTTTATGAATAGAATGTTCGGTGGAATGATATGACTTCATTTTTGTTTTTTGTTTTTATTTTTATTTTCAATACAGACTCCACTTTTATATATAGTAATAGGTATAAAATAACTGCACATATCAAAAGTGTGAACAAAAATATACAAAAGTAATTGTCCATAGCCTTTCTCGAAATTTATAGAACTCTTCTATCAAAACAAAATAATTAATAAAATTCTTACTATTACCAATTAAATAAGCTTATGCGGTAGGTTGAAGTTAGCATACACTACTTTTCATACAACTCCGTAATATATAGACAAAATTGTGTCCAAACATGTCCACTCAAACAAAAAAAAAATAAGATCAAAAATCAAAAATTAAAAATAAAATTTAAAATTTAAAATTTAAAAAAAAAAAAAAAACACTGTCTCCCATAAGAAGAAGATTAATGATTACATGGAATTTCTATTAGACCCAATGTGAGTTTATGACAACCTCTATAGTGGCGATG
Organism: Platycarya strobilacea; assembly: GCA_036898215.1. Lineage (NCBI taxonomy): Eukaryota > Viridiplantae > Streptophyta > Magnoliopsida > Fagales > Juglandaceae > Platycarya > Platycarya strobilacea. The sequence continues at coordinate 31,238,478 of CM072555.1, read as the reverse complement.
GTTGATGTAAATTAATCAATGGCAATGATGAGAAAAATGATAGATATCATACATACATCAAAAAAGCGGAATCAAAGTTATCTTAAGTGGCATTCAAATTGCATTATTCGGTAATAATACTACTAAAGGGACCCGATCATTAATCGGTAAAACAAAATCAACAAACTCTACCGACTCGCTTTCTTTAACATTCTTTTTTGTTCCTATTTCACTACAGACCATGTGAGAGAAAAAACAAACTTTGTAAAACAATAAAACTAAAAGAAAAACTTTACCATCTATCCAGGCAAGGGATACAATATCTTTTTCTCTTACAACTTGTGGACCAAACAACCCCACCTCTATCATTCCTCTAACATTGATGGTGCATTAACGACTCCTTTCAATCCATTGTTGAATACAAACTTAGCCAATCACAATCCACGAAACTAACTAAAAGAAACACACAAAGAAAAGAGAAGGGAAACAGATTATCACATTTGAATTATGTTTATTTATTTTCGCAATCTCTTGATTTAGAACGTTTGTAGCCTTCAATGAATAAACTGTCCTAGAGGCCCTTGTAGAAGAATATTTTCTCTCTCCCTCATCGTTACGCTTCTTCTTTGCCCTTTCCTATATCACCTTCTTATCTACATCGCCAACAATTCCTTGCTCAAGATCGAAATGCCTTTCGTTCTCAATTTGACGTCTAAGCAAAATCAGATTCATCCTAACCACAAGTAGTGCTCAAAATGTTCTAAATTGTTGAGTTTTGAGAGTTGAACGGATTGAGAGTATGCTTTATTGAGAATCTAACGATTAATGTTGGAGAGTTGCACCGTTCGGTTTCAGGTCTTTTGGACTGAACCGTTGCTTTGGACTTTCAGTAGAGTGTGAAGCGGTGGTTGGAAATTAAATTTATTACCGATAGATACGATATGATTGCCAACTCGGACATCAAGGTTTTAATAACTCACTTACCTGTAATTCATAGCATAAAAGTCAAGATTTAAAATTTAAAAAAAAAACACTTACTCAAAAAGCATTCATACCGGAAAAAGTGGGAATGAAAAAAATAGTCGATCTGATCCTAAACGCCAATCAATGTTTATGGAAAGTATCCGAACCAAAATGAATCTATAATATGTAACCACTTCCAATGTCACTATACCCACCACGATCCTTAACTCCCTCTCTGCTTCTCAACATCATAACCAAAATGACGACCCCTTAAAAATCTCACTCGCGCACTCCGTGGCTTCGGTGGATTTGGAAAGGGTTCTTGCGAAGCATTTAGTCAAACAAGAAATATGCATGATCTAAAGCCTTACATTTTGTGTAAAGGCTCAAATGTGGTAATTATGGATGGCAAATGGTAGAAATGAATGTTGGATAACTATGACGGTGTTGAAGATGTATTTTCAATTCTTGGAAGTTTAAATACAAATAAATGATGGCCCGAATATTTGTAAATTTGGGCAAAGAATCTGATAGAGCTTTGGAAAGAATGGTATTTCATTATCATTGATTTAGTCTAGTGATACAATGAGTATATAAACACAAATGGCTCAACAGATCTCATGCAAGCAATGTGCTGAGTAGGTGGTATGCACTGCTATATAGGTTTGTTACAAAAGGAATATTTGCATGACCACAACCTTTATATACAGAGAATCAAAAAATAGAATATTTCTTATCATTAATACAACACAACCTAGTCTAGGTGACACCCGATTCTTCTAGAAAATCTTCTGCTGGGGTGGATTTCTTGTGCCCAATCATCCATGAGCTGGAGGAGTACAAGAGCTGCTCAATATGCCCCCGCAAGCCAAGCAGTGTATCCATCACAGTGAGATTCGATCTCAGTAAATGAAAGCGTGATGAAACTATAGGCTTGGTAAGAACATCAGCCAATTGATCCTTTGAGGGCAGAAAAGCAACTTAAAAGGTCTTTGCAACTACTTGATTTTGAACAAAATGAAAGTCGATTTCCATACGTTTGATGCGTGAGTGGAGAATAGGGTTAACAAAAAGATAGATTGCATCAAGGTTGTCACACCACAATAATGGAGGTTTGGAAAGAAAAACATGCAGCTCGTTAAGAAAATATTGAATCCAAAGAAGTTCAACAGTGGTATTTGCAAAGGATCTGTATTTAGTCTCAGTGCATGAGCGAGTAGCTATACGTTGTTTGCAAGAGATCCAAAAGACAAGGTTTGGACCGAGAAAGATGCAAAAATCACCTGTAGAGTGGCGATCATCGGGACAGTCAACCCAATTTGCATAAAAAAAAGGCTTAAAGCTGAGAGATGAAAGATTTTGTATGTGAAGACTGAAGTTATTGGTGTGCTTTAGATATTGTAACAAGCATTTGATAGCTTGCCAATGAGAGTGTTTCGGATTGTGCATAAACTGACATATTTTATTGACAACAAAGGCAATATCTGGTCGGGTTAGGGAGGTATTGTAGACCCCGAACGACACTCCTATAAAGAGTTGGATCGAAAAAGGATAGAGTGTCATTAACAGAAAGTTTGATAGAGGAAGCCATTGGAGAGTTGGCTCCTTTGGCCGAGAGCATGTTGGTTCTTTCAAGAAGATCATAAATGTATTTTCTTTGAGAGATATGAAGACCAATGGGTAGGTACAAAATTTCTAAGCCAAGGAAAAAGGACAATGTGCCTAAGTTTTTAACAAGAAAAGCAAAACCTAGGAAATTAACAAGATGATCAATCTATGAAGGGTGAGAACTGGTGACCACAATGTCATCAATGTAAACTAAAACAAAAATGGTAGTGGAGTGTGAGGAGTAGACAAATAATGAGGGATCACATTTGGAGGGAACAAAACCATATGCATTGAGACAAGCACTGAGCTGGGCGAACCAAGCTCTCGGGACTTGTTTTAAACCATAAATGGGTTTCTTTAAACAACAAACATATTCAGGGTGTTCGGGGTGAGTGAAACATATTGGTTGGGTCATGTAAACAAACACGTGAGATCTCCAGGAAAAATGCATTTTGAGCATTTAATTGACGAATGGGCCAACCATGAGACACTACTAAGGATAGAACAACCCGAATGGTTGTGGGTTTTACAACAGGATTAAAAGTTCAAAGTAATCGATGCATTTATGTTGATGAAATCCTTTGGCGACAAATCGAGCTTTACGCCATTCAATGGTCCTATCAGCCTTGCGCTCTGTGCGAAACACCCATATGCAACAGACAATGTTAGAGTAAGGGGGAAACAAGAGTCCACATATGGCTCTAAATAAAGGCTTGAGTAATTCCTTGATCTTGAATAACACGGGTGAGGGGGCGAAATTCACCACCCCAGTCACTTTGAATTATTTTGATTTTAGCATTTAGAAGACATTCAACATTTGTTTGAAATAGAAGAAATGTTGAAGTTGCGTCCGCTTTAGAAGCAAGTGAATAAAACCACGTATAGAGACTGTAATCATCGATAAAGGAAATATAATATCGAAAACCTTCTCTTGATAAATAAAGGGATGAACCATTGTTTTAAATATCGTACCGTACCGACAAGTACATACTGTACCGATCAGTTGGGTAGTACAGGTACAATATCTGTTTCGTATCAGTTCAAATACCGGTTGTACTGGCCTGTATCGGTTGTACCAGGCAGTATTTCGACTTGTCCCGATATTACCAAATTTTGATATATTTTTTTTCATTTCTTTATATTTTCTTACCTCAATTCAGACTGGACTATTTATATATATGTATGTATATATATAATTTATTCATATATTGACTATTATTTTAAAACATAATTTATATATATGTATATATATAATTTTTTATATATAAACTATTTCAAAACAGTCCACGAAACGATAACGGTATCGAAATATTTGTTCTAATGCTATGACTAGTACGCTCACTAGTATGGTATTTAAAACTTTGGAATAGACCCCAAACATCAGCATACATTAAGTGCAAAGGTTCAAAAGACCTATTGACATCATGCTTAAAGGATAATTGCCGACATTTGGCAAGCGGACAAGGGGTTCAAAAGAAACTAGGTTGAGAGGGAACAAAAAGTAAACATTTGCTATACAAAATGTGAGAGACTAGCCGAAGAGATGGATGCCTAAGCCGATGATGCCATTTAACAACAGTGGTCCATTCTCCAACTAGAGCAACACGATCAGTCTAGTTAGATTTGAAGGAAGGAAAAACATAAAGTCCATTATAGGTTGGACCTTTGAGCAAAGGGTTCCCGTCCGTTTGTCCTTCATAAGGAAAAAAGAGTCATGGAACTGGAAAAATATAGAATTATCATAGCAGAATTGATTAATAGAGACAAGATTTTTTATAATCTGAGGAACACAAAGTAAGTTACATAAAAGAAAGGTAGAGTTGGAGGAGGAGAAAGGAGAGTCACCAAAGTGGGTGACAGGTAGACCATTGCCATTGCCAACTTTAATCTGGTCTAGTCCTGAGTAAGGCTTTATGAAGAGGTTGAGATTGCTAAAGTCTGATGTAATACGATTTGTAGCTGCCGAATCTGGGTACCACTACTTATCAAGGAAGGACTGCTAAACCTAAGCACTGGTGTAGTGAGCCAACAAAGCATAAGGAGGCTCATATTGATAGGCTTGGTCAAACCTATAGTAACACTGCAAGGCAACATGACCCACTTTTTGGCATACTTAACAAGTTGGTTAGTTGCTAAAGTAAGAGGAATGAGAAGATCTGTGAGCTTGAGTGTTCAGATTTGAACGTCCACCCCTGTTGCAACCACCTTTACAGCCTCCGCGATGACCATGAAAGGGACCACGACCACCTCGTAAGGAAATAGTTGTTGTGACATTAGCAAAAGGGTTTGGAAGAAGACCTGCTTGAGTGGATACAAGAGAGAGGCGACTTTCAAAGGTAAGGAGAAGATTGAATAGTTCGGCAGATGATATAAGGTATGAATGAGTTGTAATGGAGACGACAAAGGTTTCGAACTCATAAGAGAGACCACTAAGGAGATAAGAAACGACTTCAGAATCACGAAGTGGTTCACCCGCAGCTGTCATTGTATCAGAGAGCAAATGCACTTTGACATAATAGTCTATGACAGAAAGAAATCCATTTTTCAAGTTGGTGAGTTGGTGCCATATTTGAAAATTTTTTGTTTGTGACTGAAAAGTGAATATTGTGTCCAGTGAGAGCCAGAGTTCTCGAGAGGTATGAGAGGAAATGGTTTGAGTAAGGATGGGCTCAGTAGAGAGGATAACAGAGTATCGAGAAGTTGTTGATCTGTGCAACGCCATTGCATGTATAGGAAGGATTTGGTTGATAGTTGAGGTGTAGGAGGAGGGATGGCGAGGAAGCTAAGGGAGGAGATGAGCCAGGAAGGTATGGAGGGGGAAAGGAACCATCATCTGCACACGCCAAAATAGATAGTTATCAAAATTGAGTTTAACGAAGACTAAGTGAGAAGGTACGGGAGAGATGAGGAGTAGGGGAGGGGTGCTCCTTCTCAGAGTGAGAAGAGTGGTCACCAGCTATGAAAGACATTGGTCAAAATTTCTGCTCGAATACCATGATAGAGTTTTGGAATGATGGTATTTCATTCCCATTGATTTAGTCGAGTGATACAATGAATATATATGCACAAATGGTTCAACAAGCTCATGTAGATAATATGCCGAGCAGGTGGTGCGCTGCTATACAAGTTTCTTACAAAATGAAAATTTGCAAAACCACAACCTTTACCTACAAAGAATCACAAATAGAATATTTCTTATCGTTAATACAGCACAACCTAGTCTAGGTGACAACCGATTCTTCTGACAGATCTTTTGCTGAGGTAGATTTCTTGTACCTTGTCATCCGTGAGCTGGAGGAGTGGAAGAGTTGCTCAATAGAATCTGAACACACTCTGCAATTTACAGATGAGATATATGTTCTAAAAGCTCCTCGATTGATACGGCGCTGGTTGATGACAATAGGTATCATCCGATTCATTTGCATAATGGGGCCCAAGATATAGGGACAGCCGAGCTCGGCCCAGACCATAAACTTTTACCCCGGTAAAAAGTTTTCCTGATCTGCAAAATAAAAACATATTTTGGGCCCGAGAAAGAAAATAAATTTTGGGTGAAATCAATAAAAACATATTGATTTTATTTGTTATAAATTTCGTCTTTTAATGCTTTTTCTGTTGTAAACAGAGATTTAGTTTGTTGATTTCATGTGTAAATTATCTAGAAAAGAAGAACATTTGCATTATGTGCAATTAACCAGCAGAGTCTGGAAAAGGATAAAAAATACAAAATAAAAAAACAAAAAGGAAAAGTGATCCAACTTCTATACCTTTTAAAACAAAAGGTGAAGCGGTGGTGGACCCATAAAAGTAAAATTAGACTAGGATTCTTTTTAGAAGTGTTTTAGAACTGGGATTAAACTTGGTCCATGTCGAAGGAAAAAGGAATAAGCCCATGCATGACTCTTGAGATGAGTCTTCATTTGAGACTTTCATGAATAGTGCCATATATGTTAAAATGTGATTAATAATAATGGCTAATGGTTTTATTTACTGTTAGGAGATGAGCTCAGTTTTTTTTTTTTAATGTTTATTCGTGATTTGATTAATTTGCTTATATTAATAATTATTTAAATTATAAAATTTAACATAAATAACAGTCCGTACATTATACAGATTATAGACTCGTATATATAATAAGGAAACATGCCATTGTTGCAGCAGTTTGCACCTTAAGAAGACATGATGGAAATCGGAACTCAAAGAAATGATCTCCGACTGGTCGAATGCGTGCTAGGTCAATGGTTAATCATGAAATAAATAAATTATAAATTAAATACCATTGATCAAGTAATTAAATATAAATAAAGAAACAGTCTCCGGCCAGCTATATATAAGCCTATAACTTTGTATAATTCATGTTATAACAAGCATTTAGCATCCAAAAAAATAGTACTAACTATGAAGAAGAAAATAAAATAAAATCAGAATTAAATAAGAATCAAGAAACACGGTGAAATGGCAAGCATGCATGGGTCTTGAGCTTTTGATCAAGTTATCAGTTGTTGAGGTTGTTCGTCCGTTTGTCAGGTCCAGATGGTACGTTCCCGGATCCCTTGGGAAGCATATTGAGAACCATGGGCGACCCATATAATTTGCGGGCAAATAATAACTTGGAGTTGATCAGAGGCATATCGAAGAGCAGCCTGGCCGACGAAGAAGATGGAGAGGTGGATATCATAATTAGACAAAGGACCATCAACAATCTTAGTGTTGGTTTTGCCATTAGAGAACGACGTCGTCTAATGAAGGCAAGAAGAAGGAGGTGAATGTGGGCGCTTCCGGAATTCAATTTGTGTTTAATCTAAGGGATGGTACTGGGGAGGGGATAACTGGTTTTTATAGGCATCAGCATTTAGCAAGGGTTTGGTTGACAAGGTCCTTAATTGGGTTTAACGGTGAAGTTTCTCTTATAATTTGTCGTTAGTTAATAACATTACCGTTGGACCAAGTGTTGGTCTTTAAGCCCATTAACTGTTGCTGTCGTGCTCTTTAATGATTGTTTTTAACGGGAATGAAAATTAGAAGATAGCCGTTTTGCTTCTGTGGGGATAATGTGGCATTAAAAAGAATTTTTCTAAGTAGTCGTTTGGTATGATCTGTTGTTAACTGTGGCTTCATTGCATAGAAGTTATTAACATGGTGCATTCAAGGGTTGTTAACCTTGGTTTGGTTAATGTTGGTATTTTTTGTAATAAAATATCTTTTCTTTATCGTTGCTTTGTTTTTAACTAAATGGGAGCATTCAAATGTCTTTTTATCTTCAATATTGGTATTAACGGGGTTTATAAAATTTCTGTTACTTTGGACTTGGGTATTAACATTGCTTTGAGTCATTGTTATCGTCGGCTTATTAAATTGGTTGTTTTCTTCCCGCGAAGTCTATTACCTCCTGAGTTATGTATTGTTATAAATAGATACCTTTTTTTGTTCAATTATGTGTATTGTACGAGTAAGAGCCGAAACTTTATAAATAAAAGAGAGAAAGGAAATAAGCTTTGTAAATATATATTTTTTAGAGATTTTTTAGATAAAAGAGAATTGTTCTTTTGGTAAAGTTTTGAGCTCATTCACTTGTGTAAAATAGATTTGAGATATATTACGATTAGTTGGGCTATTGTATCTTGTAGGAGCCAAGTCAATAGAAGTTCTGCTACACTAATCAATTAAAGATTTTGTAAATTGTAGAGAGCTTAAATCTTCTTAAAAAGAGTGATATTTTTGTGCATTAGTCAAACTGATGTCATTTGAATGTTATTTTTATTGTAAATTTTATTATATTATTATATATTTCGCTAACAATTTTAAGGAGAATTCAGATAGAACCTATAATCAAAAAGTACACAAAATGCAATGGACATATCAATAAGCCCTTTTAATTTGTTAAAGGGTGGTGGGTAGATTCTGGTACCAATAGGCATATCTGCTATGGTAAAGGTTTGATCATAAACTATACCCCCTTTGAAGTAGAGAAAGAAATTATACTTGGTGATTTGAGTAAAACTAAGGTTGTTGAGAGTTGTGAGGTTGAATTTAAATTCACCTCTAGGTATATATTGACACTTAAAAGATGTGCTTTATATACCGCATCTCAGAAAGAGTTTGCTATTGAGGATTTTTTTCTTAACAAAGTGGTTTCAAACGAATTATAGAATCTAATAAATTTGTTATAACGAAAAATGGAGTTTTAGGAGACAATGACGATGTTTGTGTTTAGCATAAAGCATCGAACATTTATGTTTATATGCTTTTTTCGAGTGGGAGAGAAAGAGCAAGCTGATATTGCTTTTTTGTTCTCCAAACTAATGCAATTTGTGTAAAATGTTTGGCTTTAAATGATTCTTCAATAAGATCAATCTCTAAGACTATTCCCATTAGGGTCGAATGTTAGGGATCTAGCAACAACAATAAACCTTAGGAAGTGGAGAATGGAGTATTGAAGGGGAACAACGTCATTGCTAGATAGCACAAAGCATAGAGTTTGAAGAATTAAAATAGAGCAATTTGAGTTGAAGATTGGGTTGCTTCTTGATAGTGATATGTAGTGTTTTCTATTTAGTTTCTTTATTATTAAACGATGTAGTTTCAGTAGTTATGATTTTGTTATTTTCAAGGTTAATTTGGTAATTGTATTATAAGGATTTTAACCCACGCCAAACCCATTTTGGGAGGATCATCTGGAACTCCTTTTGTTGAATTTGCTAGAATTTTTCTTATTTGACGAAAGAAGTGATCTCAAATACATTTTATCGTGATTCATCTATTTTCTATGTGTTATCACTTTCGTTTACTATCCCTTACAGCCCATTACATCACTGTTTTGTCATTTTTGTGATAGATTTACAAAGGGTATCCTAACATCAAACTACGTAATCTTATGCTTTCTCTCTAATTTTTTTTATTAATTTCTATATTCTGTTGCTTTACTTTATGTTTTATTATTTCTTGTTTCTGTATTTGCGAAATCTATTGGTATCTTGAAATCCTAATTTTTCAAGACTCAAATCTGATGGACTTTTCGGGTTGTAACTAAAAGGAACTCAAGCTTGTAATATTTACAAGTAGTTTAGGATTAATTCCCAAACTAACAAAGGATTTTCAAACGGAGCAAAAGCCAAATCAAGAAACCTTTTATCATCTGCTATTATTAAACTTTTATCACGTCAACTAACTCAGAAGAAGAACAGAAGAAGTCACCAAAGGCATTCTTCTATCCTTTTGTCTGAATTTGATGCATTGCGTGTTAGCATTCAAAGAAGAATTTAAAAAAATCTGGAGACTGACATGCATATTAGATTTTTTTTATATTGGTCGATCTGATGATTTGTATGGTACCCAAAAAGAGAGAGAGAGAGAGAGAGAGAGAGAGAGAGAGAAACCTTGTTCGGTGTTGCTGCTTCGAGGAGAGGAAAATGACCTGCGGATTGGGGTTTTGATGGGTTTCAACTTCTCATGCTGGTAGGGAGACGATGAGACGGGAACAGACAAATGAAGGTTTTCTCATCTGATCTCACTCTCTTATCTCTGAGAGTGAGCTCAAAGAGTAAGAGGAGAGACTTGTTGCCATTTAGCCTTGTTTTGATGAAGAGACTCGATGGCGACCCAATCCAACAAAAAAAAACCCAATCACCTACACAATCACACCAGAAAACCATGCCACACCAGAAATGAAGTCACCACACAAGCCACCACGAGCCTCTTTCCCTCACAACCGATTTTGAGTCTTGAATTTTGGGTTTGTTTTAATTTTTCCATCTTGGCATGGCCTTAAATGTTATGTTGTTGAGTGCTCTAACAATGATCATTCTGACTTAGAGAGGAATTTAATGTTATTTATTGATTTGTTCCTTACACTTTATTTACCACTTATCTCCGGAAGCTGGTTCTTCTCTTTTGAATAATGAGTGCCAAAAGGTGTTCTCAAAATCCAAAAGGATCACTTAGTAATCCAATGGACATAGCTGAACATTGTAACTTGTTAGGAAAAGGAGCTGTCTCCTCTGCATAGGAAGCTGAATCCTCAAACTGCCTTATGTTTTTACCTTAGTACTAGGATAGACATTACTTGCGTATTGTCTCCTCTGTATATGCAGCCACTATAAAGCATGCTAGGATTGTCATGCATTTAATTTTTTAGTCCTTTGTATTCTTTTACATTGTATAGCTATGTGCAGTTGCACCATTGAATAAAGATATATAGAAATTCTCCTCTAAATCCTAAGTTTTCCTTTGTGCTGTATTTCAAACTTCCTTTTTATCATGGTATCAGAGAAGGTCTGACCTGCATCTGTTCATCATCCGATTCATACCTCCTTCAAAGCCCTTCTTTCGTTGCTTATTCATCCACACTTTCCTGCTTTTCTACTTCAAGCCACTCATTCATTTTTCAAATGGCTAAAGAAGCATCACTCACTCTTGTACCCCCTTAGGGATCACCCTTTGAAGATCCTAACAGTCCATTCTTCCTCCACCACAGTGACAATGCTAACACTGTGGTGGTCACACCCCCTCTAACAGGTCTCAACTATCTTTAATGGACAAGATCCTTCACTCTTGCCATATCCATCAAAAACAAGTTAGCTTTTTTGGATGGGTCTATACCTATTCCAGAACAGTCTAGCCCACTGTATACTCCATGGATGAGATGCAACAGTCTTCTCTTGTCTTGGATTCTTAACTCCATATCCAAAGACATAGCCTCCAATGTGTTGTATATCAACTTAGCACAAAAAGTGTGGGAAAAACTTAGAGATCGTTTTGCACAACTTGGCAACATAATAATTTATCACTTACAATACCAACTCAATTCCATTGTTCAAGGGAATCAATTCATGGGAGACTACTTCACCAAGTTGAATGCTGTATGGGAAGAGCTGAACAACTATCGCCCTTTACCTCACTGCTCATGTGGACATTGCACCTGCCATGCCTTAAGTAATGTTGGTAAGGCTCAACAAGTGGATTATGTATTTAAATTTCTAATGAATCTGAATGACTCCTTTGACAGTATTAGGGGACAAATCTTGCTAATAAGCCCTATGCCTAGCCTAGATAAAACCTTCTCTTTAGTCCTTCAAGAGGAAAGGCAAAGGCAAGCTAGATCCACTATGGCCCTACCAGAACATTCTGCTCTAGCAGCATTTCAGGGGCAAAATAAAAAAAAAAAAAAAGGGGGCGAGAAGATGTTGTTTGCAACCACTGTGGGAAGAATGGCCACACTAAAGACAAATGCTATAGGCTCATTGGGTTCCCACCCAACTTCAAATTCACTAAGACCAAGCCACCATCATCAGCAAACCAGGTGAGTTCTCACCATGATGACCAAGAAAAGGGACTCGCAGCTTCTCCTTAGCTTCCTCTCACTCAAGCACAGATTCAGCAACTTATATCTCTTGTCAATGCTCAAACAATACAGCCTCATAGCCACCCCTCCAATCCATATGAGAACATCACCTCTTATTCCAACATGGCAGGTATAGAGCTCTCTACCTTCTCCAGTGTTTTGAATGTTTCTAAATTATCTCCACCTTTACATAATTCAGACTCAAGCACCACACAATGGATTGTTGACACAGGAGCCACAGACCACATGGTCTATTCTCCTTCCCTCCTCACTTCCATTTCTCGAGAAACACACACCTATGTTCAACTTCCAAACAAAACTCAAGCTAGGGTCACACATATTGGAGATGTCAAACTCTCAAAATCTTTTACTTTCAAATGAGTGCTTTTCATACCTTCATTCAGCTTCAACTTGATCTCAGCTAGCAAACTCACCAATCAATCATCTTTGTTTCTCATTTTTTTTGCCAAATCTCTATTTTATACAGGCCCTTGTTCCTTGGATGACGACTGGGCTTGCTAGAATGCAGCAAGGGTTGTATTTCCTTCACCAGAGCTCACTCCACAACAAAGCCCACTCTTTCAAACTCAATGCTCCTACTACTATCCATTTCAGCTCACAGCACAAGGCCTTCAATGCCAACACGCAGCATCCTTTTGATCTTTGGCATTTTAGACTAGGACATATTTCTCATCAAATGATGAATGTAATCAAATTCCTCACTCCTGATGTAAAATTTGATGAAAACATTCAATGTACTGTCTGCCATATGGCCAAGCAAAAAAGAAAACATTTTCCATTAAGTAGTTCTATTTCATCTTCCATTTTTGAACTTATCCATTGTGACATATGGGAGCCCTACTCACAAGCCTCTCTTCAAGGTCATCACTATTTTTTAACAGTAGTTGATGACTTCAGTCGAGTGACATGGGTTTTCTTAATAAAATTTAAATATGAAGTCAGGCCACTCCTACAATCATTTATTCACATGGTAAAAACCCAATTCAATGCCAAAGTTAAGCAACTCAGGTCAAACAATGGCTTAGAGTTTCAAATGACAGAATTTTATAGTCTACATGGTATTATACATCAAAAATCATGGGTTTACACACATCAACAAAATGGAGTTGTTGAAAGAAAACATCAACATCTCCTATGTGTTGCTCGGGCCATTTTATTTCAAGCATCTCTCCCAGCCAAATTTTGGGTGATGCTATCCTCACTGCCACACATTTGATCAACCGGGTACCTACACCTATCCTCAACAACAAAACCCCATTTGAGGTCCTTTTCTCCACTACACCCTCGTATAAGCACCTTAGAGTATTTGGTTGCTTGTGTTTTGTCTCCACCATGCATCACAGCAGGAGCAAATTCGATCCAAGAGCCAAAAAATGTTTATTCCTTGGTTACCCTGCAGGAATTAAGGGTTACAAAGTCTTTGACCTTAAATCCCAAACCTCTTTTGTCTCTAGGGATGTGATCTTCCATTAAAATATTTTTCCTTTCCAACATCACAATTCAGCCTCCAATTCTCCTGATCTTACCTTACCCCCAGCCCTACCAGATCTACCACCTCACCTTTATCCTACTCCATCTGTCACTAAAATGAACTATGATGCTGAAAACGATGAAACATCTTTACATGAGAACCCATCTACCCCTCTGCCCGATGACACACCTCTGCATCCTAATCCTTCCCAAAACATCATTCTTGAACAACCTAACCAACCTGACATACAATTGAGAAGGTCTGATCGAATAAGAAACAAACCATCTTATTTAGTTGATTACCACTGCAATCTGACCCTCAATTCAACCCAACATGCACAACACTCAACTTCATTCATCACAAAACACCTCATTCAATAATATCTCTCATATGATCAATTGTCTTCCTCTCACAAAGCTTATTTCTTCTCCTTATCTCTCACCCACGAACCAAAGTCCTACAATGAAGCTATGTTGTATAAGCATTGGAGAAAGGCCATGAAATCTGAACTGAATGGTTGGGAAGCCAACAAAACCTGGATACTCAGTCCCTTACCTCCTGGCAAATCAACAATTGGATGCAAATATGTTTATAAGGTTAAATTGAAATCTGATGGGACTGTGGACAAATATAAAGCTAGATTGGTGGCTAAGGGTTATACACAAGTTGAGGGCTTCAATTACCAAGAAACTTTTAGTCCTGTTGCCAAAATAACAATTGTCAGGCTCTTTCTAGCACTAGCAGCCATCTACAATTGGCATTTTTGCCAATTAGATGTTAACAATGTTTTCCTCAATAAGGAACTTGAGCAAGAAATCTATATGCACCTACCTCCAGGCTATCAATTTCAGGGGGAGTCTCATTCCCATGGAAACAATCAAATTGTATGCAAATTACAAAAAAGTTTGTATGGATTGAAACAAGCTTCCCAACAATGGCATTCCAAATTTGCATCTGCCCTCACTGCTATTGGCTTTCAGCAATCAAAATCTGACTACTCACTCTTCACAAGGTCAGATAAATTTGGTTACATAGCCCTTTTAGTGTATGTGGATGATATCCTTATAGGAAGTTCAAATATGGCTGCTGTCGAATCTGTGAAGAAGCACTTGCACTCTCAGTTCAAAGTTAAGGACCTTGGATCTTTAAATACTTCTTGGGACTAGAAATTGCTCGCACTACATCAGGTATTCAGCTATGCCAACGAAAGTATAGTCTTGAAATACTTGAAGATGAAGGTCTCCTTAGCTGCAAACCAGCCAACACTCCTATTGAAGTTAACCACAAGCTAGCACACTCTCACACAGAACGATTGACTGACATCACAGCTTATAGGAGGTTAATTGGTAGGTTGATTTACTTGACAAGCACACACCCAGACATCACTTATGCTGTCAATATCTTGAGCCAATTCATGGACAAACTTGCTCAAGCTCACTTGCAAGCTGCCCACAGAATTCTAAGGTACGTTAAAGGAACCATTGGACTGGGTTTGTTTTACTCTTCACAAGCACCATTGCACCTCAAAACCTTTAGTGATGCAGACTGGGTAGCATGTCCAGAAACCAAGAGATCCATCACGGGATTTTGTGTGTTCCTAAGTGACTCTCTCATCAGCTGGAAATCCAAGAAATAAGCAACAATATCAATGTCTTTAGCTGAATCAGAGTATCGAGCATTGTCTCACACAAGTTGTGAAGTTGTTTGGATACTCTCTTTGTTAAAGGATTTCAGAACAGACCACAAACAAGCAGCCCTACTTTACTGTGATAATCAGTCAGCCATTCACCTCACAAAGAACCCCATCTTTCATGAAAGAATAAAGCATTTGGAGATAGACTGCCATTTTATTAGGGAGAAGGTTCTAGCTGGCATTATCACACCAGTACATGTAGCTTCGAAGTTTCAAGTTGCTGACATGCTGACTAAGGCACTTCCCACAGCTACATTTGAGTTCTTGTTGTCCAAGATGGGCACCTTGAACATATATGCCTATCTTGAGAGGGAGTCTCAAAATCCAAAAGGATCACTTAGTAATCCAATAGACAAAGCTAAACATTGTAACTTGGCAGGAAAAGGAGCTGTCTCCTCTGCATAGGAAGCTGAATTTCAGACTGCCTTATGTTTTTACTTTAGTACTAGGATAGACATTACTTGCGTGTTGTCTCCTCTGTATATGCAGCCACTATAAAGCATGTCGAGATAAAGCATGCTAGGATTGTCATGCATTTAATTTTTTAGTCCTTTGTATTATTTTACATTGTATAGCTATGTGCAGTTGCAACCATTGAATAAAGATATATAGAAATTTTCCACTAAATCCTAAGTTTTTCTTTGTGCTGTATTTCAAACTTCCTTTTTATCAGGTGTAATGTGTTGGCCATATAACTTGGGACTGTTCTTTGAGCAGTCATATGATGTTGCAGTAAAACACGAACGATAGTTCAAGTCAATTACTCAAAAAAAAAAATCAATTTGGAGATCTGGCTGAATAGAAATATCAAAATTACTGGGCAATTAGGTTTTATTTCTCATTATGTCCACCCCATTTTTGGAGCATCCATCTGTACTCACAATTTAACTCTCAATATGTGCTGATCTGCAAACATATTGGAGACTTATGGTTGAATTCCCATAATCAGTGTTATTAATATGAAATATTTGGATTATTTTGTACTGCAGCTATCCACATTTATTTGGCTATCATATTTGGCAAAGTCTCTGTTGTGTATACCAATGTTTTGAATACCGTACTGGTGAGCGTATCGGTCAAGACACTGGAACGAAATATTTTGGTACTGGTACCGTTTCGTATACCGTTTCGGAATAGTCTATACATTAAAAAAAATTATATTTCAAAATATATATAAATTATATTTCAAAATATATATAAATTATATTTCAAAATATATATAAATTATATTTCAAAATAATAGTCAATATATGAATCAATTATATATATTAATATATATGTAAATAATCTAGTCTAAATTAGGATAAAAAAAATAGGAAGAATTGAAAAAAAAAAAATCTCAAATCCGGTACCGGCCGGTACAGGCCAGTACACATGGCTAGTACGGCCAAAATACCGGCTGGTACGGCCGGTACAGGTCAGTACGGCCGAAATCTGGGCCGGTACGAAACAGACCCTATTTCTGTACCAGTCACTGCTCTGGTACGGTATGTACCGGCCATACTGGCCGATACGATACGAAATTTAAAACATTGGTGTATACAAATTACCAGTATAGTTTAAGAATAGAAAATGGTGCTAAAACAATGATAATTCAGTGGAGTAAGTTGATTTAGCTATTCATATTTTTTTTTTTTTCGTGGATGAAAATAGTAGAAAGAAGTCTAATGTCTCTTTCAAGTTTCATTCCAAAATAGTTGCTGTTTAAATCCTTGGGCATTTTTACAGCTAGACCAAGATTAAAAATTGCCTACGTTTCTTAATTTATCTATATTTTTGTCTACATCTGATTCTCATTTTTCAGAGTTGACAATTATTTTTCTTATAATCATGTTTTGGCTGGGTTTTTCTTCTTCGGATGCCTATGATGCAAGACCCACATAAAAATATCACAATCAAATGGGATATAATGAGTTGGACACCTGATCGATATGTTTTGAGTATAAGTTTTTTTTATATGTATACTTTCTATAATGGAAACCAAGACCTAATAATTTATAATCTCAACTGTTCAAGCACATGATCAAGCTTCTAATCTAGACCTTTTGAGCACAGAATTATTTTTCTGACATAAAAAAGCCAAGAGTTATTTCTCTGTTTAGGTTTCTAATTTGCATCTTGATTAGAGTCATGAAGGTTTGCTATGGCAGAGGTCATTTGACTTAATTTGGCTTCACCTTCGATTTTTCCTGTGAGGACTGATTTGTTGATCTTTTGCACGCTTTTATTTTACTAAAGTGTATTTGGGTAATCCTCCAAGAGAATTCTATGCGCACATTGATACGGGTGGACTCCAAGTATCCCTTCTTATTCATATTTCTTTGACATGGTTGAAGTCCTGTGGCTTTCTTTAGACAGTAGGACATACTGCTACGAATTTTCAATGCAACTATTCTTTTTTCTTACAGATTCAGCTCACTTTTCCATCCGGATCTCTCTCTCTCTCTCTCTCTCTCTCTCTCTCTCTCTCTCTCTCTCTCTCTCTCTCTCTCTCTCTCTCTCTCTCTCTCCCCCCGTGGGTCTACTACGGCGGGAAGGCCCTACTCCTGGTCGGCTTACCAAGGTTTTAATTTTCGGATATGATTTTGCGGTGCAAATGGGTTAACATGATCTCAATTTCTTTTAGGTTTTACTCACCTTCACCGTGATTTCCCTACACTTGATTGGAACATTTTGTACTTAGTCTGGCTGCTTCTACAAAGACACAATTTGTTAGTTGAATAGATGATCCGTTGAGGCCAATTGTTTAAATCTGGTCAAAATATGAGTTTGTGATGGGGAAGCTGTAAATTTTTGCAAAGGAACACCTTGGCACCATATCAAGCTTTTATGTATTCAAGAACACCAGGGCATATATGAAGCTTTTACCTATACCATGTTTGAAAGAATCATTAGGCAGATTAGCGTCTTCCTTTGCGCCCATGCTTGTAAGTTTGTAATTGTGAATTTTCATTTGCTGCATGATGAAACCTCATGAGAGGTTTGATGTGCATGACACTTTGCATTTACACATGTACTATTTGTTGCCTCCCAATGGTTATTAATGACTGTAGAATCTCTCTCTACACTATACACTCTACAGCAGTGTACGAGGTATTTGATCTGTACGAGGTATTTGATCTTTAACACTGGCCAGCTTCCTATTTTCATAATCTAAGTGTCAATAGTATTACATCGAAGGAGATTATTATATTTAAATTAATAATTTATTTCCGAATCATGTGTGTACGTAGATTTCATAATATTAGCAATATTGAGCAATGCTCTAAATTATCTAAACTTTTGAGGTCTAGGAGTTGAACCGATTGAGAGTATGCTCTATTGAGAATTTAAAGGTTAACATTAGAGAGTTGCACTGTTTGGTTTTAGGACTTTCGGTAGCGTGTGAAGCGGTTGTGACGGAAATTAAATTTATTACCGATAGATGCGGTATGATTGCCAACTTGGATGTCAAGTTCTGACTCATGTTAGTGAGATGGAAAATAAATTGGAGTAGTCTTTGGAAATTGAGAGTTTTAAATATAAAAAAAGTCTGCCTACCAACCATTTGTATTTAAAGTCGCGATTATACACTCTCAAGATAAGGAAAAGTACTCCTATTTCTGATCATCTAAATGAATTTAATAAAATCATTTCTCATTTTTCATATATTGATATTAAACTTAATGACGAGAATCAAACCTTATTTTTGTTGTGTTTATAGCTAGTTTCTTTTAATAATTTTGTGAACTCAATGTTGTATGGTAGAGATACCATCTTCTTGGTAGATGTGAACTATGTTTTAAATTTTAAGGAATTGAGAACAAAATTGGTGTATAAGATACAGATACTCAAATCAATGGTTTGTTTGTGAAAATTTCTTCTAGTGATAGATCTAGTGAGAGATGTTCGAAAAAGAGTAGATGTAATTATAGTGGTAGCTCTAAACTTAACAAGAAAAAATGTTAAATGTCACTAATATCATATGTTTGATCATTACAAGAACTAGCCTATAATCCACACAAATGTACAGGCTGTTTTTTTAATTTCAATTTATTACATTGTGATCAAATGAAAGATAATGGTTCAAAATGGTTTGATGCAATAGTTTGTGATAGTTTTAATTTGTGTTGGATCATAACTATTTAATGCTCGTAATATTCGATGCTGAAAGTGCAAAACCGACCTACAAAAGATATGTTGAGCCTATCAATGTCGGATGAATGCCAAGTCAGCATGTCAGCATGTTTGAGTACGAGATCAATGACGGTTTTGAATTTTGAGTCTAAGATCAAAACGATTTTTGTTGTTGCAATTGCAAGATTTTGAGTTTATAAAACCCGCGCAATGTGCAAATTGTTGTATATGTTATGTATGAACAAGAGACATCTAGAGAAAAAGCAAGTTTTATAATGGAGAAATTCAAAACAATTTATAGAACAATTTATTTTCACGAAACAATATAAATATTAAAATAGTGTCTTTTAATATAGTCTTGAATCGGTTTATATTTTTACATATAAGAAAATAAATAAAACTCAAAAGTCACAATAGTTCATAATGAAATATTGCTTTTAAAAAAGGATTGTCACGCCATAAACATAACACTTTAAATTTAATGGGTAGAAGACCTACTTTTATGGACAGAATGTCAGGTGGAATCATATGACTCCGCTTTTATTTTTTGTTTTTTGTTTTTATTTTTTTATTCAATATAGACTCCATTTTTATATACAGTAATAGATATAAAATAACTGTCCATATCAGCAGTGTGCACAAAAAATATACAAAAGTAACTGTTCATAGCCTTTCTCAAAATTAATAAAACTCTTCTCTAAAAAATTAATTAATAGAACTCTTACAATTGTAATTACCAATTAAAGAAGCTTAATGCAGTAGGTTGAAGTGATGCATACACCGCTTTTCATACAACTCCATTATTTATAGGCAGAATTGTGTCCAAACATGTCCACTCAAAAGTAAAAAGAAACACTATATCTATCATAAGATAAGAAGAAGATTAATGATTACATGGAATTTTATAAGATCCAGTGTGAGTATATAAGAACCTCTACAGTGGCAATGGTTGATATATATCAATCAATGCACTGATGAGAAAACCAAGGAATATATACATCAGAAAAAGGGGATAGAGTGATAGGGCTTTTCTCCTAGGATTCAATGTTGAACTCCTCAAAAGGATATGCAGCCCAGGAGCTCCACGCTAACACCACACTTAGGACAATAATTTTCAACATTACATGCAACCTTCAAAAAAAAATAAAAAAAACAAACAAACTAACAAACACGCAAATTAAAAAAACTAAAAACCCACTAGCCTGTACTTGCTGCAACCCAAGCACATGCCTTCATAGATACGTTGCAGCTCATTGATGATAAAAATTAATTAAAACAACTTAACCGAGTACAACATATATAGTTCAAAACGCCACTTGTCCCTCCCAAGATTTGGTCGTACACCGAATAAACAACTCGAAAATTATAAAGTTATGACAAATGCTCTAAAGCATAAAGATATCAAGGAAAGAATCGTATGCGAAAGATGAATGTGTCTAGAACCTGGTGACGACAAAGCTAAGAGCAAAGTAGACAGCGACGATGAAATGGCATGGGTGTGATGCACCATTCATGTGACTCCAGATCTAGTCCATGTAAGTGTTGGCATTTGAAGCAGAGTATCAAGGAGAAGCATCAATCAACAAGTAAATTATCAAAAAAATATGAAATAATGGAACGAAATGAAAAATCAGGTGCAAAGAACTTCCATTCAAAGGATAGTCTCCGGGATCCAAGAAATTGATATGCCCCAATTTCGGAGCAAATAGAGATTGAAAAGGATTTTGCTGTGTGTGTGTGTGTGTGTGTGTGTGTGTGTGTGTGTGTGTGTGTGTGTGTGTGTGTGTGTGAGAGAGAGAGAGAGAGAGTAGAGGCTGCAACTAAAATGGAAATGGAAAAAGCACCCATATGGTGAAGCCTGAAGGCATAACCTCCATTTGGCCCTATTCGTTGGATTGTTCATAGACTCATTGATTGAGAGCCAAAAGGATTTATTTATACAAACACTATAGTCGAAAACCCAACTTTTGCGATATGGGTTCTTGTTGATCAAGTTATCCTTTCGACCTTAAATTCCTCTCTATCTGAGCAAGTCCTAGCACAAGTGCTAGACTGCTCAACCTCCCGTGATGTGTGGCCGCCCCTTGAGAGCCAGTTTATGGTACAATCTAGTATTTATATCATGCAAACACAGTATCAGTTGGCCACTTTGTAGAAAGGTCCTGAATCTATTATCATGGTCGGCTGTTACATTAGGCCAGTTAAACTATTACCTAAGGCTCCAAATAGAATAAAGGCCTCCAAAAATAATCTAAAGCAGAAATTTTTAAAAAAATAGAAAAAAATTAATCAACTTAATAAGAGAACTTCAAAAATATCAAGTAGATATGACATAGATATGACATTATTAATTAAAAATATTAGTTGAAAAGCTAGTATAAAATCTTAAGTAGTAATTTACTTAACAAATGATAAGAATTATTTTTAGATAAAAATCTAATGTAAAAATAAAAATAAAAATTTAGTCTTAGGTCCCCTAACCTATTGAACCGGTCCTGTCCGATACATAATATTTTCATAAAGCCAAAGTGCTGGCTGCCTCCATGGGAGCGGCTGAGCAACATCTCTCAAATTCTGAGTTTTCTGTTTTCCTCCTTGTTGGGCTTGGCACAAATCATGATTCTCTAGTTACCTCTCTAACAACTAGAGTTGATCCTCTCTCCCCTCACCAGATGTACAGTTTTCTCCTTAACTATGAGTCCCGTCTAGCACATCAAACCACTACTTTGCCTAGAATCAATCCATTACAAGCTCATCTTACAACCACTAAGAACTTGGCTCCCTCTTCTCAATCTTACCAACCCAATCAGAGAGGTCGTGGCTCACGCAACTATCATGGGCGTCGTTGTTCAGTCAAAGGTTATCATCAAAAGTTTTCTAATCGGCAAAATAATAGGCCTATGTGTAGGTTCATAATAGACCTGGACATTCAGCCCTCGTTGGTCATTACTAGTTCAATCACAGTTATCAGGCGTCCCCACCACCTTCATTCTCAGCCAACATGACCACTACTTCTCCACCTCCCACTCATATTCACTCTTGGTTTCTTGATACAGCCACCACCTCTCATTTTACACTTGATCTTAACAACCTCAACCTGGATTCCATATTCTATCAAGGCTCCAACCAAGTCAGCATTGGAAATGGTTCTACCATGCCGATTCAGCACATGAGATCAGCTTACCTTCATACTTCCTCTAACAACTTCTTACTCTCAACTTTTACATGTTCCTTCAATCACTAGAAATCTACTTTCGGTGCGTCAGTTTTGTAAAGATAATAGTGTTTATTTTGAGTTTAACTTTACTTCTTCTTTTGTGAAGAATTCTCACACACGGGCAATCTTCTTTGGGGCATCATTAAAAACAGTTTGTATGTCCTTGCTGCTAAGTCCACACCATCCTCCATTCCTTTTCAAGCTAACAATGGTGAACGTACATCCATTGATCATTGGCACTATCAACTTGGTCACTCATCATCTCGCATTACCAATCTCATACTTAGGCATTTTTAACTTCCCATGCTTTCGAACAAAAATGTCATGCCATGCTCGACATGCTTCCAATCCAAATCTCAGTCTCTACGGCATCCCTCCTCACCATCTAAGTCTAAGCAAGCATTTTATTAAATGTTACTAGATGTATAGGGTCTGGTCCCGATGCTGTCATCAAATAGTTGTAAATTTTATTTTGTTATTATTGATGACAAGAATATATACATTTGACTTTTTCCAATGCAATTCAAATCGGATGTGTCCTCCGTTTTTATTGCTTTCATGTGAGTTGTTTCAAATTATTTTTCCACTAAGATTAAATCAGTACAACCCAATTTTGGGTGTGAATTCAGACCGCTTCAAAAAATCCTTCATGACCAAAGAATAATTCATGGACTAACTTGTCCATACTCGCATGCTCAAAATGGGACGATAAAGCGCCGTCATAGACACAGTTGAAACGGGACTCTCCTTACTTGCCCATTCTTCTATGCCCCTTAAATATTGGTCAAAAGCTTTTCATACTCCAATTTATTTAATCAAAAGGATGTCCACTAGTGTTTTATAGAACATATCTTCTTTCCAAGCTTTTTTTGGAAAACCACTAGATTATAAATTTCTTCAAGTTTTGGGTCGAGTAATTGGCCCAATTTGAGACATTATAATAAACATAAAATGGATCTACTATCCAAACTTTGTGTTTTCATGGGCTACAACCCAGATTGTAAGGGCTATGTGTGCCTTCACCCATCCTCGGGCCGAATCTATATTTCTAGAGATATTTTATTTAATGAGAGTCAATTCCCTTTTGCAATCTAGTCCAACCTGAATTCTAACCTAACTCAATCCCCAAGTCTACCTAACATCTCTACTTTCTCATCACTTTCCGCACTACACCTCAATCTCATAAGCCCATCCCCAATCCAACCCACTTATACATCTCCAACCTGTCGACATCTCACATGGACTCCACTCCTCCAAGTCTCACATACTCCGACCCACTTTCTCCAAGCCCAGATCACAGTCTATCCCCCTCACAGACCTACTTAGCAGAACTCAATTCTCCCTCTCCTCACTCTCATTCATCTCCTAGGGTTCTAGATAGTTCCTCCTACTTCATTCGAGACCTTTCCTCGGCACAACCCATTGTGCCGCTCAGGACCTCCACGAATGGTGCTTCCACCATCACCTTAGTCCATCTCATAATCACGCGAAGTAAGGTAAACACTCGTAAGCCTCTTACTCATTGGATGGAACTGTTCCTTAACCAACCCGAAATCACTCCATGTCACTTACCACTCACACTTTCACACTAGTTCCTAAGGAACCCACCTCTTATACCAAAGCCATGAAATTCCCTTAATGGCGTGAGGCTATGCATGACGAGTTTCACGCCTTGTTACAAAACGACACTTAAGACCTTGTCCCCCCATAGGCTTCCGACAATATTTTGGGCCCCAAATAAATACTCAAAACAAAAAGGAATTCTGATGGGACCCCTTGAGAGGCACAAGGCACGCCTTATTGCCAAAGGTTTTCACTAACAATGAGGGGTGGACTATGCTAAAACCTTCTCTCCTATAGTTAAACCCACCACCATACGCTTTATCCTTTCAACAGCTGTCTCTTTAAATTAGTCTCTGCAGCAACTGGATGTGCAAAACACTTTCTTACACGGTGACCTTGAAGAATTCGTTTATATGCAACAACCTACTGTGTTTGTGCATCCTGAGTACCCCTCATGTGTGTAAGCTAAGGAAGGCTATCTAAGCCCATAAACAAGCTCCCCGAGCCTTGTTTTCAAAACTCACTAGCAAACTATTTTCGTTAGGTTTTCAAGAGTCTAAATTTGATACCTCTTTATTTGTGTATAGAACTGATTTTCATGTGATTTTTGTGCTTATTTATGTGGATGATTTCATTGTTATGCGATCAGATTCTAAATTAATTTCTAAGTTCATCTCAGCCCTTAGTGCATCCTTCCTTGTTAAACACCTAGGACAGTTGCATTACTTCCTATGTCGACTTGTTAAACACCTAGCCTTGTCAATCCAAGTATATTCTGGACTTGTTACACAGAATAAATATGCACCAAGCTAAACCTATGTTGACTCTTATGTCAGTCACCACCAAACTCTCGGCCCTTGATTGTCCTTCTTTTAAAGATCCTCTCACATATAGGAATGTTGTAGACAGCCTTCGATACTTAGCATATAGCCGTCCAAATATTTTATTTGTTGTCAACAAAGTTTGCCAATGTATACACAATCCCAAACATTCACATTAGCAAGCAGTCAAGAAAATCCTTAAGTATCTTAGACTCACATCCTATTTTGGTCTGTTTTTCTCTAAATCGTTTCATTTCCCTCTCTTCACTTTCTCTGATGCTGATTGGACCAGTTGTCTCGATAATAAAAAATCTATTAAAGGTTTTTGTATAATTTTTTACTCTCACTTGGTGTCTTGGGATTCTAAAAAGCAGCCCACCATTACTAGATCTTCAACAGAGACTGAATATAAAATTATTGTCAATGCCACATGTGAGGTTTTGTGGCTTCAATTCCTCTTGAAGGAATTAGGCTTTTTTTTTACATGATCCATCAAAACTGTGGTATCAAAATTTTGGAGCAACTTGTTTCACTGTAAATCCAATCTTACATGCTCGTACCAAGCATGTAGAGTTGTATTATCATTTTGTAAGAAAAATGGTTGCAGTCAAAACGCTTACTATCTCTTTTTTGTCCAACAAAGATCAATTAGCCGACATTTTCACCAAACTTTTGTCCACTACAAGATTTATCTTCTTTCGTTCAAGCCTCATCCTCAACCAGGTGCCTCTTGAATCGCATGGGGCTATTGAGGACAAAGAATCACCTCTGCGCCTATTGTCTACACGATAAAATATATATATATATATATATATTGGATATATATATATATATGGGAAAAAAAAAAGAAGAGCAAGAGTTTGAATTCAAATGAGCATGAGGCAGTGTGAGAATAAAAAGTGAAAACAATGCTAGGAAGAAGTCTAATGTATAAATTTTGCATAGATCTTTTGTAAAAAAGTGGATTCTGTCAAAATAATAATAATAATAAAATAAAAAGAATTTTTCACACTTTTATTTTTCATTATGAAGTCATTTTTTTTTTTAATATCAAACTTACAAAATTTGTACATTTGAAATTTGTATATATCACTTTTAAAAAGTAAAGAGTGAGAGACTGAAGATCTTGTATTAGAGTGTTCTAAATTGTGTCTAATCATTAACATCGTTCCAAGAGATGGATGAAAGTTTTGTAAGTGGTAGTTGTAGTTTTTACCAACATGATCAGAATGATGCAACTTGCAAGTGTCATTAGGTATTAATGTTTGATAATAGACCATTTTGACACTTTCTGATAGTTTAAGAGTACTGCATATTCGTCTTGCAAAATATCAGAACCCATTCTCCAAACAACAGTCCATAACCTTTGATAAAAAGTAATTTCTCTGTACAGAGTCTCCTGAATCCAAATCGGGATGAAATGGATTGCATAGCCAGATGTTACCATGTTTTATCTCTAAATCACATATCTATTAACTCATGGAGCTCTGGATTTCACGCAATACGAATTAATGTGTTTGCGCGTGCGGAGCTTTTAAATAGCAGATTTAAGTTGCGTTTCTAAAATGAGCGGAATTGAGTTGAGTGAGTCGATTTGAATTTTTCTATAAATAGTGTTGAATTGGATTAGAATCCAGCTTTAGATTTAAGAGCGGGATGAAGTTCGAATTTGTATTGAAAAAACAATTTTTTAAAAGAAGATTAGATTTACTTTTAATAATTTTTGGTGGTTTTAGATAATTTTTAAAAATATATAAATTCACATTATTATTAAAAATTACTAATTAAAAAAAAATGCATTTGGGAGATGAATTCAAAAGATGAGTTCGGTAGAAATAGTATTTTCCATAGATTTAAAGAGCAGATTTGGACTCCTATTTTCATATATATATAGATTGCCAACAGGGATGGTCCATCACCTTACTTTGGTTGGATTTTATGAGTTGAGATAAAATAATTTGATATGAAAGTTAAATAAGATCTTTTAAAATATTATTTTTTTAATTTATTATTATTATTTTAATATTTAAAATTTTGAATAATTTATTATATTTTGTATAAAAATTTAAATAAATTATAATAATAAGGGATGTCTTCTTTGCGATGTTGCCCACTGTCTTAATTTTTAAATATTATGTTGATGTTATGTTTTAGTAGAAAGAAAAAAGAAAAAGAATGGTTAAGAGTAGGTGCTAGGTTCTGCCAGCTTTGCACGCACACGGCACACCCAACGCTAGGTGCGTTCACTAGAACAAATTTCAAATTTTAATATTTTTCTCTTTTTTTTTTCCAAATATTTTATAAAACTTTTAAAAATTAAAAATTAAATATATAAAATGAGAAAACAAAGTCATGGAACGTATTTTCCAAAACATTAATTTGGATTCAACAAAAGAATTTCTTCCTAGGTCCTTGTCCCGCAGCATAATCAAACCATAAAACAGAAAAGATATTCAGCAACTTTTTTTATAATATAAAACTTGTGAACTGCGAGAATGTAATTGTACTAATGTTAACTTTTGCAGAAAAGTGAAATCACCATCCAGGAATTTAATATCTTAAAGATGTATAAGTGAACTACAAAACATGACCCTTGAGGCCAGGCCGCCAGAGGTTTTAAGAAGATGGTTTACAACTACAAAAGTTCCCCTGCAACCACCAACAGAAGCTCGTTGAGAATTATTGCTTAAACAATAGCAAAACAGGACCTATGACCGAGTCCCTCAAAGAACACCGTGGAGGAGCACTACCGAGGAAGTAAGATACATAGTCATCAATAAAAGGCTCACATCTGAGACATATAACAGAACATTGTATTGAACTCCATTAAACCTCCTCTTAGACGTTCTTAAGAATCTCTTCTGAAGGCATCTCAAGTGTCGCTCCTGCATGCTCTTTACTCGGCTTCATTTCTGAAGCAATCAATGTTGGCAAATGAAATTATGTTAAATTCTTTTTACAAAACAACACGGTACATGCAGTTAATGGATAGAATTCAAGTCGTCACAATACCTAATTGAAAGAATACAAACAGAACAATACACAATCAAATATCAAGATCCAAGTTTATAGATGATAAATCCAATTTAGAAAAGCCAAATCCACATTTTAAAATATAAAAGTGCAACAGTTTAAACCACATTTCAAGATTTTTCTTTTTATCAACAAAAACCTTCCCTAAACATGGAGGAGCAATGATGGAATTAGAGCAGCACAGAACCAAAACGCAACACATGGTTTCATGTAACATGATATCGGTTTCTATTTTTAGGACCACCCAAATAAATTACCGTGATGTGGGAGATTGTTTTAGCCAGTTTCCTCACCAAAGAAATGAAAATTTGAATTAGCATGTGTCAAACAAGTAGTTGAAAATTAAATGTTTTAAGGCTTGTCCTTCTTCTGTCTCCTCATTGGTCTCTCTTGCAGAAAACACCCAAATCCACTTTTTTCCATTATTTTTCACCAGAGCTCCTTTCCTCTTCCCCCTTCCCCATGTTTATAAGTTGTTTTCAGATTCCTTTTTTGTTTCTTCTCCTCTCTAGCCTGCTCCAGCCTCATTTTGTAGCCTTCTAGTGCCAACACTCACACGACCACCCCATGCAACTAACCAACCACCAATCTCTCTGTCCCAAGATGTATTGCCACAAAATGATCAGGGTTGTTTATGCAGCCCCATTTTACAAGTGGCAGATTAGTCTTTGCACTTGGGCTTTACACGCCTACATGACTCTAAAAGGCGAACGTGCATCATCAATGGATCCAGATCTCTCACATTACGATAGGTGTCAAGTGAGAGTTTAGTGATATATGCAGCTGAGGCATCCTAACAGACCGGTAGACTTAAACCTTGTTCCCTACTCCTGTTAATAGTTCGGCACACTCTTTGTTGTTACTATGGGGTCTAGAAGCACAAGGAGATTTTACTCGTTGGTGTCAATTAGGCGATCTATGGACTTCTGTTGCTCTCCACAGTGCTTATCTCTCAGATCAAACCCACCCCATGCTACCACCCCCACCACATGGATCTCATGCTTACACAATTGCAAATGAGTGTATTTGCCATCACCAACTTGGAACACCTTAAGTCTAAGTTACAGTTTTCCCTAACCAAAGATTGAGAAAGAGGAAGCAGGTTTCTCCATCAACCAGTCCAACTGCAAAAATGCACACTTGCCATGGTCTCCAACCGTGGAACCACAGCCCCACTAGTTGGAGTGTAGAATAACTGTCATTCAAGGAAGTTCTCCCCTTGGACTTCCAAGAATTGTGGGGATGGGTGGGGATAAATTTATTGGTCCTGGAACCCTTTTTTATAATTATATTTCGATGTGCTTTCTAGTTGTAAGGTGTGTTGGGGATTGTCATTCACTTATGTATCTCACTCTCTTTTTTTAACGAAATGCTTGTTTAGTAAGGAAAAAAATTCATGTTTCCTGGACTGTTCTAGTTTCTCAACTTCCCCAGTGGGTCCGGTGTTTTAACAATTTGTCTTCAACACATGCTTTAAACCAAAGCCATATCCACAAGAAGTACAAGAACATTCAGACTTATCGCATAATCCCCGCCTGATACTTAGGTACGACGGATCCTTCTAAATACAGCATTAGGTTTTGATATCAAGACAAAATTTTTTGTCGTACCTTTTAATGTTTTCAATATAAGCTGTGAAAACTCGGATAAATTTTGTGGCAATTGTGAAGTTTGGTTTCTTTAGTGATTCTGGTTTATTCTAACTTAAAATCTGTGATTAGGTATTTAAAATTTCAGGCTAAATGAAAGCACGCAAGGCAAAAACTAGTCACGCACATACAAAGAATTTCACAAACACAAGGAATGCATAAACGAGAGAGGAAAAAAAACAGCGCAATCAGGGACGTAAACTTTCCGATTTAAGAATAATTTAAATGATGATAAAAAAATATATATTGGATAGAGAAAATTACGGTAACCGCCGCGAGAGTTGAGCTTGGCCTGGACGATCATGGTAGATATGAAATGTGAGGCCTCACGTGCCTCGTCGAGAAGTCTCCGGATCTCGACCTCTGAAATCACGTGCCGGTTATCCTCGAACTTTTTGCGGAGCTCTGCCGCCGATTCGGTAAGCATCAGAGAGTCGCCAGCGAACGTTTTGCGAGTCGCTCTCAGCAGCGTTCTGTACGCGCTCAGTGCTTCTGCTCTCGCCATCCCTCTCGCACTCGCTCTCTTTGGGGCCACCCTTGGTACGTTAGACAAAATTCAATACGAAATGAGCAGTGAACAAGAGACGATGTCGTTTGAATTTATATCCCGACAGAGCGACGTCGTTTCCTTTGTTAAAACGGAAATTTCGCAAAACCGTTTAAAAAATTACATTCTTAAAAGACATTACTGTAAAATGTTCTTGGTAGACATAATTTTTTAAATTTTAAATTCTAAATTTTAAATTTTACAAATTAAAAAATTATTATTTAATTATATAAATAGTATGTTCTAAGTATTTATGATCTCTTTCAAAAATATATTATAATTAAAATTGAAATTGTCTATTAAATTAAATACAAAAATGAAGAAAAACAGCACCGCGACATTTAAATATTACATAAAGGCAGCAAAGCACGAGTGTGGTATTAACCAGCTTCAAATGGGTGTGGCTCAATCACAAACCAAAGTATACAATAAATCAAGCCAGGGTTTTTTTTTTTTTTTTTGTTGCTCGTATTTTAACAATCCACATCCTAAAAAGCCTTGGGCATGATACAATAAGAAGTTAATAATCATTTGGGTGAAGCTGACAGTTAGGATTATATGAACATATGGGTAAAGCTGCATCCAAAAGCGCCATATAGAAGTTATAATCACTTGCTAATTTTGTGCAGCACTGGCTCCAATCTAGGAGGACAACAAACCCAGCTGATGGGAAGCCAGAAGAATTGAGGACTTCGGCCGTTACCACGGTGAACCCACCATTCTGCAATCATGTTTCTTACGCCGGCATCTGTAATGGGTTTTTTGATCCGAGAATGTATTCTCGCCAACCATCTCCATTTTAGAATGTGCCTCCGCTGCAACAAAACGAGCATATCACTGTCACGAGCTTGAATGAAACAAGCCAAATGCTTTGAACAACAAAATTTCAGCTCATTGAAGCGCAGCTTTAAAGAATAATGGAGCAGCATAATGGAAAGATACTATACATGTGAAAATGCCCCGATACATCTATCAGTTCAGTTTTCCTTTTCTAAAATTTTCAGTTCCTGGTGCACTATTCCCCATTTTCAGAAGATTATAGTGGAAAACCTTTTTCCCATTTAATTCAGTATTTTTTTTTCATCTGCTAATTAAATTTGTTTCAGTAGTTTAATTGCAACAAAGTTTATAAGGAGCCAGGCACTATTCCCCATTTTCCTGGTGCACTATTCCCCATTTTCAGAAGATTATAGTGGAAAACCTTTTTCCCATTTAATTCAGTATTTTTTTTTCATCTGCTAATTAAATTTGTTTCAGTAGTTTAATTGCAACAAAGTTTATACGGAGCCAGGCAAAAGACTGGAGCTAGACACAGGTGGAAGGTGTCTGAAACCTTTTACCGAGTCTAGAAGTTCCACATATGCCCTCTTTTCTCCGTTAAAACTTACTTGCCTTGAAGTGATCAAGTGCTCTTATCTCTCACCAACTTTCGTTAAATCTCCAAAAAAGAGTCATCTTCAGGCAACAAAACCATGATCAGAAAGCAACACTTGTTTATCAAAGAATAAATGGGACATACATGTCAACTCTGATTCAGATTACCACGAAACGTATACAAACATAACACACAATGCTAACAGAACCATCATTGCTACATGATGCTTTCTTTATTCATTTCCAACAAAATGCACGTAGATAAGCCTCTGAAACCCAATTCAAACATTGTTCCCAAACTTCCATGTCAACCTTTTATGGATGAAAGGAGCATATGAAAACTAAGATGTGAATTCACAATGTTCCAAACATTTGAAGGCTTCAATTAAGATAAACAAACGAAAAAATTCTACCAAACACAAACTTCATGAGACACAAAGACAACCACCGTCGATGAAATCCCCAAACGAAAGAGAATTTGCAGTGCTTGACTTGCATGGGTTTCATAAAATGAAATATGTAAGAGTTACAAGATCATTCTTGGCAGGCTTTCTGCCTTCTTCTTTCATTCAGAGGCTTTCATAACATTGTTTCACATTCCTCAAACACGATGCACAGGAAGAGAGACAGAAATGATTTATGAGTAAGATTCTTCCAGAATTCGCCCTTAAATAAGTTTTTACCAATTCCGCCATCCACTTTTATACATGAAGATACTATAGCCAACTGAAATTGCATTCAGTATGCCTGAATTTCAGCAAGCCATAAGACCAACATTTCTCCCATGGCTTAAACTAACTTCCAAGAACCTAATTGGTGACACATTCCCAACTAGAGAAAACTGTTGAGAAAGTATCTCAAAAGGATTGACTTTTGAGCTTCCTAAACAAACTAGGGCCGCTACTGCATATTCAGAAACATTTCAAAAGGAAACTAACATGGTTTTTTTTTTCTAGGCAGGAACCAACATATTTACTATGTATATCTAATAATGAAAATATGAAGAAAAAGAAAGACTACAAAAAATAAATAAATAAATAAAGTACCTCCAAATCGTTCACCCCAGAACAACAATTTTGCATCATCCTCCTCCTCATCGAGCTCGTCCCCATAGCCAAATTCCGCGTCCCCGCGATATCCGGGTTCGCTACCATACCCAGACTCGTTTCCCTGAGCATCAAAACCACCAACGGGCCCAAGCCCATGACCCGTAGTCTCCTTTTCCCCACTCCCTCCTCCATCCTTATCCCTCCTCGAATTCCTCGCTTCGCTCACATCAGATGCCCAATTCGCATCCCCATTCCCAAACAGCTCTCCACTCGAGTCCGTCACTGGAAGATCCGAGCACGTCCCATACGCTGCCGATGCACCCACCGAGCAGCACCGGCGGGTTATGCTCCTGTCGCTGCTCCGACCCGAAACCGATCTCGACCCTCGGCGACGTCGTTTCCTGGCGAACAATCCAAAGCTCCCGCGATTGTGGTGGCCGGTGGAAATCGGCCTGTCGTCTTCGATCAGGGTGAGCTTGGACATGTCGATTGCGGCGGCGTCGACTATGGAAAAGGACGTCGCCCGGTCGGAGAGGCAGGGGCGCTTGGTGTGAACCCCATTAGCGGAGTAGTGGTGGTAGGGCTTTGAGTAAGATGGGTTTGTGGTGGTGGTGGCGAGGTGAGAGTCGGCGTAGTCAAGGGTTTTGGGTTGGAACTTGAAAGGTCTCCAAGTGTGGAGCTGAAAAGTACACGAGTCTATGGAGGGCCGCGAATCTAGGGCTTTGTGTGACATTGGCAGGGTTTTGGGCACTTTCTCTTACCTTTTTTTCTCTAAGAATTAGAGTTTAGGGGGTGTACGTGCAGATTTTACATCGGGGCAGGAAGACCGAGGAGGAGTTCCTTTCAGACATGTGAACTTTTTCTACGAATTTGGAAGAGGTTTGGAATCGTATTGGCACAAGGGAAGGGAGACCAATTGGGACTTGGGAGTTAAGAAGACTTTCAGCTGATTTTTAAGAGACAGTAAAGTCAATCGGGAGTGTATGTGCGAGCACATGACACGTGTTTCAGTTCAGATTACAGCTATCACGGGTGAATCGATAAACCGAACTAGATCGAATTGAATCGGTGGATTTAGTCCGATATCAAATTTGGTTGGATCTAATAGTGATTTTATTTTTCTTAAAATTGGTCAAATCATTCAGATTTTAATTTTATTTTAAATCGAATCGATTTATATTTTTTTTTTTTAATTTTTTCTAATTTTTATATATAATGTATAATTATATATAAAATAATTTTGTATTATATGATAAATTACTAGTTCATATAATATTAAATTTTAAAATATCATAACACTATAATTTATTATATTAA
Source organism: Platycarya strobilacea (assembly GCA_036898215.1). Lineage (NCBI taxonomy): Eukaryota > Viridiplantae > Streptophyta > Magnoliopsida > Fagales > Juglandaceae > Platycarya > Platycarya strobilacea. The sequence goes on along the minus strand of CM072555.1, from coordinate 31,204,717 downwards.
TAGTGATACTAATATTATATCACTATATAGTATAATATATTATAATATATCATTTTATTATATATTAATATATCATTATAGTCTATAATATAATTATAATATAATACAATAATATAATATATTATCATTGTAGTATTATATTTATAATATACTAAATTGAAAAATCAGATCGAAACTGATAAAAATAGAAGAATTGATTTAGAAAAATAATTGGTGTAGATTCGGTTGTTGAATGTGCAAAATCGATGCATATCAATTCGGTCATAAATTTGATTAAAATTGAATCGATTACACACTTATACATGATGTGATACTTAGTACGAGATCAAATTATTGTATAAATAATTTTTTTAAAAAAATGATTAAGAGTACCCTTATTTGGATTCAATCCAAAACACATCATTAATTATGAGTGTGCAATGACCAAAATACCCCTTCTTCCATCATTAAAATCTAAAAATAGTAACAAAAAATGACTAAAGTGCCCTCTTCCTAAATGACAAAAAAAAAATCGTATGGGTGTCTGCAGCAGTGTGCAACTCTTACTGAGATAATTCTTAACATTTCTCTAATAAAATAATACCAAAAATTTATAAATAATATTAAAATAATTTGTGAATAATAAAATTAACTAATAAAAGTTACCTACATAAAACTTGCGGCAAATCAAATTTACATCGATGGGCAGCAGGGTCCTGCCCACGGCTAACTTTTTTAATATAAATATATATTTATATTATACATAATTATATTTTATAATATTTATTATTTTTATTATATATAATTATAGTAATATGTATTAAGTAAATATTTATTTAATATTTAGTATAAGTTGTAGTATGGTGACCATTTTATAAATTTTCTTCATAATATAATTCTCACTTTATAAGTTTTAAACTTAGAAATTTAAAAACTACGTTGTTTTAAATTATAATAAAATTTATAAATTTAAAATTACAATTTGCCTAAAAATATTTTTTTATCATTTTTTTACTCAAAAATAATTTTTGAGCCGAGTAAATTGCTGTCTCGTATTGAAATAGACGTGGGACGGAACATTAAGAATCCATTCTGCCCCTGCCCCTGCCCCTAGGATGCATTGGCAGGAGCGAGGATAATACCCTACCCCCGACCCACGCAAGGAGGGATGGGGGAGGGATTATCCAGAAGAAAAAATATATAAATTATCCAACATTCATCATACTCACTCACATGAACAGTACACATTATACTGTTTATGTGAGTAAGTGTGATGAGTGTTGGATGCTCTCTAACATTACTCATAAAAATATTATAAAATTAAAATTTTATTATAATATATTTTTAATATTATTTTTATTTTCAAAATTTGAGAAAATTAAATTATTTTTTATTTTAAAATTTTGGAAAAAATATAAGTGATTATTTGAAAATTATTTATATTTAAATAATATTTAGAAAGAAAAAATAAAATAAAATGAACGAGAAGAGACAAACTTTTTCCATACATCCGTCCATCAAGGCCGCGTTCGTATCGGTATCAGTGCTCTTCAATTTTTTTTTCTTTTTTTTTTTGTCCTATTTCCTCCGTTTCCTTTTTTTGAAAACTAAGGTTTCATTTATATTCGAAGATGAACTCAATTTATCTCAATTCATTTTTATTTTATTTTTATAATTTTATAATTTTTTATATAAAACATAAATTTTTATATACTTTTTTCAAATCCCAACGCACTTTTTTTAATTTTTAAAATAATAATAATATTAAAAACTCAATTTAACTCATCTCAACTCATATCTGAATTCAAGTGGAGCCTAAAATCTCGGCAACTTAAAACCGTTACTTTCATTTTATCAAAAGAGCAAATAATCGGGACGGCTATGAGCAAAGCCATAACCTGATTTGGTTACAAAACTTCATTGACTCATTACTATAATTTTTAAAAATATATATGTGAAATATAATTAATAATAGAATTTTTTTAATTTTATATTTAAATAATTTTTTATTCAGTTTTTTATTTTTTTTTCTCATGTAATATGTAAATAAACTACCTTAATGTTTGACAAGTTATTATAGTTAAAGTATAAATATGAAAGTGCTCCCCCTGCTCAATCCAAAGCAAGTTAATTGTTAAAGTATATACCCCTGCTACACAATTTCCGACAAGTTAAAAGTATGGTTAAAAGTATCTTTCTAGTGACAGATTGTCGATGTGGATCAGGTTTAACTCGAGGTCAGCAAGCTGCTTCGACAAAATAACATTCCCACACAGGATCATATAAATACAATAATTTACTGTTTTTTTATATAATGTATTTAGTAGTGTTATAAAACCGGACAAAGACATACCCAATAATGTTATAACTACCACACGAGTACCCATACCCAATTTAACTTTACCAGTAGCAACATGTACAGATCTTATTCCCAATTCTAAAGCAAGTAGTTTTGTTTTCAGGAAATCCTCCTTTTTAGAGTTTATATATCATGCAATGCTTTGTGGAGTGTAGCTGCATAATTACCAAACTGAATGTCGGAAGGTGGGTGCAGGTCAAAAACATAAGATATGGGCCTCGATACCAACATCGGCTTCTTTGTGTTGATCTGGTCCGACAACTTTCCCAAGCTTGTTTCATCAAATGGAAATGACTCCCTGAGGAAGAAGAAGCAATCATTGCCCAACTTTTCAACCTGAAACACGAAGCAACCATCAAAGTAATATCAGCTTCACCTTCCTCATCCTCATTTTTATTGGCTATCAATGAAACTTTATATTATTATCAAGACTTTCTATCCAGTAACCAGCATTGCATTTTTTATGAATATGGTACATTAAAATCCATACAAACTCCAGGTAGAGCTACATTGTTTATTTATGAAGAAAAATTCCACCGACCATATTGTTGGATAAACTCTAGATAACCTCCGCCTCCGCCTACCCCATACCCGGGCATCAATTTGCTTCTGTCCAACCCATCCATAGCTCACCCCGGGGGAAGGGTGGGGGAGAGGGGGGTGGGGGAAGACTGCATTGCTAACACAATGATCATCAAATCAAATGATTGCCAGTTTATACTAATTCCTCTTAATCGATCCAATAGCATAGCATGTGGAGAAAGCAACATGCGAATGATTGATAGCATCAAGTCTCACCCGTAGTTTTGAAAATCGGATATTGTTCAGAGTGAGGATAACTTGCACTTCATACAAGGCATCAGCCAATATCCGGATGGCGAGATACTCGAAGAAATTCTGCAAGAGAACTTTTTGTCCTTCCAAATTTTCATCATTACCATCAAAGTTCGGAAACCATAGCACACACTTGACATCTTTCCATGGGATCAAATTCTCCCCTACTTTGGCAATGAGGGTCTCATATGGGTGTTTAAGGTCCCACAAAATCCTGACACTCGTCAAGGATGTGTTACAGATGAAGGTGTCAGACAAACATGTTGTGGAAATAATCTTTGATGGATCATAGTAGCAAGCAAGATTTGAGGAAAAGTGCAAGTCCATGTCATCCAATAGGAGTACGCATCCATTTGAAGATGTGGGGAACAATTGTATAAGGGATGCAGCATTTGCATCACCATCTTCTGGAAGGCATGAAGTTGAGCTAGAAGATACTGATGGACCCAGATCATGAGAAAATGCACATGAACCTCCGTTTCGACAACCCTGTCATAGATGCATACAAATTAAACTGCAAGCAGAGCATCGAAGTAACTAGAGATGACAGTCATTAATTATATTTTTACCACCAAAAAAAAAAAAAAAAATCTTACCTACAGAAAAGTGAGTTCCCTGACAGACAGGCCTTTTGCCAGATTAGGCATGAGAAAATATGCACACAACTTCTATGACAAATCCTGAGCCCATACCACTTCACTACAAGTACATCTCCCAAAATAGATTATTATGATTCAATGTTGTTCATAGCAAACTGGGTGCATGCTTTAAACTAGGATCCAGACGCACAGCTCATCTATATAACTTTCTGGAAGGTGATTCTATACCACACTGTCCTATGATAGTTTCTATTTCATGCAAATCCATAAAATAATATATTATTGAAGGATCTTTACCAATTACTATTAGTTTCTTTATTTTGCAGTTTAAGCATTTCAACGTCTAAAATGCTTAAAGCATATTGGGCATGATGTTAGAATGCTCATAACAAGTTCACTTCCTAATATTGGGTATACTGTTACAATGATAATAACAAGGGCATTGCCTGGAATCGAAGCTTCATCAAAACAAGTGCTCCAATTTAATTGTGCATTAAATATAGATTTGCCGATCATTATTTAAATGTTATTAACTAACTCCTAACTAAAAAATATATAGGATAAAGACATTCTCTAGATGGTTTTACCAAGTTCTAAGTATTATTTGCATCATTAAGGTATAAACACAAATACTATCATCTTTAGTTGGTAACTATGATCGAGGCAAATTGTTGGACACAAACTTGCTGATGGCAAAATGCAAAGTTATTAATCTATAGTAAAGAATATTACAAAATCTGGCAATGGAAATTCTTTGCAAGTAATAAGAATAAAAAGAGATCAGTACAAAGAGTTCAAGGCAAAATAGGCTTTAGTTTGTATGTAGTGAGTTGTGGATCATACCAACTATGAAAAACTAAACAGAAGATGACCTTAACAAGAGCTTTCTCTAAATTTATCATCATTATTCCATCAGCCAAATGGCATCGAGAAAATTTTAAGTGATATAATCATACGATACTTTTAGCAGGAAAGTCAGCCTGGCTTGTAAATTGGGTGGGTGAGATGGGAAAGGTTTGCATGTTAGGTCATGCCAACAAAGAGCAAACTATCTGCACTATTGTACCACTGACAACAAGAAAACCATTTAAAGACTTCCAAGGTAATATTCAATATTGTAACCACAGTGAGATACCTGTAAAGAAAAGAAGAATTTACATATGGGTCTTCTTGCTTTAAGTGAATGAGAAAAAAAGCATTGACTGCCCTTGTTGCATGATCCGTTAATAAAAAAAACACATATAGGAGCCTCCCCATTGACATGAGAACCAACATCAACATTTCTTTGCTGATTACCACATTTGTCTTCTGTATATAGAACTTTTATCTGTTATGGCAGACAAGTAAAGGAAGCATCAGTTTTTCTATCAAGAATAGTTCACACAAGAATGTTAAAAGAAGATACCTCTTTAATGGTAGCTACTAACTTTTCAACCACATCAGTGTTCTGAAAGTTATGGGAAGCAACATATGGTACAGAAAGGCATTTCCTTATTTCATTAGATGGATGAAGGGGCTCATCATCTGCGGGAGTTTCATCAGTATCACCATCTGGATGACATTTGAGAAGGCACGTGTGTTCAAATTCATAAGGGTCATAGTACAATGGTATGCCATTCGATGCAGCCAGAAATTTTGGTCGAAAACGGTGCACTGAACTTAGTACATCTTCATCTGAAAAGAAAAACACTCAAACCTGAAATGATGCTTAACACTACGGTTTTTTCTGTAAAAGATTGCTATTAAACTGAAACTGAATATTACATTTATGCCATAAACATTATTTGATATGAATGCACAAAATTATTTCTTCAGAAAAAGGTTAATCTATATAAACACAACATAGATCCATCCATACATATTTCTGAGACATGCCGTAGTGATGACGGTACAAGGTTATGGAAGGAGCACCACTCTTCTTCAACACTGGGTAGCAGTGATTTGGCAGCTTTTATGTCATTGAACTTCAAAAGTTGCTTCAAATGTTCAAGACGATGCTTATCCTTCACAAAAAAAAAAACAAAAAACAAAACAAAATGTGTAAATCAGATTCACAACCTATCCAAAGCACAAACACACAAGCAAAGCATACTATTTTACCTTGAAAACACGTTGCCAGAACTGATATGCACATAAGTTTCCCATGAATGTCACCTCCTTTCGTCCAGGTAGGACTTTATCATAACTCTCTCCACCAAAGTAGTAGTCAAGGTACTCAGTGAACTGGGGAATAAATAGCATTAATCAAATCAGAAAAGGCAATTGCTCATGTAATGAAGCACATTTTTCGAAATTGCTAAGTTCAATCACTTGATAAACAATAATACCAAATCTTCCTTTCCAAAAGGATGAAGAATGGGTAAAGGCTGTGTATCCATTAGTATACCCAGCAAAATGCCTTCACGCAGCATTCCGATGTCTCCAAACTTGAGTATTAGCACAGCAGCATCAAAAGACATTGCAAAACTGGCAAGCAATCGTCCATAAAATGTAGGCTCATATCGGCCTCTTGGAGATGTCTTCTCTAATGCATGCATGTGAACAAGCAAACTCAAAGCATCTTCAACAACTTCAATATTTGGTGGATCTAGCGCCTTCTGCAACAAGGCTGGCATCAGATTTGAAACGATTAGCACTGTCTTTAAGGTCATGGTAAAACGAAATGTGAAACAGACCACGTAATTTAGTAATTATGATATAGCAGATATTGTTACGACTCCCTATATCTGCTAAACTATGAAATTGTACTGAAAACTATTGACTTCATGACATTTTACTGATAAAAAAAAAGCTATGGACTTCACAACATTTGATATTTGAGTAAATTGCAGTTTCTCTATCCAAACTACCACCCATTCTTAATCTCCCCAAACTTCAAATCATTGCAATCACAATCACCTCCATAATTTGAAGAATTAATACACCTTGTTTGTTGCATGTGCTTTCTTGCTATGTAAGACGCCTAAAGTACCCATGGGTGACTGGAAATATCCAATAGGCCCTTGAGTATCCTTGCCACTGCTGGCCATGCATCAAGTTGAAGCCAATGACATGGAAGCTATTGTGACCATCATAGCTTCTAATATGGCTGGATTTTCCATGAGAGACCAACATTATCCCATTTTGAAACGGCGTCGTTTGGCTTTAAGCCAAACAACACCGTTCCATTTTGTTTTCCCTATTCCAGGCTATAAATGACGTTGTTTCACTCACTTAAGTGAAACGGTGTCATTTTTATATGGGTATAAAATAATTTATTTTTAAAAAAAGAAAACAAAAAAACAATTGTCAGCCAATTTAGCAATTTTCCAAGGGTTCAAACCAGTGCTGAAATGTTGATATCGGTTTTTCCTCATATCTTCTCACCAGCCAACCGATTATTTGCCGGTTCTGTGCTCTGACAGCCAATCTGATTGGTTCCCAGCCCGTTTACTCGGTTTTGTACACCCTTACTCTATGCAAACCCACGATTGGTTGTGGTTCTCTGCCCCGAGCCACAACCGCACAAGGTTTGCTCAAAGAACCACGTCCATGACAGGCCTTGGGTCTTTGCGCAATCCTACGACTAGTTGTAGCCATGGTTCTTTGCTCAGACCAACGGCCACAACCATGGTTGTCTGCCTCAAACCACAAGCCACAACGTGGCCTTGGGTTTGCTTAGAGAACCATGGCTACAATGGGTTGTGGGTATCCACAGAGGCGAATTTGAACCATTTGGCATATACCAGATCGGTTGCAAGGCCATCCGTCAACCTGGAAGCCAAGTGAGGTCACTCGTCCGTGATTGACAAGGCCGGATGAAGGGGTCCATATGCGGCCACCAACCCATGTGGGTGTGGGGGGTGGAGAGGCTAGCTGCCCGCCCACTAGGGGCAGTTAGTAGGCGGCGTACCTTCCTACTTAGAGATGCAGATTCCTTTTTGTTTTTGTCTAACAAATGAGTATTGGATGTCAAAATGTGAGGCAGAAAACCTCAAGAGTAATATAGTCATTTCATTAAACTTGAGCATACAGGTAATGCAAGTGATGCAATTTGCATTCTTTTATTGCTTGATTTTAATGAAGAAAATTCAAATTGAACCCTTTTTTTAATAGATAAAACCAAGTACACAGGAAGTGTACAAGCGATAACATCTAGATACAAGCTAGAAAGGAAAAACTAAGACAAAACATTACAAGAAATCTCCTCCTACAAGATTTTGCATTCGAAAATTGAGAGCACAAAAGAAAAAGTCCCTAAATTTCCCTAAAAAACATTCACAATCATCAAAACACCTTCCATTTCTAATCTACCACGCGCAAAGACACGACCAGCACTATTCAATAATGTGCAACCCCATTTTCCTCAAGTTAACAATGGTTAAAATTTTCTCAAGACAAACCAACCAGCCAAAAAAAAAAACTTTACTAGGGACTTCAGATCTCCAAATGCATTTTCAAGGAAAAGCATTATCACCCTTGCAATTCAACACTTTGTAATAGAATTTTACTGAAAATGTGGATTTAGAATCATGAACCCACAACAGTTTATCCTCGTTAGAATGATCAATCTTCATATAATGCAACTTAGCACAAAAATCTGAAACTTCGCAAAACTCCCAATCCTGTAAATCCCTATTAAACTCCACTTTCCAATATAGCAAATTGTTGAAAATCTTAAATGATTCAGCCACTGCAGCCCCTTTAAATCTAGCTATCCATAAGAGATTAGGATGACTAACTTTAAGAGCTAAATCTCCACACCAAACGTCATCTCAAAAAAGAGCGTTGCTCCCGTCCCTCACTTTAAATCTAACGTTATTGACAAAATCCACCCAACCCAAACGGATAGATTTCCATAAGCTCATCCCAAAAGCCTCTTTAGCTTCATTTGTACACCAATTAGCCCACAATCTTCCATATTTTGCATCCGCAATCTTATTCCAAAAAGCATCTTCTCAAAAACATACCTCCAAAGCCACTTCCCAAGAAGTGTCTTATTGAAAGCCTTAGACCCTATTTGTTTTTAGAGATGAGATGAGACGAGATATAAATTAAAAAAATATATATTGTTGTAATTTATTTTTTTATATTAGTTTTATTTTGGGATTTGAAAAAGTTGTTTTGGAATTTAAAAAAATTGAATTGTTTAATTTATTTTATATAAAAATTTGAAAAATGTAATGATGAATTTGAGATAGGATAAGATAGGTTGGGAAAACAAACAAAGCCTTAAATTTCTTATTCCCAAGCCCCCACAAGGCACCGAGGCACAAACTTTGTTCCAGCTCACCAAGTGAAATTTTTTTTCCTCCCCAATCTCATCTCATAAAAAGTTTCTATAAATTTTTTCAATTCTCTTTGCAACCCCTGTGGAAATGGAAAAAAGAACGAGGAAATAGAAGGCAAGACTAGTCAAAGTGCTTTTAATCAAAGTAATTCTGCCTCCTTTCGAAAAATAGATCTTCTTCCAACCGACTAGCCTTATTTCAATCTTCTCAATCACCCCATTCAAGATAGACACAGCTTTATGAGAGGCTCCCAAAGGAAGTCCAAGATATTTGATGGATAAGGGAGAAACTTTACAACCCTAAATGTTGGCAAGATCATGAGGGTTGCTGATAGAACCCAAAAGCACAATTTCAGATTTAGTGAAGTTGATTCTTAGCCCAGAGACGGCCTCAAAAAACAGTAGCAAAGCTTTCATGCACACAGATGATCTTGATTAGAGTCGCTGAAAATAAGAGTATTATCAACAAAAAGCAAGTATGAAATAGTGATGCAATCACGAGCTACATCTCCAACCTTGAAGCCCGACAAAAAGCCACCAAAGACAACCGCATCAATCATATGACTCAAAGCATCCATGATAATGACAAAAAGAAACAGTGATAGGGGACCTCCTTGCCTTAGACCATGGGAGCTATTAAAAAAACCAACCAAAAATCCATTCACCAAAATAGAGAATATGGCCGTCGAAATACAATATCGGATCCATGAGCACCACTTCTCTACAAAACCCATTCTCCCAAGTAAGTAAAGAATGAAATCTCAATTGACATGATCAAAAGTCTTTTCCATGTCTAATTTCACTAAAATTCCATATTGACCCGACTTGAATCTATTATCTAAGCACTCGTGTGCTATTAAGATAGAATCAAGGATTTGACAACCCTGAACAAAAGCATTTTGGGATTTCGAGAATATCTTACTCGTAACCACACTAAGGTGATTGGCGAGCACCTTGAAAATGATCTTATATATCCCATTTACCAAACTAATTGGGTGAAAATCTCTCATTTCAACAGCACCCAATTCTTTGGGTATAAGAGCAATGAAAGTTGTATTGAAACTCTTTTCAAATTTCATGAAAGAATGAAATTCAGCAAATACTTTCATAATGTCATGCTTCACAATGTCCCAACCTGTTTGAAAAAAAGTCATGGAAAAGCCATCCGGACCCGGAGCCTTGTCTTTAGACATACCCCTCACCACATCAAGAATTTTCTGTTCTTCAAATGGTCTTTCTAACCAACTTGCTGAAAAAAGATCAATAGAGTCAAAATGCAGCCCATCTAACTTAGGCCTCCAAGAAAATTCTTCTCAGAAAAACTTCTCGTAATAATTCACAATATGATCTTCAATTTCTTTTTTGTTACAAACCACATTATTGAGCAATATGAAGTACTTCGATAGAATTATTCTGACAATGAGAATTAGCCATCTTATAAAAAAAAATCTTACATTTATCACCTTCTTTCACCCAAAGAATTCTGGATTTTTTTATGCCAAGAAATTTCTTCCATAAGAGATAATTTTTCAATATCAATCAAAAATTCTTTTTTTCTTTTCTAAGTCCTCCGAAGACAAGGGACTCGACAGCTCCAACACCTCAAGGACATTTAGCTTATCCAGAAGGGTCTTCATGTTATTATGCACATTTCCAAAAGTCTCCATATTCCATTTCTTCAAATCCTTTTTGAGATCTCTAACTTTTCCAGCCAATATAAAACTGGGAATGCCAAAAAATTGGTAGGAATCCCACCAACTTCTTACTCTCTCAACAAAACCTTCCTTCTTCAGCCACATATTTTTCAAATTTAAAGTATCTTTTTCCATTGAGAAGACCCCCACAATTCAACAAAATAAAAAAATGATCAGAGTCAACACATTGCAACCTTATTGAACTACATCTGGAAAGAGCGATTCTTAAGAGGCAGAAACCAGAAATCTATCAATGCGAGACCAAGATCTCCCATTAGACCACATGAAATTGCCACCCACAAAAGGCAAATCAATCAGCTATACATCAGAAATGAGCTCAGAAAAGTTAAACATAGCTTTTGAAATAGAAGAAGTGCCATCTCTCTTAAATGAAAATTTAGTAATATTAAAATCCCCTCTAAAACACAATGAAATGTCCCATCAACTACAAATGGCCGCCATTTCATCCCACAAAAGACCTCTACTAGAATCAAAGTTAGGCCCATAAACACCGACGAAAGCCCATTCAATATTTGTCTTCAACGTTCTTAAAGTGGCAAGCCACTAAAAAATCCCCCACAAAGTGCTCAACTATTTCAACCACCCTTTTATCCCACATCACAATAATCCATCCCAAAACTCCATCAGAAACTAGCTCAATCCAGCCCACATAATTAGTAATAACAGCTCCAAAGATTATGAATAATTGAATGATTCACAACCTTTAATTTAGTCTCCTGAAAACAAATGATATCAGCCTTCTGCTGCCATAATAAATTTTTTACACGAAGACACTTTCAAAAATTGTTTAACCCACTAACATTCCATGAAAGGATCTTAGGCTTCATTGGGAAACACTAACATCACTCTCCTTGCCTCTTTTACTAAGGGAGGAGTTCCCTTTCTTGGAGCCATAATTAATGAAACACTCTAGTCTTTTCGGTTCCCTCTCTTCTTTTTTTAATCAGATCTGGCCAGCAAAGGATTATTAGCTTGCACAATGGCAGTGAACAAAACTCTCATTTGCTCCTCAAAGCCATCACAAGAAATCCCCACTACATCCCTTATTTCTTCCACTTTCCTTATCACCCAATCTGAAAAACTGTTACACCAATCAACTCCAGGATTGATGGAGCGTAAAGGGCTTATGTCAACTTCCTCATCCAAGTCTACAACACCACCCAACACCAATTGTGAGCAAGGAACAACTAAAACAAAATTATCAGCTCTGAACAACCCCTCGCAAAGGGCTTGATCTTCCAAGTTTTCTAAATCTAAGAGACCATCTTGATGAGAAAAAGAATGGCTCAAAACCAAAAAATCCCCAGAGCCATCAGAGTCTAAGGGTATTACATACCCACTGGAAGAAATCCCGAAAACGTGTAAGCAATAGTTTTTTCGGGATTGACCAAGGGTGTAACACTGATTATCGGTCTTTCCTATATAACCTGTGGCGAAAGGCATTCCATTACGGATGTCTCAATACCCGACGTAAAACCAACTTCAAATAACCCTCTTTTTCTTTTGACCCGCCACACTCTCTTGGATCTAGTTATAGGGACAGAACCAAATCCAATTTTCCGTTTTCCTTTATCTGAGCTTAGAGGATTAGAGCCTATCCTATGCTTGTTTCTTGTGATCTTGTTGCCTCCAACTGAAGGCAAGTCTATTTTCAAAGATAGGAAAGCAATCGCTGCCTTCAACTCAACAAGCTAGGTTTCCATCCCTTTTAGTGTTTTGTGCATCACATCAAGCTGATTTTGGGCTTGCATGATCTGCAAACCACTTACACAGTTCCCCACACTCTGAGACCCCGAAACTTGACCCGTCTTCAAAACTGCTGCATATAATTGACTTTGAGACCCCAATTCCTTGCGATCTTTTTTATTCACCTCCCAATTGATATTCTCATGATTGGATGTCCTCTTCTGGCTTATCTTCTTTGACCCATCTGCATGAAAGGAAAAAAAACAAATCCGCAGCTCTGCGTAGTTCAATAGCAAACTTCTCCCAACCCTAGCTTTCATACCATTCAAGAATGACTACAACAATCTGTTTGGCCTGCTCCACCATGTTTAGTGACAGTTAGATATCTGCCATGTACATTAGAGCATCATTGAATCGTGAAAGCTCTATTTCTTTCGCGTTAATATTTTGAGAATTCTAGATCTCTTCCCTCCCGTAATGCTGCTTCCACTATGGCCACGAGCCATCTTATACCACTATAACCCATAACTAGAGACCTCCAAACCCTTATGCTCCTCTCCATAATGTTCAAAGAGAACCTCCATGCTTCTAGTAAAATTTCAGGCCACCTACCCCATGTTAATATCAAAAATTTGATAACAAATGCAGGGGCTCCCCAAGCTTCATTTCTGACTTCATGCAGTGATACACTCAAAATGCAAGACAAATCTAGCGCACTGAAGAATGGTGTGATACCATATCTGCACCGAAATTAAAGCAACCAAAAAATACATTCGCTGAAGATAGAACGACGTCGGAGTAGTCCCAGTAGCCTAGCCGAGGCGAGCAACTCTTTCTGCGCCAATGAAAAGACAAAAAATAGCCAAAATCTCAAAAATAAAGCTCGTCGGAGGAAGGACCGACATCGAACGGCCCTTGGCGAAGTCGTCGAGACCCGTTGACCTTGTCTGCGACGACGGTGAGTGATCACTCGCTGGCTGAGATAGACTCGTCGACCTCTTTCCGTAGAAATGAAAAAAGCTTTGGATGGTAGGAAAAAGGTTGCCAGAGAAGGGATAGATGTCGGACGGCCTTTGGCGAAGTCGCCAGAGTCCATCGAACTTGTCTGTGCCAGCAGTGAGGAGTCACACACCGGCTAGGGGTGACAACTAAGGATGGCGGCGCTAGGGTTCTCTCTCTGGGTTTTCTCTCCTTCTGCTATTGTATTTCTGCTCTCTTTTCTCACCCTACTCTTCCCTCTCTTAATGTGACCAGAATAGAATAGAAACCATCCTTGCAAAATTGACCCAGCCAATGCCGCTAATGCCTTTGGGAATAACAATAATGCCCTAACCTTTTTACGAACCTAACTCATAGAGTTTCAGAAACCTACCATGAACGCTATGGCTAGGTTGAAGGAAGAAAACTCGATTTCCCCCTCTTTTGGATTGAAAAGGTAATTTGTTTCCCACAGACTTAAGAATTTCCTCGATAGCCTTTGACAACCAAACAACCACCTCTTTACTGAAGAACATGGCCATCGAGAACTTTCTGCACCTCTTAACTAAACGAAAAGAGTTCCCTCCCTTTTGCTTATTGCAAACTGCTTAGCTTCAATCCAAACACTATGCTCCATTGAAAACAAATGCCAGAAAATAAAGGGAAAAACATAAGCAAAAAGGAGAAGAAACAAGAAAAGAAAAAGCTGAAGAGAAGAAACAAAAAGTAGAGGAAAATGGGAGTGCAAGAGATCACCAACAAGCACCAGTGATGGGAAGGTGAAGAGTCATAGAGCGTGAGAGATGGAGCATGTCATAAATAACACAACCAAAGATCTTTTTATGGACTTCTTCTCATCCCAACTTTTGAAACTCACGGAAAAGAATGTCGGTCGAAGAGAGTGGTACGTTCCGAGATTGTGAGAGTTGTAGTGAAAAGGAACGGCCTAGGAAGTAGACGGACTGAAGCATGGAGCAAGAAAGTGGAATAACAACCCGTGTGCGCACTTTGAAACTTTGAACTAGGGAGACTATTGCAATAGTTTGAAGGTTGTGAGAGATTGAGAAAAAGTTTTATTTTGGAGGGTAAAGTGTAGTTTACTCAAGCTATTTAGTTGGTGTAACATCTTCTAACTTGACCTTAAACACAAGTATCACTTACACAAATCACCAATAACTATTCATTCAGCTATCACACAATCAGGCATAAAGAGAACATCATTAACTTCACCAACATAATAAATTAAAAAGTTTCTTACAAGATAGAAAGGTAAGGATGCCAAAAATATAGTGATGATTAGGGATTCATATTGAGCCAAATACTTAACTAAACCCCAATGGAAAGCTCAAGCCATATAGACTTAGAGCATGTTTGAAATTGCGTTTCGAGACTTTAAAAATGCTTTTAAACAGTTAAAAACACTTTTAAAGAAAAATGACATATTTGAGTAATTTTATTAAAAACACTTTAGTCGGTTAAAAAAACTATAAATAAGTTTTGTCAATATGCACCAAATTGGAGCTTTTATCACAAAATTCCTGCAGATAACTATATATTTTTAAAAAATTACCATAACTAACTCTAAAAGTGTTTTAGACATATAGATCCCAAATAGTAAATGGATTTATAATAGTAGAACTTATTGCATTAAACTTTAAGCTATAAGTCTTAAACTAAAAGCAATATTTCCCACCGCAACCCCAAACATGCACTTATACTTCAAAAAGACTAGGCAGAGTTACCACTAGAGTCTCTTGTAATTATTATAAACCGCAAGAAATTCTCCATCCAAGTTAATATGGGAGGATCTCATTAACCACTCAGATACTAAATTTGGGATGTTATTATCTCCCGCTTCTCTTCTTAAACCCCTAACATCTTCCTCGAGTCATTTTGTTATAGGGCACGATTTAAAATCTCATACTTTTGACTACGATCGACACTTATAATATTTGTAACGATCTAAGGAAATTTCAATCCACATATGAGTTTAAACTCCAAAAGAATTAGTCAATGTTACAACTAAAGCCTCTTTAAATCATCATTAACACTGCTCCATCTTAAGTAATGTGGAGTTTCATTCACCACTCCCAGGCTAAATCCAAGGTTTCACACCTAAACTAGTCAGCATCTTTACCAAGTAGAGTGGATCCAGTGTAAATGGTAGCTTATTTTATCTATCTTGTCTTTCTTAAAATCTTTATCATGCTATCCATTCAAAATAAGTCATATGATAGTCATGTTAGTAAAAGATTAAAAGACAATATAGGTGGTATTCTAATAAGTACTCCAAAGTGGGAGTGAAAACAACTAACAAATTATAAACACATGGGATAAACTGACAGAGTAGTTGCTTGGACGTAAGTTATAAGAACAAGCTAGAATTTTAAAGGACTAGAAGGAAAAAACAGGTGAGAAGTCAAATGATTAAGCGGGCAACTCAACCAAATGCATTATTACATGATATTTATAATCCATATACAAGGTGATATAAATCAATATATTAGAGGATAATTAATAAGATAAATACTTTAAGTATTACATGATAACTCATGCAAGCACTCATTAAGAGAGTATCTTTGCTAGATGTTTGCAGTCATCTCCAAGCCAACATTAAGTTAAGCAAGAATTATCAGCCCATGCAGATATTAATCAATACATACAATTTTCTTCTTCTCTTTTCTTTATTTTTTTTTATTTTTGGTGAGTACAATACATACAAACACTAGTGGAATACCCATAAAAGTTCCACATTTTTTTTTGACTAATAAGAAATTTTATTGAGACAAGTAGCAAGGCAAAGTACAGAGGAAGTATACATAAACTGAACCTAGTTACAAGTCATGAACTAGAAAAAGAAACAAGGAAGTCAGGGACACTAATTCCATAAATACAGTAGCCGAAGCCCATTGAAATAAGGTATTAAAGAAAAAACATCTAAGATCATCCAAATGGTTCCACGCTTACTCTCTTTTATATTGGGCTTCGATCAAAAATATTCATATGTGAGTGAAATAACCAGGATCTATAAATCCCTTAAAAAAGTAACAAGAGATCAAGAATTTATGCCAAAAAAATGAGATCATAGCACCATACCCTTGGGATCATTAATGGCTTTAGATTCAGCACAGCTGATCAAAAGCACTTGCTGCCTCAATGATAACCTCAGTATGGATGGGGGCTCAAATTCCTTAAGTTCACTGAAAAATGAACTTGTAACCAACCGATAAACCTGGCCATCACAAGTTCGACCAGTTCTTCCTTTGCGCTGCTCAGCCTGCAAAACAATGCAAAGATAAGGAACCAAGCAATTAGCAATAAAAATAAGTCAATAAAAATAACCAGTACATCCCTCATTACCTGAGATTTGGAAACCCAAACAAGCTCTGTAGCTTCCTTTTTCCGGTTATTGTCCCAGAAAACTTGTAAAGATCGGCAAGAATCAATAACAAATGCCACCTTAGGTATTGTCACCGAGGACTCCGCAATATTAGTAGCCAATATTACCTGAACAACATAGTGTTTTCAATAATACACCTGAACGACAACAAATAAAAACAAAAAAACCCTTGCAGGCTTGCTTGCAGTGGCAAAATATTGGTAAGGGAATGAACTTACCAGAGGAAAGGCCTCTGTTACACAAATGAGATGAGATGAAATGAGACGAGACGAAAGTTGAATAAAAAAATTTCAGAATATTATTTTCTAATATTATTTTTGTTTTGGGATTTGAAAAAATTAAATTGTTTATTGTATTTTGTGTGGGAGTTTGAAAATTTTTAATGATTAGAAGAGATAAGATGAGATGGTTTATGTAACCAAACGAAGCCTTGGACCTACACTGTAAATAATTCAAACTAACCAGATTTGCAGTATCACGAGCACACAAAATATATGCATTACGTAGAAGCAGCATCAGATTACACTAGCGCTTATAATCTCCTTATAATAGGGAGAGCATAATTAAAGGATAATAATGCAACAACACTAAAAAGAGATCATGTTCAACAAAATATCAAAGATTGTTTCTTTTATGATTAGATATCAAATCCACTTCTATCCATCCATGTCTTCCCTGACCATGACATACAAGTAATAATAATGCAGCTTCAAATAGACGGAACCAATTATGGCTGACCTTTCGATGGGACTTCAAGATCTTCATAGCCATAAGAGCTTGTTCAGTGTCAATACTGCTATGTAAAATGTGAATTTTGAAAGATGAACTAAGCGGCGTCAGAAGGTCCCATTGTTGCTCCAGTGAATAGTATGTTGGAAGGAAAACCAAAATGCTCTTTTCAATGTCTGGCTCATTCTCATGAATATGCAATATCAGATTATGAATAAGTGTGTGTACAGCAGGCTTAATGTTAGCAGTAGCCATGGATGGGCTAGGACCAGAACTATATGTTGAGGATAGAAACTCTGAACTTATTCCCAAAAGTTCAGTTATCTGTAAAGAAACAAAAAGTATAATCAACAAATATATCATCTAACCTATAAATGCCTTTCAGAATAAAAACTCATTTGCCATTATAAATCTGAAACTGACACTCCCATTGTTTTTCTCAGCCAGATCATGTTAATGTAATTTAGGCCACTTTACTCAGAATTAGATTGTTTTTCATCATACAGTGCATATGCACTAGAAATAATAAATATTCTTTCCTAGAACTTGAATTCTATAAAATTCCCCAAAAATGCTCTAATTTACAACATTAGATCCTACCCTGAGTAATACAAGTGATATTAACTTTATACCAAGATTTTAACTTAATACAATTTTCACTAGTCAAGCCTCTTCATACGAGTCCCAATATATCTCTTCAGAACTGACTCATAGACTCTTTCAGGACACCTTATGCACCAACTCCAACCTCAGCCTGACAATATTCCCATCTTAATTTACTAGCTAAAGCTTCTTCTTTTTTTTTTTTTTACTAGCTAAAGCTTACTCCGTGGTGTCATGTTACTTTTAAGAGAGATGCATCTATTCTTTGAATTGATAAGAGTACCTTCCATAAACAAGCAATAAAAAAATACAGAGAATAAAAATTGCCTGTTCAAGATATGAAACACTTCGCTGAAATATGGTTTTGTGGTTGGACATGGGGATTGCAAGCACTTCAACTCGTTCCCCCCTGCCAAGATCCTTGAAGTAATCCTTGTATCGTGTAATATCTGCTGTGGCAGACATCAAGACTACCCTGTAAAATTTTAGTTAGATCCTCTCATAACCTTAGCCCAACTCTGCCAATCAAAACGATGCATTTACTATAAGAAAAGATATCCACCATTCCTTGGAAGTTTAAAAGATATAGTCAAGCAAAAAACTGGACAACGAAGTAGAACAAACTCAATAAGGGCATTTAAATTAATATCGTTAAGAAAATTCAGTACATAAAATCTACATTAGAAAGAAACTGCTTCAGAAACTGCTTCAGAAACTGTCAACCTGAGGTCATTGTTTTTTATCAGAAACTGCTTCAGGCAGACAAGAACGAGATCAGATTCTATTGATCTTTCATGTACTTCATCAAGAATAATAACCTTGTACTTGAGCGCATTTATTCCCTTCTCTCGCAGTTCATCCAACAAAACTCCAGCAGTTTTAAAAACTATCCTTGATCTGTGAAACAACCAGAGGAAAAAGCATAACTGTTATAAATAAACTGAGTAAAAAATATGCCCATACCAACAAGTCATTGAGTAAACCTGAGCAGTGTGTGTGTGTGTGTGTGTGTGTGTGTGTGTGTGTGTGAGAGAGAGAGAGAGAGAGAGAGTTGGCATTAAAAAACAGGTGCATAAGTCATTTATCACAAAATCCATTCTAAGACTGATTGCATGAACTTTTGCAAGTAGCAATCAGCTCAAAGATAACTTCTCCATGAGATCCTACACTGGTAAATTGATTTGCTAGGGACAATGTAAAATAAGAGAAGATAATGTTAAAGATGTTATGACTGACCTTGTCTTAAGCCAAACAGAAAATTGTGCTTGCAATACATATGTCTTAAACCAGTTTGTACAGATGTTTCTCTTTAATACATACTATGTACTTGGGCTAAGCCTTTATTTAATCAATAAAACCGGCTCCTAAGAAAATGCTTCTTTGTTTTATCAGGATCTAAGTGCATCCTTAGCATAGAAATTCAGACCGTTACATCTGTGTGCATGTACAAACTTCAAAATAATATATCCCAATACTAGAACCTCACATATGGTGACAAGGAAAGATGGTGAAAACAATCAAACAAGTAACTACCACACTAGCAAGTGATAATATGAGGCCTGGACAAATATAATATATGTTCTTTAACTGTAAAATACCTTGGTGATAAGTGCTTCGAATGACCTATGTGATATCCAACTTCCCCTCCCACTTCACAGTTCCGAGCCTTTGCGACCATTTTAGCAACAGCTACAACTGCAAATCTCCTAGGTTGTGTACAAAGGATGGGTTCCATGCCTTCCTCCAGGAGAAACTGTGGAACTTGCGAGCTCTTTCCTTGAATTAGACCAAAAGGGTGTTAGCAACATGGAGAGAACAATTAAAAAATTTATTTATACGGGGTTTTGGACTCAGATTACAAAGTGGACAACAGCAAGTACAAGAATGTCCCAGAAAATTGTGCCAATGTTCAGAAGCATATCTGTTAAAACCAACCTATATTATAATCATTTCAGTTCTAATCACTTTGAGAGAGAGAGCGAGCGAAGGGAGGACGGAGGGGAAGGAAGCGGAACAAAAAATGATAAACAATTTCCATTTTATTGGTCTTCAAAGAATGAAAATATCTCCAATATTTGAATAACAGTGTTGAGAAAACAACCAAGTTATGAAATTCAAAGCAAAGAAATAATTCAAATTCAATGTACTAATATCTTTTCTTTCCCTACCTTATGCATCACATATGTAAAGCCAGACAAAAACCATACTCCTCATCAGCATTGTGGAAATAAGCTCGCTAAGGATGGACATGCCAATCACAAAATTATTCCACTCTGTTACTAAGAAAGCGGGTAATTAATATTGATATTTTCGTAATCCTCGTCGCCTGAGCTCCAAAGGAGAAAAAAGAACGGCATCTATTGTTATTTGGCTGACTCAGATTTTTTAACTTTCCTAACAACGAAAAAATGAAACCGAGATAGTCTAATTTGAATTTTTCATCAGAATAACTGAATGCTCTTTCTTTTGTCAGTAGTTTTCTCCCTCTGTTTTCACAACATTCTAACAAAATCAATGTAAGAATTCTAAAGGTCATTTCCTGTTCTTAACTTTCCTCAAAAGCATCCGAAATGACTGAACACGCCCTAATTTTCTTGCTGCCGCGTTTTAACCAAGCAGGGCCAAACCAAAACGAAACAAAATAGGCATTACAGTTCCCCAACCTCCAAGATTTAAAGCAGTAGCGAACGTTAACGTAAAGAGAGAGACAGAGATAGAGTACAGATTAGTACCACAGCCAGTCTCGCCGACGATGAGAGTGACACGATTTTCGATGATTTTCTCGACGATTTTCCCCCTGAGCGACATTACCGGAAGAGACGAAAACTTGGAGGACGAAAATGGAGACGAATACGATGAGCTCGACGACGAAGTTGGAGACGCCATTGCCAGAATCCCTCTCTCTCTCTAAACACTGTCTCTCGAGACTCGCGGTGCTATAGAAGGGAACAAAGCGAAGAGAGGTACTGTAAATGGAAACGGCTTTATTGACTTTCGCTTTCAGCCAGTCTTTCCTCTTCCAGCCAGTCTCTCCCGCCTTGGTGAGGAAGCGACCATATACGTTCGGGTTTACATGAAATTGGGAGACTCGGCGATTAATCATTGACGAGGGTCCAAGCGTTCCCGTTCGATTTTGACAGTACAGTTGACGGGTGTACGTGGAAGCGCTCCTCGATCCTTCGTCCACAAGTTTGCTGCAAAAGTGTGGGCCCCTCCTTTTGGAGAATCTATGTCGTGGGACCGAGGAGGTACGCCTAGGGGAGTCATGGTCGTTGATTTCGAGGACAAAAGCCATGGTCGTGATGAGTGGTCGATGACCAAAAAGATTTCAGTTTTAGAAAGAGTGGCACTCTCAGCCGAATGGTTGGAAATGTTGTTTTCTCGCCTGCCAATTATAAAAAGCCACATACGCATCTCAATATATTTTAGGTTATACCTGTATAGAGGTGCTCTCTCAATTTCTATTTCTCCTTTCTCATCCTCCCTATATCCTCTTCTATATGCCCTATTAAGAAAATTAAAATCCAAAAGATTTGTGCGCACCATATAGTCGACAACGACGAAAATGTCACAATCCACACTCGCACAAACAAGCCATCTCCTCTCTAATTTTTTTTTTTTTTGAGAAAAAAGAAATTAAAAACAAAGTCAAAAAAAAATGGAATAAAGAAGAACACGAGCCTCAAGATAAAGAAATTTTAAGAGCAATCACCCATTACTTTGGTGGTTGTGACTTAGTTTGGACATGCTAATGGCATAATTTTGTTTCTTAACGATGATTTAAGAATTATTAATAATAATGAATAGTAAGTTTTTGAGATGTGATTCGATGGATTTAGAATTTAGATTTTCTTCATCAACTATTAAATGGGGTTCAGTTTTGAAATAAAATTGTATATAAATTAACATTAACTCAAGGGAAAGCTACTCCGATGGCCCGATTCAGCTTATAATGGCGATGATATATTTGGCGGTATGCCCAAGTAGCAATACCAGCAAATGTCAGCAGAGCACTTTTATAGTTGATAACAACATAGTGAGTCCTCCATACCTTTAATTTTTACCCTAAAAAAAAAAAGATTTTAACAATATGTTTTGCTATTACAAAAGGTTTCAAACAGATGTTTATTAGCAACAAAAAAATATATTCTCTGCCCCTGGATATACCTGTGCGAAAAGTATTGATTCTGTGGGGAAGTTTGTCATACATGCTTTTATTTACCCAAAAATCTCATTTCTTTCTCTCGACAAAAGCCTATTTTTTGGTTTTTCCTTTAATTGATTTCATTTCTTTATTTACCTTCCATCAGTTTTGAAGAGGAGTGTAGGTGGAGGGTTTGTCGGCATCAATTGTTTTCAAGTTTGAGAGAAAGATGGATTCAAATAGGCCGGATGGAAATCGAAAAAATAAATGGGTTTCAAATGTTTACCTTCCGTTGGCTTTGAAAAGGAGTGTTTATCATGGAGTGTTTGTCGGTGTCGATGGATTTCGGATTAGGGAGATGGGTTTTGGGATCTGAGGGACAAATGGATTCGAAAGGAGTGGCTCATGTTGTGATGTGGTCGGGTCTAGTCTTCCTAAGGTGAAATAGCTGATGTATCAATACATAACTAGCCGGGTGTAAAATTAAGTTTTACACCTATCCAATCTCAAGCGTTTCTCTTTTAAAAGTCATGCAAAGAAATTCTCGTAAGGCTGTTTGGAATTTGGATATTAGTTGTAAATAAAAGTAAATAATTAAATAAAAAATTATTAAGATATTATTTCTTAATATTATTTTTATTTTAAAATTTAAAAAAATTATATATTTATAATATTTTACGTAATAATTTTTTTTTACAAATAATCAGAAAAAGTTTTAAACACCGTCGTACTTTGTGAACCTTGAGCTCTCATAAGTCCAAACCCATCTCTGCAAAACTTTAAGAGAAAGTGAGAGCGCAGCTTCTCTCGCATCCTATAAATCATCATTTCAAGTTATATTAGATATAGTCATAAATTGTATAAGTGTTATACAATTTTTTTATAAAATAATAAAATTTATTATTAAAAAATTAGAATTCTTTAGCTAAATTTTATGTTTATTTACATTATTTTTAAATATGCAATATTTATACTCTCTATAAGATTATAACTATAAATATCATTTATCTAGTCTTCATACTGTAGCCATTGGCTTATGCAAGGCCCACATGCAAAACACACTTGAGGTTTTTCCCTAACCAATTGTCTCATTTATCAGTTAAACCCTCTGCCCTCTTCAGCTACGACGCAATAGATAATATATTTGGCTTATATCAACCTCATCAAAAACTGGTAACAGCAAGATCATAATTAGGGTATTCATCTAGATCCAAATCTGGATATCCGGCCATAATTAAATCCGAACTGGATGCTAAAATTAAGATAAACATCCACCTGGATTGAAACCAAGTTCAATCTGGACAAATAACCGAATTATATTCGAATATCCGGACTATAATTGGATATCCCCATTTTTTGCTTTTTTTGGTTCAAATTCCGGGTATCCAAGTTATAACCAGACTTAATCGCCATTTTTTAATATATTTTGTAAAAAAGGACTTTATAACTTTAAAAAAAAATATCTCACTTTGTTTTAAAAAAATATCATATCATGTTTAAATTGCCCAATTTTTTTTTAAAAAAAATTTAAACACTTCTCATTTTTTTAAAAATAAATTAAAGAACAAATTAAATAAAAATGCAAAAAAGATAATATTGTTGTTACATCACAATGTAAAATAAAAAATAAAAATAAAATAAATTATAATACATCACAACTAACTAAACTAATACATTACAATGCAAAACATAAATTTACACTGAACAAAATAAATAATAATACATCATAAATTCGAAATTTCCATGAATGAGCAGCCCGAATGCATCTGCCTTCAATTTCATCAACTAATATTTTCTCTTGCAAGAGAACAAATTACACACATCATAATTTTTCATGCCTGTGTACTCTTGCTCTATTTCATACCTGTTTGTTTTCATTGAACATAAGAAACTATAAACAGTATCTTGGAATAAAATATATACACGTACTAAAATTACAAAATCATAAACAAAACAGAAAAGAAAAAAACTTAAAAACCCAAAAATTAGAGCATACAAAGATCAACAACTTACTAAATTAAACAGCCTAACTAACATGAAAGAAATTGCTAATCAATACTAGATTTAATGAAAGGAAGCGTTTGAGCTGCAAAAATAAACCCAAAAGATTTAAGCATAAAGTTGAAAAAGAGTTCAAACACCAGCCCAAAATATTACCAATGAGAATTCAAAAGAATTAAACCCAAGCGATTTAAGTCTCACGTTCACTCTATTATAACGTATAATCTTAAACCATCATACTATGTGTGATGGAGATAATTGCGAAAGGAGATAAAGTAACAGGCGCCCATCGAAGTGGCACTCGCCTATCGCCTTTCTTCCAGAAACTGAGGAGGAATTGTATTCGGTAAATTAAGTTGGATCATGAGTGTTTCCCACTCAAACTAAACTCCTCCCACATGGTCCCTTGTTATGCGAAGGCGATAAATCTAGTTAGTCTATTATAGTTACTCCTGACATATTAATAATGTGATAATTGAAGATCTTATAAATATTTAATGCCTGGCAGGGTGGCATGTCGCATTAAATGCAGGATAATGAGGATATCCCAAGAGATCTATTGATCGACCTGAGGTAATTATATTATAAGAGATATTATTTAGGAGAAACAAAACTAATAAATGATCTCAAGAAATCTAGGATGGGAATAGGAGTAAAATATTCTCCAACCTTCCCGAATGATGACACGTGTATCTAGTCAGTATTTCGACCCATATAAAAGAAAGAATAGATCACTGGAAACATGTATGAACATCTTTCTAAGGCTCATTTGAATTATTGTCTGTTTTTATTTTTTCTTACTTCCATCTCTAACTAAATCTTCGGAGAGTTCCCAGGGTTGAGGAACCCAACCCTTTGCTTTTGTTGTTGTAGATTAGGACTGGAAGTCACGATCCAACTCAGGGGTGCAAAACACACATCAACACTATGAACAACTAAATATTATTCAGTCATTTGTTACAATAAGCACAAGAAAAAACTAAATAATGAGACAAGGAACTACCATAAATTGAATTTGACTGAATCAATGTGATTATAATGAGACTTTCTTTTAAGAAATATCTCACCAAAGAAGATAAGAAGTGAGATCCAACAACAGGGAAGGAGATATGAACTCGAACAAACACAAAGCTATCCCTTCAATAATCAAACCCAAAAAGACCCAAGCCAAAATCAAACACAAACAGCTTCACAAAAAACAAAATCCAGAAAATCAAACAAAAACCCAAATAGATTCAAGTGAATATCATCACAAAACCTAGAAAAAAAACCCTAAAACACAAAAATCCCTAAGCACTCATCGTTTACAAAAAGAAAAAAAAACTAGTATTCCAACACTAAGAATTAAATTGAAATAAAGATGGGAAAAAACCAACGAGAGAGGAAAGTGATATCCAAATCGAGAAAACATTTTGTTGGAAGATTTTAAAAATAGAGAAACTCAAAAAGCAGATCTACAAACACATAAACTTAGATCTACAAATACAAAAAGTTACATCTAGCCAAAATGAGAAATGAGAGAGGAAAACAAACAATCGATCTCGGCATCAGCTCGACTAAGAGTTCTAAATCGAAAAAATGATGATATACAAACTGTGAGAGAGAGGGAGAGAGAGAGTTACCAAGTAAAGAAAGACTCGCAATCAAACTAAACGGACGACGACCACTACTAGTCACCAACGGCGATGGAGTTGACTGAATGATGCTTGCATTTCGCCGGAGAGAGAGATCGAGATCGATAGATTGAGAGAGTTGTAAGGCTAGGGTTTATGTCAATGTCAACTTCAAGAGATGGAGGAGAACTGGAGGTAATCGATTGGGGATTTGGCTTAAAATCTGAGAAGCAATTGAATTGCTTTAATGTGTTTTCATTTAAAACCAGTTACAGATAATCGTATATAAATCTGGATCCGTAGGACGATTACCTTATTTTTATATTCGCTCAAATTTAATCTAGGCGGATAACCACCCAGATATTTCGGTTTTCGGGTTTTAATCTGGATCCAGATGAACACTCCTAATCATAACTATGAAATACTCAAACAAGAAAACAACACATGGCAAATTTCTATTAAAGCATTACAAAAACAACCACCTTCATGTATATCCACTTTTCCTTTTTTCAAATTCTCTATAATAGGCAAACCATCTGAACAAGCTTGTCATGCAAAAATACGCACTTTATGTTGAACTTTCATCTTCTATAAAGCCTTCCAAACCACCCCCATTTTCTAAGGAGAAGATATCTCTCCCCTCCAGTTTGCTTCAAAGTTGTATCCACCTATACACAAATTTCAAGCTAAACACTCTATTTTTGTCCTCACCCCATATTAACTTGTCTAGCTAATTTCTTGGGAATATTAAAATTTTCAAAATTTGTTCAGCTTTCTTTGGAATGAATAGAAGTCTAACCCTTTCCAAGTCTCACCACTTGAGAGTGTTATTAATCAAATAATTCATTGTTTCATTCTCATCTCTAGTACCTCTAAAATTATCAAACACGTGAGGCCCAAAACCTAAAATCCAACTATTTTTCCAAATTTTTATTATTTTACCATTCCCAATCCTTCATTTACAACCACTTTGCAACTAAGATTTAGCCTTCCAAATACCTCTCCAAGTATATGATAAATTTCTTCCTAAACTTGACTTAAACAAACTTGTATTGGAAAAAAACTTGGCCTTTAATATCTTATGCAGCAAAGTACATTCCTCTATCAAGATCCTCCATGTTTATTTTGCCAAAAGAGCCAAATTAAACACTCCTAACTCCATAAACCACATCCCACCTCTTGCCTTAAGCTTACACATCCTCGCCTAACTAAGAGCATTTTCATTGACAATTGTTGGATAAAATTTAGCTTTACTAATTACAAAAAGTACTTTTATTCCCTTTTTCACAAATTTTATTACCATATTTGATCAAATATAACTAAAATTTTTAGTATTTGTGCAAAATTATACTTTTTGAATGATAATTTTTAGCTAATCCATTGAAAATGCTCTAACCCAGTAGATCTTCCTCTCATCTTTCTTTTGACCCTATCAAAATCGTGTAATCATAGATTCCAACTCAAAACACAATTCTTTAGGCAAAAAAACAGCTCATAGTATATAATTCGAGATAGTTGTGGTCATAGCTTTAATAGGGATTTCTTTACCCCCTCAAAAGGAAGGTTCTCTTTTCAAGTTTAAAGTTTATTCCAAACTCTATGTTTAATATTTGAAAAAAACTTTATCTTTTGATCTTCTGACAATAGGAGGCCAGCTTAAATATTTTCCATACTAATTTTTCACATTCAACTCCCCACTTAACCAAAATTTGTCTTCGAGATTGCTCACTAACGCTACTGCTGAAAACCATAGACATTTTCTCAAATATTTTTAATTTCATACCGTATTAACCGATTGTCCGGTACAAGTTATACATGAGTTTTGTATTGGCCAAAATTTCAACTGTAGCAGCTAGTACATAAGATTTCATCTGAAATATCAATTGGTACATAAGTGTTGGTTGTGTTGGATTCCGGCCTTTTACATTTTTTTTCATTTATTGCTATTTTTTATTACAATTCAAACTAAACTATTTACATATATATATTTTTATATATATAATTCATTCATATATTGACTATTATTTTGAATTATAATTTATATATATTTTTATAATTTATTTATGTATAGACTATTCTGAAATGGTACATGAAATAGTACCGAGATCGAAATATTTCGTTTTAGTACCTTGACCGAAACGTCCGCCGATACAGTATGCAAAACTTTGTCTCTCTGTTAATTTCTAGCTTGATTCTAATTCCTAAAAATTCAATAAATTCTACACATTCAAGTTTTTAACATTGGAGGCTTTGCAAAATACAATGCTATCATGAGCAAACAATAAATTATTACTTACCAGAGCCTCTTTACATAATT
Organism: Platycarya strobilacea; assembly: GCA_036898215.1. Lineage (NCBI taxonomy): Eukaryota > Viridiplantae > Streptophyta > Magnoliopsida > Fagales > Juglandaceae > Platycarya > Platycarya strobilacea. Next base: position 31,176,491 of record CM072555.1, on the reverse strand, counting down.
TTACCTCTCTAATCTGCCCCTCCCTCTCCACTTGTTATAATAATAAGATTACGCACTTCGTGAAAAGTAGACAAAGATAAGGGGATAATAAGTCACATTGTCTTAATCTTCATTGAGGGACAATTGTATCCTTAGATACCCTATTAATTAAAACTAATTAAGAAATAGTCTTAACACAAAGCAAAATCAGATCTACCACCTTGCTATCAAATCCCACATATCTATAAACTTCTCCAAAAAATCTCATTTTATTCGATCATACGTTTTACTCATGTCCAACTTCAATTATATAAATACATTCTTCCCACCTTTCTTATGTTTCAAGTAATGAATGAGTTCGTAAGTTATTAACGCATTCTCCGTGATTAGGCGCCCGGGTACAAAAGCTTATTAAGACTCAAAGATTACACTAATAAGCATAGTTTTCAGCCTATTTGCAATCATTTAAGACATAATCTTATACAACACATTGCAAAAATTTATAGGTTGAAAATTATGAACTTTGACAAGAGTAAATTTCTTATGAATCATTGTAATAAAATATTATTCAAATTGTTGAATCCAAGGTTTTAAGTTTCATGTAAATCTACAAATGGATTTTGATGATAACAAATGAATCCAAAGAATAAAAGAGTCTCAAGCTCAAGTTGTCCACACAATATAATCAAGCACATCAAGGAAGCAAGCATGAGCAAGAAGGGAACAAGTTCACATTAAAATCATAGAGTAATGTTGTAAATCTCTTAAAATTCAAAATTAGGATTAAGGCTCAAAATTAATATTTTATCATAAAACATTAAAATACATTTTCCACATGTGCATGATATTTTGAAAATTTTGAAAGATGATTGATTGTCATCTTTCACATGTGCATGACATGATTAAAGGTTTGAATTTTGAAAATTTTGAAAGATGATTGATTGTCATCTTTCACATGTGCATGACATGATTAAAGGTTTGAATTTTGAAAATATTAAGATAATTGATTGTCATCTTTCACATGTGCATGACATGATTAAATGTTTGAACTTTGAAAATATTAAGATGATTGATTGTCATCTTTCACATGTGCATGTTTTATTTGAATATTTTCAAAAGTGGTGAATGATTTTCTTGACTTATGCAAAAGGTAGATGTCTTTATTTGAAAATTTTGAAAAGTAAAGTGTGCTTCTTTTGTCATATGTAAAAAGTAAAAGATTATGTTTGAAATTTTTGAAAAGTAAAGTGTGCTCCTTTTGTCACATGCAAAAAGTAAAAATATTAGATTTGAAATTTTTGAAAAGTAAATGATGATGTTTTTGACATGAGAATCTTTTCAAATTTGAAATTGAAAAATCATTTGCCTATAAATAGCTCACTTGAGTTTTGCAAAATTCACAACAAGAGCTTACACATCTATTGCTAAGTTTTGCATCATTTCTTCAAAGCTCTCATTCTCTCTTTTATAAAGTTTTGAGCCTTAATTCTTATTCTTGTTGAGAGAGATATAGGTTGCGCTGTATTGTTTCTATCTCACTCATTGAGGAGTGTATTTTGATAGTCTACCTACTATCAACTCTTGTATTTGTAAAAGGGTGTGTATAACCCTTGTGTATGTAGAAGGTGTTCTACACAGGGAATCGTTAAATCACCAAGTGTGAGGTGATTGGAAGTGTAGAAGGTGTTCTACACAGGGAATAGTTAAATCACCAAGTGTAAGGTGATTGGAAGTGTAGAGGGTGTTCTACACGGATTCTTTGGAGCGGTGCTGCTCAAAGGTGTAATAGGTTTCTATCTCCACCTAAAGGAGATTGAATAGTAGATTTGGGGATCCTCAAGAGGTAGCTTGAGGCGAGGACGTAGGCAGTGGGGCCGAATCTCGTTAACATACTGAGTTTGCTTCTCTCTTACTCTTACTATTTATATTTATAATTGTTATTTTTTTTAAATACAACTCAATTCACCCCCCTCTTGTGTTAGTCATCTGGGCAACACAAATTAAAAGGAAACTCACCTTTATGAAGAGCATTTAGTACTACCTCAGTGACTTTCATGCACACCGCAGACCAATATTTCTTAAAAAACAACAGAGCCATACCAATTGGTCCTGGTTCCTTTAAAGGGTGCATCTCCTTGAGTGTTGCAATTGCAAATACCTCTGCCTTAATATATCTTGATTTGAGCCTCTCATTCATTGTAGTTGCAACTCTGCCATTCAAGTTGCAATGAAAGTCCAACTGTCCCCTCTGATTAGCAGTAGCAAACAACAGTTGAAAATAACCTATAATGAGGTGATCTCTCTCCTCCCCTTACACCCGTACCCCATATCATTATATAATTTCAAAATCTAGTTCTACTTTCGTCTTTGAAAGGCTATAGAATGAAAGAAACGAGAGTTTTGATTTCCCTCCTTCAATCATAAAGTTTTAGATTGTTGTCATCACATTTACTCATCCATTTCTAACCACATTTCGACCTTCTTTCTAGCTTCTAGAATCTTACCAGAATTCTCTTCCCTTTCTTGCAACCATTTTAATTTTTGTTGAGCCTTTCTCAACTCACTTTGTACCTTTCCAAAAGTGGACTCATTCCACATTTTCAATTGCTGCCCAGAAATAGAAATAAGGTTCATTATAGATTGACTTAGGGTTTTGTTAAAATCCCCTAACAACAACCATGGCCCAGTTCATTTATTATGTAACCTCCTCAACAGATTCTCAGATCCTACAAGGCACCTTTGGATGCCTATAAATCCCTACCAGGAAAAACCATTTCGATCCACATGGCATATTGAATAACTAAAAATAGTTAAATCAACCAAATTTGACCACAACAAAACAATACCACCTCAATGGCCAACACTATCTATGGTAAAACACTTCGAAAAATCCAAATAAAATTTACATTTTTCTATCTTTCTTGTCTTCATTTGAGTTTCTTGTAGGAACAATACATTGAGATCTTACTTAGCAACTATATCGCAAAGAGTGTAAATGTCTCGTGGGTTCCTAAGCCGACGAGCATTCCAAGATAAGGTTTTCATCATTTTTGACAGTGTTGGAACCCAAACTATCAGTCTTTTGTGAATTTTCCAAACGCCCACATCCCTACTTGTTGTCACAGTCATCTCCTCTGCATCTCCATCTGTCTCGAGCACAAGGGTTTTTAGTTTTCTCTTCTTATCACCACTCAATGGAAATGTTGCATTATCCTCAATCGTATTTTGTCGTACCCTTAACTCAGTTAACTTCTTCCACTTCTTACCCATTAGAACATCGAGTTTTTTCCTCGATTGATCCTTGCTCAAAATAAAATGCAGGCCCAAATTCAATATCACCTGCACTCTTAGGCCTTGTTTGTTTTTTGGGATGAGATCAAAAATCTAAAACACATATTAAATTCATCAGTATACTTTTTCAAATCCTCATACAAAATATAATAAAAAAATTTAATTTTTTCAAATTTTCATACTATTTTTTCAAATTTTTATACAAAACTAATATTAAAAAAATATCTTACAGCAATATTTTATTCTTTTTTTCACTTTTCACTTTTTTCACTAAACCCCTATTAAAGTAGTCTCCTCCACAAAACAAGCTATTCCCTGGTAAATGCCTAAACATAGGCCCACAATACACATCCCTAGCATCCTCACCAACAGCTTGAAGCAGTTTTGAATATTGGGCCATATGAAACTCCCCCTCTCCCCTATCTTTAAATTGTTATAATCAAGTTTACACGCCTCCCTTATTTCCACTTAGAAAAACCGACTCCAAAAGCTCATAAACTTTTTCTTCTCCTTTATTTTTCAGTTGAGTCTCCCTAGTTGTAATATCTTTGCCCTTGGTATGGCTCCCAACCACCTTCTCTTTTATCGTAGGCGGTTGTTTTACCCTTGTAGCCATAAGAAATCTTTAGACTTTCTCCAACCCTTTGCCAACCCAAACTTGGACCCTCTATAGATATTGTTCTAAGCCACGACCCATAAGGATACTGCACTTCCTCCGTCATTTGGCTTTCACATTCCTTAACTTGATTACCAATCAGCTCACAACAATAACAATATTCTAGTAAATGTTCACAAGAAAAGCACACCTAAGTCAGCACCTTTTCTCTCAAGCACAAATTTTTTCCTCAAAACAAAGGTGTACTCATGTCAATCTTCGCCCTAACTCTCATAAACTTACCCCACACAATATCACCCTCCTCAACATCCATTGCTTCCGCCTCCCAATTCAACTATCTATAAGATTTTCCACATGCTGAGTCTGAGCATATACAGGTAGGTTATGCAAACACACCCAAAAACTAAACTTGGAAAAATATATAATATGAGTTGGCAAATTTCCATCCACTTCACTCAATAACAACAAATGCTTATCAAAGGACCATGACCTCTCTCGAACCATCTTCAATTTATCCATCTGATCTTTAAACTTAATAAGTGAAGTGACTTCACTCAACTCTTGAAATCATATATTTCAACTAGTACACCAAAGTTTCCGCATAGTATTACCAAAAGCAACCTTATTGTTAATGACAACCGTGTGTATAGCACTTCCAGTCCCTCTTCCATCAGAAGATCTATGAAAAAATTTACTTATACTCGAGAGGACTCAAGCCTTTGCATGAGAACCTAGAGAAGAAAATAGTATTTCTGGTTTGATCTTCCAATTTTTTGGCATTATAATAATTTAAATCTTATTTGGATGGTGAAAATATTTCGTTTTATCTTACCTAATTTTTCAGAATCTACATAAATTATAATAATAATTTATTTTTTTCAAATCTTAACAAGATAATAATATAATAATATTATATTTTAATAATATTTTATTAAAATTTCATTTCATCTACCAAACTCCAAATTGCACAGAAGAATCACAACTGGAGGCTAGAGGTTGCTTCCCCCAAAACACCGTCGCAAATCCATGTTTGACTACTAGGTAATTAAGTAGTAATAATATTGTTTTCTTAATAACCTAACAATGTTAGTGTGCAGAACATAGGCATGTCAAGTCATATATAAACAACAATGTGCCTTTCATTTCTTAAATTGACCAGTTATAGTACCATAAATAATGCCTAGCACCAAAACAAAGAAAATGTTTTAAGCAACATAAGGCTTTCTAGAATAGGCTTGTAAAATTTCTCCAAAACTTGTAGTGTCAATATAAAAAGAAAAGTCCTTACACGCGTATTTTGCGAAAACATCATATGTAAAGCTAAAATTACTCTATGCTTTAAATAGATATATGAGCCAAATAAGATTAGAATCTGAATCGAAAACACTGATTTTAGGATTTACATGACAGATCAAACAAAACCAAATTTAGACAAGTAAATCATGCACATTGATCTATGGCTCCTTGAGCTTCATACTCAGATTGGTGAATCGAAAAGGGCATTATGATGAGCTATATTTGATGGTAGAAAGAGAAATAGTGCAAACCTCTTTAGGTTGGTGAAGACACACGAGGTAGTCTTTGCGAAGGAATGCGCAGTCCTTAGGCTCCTGACAGCAAGATATGCACTCACTGAAGTCCACCCAAAAATCGTAGCATCGACCTTTGTGCCTTGAGATACCCCATCCTAGTGCCATCCTTCTCCCTCTCCCTTGTCGGATATTCCACGAATTTCCCATTTAATGCCTCATGTTTATAGAATGCATTGATATGGCTTTGTTAACGTTGACTAGGAGAGTAAAGAGACTAAAAATTATGAATATCAGAATAAACTTCTATAAGGATAATTCTAACTACAAGAACGATATAATATGCATTCTGGTAAACGAGAACAGAGAACAATGCCTATTACAGTTGCTGCTAAATTAAATCCTATTAAAATCCAAATTTGTCCATTGTCATACTATCTGCATAACTTTATCGATTGAGCTGTGCCTTTTGCCCCCTACCCACATCTTGAGAGTGTTGAACTCTTGATTGCTCCTTTCTGCTCAATTTTGTCATTATTAAGGGCATAATGGTTGATTACATGTTCTTTTGTCAAACATTGTTTTTCATCCTTTAGGGTTTATATTTTCTATATATTACATCTTTTTTAAAATGAAACCTTAAGGGTAGGTTTGGTTCTTAGGTGTTACTTAGTATAGTCTATTTTAAACTCTTTTAATCATCCAAACACTTCAACTGAACAGCATCAAACAAGATTTCAGTGGGTTTATTACTATACCTATGGATTGACAAATTATCACAAATTCATCCAAAAACCCCTATGTTCACATTTATCCAACTGAAATAGTCATTTCATGTCAAAAAAATTGAGCAGATACGCCTCATTCTCTCTTCTGGCACTTCTTACACAAGTCATTATTTTTCTTTTTCAATTTGTCACTTGTCACTGCAAGATAGCGTAGGGGGGACAAGGACATTACCAGTGAACAGTTATGGTTCCACCAATTTTACAAATTCTCATAAATATAAAATTCATCTTAAAACTCAAACATACTTTAAACTCATCTTATGTGGGTCTTACAAAACTCACACAACCATTTTAACTCACTACTATTCATACAAAACTAAGTTCAACTAAGTTCATTCTAATATTCAAATGCAACCTATATCTCAACATAGCTAAAATGTTGCTCATCCCCCATTCTTTGTTATGAACTTGTAAATCCTGCATCTAGGGGCGGAACTACAGTTAAGGTAAATGGGGCTAACCCCCCCTCCCCCCTCAAAAAAAAAATTCAAAAAATTAATTTACTATATATAAAATATTTTTTTATATATAATTAAAATCTCTCACACAAATTATCAAAAATAATAATAATAATTGCCCCCAATACTAACCTAGTTCTATTCTAATTTTTCAGTTTACTGACTCCCAATTCTTCAACTTAATAATAAACATTGCAGATCACTTGTTAGTTTATATTAAAAAAAAGATTATTAAGAATTTTATTACTAAGATGATAATAAATGAATTTTATTCTATAAAATATTGTCGCCGAGTTTAATTTGAAAGGAAAATCCTAAGTTCATGTTTCATTTTTTTTTGTAATAGTTTCTAGCAAATTATGAAATCCTAAAGAAAATTATTTTATAAAATGATTTACAGATATATTTTTTGTATACAATTTTATGACGTATGATTATTATTTCTCATATAGTTATATACAAAAAATATATATTATTTATACTTATACATACCACATATTTTATTAATCACCCTTGTAAACATCAAGTTCTAGTTTCACTTTTGCCTGCATCATATAGTAGCTAGTTTCATTTTCTACGTATCATCTCAGACCCCTTTAAGGTAAAACTACACAAAATTTTCTACTTGTAAGAATAAATTCCACATTTCATATCATTTGACTTAATAATTGCTTTTATATGACATTCAAAGATTAGGAGGTGAACAGTATTTGGAACACAATTTTTTACTTTCAGCATTAAAGGATCCAATGATATTTGAAACTTCTTCAGGAAAATTATTTCAAGTTCAATAACTAAAAGTTAAAAATGATCAATGGCCTCTACTTTACCTTTTAACATTTATTATTCTTGTTCTTGTTCTCATTCAATAATTCCTATTGAATTATAGATTTTGTTCAATGAGTAGGATAATATGGCTAGTTAAGAAGCTTTATTGATTTATCCTGAAAATTACAGCAAAGGAAATAATTAAATGTCATATCACATGAGCGACTACTACTAGCTTCACCTTGATCATTAAGAAAATAATTTGATCTAGTGGCCATCAACTATTTTTGTGTAGGTCTAATGCTTACATTTAGTAAATGTTTAGTTTGATCTTATTGATTTGCTATACGATCTTAGCATCTAAATGAAGGAAGAATAGATGATTATTTTACCTTGGAGGACATGAGACGTGAAAAACCCAATGAAATGACAATTTGATTCATATGGTCACATGTCAACTTGATCTATATTATCTCTATTAAGTCCCATTATCTAAAACTTTATTGATGTTTCAACGAAAAAATCGGATCTATAAGGAGGAGCAACGCAAACTGTGAGCGGCTGCATGGAATGCCAAAGATGGTAAATAGGGTGTTGACAAAGATCATCACTAGTTCTACCCATAATTGGTCATTTTTGTAGATTCAAGAATAAAAGATTGTACGAAGATGTTGTATTCATAAGTTGCGTATATTATTTTGTTTTTATTTATCTCGAATGTTGTGCACTTCTTTGGTACGTGCAATAAGATAAATATCAACTTGTTTTTCGCTTGAGCTGCATATTGGAAACTAATTTTCTCGGTGAATCTGGAAGGTCTTGTGTTTTGAGTAATGAATACACCCTTGCTATGCACTTTGGTATTGTGACTTTATTGTTGACCAGGTAAAGTGAATCTTGGATTCTAATCTCAAGAGTTCTAATCGATTGCTTTCCACGATGATATAATTTATGGGCAGTGAGGTGAATCATCAAGGAGACAAGATAATGGTAATTTTAAGCAGCGCGAATTGATTCTTATCGTCTTTTTGCATCGTGTAGAGGATACATGATTATCACATACATTTGTTTTTTCTTTCTTACCCTTCTGGTAAAGTGAAAGATATGGGCAAATAAATCATTTGTACAAAATCTAGGCATTACTCATGCGATAGATAAAAGAGTAATTCTTAAAAGATGTTGGTTCAAGTGGTAAGGTCTTGAGCTTGGTTATGCTTTTCCTAAGTCTAAGGCTCAAAACCTTTTATTGTAAATAATTTCTAGGAGCCATCATATTGAAGGATTTCTCTCAAGGTGGGCTTGTGCACCATTAGGATTGGTCAAGACGTTGTTTTGGACGTCCGACACCCGATGCCAATAAAAGACTGTTAATAACATTTTTATAACTAAATAAGTACATATAACAACTTGAATTAAGTAAATTTTATATAATTTTTAAGTAATAATATTTTAATGAATAATAATATATTTATGAATAATCATAAGAGCGCGACCCGATTATATGCAAGAAAATTCTAATCATAAAAGCATGTAATTTACATATTGCATTCAAATGGCTCACATATTTCATATATTTTCACATTTTATATTTATAGTTTTGAAAGAACTACGCTCGATTTAAACAATGAGAGGTGTTGTGGGCCGGTCGAGCTGTATTTTAAAATAATATAGCCCTCCAATAATATATCGACATGTCTACCTTTACCATTAAAAGCCAACGATCCTGACTATACCGAATCGTCTTCATTTCCTTTCTATTGTGCTTTAGCTCAAATCAGACCCAAATCGTCTCTTCAACCACACCTAGAGTTCACTTCGGCTTCATCCCGGCACTCCACGACGACCAGATAGTGACAACGCTCAATTTGAATGTTCTTGCAAACTTTGTCTCCAATTTATTTGATGGAATGACTATTTTTGGCTTTGATTTAAACGGACTTTGATTTGGATGTTCTTGCAAATTTTGTCTCGAATTTATTTGATGGAATAGCTAAATTGCATCATCTAGAACTCATATAAGGGAGAAGGTCAATTGGGAATTTTAGAGAAGAAGGATTAGACATTGTTCAATAGACGAAGATGCAAACCAACTCATACAAAGAAAGAATGGGAAAAATCTTAGACAAATGGTTGGGGAGCATTCATGTAGATGAAGCCAAGCAGGTATTCTTCGTCTTAATTCTGTGTTGAAAAGCAAAGTGTGGAGCACCATATCACGAGAGAAGTTGTTCAAATGCTTGCATAAGTGAAACGAACTTGAAGTGAAATGGAGTGCGTCGCACGATTTTGGGTTTGAAGATTTACACAAAAGAAACAACACGATGGAATAAAAATGAAGACGATTCAGTGTGGTCAAGTTCATTAGCTTTTGGTGATTAAGGTTGACGTGTCGATATATTATTAGAGGATTGTATTGTTTTAAAATGTTGCCTGGACCAAACCAAAGATAAATTTTTAAACAGTTGGATTTTACAACTTACAATCTAAAATAACTCGTTGAACCCTTTATTTATAACATAGTAATTCTTTGCACCCTAATTAGATTATGACTATAGTCAAATCTTAATAGATGGTGCAACGTGTTAGTATTTTATAAATTGAGGGTACAATATGTCAAGTATTTGTAGTTTAGGATGTAAGTGCAAAATCCTTGATAGCTTGAGAGTACAAAAGAGGAATGATGCTGGGCTGGGTCCATGCCAGCCTGAGATTTATCCCTTCTCCCTGTTGGGATTATATATAGGTATAGAAAATCATTATTTTTTTTAATAAAATGTCAATTTTATTTTTAATTTATATAAATAAAACGACATTGTTTTACATTAATTTTTGTTCTCTTCTCTCTCTCTAATTGTTGTTGTTTTGGATTTTAGATTTTGTTGTTTCCTGAGCGTGTTTCACCTTAGTGGACCGTAGGTAGAATGAGAAGAAAGACCGCAGGGGCCACTTAGGGGTGACAATTTACGCTCGTATCGTATCAAGTTATTAGTATTCGATTATATGACTTGACTTAAATCTGACCCATTAAGTTAAACGTGTACAATTTTTAAATCCTAACACAATTTACTTAAAAATAACGAGTCGTATCGTGTCAGTCGTTTTAATCCATTTATAATTAATTTGAAATTGATCAATACGATATGATACTTTCAACATGTTTCATATAAATAGATTGAACTAATCCACATAATTCATTTATGCCCAGTTTGGATACAATAAATACTTCATCTTATTATTACAATTTTTTTAAATTTTTATACAAAATATAATAAACAAATCAAATTATAAAACAATAATAATATCAAAAAATAACATTCTAACAATATTTTTTTCAATTTTCAAATTTTATCTCAACTTATCTCATTTTCACTCATTATCCAAATGTCACCTTAACCTACTTGACATAATTTTACGTAAAAATTAAAATCTATATCTATTAAGAGCCTCAATATCTAAACAAACAATTAAACTACTCACTAACAAAAAATATCAATATTTTTTAGATTTAACTTATAATAAAATTAATATTACAATTCCGATATTAAAATATATGTTCAAGAACTATAATCAAGATAATAGAAATATAAACATATTGAAAAGTATCAATATTACGATTCAACTATACTAAAATTGTGGTTAAGAGTAAAAATTTATACGAGTCATAATGAGTTTGTTTCAAGTTAAGCATGTTGATCTGTTATCGATTTTTTAAAAATAAATAGTATCTTAATGGGTTAACTCATTTTGACCAAATTCATTAACATATCCAATTAGAGCACCCCCCCCACCCCTGTGCGCGTGGAAGGGGCTTAGTGCTGTGTATAACTTTTGATATACAATATATTTTCTTTGGTATATTTTTATACATTTTGTAAATGATTGAAAATTAAAGTCCTCATTGGGTTACGCTGTTTAGATAAGATGATATGAGATATTTTGTTAAAAATTGAATAAAATATTATTATAATAATTTTGTTTATATAATTTCTATTTTAGAGTGTGAAAAAGTTAAATTATTTATTATATTTTATATGAGTGTTTGATAAATTTTTAATGATTGTATGAGATGAATAGAGTGAAATAATTTTATTTTGTGTGACCAAATCAATCCTAAAAGAATCGCATGGTCAATCTAAGACATAAAAAGAAAAAATAAAATAAATCATGAAAGAGAAAGATAATATTCATAGTCTTTTTAATTATTATTAGTTTTATTTTTTTATTTTTATTAAAACCTGGTCATATTACATTAAGTATTAGCTAGGCCATGCCCATTACCAAATGTCTCAGTAGTTTGAGAAAGGTTAAGCCCTTTTGTTGAATTGTTGGTCCGCAACCTCGCCCTATAGAATGAATAAGGAGAGGCCTATTGATGACCAAGCCATTCTTATATTATTCTTTATCTCACCCCCCTTATCACTTAAAGGGTGAAGTCGCTGAAGCGAGTTTAAAGGCTAAAGAGTGATCTTTGAAGGCTACTACACATCCTTACTAATAGTATAGTATGGTAGGTTTGGGTATAGTAGGACTTGAACCTGCGACCATTAGGTTAAAAACCCAATGCTCTACCAACTGGGGGCACTAGCACGAGTAAAAATGGTTGAAAAGTCTACTGTTTGAAAGAGAGTAAAACAACCCGAAATCCTAGCAGTAAATCCAAAATCACCTACTCGATTGACAGACATAGCTTTATGAGGAGGGGCATCCTCAATCCAGCATAATTCATTTTCAGTTTGAAGAGCCCTCTTTCCCATACTACGAGCTACATTATTTGCTTCTCTAAATACACAAGTAATATTCCAATTTTGCCTAAGTGACAACTCTTCTTTTATGTCCTGCACTAGCTGCATAGTCCATCTGTTTGTTGGTATCCTGCCTGTGACAGCTTTATGGACTAACTGTGCATCCCTTTCAAAGATTGCCGCTTGAACATGTAGCTCATTTGCAACTTCCATGGCCTTAGCTAGAGCTATGGTTTCTGCCATTTCACTTTCACCAATAAACTTTTTGGAATAGCAGCAGCAAACATAATCTTCCCTTCATTGTTTATAGCCAAAATACCAATACCCATCTTCTTGTGGTTTCTGTCAATAGCTGCATCTTAGTTAATTTTAAAATGTGCAGGGGATGGCAACCATCTGGTGACTGTTCTTGGATTTGTTATTGATGGCCCATGAGCATTCCTCTGATTTGCTTTAAGGAAAGCACTTAGCATATTCTCAGTTATTCTAATTAGCATAGTTGGATTATCAAATTTACCTTGGAACACCCATTTATTTCGCCTATACCAGATTGCAGCCACCAACATTGGCACTTGCTCCACTTGTTCCTGCTTCAAAGTTTCTAGGATTTTCTGCCAAATAAGGATCAGATCTTGCTCTTGTGAATTCCATTTTGATAAGTGCCTTGCTTTCTTGGCCCAAACGTCTGAAGCAGCTGGGCAACTCCATATAGCATGGCATATTGATTCTATTGTTAGATTGCAAATTGGGCACATAGCATCTCAAACAATTCTCTTTTTGTACAAATTTTCTTTCATTGGTAGAATTGAATGAATAGCTTTCCAAAGGAATTGTTTTACTTTAGGAGGCACATGAAGCTTCCATAGTTGTAATTATTATAAGTTCATTAATATATATTGTAATATTAATTAATTGATAGACAAATAAAAAGTAATAAATAACTTTTTAAAATATGATGAAATCACTGATTTTTTTAGATACAAATGACCACGATGATAGAGAAAGGCTTTAGCTCTGATTTGGATTTAAAATTAGGATGATCTTATTATTATAATTTTATAAAAATTTTTAATATAAAATATAATAAATAATTTAATATTTTTAAATTTTAATTTAAACTTTCAAATTTAATAATAATATTATAAAATAATATTTTATTTGATTTTCAACTTTTATCTAATAATATTTCATCTTATTATCCAAATAGACTTCTAAAAAGAAAAATAAAAGAGAATCGCTTTTAAATTACAAAAATGTTATTTGTACATTATTTGAGTATTTTTTACATATACATCATATAAAAATATTATTTATACGTATATTTTAATCAAATTATTTATGTTTCTAATTTTCATTTTCTCTCATTGAATTTTTATTTTTTATATATTCTAACTGATGTGTCATTAGTTTCATATACTTATAGCATTACTCTTTAATTTTTATATTTGCCTAAACTCACCTATATTCGTAATTAGATTGCGATCAGAAGTTCTAGAACATATCAAAAGCGCACAACGTATAAGCATACATTTGAGTAACGAGTTATGCTACATAGACTTCTAAAAAGAAAAATTTTATATAAAATAAAGTAAAAAATTTTTTTTTTTTTAATTTTAAAATAATTTTTTAAATTCTAAAATAAAATTAATATTTAAAATATATTTTATTTTTTAAAATTTTTATCTTATAAAATAAACCAAGTTTAAAATTTTTTTAGTATAAAATAAAAGATGGTAGAAAAGTAAAATTTCATTTTATAATGGTGGTGTAATAAGTGTACAGGATACGAAGCTTTGTCTCTAGAAATTTTCTTCGTTATCAGGTCATCTTTACCTAACCACAGTCCGTTTACTTATCCTGCATTGTTTGTACCTCTCCCTCATTCTCCCGACTCAAAACCCTAATCAGATCCTTTCGTAGCCTCTGCGCTGTGAAGGTTAGTTATCTCATCTGCCATATTGGAACCATGGTTACCCCGATTCTCAGGTCGCTTTCCCCGGTTTTATGGCCGAGAAAGGCATGGGAAATCGAAAAGGAAATTAAGTTTTGAGTTTTGGATTCTGCGTTTCTAGATGCCTTCGTCTCATCGTTGTTTGACGTATTTCCTAAGCTATTTGTCTTTATAATAGGTTTCTTTGATGAATACTCAGATTTGTGACTTTTATGCTGTGTTCTTTTACTGAAATTTCTGAATAACCACATGGAGCCGTTTTGTTATATATCGTCATTGCTTATTTTTCATTTTTTGCGGTTTTTGGGCTTATGGTTTTTGATAGATTTATTTGTCTTAGGAAAAATGAGTAGCCGTGCGAGCCGGACTCTCTATGTCGGCAATCTTCCAGCTGATATTCGTGAGAGAGAAGTGGAGGACTTGTTTTACAAGGTAACTTAGTTGTTATTGTAAATCTTTGGATTGGTTGGACCGTGACATGTTTTTAGCTTTTCGCATTACTGGGCGGAAAGTGGACATGTAATTGTAATTAGGTTCAATATTTGTATGCTTCCTACAAACTTGGCTCTGCCTTCTTACTTGTCGCAATAATTTTGTTTCTTATCCATCAAATAGAAGAAAAGAAAAAAGAGTGGGTGTAATGTCATGTTTAAATTTAATGAACCTGAGCTTAAAATCTGCAGGCTTTAAAATAGACATTTAAAGGTGAGGCGAGAATTATATAGATATCCCTGAGCTGAGGTCTGAATGCTTTTACTGAGTTATGGTTTATGTATCTTTTATTAATAGATTGATGTATACGAGTTGCAGCTGGACTCAAATATTTTGTATATCTTTGCTTTGATTAATGGGAATGGTTGATCTTGATATTTAAGAAGATTTCATGTCTCAGTATGGACGCATAGCCCACATCGATCTGAAGGTACCACCTAGGCCTCCGGGTTATGCATTTGTTGAGGTGAGTTTACTGCTTCTTGAATTGGTATGGTTTCTTTGTTTTATTTTCTTTCCCTTTATTAATAATGTTTGTTACAGTTTGAAGATGCTCAAGATGCTGAAGATGCCATTCGTGGTCGTGATGGCTATGATTTTGATGGGCATCGGCTAAGGGTTAGTCAATCTTATTTGTGCGTGCATGGTGCTTGTCCAAGCTCTCTGCTCATCTTGTATATCCTCATTTCTTTATAGGTGGAACTTGCACATGGTGGCCGTGGGCATTCATCATCAAGAGATCGTTATAGTAGTCATAGCAGTGGGCGGAGTGGACGTGGTGGAGTATCCAGGCGCTCTGAATTTCGTGGTGTGTGTGTATTTTATTCAATACTATGTTACTTTGTTATTTATTGGGAGTACTATGTCATCTGAAGTTGTTCTTGTTCCATCATATAGTGCTCGTCACTGGATTACCCCCTTCTGCTTCATGGCAAGACCTTAAGGTGCGCATTAATGTTGAACAATTCACAACTGCTCCTGATTATAACTATTCTGCTGTGTGCATGTGCATGTGCATGCGCATGTGAAGTGTTTGGTAGAGTTAAAATTTCCTGGAATGTTTAATTTTAAATTAATCTCACTGCCTTGTATCAGGATCACATGCGACAAGCTGGGGATGTTTGTTTCTCCCAAGTCTTCCGTGAGAATGGTGGTAGAACACACTCAACACTTATGGTCTTGTTTGAACTTTCATATGAGTTGGTGTTTCAGAATTTGTTATGATTCTAGTTTTTGTTGGTTTTTGCTTTATATTGGTGTTCATTATCTTGCCTTCATTTTAATATGGAGGAAGAATTTGAAAGTTCATTTGCAGTTAGAAGTTTCTGTCCAATGGGAGCTTGTGCCAAATGCCTTGTTTTTAAAGGACTTGTTTTATTTTTTATACAGATTTGTGACAGGAAGTGATAGGCTTTTGTGCTTGTTGTCTGCTTTTATGTCTTTTTATTTATTTATTTATTTATTCTTTTATGAAGCCATATTTCATATTATGAAGTTTAATGGAAATTGATTCCTTCTTGCCTAATGTGGTGTCTAGGAAAAGAACAAAATGATTGTTGCTTTGAGGACCCAGCATTTAGTGGACACACCTTTTTTTTTTTAAAAAATTTAAAAACCCATTTCTTTGTTGGGTGACTCATTTGTATTATTGATATTCGATATCAGGATTTTCTTATTTTTCTTCGAATTCTTAGGCCTATCTATTGTATACTGTGTTTGGATGTCACCACTTTGTCAGATTGAATAAAATTCATTTTTCTTGTTGAAAAAAATGCCTTCATCTTTAATTTGATTTTGTTTGTTTTGTTCTTTGATACCGGTGTTCTAGCCAAGATCTTAAAAGAAAACATGGGATTAATTTTTTTTTCTCCAAATCTTTGTTTTGATTCATTTATAGGCACAACAGGGGTTGTGGATTACACAAACTATGAAGACATGAAGTATGCAGTAAGTTGAATCTCTTTCTTGATTGTTGATGACCAATGTGAATGGTCTCCAACAAGCTTAAGTTCACTCAACATTAAGTAAATGTCTGAATTTTGTAACTTCTCCCTGATGCAGGTAAAAAAACTTGATGACTCTGAGTTCCGAAATGCATTTTCTAGGGCATATGTCCGTGTACGTATTAACTTTGATGCTTTGAATAGTTTAGTTTTCCTCTCTTTATGCTCTTCTTTGTTTATCATTGCATTTGTTTACAGGTTAGGGAATATGATTCAAAGAGGGATGCCTCTAGGAGCCCTAGCCGAGGTCGATCTTATTCAAGAGGCAAGAGTTACAGCCGCAGTCGTAGTCGTAGCCGAAGTATTAGTCACGGCAAGAGCAAGAGGTTTGACTACTATAAAGTTGTAGATACCTTAGTATGTCTTGGTGTTATTAGACTTTTTGGTAACTCTTTGATTGTAATGCAGCAAGTCTCCAAAAACCAAAACTTCTCGCCGCTCACCTGCTAGAGAGCAGTCGAGATCTCTCTCTCGATCTCGCTCCCGTTCTCATGATGGACCAAAGTCTCGTTCTATGTCAGGGTACGAATTTTTCTCTCCCAGAGGTGTTTTTTTTAAACCGAACATGTCATTTTTTTAAGATGGAAGATATTCATTATATACTGTCATCTTGTTGGCTTATTTATTGATCTATCTAGGGCTTGTGGCTTTTTGGGGCATCTTTAGGGATGAAATCTTTTGAACTTTTTTTTTTTTGTCTCCCTTTAGGCTTGTGTTGGAGTTGTTGACTTGTTGAATGTTGAGAGTTGCGCCTGGTTTGTCTTCAGACATAAATTTGTCACTAAGGTGTCATTTGGATGTCGAGATGAGATGAAAAATTTGTGAATGGTAGTGAAGTAATTTGTGAATAATAGTGAAATGGTTTGAATTGAGATGTTTTATGAGATTTTGAAAAAGGAAAGAGAAAAAGTTGAATAAAAAAGTATAAAGTTAAATTATTGTTAGAATATAATTTTTTAATATAATTTTATCTTGGGATTTGAAAAATTGAATTGGTTTTTGTTCTTTGTTTGGAAGTTTGAAAAAGTTGTTATGATTAGGTAATGATTAGATGAAAAAGTTGAAAAGTTAATAGTTTTTTAATATCATTTTTTGTTTTGAGATTTGAAAAACTTGAATTGCTTTTTGTGTTTTGTATGGAAGTTTGGTAAAGTTTTTTATATTTAAAAAAATCGAATTGCTTTTTGTGTTTTGTTTGGAAGTTTGGTAAGGTTGTAATGATTAGATAATGTTGGATAAAAAAGTTGAAAAGTTAAAATTGGAAAGTCTTGTGTTTAATTGGTATTTGGATGTTGAGACGAGATGAGATGGATTGAAACCATCTCAATATCCAAACAGGACATAAGTTTGCAATCTTGACTCTTCACTGTCATTGCTGAATATGTGGTCATTCTTCCTTAGGCATGCATTGATGTGCATGCTAGTTATAACAAATGCAATCTGGGAGTTGTATTTCTGTCACATTTCAAGGTATAATTTCAAGTGGGGGAAGAAATACTTGCGTTCTCTTTAGGTTGAGGTGTTATTGTGCTGGAAAACTTGTTTGAGTTTTCAAACAGGTTTTTTTGGTTTTCATACACGTTCTTTCATTTGTTGTTTTAGTTTCACATTAATATCTTCACCATTTCTGCCTTAAAAGGTTGGGGTGATGGAGCAAGTGTACGTCAATTTTCATTTTTTTTTTCTTGTTTCCTTTGTTTGTGTGAAAATTGCCTTTTTGTTTTTTAGATATGGATACATGCAGCGAAATGGGGATTGGAAATTAGGATCTTGATGGGATATGGTTCAGTTGCCTGCAACTCTTTTGGTTGTGGAGGTATGCTGTTTTTTAGATGGGCAGCTTTGGAAACCTTGATGGTGCCTCTTTGTTCTAATTCTTTTAGCATTGCAAATGTCTGGGTGCTAGATGGGGAACAAAGGAGATCATGGTTGCAATTTTTAAAGCTGGATATCTGTGAACTAAGTGCAATTGGGATTTGAATAGCACCAACAATGAGCAGTAGAGACGATTTCATTATCATTTTCTGCTCCAACATTTGCGAAGCTAATAGGCTGCACTATCTGACTTCTCTGGATTTTTGTGGTACAGTAGGGGCAAAATTCTCTTTCCTGTCAGTCCACTGGTGTCTTGAAAATACCTTGTGATGCTTTCATTAAGATATTGTCTTTATGAATTGAGGTTGCATTTATAGGCTGGACTTATATATATTGGCCTGATATTTTTCTCTGTTGAACTACTAAATATTTATGGCTTTTCCATGTATCCGTTTGGATATGGTAACTCCGTGGAAGAGGCTTCAAGGGCTCTTGGATCAAATTTGGTAAAAGGAACGTGTGGATTTTAAAATGGGTTGTTTCTGGAACTTTTGCAGATCTCGATCAAGATCCAGATCTCCAGTGCCTTCGGTATGTTTTTGTTAATTTCTGTTTGAACATTTTTTCAGTGATGCTGAATATTAATGGGTCGATTAGAAATGTTGGAACATACCTTCATTTAATGGGTGGCTGGATATATGGTACTGGGATATTTTAATCATTGAGCCTAATCTAACTTGATAAGTTTTTAAAAATGTTTTGAAAGTATCGTGATTGAATAGGTATCTGTATTACCTGCCATTTTCACAGACCTGTTCTCTGAATCAATGTCCAGTCCTGTTCGGCCTTCTATTACGTACAGGGTTTTTTTTTTTTTTTGTAAAGAAAACACTTCATCTTACCTCTTTTTCAGCATCAGAAACGGAAGAGTAAAAGCCCAGGGAGGCACAGTGCAAGCAGGAGCAGGAGCAGGAGCAGGAGCAGGAGCAGGAGCTAGAGTTTATCCAGGTCTGCTTACCGTTAATAATCCTTTTCTGCTCATTGATGGAACCGTATTACTATCTTATATCAGCATCTATGTTTTATGGTTCTTTGTCCATTTATGTGATATTTTCTACTTGTATATGTGATAGTTTCAACTGGTTTATGAATGTGTTGGGTTCGATCAGAATCTTGATTGCAAACTTGTTTTGCAGGTAAGATCTGATTGCAGCCGATCTGTTGATTCCTGAAGATTCTATGATGTGCCTTTTTATTGTTGAAAAAAAGTTTACCAGTAAAGTATCCTAGGCAAGCAATAGCTGACCCATCACGGGCAGACTTCAGACTGGATTTTGTAGTTGCTTTCTAAACTGTCAAAATAATTTCTAAATCTTTTTGAAGCCTCTAGATTGAAACTTGCATATTCACCATATATATATATATATGTACTGCGGATGAGATTTGCTAATTCCAGCTTTTCATGATTTTAGGGTGTTGCATATTGATACCTCCTCCTCTTTCTTTATACTGTAAACAGTATCATTTTTTAAATTGTACGGGTTTGATTGCTATAAAATGTTCCATGAAATTACTCTCTGCTTCGTAGCGGCCATGGTTGCCCTAAACATTCTATAGGGCGGTTTTAGTGTGTACACAATTTTGGGTTGCCCTTTTCAACGGTTAGAAACGAAAATTTTCACGTATCAGTAGAGTTCTCCAACTATTTCCTTAAGAAAAATTCTACTTATCATCTTCACATGCTATAATTTTACATTTTTAGCAAAGCTCCTTTAGTTTTGTTCAACATCTGTGTACGAAAAGCGCCTGCCCATAGATTTACTGTTTTTAATAGCCGTATAGTGTAGGTAGATCTGAAAATGCTTAAAAGCAGTGCCTGCCCGGTGCCCAATTGTTTTTCGGTTGCTTGGCTCGAAGGCTTGTGGAAATGCGCATAATTTCTCTTCAAGGCCCCGGCGTTGGGCCCTTTTGTGTCTCCTAAGTGTAATTTTTTTTTATATATTTTTTTCAGTTCATTTTTTTTTTTACAAAAATAATAAAAAAATATATGGAGGTAAAATATATTGTTTTTTTTAAATTTTTATTTTTTTAATATTAAAAGATCTTATGGAAGCGGCTCAAAGGGTCTCAGTGCCGGAGTCTCAAAACATTTCTCTTCATGTTTAGAAGCTTTCTGCTGGGGCAAATTTCGTTCAGTATTATGCTGTCAGGATTGCTTCGAATCTTTGTGAAAACGGTATGGTACAAATAGTCATTAGTCACTAAGTTATTGGCGTTGTTAATGTCTGTCCTTGTCCTTCAGTCGCTCAGCAAGGTGGTAAAGGTTAGGTATTTGGCGTTAAGTGTAGGAAATGCCAATTGGAAGCGTCCTTTGACGGCTTCCTTTGTTGCCCATTCATTACGCATCCAATACGAAAGCAACCCTTGTGTAACAAATCCCGAACGTCCTCTGTTGCTTTAACTTTCTTAAGAAGATTGGCTCTTATTATTATTATTGGGCTGTTTAAATGGTGTACCAAAGTCGTCCGGACTATCACCGTAACCATCTGTAATCTTATTTTTCGATCCCAAGAGATTGATAAGTGGATTTGAGAGTTTGAATCGAGAAGTATTGACCTCTCATGTGCTGATCAGAGGGGCAACCCCACCCTTCCGGACGGTGGCCAACCTGGTTGCGCCCCCAGTCCTTGCATGGGAGGGGGGGAGTTGGGCCCCTCCCATGCTGGGTGGTGTGGGTACCTTCATAGGGATGCCTGGGTGGATTGGCCCCTATGATCGCCACCCCAAATCACCGCCCAAAACTAATTTAAGAAAATCTAAAACCATCCAAAACCAAATGTGTGTGAGAGAGAGAGAGAGGGATTTTAAACAAGGATTATGATAGGCTTATAATTTTTTATTACTCATTTATTACTACTTTTAATTTTTAATTTTTTAATTTTTAAAAATTTATTTTTTCTCTATTTAATGGTTAAAGAAGTTATTAGTGAAGTTGAATATTTTTTAAATTTTTTCTTAATGATCAAGGATGTTAAAAAATATTTAAAACAAAATAATAAAAGAATAAAAATTTTAAATGTACTATAGAATAAAAAAAAAGTGGTAATAGAGTAGTAAGTCTATTATTAACATTTAAACAAAAATTTATAAAATATGGTGTTGTTGTTTTGTTAAAAAATGAAATATAAGAAAATTTTATTTTTAAATTATTATATTTTAATATTTTAATATATATATATATCTATTTCTATTATAATAAGTGGCTATCTCACGCGAATTTTCCTGTTTTCGGTTAATTTTCCATATTTTTCGTTAAATTTAATGATCACTTAACACTAGATATTCAAAATAGTGATATGATTTAAATTTAGATGAGATTAATTAGATATATAATTTAAAATCTAGATGAGATCAATTCGATATATAATTTTAAATTATATTTAAATTATAAATTCATATATATATAAATTATGATTTAGATAATATAAATTCTTTATTTTGTTTAAATTAGATAAGTTATAAATTATAAATTTGAATAAATTATTCTGTTTTTTGTCTTTATATAATTTAGATAATATAAATGATATAATTATAAATGATATAATTATATAAATATAAATTATATAAACTTTATAAATCATATAAACTTTAATTTGCATCTCAATTTTATATAGAAATTTAAATTTAAATTTAAATTTAGATATTATATATGATTCTAATTCAGTATGATTTAAAATTTATATGAGATTAGTTAGATATATAATTTTAAATTATATATAAATTATTATAGATTTAAATTTAGATAATTTTTTGATTATATCTAAATTATATATATAAATTTAAATTTAGATATACGATTTGAATTTAAATCATATATATAAATTTAAATTTAGTTAAATTTTAAAATACATATGTTTAAATCATATATATAAATTCAGATAAATTATATAAATTATAATTTATAATGTATATAGACTTAATTATATGATTTTAAAATTTCTATTCATTCTTCATATATATAAAAAAAGAGAAATATAAAATAATTAAGTTTAAATTTGTTTGCCAACTAGATTTGTGAATATAATTATTTGAATAAATATGATTTATTTCTTAATTTAAATTTATTATGAAACATTAAATTTAAATAAGTATGTTTTATAAATAAAATTATAATAATTATTAAATTATTATCTTTCATGACTTCACATCAATTTATAATTTGCTTTTATATAATTTTTTTATTATTAAGATTTTTTTTTTTATTATCTGTCTAATATTTGTTAGAACATACATTTTTTCTTTCTATACATTATATTATTGATCAAAATTTATTTTTTTATAAAAATATATTATTTATAAACGTTTCACTAAATTAAAAAAAATGAAATTTACAAATAGCTCCTCCCTAGCGCGTGTGTATATATATACACACGATGGGCTAGGTCAGGCAGAAGGGATCAACCCCGGGTAGGCTCCAGGCCAGCTTGAGCCTTGTCCCTGTATGGCTTCACCATGTGGGTAGATGTCCTACAACCCAGATTCAATAGGCAGGGTTAAAGGAGGGGATCTGGAGGGATGGATGGCGAGGCCCGCTCTACCCTGGCATCGACTAAGGAAAGAGGGAGGAGATTACCAATTTCGTTTCAGACTTATTCGTAAACTTCTAATTAAAAAAATAAGAATATTAATACATATTCCATCAACTTTAGTTTACTTGTCCAGGTGGCAATTTGTGTTTGTATTATGAATATTTGATTATATGAATCAATTTGAACATGATTAATTAAGCTAAACGAGTCAGACTCTTAAACTCTAACATAGTGCATTTAAATAATGGGATACACTATCTTTTTAATAATTAATTAGAAATAGATTAATACTAGAGAGTCTATTTTAATTCATTTGACATAAATGAGTTGAATTATCTCACATAACTCATTTGATTGAATTTATATAATTTCATTTAAAAATCGAAATCTATATTTATTAGTATTTACCATGTATTAAAAAAGCAACAGGACTACCTACTAATTATAATTTTGAAATAAAATTTAAACGGATTATTGTGAATTGACTTGAATTTATTTATATAAAATATAAAGAGACTAATTTCACATTATGCTTCTATTGATTCTCTTTCTAAAAACTAATTTAGGTCTCTTTATAAAATTATTTAAAAAATAAAAAAAGTTTAGCAAATAAAATAAAATAAAATAATAATATGATGGTATATTTTTATTATGGATAAAAAAAAGAAGTTTGATAATTTTTAGGTTATATATTATATATATTTTTAATATATAAATTGTATTAAACATATTTTATTTTTTATTTTAGATTTTGTTATTATATTGTTTTATATTGCAAGAAAAATTATATAGAAATATAATAAAAAATAGATATTTATAATTTTAACTTTGCTTAACCCCTAAAATAAATTTCTAATTTCATCACTGATTACATGAATTTGGTATGTTATAGGCTTTATTTAGCCTCCTTAAATTAATTGAATTTTTTACTTATCTTTTATAAACTACATATATGGTATGAAAAAAAATGTGATGTATATATAATATGTAGAAATGAATAAATTTTTTCTAGATTCTGACATAAAACTAAAAAAAGAAACTACTATTGTAAAAGAGATATAAGAAACTCTCTCTAAAATTCTTAAGAACTGAAACATTCTTTCTCTCTCTATATTTCCTTATGAATTTCATTACAACTGAAATCCCTATTTATAAGCTTTGAAATTACTATGTAAGTTAATATGCAAATCACTATACAAGTCACTATGCAGAATTTAAAATAATAGTGGTGGGGTCATTCACATAATTTTAGTGGTGGGACAGGGACGGCTGCCGTCGTATTTAATTTATTACACTCCCCATTGAATGACCATCTATACAAAATCTGTCTCGTTAAAACCTTACCAAGGAAAAAACCTAATGGAAAGAAAAAATAATGGCGAAGGAAAAGGAATACAGTTTTCTTATGTATCTACAAGTGATTTAAGATTGTCTCATTAAAACCTTACAGAGGAAAACCTAGTGGGAAAAAATCTCAGCGAAGGAAAAAGAGTACAATCAGCACATTTACTCCCCCTGAAAAGTGCATGACAAAATATTTTTTAGTCTTCGCATTCCAATGTTATGCACAATCTTCTTGAATGTGGAAGTTGATAACGCCTTTGTGAATAAATCTGCCAGATTATCACTAGATCGTATCTATTTGACATCAATTTCACATTTTTCTTGAAGTTCATGAGTATAAAATAATTTATGTGAAATATGTTTGGTTCTGTCACATTTGATATATCCTCTTCTGATTTGAGTGATACAAGTAGTATTATCTTCATATAAGATTGTTGGGTAATTATTGATCATGGGAAGTCCACACTTTTCTTGGATATGTTGAATAACTGATCTCAGCTAAATACACTTTCGACTTGTTTCATGAATAGTAATGATCTCTGAGTGATTTGAAGAAGTAGCAGATAATGTCTGCTTAACAGATCTCCATGATATGACAGTATCTCCATAAGTAAATAAATATCCAGTTTGAGATCTACTTCTGTGTGGGTCTGAAAGATAACATGCATCTGCATACCCAATCAATTCTGGACTTGATCCACGTTGATAAAATAATTCCATAACCGTACCATGAAGGTAACGAAAGACATGTTTAATGCCATTCCAATGCTTTCGAGTTGGTGCAGAACTATATCTTACAAACAGATTAACTGAGAATGTAATATCTGGTCGAGTGCAATTTGCAAGATACATCAAAACTCCAATTGCACTGAGATATGGTACTTTAGGATCAAGAATTTCTTTGTTGCCCAAATGACTAACACAAGAGGGGGGGTGAATTGAGTTGTATTTAAGAAATTAACAATTATAAATCAAATATATAATATAAAATATAAACAAAATATGAAACAATAATAAATATAAAAAGTAAAGGAAAGAGAGAAGCAAACTCAGTATGTTAGCGAGGTTCGGCCCCACTGCCTACGTCCTCGCCTCAAGCTACCTCTTGAGGATCCCCAAATCCACTATTCAATCTCCTTTAGGTGGAGATAGAAACCTATTACACCTTTGAGCAGCACCGCTCCAAAGAATCCGTGTAGAACATCCTCTACACTTCCAATCACCTTACACTTGGTGATTTAACTTTTCCCCGTGTAGAACACCTTCTACACTTCCAATCACCTCACACTTGGTGATTTAACTATTTCCCGTGTAGAACACCTTCTACACACACAAGGGTTATACACACCCTTTTACAAATACAAGAGTTGATAGTAGGTAGACTATCAAAGTACACTCCTCAATGAGTGAGATAGAAACAATACAGTGCAACCTATATCTCTCTCAACAAGAACAAAAATTAAGGCTCAAAACTTTAGAAAAGAGAGAATGAGAGCTTTCAAGAAATGATGCAAAACTTAGCAATAGATGTGTAAGCTCTTGTTGTGAATTTCGCAAAACTCAAGTGAGCTATTTATAGGCAAATGGGTTTTCAATTTCAAATTTGAAAAGATTCTCATGTCAAAAACATTATCATTCACTTTTCAAAAATTTCAAATCTAATATTTTTACTTTTTGCATGTGACAAAAGGAGCACACTTTACTTTTCAAAAATTTCAAACATAATCTTTTACTTTTTGCATATGACAAAAGGAGCACACTTTACTTTTTAAAATTTTCAAATAAAGACATCTACCTTTTGCATAAGTCAAGAAAAGCATCCACCACTTTTGAAAATATTCAAATAAAACATGCACATGTGAAAGATGACAATCAATCATCTTAATATTTTCAAAGTTCAAACATTTAATCATGTCATGCACATGTGAAAGATGACAATCAATTATCTTAATATTTTCAAAATTTAAACCTTTAATCATGTCATGCACATGTGAAAGATGACAATCAATCATCTTTCAAAATTTTCAAAATTCAAACCTTTAATCATGTCATGCACATGTGAAAGATGACAATCAATCATCTTTCAAAATTTTCAAATTTAATTTTCAAAATATCATGCACATGTGGAAAATGTATTTTAATGCTTTATGATAAAATATTAATTTTGAACCTTAATCCTAATTTTGAATTTTTAAGAGATTTACAACATTACTCTATGATTTTAATGTGAACTTGTTCCCTTCTTTCTCATGCTTGCTTCCTTGATGTGCTTGATTATATTGTGTGGACAACTTGAGCTTGAGACTCCTTTATTCTTTGGATTCATTTGTTATCATCAAAATCCATTTGTAGATTTACATGAAACTTGAAACCTTGGATTCAACAATCTTCCCCTTTTTGATGATGACAAATGCTTGATAGAACCTGAATCCTGTATTAATACTTAAGCTCCCCCTGAGAATGTGCGTTAGTTTTTCAAGCAAAAATATAAATATAATTCCAAGCATATATAACAAGTTTAGCAATTTAAATAATGTTAATATTCTAGTCTAAAACTTCTCCCCCTTTTGGCATCATTAAAAAGGAATCATAATTAGATCAATAAGATATATTCCTGCAATAACCAATAGATAAATAAAACGCTGTGTTAGTAGAGACTGTAGAGAATTCGGTGCGTAGCCACACGTGTTCGACAAAACTTGCAAAAGCTGGAGGCCTAGTTCCGGTAATTCGGTGCGGAAGGAGATTTTGTAAAGAGCTGAATAATTAAAACCACCCGTGCCCGACAAAACCTGCAAAGGCTGGAGGCGTAGCTCTGGCAATTCGGTGCAGAGATTTGATCTGCTTGATGTTGCTGAAAAATGAGATATTATCATGATTTGTAAGTTTGTCTTTTTCTTATTTCCGTTTCTATAAGAGCAATCCTTAGCTTTATCTATTTCGCATCAAGCTTTCTTCTCATCTTTGCAATTTGCTTGCATTCTCATTCTACAATTTTTCAATGGCTCGTAGAATTCCCTTCAGTGCTTCTCTTGATCAAGATTTGAGGTATCCTTCACCTCAGTCTCAATCTATTTCTGCATCTGTCGTGGGTGCCATGAAGCAACAAGAGACTGATTTAGCTAATAAATCAGATCATGACGCCATTTACGAGCTTGTGGGTCTCGGAACTCGATACTCATCATCTATCGTTACGTTTTCTGCTCGGTTGCAGTCCAAAACTCGCGAAATTGAGAAGCTTAACGAGACTGTATCTGTACTTCAACGACTTGTTTATGAGTCAAACAAAAAAATAGTAGAATTAAAGCAACAGAATAAGGATTTGAAATCCTTGCTTACCTCTTCATTTCGATTGCCTAATCCTTTAGACAAGGATGGCATGATGATTTATGAGGAGCAAATGCATTTGAATGATGAGGCTAAACGTCTCAAGTTTCTGTAGGTCATTTAAGATAATGAAATAAAAGTATCTAGCAGATATCCATGGCATGCATCATTCCTATTTCTCTTTTAATCATGCATAGTCTATCTTCTGGTAGGGGTTTTGTGAAAATGTCTGCCAATTGATCATGTGTACTAGTGAATTCTAATACAATATCGCCCTTTTGCGCATGATCTCTAAGAAAATGATATCTAATTTCAATATGTTTGGTCCGAGAATGTTGTATTGGATTCTTTAAAAGATTTATAGCACTTGTATTATCACATTTGATTGGAATGTGTTGTACATAAGTTTAAAATCCTCAAGTTGTTGCTTCATGTAAAGAACTTGAGCACAACAACTACCCGCAGCAACATATTCCGCCTCAGCAGTAGATAGTGCAACAGAATTTTGTTTTTTACTAAACCAAGAAACTAGTGCACGACCTAAGAAGTGACATGCTCCACTAGTGCTTTTTCGATCTATTTTACAGCCAGCATAATCTGCATCTGTGTAGCTGATTAGATCGAAAGATGTGTGCTTATGGTACCATAACCCTAAGTTAATTGTACCACTAAGATATCTAAGAATGCGCTTAACTGCAATTAAATGTGATTCTTTTGGAGATGATTGAAAGCGTGCACATAAGCACACACTAAACATAATATCTGGTCTACTGGCTGTCAAATATAATAAGCTACCAATCATACCTCGATATACCTTCGAGTCAACTAGTTTACCGGTTTCATCTTTATCAAGTTTAGTGGATGGACTCATTGGTGTTCCAGTTTCCTTAGTACCTTCCATCCCAAATTTCTTCAGCAATTCCTTAATATATTTCGATTGATTGATGAATGTCCCACTTTTTGCTTACTTAATTTGCAATCCGAGAAAGAATGTAAGCTCTCCCATCATGCTCATTTCAAATTCTTCCTGCATAGTCTTAGCAAAAACTTGGTACATATTTTCATTAGTAGCACCGAATATTATATCATCAACATAAATCTGAATCAAAAGAATATCATCATTTTCGTATTTAATGAAAATAGTTGTATCAATTTTTCCTCTTGAAAAGCCTTTTTTAATCAAGAAACCACTAAGTCTCTCGTACCACGCTCTAGGAGCTTGTTTGAGTCCATATAGTACTTTTGTGAGTTTGAAAACATGATTTGGAGAAATATGATTTTCAAAACCTGGAGGTTGCTCAACATATACCTCTTCATTTATAAAACCGTTTAAGAAAGCACTTTTAACATCCATTTGAAAAAGTTTGAAATCTTTATAACAAGCATATGCAAGTAGCATTCGAATAGCTTCTAATCTTGCGACTGGTGCATATGTCTCATCATAATCGACTCCTTCTTCTTGATTGAAACCTTGGGCTACAAGTCGAGCCTTATTTCTAGTAATGACTCCGGACTCATCTTTCTTGTTTCTAAAAACCCATTTTGTTCCAATAATAGTATAATTTTTTGGTCTAGGAACAAGTGTCCAAACATCATTTCTTTCAAATTGATTAAGCTCTTCTTGCATAGCTAGAATCCAAGATTCATCAAGAAGTGCTTCATCAATATTTTTAGGTTCAATCTGAGATAGAAAAGCAGTATGATTGCAAATATTTCTAAGAGATGATCGAGTGCTTACACCTCGTGAAGGTTCCCCCAGAATTTGTTCCACTGGATGATCTTTCACAAATTTCCACTGTTTGGTTGCATCTTGTATTAAATTTTGATGATCTTTCCTGATATCTCCATGTTGGACTTCCTCTATTGTGTTCTCTTTGTTGAGATTGAGACTTTCCGTATTATTTATACCTCCTGTTTCTTCATCAATAGATTTCTTGGAGAGTAGAGAATTAGATTCATCAAATACTACATGCATAGATTCTTGTACAGTCAAAGTCTTTTTATTGAATACTCTATAAGCTTTACTATTAGTAGAATACCCGAGAAAGATACCTTCATCAGATTTTGCATCAAACTTACCTAAATTATCTCTATTATTTAAAATAAAACATTTGCATCCAAATACATGAAAGTAACAAATGTTGGGCTTTTTCTCATTCCAAAACTCATAGGGGGTTTTATCTAATTTAGACCTTAGCATAACTCTATTTATAACATAACATGCAGTACTTACCGCTTCAGCCCAAAAATAACTAGGCAAGTTGTTCTCATTGAGCATTGTTCTTGCCATCTCTTGAAGAGATCTATTTTTCCTTTCTACTACCCCATTTTGTTGAGGAGTTCGAGGAGCAGAAAAATTATGCACAAAACCATTTTCATCACAAAATGTTTCAATATTTTTATTAACAAACTCTTTTCCCTTTTCACTTTGGATACTTGAAATAGTATAACCCTTTTCATTTTGAATTCTCTTGCATAACTTGGTAAAAGCATTATGTGCCTCATCTTTATGAGTAAGAAAGATGACCCAAGTATATCTAGAGAAGTCATCAACAACAACAAATGCATAATATTTTCCTCCTAAACTTGCAACTCTATTTGGTCCAAAAAGATCCATGTGTATCAGTTGCAGTGGTTTAGTAGTGGAAATATGTTTCTTGATTTTAAAAGAAGTTTTTGTTTGTTTACCAAATTGGCATGCATCACAAATTTTGTCTTTAAGAAAATTTACCTTTGGTAAACCTCTCACAAGATCATTTTTTGAAAGTTTGGAAATAAGTTCTATATTGGCATGACCTAATCTTCTATGCCATAACCAATTAGTTTCATTTTGAGCTGAAAAACAAATCGCATCTTGTGAGGTAATTTCTTCAAAATCAATTGTATAAATATTGTTACTTCTAAAAGCAATAAAACAAATATTACAATCATAATCATTCAATATAATGCACTTATCCATTTTGAAAGTAACTGTAAATCCTTTATCACATAATTGACTTATGCTTAAAAGATTATGTTTTAAACCTTCAACAAGTAGAACATCTTCAATTATAAGAGAAGACTCATTACCAATCTTACCTATTCCCACGATCTTCCCTTTCGAGTTGTCTCCAAATGTCACGTGTCCTTCTTCTTTAGATCTAAGATCAAAGAACTTAGTCTTGTCTCCCGTCATGTGTCTTGAACATCCACTATCTAAAAATCATTTATTTTTGTTCGTGGAAGACGTCATGCACACCTATAAAAACAATTAAAATGATTTTTCTTGGTACCCAAGTTCTTTGGGTCCTTTATTTATTAGTATTAGAAGAAATAAGATTTTTAGGTACCCATATGGTCCTAATAATCATTGTATGTTTTCTTCTAATAGGACAAGCAAAATAATTATGACCATTTCTATTACAAAAATTGCAAATAGCATGTGACATATATGAAGAACTTGAGTGATTATAATAGTATCATTTTTTAACAAAATTATTTTTATGAAAAGAATTTTGAATATTGGATTTTGATTTAGAAGGATTATCAAAGAAATTTTTATAAGATTTGTATTTTTGTTTTGGCATATATCCCAAGCCTGCCTTATCAAAAACACATCTTTGACTACCAAGAAGTTTTTCAAAATTTCTTTTTCCATTCGTAAATTTTTCAATAATATTTTCTAAATCAGTTTTCTTTTTCTTCAACTCAAAATTTTCATCTTTCAAAACAATACTTTCTTTTCTTAAAATATCAATTTAGTTTGTTAAAAAAGAATTTTTCTTTTCAAAACAGTATACTTGATATCCAATTTTTCAAATTCCTCATATACCTCTTCTAAAACATTTTGCAATTCTTCATATGAAGGATCTTCAATAGTATCAAAATTTGTTATCTCAATGTCATCTTTAGCCATAAGACAAAGATTTGCTGATTCTCCATTGCTTGCTTCACTATCTGAGCTACTTGAATCATCATCCCATGTAGTTTTCATTGCTTTTTTGCCTTTGTTTCGATCTTTCTTTAGCAGAGGACAATCTAACTTGATATGACCAGGTTTATTGCATTTATAACAAATTAAAGTGTCATTTTTACCTGAATCTTTCTTGGAAAACTTTTTGAAAGATTTCCTTAGAGGAGTTTTATTTTTCTTTAAGAACCTCTGAATTCTTCTTGTTATCATCGCAACTTCTTCATCTTTGTCGTCATTTTCCTCATCTTCATCACTTTCACTTTCATGTGGAACAGCTTTAAGTGCCAAACTCTTCTTTGACTTTCCTTCTTCTTCTCCTCTTTTCAATGTGTACTCATGGGTGATAAGTGACCCGATGAGTTCATTTACTTCGAGCTTCTTGAGGTCTCTAGCTTCAAGAATCGCTGTCACTTTTGATTCCCAACGTTTTGGTAGAGAGTTGAGAATTTTTCTTACTATCTCCACTTTGGAAT
Organism: Platycarya strobilacea; assembly: GCA_036898215.1. NCBI lineage: Eukaryota > Viridiplantae > Streptophyta > Magnoliopsida > Fagales > Juglandaceae > Platycarya > Platycarya strobilacea. The sequence goes on along the minus strand of CM072555.1, from coordinate 31,144,374 downwards.
AAACTTTGCCAAGAGCTGTCAAGCTGTTTATGATGTTAGTAAAACGAGTGTACATACTAGAAATAGATTCATCATCATTCATCTTAAACATTTCATATTCATGAGTAAGAATATAAATTTTTGATTCCTTGACTTGAGAAGTTCCTTCATAAGTAACTTCCAAGTTATCCCAAATTTCCTTTGCTGTAGCACATGTCATTACTCTATTAAATTCAATACCATTGAGAGCATTATATAATAAATTCATAGCAGTTAAATTCAAAGTATAAAGTCTATCGTCTTCACGATCAAACTCTTCTTCTTCCTTTTTGACCTTTACTCCATCAATCACTTTTGTTGGAATATAAGGTCCATTTACAATGCATTTCCAGATTTCTCGACCTTGAGCCTGAAGGAATATTCTCATTCTAACTTTCCAGAATGAGTAATTGTCTCCACAAAAGAGTGGAGGCCGATTGCTGGATTGACCTTCACCACATGAAACTGCAATGTTAGCCATAAGATCTTAACTCAAAAAATAGTTAATCTTATAATAGAGCTCTAGCTCTGATACCAATTGTTACTGACCATAGGCCGCACCTATGTCACCTAACAACTGTACTTACCAGACTAGCCGGCCACCGTCTCTACCGGTGCACCGTCACCCATGGTCGGAGAGTCTTGCTTCGGTGACACAGTCACAAGCGAGAGTTCCCATGAGTGATCTGCCTGTATGAACAGTACAGGTCAACTAGCTCTGATACCAATTGTTGCCCAGATGACTAACACAAGAGGGGGGGTGAATTGAGTTGTATTTAAGAAATTAACAATTATAAATTAAATATATAATATAAAATATAAACAAAATATGAAACAATAATAAATATAAAGAGTAAAGGAAAGAGAGAAGCAAACTCAGTATGTTAACGAGGTTCGGCCCCACTGCCTACGTCCTCGCCTCAAGCTACCTCTTGAGGATCCCCAAATCCACTATTCAATCTCCTTTAGGTGGAGATAGAAACCTATTACACCTTTGAGCAGCACCGCTCCAAAGAATCCGTGTAGAACACCCTCTACACTTCCAATCACCTTACACTTGGTGATTTAACTTTTCCCCGTGTAGAACACCTTCTACACTTCCAATCACCTCACACTTGGTGATTTAACTATTTCCCGTGTAGAACACCTTCTACACACACAAGGGTTATACACACCCTTTTACAAATACAAGAGTTGATAGTAGGTAGACTATCAAAGTACACTCCTCAATGAGTGAGATAGAAACAATACAGCGCAACCTATATCTCTCTCAACAAGAACAAAAATTAAGGCTCAAAACTTTAGAAAAGAGAGAATGAGAGCTTTGAAAAAATGATGCAAAACTTAGCAATAGATGTGTAAGCTCTTGTTGTGAATTTTGCAAAACTCAAGTGAGCTATTTATAGGCAAATGGGTTTTCAATTTGAAATTTGAAAAGATTCTCATGTCAAAAACATCATCATTCACTTTTCAAAAATTTCAAATCTAATATTTTTACTTTTTGCATGTGACAAAAGGAGCACACTTTACTTTTCAAAAATTTCAAACATAATCTTTTACTTTTTGCATATGACAAAAGGAGCACACTTTACTTTTCAAAATTTTCAAATAAAGACATCTACCTTTTGCATAAGTCAAGAAAAGCATCCACCACTTTTGAAAATATTCAAATAAAATATGCACATGTGAAAGATGACAATCAATCATCTTAATATTTTCAAAGTTCAAACATTTAATCATGTCATGCACATGTGAAAGATGACAATCAATTATCTTAATATTTTCAAAATTCAAACCTTTAATCATGTCATGCACATGTGAAAGATGACAATCAATCATCTTTCAAAATTTTCAAAGTTCAAACCTTTAATCATGTCATGCACATGTGAAAGATGACAATCAATCATCTTTCAAAATTTTCAAATTTAATTTTCAAAATATCATGCACATGTGGAAAATGTATTTTAATACTTTATGATAAAATATTAATTTTGAGGCTTAATCCTAATTTTGAATTTTTAAGAGATTTACAACATTACTCTATGATTTTAATGTGAACTTGTTCTCTTCTTTCTCATGCTTGCTTCCTTGATGTGCTTGATTATATTGTGTGGACAACTTGAGCTTGAGACTCCTTTATTCTTTGGATTCATTTGTTATCATCAAAATCCATTTGTAGATTTACATGAAACTTGAAACCTTGGGTTCAACATTCTTCATTGTCATCACAAGGACGGAATGGATCATTCTTCACATCAAGTGTTCGAACAATCATTAAAGTACTCAGGGGATGAGATTTGTCTATATAAAAATGTTTTGGACTTTCTCAGTATACATGGACTGATGAATAAAAATTCCATTTGGCAAGTGCTCGAGCTGCAGGCCGAGACAGTTTTGTTTTGTCAAGATCTTTCATTTCAAATTCATTCTTTAAATATATAGCGGTTTTTGAGATCTCTTCAGGAGTTCCTACAATATTTAAATCATCACATAAACTGCAATAATGACAAATCCGGATTCTGATTTCTTAATAAAAATACATGGGTATATAGGATTATTCTCAAATCCTTCTTTCAATAGATATTCGCTTAAGCGATTATACCACATGCGCCTGGATTACTTCAACCCATATAAAGATCTTTGTAGTCTAATTGAGTACATATTTCTAGATGTATTTGTAGATATTTCAGGCATCTTATATCTTTCAGGGATTTTCATATATATGTCATAGTCTAAAGATTCATATAAATATGCAGTGACCACATCTATCAATCGCATTCCTAATCCTTTTGTAGCAACCAGGCTAATCAAAAATCTAAATATGATTGCATTCATAACGGGAGAGTATGTTTCTTCATAATCAATTCTGGGTTTCTGCAGGAAACCTTGTGCGACAAGTCGTACTTTGTATCGTACAATTTCATTTTTTCTCATTACGTTTTCGTACAAATACCCACTTATATCCAACAGGTATTACACCCTTTGGTGTTTGGACAACAAGTCCAAATATTTCTCGCTTTGCTAGCGAATTTAATTCAGCTTCAATAGCTGTTTTCCATTTTGGCCAATCATTTCTACGTCGACATTCTTCGACGCTTTTTGGCTCACTTTCTTCATTACTTCTGGTAATGTCAAGGGCCATTTTATATGAAAATATGTTGTCGACAACAATTTTATTTTTATCCAGAATTTCTCCACTTTTCATGAAATGTATTGAGATCTCATTATTTTCATATACCTGTTTCTCTTTAAGGAAAAATATTTCATGACACACCTCTTCAGGAGATCCATTTTCAGGAGATTTATACTCTTTAGGAGTTTCCTCTTCAGGAGGTTCTCGAATAGAAGATTTGAGCTCTTTAGGGAACTAATTATATTTGTAGCTTATATTGTGGATACGTGTTCTTCAGGAACACCAAATTCATTTTGTATTCTTTTTCTTCTGGGAATTTTGTCTTTTGCATCAATAGGTCTTCCACGCTTCAGGCGTGTTTTAGATTCACCTATTGCTGTTTTGACAATTTGTCCTTTAGGGACTTCAATCCTTACTGGAGCATTAACAGCAGGAATATAAGATTTTACTACACCTTTAGTGTCAGTAAATACATCCGATAACTGATTTGCAACATTTTACAAATAAATAAGTTTTTAAATTTTCCGTTTACATTCATTTGTAAGAGGATCAAAATGAGACAGGGTTTTATTATTCCAAATAATATCTTATCGTGCTTCAGGCACCGACTTTTCTTTACCCATTAACAGAAAATTGGATTCGTCAAAATGGCAATCCTCAAAACGTGCTTTAAACATATCCCCTGTAAGGGGTTCAAGGTATCTAATAATAGATGGAGAATCAAAACCAACATATATCTCAAGTCTACGTTGAGGGCCCATTTTTGTACGTTGCGGAGGTACAATTGGAACATATACAGTACATCCAAAAGTGCGAAAATGAGAAATATTTGGTTGTTGACCAAATGCAAGCTCTAATGGAAAATATTTATGATATGCAAATGGTCTAATGCGAATTAGAGATGCTGCATGAAGTATAGCATGTCCCCAAGCAGAAATAGGTAGTCTTGATTTCATAAGTAAATGTCTAGCGATTAGTTGAAGCCTTTTGATCAAAAACTCAGCTAAACCGTTTTGTGTGTGTGTATGAGCAATATGATGTTCAACATCTATTTCTATTGACATGTAATAATCATTAAAAACTTGAAATGAAAATTCACCTGCATTATCTAATCAAATGGTCTTAATTGGATATTCAGGAAATTGTGCTCGTAGTTTAATTATCTGAGCAAGAAGTCTAGCAAATGCAACATTTCTAGTGGAAAGCAGACAAACATGTGACCATCAACTTGATGCATCAATTATAACCATAAAATATCTAAATAGTCCACTTGATGGATGAATATGCCCACATATATCTCCGTGAATCCTTTGTAAAAATGATGGAGATTCAATAATGACTTTTGAGGGAGATGGTCTGATAATTAACTTACCTTGAGAACAGGCAGAGTACGGAGATTCATTGGGTAGAAATATCTTTTGATTCTTTAAGGAATGCCCATGCGAATTTTCAATAATTCGTCTCATCATTATAGATCCCGGATGTCCAAGACGATCATGCCAAGTCATAAATACTTTGGGGTCAATGCATTTCTGATGCATTATCACATATGATTCAATTATTCTCATTTTTGTATAATACAATCCAGAACATAGAGCATACAGTTTTTCTAATACGAGCTTCTGGTCCGATATTATTTTAGTAATAAGAAGATACTCTTTACTGTCTTCATTGGTCATTTCAATATGGTAATCATTACGACGTATATCTTTGAAACTCAATAAATTTATTCTGGATTGTGAAGAGAATAGAGTATCATCAATACAAAATTTGGTGCTATTAGGCAACACAATATAAGTTTTTCCGGAGCCCTCAGTTAAATCTGATGAACTTGATATGGTATGGACATAAGTTTTACTTAGTATTAGATTTTGAAAATATTTCTTTTCTTTGAGAATTGTGTGAGTTGTATCACTGTCAGCCAGACATATATCTTTATCATTCAACTCAGAGATAAAAAACTCATCAATGTGATCTATGATTAGAGGAATAAAGTTACTAGTTTCAGAATTGGTAGAACTTTCGTGCTGATAACGTGTTATAAAATTAAAGAAAGAAATTACTATTGCAAAAGAGAAATAAGAAACTCTCTCTAAAACTCTTAAGAACTGAAAATTTTTTTATTTCTCTATATTTTCTTATGAATTTCATTACAATTGAAGTCCCTATTTATAGGTTTTGAAATTATTATGCAAGTTACTATGTAAGTCACTATATAAGTCATATAATTTAAAATAATAATGATGAAGTTATTGACATAATTTTAATGGTGAGACAGAAAAAGCTATAGTCAATTTTAATTCGTTACATATCCAATATAATCCCTTGGATTTTTTATTTTTAAAATGGAAACTCTCGTCCTCGTCCCTCGCGCGCCACACTATTTTCGCACGCAACTATCGAGCCGTCTCTCACTCTCGTTCTCTTCAAAACCCCCGATTCATAATTTCAATTTTCATACCTAGAAAACTCTCGAGAATCTCCTCAATAATTACTTTTTATCTTTTCAGGTAAAAATCCGTATTCCATTCTAATCTCACAGTTCTCTATAAATCCACACCCATTTCAATTTTCAAGAGATCCATAGTAACCAATCAATAATGACGGACACCGTGTTCTCAAAGCTCTCGGAAGACATCGTGCTCGGCATCTTCTTCAAGCTTGATGACGATCCACGCAACTGGGCCCGCCTCGCCTGCGTCTGCACCAAGTTCTCGTCTCTGATCCGCACCGTTTGCTGGCGGCACAAGTGCTCCAACGCTATCCCCTCTGTTGTCTCCGATCTCCTCTCCTCCTCCGTCGCCAGCTCCTCCTGCCCTCCCGGCGGTTGGGCCGCGCTTCATAAGATCGCCGTCTGCTGCCCTGGCCTCCTCCACGCCGGCGTGCTCCTCGAGAACTCGGATTTCGGCCTCGAACGTGAACTTGGTCGGAACGAGATTTACCGAAGCACGTATCCCATTGCACGATCAGTTATCCCAACATCCTCCACTGACCCTTGTCCTAGCCATCATATAGATAAGGCTAATCCAACAGCTGCTTGTTCCTGGTCACTCTTGGACGATCTGTATTGTTATACTGTTGACAAAGTTTCGGATTCCCAAGATGTTTCCCACGCTGTTGGTGGTGAAGAGGTTGGTGGTGAAGTTGTTACGGTGGGAGGAGAATTCACGGTGTCGAAGAGGAGGAAGATTTATCGGTCTATGCTTTCGCATTTGGCTTCTGGGGTTTGGAATTTGAGCCGCGAGCAAGGGAGCAAGCTCCTCGCTAGACAGTTCCGGGATGATTGTCTTTACATTTGTGGTTGGCCGGGGTGTGTTCACATCGAGGAGAAGCGGAATTATATGCTTTTCAGAGGAATTTTCAAAAACTTCAAGAGGTCGCGGGTGTGGAGAACCGTAAGCGATGGGAATAGGAGCAAGGTCGGTGTGAATTGCGCGTTCTGTCCCAGCAAAGAGACTTGGGATCTGCACTCCGCGTTTTGTTTGAGACGAACTTTCGGGTTCTACGACGATGGTGAGCCGGTTGTTCGAGCTTATGTCTGTGAGAATGGGCATGTCTCTGGAGCGTGGACGGATTTGCCATTATACACCTAGTGCTGTCACATTTATTTCTATGTTGTGGGTATCTTCATTGTAGTTTCTTGGTTATATCATTTCTCATTCGCATATCTAATGATTAAAGAATATGTGGAACTAAGGGATCCCCGTTGTGTTTTAATGAATATGCAGGTTTTTACGTATGTGCTGATTGTTATGTTTGTTGTTGAGTTATTATATCTATGACATGTTTCTCCGATTGGATTCAGGTTTTATATATACTATCGGTCTTTAACTTTCAAATCAGTTTGTGTTGTGGTTGTGAGATTTTTGTTAAGAAAGTTCTCGTGCATAGAATTTACATCATTTTGGTGAAGATCCAACTTGAACTTGGGATTCAAAAACTCCTGATTTAGATATCATCTTGTGGATCAAATTTGTGATGAACTCATTGGATTGTCTTAACACAATTGTGGTGATATTATGCGTGTTTGTTATGTTTCTGATATACTTACAACTTGCGCATAACATTTATCTATTTAAATGTTCCAATTTTTGCAATTTTCCGTTTCCTGTTGTTTTCTTGTGTAATTGCTAAGATAATATTGTGAAAGTCGATTGTAAAAATGTTAGACACTGAAAAAGGATGCAAAGGAATCCCATGCGTCTAAAAGCAAAGGACTAGAGGTGCGTTTAATATGAAGGGTATCATAATTTGGTTATTGAAATTAGCTTCCTAAAACGAGATGTAATTCCAGTAAAGGGTTTTGCAACCAAGAGCTCTTTAGAATCAAGTGGTTAGTTTTGTTTTTCACTTAATCCATCTCATTATCAGCATGCAGGTTGGTGTCTCTGGTTGGTGTCTCTGTTGTTGGCAGTGAACATGGTGAGTTGAGGTATGTACATGAAGCCGGTGATGGATATATATATATATGTGTGTGTGTGTGTGTGTGTGTGTATATATATATATATTTATATGTATGTATGTATCCTGCTTATGCTTTCAAAATACCGCTAGGAGTAGCAGAAAGTTTTCTCTCGTCAGTTAGTCTTTCCCTACTCATTTACTGGTGGTTTCTCATAGTTTAGAGAAGTTGCAGATCTGAGTAGTGAGTGGAACGCCAATCATGCATTGTTGATCGATATTTCTTTTTTATTATCCCGTATGATTAAAGATTGAGTCACGCAACCATATAAAGACACTTGTTAGAAAGCTTATAAAAAAGGGAGGGGGATGCTGCTCCTTTGCAGGTTATTACGGCTATTGAAAGAAATTAAGTCGCGGTTTGGATAATGGTTTTGAATAGAATTTGAGAGTTAATAAAATATTGTTAGAATATTATTTGTTGATATTATTATTGTTTTGGAGTCTAAAAAATTGAATAATTTATTATATTTTATGTGAAATTTAAAAAAATTATAATAATAAGATAAAATGAAAGACTTTTATTTTTTAAATAGGACCTAAAACTATTCTACTAGTACTAGTCGGTGAATAAGGCTTCATTTGAATTTAGGGACGAGATGAGATGAATTAAATTTATTTTATAATATTATTATTATTTTAAGAGTCGAAAAAATTGATTTGAAAATTGAAAAAATTGTATTGAAATTTATATTTTATATAAAAATAAAAAAAATATAACAACAAATTTAAAATAAATTGATATGAGTTAGTCTCGTATTTGAATACAAACGGACGAAGCCCTTCTGGAATATATTACACTTAAAAATGTCAAAATACAGGTACTTTTTATGTTAGTTGATGTGAAATGTTTTACATCAATGATGGGTTCGGAACTTAGTGTCTCAAGAACCGGGCTTGCAAATGGATTTTTTCGTCTTCTTAACCTGTTTAGCATCATGGATCATCTGGGGGTCTCAATGAATTGGCTATAGGAAAGTGCATCATGCTCAGGACTATGGCTGTAAAAATAAATCGGTTTGGACCGGCCTGGCTTCAGTCTAATTTTGAATCTGTCCGGTCTAAGACCGATCAAATTCGGCCTGGAATAGGTTCTACACTTTTTGGGACTAGACTAGATCAAATTGGATCAGTTCGTATATTTATATATATTTTTAATTAATTTTTTTAAATTATATATAATATTTTTTAAATTATATATAATATGAATTATAATTCTATATATAATAATGTTATATTATAGTTTATAACATAAAATTTAATTTTAAACGTGTAAATTTATCTGATAATATGTTTTAAATATAAAAGATATATAATATATTAATTACATTTTTTGGCCTAAGAAATTCAAAATGAATTGACACTTTATTAAAACTAGAATACCCAATCAAACTAGTAAAATTGAAAGTATTAATTTAAAATGGTAATCGGTGCGAGATTGGTATTTGAAAATATAAAATTGGTATATATTAGTTCGGTTCCAAAATTAATCCAAAATCAAAACAAACTGAACCCGTTACATCCATACTCAAAACTAGAAAACCATGTCAAACTAGTAAAATTGGAAATATCGATTTAAAATGGTAATCAGTGTGAGATCAATTTTTGAAAATACAAAATTGGTATATATCAGTTTGATTCCAAAATTAATCTAAAACAGAAACAAACTAGACCGTTACACCCTTACTTAGAATCTCAAAGTTTACTCTATATTATCATAGGGAATATCTGGGGATCAGACGGACCAATCCCCTTGAAAAATGGTCGTCGGCGACAGTGGGCGACACCACCCACCCCATCGTGAGGCTTCTGGTGTGCTCCACGTAGCCTTAAACCCATTTCAGACCGCCACTGGTGCCGACTCCGTCTGGGTTGAGGCCGAATCTCTCTTAGATTCATCTTCATTTTATTTTTTATTAAATTTTTTTATTGTTTTTAATTTTTTGTTGCGTTTTTTATTATGATTTTTATTTTATTTTATTTTTTTAATTTATATATTTTTTATTTTTTTTAATATTTTTTATTGTATTTTTTAAATTTTATTGTGTATGAGTTGTTTTTGGCTGGGGGCAACCCGACCGGCCCCAGCATCTCCCATTATCATATTAATTTTGTTAGAATTGGAAGATGCCACCTCTAGTCTAGTGGCTCTCTGCCCAGCAAGATCACTTTTAATAAAAAGAGGAAAGGTAAGTGTAGTGTCCCCTTTTTGGAGATATGGAGAGTTAACTCTTAATATTTAAAATCATCTTCAAATATACAATATATATATATATATATATATGTATTCCATAAAGTCTCCATAAAAACTCCCAAGTATCCACATCTTAAAATACTCAAAGCACATAAAATAATAAATTTACTGAACAAAAGTTTCCATAACTACTTGTACCCTTGGATACTTATTCTTCTATGATCAGCAATATCGCTAACACATCCTACTCTTGCTCTCTAACTAAACCATCACAATTATCTGAAAAATGTCATAGAGATAACAAGTGATTTATCAAAAACTTAGTAAGCAAATAATATATACTAATATATAAATACGAGCACTTTATAACGTCCAGAATGCAAAATAAAATATTTACTTTAAGAATATAGAAACAAACCTTTTACTGTCAGAATGTGGAAACAAACTAGTTATAAAACATCAGAGTGAATCTTTTAGAAAACATTCTTATTCAAAAATCTTTTGGCATGGTAAAATCTGAATCCTCATCATTATCATATTAGAGCATCACATCGTGACAGATATAATGTTTAACTCCTGTGGTAGAGTTATAAACGATTATTATAACTCGTGGAAGGGTTGTATCCATTGTTATTATTCGTGATTGAGTCGTATGTCACTATTATCACTCTTGACTGGGTCATATCCACTATTATTATCTGTGGTTGGGCTGTATCTACTGTTCTTACTCATGGTTTGGGCGTATTCACTATCCTTACTTGTGGTTGGGCCGTATCATAAACAGAAAAAAACATTAGAATTATACTTTTATCAAAATACTAATTTAGAATCTCATGTCAAAGTTTTTAGATGGCACATCATATTAAAACCAAATATTAAATAATTTCATATCATTTCACATGTTTGAAATAAACAAAATCAAAACATTTTTATTTATTTACAACAAAATTTTTACATTTCATGAATCATAACATCTTTATTTCACCAAAATAAAACTTTTAAAATAAACTTAAATAAGAAAATAGAATGCACAAAATTAGATTATGTCTACACTAGTCATAACAAAATACTCTTATCGTTTATACGGATCTCATGAGTAATGCAGAATTAATAACTGGGATTATTTTCACATTTATTTTAAAAATATATCATGCACATTTTCATTAACCAATATCAGTTCATTTTATTTTAATGTGAAGTCTAATATAGGAATTCCATTTATCTGGACTTTTTAACATTTCAAAAATTTTCCTCAATAATGCCAAACAAGAATTACTCATCACCTATAAAATAATCACAAAATTTTTGTAAATCTTCAATCGAACACGTATTTCGATATTTAAACTTGAAATCCTAAATTAACCTATTTTAATTCTCAAAACCTAAAATTCTTTTAACCCTAAAATATACCACTTCTCAAAACCATTGATATCCACATAATTTCTCAAAAAATAAAGCATAATTTATAATTTTACTAATAACAACAATGCCAGTATAAAAAAACCTCTCCAATTTAACAATATTCTCTCAATATAATTATAACAAAATCGATTATAATAGAAAAGCAAAAAAAAAAAAAAAAGAACTAATTGGTAATTTCTTTCTAAAGGGTTCAAAAACAAAGTTTTGCACTTACTAATCACTTCAAAATTTTCATAATTTAAAACATATATTATTTCTAAAATAATATAGCCCAAATATCTCTTTATTTATCTGCTTTATAAGTTATCAATGTAAAAATACAGTTCTCACAGCCAAAATTAGGCTTAATGAAAATAAACTCTTCTAAATATAAGTTATTTGAGTAAATAAAAAATAGTTGCATGGTCTCTGTGGAGAAACACATAAACGAAAAGGGATGTGGAAGCTTTACACTTCTAGGTTTAACCATGCGACTGAAAGAAACTCATTGAGAGAAGAGAAAAACTCATAATAGAGAGGGAGGAGATCGACATTGGGTGGACGTTGACGATAGCAAGGCTGGGAATTTCGGCAGGATACTATGGAAGGATAGTGAGAACAATGAGAGAGAGAGAGAATCTAAAGAAAAAGATAAGAATCGAGACACAGTGAAGTTTTCGATGGCTTGCATGAGGAGGATGATGGACTGACCAACGTTTTTTGGGGTGTATCTCAAAAGTTTTTACAAATTGACCATTCACATAGGTTTTAGTTTGTCAACATAGTCTGTGTTTTCACTCACTATGGTGCGAGAAGTGCAACTTCAATTATTTGAGGTAATTAGAAGTCTCAAGATGCGTTATGGTCTGCACCATTAGATTCAGTTGATTATCTATAATTTTATGGCGCATTAACCCATTTTTATATTTTCGGATGAAACGTATGTTCAAAACTTTCAATTTATTTTTAAGGCAGTTCGACGTTGAATTTCGATAAGCGAGTTTTACTTTTATGTTTATATGAATATTTAAGATTTTATAGCGTAAAGTTTATTGTTTACTTTCTTGAAGTGAATAGTTCTCGATAAGCATTGTAGTATTTTTAAAATCATAGTATGAAATGCCCAAATTAAGTTAGAAAAGTTTTATTTATATACTTAGCAAGATCTCAGTTACACATAGTGTATGGTATCAGACACTTGGCACCATGAGGAAAATTTGATGGATTTGAAGGAATCAAGGTGTGAGATCATTCCACTTAAGTAAAAAAAAAAACCCTTATTCCATCTGACCAATAAAAATGTGCCAAATCAAAAATAGATTTACATCATAGTAAAAGTCTAGTTAAGAACCTAAAAGCATGGTTAGAACCGAAATCCTAAACGATTTTATCTAAATCTTAAAGTTTACCTCAAAACTCTACATGAATTATTTTCTAGCATTATGTTTAATCATTTAATTAAATAACTTCCACATGCTATTAACCATTTAAATTTATGTTAGAACATCATTATCCAACCTTGTTAAACTTGATAGCAACCCAAACCATCTTAAAACCCGAAATTGAGGCCCATTCGATTAAGGCCCTTTAAGGCCCACGAGTTTGGCGACCTTGGCTTTGATTCTTGGCTAAGTTTTCCACTCCCACTTGGCTGATCAGATCTTTTCAAGAGGGCCTAAAAGGTACTTGAAGTGAAAGGCTAAAGGGCCATATTATCCTTTCAATTCTACACTCCACCTAGAAAAAATATTTTGGGCTGATTGTTGTATATTGTATTAGGTATAAAAGACCAACACTCAAACTTTATTTCAGCCTTATCATCTTTTATAGCTTGTGTTAGAAGCCCTCCAGCCAACTTCACACGAAAATCATCTCTCTTTTACACTTTTCTTTGATAGAACACAAAAGCCACTCTTGAGCAGCATTTCTGAACTTTTTTGCATGCCTGATTTGAAACTTTGTAAGTGTTTTCTCACAAAGTTTCCTTCATTAGAGTTATTTTTTTAGTATAGTTTACGTGGATACCTTTTTTGTTCCATTTGAAAATTGTTTGATTGGTCAAATGTTATTTAAACCCCCAAAATGGTTATTCCGAGTGATAAAATGGAGAGTATGCTATATTTTGGAGTTTCTAACGAAACTAATGGATAGACCTTGGTTCAAAATTTTTATGTAGTATTTTCAACATGTGCATATGATTATATTTGAGGATGTTTTGCATGCTTAATGGTTTTGATGAAAGATTTTCTTAGATCTAGAAATTTAGAAGCTGAAAGAGAAAAAAAAGTTTATATTTTGAGAAACTTTAAATATTTTGTGGTTGAAACTTATTTTCCTGGTTTTGATAATTTTATTGGAGGATACTAAGCCTCTTATTGTTGGAAGGTTATTTTGGAGATATGTGAAGTGAGTTTTAAAGATATAAAATTTTATGTAAAGAGATATTCAGAAAGGCCAAAGTGTTGGTGTTTTTGGCTAAATTTATGTTTTGGTTGATCTTTAACTATTTGATATTGAGTTTGACGCTTACATATGTTCTAGACACCCTTTTAAACTATGTGATGTTTTGGTTTGAAAATCACATCTTTATAAGTCATGGATCAAGAGGTTGATCGAAACAAGTTAAAAACAAAAATATAATTTTGGACCTAGAAGGAAGCTAAAAACTTCAAATATGATTTTAGTGAATTTGATGACTTTTATTCATGATTCAAAACATGATTATTTGATTATTTTTAGGAAAATGTTATGAATATATTAGGTGTAAGATTTGGATTTTTTTGAAACTCTTGGAGATGCTTTGAAATAGCTCAAACAATATGATATAAGGGTTTGCCTTTTTAGTTAAAAAGTTTGGATCATTTTTCTAAAATATTTGGTGTTGATGACTAGCATATTTTTAGTAGTGTTTAAGTATGTTTTTAAACTTAGAATAGGAAAATCTATGTTGCAAAATTTTTGACTCGATCATGAGTTTTGAAATTGGAAGAATTGTAACAAAAAATCAAAGGGAATAGCCTATGTAAGTTTTGGCTACTATAAAGTTTTCATAATTATGTTTAGTTTTAATTTTTTTTTAATTTGTATTTGAGTTTAGGATAAAATTTACATGAGATATGTAAATTTTAGTGATTTTTGGGGTTAGCATACAAAATGCTTAAGTTAGAAGTAAAATAATCATCTTTCTAGATTTAGAGGAAAAAATGATAATTTTGCTCTAAATTAGTATTTTTCATGTTTTTGGTTGTTAATGATTAATTTCTAACATTTAGAATCACTATTAAGTTTCTCATGATCATGCTTGAGTCTTCATAAGAAAAAAAAATCGAAATAAATTGGTTTTTAACTTATTATCAGTTTAATATGTCCGAGAGTGCCTTTTGTGTTCATTTAAAGAAAAATATAAATGAGAGATGTTTTCGTGGAAAGTGGGCTAGGGAGCTTCTTACACGAGTTATGGAAGATGATAACGCTGAAATAAAACTAAGTGTTGGCATTTTCTACTCAATACACTATACAAAACTTAGTTCAAGATATTTTCTCTAGGTAGAGTGTAGAATTGAAAGAGTCAACTGACTCTTTAGCCTTTCACTTCAAGAACTCTCTAGGCCCTCTTGAACAAATCTGATCATTCAAGTGGGGGTAGAAAACTTAGCTAAGAAGTAAAGCCAAGGTGGCCAAATTCGTGGGCCTTAATCGAATGGGTCTCAATTTAGGTTTTAAGAACTTAATCACTACTAACTACGAACAATTTTAAGAACTTAATCACTAACAACTAGAAATATGAAAACTGAGGTCCATTCGGTTAAGACACTTTAAGACCCACGAATTTGGCTACCTTAGCTTTGTTTCTTAGCTAAGTTTTCCACCCCCACTTAGATGATCATATTTGTTTAAGAGGGCATAGAGGATTTTTGAAGTGAAAAACTAAAGGGCCAACTCACTCTTCCAATTCTACACTTCATTTAGAGAAAATATTTTTGGCTAATTTTTGTATATTGTATTGGGTAGAAAAGATCAAAACTCAAGTTTTATTTTAGCCTTAGCATCTTCCATAACTTGTGTAAGAAGCCCTCCAGCCTACTTTTCATGAAAATCATCTCTCCTTTATACTTTTTTTTATAGAACACAAAAGACATTCTCAGCACATTAAACTGATTGTAACTTAAAAATTAACTAACCTCGATATTCGCATTTCTTATGAAAACTCAAGTGCGATCACAAGGAATTGAGAAATAGTGATTCTAAATGTTAGAATTTAATCACTAACAACTATAAATACGGAAAATACGAACTTGGAACAAAACTACCATGTTACCCTCTATATATGAAAAAATAACTATTTTACCCATAACTTAAGGATTTTGTATTCTAATTCCAAAAACTAGAATTTACATACCTCATATAAATTTTGTGCTAAACTCACATATCAATTTAGAAGAATTTAAAACTAAATACAATCATGAGAACTCTATAGGGGCTGATACTTGCATAGGCTATTCCCCTTGATTTTTTGTTGCAATTATTCCAATTTCAAAACTTATGATCAAATCAAGATTTTTGCCACATGGATCTTTATATCCTAAAAACATGCAAGTCAGCAACACCAAACATTTTAGAAAAAGGATCCGAACTTTTTAACTAAAGAGGCAAATCCTTGAATCATATGATTTAAACTATTTTAAAGCATCTCCAAAAATATTAAAAAAATTCAAATATTATTTCTAACATATTCATAATATATTCCTAAGAATAATTATTTTGAATCATGAAAAAAAGTCATACAAGTAACTAAAACCATATTTGAAAATTTGACTTCCTTTTAGGTTCAAAAACAGATTTTTGTTTCTAACTTGTTTTGATCAACTTTTTAATCCATGATTTTTAAAGTTGTGATCTTCAAACCAAAACATTACATAGTTTACAAAGGTGTTCTAAAATATATCTAAGCTTCAAAATCAAGATCACATGGTTAAAATTCAACAAAAAAAAAAATATAATATAAATGTAGTAAAAAACATCAACACTTTGACCTATTCGAATATCTCTTTGCATAAAATTTCGTATCTTTGAGATTAACATGAAATATATCAAAATTAACATCTAGCATGTATATAATAGGCTTAGGATCCTCCAATAAAATTATCAAAGCCACTGTAATAGGTTTCAACCACAAAAGATTTAAATTTTCTCAAAGTAGAAACTGTTTTTCCTCTTCTAGTTTCTAAATTTCTAGATCTAAGAAAATCTTTCGTCAAAAACTCCAAAATATAAATACTTTCTAATTTATTGCTACGAATAACCTTTACGGGCTTAAACAACATTTTACTGATCAAAGAATCTTCAAATGAATACATAAGATATCCACATAAACAAGACTAAAAAAGGAACAATTTTTATGATTTTTTTTTATGAGAAAACATTTACTAGATATTTGAATCAGGCATGTAAAAGAATCCGGAAAAGCTACTCGAGAATGTCTTTTGTGTTCTATCAAATAAAAGTGTAAATGTGAGATGATTTTCGTGGGAAGTAGGCTGGATGGCTTCTTACACAAGTTATCGAAGATGATAAGTTGGAAATAAATTATCAGTATTGGTTTTTTCTACCCAAAACAATATACAAAAATTAGCCCAAAATATTTTCTCTAAGCAGAGTGTAGAATTAAAAGAGTGAGCTTGTCCTTTAGCCTTTCACTTCAAGAACCCTCTAGGCCCTTTTGAACAAATTTGATTAGCTAGGTGGGAGTGGAAAACTTAGCCAAGAAACAAAGCCAAGATGACCAAACTTGTGGGCCTTAAAGGGCTTTAATCAAATAGGCCTCAATTTCAGGTTTTAAGAGAGTTTGAGTTGCTATCAAATCCAAATCCAACTTCTCTTGATCCAACCAAGTATCCAAGGTTAAAAAGGTTTGATAATGATGTTCTAATATAAATTTGAAGGATTAATAGTATGTGGAAGTAATTTAATCAAGGATTAAACACAATGCTAGAAATTGATTCATTTAGAGTTTGAAGGTAAATTTTAGGATTTGGATAAAACCGTTTAGGATTTCGGTTTCAACCATGATTCTGGGTTCTTAACTGGATTCCAACCATATAGAGTTTTATTAGGGTGTAAATCTTTTTTGGTTTGGCACAATTTGATTAGTGAGATGGAATATTTTTTTGTTTTGGCTTAGATGACATGATCTAACACCTTGATTTTTTCAAATCCATCAAATGTTCCTCATGGTGTCAAGCGTCTAATACTATTCATTACGTGTGGCTAATATCTTACCAAGTATCTAAGTGAAACTTCTCTAACCTAATTTGGACATTTCACAATGTGATTTGAAAACATTACATTTGGTGTGCTTATCGAAATTACTACATTCCAAAAAAGTGAATAATAAACTTTACACTGTAAAATTTTAAATATTCATGCAAATCCAACAGTGAAATTCACGTATCAAAATTCACCATGAAGTGGCCCTAAAAATAAATTTACAAATTTTGAACAAGCGTTTCGTCCGAAAATATGAAACGGGTATTGCGTCATAAAATCCTAAATAATGAACTAAGTCTAATGGTGCAGATCATAGTCTATTTTGACACTTATAACGACCTCAAATAATTAAAATCGCACTTTTGACTCCATAGTGAGTGATAACATTGACTATATTGATAGATTAAAACCTATGTGATTGATCGATTTGTAAAAGCTTTTGAAGTTTTCACAAGATTTCTAAAGACAATAGAAATTTCACCATTGAATTTCTACCAAACTCGGCTTATCCAAGTTCAACTTTAGTTGGCGTTTCTTAAGAAAGGTTCAGATATCCTTTCAATTTATTTTCACAAAGTCAGGAGTCTAGCCGACACCATGGTAGCAGCTGGTTGTCTACCTCCCGTGAGTTTGTTCCTTACCTATTTGTTGGGCTAGGCCTTGATTATAATGCTCTAGTTTCTTTTGTAACTACTCGGCTTGAATCCATTTCTCCTGAAGAGCTTCTCTTGCTTCATGTGCCAATAAATGCCCAAGAATCTCTTCAGGAGAAATGGATTCAAGCCGAGTAATTACAAAAGAAACTAAAGCATTATAATCAGGGCCTAGCCCAACAAATAGATGCTTTTGTTGGTATTTTGCAGTGAAATTTATAGATGCTTTCGTAGGAAATGTACTCATCTCGGGCATTGATAGTTACCAATTTTTACATTACATTTGTCGATGACTTCTCCCGATACACTTGGTTATTTCCCTTAAAATCTATGTCTCAAGCTTTGACACATTTGTTAAATTTGAAAATAATGTTGCACTTCAATTTAACACCAAAATAATACAACTCCAATTAGATTGGTGTGAAGAATTTAGGTCACTTTCAAACTACTTAAGTTCATGTGGAATTACTTATAAAATAACATGTCTTCATACCCACACCCAAAACGGCATCATTGAACGTAAATACCGTCATATAGTTGACATGGCTTAGCACTCCTTGCACATTTCTCTGTCCCACTTCATTTTTGGCCCAATGTATTTTTACATGCAGTTTATTTAATATACATGCTGCCTCCCACCACATTACAAAACACTTCTACATATTTTTTACTTCACAAAGCCCATCTTGATTATTCTTCCTTACTGGTTTTGGCTTTGAGTGTTGGCCTTTAATCCCTCCACACAATCCACATAAGTTTGCCTTCTGTTCTCTATTATGTATTCTTGGACTTAATCCCAATCCACAGAGGATTTATCTACCATCATATCTCCATAAGCCGAATTTTTATCTCAAAAGATGTCTGTTTCAACGACTCCATCTTTCCTTATTTAGGCCTTCCCAAGCCCACACCCTTACCTCAACCCACTCAGGTTATACTCCCTCACATTAAGTCAATCCCATTATCCAATGTTACTTCATCTTCTTTCTCTATCATCAGTCTTCACCAAGATTTCTCTCATCACCATCACAAAGCATGCCTCAACCCTCAGGCACTATCTCAGCAGCATGCACATCCAATGGTTACCCATTCAAGAACAAACTCTCTTTGCCCAAGCAAGTTTCACGATGGCACTACAAAATGGCCCTTACCCCTGAGCTTTTGTCACTGATCTCACCACTGTTATTGAGACTTTAGCTAGCTACACCATTGCTAATTAGTACCCTGAGTGGCGTGATGCCATGGTAAAGGAGTTTCATGCTCTCCTTACCAATCAAACTTAGTCTTTAGTACCTACTTTCCAAGCCTCGAACACCATACTTGTAAATGGGTGTTTCAAACTAAGAGGTTTGCCAACGACTTGATTGAATGCCGTAAAGCCGGTTTAGTTGCCAATGTATTTCTCCAGCAGTTTGGAATCGATTTTGAAGAGACTTTGAGCCTTGTGGTCGAGGTTACAACAGTTCGCACTATGCTTGCAATTATTGTTTTTGAGCACTGGTCTGTTCGATAGTATGACGTGTAGAATACCTTTCAGCATGGGCCACTTTATGAAATAGTTCTAATGTCGCAGCCAGTTGGATTCTCACACCCTCAATACCCCTCTCATGTTTGTAGATTGAACAAAGCAATTTATGGGCTTCGATATCACCCCGTGCATGGTATTCATGCCTAAGTTCTCGACTAATTGATCTCGACTTTGTTATTTCTACAGCAGACCCCCCACTCTTCATCTATAAATCTGCAAGTGTTACCACATTTATATTGATCTATGTTGATGATCTATTGGTTAGGGGCTCCCCTATGCAGTGCATTTATAAGCTTATTTTAGCTATGTGCAGTGACTTTCCCATTACAGACTTGGGTAACTTGCATGATTTTCTCGGTGTTGAAACTATCTACAACTTTAAAGGTCTTCTCCTTACACAACATAAATATATTACAGATTTGCTGCATTGCATAGACATGTAGGGTGCCAGATCTGTTAAGTCTCCCATGTCCACTTCAGACAAGTTGAGTGCCTTCATTGGGTACTTATTCAAAGACCCTACCTTGTATCACAACACTGTCGGCTCCTTACAATATCTCTCATTCACAAGACTGGAACTTGCCTTCGCTGTAGGCAAAGTATGCCAGTTTATACATACCCCTTGAGTGCCTCATTGGCAGGTAGTGAAGAGGATTCTTAGGTATCTCAAACATACCTCCACTATTGGTCTGCAAATTTCACCTTCAACCATTGCATGGTTTGATGTGGATTGGATGGGGTGCCCAGACGATTAGAATTCTACAAGTGGTTACTGCATCTTCATTGGCTCCAACCTTGCTTACGGTCATCCAAGAAACAACCTACAATTGCGAGATCATCAAATGAGGTAGAGTTCAAGGTTGTTGCAAACATTTTAGCTGAAGTGGTCTAGTTTCAACATCTTTGTCGTGATCTTGGGTTAACTCTAAACAGTGCACCTCTCATTTACTATGACAACATGGGAATAACTTATCTTTCATCTTATCCCGTATTTTATGCATGAATCAAATATGTCAAAACCAATCTTCATTTCATACGAAACTAGCTTGCAGACTTGCTTACCAAACCTCTCTCATAAGCTCGTTTTACATCACTCTGTTCAAGTCTTCGTCTTCAAGTTTTGCCACTCGACTTGAGGGGGATGTTAAGAAAAAAGTTGCCCCTACAAATACATTCAGACAACAAACATCACAACAAAAGAATGTGAGTAGCTCCACATAAAAAAACTTTGCAAAGCATGCCCTACACGCATCATGCTTTATTGCTTCTTGAAGGAGAATTAGCAACAAGCCAAAACCTGAAAGGAGTTGGACTTGAAACCCATGGTCCAAACCCGAATAGCACAGGCCCAGACCCGGCTGGAAATGCCGAAATCAGAGAAAATCCGAATCACAAACCACTACGACAAAAGAAAAAATGGACGATTTAGCCTCAATCATACACTAATGGTAGAGACGAAATTGTGCTTCCAGCATAATTTACGAATCATTCTCACGTCAGGGTCACTCTCACATTAATGAATGACCAGACTCCCGTCGTTCTGACAAATCCCCTCACTTAAATGCAAAAATGACATGAACATGCCACATTAATTACCGAACTGGATAAATATGGGGCTGCATTTAATGTTACCCTTCAGAAGGGCTTGACTAAACATTGATAAAAAAATCTGATTCAAGGGATGAGACAAACTGGATCAGATTATCCTTATCTGGGATGACGATCGAATAGTGTCCTAGCTAGTAGATCTTTTTCCTCAGACTGTCTACCAGGAAAAGCACAAATAACTACCTATAAATAAGACTTGATAAAATCCGAAAGGTACGTTCTGTTATATCCCTTACAAAATCTTATGATTCACATTCCATATACTAATTTAAACATCGGAGTGGTTTCGAACCCCGACCATCATTCTCTCTGTGTTTGCAGGTTCCGGTCGATTGGGAGCTCGAAAGGTTGAACTGCAGAATACATCCTTAACAGTGGCGCCGTCTGTGGGATTTGATTAGAAGCATACTTTTTGCACATCAACCATACCGCAACTCCAGACGACTGAGCACGAGTAACACTTAGATTCAGCCATGGAGAAGAAACTAGAAGCATTGGAAGAAATCATGAGAAAGCTGAGGGAGGAGAATGCTGCCCTTTGACAATCCCATGAAGAAATACTGGCCCGCGGCGAGGTTAATCTCGATGAGAATGTAAGCTCTCGACATCATGACGAAAATGACGCATCTGAAGAAGAACGATGCCGGATGCACACTGAGTTAAAAGAACTAGGAGACAAATATGCTGAAATGGCTAAATTAATCAACCCAACCGAGGGGCATGGATCATCGCGACGAAGCATGGAAACACCCTACAGTTCGGGTGTCATGGCCGTCCCTCACCCGTCAAGATTCAAAGTCCCACAAGTAGAGCTATACGATGGGTCTCAGGATCCTATGGAGCACCTAGAGGCCTTCAAAGCGCATGTTAGTCTGCATAACGATCCCGACGAAGTAGCGTGTCGAGCATTCCCTCTAAGACTGAAGGGAACGGCTCGGACATGGTTCAGAACTATTCTTCCAGGGTCAATCGACAGCTTCGAAACATTAGCCCGACTCTTCACCACCCAATTCATGGCCAGTAGGAAAAGGAGGCACCCTGCAGCATACCTCCTGACCGTCAAACAAGGAGAGAAAGAAAACCTAAAAGGATACCTGACTTGGTTCAACAAAAAAAGAATGACGACCGACGACCAAGATGAGAAGATCACGTTGGCAGCTCTCTTGGGCGGCATATGGTCCAGGAGTCCTTTTATGGCAGAAATAGCCCGTAAGACTCCTACAACTTTGAATGGGTTCATGAATCAAGCCGATGGATTCATTAACGCCGAAGACACACTCGAGGCCTTGATAGCCCCACGACGTAGAAAACTCCGATAGTATGACTAAACGACGACCAATACCAGAGAAAACTCTAGCCAACATCGAATCAGGAGGAAGTTACCAGACGAAACAAAGAGGAGAGGTCCCCCACGAGAATACAGACTTTCACCGTGGCCCCAATCCAACCTGGCGATTGAAAATTAGAATAAATCTGAATCAAGACGAGAGTCAATTTGAAGGAAAAGAGGAAACATGTACTGCGAATATCATAAGACAACCGGACACAATACAAAAGATTGCCAGGCCCTAAAGAATAGGCAAAACGATGAGCAGTTAACCAGTCGATAGGAAAAGACCCGATCAAGGTCCCCCCCGCCCCCCAATCGAGAGCAAGAGTCAACCTGACACAAAAGCGAGCTCACATCTGGCCACCTGCCCGGTGAGATCAGAACCATCATCAGAGGACCATCTAGAGGAGGATCTACTTCTTCCTTTCAAAGGGAGCACTTTTGAAAAGCTAGGTATGAGGAAGTTTATACTTTGGGAAAAACACTAGGACAAGGAAACCAAATCCCTAAAGGAGCGTCAATCATTTCAACGAACAGGATGAGAAGGGCATCATCTTTCCACACGATGATGCGTTGGTAGTATCCATGTTAGTAGCTAATTTCACGGTCAAAAGGATACTGGTTGACAATGGAAGCTCGGCTGATATCTTGTTTTGGGAAGCCTTTATACAAATGGGAATTGATCGCAACCAATTTCCACACATCTAAGCCCCCCTTAAAGGATTTACAGGTGAAGCAGTACATCCTGACGGTATCATAACACTTCTAATTTTGATAGGTTCCGCGCCCAGAACTGTGTCAATCATGACCGAATTCCTAGTAGTGAAAGCCCATTCCTCTTACAATGCCATCTTAGGGAGACCAATCCTGAATAATTTGAAAGCAGTCACTTCCACTTACCACCTCAAGATCAAGTTTTCGATCGACAAAGGAGTGGGCGAAGTCAGAGGAGAGCAAGTCATATCCAGGGAATGCTATGCAAGAGAATTGAAATACAAAATCAATTTCGTAGCTACGATCTCCCTAGGGCCTGAGAATGCTGAGCTCCCGCCAGCTCCTCCCCGAGCAGTCTGGGATGATGAAGTCAAGGATGAAGGAACCTTACGTCAAGCAGAGGCCAATGAACCTCTGGAATTGATCTCAGTCGATCAAAATAACCCAGATCGAACTGTGCAAATGGGAACCATAATAGACCCTAGAATAAACGCGGAGCTCAAAAACCTCCTCATCGAGCACAAAGACATATTCGCTTGGACGCACACTGGTATGCCAGGAATCAACAGGTCAATAATAGAGCACTAACTATGCGTCAACCCAACGACTCGGAAAAATAAACAAAAACAGAGAAGCTTTTGTGCCTAGAAATACGCCGCCATAGTAGAGGAGGTCGACAAACTTTTAACTACGGGACTCATTCGAGAAGTTCATTATCCAGAATGATTGTCCAATGTTATACTGGTGAAAAAAAGGAGCAAAAATGGCGAATGTGCATGGACTTTACCGATTTAAATAAAACTTGCCCGAATGATAGCTTCCATTTGCCACGCATCGATCTCATTGTGGATTCAACTGCTAGACACTCCCTCCTTAGCTTCATGGATGCATCTTCAGGTTACAATCAAATCAAGATGAGCCCAGACGATGAGGAAAAAAAGGGCATTCATCACGGACCGATGACTCTATTGTTACACCGCCATACCCTTTGGACTCAAGAATGTAGGGGCGACCTATTAACGGCTAGTCAATCGCATGTTCAAAAATCAAATTGGAAGGAACATTGAGGTTTACATCGACGACCTCCTAGTCAAGAGCCGAAACCTTAAAAACCATTTGGTAGACCTAAGGGAAGCTTTCTCAATTTTGCAGCACTACCAGATGAAACTCAATCCCGCCAAATGCACCTTTGGAGCCGAATCCGGGAAATTTTTAGGCTACATGGTCAACGAGCGAGGAATCGAAGCCAACCTCGAAAAAATACAGGCTATCCTTGGGATGGTTTCCCCTCGAAATTTATAGGAAGTCTAACGATTGGCCGGTCGAGTCGCCGCCCTCAGTCGGTTCATAGCAAGATCAATGGATCGATGCCTCCCATTCTTTCAAGTCCTCCGAAAAGCACATGACTGGGACACATCGTGTGAACGAGCGTTCGAACAATTGAAAGACTACCTAACCTGCCCTCCTCTACTTAGCCGACTGCTCTTGGAGATGATGGTGTCCTTTACTGGGACACATCGTCTACTATGTTAGCAGGGCTTTTCAGGGTGCAGATGCCAGGTACCCTTGAACAAAGATGGTGGTGTTTATTCTGCTGATAGCGTCATGCCGACTATGCCTTTCCTTCCAAGCTCACACCATCAAAGTGATGACCAATCAACCCCTCGAAACTATTCTTCAGAAGCCCGATACCTCTCGTAGATTGGCCAAATGGGCTATCGAGCTAAACGAGTTTGATCTAACATTCCAATCGATAACAGCAATAAAAACACAAGCTTTGATGGATTTCATAGCAGAATACACGGGATTTCCAGAAGAGATCCCCAATAAACCTTAACAACAACCATGGTAGTTGTACGTCGATGGATCGTCATGCCAAACCGAGAGTGGGGCAGGGGTACATATCACCACTAATCAGGGGTCCAAGTATAACTACGTTATAGGCTTGACCTTCAGGGTAACCAACAACGAACCAAAATATGAGACACTCATAGTTGGGATGACAAACGCCCGAATCCTTGGAGCGACAGACCTAGAAGCCCGAATCGACTCCTAGATAGTAGTAAGCTAGGTACTCGGTCAATACATCACAAAGAGCGAAAAACTGAAAAAATATCTAGAGCTGGTATGCACCGAAAGAGATCGATTTAGATACTTCCATCTACAGCAGATCCTGAGGGAAGAAAATCATTTGGCAGATCGGTTAGCAAAATAGCATCGGGAAAGGATGAGCACCTAGCTCCAGAGAACATTGAGATCTAGATAATAGACACACCCTCCATTAGCAACGAAGTCAGAACTATAATAGTCGCAGTCCCCGATTGGGCAACTGACATTGTCAAATACCTCAGGACAAACACGTTACCATCTGAATCGGATTAAGCACGCAAAATTAGAAACAGATCGTTTAGGTTCACTCTAATTGAATGAGTGTTATACCAATAGGGTTTCTCCAAGCCTTTACTTAGATGCGTGATGAGAGAGGAAGGACAATATATACTTGCCGAAATTCATGAAGGAATTTGCAGGGCTCACACGAGAGGAAAAACACTAGCTGCCCGTGTAACTCGCGCGGGGTATTACTGGCCATGTTCACTCAAAGAAGCAAAGGAGTTTGTCAAAAAATGCCCAAAATGTCAAGAGCACAGCCTAATATCACATTCCCCGTCAGAAGAACTCACTTCAATAACATCTCCCTGGCCCTTTGCTCAATGGGGACTAGATCTAATAGGACCATTTCCAGTCGGGAGGGGCGGAATCAAGTTCATCATGGTAGCAGTAGACTATTTTACAAAATGGGTAGAAGTCGAAGCCCTCACCAGCATCACCTCAGTCATCACAAAATTCTTATGGAAATCCATTGTTTGTCGATTCGAAATACCTCAAAGTTTCATATCCGACAATGGATGACAGTTCGATTGCAATCATTACCGAGAGTGGTACTCCGAGCTAACAATCAAAGTAAAGTACTCATCGCCTGGCCACCCACAAGCTAATGGATAAGCTGAATTGACCAACAAAACAATTATTTCCATACTGAAAAAAAGACTCGGAACGCACAAAGGGGCGTGGGCTGATGAACTACCTGGTATCCTTTGGGCCTATCGCACGACAGTCCGAACTCCCACGAGCGAAACACCGTTTGCCCTTACCTATGATTGCGAATCAGTAATTCTCGTCGAGGTCGGGATACCTACACTGCGTGTTCAGCACTATGATATGGCTGCTAATAATGCCAAAATGACGGAACGATTGGAATTATTAGAGGAAAGGAGAGAAGAAGCCTTCACCCAAATTGCTAACAAACGCAAGTCAGAACAATACTTCAATAGAAGAGTAAAATTGCGCAACTTCAGGATCGGAGACTTGGTACTAAGACAAATAGGCGTTACAACACCAGCACAGGGGAAACTGGGACCAAAGTGGGAAGAGCCTTATGTGGTAACAACAACCAATAGGCCTGGATCTTATCGACTCAAAGATAGCCCTGGGAACAACCTACGACATCCCTGAAATAGTGAGCAACTCAAGAGGTATTATGTATAACACTTCCAGATGTATTTCCCTTTTTAAAATTTTAAAATTCAAACGTTATTAGTCTCCAATGCATTTCGAGTTATACATTTCGAGTTATACGCAACAAGTCGATCAAATCCCGCGAGGTTAGTCCACCCACCCACGCAAAGTTGATCAAATCTCGCGGGATCGGTCCACCCACCCACGCGAAGTTGATCAAATCCCACGGGGTCGGTCCATCCACCCACGCGAAGTCGATAAAATCCTGCGGGGTCGGTCCACCCACCCAAGCAAAGTTGATCAAATCCCGCGAGGTCAGTATACCAACCCAAGCGAAGTCGATCGAGTCCCATGGGGTTGGTCAACCTACCCACGCGAAGTAACAATCGAATCCTGACATTAAACACATAAATTATTCTTCAAAATTCCCGGTTAAGTTTACACTTAAACAAAAATTCACAGGTTATAGCACAACAGAGCAGATGTGGAATTAAGGAACCGAACTAGCAATCATAGAGTATATAAAGAGAAACCAAAGTTAGGAATTTTATATATCTCGAAGCATCAGTTACAAAAAAAAAAAAGTCAGGTCTCAGGAGGTGGAGGAGGATTCAGATCATCAAAAGGAGGATAACCATGCTTCCTGATCTTCTTTAAAAACTTTTTTGCAACCCGATCCGGACGAAGATATTTCGGACTTATATTATTAGGGTTGAGCTGGGGGTCCACCAAAAGTTGGGATCCTATCCGATGCAAACCCTCGGCATAACCATACTCCCAGGCCGAGTTGCAACTACCACTCGAGATATTTGATGCTCGAGATCAGCTATCCTCCTATGGGTATCGTCCAAAGCATTACGAGCTCCCCTAGCTCGGTATCTTGAGCAGCCCAAATACGTTCTAACCTAGCCCACTCCTCCTTTAAAGCCTTCCTGGCACGCTCCGAGCTAGCTAATTCTTCTTCTCGAGCTGCACGAGCATGCTCGGAAACTTCTAGCTCTTCTTCGCTTAAAGAAAGGGTTTGAGCAGAGGCAGCTAATTCCGACGTCCGAGCGGTCAGCTCAGCTTGAAGAAATACTTTCTTGCTCGGTGGCCGATCTACCATCTAGAAGGCGTGTGTTCATTCGATGAGCTATCGCCAAGGAATCCCAAGCCACTTCCAATTCAATTCGAAGGGAAACATTGGCCTTCTCTAGTCTGTTCTTATCAGCCCCCAGCTCTTCGACCGTCTTGATCAGGCTGCTACAAGTTCGCTGAGAAAACTCAAGCTGGTCTTTCGCCTGTTGTAACTTGTAAAGACCAAATTTGCAGACTTTCCCGAGCTCACTATTAAATTCAGTGAGCTCTGCTAGCTCGGAACCCACACCTTGGGATATTTGCTTAGCGACCTGAACGCAAAGGAAAAAGGCTATCAGTTCGACAAAAGAAAAAGACCATGTATAGATCTAATACAATACACGGGCTGCACCTGTGTCAGCAGAGGCTCCAACATTCTAGCCACCCGCTCGGAAGCATCCGCCTTGACCTGCTCAAAACGGGAGGGACCTCTGAAGTCGCCTGACCGATCCGATCCTCCTCGCTCGATTCTGACTTGAAAAATTGCCCAAGCATTGCAACTCGACTTCGAAATCGAAAAGGGGATGGAGGGCGAGTAGGAACTTCCGAACTCGGAAGTGATTGTTGGTTGACATCTTCCTGATCACTTCCAGGATCGGATCCCCCTCACTTTCACCTATACCTCCGGAAGCGTCCGAATGATGCTCAGAAGAAGAAGAGGGGAAAGTGGGCAATTGACTTGCCCTAACGACTTACTCTTCTGACTCTTGGTGGAAGATCTGCTCGAACGGTATAGCACCCAGAGAAAGATTGGCAGCACGATCTAAATCCTCTTGGAAGGCCTAGTCAATGTCCTTTCCATCCGAAGACTCAACCTCTGCCGCATCTATTGCTTCTATTCCAGTTTCAAGAATAATTCTCTTTACCTCAGACCTGATCTGCTCGATTTTCAGAAAACGGAGCCCATCCGAGGAAGTCGGCGAAAAAGCATGCACGGGACTACGAACGGGAGAATTCACAGGAGAGACGTGAACATCATCGTCTTCGATTCGTGGACCATTCCCTTTCTTCTGTTTCTTTGGATGGGCGCCACGGCTAGAAGTTGCGTCACCATGATGACTTTTTGTCCGTCGCTCATTCTGAGCCTCCTGGTCGGAAACCCGTTTGTGAGACAAACGGGGAGGCTTCTCAGGAACATTAAAAAAATTTTGACCTTCGGCATAAGATCGGTCTGGCCGAGTTAGACACTCTTCAATATTCTCCTTAGTTAAAAGAACATCAGACCATAATCGGTCGAGATCTTCTGCCCCCAGGATAAAACAACCTTTACTCTCTCAGTTTTCAGAGCAGTAAGAGTGATGTCATGTGCGTCGGGAAAGGGAGAAAACCCCAGTCCTTCTGAGCAGGGAAGTCACTCCCTTCTCCCTCAGGGAATTTCCAATCCCTGCCCGAAACGAAGAAAAACTTCCGGTGATAATCTTGGGCATTCGAATATCTCTCCTCTATCCGAATCAATCAACACTTAGGCTTTATTTGGAAGCCCGCGACATTTCCATCACGATGGAGGAGCCGATATATCTAGAAAAATTCTCGAGTCGTCAAATCAAGGTTAGGATCGTTCCTCCCAGAGAGAACGATTCGAAACATCATACAAGTGGCCAAAAGAATGCGCCACCCGTTTGACAAAATTTGGGCAGGGGCTAAGCCCAAAAAATGAAGGACTTCTCGAATGGGGCGGATGAAGGGAAGACGAAAACCTTTCGAGAACATCAAGTAGAAAGGGACAACTTTTTGGGCCCTCCCTTTCCGATCACAAGCCCTAACACTATCCCCGAGCACTTCCAGGGAATGCCTTCAGGAAATCTAATGTTTCTTTCTAAATGCATCGACATCAGAGATCTGCATGGAGGATGTCCAACCATTGCCCGTAAAGAAAGAACAAGGATCAGAGGAAGCTATGGAAACAGGAGTTCGGAAAAGTGCAAGAAAAAGTTGAGGGGCAACAAAAAAAACAACGAGACAGCAAGAACCAAGATTAGGCAAAGGAGGGAGGATAGTAACAAGGTTTCTAGATAATTTATACCTAGAAATCAAATTAAAAGCGCGCGGGCAACGAAGCGATATCGATGCCATATCACCTGACGTGACTCATAGGAACAGGGGGCATGTTCGAGGCCAGCCAATCAGAAATAAGAGGCGTGCGCCGAAATGACAGATTAGGTAATAATGATCTAACACGTGCATATCACGAGCTAATAATTGTTTGACAGCACAACGAGAAACGTCAGGAACAGTTTGGAAGTCGAAGCAACGGGATGATTAAAATCTAAAAGGTATTGAATACTTGACACGAAATATGAACTGCTGTGATCCAGCATTAATAGTTTGGAAATTGAATCGTCCCCATAAGCCCAACCGGTAAGGGGAACGACATGCCAACTGGCATAACCCCATATTTATTTGACCAAATCTTTCCGCTCAGACAAGGGAACACGGGAACGACCCCTCGGCGCTAAGACGGAACATGAACAAGAAAGAGATGAACGCTATCTCTGAAATTTTTTAGAATCTCCATCGAAGTGCTTTTGATAAAAATTTACGGGGTACTGAAAGGAGAATTAGCAACAAGCCAAAGCTCGAAAGGAGTTGGACTCGAAGCCCATGGTCCAATCCCGAATAGCACAGGCCCAGACCCGGCTGGAGATGCCAAAATCAAAGAAAATTCGAATCACAAACCACTACGACAAAAGAAGAAATGGACGATGTAGCCTCGATCATATGCTAATGGAAGATACGGAAATTGTTGGATCCCTCTCACGTCAGAGTCACTCTCGCATTAATGAATGACTAGACTCCTGTCATTCTGACAGATCCCCTTACTTAAATGCAAAAATAACATGAACATGCCACAGTAATTACCAAACTGGATAAAAATGGGACCGCATTTAATGTTCCATTCAGAAGGGCTTGACTAAACATTGATCGAAAAAATCTGTTTCAAAGGATGGGACAGACTGGATCAGATTATCCTTCTCTGGGATAACGATTGAATAGTGGGGATCCCGGCTAGAAGATCTTTTTCCTCAGACCGCCTCCCAGGAAAAGCACAGGTAAACTACCTATAAATAAGATTTGATAAAATCCAAAAAATGTACGTTCTGTCATATCTTTTACAAAATCTTATGATTCACATTCCATATATTAACTTAAACATTGAAGCGGTCTCGAATCCCGACCATCTTTCTTTCTGTATTTGCAGATTCTGACGATTGGGAGCTTGAAAGGTTGAACCGCAGAATATGTCTTTAACAGTTTCTATAAAAACCAACCGTATCATTAGAAGATTCTCTATTATTTGTAGCTTAAAATCTATAAAAGAAGGACCTCTTGTAATTACATTTTATATCTATGAAAATCGCACAAGTCTGTACTGCACCAGAAAGTAGAGTGACGTTGCACTAGTGTACTTTTTCTCGAGTGCGTGGGAAAATAAACATGCTATTTATAGGAAAACAAACCCTAGGTATGTTGGACAAGTTATATACGTGCATGGGATAGTAAGTCTGATCTGTGAAGTGTAAACCTATCAATAGGTAGTGTTTGTCGATAACGGAGAAGAGATACGTATGTGCATGGGACACTAAGGTTGTGCGTGGGTCGAATGTTTTATAACTACTTCTGGGTCTCTACTCACATTTCAAAATAGCCTGACTCGATCCAATTTTATCAGGCCTGATACCAAATAAAATAACTTTCACTTAGTCTTAATTGCCATGTAATCATATATCTTAGAATGATTTTGGATCCAGATTTATCTTATTTAATATAATTTTTAATTAAAAAAGAATTATATTTACGATATAAAAGACTCTACACAAATAATATATAATAATTTAATTTATAAGAGAGCTGAATTGTCTAATTAATTATCTCCCCAAGTGAAAAATAGAAACACACCAAGTAACAATGAATGGAACATCCATTTTCTTCACTAATTGAGTCATGCCAAATATAAAACCAAACTGAAATGTTTACTCTCTCCAAAAGCTAAAAATTCTTGAAAATACAAAAATTTAGTGACTGATTGAAGTGGTAAGCAGGATTAGTGGAACCACATGCACGCTTGGGGATGATTAAAAAAAAAAACTAATCTAGTATATAGATAAATATAATTTTTCTCATATCTTTAATATTTTTTACTGAATTAACCTCCCAATGCTAAGGCATTCAAAATTTTTATTGAAATTATTTTCTCAATTTTCAATACTTATATAATTTCATTTTAATATTTCACTTCATTGACACTTAAATCTCCAATACTCAATATTGAAAATCTTATAAGATAATTTATAAATATATATTTTTTGTTTACAATTTTATGACATATAATTATTATTTTTATATAGTCATATATAAAAAATACATATTATTTATATTTATATATATCATATACTTTGTCAATCCTCCCTCTAAAATACACTTTGTCGTGCATGCAAAACTTATAGAAGCCATACGTGACAAAATTTTGTATGGATGCAAATGAATTATCATCAATCAAATCGCGACAAAGGACTTTATGCATTCTCTCTTCTCTCAGGTCAGAGCGATGAAATAAATATTGGAACACATTATGGCAGAGATAAAAAAAAAAAAGGTGCAAATAATAAGGTGGAAAATGATGAAGCTGTCTTTGTTGCTAATAAATTTGGTGCTGAATGCAGGAATGGGAGTTTATAGCTCTAATTACTTTAGAAGGGATGAGTTCCCACCTGCTTTTGTTTTTGGTTCAGGAACCTCAGCTTATCAGGTCTGTTAGTTAATCTCTGTCTTTTCGCAATTCATGGCTTCCAATGGACATCTTTTTGTTGGGTGCATGTAAATTAGTCTGGTTCTGTTTGTTCTGAGCTAAATCCATGATTAGAAGAATATAACAATAAAAGGATAAAATTTATTATGTTGATGAATGATTTATGCATGCATGTCTCATGTTTGAAAGGTGGAGGGAGCAGCAAGCCAAGATGGGAGGACTCCCAGCATTTGGGATACCTATGCACATGCCGGTACTCGTTCTATTATTATTATTTTTTTTAAAAAAAAAATTAGTAATAATAATTTTAATTTATTTTTGCGAAGACGAGTTTTTTTTTTTTATATAGAAATATTCAACCAGGATACAACCAAAATACATCTCATGACAATAAACAAAAGTATTTCCCCCACCCGCACCGCTTTCGGCGGCAATTCCATTGCATCCAGCGGCAGTTCCTTTGTTCGCAATTCATTGCGAACACCCATTTTCCGTTTTCTAAAACGGCATCCTCTTCGTAGGATTATGGGTGGTGACTAAGAAATTAGTCCCAAATCCCATTTCCATTTTCTTTTTTTTCTACCTCTTCATATTGTTGTTTATTGTTTTGGGGTGTTTGTTGGGAATCTCATCCCCTCTTCTTATATCATCTTTTTTAGTTTAATGAAATAAACTTGTTTGAAAAAAAAAAAAAGTACTGCATGGTTGGAAACCGGACAAACAGTACCTCCAATTCCATACATTATTACGGAATAAACAAAAACTATGTAACACAGCTCTTTACATAGTATATATAATTTGAAATCTGTAAATTATGCAATAATGTATATAGTTTCTGGTTGAAAAGCAAATCAATTTTCATAGTATGTTCGAAATCATTTTGCATATTCTCTATGGACTTATAAACTTAGTAGGCCTATTATCCCCTGAGACTGGTAATCCATCTTTTTATTTGTTAAAGCCTAAACATGAACTAACATTACCCCAACTGTCTGCACTGTGGGCATTGGAAATAGTATAAAAGAAAAATCATCAATATGCTCAAAGATAACAATTTGGTAGACTGATGATTGTGATTTTCCTTCTCAAACTTACAGGGAGAGCACATGGTGCCACTGGAGATGTAGCATGTGATGGTTATCACAAGTATAAGGTTTATTCTACATGTTTCAATTGAAGATCCTTTAATATATAGGAATGATTCATGGTTTTTTTTGTTCTTTAATAGGAATGCAATATCATGGATTCTTTCTGAGGTCAATTAATCATGCCTTCAATGTCATAGAGAAAAGAAAATTTTCCTTTCATGTTTGTACAACCGTAGCTGAACCAACAACATCTTCAATCTCTTTTTTTTTTTTTTTTTCTGGAGTTCAGTCACTTGTAATCAGGTTCCTGTATCTATTGCAGGAAGATGTGCAGCTCATGGTGGACACAGGCCTAGATGCCTATAGATTTTCCATCTCATGGTCAAGACTTATTCCAAGTATGATCACCAAACTATGATGTGCTATTAAATAAGATCCATCATACTCCTAGTAATTGTTTTTTGATTATATATTTATACAAAAATGTTTGTGGTATCCTTTCAGATGGAAGAGGACCTGTCAATCCAAAGGGCTTGCGGTATTACAACAATCTCATCAATGAACTAGTTAGCCATGGTTAAAGCCAAATTTCCTTTATAATGAAGTTAAAATCTTGTTGCTCAGTGTTCCCAAATTTCTAACTTAACCATACCTTAGGATTTTTTTGTTATGTATCCAAAACATTGCTTTTCCTCTTTGATTGTGCAGGAATTCAACCACATGTTACATTACACAATTATGATCTTCCTCAAGCACTTGAAGACGAGTATGGAGGATGGGTTAGTCGAGAGATTGTGTAATGCTCTTAAATTTTGCTCTTTTAAAATTTTCTTTTGTGCTTCAGATATATTCTCTCGCCAAGTATGGCATAGGAATCAATACTATCAAATGATCTATATCTGGATGCAGAATAGACTTTACTTTTTATGCGGAGGTGTGCTTCCGAGAGTTTGGAGATAGGATTTTTTATTGGAGCACCGTTAACGAGCCGAATGTGTATGTTCTGGGAGGTTATGACCAGGGATTTACACCTCCTCAGCGATGTTCTCCTCCATTTGGGGTGTTTTCCTGCTCCAAGGGAAATTCTTCATCTGAGCCATACACAGCTGGCCATAATATCTTGTTGGCACATGCTTCAGCTGCAAGATTGTACATGACAAAGTATAAGGTATCTATCTAAAGCTTTCCATAAGAGGAGTTTCAATATATGATATGTCAATTACTCAATAAACAGTGTCCATATATTTTACTTTCATGAAACTAAAATTGGGTTTGTCACATAAGACATGTACTTTGATGCAGAACAAACAACATGGATTCATAGGGCTCAGCATCTTTGCTTGGTGGCTAGTTCCTCTGACAGATACAAAAGAAGATGCAATTGCGACTCAACGAGCCATTGATTTCCATATAGGCTGGTAATCTATTTAAACCTTTCTTTTTCCTCATCTCATTTGTTGTTTATATAATGGGCCTCTCTATGCCATGCTTTATTGAATTTCATTTTATGTGGGTCAAAAACTAGTAAGAGTTGGGGCAATGGAGGGATTCCTCTAGTCAAAAGTTTTATGTTGTTTTTGGGACTTTTTAAAGCCTTAGACTGTAGTGCACCTGATTTATGTTGCAGGTTTCTAGATCCTTTGGTGTTTGGAGACTATCCAACTACAATGAAGCAAAATGTGGGTTCTAGACTTCCAGCCTTCACAAATCTTGAATCCAAACTGGTAAAGGGTTCATTTGACTTCATAGGGATAATACATTACAACAACATGTTTGTCAGAGACAGATCCGACAGCCTGAAAATGGAATATAGAGACTACAACTTGGATGCTGCAATAGAACTAATCCGTAAGTCTCTTCCCTTATCATTACAAATGGACTATTTTCAGTTTACAATTGGTCAAATTCACCGAGTCAGTTTCACTCACTGATTTAATATTCTCTATTTCCACATAGTGGCACATTAATTCTGTATTGATTTGCCTTGATACATGTGTTTAGATCAATTAATTAAGATTCTGCCAATGTACTCAAACAAGTGATCCAGGCGTTTTCTGATAAATATGATTGCTGTATTTCCATATGCATCTTACAAAAGATGAACTGAAAAAACTTCTCCTCTGGTTATGTCAGAAATTCAGAGCAATGCCTCGGCATTTGAGGTGAGAACTGAAGGATAAAACATGGAGTATTAATTTTCAGCCTGAAGGTAGGATTGTGTTGGTTTAAATTGTTTACACTTCACTAACCAGCTTTATTTTTTACCAAGTGGCCTATTGCACCCTGGGGTCTGCGAGGAGTGCTGGAGTATGTCAAGCAAGTTTATGGCAACCCTCCTATTTACATTTATGAGAATGGTCTCTCTCTCTCTCTCTCTCTCTCTCTCTCTCTCTCTCTCACACACACACACACACACACACACGCACACACATACAGAGTAGGGTAGTTTCTCCTTGTTGAGAACTGTTTTTGTTTTCTTCTCTTCTTCCTTTCTGGAGTGGGCATTGTGTTTGGCCAAAAAGTCTCCCATACACTAATTTTACTACAATCATGAAATGATTTTCGCATTTTATGAAATTTTATGATGATTCCTATACGAACCAAACTTAATGCAAACCTTCACCCTAGGACAGCTAAAGCATTTTCCCCCGACCCCTCCCCCTGTGTGCATGAATGGTATTAACAGAACAATAATGTTGAACAAAAAGTTGATATATTTTGTAATCATGCCAATTTGTATGGTCTCTTATTTGGCCATCATGTGTTGAGCATGGGATAGTGTCACAGTGATTGATCTCTATGGCCACATGTTACCTACCTCTAGAATAGCTGCGGTTTGCAGGAAATTATCAAGAATTACTCAACTATCTTATAATTAGTTTTCCCATTGTGAACTACACTATAAGAATTATTGGTGCAGCTTTTGGTGGGTTGGTTAAGATTGTAACACCCATTATGCATTGTCTTTTCATCATGTATCATGCATGACTTATTGGCTGAAGCTGGGATGGCATCTCATGTTAGGTCAGCGCATGAAACGAAATTCAACATTGGATGATATATCAAGGGTGAAATATATGCATGGATACATTGGAGGTGTGCTTGATGCATTGAGGTATGGATTCCCTATCCAACTACCACTGGATAAAATTATTACTTGATGCATTTCATAAAGAACTTTCATAAGATGTTAAACTTCTAGATTCAATATTGAGGACTAAAAAAATGAAACTCTGTCCCTAGGCACATATTGCTATCTCAATCCATCCACTTGTGACAAGGAAGTAAGGCTTTTTAGGATGCAGAGCACCGTGGTAGTCACAATAAAAATAAGATCTTTCATTATTTGCACTACCCATATATGCACACACACACACACCCACTCTTTTCTAATGAATACACACAGACATAGAAATTTCCTCAAAGAGAAGTAAGAGAAGTGCAAGACTTGATCACAATTCTTCTGCAATGACTGGATGCGCCCTTAATTAGATTGGACTCAAATCAATGCATCATAGTTATTCGAAATCTCTACTTTATAAGTTAAAACTGCATAAATAATTGAAAAAGAGCACACATTGAGGTTATTTATGCTTCTTACACTTGAAATAGAACCATCTGTTGTCTCATTGTCGGTCTACACTTGGTTTAATCAAATTTTTTATTGGATATGATATATTTTTATACATTTTTGTACATTATGTAATTCTTTCCTCTTTTCCTTCCCATCATTGCATTCATAAAATTCTGGAAGAAATGGATCAAACACAAGAGGGTATTTTGCATGGGCTTTCATGGATGTGTTCGAGTTGTTGGATGGCTTTGGGTCAAGTTATGGCTTGTACTATGTAGATTTGGATGATCCGGATCTGAAAAGATACCCCAAGCTATCTGCAAAATGGTACTCACAGTTTCTGAAGGGAGAAAGCATCAGCCTAGATGGAGTAATTGAACTTAAGAAGAATCTATCAACTCCTTCTCATGCTCACTTTCAGTAATATCTAATATGGTACACTGGTAGTGGTGTTGGGTGCAAATGCTCGTATCAGTTGTGTACTTGTCTTGCTTATGAGGGAACCTACAAATGTCCACGTTAAGATTATTAAACAATTATTTGACAGATGGGCAGAATGTTATTCTTCCTTCTCATATCTTCTGTTTCAGTAAGCAAACATTCACATGTATGTAGAACATGATAGAAAGATTATTCAAGAGATATGTCCTTTTTCTTCTGTTTTTGTTGTGGGGAAGGGGTGGAGGTTTGTGAATCAATGACAATCACCTGCATCACTTTTGGGAGCTATAGGCCCCGATTGGATAGTGAGAAGAAAATAGAAGAGACGGTTTTAGATGAAAGTTGAATATGATAGTATTCAAATATTATTTTTTAATATTATTATTATTTTGAGATTTGAAGAAATTGATATGTTTATTACATTACATATAACAATCTGCAAACATTGTAATGATATGATTTTGAGATCTGCAAAAACTGGGTCATAGTCTCTTCCAAATATGTGTGAATCGACGAGTTCAAAAACACCTCCACAATTTCTTTTCAAGAAACTCTTTTCTTTTTTTTTTTTTCTAAGTCGACTGAAGGCAACTTTTTGTGTGTTCTACAATGCTTAAATAGGCTCAGAATTTCAATGAATTGCCATCTATTTCATAAAGGGGATCCACATCATTATTCACCAGTTGACAAAACTGAAAGAGAATTACAGCATCTGATTCTAACACGGCGAATCCCACAAAGTGAATGCAATGCAGCCACCCATACGAAGTTAAATGAACAAATTCCGGGAAAGAAACTAAAGTTCTAGCACCACTAGAATGCCAAGAGATTTACAGGATCTATGCTTACAAGACAGAATAAGTTCTCAAGAAATGTACAAAAAAAATGGGCAATGCTTGGGAATACCCACAGTTAAGGTCCCATCATAGTTTAGATTGAGTTCGTTTGGGAGTTTCAAAGGGATAAATTGGTTTACAAACTTGTGCAACTACAGTAGGGGAGCACAACCTCTACGACCGGTGACTACGCCATACACCGCTAGACCTGCTAACAGAATCAGAGTCTGCAGCAGTTTGATCAAATGATCCCCATACTGAGTCCCTGTCTGATACCAATGGTGGGAAATGAGACAATTGCTCTCTCTCCCGTGCATCATATCGATTTGGCAAAAGATTTTCTGCTTCATGAAAGTTTGGTACTGAAGGAGGTTGCGGAACGATATGAAAACTGCCACTGCGATCGGGTTGTATGTGGGCAGGCACCATTAGAGGCAAACCCCCCAGACTCTCGATTCTCCTCACCACAGGAGTGCTAGGTGAGGGAATGGCCGGCGAATTGCTAGGTCGTTGCTGAAGATGGAAGGCATGGGAAATATGGATCACTTCATGGGTTTGAGCATTGGCTCCTGGAAAATGAGGAACACCTGTGGAGACAAATGAGTTTCCCGCTCCAGGACCTGACCTACAAAGATATAGGCATAGAATATTTAGAGTACAGCTCATAATAATACAAAATAAATAAATAATAAAAACAAATACGGCTTCTTTTTTTTTTTTCAGTAACGATCTGGAATTTCACTCTTAACAATTGTTATGATACAATATGCCTTTTATATCTGTTAGAATAGATTATATATTCTGAGAGAATGACAAAAAAAACATGTACAATTTGCATTGTGGAAATACCCTCCGCCTTGTTAGCAAAGAGAACTTGTTTCTCACAACTATCAGGACTAAAAGTAATAAGTTATGTCACAACAAGTTCATTGAGTTGCAGAGCAATAATGCAAAACTATTCCCTTTTCCATCCCAAACGGAAAAACCCAAGATATCCATTCTTTGAGCTTAATGCCTTCCACCCTAAAAAATAAAAGAAAAAAAGAAAGAAAGAAAGAAGGAAATGAAGAACCTCAGCATAGAAAGCTCACCCATGAGCATAAAGAAGTGGGTATGAATGAAATCTGGACCTTGTAATAGGATCAGAATCACCGTGAGCAGATAACCGGATCACAGGTGGAACAGAAGCTGGATCAGCACCATTGATATGGCTTCCAAATTGGGAGAACGGAGGTGAATGATGGCCCCAACCATGGTATTGGATGCTACTAGCAGGAAAAGTATGGGGATTAAAGATCTCATTGTGTCCAGATAGACCATTCCAGGGATAAATGAAGTTAGGTTCCTCAATGCCATCACTAGATCTCGAGGATGCAGGTGGAATTGGTCCAACGTATGCAACATAAGGATGAGCTAGAGATGTTGTGGCAATGGAGTCGTCAGGCGTGCCATGGTGTTCCTGCAAGTTGTGATCTATGTGGA
This sequence comes from Platycarya strobilacea, assembly GCA_036898215.1. Taxonomy (NCBI): domain Eukaryota; kingdom Viridiplantae; phylum Streptophyta; class Magnoliopsida; order Fagales; family Juglandaceae; genus Platycarya; species Platycarya strobilacea. The sequence goes on along the minus strand of CM072555.1, from coordinate 31,104,267 downwards.
GGAGAAATCACATCCAATGTCTTATAGTAAAAAAGGAAAGTTCATGAATTTTCAATGTGGAAAAACCAATAATAATGGTGGGACACTTACAGCTGGTAGATGGAGATTCCACTTCCCTGAAGATAGCATCAACACATCAGAGACAACGATGAATAAAAACATTGGGAAAGAAGCTGGCCAAGTTTTTAACCATAAAATAGATGGCGTAATTGTTTAGAAAAGTAAATGCTATTCAAATTCCACCCAAAAATCTCCCCAAAAAAAACAGCAGATATTAAATCCAATGAGAATGCTTAGCTCAATATAAAAAAATAGATTAATATAAAAAGCAACATACCAGTAAGAAGCATTATAATGAATTTATTAATAAAATTTATGTTTACCTATAAAAAAAAAGCATTATAATATAGACTTGCAAAAATCTAATACTACTTTTGAAGTGATCTAAATCCGTGTACTTTTTAAGTATAAAAGAATTTTATTGACAAGTAAATAGGTATAGCCCAAGTACAAAAAAAGAATACAAGAGAAAACACCTAAAAACAAGTTAGAAATTAGACAAGGCTAAAAGCAAATCATGAATATTATCTCCATTCAATACAAGAGCCTTAGCCCAAAAATACAAAGTACTAAAGAAAAACTCTCTACGTTCTCCCATCGAGCATTCTCTCTCTTCAAAACATTGTCCGTTTCTTTCCAACCATAAGCACCACATCAAACATGAATATCTTCCATATGGAAACAATGCGATGACTCCCCTTAAAAGCCTTGTCAACAAGCAAAAAGATCCACTTGCTTAGGCATCACCCAAGCAATACCCGTCCTACCAAAAATCTCATCTCACAAAGTCTTAGCCACCTCACAATGAAGAAATAGATGGTCAACAGATTCATCATCTTTCTTACACATAAAACACCAATCCACCAAAAATAATCCACGCTTTCTCAAGTTGTCTGTGGTCAAAATTTTTCCCAACCAGCAGAAAAATACAACCTTACTAGGCACCTTAGATCTCCAAATATATTTTCAAGGGAATTTATATCTCTAAATCCGTATACTTATATGAGAAGATTCAGTGCTTGATTGTACACATTCTATCCTCCCAATCAAAATTCCTACTTTTGCTTTTTAGGCAAGTTATTATTACCATTGCCAACTGCAGCCCCAAATGTTTAACAGAAAGGGATGTACACCAGAGCAAGAAAAGAAGCTCCTTCACATGAGTGATTCACGCTAAAGTGTATTTATAACTTGCATAAACTGCATCATGAATTAAAGAAAAGAATATCAAATATAAAACCACAAAAGGGAGATCTAGCCTTACTCAAAAGATGGAGGAGTTCGCTCTAATTCACCAAATGGACACCATTGAACTCTAAATGGCTGCAAAAGACATTTGAAGAACAAAAATCAGAGATTTGAATGTGGTAAGATGCTTTGAATGTATATGATATGCAAGGAAATGAGTATCGCTCTGCCAATATATTTTTGAACTTCAAAAGAGCTTATCCTTATTTTATCTTGTGGGAGTCCCCAATGGTAAAAGAAGTAAAGATTAAAATGAGTTTATGATAAGCATACAGTACTAACAATAGGTAGGAAGGTGAAAAAAGGAAAAAACGAGTTTCTTTCATACATTTTTCATGCCCTTTATCACTCGTTTCTTTTTGCTACCTTGTCAATTTTGCTTTTTCACCTACTGCATAAAGCCAACACCTCTTTATTTTGTAAGTAATTCCTTTCTTCTGTGGCAGATGTGTGCTAACTGCTAACCTTCTGTCTTTTCTTAATTTTGTGCCAATTATTTTCAAAAGTAAAAATAAAATATATAATTTTTTGATAAATAAAAGTAAAAATAAAATATAATAAAAATTTTTACATTTGGGGGCCTCACATGGGTGGGGGCATTAAGCAACTGCAAGGGCTCCATGTGTTTGACTCTCCATACTTCTTTCGTGTTCTCTCCATACATCATCCTCTTCGATGATGGCCTACATTGTTTAATGGGGAATTCTTTTCTGAGAGAGATTAATTTAAAGTCAGTGTGAAGCATGGCTCTTCCGAAATAGCTTGTGCTAGAGTCTAAACTCGTATAATCTAAACTAAGTCAGTGTGATTAAACAAGCTAAACTCGTATAATCTCGACTCAACTTAGTTTAGGTTCGTGAACAAAATTCGTATAAACTCAATTCGGCATTATTTGAGCTCGTAACAATACTCGTAATATTTCTATATATATATATATACTCTTACATATATTCTTACATATATTATTTTATTGTATAGATTTTATATGTTATATATATATATTATTTTTAATACTTTGTATAAATAATATATTTTGTTACTTTATGTATAAGTAATATATTTTATTACTTTACAATAATAATAATGTATTAAGTTTATAAAGAATTATTGAGTCAAATATTTATAAAGAGTAAGCAATTCGATTAATTACTCGACTTAATTCGGCTCGGTTCACAGGGCTTATTAAGAGTAAAAAAAAAAAAAATCGATAAATAACTCAATTTGGCTCGAACTCATCTTTGATCGGCTCGAACTCAGCTTGACTTAACAAACTCTCAGCTCGACTCGAACTCGAGTTATTTGAGTCCAACTCAACTTGATAATCGAAAAAACTTGATTCGGTTCGAATTGTTTGCAACCCTAGCTATAAGGCTTGATTTTCAATTGGTGACACCAATCGAGGGACTTAACATTTCTCATTTGTTGTTTGCAGATGTCATTTTGACATTTTGTAACATAGACCATAATTAGATTTGCTCTTTAAGGGCACTCTTAGTTTGCTTCGAAGCAATGTCTAGATTAAAGGTGAATCTTTCCAAGTCAAAGTTGGTTCCAGTGGGAAATGTTAGCAATCATTGGAGGTTGGCCCATCTTGGATGCAAGGTCTCCTCATTCCCCATGAAATACCTTGGTCTTTCTTTGGGAGCCTCTTCTAAGGCTAAATCTTTATGGGATGAAGTAATAGAGAAGATTGAACGCGGATAGGTAGGTTGAAAAAGAATATATTTGTCAAAAGGTGGTAGGACCACCCTCATCAAGAGCACGATGTCCAATTCACTAACTCATCTCTTGTCTTTGTTCCCAATTCCAACAAGTGTAGACATCTAAATAGAGCAAGATTGTTTATAGAGCGGGTTGGGGAACGAGTTTAAGTTCCATTTGGTCAAGTGGGATAAGGTATGCTCTCCAATTTCTATTGGCAGGTTGGGAATTAGAAGCATGATGATATTCAATCCGGCTCTTCTTAGGAAATGGTTGTAGCTACATAATACAGAGAGGAAAGGTTCATGGAAGATGGTGAATGATTATAAATATGGGGTCCCGCCCGCGTGGGCCGGGGGGGGGGGGGTGGTGGTGGAATACTAGGGAGGTACAAGAGGCAAATGGAGTGAGATTTTAGAAACACATATGCAGAGGTTCGGAGTGTTTGCTTGACACAATAGAATCATGATGGGTGATAGTTCTAGAATAAAATTCTAGCATCTTAAAAGACACATTCCTACAGTTTTTAGGTTTGCAAGTGATAAGAAGCATCCATGGTGAATCTCATGGAGATGTCCAGTGGCTCAATCCACTGTAATGTGAACTTTACGAGGGTGGCTCATGATTGGGAAGTTGGTATCTTTGCTGATTTTTTCAGAACCTTGTAAGTTATGAGATTGAGCACTCAAGGAACTGATAAATTGTGGTGGATGCCTACTAGAAAAGGGGCCTTTTCCATCTGCTCCTTCTGTAAGACCTAATTACACAACACAATTGCTCTCCATGGAAAAGTATTTGGAGAAATAACTAAAGGCCTTTTTTTTTTTTTTTTGCTTGGACAGCATCTCTTGCAAGATTTGACCATGGATAACTTACGAAATGTCAAGTGATTGTTGTGGACCGGTGTTGTATGTGCAGGAAAAATGGCGAGACTATAGATCATCTTCTACTGCATTGTGAGGTCGCTAGATCGCAATGGGATGATGTCTTTAGAAGATTGGATGTAGCTTGGATTATGCCTGCTACAGTGGTTGAGCTCCTGGCCAACTGGAAGAATTTGGGCGAAATTTCACAGATCACACTTGTGTGGAAGATGGTGCCTATATGCATTCTTTTGTGCCTATGGAAGGAAAAAAATTATCGGACTTTTGAAGTTAAGGAGCAAACATAGGCGGAGATTAGATTGTTCTTTGTGAAAACTTTGTTTCTACGGGAATATGTTGTAGATTGCAATGGTCTAGATTTTAATGATTTTTTTGCTTCTATCTCTTCCTCTTAACTAGGTGTAAACTCTTTTATGCCCCCTTTGTACTTAAGCTATGCCTATTCTCATTAATAAAATATTTTACTTATAATAAAAGTCACCTGCCCCATGAGCTAGAGAGAGATGTACACGTCCAAATCTATATTAAAACAGAAAGATAAATATATGGGGGAAAAGTAATATTAGTTGTGTCTTTGCAAAAATACTACTGAAAATAAAATGTTTCTTCACATTCACTAAAAGAGAAAAATAGTGTTGTCTTTTACCATAGAGTAGTGTTTTCTTTTACCATTTCAAAGTAATGTAGGTCATAAGGATCCTCATCAGGATTCCAGTCATCCACGCCAAACTCTGGAAATGAATGAGTAGAGCCATTTGCATATAACCATTGGCCTTTCTCAACCTTTCGGCAATTTGGGCACTGCATTTCTCCTTTCATATTGAATGCAGAGCCAATGCAGTCTGCAGAACATAATAGAGAAGAATGCGTAACATGTAAATGACACCATATTCTGATATGCGGTTGTCTCGAAAAGGAATTAGTTACACTGATCTCTTACAAGGTTTCAAGAAATGACACCATATTTCCTCCGCATAGATACTAACCATCCTTAAATTGAAAGGTATTATACACCAACCACCATGAAGGCACTAATATCCATACAAAAAGTAATTGCTAGCAGGAAAAACATTAGTCCAAGAGTTGCTGATATATAAATTATTATTTCTCATTTAAAAGTGCATCAGATTTACGCTCACTAACCATTGGTACCACCAGATGTATATGTGTTGGTGCATGTGTCCATGGACATTATATGAGTGAAAATAAAGCCAACCCCTTCCTAGACAATATAAGCATATGATTCATTAATTTTTGAAATAAAATCAAGAATATGCAACATGTATTCATAATTAGTAAAATGGAAAGTTGCATCTCTTTTCAGTTTATTGATGAATATATATTCATCTTTTCCCAAGGGTATATATCATTCATACAGATATTCAAAAGTATTTCTTGATTGGCTAATTCCGATCCAAGAATAGTACTAAAGCGATGAACTAATTGAGCAAACAAAAACTTGTATAATGATGCTATTGTTAGAAAAGGGTGAAATGTAGAGAAAATGATTGTTGACAGAAAAGCAGCAACATTTGAGCTCATCTAATAACTTTACATAACCAGTTGCCATAAAGACAGCAACACACTTTCTCGATAAACTGAAGATGCTACAGCATGTAAAATGTGTAAAGACATACTTGGGAGACATTAAATTAACATGCAACAACAAGGCCCATGCAGTTGGTGATGTCATCAACTCAACATTTCAAAAAGTTGGTAAGTCCAGTTTGTTCTTAGATTTTAAAGTGGGTTCACTGAATTGATTACTCCCTCCCTCGCACACAGAGATCATGAGAAGTTCTTCAGTTACCAGTTAAAAAATATGCATTAATGCCCCGCAACTTCAACCTCCAATGACATGAGGCTCCCAAGTCCCAATCCGATACAGCATGATAATTTAAGTCCCTTTGAACTCAATCCCCTCACGTTTAGTTCCCAACAACCTTAAGAGTTGTGCCACCTCTGCTTTGTAGAGCTTTACATAAACTCGATATAAAGATTGATATAATGAACCTTATGATACAAGGTTAAAAAAGTAGCAAATGATTCTCTGGAACATGAGAATTTGAATGGGAGAAGATTGCTTCAGGAAATTAGTGTGGAAAGAGATTGAAAAAATCTATATAATTGCATCAATTCAATGCATAAATGATGCTAATAGAAGCTTCTTGTGAAAACTATTGGGTAGACTCTTATCTTTTTCTTGCCTTACTAAAGAAAGTAGTATATACAGCTTGGAGGGAGATACTCATCCATTTCAAAGGCCGACTACAAAACATTGTTCATTTTATGTACAAGTTATTGCTTGATGTTTCAACATTTGTATGGTGAAACAGGCCTACTTCCATATTGACAAGAAACTAATGCAGCAATCACTCTAAGCTTGAAAAGGAAAAGAAAAGCAGCATCAAATTACTGTGCCTTACAGAAAGAAACAGTTCCAAAATAAAGAAAAAATTGTTGGCCCATTTCTACTACCACAAATTTCTCCGACTATCAAAGCATGAGATCCTTCATCTCTTCCTAAAATATCCTTCCATGTTCAAAAACATTTTCCCATAGTACAGCGATTTTGTACCATTTATCAAAAGCAAGCATTGAAATATATCTTATATCTCACCTACTGGGCATAAGATTCCTAGGCAATTTGCTCACGGTTTCCTATGCTTTATTTTTTAAAAGATTTTTCCAGCAAGCTAAATTCCCTTAATAACTAAACCAAGGGTCTACATGAAGAAAACTTTGACACCATGAAGGGGTCCTTTGAAAATCCAAGTACACAGCCATGCCCAGAAGGATTCTGTCTGAAGCATTCAAAACGCCACAACCGCAACTCCAAACAGCCCCTAATTCTAAATTTGAAATGACAATACTCTTCATAAATTCAATTCCATTTCTCCAAAAACCCCAGTGTAGTTTATTATACTTCCGTTTTAAGACAAACCTAGAGACCAATTTTGGGCATAAGTTTCAACAATTTCAAACACCGAACAAGTTTTCTCCAACCGACTGAACAAAACAACAAGAACCAAGAAACAAAAAGAAGAAGACAAATGTCGCTTACCCAGATGGAACTCATGCCCACATTGCAGCTTAGCCCTCGATCTGCTCCCATCATCGGACACCAAATCCAAGCAAATCGAGCATGAAACCCCAGAAGCTTTAGGCGCCACAACCCCAGCACCATCACCACCACCACCATCACCATCCATTTGAAGACGACGGTGATGAGCAGTTTGTCGTTCCAAGCCCACCATTTCCTCCACTAACCAAAACCCACAACCTATATTTCTGCCAAAAATCCGAATCTCTCTCTCCCTCCCTCTTTTCTGTTTTTAACTTCTCCCGTACCTGTCGGATTACGTGGGTTGGAATTCGCATTGACTATCTTGGAATCTAATGTGGAATAATTTAACTAACATGCACCGAAAATAATTTAACTTACATCTATTTCAAAAAAATATATATATTACATCTCAAAAAAACAAGCACCGGAAATTGGTCCGGGTTTCTGGGAGAACGACGTCGCTGCTATTCCATCCATCATGTTTATTTGCTACTTGTAGCGGCGACATTTTAGATTGTAACGCTTCCGAGTTCCGAATTGAATCGGAAGGATTAGTTTTAAAGTCAAGAAATACCGCCTCGATAAGTGAAAATAGATTTTCGATTTTTTAGAAGCCTTATTTCTATCCATATTTCTTGGAAATTTTTTGAAATCCATGAATAGAAAAACAAGAAACAATTTACTTCTCGAAGGTTTTTTTTTTTTTTAAATTTCTCATGACATTTTTTTTGATTTCCATGAGTAGAAGATTTAAGTTTAATTTAAGAAAATCATATCGATAGTAATATATTTCCTAGCATCTCAAAATAAAATATTTCCTAGCATCATATCATGTTAACTTAAAAAAAATCATTTGGTTTACAAAAATGAGTTAGTTTTGTAAAATTATATTAAACCTGACGGCTGACAGTAATAGCTAAATTTGTTAAGCGAAAAATATTTTATATAATTTAAGTTAGCATATTTTGAAGTATTAGATAATACATAAATAAATAATATAAACGGGTGTCAATCAACTTTTTATAAAGTTAGCATATTTTCTTATTTTTTTATATAAATAATAAAAAATATTTGAAGTTGTAATCCCCGGAGGACAGCTACAAGTGCTGGTGAATAACAGTGACGTGGAATTTTGACTCATTCTCGGACCAAGAGATTCGCGCAAAGAGGTGAAATCCTGCTTCCTCCAAACGGGAAAAAAAAAATGAAAAACAAAAAAACTACTCATTAAGCCAGTATGCCAATTGTATGTAGCAGAAGGGAAAAGACGAGAAAATGGAAACAAATTGAACATATAATAAACAAAAACTCTATGTACGAGTCACGACGTACTCTTTCAGCGCTCCAACAATGTGTTTGACTGAATCACTTTTTTTAATGTAAAATAACTGTTTTAGCCAATCATATCAATAAAATGCACAAAAAAATACACAAAAGTGACTGAATGTAGCTCATATATAAAAGCCTGCATCAATTTTTTTCCCAAGAGAGATATTGCTCACTCCCTATATATCCTAGAAAATACATACAAAACTAGTGAATAAGGACGCTATGTACAAGTCCTGCAAGTCTTCGGACAAATATCATGGACAGAACATGTGCATTTGACAGAGTACCTTCTTTTTCAAATGAGTAGGTAGCATCTCGACCTTACACAACCAACTTTTCTTCATCCAAATCAGGAACTGCAACATCTTCTCTCATGACACCAGCATAATGATCACCCACATATGCCCCAGCTTGAGCAAAAAGTTCAACCACTGCAGGCAACATCCCATAGTACCTCTTCAAAACATTAACAAGTAACTCACCACGCTGCGCATCTCGAACATGCCACACATACACTGGAGGAATTAAATCATCAACCGTTGCCTTTTGCCATGCATGTTGCCCATCCCTCATCTGGTGTTTAAAAGCTTGGCAATTCCTTACCCTATGACCTTTAGGCCCCACTTGCACCTCTGAACAATATCCACAAGTCTGGACGGCATACTTCTCCATGAGTTTCGATGCTCCTGATCGCATTTTTTCCCATTCTTCCATTCCCTGAACAGATATAGCTGTGCATATATTTGCTAGCACATAAGATGCTTGTAGAAAACAATGGTTAACAACCTATAAGCCTTTTTATGTTGATTAATGTATACTAGAGTAAATACTAATGAGGCCATGGAGACTGATTTGATTAAAAATATTTCAGGATTAATAAGTGAAACAAATTTGAAAACTGGAATAATAGCACGAGACAACAAAGTTGCCATATCAATAGTACATAGACCCTCCCCCATTTTTATGAGTTCTATTGTGATAAAATAAATTGTTGACTTTCTACCAGTAAGGAATGAGTAGTTAAGAAGACAATAAACCTTGTATGTCATCAGAATGCAAGTCCATAAATTTGTCATCGTTATTCAAGTTCCTTTTCTTATCCCAAAACCCATATGTGTTAATATCTTTGCCAGGCGAATCTTCTTTGGGAAACCTCCGCTCAAAATCTATAACTCTGCCAGCAAGACTGTAAATAGGGCATGCCCTTCTCCTTGTAGGGTACTCAGGAATGTCAACACCTGCTTGAACACACAGTTCTAGAAGTGCAGGAATGCGGTCCACTTCAAGACGCTCATTATGTGAAACTGCTCTACCAGTCCGGTCGTATAGATGAAATGATTCTAACGGGGGCAAAACCTGCCCAATGCCCCCCTTTTCCCATGTGTGCTCTTTGTTTGTTGGGCTCCCTGCGACATTGCACGTCCTAATTCTGTGTGGTGGATGACCAACGTGAACTTCTCCACACAAGCTGCATACAACAAACGATTATCTCACAAGATGTTATTTTATTTTTTTTGAAAAAAAAAAAGTGAGTGAAACAATGGAAATCAGCTAATAAAGAGGGGTTTATTACATCTACCCAGAGGTGCTGATCTTATTACTCCACTGCTAATTTAAACAATGAAGGACAAAGCATATCCAGATTTGCATACGAAACAAAATAATTTTTTTTATTACCCCATAGATAATGATCTAATTACTCCACTTCCTAAACAAATTAAGGACAAAACAGATTCAGAATTGTGGGAGCAATGTAACACATTGCCCATTGTTTCTCAGAATTGTGATTTCAAATATTCTGTCATCTATCTTTTCAAAAAGTTACATATCCTTTTTCATCGGTAGCCCAACATTACATTTACAAAATTATAGCATCGTAACTGTTCTGTGCCAATGGACTGAAAATAAAAAACGTTGCCTTAAAAAGATGCTTTTTATTTCATGGATCTTTTAAGAAAGGCCATTTTTCAACTTCTTGAACTAAAAACCCTCAAAGAACACCATTACTCAAATCCTCCGGTGTCATTTTCCTTAACTTTCACTTCCAGCATATTTTGAAGTAGTCACATCTAATTAAAAGCCACACATCTTATATAACTGGTATCTTAAATCAAAATTTAGAAAAATCTACTTCACCTGCAAGTATATATAGCAATGTTCTTGACAACCCTTGAGACACAAACATGAAGCTTGGCTCTAGCATTATACACTTGACGAGCAACTGGAAGTAATCCCTTGACCAAAAGCCCATTTTCGGGAGGTTGTAGAATAACCTCTTTCACCTTTTGCCTCTCTTTCCTCTTCAACCTGGCTTCACGCTTGAGTTCATTAATGCTCTTCACCACTGGCTTCCTCTCAGACTTCTTACATTTTAATGGCAGCTCTGAGAAAGTTGAACCAGTCGTATAACAAGCAGGGAAATGCTTGCCAACATCAGTAAAGTTTTCAGCAGATCTATCCGTAAATACGTTAAGCAAGTTTACCACGTTTCTAACTCGCATAGTCAACATTTCGGCTCATGATATTTGACCCATATCTGAAAGAATAAATCAAAAAGATTACATTTATAATGGACTAATCCTACTCTTCCTCGTTACTTTTGTCATCATCAATCATACTGACTAATCAATCTGTCACATTTTAAATGGATTTAGAAGTCAACCACTAAGATGAAAGTCATTTAATTCAATATATCAGTTGGTGTGATTGGAGATGACAAAATCAGCATTTCTCTATAAAAGATATCAAAATAGACACTGTTCTCAAACCATTCAGCTTAATAAAGAATGGCTTGGACATTCAAATATTTGCATTAGTCACATTGAAGTTGATGTCATCGAATCACCATTTGGCAAGGCAAGTCAACTTAACATCTTGGAACGACTAGGTATTCTGGTATGTGGATCTGGAAGAGACAAAAATGCAGCACTGCAACTGCAGCATTTAAGCAAACAGGTTGGCTGCAGTGTATATCTTGCAGACATACTCAAAAAATGAAATCAAACTGTTTACGCTTTTTCGACTTTATTCCCACGAAAGGATTATAAATCCCTCAATCTTCCACCATTTTTCACGTTACAAACTATAGGATTATAAATTCTACGACTGAAAATGCTCCAAATGAATCTGTTGGCACGCCCCACTCCAAACAGATCACTACTACGTTGCTTTTTCTTTATCTTTTTGCAAAATGAAATCTTGACGCACCAACCAAACACAGATGGAATAAATGACAGTCAATGTTACGAAAGAATGGAGAGACAAACCTGAATTGATGTGCCTGGACACACCCTTTAAGTCTTATAGGGTTGGGTTTTGGGGTGTGTGATTCTTTAGGGTTTGTTTGGTGGGGGGCCTGGTGGCGAAGAGGAGGGATGAGAAGCTGAGCAGGACGGTGAAATACGTCAATGACCAGGAGTTTAGGACAGAGCAGCTGGAGGGGCGGGAGAAGGGGAAGTGACGGAAGAGTGTCATGCGATCCCCATGCGTGCCTTCATCTGAGCCGTCCAAGTCATTGTGTGGCTGTGGCTTGATTTGAGGTGTTTTTATGAAGAGTCCTTCTACAGAGTAGCCATTGTAGCAACGCACTCACTACGTGGCTGCTTCTGATATTTTTTTGTCTTTCAACCTAAGCATGTGTTTTGTTACATGTGAAGCTTGGTTTCAGATTTTCAGATTCCCCATTCGAAATTTGCCCTGTGAAACACCTCCTCCCTCACCCGCATCTTCATATGCCTAGCGCCACCCAGCTACGCCTTCTCTCTATTTAGCGCCACCTTGTGACATTCTTCCTTCTGCCCATCGCCGCCAGTCCCTGCGAGTTTTTGTATGGAGCAAACCCAAGTGAAATCCTGCAAAGACCCCTCGCCAAGCAACTGGCGTCGTCCTCCCTCTGCCCAGCGTCACACCGCGACGCCGTCCATCTGTTCAGATCCACCCGACGAAGCTCCTCCTCCATAAGTAAGTTATGCTTGGCTACAGCTCTATGTTGTCTCTTCATTTTACTGGTTATAACGTGTTCAATTATTTTATGACTTTCATGAAGCAAGCATGCGATTTTTCTGTTCTTTTTGCATTTGAAAGTAACAGGTATGGAATCACTTTTAACAAATAATTTCAAATTGTAATGGGCAAAATATTCCGCTCTTTCTTGTACCTCAATTTTCTTTCATGTGATGCAACTGTCTTCTTGTGCATAGAATTCTCTACAAGTCCTAGTTGTTGTATGATTTTTCCCAAATATTATAAGCAAATAGGCAGCTAACCTATGGCCATTAGCATGTTTAGAATTAATAAGCCTTAACACCCAATTTTTGTGATCAGTATTTTTTGGTTCTTGGAAATAGTTCAAGTCTGTCACTAGCACATTCTTTAGGTGTCTCTCATTTTTTTCACTTTGGCATTAGAACCCAAGGATTAATGTTATGAAAATGACTTTTCTTTGAAGGAAGCCTGCCCCATGGGGATGAGGGTTTTCTTCTCATAGGAGGAGAAATTTTATATTCACTTGAAACCATATCAGTTGTAACATATGGGTGAAATTGCTTGAAGGTCTATCCGTCAATGTTGGTTCCCAATAAGGCCTCCCCACTTTGGCTTATCATTTCAAACTCAGACTAGCAGTGCTACTTTCATGTAGATAAGTTTTCCAGACCTTAGTAATTATTGATCCTTTTTTTTATCAGTAAAAGATACGTATTAGTAATAAAATGAAAGGCAAAGTCTGTGTACATAAACAGTATACAAACAGAAGCCTAGTTACAATCTAAGACCTATAAAGAAAGACAAGAAGTCATAAATATTATTTCCGTTAAGTACAATAGCTGAAAACCACAAAAGTAAAGTGTGAACAAAAAACTCTTGCAGCTCTGCCATTGTGCGCTCTTTGTTTTCAAAATACCGATCATTCTGTTCCGACCAAATGCACCACATGAGACACAATAGAATCATCTTCCATGCTGCCACCACTTAAGGGCAACCTTGTAGTTTCTTCCAACACCCCAACAAATCAACAACTCTTGCTGGCATGACCCAATAAACATCCACCCTATGGAAAATCTTATTCCACAATCCCCTTGCCACCTCACAGTGCAAAAGAAGATGATCAACTGATTCACCACTTCTTGCACATGTAACACCAATCCATTATTATGCATCCCCTCCTCCTCAAGTTATCCATGGTCAGTATCTTCCCAAGGGCAGCAGTCCACACAAAAAAAGCAACTTTCGTAGGAACCCTAGACTTCCAAATACTCTCCCAAGAGAAAGGTGCATTATCGTGTGTGATTAGGATTTTGTAGTAGGCCTTAACTGTGCATGTTTTCTGATCATTAGACTGCCATTGCAATCTATCTCTTTGTGTCGAGGGCCTTCCCACAGAGTATAACAAGCTGAGAAAGTCTGAGACAATGGATACTTCTCAATTGTGAAAATCTCTAATGAAAGAGATGTTCCGTTGATAAGAGCCATTTGAGCAAATCTGCAAGTCAGCAACAGATGCCACCTTATTAGTTGCAATACGATAAGAACTGGGAAAACTCTATCCAAAGCATGCTCCCCACACCATACATCCCACCAAAAACTGACTTTAGTACCCTCGCCAACTATAAAGCGGGTATGTTTCTCAAAGCAAGGCCAACCCCTCCGTATGAACTTCCATACACCCACACCATGACTTCCCCTCACTTCTTTTGAGCACCACCCTCCCCAAGCACTACCATGTCTAGCATCAATAATTGCCTTCCACCATGACTCCCCCTCTAAGTGATATCTCCATAACCATTTTCCCAATAAAGCCTTATTGAACAATTTCAAGTTGCACACTTCCAAACCCCCATTAACCTTTGGAGAGCAAACTGTGTTCCAATTGACTAGATGAAATTTATGTTCCTTACCTAGGGCCCCCCATAAGAATGCCCGAAATAATTTTTCAATCCTTTTCACCACTCCTGTAGGCATAGGGAACAAAGATAAAAATTACGTTGGTAAATTAGTCAAAGTGCTCTTGATGAGAGTGAGGCGACCCCCTTTTGATAAGTACATCTGATTCCAACTAGCCAATTTTGTCTCAATCTTCTCTACTACCCCATCCCAGATGGTTGTAGCCTTAAAAGTTGCTCCCAAAGGGAGTCCCAAATATTTCATTGGTAAAGTGGACACCTTGCAATCCAAAAGACTTGATAGGTGGTTTATGTTTGGCACCACACCCACTGCCACCATCTCGGACTTCCCTAAGTTCACCTTCAACCCCGACATTGCCTCAAAGCAAAGGAGTGAAGCTCTGAGCCTTTGAATTTGATTAACATCCGCATCACAAAAGAGGAGAGAGTCATCTGCAAATAATAAATGTGAGATAATAGGGCCACTAGCATTGCCCACCTGAAAGCCAAATAAACAGCCTCCCTCAACAGCCGCCTGCACCATCCTCTCGAGTGCCTCCATAACAATAATAAACAAAATAGGAGATAAAGGATCTCCTTGTCTCAAATCCCGAGAACTATCAAAAAAGCCAGCAAGTGTGCCATTTACCATAACCGAAAAATGAACAGTGGATACACAATGTTGAATCCAAACTATCCACCTATTCCCAAAACCACACCTCCCAAGCAAGTAGAAAAGAAAGTCGCAATTTACATGATCATAGGCCTTCTCCATGTCAAGCTTACATAGAATCCCTGGCACACCCTCCCTCATTCTATTGTCAAGACACTCATTAGCGATGAGAACTAAGTCAAAAATTTGTCTCCTTGGAAGAAAAGCATTTTCGGGTTTAGAGATGATACGCTCCAACACCAGGCAAAGACGGTTAGCAAGCACCTTTGAGATGATCAACACTATTCACTAGGCTGATAGGTCGAAATTCCTCAATAGACGTAATCCCATGTTTCTTAGGGATAAGAGCAATGAAGGTTGAGTTGAGGCTTTTTTCAAACTTCTGATAGGAATGGAATTCACTAAAAACTTGAACCACCTCACCCTTCACAATGTCCCAACATGTTTGGAAAAAACCCATCGTAAAACCATCTGGACCCGGTGCCTCATCCTTGGCCATACCATAGATGACCTTATAAATTTCATCCTCCTCAAATAGTCTCTCCAAATAGTTCACACTGTGCAAGTCAATGGTCTCAAAGTTCAGGTTATCCAGCGTTGGCCTCCAACAAACTGATTCTATGAGGAGATTCTTATAGTAATTAACAATATGAGTTTCCAATTCGGGAGGGGAGGAGATCCATGAGATCTGTCCAACCTCGACTAACTCCTACCATTTGACCACGTAAACTCCCCCCCAGCAAGGAGGAGATCCATGAGATCAAGATCAAATATAAACTCTGAGAATTCTTCCATAGCCACTGGATTACGACGAAGTCCCACCCTTTCACTAGGAAAACGAGTGGTGTTAAAATCACCACCCATACACCAAGGCACTTCCCATAAGGAGAACAAGTCTACCAGCTCCTCCCAAAGCCTCCTCCTCTCTCTAACCACATTGGGTCCATAAGAACTTGCAAACGCCCACTCCCATCCATCTACCACGTTTTTTAAATGAATAGCAATCATGTAGTCTCCAATGCATTCCTCAATCGCCTCCACTACTCTCTTATCCCACATAAGTCATACTCCACCTAAGGCCCCCAATGAAGCCAAGTAGGCCCAGCCTATATATGAACATCCCCATAGACTACGGACAAAGCATCTATCAATGACCCTCATCTTAGTTTCTTGAAAACTCACAACATCCCCTTTCCACAATCGCAATAAAGACTTAATACAAAGGCATTTATTGCGATCATTGAGCCTCCGCACGTTCCAAGAAATAATCTTAGGCTTCATGTAAGCAAAGAGTACCCTTCCCTCTCTCTTTGCCAACACTCCCATCCTTCGCATCATAGTTAATAGTGCTGGTAAGTTTTTTGAGTTCTCGTTCACGTTTTGCGGCTGACTTCAACCGCCCTTCCTCAATAGATACAAGCAGGGCCTAGAATTGTTCTTCATATCTCCCACAAGTCAACCCAATCAAGTCTTGAATTGCCACCACCTGTTTGAAGACCCAATCTGATGGGCCACTTTTCATGTTTTGCCTTGAGGGGATTGTGCAAAGTGGGGTTATCTCAACAGCCTCCCCCATTGAGTATTCAGTATCGCATAAAGCCACTGCATATCCCCATTAGAAACCATCTCTGAAGCCAGCAAATGAGTCCTACAGGACTATCACAGCCACTAAAAGATTCTGAAACTTGAATAAGGGTAGAGACCCTAGAGGAATCATCCTTCCTCTCCTTCGCCCCTACCTCCCTGGATAACTCTGTCGAAAAGGTGAATATCGGCCCCTCAAAAATAATCGGCGTCTTCAATGCTACTAGGCTGGGTTCAGCATGACTCACCACCTGAATTGCCTTCGATGACCCACAGACTACCTCGCCCGAAACATTTGATGCGATCACCGACGTTGAAATAGGTCCGACGTTGCAAAGTGACTTGGTTTCTACTTCTCGATGACTTTCCGATATTGATACTAGCACCCCAACCGTCGTCAGAGTATCTAAGACCGGCGACAAGATCCTTGACTCTTTGCCGACGATGAAGGCTTCATCGGAATCACCTGGGCCCTCACCAACATTCAGCAATCCTCTCCTTCAAATCGACATCGTTGCCAGACCCTCCTTTGCTTATGGGTTTTGTGGGCCATCGAACTAGGCTGGCCGTAGTCTATTTAGACTTCCCCACTGAATTAAGATCCAAATGGGCCTGTGTAGATTGGCCTGGAATCCACAACCCCTTCCCTTTGTCTTCCCCCACCGTCTGGCCCCCTTTACCCATATGCTGCAATTTACCTTAACTCAAGCCCAAGCCCGCAATTCCTTCCTAAGAACTTAGTTCCTCCACGCACTGTTTCACCCAATTCAAGTCCTTTTGCAATTTAAGGAGTTGTTCCTGCATGTCAGATAGGACGTGCAATACGTTTGCCCCATCAAGTCCAACATCCCCTCTGCCATCTTCACCCACCCTCTGCAAGTTAGCTGAAAAAGAGCCCCTCCCATCTCGAGCGCTGTCCAGGTACTGTTTGGCAGGCTTCGGTGGTTTTTGCAATGCCTTCGAATACGACAGCTTCAATGTCGTTGACCCTGACGCCCCCGTCGCTCCATGCAATCGTTCTCCACTGCCAACCTCACGCAGGATTGCCACCAGCTTCTTCCATCCCATGCCATCTCTGCCTTCAGGGATGTAAAGGCTAATCTGACTACCCCCCTGCTTAAAAGCCACCAGAACCATGAAAGTCCCTTGAAGGTTGGAGATTTTTTAAGCTACAAAACCTCTATCTCCCTCCCCATGAGCTGAATAAAAATCCCTTCTACCCACCTTCAAGCAGTCTTCCATAATCTTAATAAGCCACCGAGTCGCAGTTGACCCCAGGAACAAGTGCTTCACGAACTTCTATCCTCGTTCCGTGATGCACACCCCTTGACCATCCCTTGCAACCACAAATGACTTGGATTCGATGATAGCAACCTTCAAAGTCACCATTTTTTTTATATCAAACGCCAATCACCATTAATGATACGAAAAAAAAATTTGTACGGAGAGAAAAAGAAGGAGAGAGAAAAAATGTCAATTACTTTAATATTACTTTCCTTCCAAGAGAGGACCTTTTCCAAGCTGAATTATTGATCCTAACCTTGCTTGGCCATTGATCCGAGACAATTTGTTGAATGGCTGGAAGCAACGCAGAGCTAATTGATCTATTTCTGTCCAGATTGACTCTCTACTGTGAACGACAATTATTTCTTGAAAAATGTAAACTTGAAATCCCCTCCTGTAATAGTTTATTCATTACTATTTCAAAGTGTGTCCTTTTTTTATCAAGTTTGCTGTTATTTATCTGTTTGCAGGGCCCCTCAAACTACACAAGCCAAATGCCCTAGGATTTCTTTCTTCTTTTTTGTCTCTCCATTTCCTTTTAGACATGAAATTCGTGCCGAAGGTCCTTACATTTAGAAGTTACTTGTTTTTATTAGATAAATTCAAACTCATCATCCAACTAATAATAGCTGCTCTTTTCTAATATCCAATTGCACGATCTTTGAGAAACTTGTGAGCATAAGTGCTTTTCCTTTCCTCATGTTTTCATGCATCCCAATGCTTTTCCCTTCCCCTTGTGAGCATGAGCAATTTTCATAAACTCTAAGTGACTAGTAGCTCTTTTTGCGTTTGACTTTTGTACAATGGAAATATTTTCTAGCCATAAGACAGAAAGGGGGAAAAAGTATGGTCTCAGCACCACGGCTTTTGCATGAGAGAGGTACCTTACACTAGCATATGCATAGAGTTCTACCAACACTTGCTTATAATAACCATGTGTAAAACAGAGAAAATTACAAAACTGAGGTCTTTTAAAACAATAAACACTAAGTCTGTCACCCAGCAGAGAATTTCAAAACATAAAAGAACTAAAATATCTATTATTATTGATGAAGTGAATGCCTGCACATTAGTTGGAAAGTTAAAATAAGGTGCATATGTGAATCTTGAGGGCCCATGCTTTAATCCATCACAAAAGAATTTATGAAAGTTTATACCATTTACAGTTTACACCTCCCATCTAACTGGCCCAAAATGTATTGTCTCTAAAAATATTTAGTTTTAAATGCCAACACTCATAGCCCTTTGTCTATACTAGGAAAAACTGCACACAAAATTAACAAAGATATAACAAGTAAATTTACCATTAGCTGTAAAGTTCATAAACATTTTCAAAAGAAGGTGGATCCATATATTTTCCTTTATTGTAGCTTCTGTTTTCAAGCATATATTGGAGTGTTTTGTAGCTTTTTAATTAACAGTCAATGGATAATTGTATGGATTTTTGCGGATTCTATTAGCAATGCTGGTAGCTCACCACATATAGCATGAGAGCAAAGAAATTAAACACAAGATAGGTATACAAATACATTTACACTGCAGATCCAGCTCATCCAAGAAATTTGAAAAAAAAAAAACGAGAAGATGCAATTCAAGAATTGCAAAGCTTTTTTTTATAGGTAGGCAAGAACTTTTATCAATGCAAAATCGACGGGAGGAATTACTTACGGTGGAAAAGCTTCAGGGAGAATTCGAAATGAGTGCATCCAGTTCTCTGAACAACAGACTGACATTCACAAATCTTTTGTTAAATTTCCATCACCCTGAACCAAAACCCTAGTTGATTTACAGCTAATATACCTAAACCCTAGAGATAAAAACAGAGGAGTAAATACAGAAAAAAAGAAATATATTCCTAAACCCTAGCAACACAAAGAAACAAGGAGTGAAAAGGGGTCGGTTTGAAGAAGATTACCTCTCTCGCAGATTTCAGGATGCGAGTCCGTAGTGTCTGGACTCACATCGTCGCGAGGGAGTGAGATGAAGGTCGCGAGATTGAGATGAGGGAAATCACATCGGGAAGAAATCAGAGTGTAAGCAAATGAGTGAATCAAAGGGAACAAGCAGAATCGTGTCACCTTCCTCGAGAAACCGAGGTTTTTGCTTCAACGACACTCACAGAGAGGAAGAAGGGTTGGTTTTTGTGAAGAAGGTTGAGGGTTTTCGTGATGATTTCGAATTTCGAATTCGCCAGGGGCCTTCAGGGTGAGAGTCTGAGACCGTGGGGTGGGGTGGGATGGGGTGGGGTGGATGAGAGATCAGAACCGGCTCATCGTTAGCTCCTGAAATGAGATGGTTAAATTTATTTTTTAATATTATTAGTATTTTAAAATTTTAAAAAATATACATTAAAATTTAAAAAATATGTATTAAAATCTAAAAATATATAAAAAAAAATTATAAAAATATAATAATAAAATAAAAATGAATGAAAATGGATTTTGAATACAAACGAAATCTGATGAATCCAATCTGACATGTCATGCGTATATTGGTTTCATTTAAACAATAGTTGGTCTTTAAAATTTTATTTCATGAATGTTTTGAATATCGTATTAGTGAATTTTTTGATTAAGGTATTAGAATAAAATATTTTAATATTGATATAATTTCGTATATTATTTCAAAATAGTTTATACATGAATAAATTATATATGTAAATACATATATAAATTATATTTTAAAATAATAGTTAATATATGAACAAATTATATATATCAACATATATTTATATATTTAAAATGATTGGAAGTATTCACATTCATCACACTTACTTTTATATAAATAGTAATATGTGAGGGTGAGTGTGATAAGTATGGATGCTCCATAGCAATGCTTTATATATATATATATATATATAGTCTATTTTAAATTGAGATAAAAAATAGTGAAAAATTAAAAAAATTAAAAAAAAATAAAATGTCAAAATTCGATACGATTGAAACGTATACATCGACTAGTATCAGTTGATGCCAAAATATCGACTAGTATGAAATATGTTATTTTGATTCGATACGGCACAAAATTAAAATTATAATTTTTATTAAAAAATATATCACATATTTTGTCTTGTTTATTTATGTAAATAAAATAAGATCGAATAAGTTAAGATAAAAATAAAAATAAAAATAAAAAGTTAATATTATAGATTTTTTTAATATTATTTTTATTTTAAAATTTAAAAAAAATTAAATTATTTATATTATTTTATATAATAATTTATAATAATTATAATAATTATAATAATTATAATAATTAAATAAAATGAGTTTGAGAAGTTTTCTCAAAATAAATTAGGCATAACTTGTAGAGTTTTATATTCACTTTTCTGAACGGGCCTTTAGTTTCGTGGGTCATGTTTGGGTCAGTAGGATAATAAGTGTAGTCGTATTGCTAATATTTAGGCATCTTATCGAGTCTTTTAGGTATGGTTTGATGGTTGAATTCATCTAAATTTAATTCATTCTAATTTTAAATTAAATTTAATATTTAAATACTTAACTCTTATATTATTAAATTTATCTTAATTCTAAATTTTTTTACACGTGAGACTCACAACTCTTTTTAATTATACATTATTTTACATATGAAATTTATAATTTTTTTCAACTTTTCATAAATTTATTTAAATTTATCTTAACATCTAAACATATAACTCAGCTTAAATGGACCTCACAATACTCATTTTATCTCAACTCACAATTATTTATAAAGAAAAAAAAATTAATTCAGTTCAACATCCAAACACAATATTATTTATAAAGAAAAAAAAATTAATTCAGTTCAACATCCAAACATAATTAGTCATTTTTAATTATTTTAATTATCAATTTTCAAATTAAGGAAGTATCGAATTTAAACCCATTTTTAGGGGATTTAGCTCCTTGAAATATATAATATTTACTTGTTTTGGTGAAGAACCTTGACAAAGAGGCAGAAGCAATGGCGTGGCTATGACGGTGGGTACGGTGTTCGTGGGAGTTGTTACAAATGCAGGAAAACTAGGCACTTTGCAAGGGACAGTTAATATAACATTCGGCTCCAATGCCACATTTCTTTCTAAAATGTTTTACTTATTTATTTATTTGAGCAAAACAAAACCTCATTTGAATATTCAAAAATTTATTTTAAAATTGATCACGAGTGTAAAATCGTTTTTTTAGTAAACTTTGTCTTTTTTTCAATTGATTTGATGATTATGTTAGAAATATTTTTATCAGTTGAGAAACTTATTTAGACAAGTTGATTTATTTATTTATTTTTGAGTTGAGGCCCAACTTAGAGGAAAAGCCTACCCTTCTTTATATTTGAGTCATGAGCCCAAACCCTACGAACACATCACATCATGCTTGTAGTTTCTTTCTCCGTCACCATGCACTGTTTTATGTGTCTTTTCCCTTCTTGCACCACGTCGCTCTCTCTCATACTAGGGTATTTTCCTTTGTTTCCTATATATACACATTACTGTTTTAACACACATAACCTATTAAGAGTAGCACAAAGAAAACTTGAAAACGACAGGGAAACAGAACTATGGGAAATTTTTTTCTCATATATTCAGTAGTGATGTTATGTATACACAGTATCTACCATTTATAGATTACAAAATTAATGAATAAAGAATAAGGAATATTCTTATTGCTAACAATCCTAACAGAATGAGAGGCTCATGCATTTATTTCATCACGTATGCTTTTATCTGGTGGAACCTTGTATAGCTGAGTCTATTGTGAGCTTAATATCCCTCCGCAAAATCAAGAGTAAATGTTGATTACTCCCATCTTGGATAACAACCGATTAAACATAGGAGAATGTAGCGGCTTGGTGAGTAAATCTGCCAACTACGCAAATGAAGGAACGTGTGCTGTGGAAATTTGGCCAGCTAATATCTTGTCGCGGATGAGATAGCAGTCAAGTTCAATGTATTTCATTCGTTCATGAAACACGAGATTTGCGACAATGTGTAATGCTACTAAGTTATCACAAAACAATGTTGTAGGTGCCGAAATGTCAATGCACAAGTCATTTAGAAGATATTGCAACCATGTAAGTTCACAAGCAACAGTAGCCATGGCTCGATATTCTGATTCAGCCGAAGAACAGGAGATGGTATTATGCTTCTTGGATTTCCATGAAATTAAGGAGTGGCTGAGAAATACACAGAAGCCGGTGGTCGATCTTCGTATGTCAAGATAATTGGCCCAATTAGCATCAGAATATGCAACAAGTTCTAACTTGGAGTGACTTGAGAAAAATACACCTTGACTCGGGTGCCTTTGATGTATTTTAGGATCTTGATGATGGTGTTGTAGTGAGGAACTTGTGGCTGTTCCATAAACTGGCTGAGCAAATTGATGCTATAATTCAAGTTCGGCCTTGTGTTGGTGAAATAAAGTAATTTGCCAATTAATTTCCTATACAGAGAGGGGTCATCGAATATTTCTCCATCGTCTTTGATTAATTTGATGTTTGGCTCCATGGGTAAAGGGGATGACTTGGCTGCCAGGAGACCCATTTCAAAGAGGATGTTTATCACATACTTGCGCTAGCAGAGTTGAATTCCTGCCTTTGAGTGAGCTATTTCCATGCCGAGAAAGCATTTGAGGGGGATCGAGAGTTTTAATCTTGAATTTGGAGGCAATAAATTAATTCACGACAGCGTTGGAAGTGGAGTTTGAACTCAATAAGGTTATGTCATCAACATAAATGAGAAGGGCGACGAATGAATCATGTGTCTGCTTTGTAAATAAACTGTAATGCGCCTTGGATTGAACGAAGCCAAATTCGGCTAAGAAGAGGACAACTTGGTGTTTCATTGGTGGGAGGCTTGTCGCAAGCCATAGAGGCTTTTGTGGAGGCAACATACTTGATTTTTCTTGACTGAGGGATGCCCAGGTGGAGGCTTCATGTACAATTCTTCATTGAGCTCTCTATATAGGAACGCATTGTTGACGTCCAATTGTTGGAGATCCCAACCTTTAATGGCAGCCACTACAAGAAGTCAACAGATAGAAACTAATTTAGCAACCGGAGAGAAAGTGTCATGAAAATTGATACCTTCACGTTGTGTGAATCCTTTAGCGACCAATCTTGCTTCGACGTGTTCTATAGTCCCGTCGGCATTGAACTTATATTTATAAATCCATTTGCAGGCAATCGGCTTCTTGTTAGGAGGGAGATCGACTATGGACCGTGTCTCATTAAGCTCTAGAGCAGCAAGCTCTTGCTCCATTATTGCACACCATATGGGTTCTTTGATGGCTTGTGTATAAGAGATTGGTTCAGTGTGCATGGAGATAGAGGTGGTGAAGGTCTTGAAGAAAGGTGATAAGGTGTGACGAGAGAGAACATATGAGAATTGGAAATTGACCTTCAAATTGTTGATAGAGCCGAGACCTTCATGTTCGAGTGCTGAGAGGAGAGAGACAAGTGCAGTGGCTTGTTAACAATGAAAATCTTTAAAATAGGCAGGAGCTTTTCTAAGTCTAGTTGAACGTCTTGGTAGGCTAGTGGAAGGTGAATTTTCGGTAGCTGTGGAACCTTGTATTGCTGTGTCGGTGTGAGAGGAAGCAATTGGTGAATTGGAAAGGTCGGATGGGTTGGGAGGTATGTGAAAGTGGGATGTCTGGGTTGGTATATAGGGAGGTGCAGGATAAGGATTGTGAGGAGAAGGTGTGTGGTTGGGTGGGAATAACTGTGGGCAAGTGTTTGGAGTCTGTTTGAGAGGAAAAATGGTTTCATGGAATATGACATCTTGGGATAAAAATATCTGGTTGGTATTGAGATCGAGAAGCTTATAGCCTTTGACACCATAAGGGTAACTAAGGAACAGGCATCGACGAGTTCTTGGGTCAAATTTGAAGAGGTCATGGTGGTAGGTGGTGGTGAAACACAGGCAGTCAAATATCTTAAGATGTGTGTAGCTAGGTTTGGTATTATAGAGAAATTCAAAAGAGAGAAGTAAATGGGTGGGTGTGCAGTTAATCAAGTAATGGCGATGGTGATAAATTCAGGCCAATAATGTAGAGAAAGACCTGATTGAAATTTTAAGGCTCCGACGATGTTGAGAATGTGCTGGTGTTTGCGTTCGGCTAATGCATTTTGTTGGGGTGTGGCAACACAAGTTAATTGATGTGTGACATCTTTGGATTGAAAATAATTTGGCATGTTAAATTCAGCTCCATTATCGGTTGTAATGGTTTTGATTTGAGTTGCAAATTGTGTTTCAACTAGGGAAAAAAATGGAGAGATTTGTGAGCCTCTGATGTTGCTTGAAGAATGTAAATCCAAGTACATCGTGTATATTGATCCACAATTGTGAGAAAATATCGAGCACCATTATATACATGTATTCTGTTTGATCCCCAAATATCTGTGAAAATGAGATCAAAAGGCTTTGTTGCCGTGCTGTGTGAGGGAGGAAATAGCAGTTTATGTTGTTTTGCAATGGGGCAAATTTTACAAGGAGCTTTGGGGAACAATTTGGGTCCAGATTTGTCTTTGTAAATGTCATTTAATATGTTTTGAGTCATTGAAGTATGCCCAAACTGATAGTGCCACAATTCAAATTCATCAAAATTGGAAACATCGGAGGAATTGACAAGATTTGAGGATAATGCAGAAAAAAAAGAACATAGAATAGTGAGGTTGGGTTGTGACATTTGGAGATGATATAAGCCATTATGCACCTTTGCCCGTCCAATCATCTTCCAAGATAAAAGATCCTGGATAAAATAACAATCTGAAAGGAAAATTAGACAATAATGTGAATGATTTGTTAAGGATTTTGCTGAAATTAAATTGAATGAGAATGCTGGTACATATAAAACATTTTTGAGTATTAAGAATTTGGAGAGTTGGACGTCACCGAGATGAGTGGCAACAATTATGGTTCTATTTGGAATTTCAATGTTGTGTGAAACAGATGTGACATTGTGAGTGAAAAGTGAGGGGCTACAAATCATGTGATCTCTAGCTCTAGTGTCAATTATCCAGGAGGTGTTTGTGGTTGTAACTGAATGTTGTGAGCGAATGAAATTGCAAAAAGAAGTATCAAAAACAGGGGAAGAATCAGAGATACTGGTGTGGTTGGCTGCATGTGTGGTTTTAGCTAATTGAGACGGATGAAGCAAAGCAAGGAGATGACTGTACTACTCCTGAGTAATAGGTGGTCCATGGCTGAGGTACCCTTGCTCAAGAGTAGATCGATTAGCAAACGATTTAGACTTATTGTAGTGTTTGTGACCAGGGGAAAACCGTTCAGTTTGTAACACTTCTCCTTGGTATGTCCAGGAATATGACAATGAGTGTTTGTAACACTTCTCCTTGGTATGTCCAAGAATACGACAATGAGTGCAGACTTTGAGATAAGGATTAGCTTTGAAGTAACGTTCCAGCGAGTGTCTAGGTATGTTGCATTGGGAACAAAAGAGGCGGTCCTTATGTGAGGAAGGAGGATTGCGTTGATTAGTTCCCCTAGTAACCATGGCGATAGGCAATGAAGGTGAGTGGAGTTATCTACGTCGTTCTTCCTGTTGCACAAGGGAGATGACACAGTCGAGCGCTGGAAGGGTATCGTTAAGCAAGATTTGTGCCCAAATTACATCATAAGAGTCATTGAGTCCCATAAGGAACTACATGACTTTGTTGCGATGATTTTATTCCATGAGTGTCTTGATCGAACCACATGTACAAATAGGCATGTGTTCATAAATTTCTAGTTCATCTCAAAAGCTTTTGAGCTTGTTGTAATATTGGCTGACTAAATCTTCTTCCTATGTGAGAGAAGACATAGATTTGGTTAATTGGAAAATGCATGGTGCATTTTGGATTGAAAACTGATCCTAAAGATTGTTCCACACGTTGGCTGCCAAATCTGCATGAGCAATGCTTGATCGATGTTCTGAACCAACTGAGTGTTGGATCCAGGTAATGATCATATCATTGCAGCATTACCATGGAGCATATAGAGGGTTGAGTCATTTGAAGGTTTGGAAATTTTGTCATCTATGAATCCTAGTTTGCTTTTAATATTGAGAGCCCGTTGCATGGTCCTTGCCTAGGTGACATAGTTCTCTGTTGTGAGCAAGTATGGAACAAGCGGATTGGAGGCCCCTTCACCCGATTGAATGTAATAAGGGCTTGCAGGATTATGGGGATTGGTTTCGAGGTTGATTTCGGTGTTGTTAGGCATGCTGGAATCTAAGGTTGAGGAGGGTTCAGATTCAGTATCAAAGGTGGGCTGGCTCATTCTTCTGATACCATATTTAAAGTAGCACAGAGGAAGCTTGAAGATGTTGGGAAAACAGAGCTATGGGAAAACTTTTTCTTGTATATTCAATAGTGATATTATGTATACACGGTATCTACCATTTATAGATTACAAAAATAATGAATAAAGAGTAAGAAATATTCTGACTGCTAACAATCCTAAAAGAATGAGAGGGTCGTGCGTTTATTTCATCACATATGCGTTTATTCCATCCTCAGCCTAAAATCTATAGCAGCAGCTCCATGTTTCTCCTTCCTTCAGTGTCCCACTACCACTCCAGGTTTTATCTTCTTCATATAGAGTTAACTATTTAGGTTGCTGCTACTGTGTCTCCATAGCCACGGCTTGCACTAGCCCACGTGAAACAACGGCAAACCCCACTATCGTAGGTGGTCTTTAAGCCATCCTACACAATGAACCTCACTGCCATAGACTTGAAGCTTCAACCACCCCGTGGCAGCTCCACACCACCAGACTCAATACCACTACCTTAAGATAGCCATAACCATGTAAATCCACTGCTGGAAATCACTAAAAAGATTTAGACGGGGTGCTCTATTTTGTACCACTGAGAACAAAGCATTCTTTAACTCCTAGCTCTCGGTTCTTTAAGGTACCACCAGTCACGACGGTGAAGCATAGCGACGTCGGTTGCCCTGATAGGGACCTTGGTCGTGTCCCCACTCAATTAAGCGGGTCCTCCTCGCCTTGTTGCTCCTCAATGATCGAGTAAGGCTCCTTTTGCTTGTGATGGTTCGCATACACCAACAATGAATGAAAGGATGATATGAGGTTGAGGTGGTTAAAAGAAATTGATTGAGTTCGTCTTGACTAAGGTAGGGTAGAGTGGTGTACGACAATGGGGTTAGATGGCTAAGTGTATGGAGCAATAATGTACTATTTAGGCTATGGTAGTCTTGGTTATGGTAATGGGAAGGGAGATGTGGTGGGTTGAATGGTAGATTAGGGTATAAAAGGTTTAGGGGAATGTCCTTTGGGTAGACTTATATATTGGGGTCTCTTTAGTAAGGAATATGGGTCATATAGTATAATAGAGCTAGGGTTTTAGTAGAGGTTAAGGAAAATTTCGAGATTGATATTAGGTTAGGATTTGGAAGTCAATTGGCTAAGATTTAGAAAGATGGGTTTCGACCAAGGTGGTTAGAGTTAGGTGGGATATAGTTTTGAGATGTTTTGGATAATTCCTAAAATGTAGAAATTAGAATTTTAGCAAGATAAGTGAGCGGCAATGAGGTAGGGTTGTTGGCCGAGTATTGCTTCTATTTTGGAATAAGATTTGATTGATTCAATCAATTGGATAATTGATTAATCATTTGAGAGAATTAAGGGTTAATTTAGTGATGTGGCAAGTGGAGAATTTTGGCAATAGCTAGGGATGGAATGGCCGAGTGAGATATTTATGGAAAGTGGAAAGATTTGATTTTGAATTGATTTGAATTTGGGATAGAGTTAAGTGGCCGGTTGGTGGAGGCTTGTTGGGGCTGAGATTTGGGTTGTTTTTAGACGAGGGAAAGGGTTAATTAAGGTTAAGATTT
Organism: Platycarya strobilacea; assembly: GCA_036898215.1. Classification (NCBI taxonomy): domain Eukaryota; kingdom Viridiplantae; phylum Streptophyta; class Magnoliopsida; order Fagales; family Juglandaceae; genus Platycarya; species Platycarya strobilacea. Next base: position 31,075,731 of record CM072555.1, on the reverse strand, counting down.
AGTGGAGCTATGGGTGAATAGCTAGGTTAGGTGCAAAGTGATGCAGGGCTAAGGGGAATTTGGGGTGTTCGGCTAGGCTATTGGTGTTTAGGCTAGATGGGGTTTGGTTAGGGCATAAAGTGGCCGAATATTGCTTAGGGTTTCTCTAGGGTTTTCGGCCAAATCAATTAGGGTTAGAGATTTAGGGTTTTGAGTGGTTTTGGATAAGTCCTAAAAAGTATGAGTATGGCTTATAGCCATTTAGGGTGGACGGCAAAATTATGGCTTATATGGCCGAATGTGCTTGATGTTGGGGCTTATTTTGATTGGATCTCTTTTTCAATTGATGACCAATCAAATAAGAGTATGAGGTGGTGATTTAATGAGGTGGCATGGTGGAATTCGGATAGGGTAAATGATGATGGCCGAATGAGACAAAGTAGGAATTTGGTTTGATTTGAATTTGAATCAAATTGAATTCAAATTCAAATGAGGTGGCCGGTCATGCAAGGGCTAGGGGGGCACGAAATTGACTTATTTTGGATGAAGGATGAGATGGATTTAAGTAAGAAAATATATGAGTGAAAGGGGATAAGTGGCCGGCTAGGTTAAAGGTAAAGTTGGCAAGTGTTTAGGCTAGGATTTCATGCACTTGGCCGTGTGACTCAAGGGCTTGGGGGGCTTGATGTCGTGCGCTACCTTGAGGCAAGAAAATACTTTTCAATCCAAGTAATCACCCAAATGATGATTAAACACTTAAATATCCAAGAATACACCAATGCCCTTTAAGCAATCCAAGGTTTCGGCACACACAATTCTTTAAGTATTCAATACTTCCTTCAATCAACAATTCACACACTCACACTCATTTGAGCAATCCAAATTTTCCAATGGAGGAGGATTTCGAATTCCTCTATGGACACATACACAAGTTCTCAAATCAACAAGTGGTGTGGATTTGGCCTCACCAACACATAACTCACACAATAACCAAACAAACCACTCAAGAACAAAAACATAAAATCAACCAATAAGACACACACAAACACCAAAACACTTTTTTGTGAATAACCTCAAGATTTTTTTATAAATAAAATGAAAACAAATAAAAGGATAGATGTGGATCACCGATTCACGAATTGCACGATGATCATCTTCCAAAGGGATTCACGAATTGCACCCTATGGAAGCCTAAGTGCTAAGCACCGAATTCCAAACCACAATACTTGTGGCCGGCCTAACTCTTTTTCAAGAGTAAAAGTTTAATTCTCAAATTCTCCAAAGATGTGAAATGAAAACCTACAGGTCCTCTTTATAGAGTCTAACAAATTGGAAACTCCCAAAAGGTCCATAGCAAAATAAGATAATTACTAAAATAACCAAATGCATAAATAAATAAAATAAATACATAAATAAGTAAAGGTGGCGCCAATGATGATGGGGCAATGACATGTTGTGGCCTAGGCATGTCCTGTGGCATGGCATGGCCCACGGATGGTTGTCTGCATAGCGTCTGACTGCGTGGCATCTGATAGTGTGAATGGCATGGTGACATGCCTAAGCTTGATGATGTGTCCCGGGTGATGCCGTGCTGTAGTCGTGTGGCCCAGTCAGGTGGCTTGGGCGGTGGTCTTGCATGACCCAGGCTGAGTGTCGGGTTGATGGTCATGCATGGCCCAAACTGGCGGTCTGTGCGCATGGGCTGCACGTAGTCAGTAGCCTCCATGGTTGCTTGCTGCATGTTAAGGCCTGAGCCAAGGCATGCATGCAGGCTAGCCAAGTGACTGTCTTGAGCCTCTACTAACGGTGTCAAGGCATGATCTAGGGCAATTTTTAATGGGGTACTATCATGCCTTCCCCAGTTGTGTCCATAAGGTTCCACTGAGTACCACTCAAACACTCAGTTTTTTTTCCTCTCGCTAAACCCATAGTCTTGATTTTCCCTCACGTCTTTTATTTTTTTTTAATTCTCATGTTTCTCTCAGTGCTTCATTGTCTCCCTTGTTGTTGTTGATCTTGATCTAGCCACCCATTTATGCCGTGTTACGCACGTTCTATGCTGCCACACACAGCCTCTTTTCTCGCCGAGCTTGAGAAGCTACCCTAACAGCGCACAACTTAGGGGCGGAACCAAGATTCGATATTTGGGGGGAGATCGCGGATTGATAAAGTGTGTGATCGTGTGACCCTTAGTAAAAGTAAAACCCTAAATAATAAGTATTTATATAACTATATAAGTTAAATCAAATCTATAATTAACCATATGTCAATATATATTATATATAATACATGCACAAATCATATATATAAATTATAATATATGCACAAGTACAACTGCACAAGTCTATATATATTACTATTATTAAAGTAGATGGTATGTAAATGAACAAATCTTTATATTTTTTCTATATATATTAATTTGCTAGCCTACCGTTCTAACTATATATTAAAGTAGATGGTATGCAAATGAGCAAATGCAAATCTATATATTTTTCTACTTTGAACGGTAGAACCTGATAGTGAAGTGACGAGTTGAAAGCTGGCGAGTTGACGATGCAAGTTGCAAAAGCCAACAGATTTCTTAGCAGCAACATAACACTAAGTGAGTGGTCACCAACTCACCAACATAACACAAGCTAAACAACACCAAGTCACCGACTCACTAACACAACCACAGTCTCAACAACATCGACGTCTGCAATAGAAGCACAACTCGTAAGTGACAAGTGTGGTATCGACACAGTCACACACACCATTCATCAACCGGTAACACCACAAGAGTTTCTCTTAATTCGCAGCAGAAGTTTCAAATTTATAACTTAGAAACTTAAAAGTTAAAACTTGTAGTCTATAAAATGTAAGTCTATTCTGTATTTTATGTCAATAGACTCAACGGTCAAACCCAACCGGTTCAATGTTATAAAAGTCGAAATACCCGCAAGTCCAGTGCAACTGCAATTGCAGTTTTTCCATCTCAACTCTCATGTCTGTGGTCAGCTACTATCATGGAATCCCATGAACCATTGGTTTTTAACTGAAATTCTACAAGTTGTTCTCTAAACATAAGCATGAACTATTGGTTTTGGACATATTTCAGTATGACAGATGCGTGAATTCATCTAAAAAGAGAGTAAATGTCAATCTGTGTAACAGGGATGGCTGCTGTTCAGGATTGGGGGGCTGATTTAAATTTTTTTTTAAGAAAGTGACTATCAGTCTATATACTTCATAAAGATTTTAACAAATTTTGGGAGGGCGGTAGCCCCCATAAGGAACCACCTAGTTCTACCCTTGGCACAACTTCTCATTCAGTAAGCTTTTCGATTTCATCATGATTTTCCCTTTTCAGTCAAAGTGCATACTTTTAATTTCAATTTTTTTTTTGCCCTCAGTTTCAAAGTTGGCAGTTGCAATGTTTATATTTTTTGGTCACTTGGACCTTATGGGCTTGCTTTCTACTTAGTCCTATTTTTGAAAGAGTGATGTTATTAGTTTAAAAATTAAATGGGTTCAGTTGGTTTTAAATTATTTTGCACTCAAATTTTAAATTATTTTGGATCGAGTCATGGGTGTTGCATTATTTAAGTGGGTTGAATCTTAAATTTTGGAAGAGACTTATGTTTAAGTTGTTACTGAGTTAGGTAAATTTAGTGGATAACAACGTTTTTGGGAAGTGATAGTATTTTTAGGATTATGATAATTTCTAGATTTGAAGGAATTAAAATAAGTTGACTTCAGTATTTCAGGCTTTAATGTTGAGACACATGTCTGATCAAAAATTTAATTTCGTTATTATTTCTAGGTGATGATTGATTTTGGTTCAACTTTATTGAAAATAATGCTGAAAGGTTAAGAGTCTAGGTAAGCGGGATTTATATACTAAACTTTGCATTAAAAATATAAATTAATGTCTATTTTAAAAATTATGCATCTTTTGATTACGAAAAAAAACTTTGAAAGCCTCAGTTATTTGTTTTGCATTACTTATGAAATTCTGTACAAGAATAAAGTACTTTCTGGCATGAATGGTGTAGATATGAACTAATTTTATGCATATGATTTTCTGACCTATGCAAAAAGAGCAAATATGAAATTTTGTGCATAAAATATATTTTTGTGATCTGATTCTATTTTGTTCTGAAAAATGTTCTGTACTCTGATATAATATGATGTGATTTCTAAAAACCTCTAGTATGACATTCTATTTCTGATTCTATTCTATTTAGGTTGGTACAAACTTCTCTGTTTTCGGTGCATCCATTTTGATTGCAAAACGGGTTTCTGCGTAGTATTTCCTGTGTGCATACTTGGAACTTCAAAAATAATAAGAGGAAGATTCACATTTTGTTATGCTCGATTGGCCGTCAGGGTTTGCACAACTCTACCACGGAGGTTAAACATAGTATATGATCAAATTATGCTATGCCAAAGAGATTTTGATTCTGATTATTTTTAAACTTTCGATCTGATATTTTTGATGACATGTTCTGATTATGCATTCTGAAAATAAAGATATTTTGTTCTGCATTATAAATTTGGTAAATATTTATGTTTACATACTAGTATATGTCTATTATTTATTGAGTTGTTGATAACTCACCCTTTATCTCAATAATATTTTTCAGATAATTTTGATGGTTGAGTTGAAGATCAATGATAGGAAGTTTTGGAAGATTCTATCTTGTAGATGTACCTTTAGAAGTTATTTTGGTATGTTAAGCTTTGGAAAAACGTGAGTTTTGTGGAGGTGTGATTTTATTTCATTGAGGTTTAGTTTATTTTATTGAAGAGTACTATGCGTATTTGTGAATGTTAAAGAATGAAAATTAACTTTCCGAACTTTCGGAACTGGGACGTTACAATTAATAACAGTTAAGGCAGCAGCAAGAATTGCTACAATTTTGGGGAGTTGGATAGGGATTGTCCAAACTATTACCATCGATCAGTTGGGGGAATTGACAATTGTGGTCTTCTCAACACATTTTAATGCTTTATTTTTCTGCTTTATAATCGTAGAAGTTTTTTATATGACCCACTTTTGCTTTGGTTGTTGTGGAAGGATGCCCTTGCACCTAATAAGCATTGGATGCTCGCTTTCCAAAAGCAAATTGGCGAAAAGCAGGCTGAGGACAACGACGAACTCGATCAAAATTTCGAGAATATATACGAGTATTTGGAATTCCCCACTTCCCCAACTCACATCAAATGGGACGAAATTGATAAAAATAAAAATAAAAATAAAAATAAAAAAATCAGACGACAGCAAATGCAACAATGCATTCATATATAAACTTGTCTTGATTTTACATGCCATATTTGGGAGCAGCCGTGGAGAACGCGGGAAAATAGAAAAAACGACGCCGACATTATGCGCAATGATCAAACTTATTACATAGACAACTACTCGGCTGATTTAATTTCTGTACGTGCAGTGGCACGTGAAATAGGTAATGTAAGCTCAGTGTTTTATTTTGGGCTTCTTCACAATCATCACAGTACAGTGAGCGTGATGAGAACAATAGTCGCTCACACTGCCTAAAACAGCCCTGCATAAGAAAACAAAATGGATTCATGTTCACATTTGCACGAAACACCAACATATTATTTCCATCGGTGCAAGTCTTCAAGGAATAAACGGTGAAAATCACAGATGGTAAACTTATGATGAGTTCTTGATTGTTACAGGCATGGCTTCAACAATGGATATCATACTAATACTAACGGCATAAAATAAATACAGAGAGTTCACTTGTTAACTTCCTTTTAATTAGCCATTGGAAAGTATGCAAACATGCCAAGGAAACTAATAAAGGAAACCATGAAAGCATGAGTGAAAGAAAGAAAAAATCTATTCATACTCCTCTCAGCATCCTATGAAGTGGTATTAGATGATAAGTTCATAAATGAAGTATGATAAATAATTTTCAATTATTTAATACCACATCATAAGATGCTGCAACTGTGAGGACGACAAAATTGAAATGATGAGCAGCATAACTTGTGACAGAGGGGTTGAGATCACTACCTTTTAATAGCTCCATAGCCATGACTGCCAACAACCAAAATGGATGCATGGTGTTTCTCCACAGCCTCACAAAGCACATTTCTAGCATCACCTTCCACCACCTCAACTATCACGTCGTGCACCTATATACAACCCAGCTGAGATGTTAAAAGAAGATGCTTTGGCATCTTTAATTCATCAGAAGTACCCATGCTTCGGTCTTGAAGAAGGTTAGGTTTCTAATTGTAAGCTCATTTAAGAATTATTCTCCTGATTATTTTGAGAGTAGATTATTGACTTTCCTAACCAAGCTAAGGTCATTAGAGAAATTAATAAGCTAAAATGTGCACACGCCTGGCCCAAACCTTTTAAGGGATTCCACGACTTGTGCACTAATCTCACAATGTGGAAGCACAATCTTCGAAGCCTCAAGGAATGAGGAATTTAGCTTAATCATTAGTGTTTGATCAATTCCAGTCTAAAATATAAACATATTGGTCTTCCTAACACGCAAAGAATCTTACAGTATTCAGTTAGAGAGTGAACAATCGCCGAAATCCTCTATCTTGATGTCTTAAAAATGCTTTATAGTCACTCAAAAGCATCCAATCAATCCCAATCTGTAGCCACGACATCCACTCAACCATTTTATGAGTTATTTCCTCAATTTTTGTGGGTTCCCAATGTGTATTCAAATAGAAAACTCTTTGGTTGGTTAATTGGGAACCTAATACTGGTGAAACTCCCATCAGTTCACATGATTGTGCATCAGCATGCACACAAACGCAAGGCGTCTAGGTTCCCACTCTCTATCCATACTCCACCAGATATATGTGTAATACCTAGTTGGATAATCAATAATCAATGTTGTTCAACATTGAATTGAAACGCAAATAACAGATTAGAATATCCCAGCGAAAGAAGAAAACAAATTACCGATTTACTGGTGCAGATTTCCTTCGCCTTTTCAACGACCCGGGCAGCGATCCTCTTCAAATCGGCCTCCACAAAGGGCAAAACCTCGGCCGCTCCTACAATTTCCCGAAATAACAAGAAATCCGCCTCTCAGTCAATAAATCACTTATGTAAAATCCCAACTAGGAACACGTAACAAGGTAATTCGTAAACACGCAAAAAGATTCATTGCGTACCAGGACCGGCGAAGCCGACGGCAGAAGTAGGAGAGGGTTTAGAGTGGACGAGGATGAGCTTGAAAGGAGGGTTGGCGGAACAGGGGACGAAGAAGTGATCCAGAGTCCACTCCAGAGCGTACGAACTGTGCTCGCTGTCGTCGATCCCGACCACCATCGGTTGCTTCTCGGCGCTCGCCATTGCAGGGAATCGGTCACTGATCGTGCTTGTTTTTGTTGTCGTTGTGCTAGAATACTGGAACTCCACGAAAATGGGCAAGTTTTGATTTGATTTTATAGAAGAGACGTGGAGGAGATGATTGCATTTACGGCCTACGGGAGAATTAAAAGCTGTGGGCGTTTACCAGAATCGCGTATTAGAAATAAAATACTTGGCTCGATGATTCGCGTGGGTTCGAAGCGCTTTCTACCACCTCAGATTGATTGATTATTCGAGTGCGTGCCTGTGCTTTCTGCCAACTCAGCTTCGAATCAGCGTCCTTTCTTAATTTTTAAATACCCCAATCCGACGGACAATACTACTGTTGTTTTGATAACCAGCTGCAAATACCGTGGCCTAGAGCTCATCCATTAGTTCATTTTCCTTGCCAAACGAGCAAACCTAAGACTCAAGAACATAGTTTTAAATTTCATTTCGTTCTAGTTGAAATAGTTAGAATATTTCGTTTTAATGTCTCAATCGATGTATTATACTTTCTTATTCCATTTTGATTCAAATTTTGGCCCATTTCAACGTGTTTCGAAAATTTTGGTTGAATCCTGATTTTCCAGAATTTTTACGTTCCTCTTCTCGATCGACAACTTGAATTTGATGTTTATCTGCAATGTGTCTCATTTTGATGTTCAACAATAATTTTATTATTATTATATAAAAATTATTTATTTACACTCAATTAATTTTAATAAAATATTAATTTATAATTAAAATTAATAACAAATATTTTTTTATCGTAAGTAACTGATCACAAATATATATATTTTTTTATAGTGTATCTTATATTGAATTGCACTAAAAATCACCCGAATTGTGACATCTTTTTCGCTGCTCGTCCAGAAATATGAGACGAAAAATGCTATTCACCCCTCTGGGTATTGTTCCGATCCCCTCTCGTTTTTTTTTTTTATTTTTTTGAGTTTTTTTATATATGATTTTTAAGTCACTACAACAAAAGGATCCATTTGTTGCGTTTTTGTTTTCGGCAATGACAAGCTGCAACCGATTTTTCAACTGTTGGTTCCCCATTCGGTTGACTCTTGGAGACTAATGGGCTCGTTGTTAGTTAAACGGTCTTTTGCGGTGAGTTTGAGTCGTAGAAAAAATAAACGCCATTAAAACTGGGATGATAAACGACGTTGGGCAACGCCGTACTCAGTAAATTTGAGTTCTGCGATACGGTCTCACTGTTAATATAGTGAAAACGGGATTATAAACCTGAAATGCCAATGAAAGCTACCGTTAATTAAGCCGCAGCCTTTGTAATAGAAAATACCCAGTTTGACCTGGAGTTCTTTAGGTTTTTTTAGCGCCGATACACTGGGCTACTAGCTTCCATGACTGGGTTTCAAGTTGCCGGCGCTACTCTCACCACCTTCATTCTCCCTGCCTGCCATCACGTCGTCGATGATAAACTGGATGGTAGATTTCTCTAATTTAATTTAGGCCGCATTGATCTATATAATCTCGATAGATTATAAATCTTACTCAAATATTCTAAACTAACTCTTTTCCTCCCTCTCTCGCTAATGGATGCTACCGGCCTAGCCTCCCCCCAAGCCACCTTCTGCCCTCAACAATTGTACACTGTGTGAAAGCACCACCCCTGATTGCATTAATAGTAGATCATGTTGGCCTTTTTTCGGTAAGCTCTGTTTTTCCTAGAACTAATATATACTCTGTCAAATGTATATCAAGTTTTCATTGTTTTCGGTAAGCTCTGTTTTCACTAAATATTGTAGATATAATTAGACTATATAAGCATATTGTGATGATGAAGATAGCATTTCACGAATTGGCCCATCTGTAAAATTAGACTATATATCATACGGTTCTGACTTTTGCCCCAAAATTTGATGTTAAACTGAAGAAATTTTAATAATTAAAGTTTTGATGTCCAACAGCTATTTTTTTAATATGTACCTAAAGTCAAATCTTGCTCCAAATATTCTGGACAACATTATCTCTACAAACCAGCTGTTATATATTTATTTTGTAGCTAGTAAACCATGCAATTTGGATACCTTAGAAACTTTTTGTTTTTTTGTTTTTTTTTTTGCTAATGTCACAATATTAACTCTACTACCTGTGTTTTTAAGTCATGATGTAACTTTTCCTTTGTTACATATTGTAAAGTCGTTTTTACTATTATTAGAAATGAAGATAATTGTAGACACCATTCACACCTAGGTGCTTAGAATTATTAGTTGCTTAGAATTCTACAGTGACTTTTCTTTTTCTTTTTCTTCCAAGCTCCTTCAATGGAAGAAATTAATTACATTAATTTGTACACTTGCATATACTTCCCATGCTAGATAACATACCGGCTCTGCCATTTAGACAAATAGTAAAGGAATGCATCCTAAATTAAATTCACCTTTTCTGCTTCCACGGAAATAATACTTGGTATCTTTTTTTAATATACATCACTCATATTATTTTCCTATTCACTTTGATAGGAAAAGAAAGTGAGTGTTCGGAAAGAGATTCTTACACAACATTTACATTTAAAAGATCTGAATTCTAAACTTAATTCTATAATTCATATCATATTTTTAATTAGCCTGGCTAATATCATCTGTCCAACACAATATTGCCTTTGTTTTATGTTAAGGATAAGCTATAATTACCTATAAATCGATATGGTAGTAAAGATCATGACAGCTAATGTTTATTTAAACCATTGGCTTGGTTAGTAACATTCCCATTATATCACCACTTTTTGGTAGACCAATATTGATTAAATAGGATATATCCATTGATTGCCCCTTAATTATATAATAAATCTATTATCAAGAATTACCTGATTTGTTGCCCAATAAAATATGCATTTTAAAGTGTCTTTTAATAAAAAATCTCATCATGTGTGAAATGCTTTCGTTTCAATCTAATCTATTGGCTAGATTTATCCGCATCTTATACTTTTTTAGAGCATCAACACTTTTGAAAGTAACTTCACTTATTCCTAAGCAACTAATTTGAATACTTTGTGTTGGTAGTACGACCAACACTCCTTGCAATTCATATATGAATAACATCTTTTCTTGAATTTGAGCTTCAACGTAAACTAGATTAATGCACTACAACTATGCATAAAGGGGTTGCCCGGTTATGTACATAAATTGTTTACACAAATAAATTATACTTGTGCTTGCATTCTGGATGGGTGCTGGATAATCCTCTAATTAACATTAAGTTTTAGACAAATAAGTAGTGTTTCACTTATATAACAATCCATTTAATTAAGGTCTCATTAATGATCTCTTACTACATAGGTTTCAAATGGACAATGACTGGATGCAAGTGCCAAACAGGTTTACGTCATTTGAGTATAGTGAAGGGGTTGCGAAACTTCTCGCTATGGCAAAAGCCCATTCGCCTGGAAGTATTACCTTCCGGTGTCCATGTCGGAGATGCCGTAATAACCTATTCCTACCAATCACTGAGGTCGAAGAACATCTCTTCATAGCTGGTATTGATCTAAGTTATACACATTGGATCTTTCACGGGAAGGATGATAGATGGACAGAGGATACGTCTGACAGCAATGAAGGTACAAGAAACGATGGTCACGAATTTATGATGATATGAATGATATGTTAGAGGACACACGGGCTGCAACATTCATGGACCCCGCATTTGGGGAGCATGAAGATGGTACGACGGCCCCACCAACCATGGATGGGAGGCAATCAAAGATATTTAACCAATTGTTTGAGGATGTAAGTTGTCCCCTTTATCCAAGTTGCGAGAAGTTCTCTAAGCTCTCATTTATAGTCAAGCTGCTGCATATAAAAACTATTGGTGGATGGACTATCAAGTCATTTAATATGGTTTTACAACTGTTGAAGGCAGCGTTCCCAAATATTGAGTTGCCTTCATCATACAACGAGGCCCGAAGCTTAGAACGCGGTTTGGGTTTTAATTATGTAAAAATACATGCCTGCCCAAATGACTGCATGCTATTTTAGAAACATGATTCAGACAAAGAATCTTGCCCTAAATGCAATGAGTCAAGGTGGGAGTCAACGATTGGGAAGACGGGTAAGGTTCCCCGAAAGGTTTTGCCATACTTTCCTCTAGTCCCAAGGTTACAACGATTGTTTATGTCGAAGAATATAGCAACATCTATGAAATGGCATCGGGAACAACGAATTGATGACCATAGTATTCTAAGACATCCTGTTGATTCTAAGATGTGGAGACAATTTGATATTGACTATCGTTGGTTTGCGGAAGATGCTCGCAATGTTAGGTTGGACTTAGCCAGTGATGGGTTTAGCCCGTACAATAATTTGGCTAAACCCTATAGTATATGGCCAGTGATTCTTGTGCCATACAACTTGCCTCCTTGGTTGTGTATGAAATATCCATACTTAATATTATCCTTACTCATTCCAGGACCGAAAGCACCAGGGAACAACATCGATGTTTATTTATAACCTTTAATCGATGATTTAAAAAGTTTATGGGAGGATGGTGTCAATACCTATGATGCTTCAACGTCGGGACAGTTTCGCTTACATTCTGCTCTTTTGTGGACAATTAATAATTTTCCACCATATGCCAATCTTTCAGGGTGGAGCACAAAAGGAAAGCTGGCTTGCCCATTATGCAACAAGAATACAGATTCCATGTGGTTGAAACATGGAAAAAAATACTGTTATATGGGCCATCGTCGCTTTTTGCCATCTAGTTACACTTGGAGAAAGAAAAAATGTGCATTCAATGAAGGTGAGGATCATCGTTTGCCTCCTCCAGAACTTCTAGGATATGATGTACTCCATCAACTATTACAGGTTTGGAAATGTCCAATTGAATTGAACTAAACAAAGTATTTTATTCCAGTTACCTTACTGGTCAACGTTGAAATTATGTCATAATCTCGATGTTATGCACATTGAAAAAAACATATGTGATAATGTACTGGGAACGTTGATGGATATGGAAGGAAAAACCAAAGACAATGTTAATGCACGTAAGGACTTGATGGACCTTGGTCTAAGAAAGGAATTACATCTACAACATTCAACTAATGGGTACTCCATGTTGCTTGGTTCGTACACGCTAGACAAACATAAAAGAAGACGTTTTTGTGAATGGCATGCAGGTGTTAAGTTTTCAGATGGTTTTGCCTCAAACATTTCTAGGTGTGTTTTAGTTAGTGATGGCAAGTTATCAGGAATGAAATCTTATGACTGTCACGTGTTCATGCAAAGGTTACTTCCGATGGCAATTGGTGGGTTTTTGAAACTTGATATACGACTCGCATTAACTGAGCTTAGCTCATTCTTTAAGACTTTGTGCGCACGTTCATTGACTTTGGAAGTGTTGAAGCAACTACAAGCTGACATTGCGATCATCCTCTGCAAGCTTGAGACAATTTTTCCACTTGCCTTCTTTAATGTAATGATACACCTTGCCAGTCATTTACCCCGAGAGGCTTTCTTTGCTGGGCCAGTTCAATATAGGTGGATGTACCATTTTGAAAGATATCTGGGAAAATTCAAGCGCTATGTTAGAAACAAAGCTTGTCCCGAAGGCTCAATTGCTGAAGCCTATGTCCATGTTGAATGCTTGACATTCTATTCCTTGTATATCTATGATATTGAGACCATACATCATCAGGAGGAACGAAACAAAGATTTACTAAACGACATTGAATCTGGCCAGTTCTCGATTTTTACCCAAAAACTACGTCCATGCAGATCCCCTACCACCATTCAATTGGATCAAAGTCTACTTGCAAAGGCAACGTGGTACATTCTAAATAATTGTGCAGAGATTGCTCAATATCGAGAGTAAGTATTCAGTTGTTTCCATTAAATACAACATATTCTACCATGCAAAAGTAAAAATTTATGCCACCTTAAGCTTTTAAATTTCATACATTTCTAGTGAGCATTATACGAAGATGAAAGAAATTTTCCCAAAAACAGTGGATCGTCGTCATGAAAGCCATTTTCTATCTTGGTTTCGTAGCCGAGTACATTCCCATTCACATTACTTTATTTTCATTCAATAGGAGTAAACTATAATAATTCCTAACTTATGCATTCCTTCTTCAATAGATCTAAGAGTTGCGCTCAGCAAATCCTGAACAAGTCTGTGATGATATTTATGCATTGGTTTGTGGGCTTGAATCATGGGTTTGTTTATTTTCTGCGTGCATTATGAATGGCACCAGATTTTACACTGTGTCTCGTGGCCAACATCGTCGAACCCAAAATAGTGGGGTGGTTGTTAAAGGGGAACACCAATCAAATGCTGTTGATTTTTACGGAGTATTAATTGACATTCTACAGCTCCGATACATGGGTTGGTGTCATGTCTATTTGTTTAAATGTGATTGGTTTGTATTGGTGATGCAACGAGAGGAATACATATTGGGCACCACTTAATTAGTGTCAACAGTTCTCGAAAATGGTATAAGGATGATCCGTTCGTCCTTGCTTGTCAGGCCGCCCAAGTGTTTTATCTCATTGACAATAGTAAATGTGGTAGTTGGATGGTGGTGCAAAAGGTGACAAGTAGAAACATGTACGATGTTCCATTCCTAGCTATGGCACATGATGATGACAATGATGATTGTGATCATGATTTTGCTGCGTTTCAAGAGAATGAACCATCCTACACGGTGGTAGAACCTGAAATCGATGATAATGACATTACTTTCTCCTTGCATAGGACAGATGTAGAACCAATGAATGTCGCCATTGATGCACTTTTCCAAGGCCCAAACTCCCACAACAATGAAGATTGCTTTATTGATGATGACTTAGTTGAAAATGATGACATTGATGGTAGAAGTAGTGCAGATCTTGAGACAGATATTGAGACTTTATCTGACGATAGTATAACACTCCCATATGTATCAACAAATAATGAACTCATAAGTATTTACTATTTATTACATTTTGAGTCTACAAGATGCTCATTAGAAATGTAGTTTTGGACGACGTACCTAACCAATTGCCTTCCCTCATTTTCATGTTGACTAAGATTACCGGTGAATGACAGCTACAACGCATTTCAGGTTAAACATATATCTATACTGACATACAGTCTTTACAGCGTGATTGACATGGTTCTCAAGGCACGGGAAGAAAATTCGCACATTTCCCTTTGCTTATTACTGTGTTTGGTACAATATGTGTTCATTTTGGGTATAATCTTGTACAATCTAGGATTGGTTATTTTTTCTGCCCCCGTTTTATTACCTTATGGTAGACAAAAGTTTACCAAAAGATTAATATTGTATATAGATGATAGTGGTCAACAATAAGTACATATATAAAATTTAAGGCATGTTTTTGAAAAATAATATCATTTCAGATTTTGAATGATTTTGCATGTTTCAAAACCTATATTATCACTTTTGAGTGACAATTACGCTGTTTGTATGCTTTTATGTATGGATGATATAAATATGTATCCATAAGTAATATATATTTGTCACTCAGTCAATTCGAGTTATATATGTTTGTTTGGCAGAATTAATGTCACCATTTTGTCAGCACACAAATGAGTAAAACTAGTTACTATTTGTTGTGAAGAAAATACTCTTGCATGACTGCCCAATGTATCATTGGCCTGACTTTTGTATTTTGCTTTTAGTAATTATGCCAGAGAAGCTAGCGTGCACAAACTCACTAGGAAGTGGGTAGGAGCCCGACATTGAATGAAAGCCATGCCAGTATCCCATAAGATAATGAAGATAGAACCGCAGAAATTGAAAGAGGTGCATGATTTAGAATGAAGTGGAGATGTGTATTCAGTTGCTGCAAAAACAATTTTGAGAATGCATCTATTTTAAAGTAACTTGATTAATACTTTGTATGAAAAACTTGTTCCCTAATGGGATTGCCATATCATTAATGATATTGCATATTTATAATATTTTTGATTGATTATTCCCATCTTCAC
The DNA here is from genome assembly GCA_036898215.1 of Platycarya strobilacea. NCBI lineage: Eukaryota > Viridiplantae > Streptophyta > Magnoliopsida > Fagales > Juglandaceae > Platycarya > Platycarya strobilacea. The sequence goes on along the minus strand of CM072555.1, from coordinate 31,060,457 downwards.
AGTGGTGGCCAACTAATAGAAAATTTATATTTTTTTCATATGGATGAACGGCTTTTAGGCAGGACTGCATCGTTTAAGCAATATCATGATAGTACACACTTTGCTGGGTATAAGTGAAGAAGTCATTGAATATTTTATTTAAGATGGTAGACAAAGACATCTCTATGACAACCACCACTTACATAGGGATTTAAATACATGCCATACATCAATTACGTATATTTATTTAAGATGATAGACAAAGACATCCCTATGTCATTTCGAGAAAATTAATTCTCCCAATTGAAATACATGCCATACATCATTACGTACATTCCATAAATTGTCCGTTACAACAAATGTCTGGTAGTAATTAACTTAGATGACAAGTGTAATCCTAACGCACCCAATGCTATTCCAAGTGTATATTGTATGGTATGCAACCATGTTTTACCTATTCGGTTTCTTCCTGAGCATTGCACAATCTCGTTAAGTAGTAGATCAATACTAATTGGCTTTGGTAATTCAGACAATCACTAGCACTTGGTGTTGAGTTTGGGCATTGCATATGTAAGTTATTGAGGAACAAATAAGGTGAAGAAAATATATAAATATATATAATGATATATCTAATATAAATATAATTATTACAAATATATATTTATATATTTAATATATAACAAATATATTATTACATTAGCTCAATACTGATATATCTATTTTAATTTCTCTCCCACGCTATACATTAAACACAATATAATTTTCCAATGTAGAACTTGCTTCAATCATCAAGATTTTAAGATTTTAAAAAAATCTTAAAGGCATGTGTCTACTAGATAAAGCTTATTCACTATTGCCATACACGTATATTCATATCTGGCAAGTGTTATGTACAAAAGTTTAACACTTAGCTAAGTGTTATAGGTACTTATTATCACACAAAAAAATCCGCTTCTCACTTAGGTAGTACTCTAGTCGAGACTTGGATAATAAGCAAGTACCAAGAGCCCATGCTGCTGTCAACAAGTGTTTCTGCCAGTTAGGTGATGGTTACACGTTATCGGCTTGCTACTCATCATGTCCATGCTGTTTCCCATACCAAATAAGCTTGTTCCTGCGCGGGAGAAAACAAAATGAATAGGCGGGAATCAGATAGTAAAAATATTTAGACAAATACCCAATAACGTGTACATGATGAGCTAACGCATATTTTGATATTTAGTTGCTCTTTTTTTTTCCTGCTGCAGCCTTGCTCCTTCATCAGAACTTAGTTTTTTCAGGCTGTAAATTCTCAAGGTTAACTAGGGACTCAACAGCATTTGCTTGGTAGGCTTTTAACACTTTTCATTTTCATAACTTTAGTACTAAGAACATTACCAGCAATATCATCTAAAAATATTATGTATGCGGTGGTAGTGTTGGAGTTTGGTTTACATGCAGTAGTGTTAGAGTTTGGTTTACAATTGATCAACCTCAGAACTTCAGTATTAATCAATCAGCATTAAAGTTTAGTAATTGATAGTTTTTTTTATGTGCATGCAGTAGTCATGAATCAATCAAAGCCAGGGAGAGGCCTAGGTATAGCCACTTCAACAGGGAGACGGATATTGCCTCCAACCTTAGGACAACCACTTCAAGGTCCAGCAAACTGGATCTTGAGAAGAAACACAATTGTGGACAATGATGACTTTACAATAGATCCGGATGATATACTTTCATCTTTTTTGCCCCACTATACTCCTGTAGAGGCTGAAACTACAACTGAGAATAAGTAATTGTATTGAGTATGAAACCAGCACATGCACATGACTTTATATAATTTTTAATCATAATATCTTGAGTTACAAATTAATAGATATGAAGGTGTCAACTTGGACAGCACACTATTTTTGCCTTCCTAGATTACCACCCAATACTAATCTAGGGTAATAGGCAACAAGCTAAGGGGGGTATTGAGTTTGAGGTATAAACTATAATAGCATGTTTTTACATGTTGTTTTGTATTGAGCTAAGTTGACAGATATAAAGCTTGTTATCTTCGTTTTTTCTAATTTAGTACCAAATAATTGTATTGAGTATGAAACCAGAACTGCACAGATGTCAAAATCTAATTTTTAAATCATATTTTGTATTGAGTTACACCTTGATAGAAATGAAGGTGTCAAATTGGACATAACACTATTTTTGCCTTCCTAGATTAGTACCAGCAAATATTTTTTATGTGCATGCAGTAGCCATGAATTAATCAAAGAGAGGGAGAGACCGATGCATAGCAAGTGGGACAGGGAGGCGGGTATTGCCTCCAACTTTAGGACAGCCACTTGAAGGACTAGCAAACTGGATCTTGAGAGGAAACGCTATTGTGGACTCTGATGACTCTATTCAAGGTCCAGAAAATATACCATTATCGCTTTTTGCCCACTATACTCCTGCAGAGGCTGAAACTATTATTGAGGGTAAGTAAGTTTTGTTTAGACAATTTAAGATGTTCTTTGAGTAGCACCTTGGGATAGAGTATTTTTGAATAACTGTGCAGATTTTTACTGATTTTGGGTCCAAATAATAAACTGTGGTATGAAACCAGAACTGCAACGATGTAAAAATTTGAACGATGTCCATATTTCGTATGCCAGTTACACCTTGATAGATATAAAGGTATCAACTTGGATTACTCGCAATGTTTATGTTATCCTAGATTACTACCAAATACTACATAGAGTAGGAGGTACTAAGGGGACTGGTTTTGACTAACTTTGAGGTATAAACTATATTTTGATGATTAATAGGGGGTGGAATTAGTATTTACTATAAGTTAATCTTATAGGATATAAGTTAATCATGAACCTACTTTAAAGTGTTTTTATGTGCATGCAGTAGCCATGAATCAATCAAAGAGAGGGAGAGGCCGAGGCCGAGGCTTAGCTAGTGGGACAGGGAGACAGGTGCCTCCAACCTTCGGACAGCTACTTCAAGGACTAGCAAACTGGACTTTGAGAGATGATAGTGGTGTCGACTATGATGACTCCACTCAAGGTCCAGATGACATACCGTCATCACTTTGCCTCACTATACTCTTGCAAAGGCTGAAACCAGAACTGAGGGTAAGTACATTCATTTTATGTCATCTTAATTATTTATAATTGCGTAACACCTTGGGATATAATGGCTGATGATAATTGTGCATTTTTTTCCTTGTTTAGTACCAAATATTCCTGTTGAGGGTGAAACCAGAACCGTGGGTATGATTCCATCTGGTTTTTTAATCATATTTTGCATTTCCTTACTTGGTTATAATATCACAAAAATCTGATACACTAATGTTTTCTTTTTCCCTGGTTTAGTACCAAATACTGCAAAACGTAGTAGGGATGTAGCTAAGGGGATTGAGTTTGAGAGGATACGAAAATATGGCAAGATATCACTTGAGATAAAAGATGGCAAGATAGGGTCATCATGCAAGAACAGAACAGTCTACACATCGAGAGTGATGTGGATCGTCAAGCACTATGCCGAAATGAGGCATTCTAGCTGGAGTGTTATGGAAGAGAAAAATAAAAATGAACTTATCAACTGTGTTTGAGTAAGGCTTTCCATCTTGACGTGTTGATACCTACGAACAAATATTTATTCCATTCTTGTCTAGCTGGTTTGTTGATTCTTAACACATGACCACTTAATATGCCAATTTTGGGTTCCATCCCTAAATTAGTTGATGTTAATGTGTCGGATTCTTCAGTGTAGTACGAGAAACTTAATTTATAACCTATTCACACTAATTAGATGTTGTTTTACTGGTATTGTGAGTTGCGAACAGAACAATGGCTTTGCTGGACAGTATTAACTAGTTTAGTATTAAGTAGTTTTTAATCAATTAACATAATCCATACATGAGTATTAAACCATCTCGTGATAGGTTTTATTTTTGCATTGGGAGTCTAACACATATTTTTGAAAACTGGTTAATGTTTTAGTGTGACTACATTTGGGTTTTTAACACAATGGCTTTACTAGTTTGACTTTGTTTTGGATTAGACGAAGAAAAATCATATACGGACTGTCACAAGTCAGCTATCTCGAGCATAAAATGCATTTCATTACAAGTTACATCGTAAATACCGAAGTTACGCATCACAAGAGGAGGCCCTGGCCAGTTATGGAGGAGCATCGGTAGAGAGACTAGTTTGGGAGTGGTTGTGCAATCGATGGGCGAGTGAGGACTTCAAGGTATGCATATATAGCTGTTTTAGTTATATTGGGTTCGAGTTGCATTAGTTAAAATTGTGCCTTCATTAGTAAGATAATTACTATTTTTTTGCACGGCTGCCCAACATCACTTGTGCTTCTAGTGCCCCAGAAAAAGGTTTATGTTGGCAAGTCAAAAGATGATTGAGGCATCTTATGGACATTTTGTTTTATTGTAGAAAATGTCAACCCAAAACAAGGAAAATAGGAGTCAACAAACAATCAACCACACAAGTGGAAGTACCTCATTTGTTGTACTAATGGAAAGGAAGGTATTAAGCTGAGATACATTTATTGGATGGTGTATTGAGGAAACATGTTACCATTCTATACATGCTAATGTGTTGTGTATGGCTATGTGTTGATATAGAAGAACAAGAATCTAATTGACTTCTACAAGGATTCTCATTGGTCGAATAAAAAGGGGAGATTTATAACACAGCAAACGGAAGCAAATTATGTAAGTTTATAAAAATATATCTTCGTTACGTGTTCACTTGATGGTTGATAACATTTTTAAATTCCCAAATTGCTTGAAATTTTAGTATAGAAAATTATGACAGAATGTTAGTTGCTTAAATATATTATCATAGATTAATTCACTCCATACTTATAAATATGGAACGATGTCACATCTATTAACTTAATTGTTTAAAGTAATGGTTCTATTATGTTTTTGTCACAGAATCAGATGGTTGAAATGATGAATGCGCTAGAGCTGGAGGCTCGCACAGATGAAGCAGTAGCACAAAATTTTAGAAAGGTATTAGGACATAGGTCAGGTTATTGTAGAGGGCTAGGCCACTCTGTTATGCCCGAGAAATGTAAGGTGGGTGGAGTATCCAATGAGGAGTATGAAAGGCTTGCTGAGGAAAATGAGGTAAACAGGAAAAATGCAAAGTATTACCAAAATCGGATGAATATGTTTGAAGTTGCCATGCTCTCTATGGGACAACATATGCGGGATTATGAGTCTCAAGGAGGGACTTAAAGTGCACTGCCTTAAGGGTTTTATGTATGCCAGCAGTATAGAGTATTTTTGCATTTTGAAATTTTTTGACTTGGTACTTTTGAGTAGAAGGGGTGTTGGGTATACCATCCATACTTTTGAGATAAATTGAAATTTGAAACCTGATGTTGCTGGAGAAGATCAAGGATGGGAGGTAAATTGGTTTCTTGCTCTATATTTTCAAGGCCACTATATTTTGTTGTTGTTTGGAGATAACGTACATGACAATTTCAATTATTAATCAATTAAAGAATAGTATTAAGGTGAGAGCTGTTAATTGGACAATTTTGGTTGTAAGATATGTTGGAAATATTGATACATAAATATGTTTGCAATATTATACCTTACAGAATTAAAATATTCTAGCAAACTATAATTTTTGGGTTTTGGTTTAACTGTAAATAATGATATTATTTATATTTTGCTAGTAATAAAAATGACTGATATATAGGGCTGGAAATTGGCATTTAATCTTTAGGGTGGTAGCTACATGACAAGCTGCACTCCGGTAGAAAAATAACTATATATCTGTTCATTAATGCATAAGCTTAGTCTTCTTTTTCGCATATGTTTTACCTGCATCTTGGTATTTTTAAAGCTTGCTAATTGTTGCTTATGTTATGGTGCTTGAGATACATGTTGATATACTACTACCACTAATTAGTCTCATTAGTTGTGAAGAATGTTTTAGGCAGCCCGACACACAATAAGCAACCCAAACTCATCAAATTGTGGGGTGGTTGAGATTTAATATCAAAAGATGTGCTATGACTTAAAAAGCACAATATGATGTCGATGGTTTCTGACATTATTTTTTTTTCTAATATTGTGTATTGGAATAGGTGAAAATGCCACATCCTCCACGGGCTTACGAGGGTTAAGAATGGTAGGTAAAATTTGACTGTTTCAAATTTTGATAATATTAAAATTTGTATAGAATCTACTATTTTTGATATTGAATTTTGATGCTCAAAATATGATAACATTTATGACAGATTTAGTTATTAAGCAACTAAAATAGTTTAGTTATTAATCTTAATGGGTTCATGATTTCATGGTAATTGTTTGTTAGGTAGGAATGAAAACCACAGTTTACACGAGTTCATAATTTTTAATTCAGACAAACAATTGTACTTATGAAGCTCTAAAGATATGTCTGGGAATATAGCTACATGTAATCATGTAATTGGTTCATCAGTTTTAACTCCATATTGTATATTGAGATCACACAGTAAACATATTCCCAGACATACTGATATTGGGTTGTTGAAAAATTGACCAATGTATAGATGTGAATAACAATACTAGAAATTGCACAATAGCACTGTATTCATAATAATGATTCTTATGCCATTATTGTGCATTGGAACAGGTGAATATTTAAAAAGCACAAAGGGCAATGCTAACTTGGATGTGCTACCCAACACCTTAAAGAACTTGTTTATATTTGCCTCTTCACATGGAGTGTATACATGTAATCTAGAAATGGTAGGACTGCTGGCATAATATCTTCAACATGCATGTTGAAAATAGAAAAGCCAATGAAAGTGTAGTTTGAGATCACTAAAAACTAAGTTGTGGACAACTTTTTCCTTCCAAGTATAATATCTACTAGTTGAGAATGTCATGATCATATATATTAAATTGCATCATTCACAAATTTATATATATCTATTTTAACAGTTGGTTAACAACTCAATATATTTATATGCCAATCTCCTCTATAGAGAAAAGATCAGTTGAGTAAATATATATAAACTTGAAAGGCTCAAACAGGACTAGTGCAAATATATATAAACTTTAAGATATATATGTGCATGTGTGTTAATTAACTCCTAGATCAGCAAACTCAATTTGAGAAAAAAACCCAATTTGAGAAAAAATAGAGTGTTTAGAGATATGTACTGGTCTGCAGAGTATCTTCAAACCTTGAAGTATGGGAGGTAAAAATGGTGACAGCATAAATTGATTATAGTAGCAGCAAACTTTGGCATTTTTACCTATCAAAAGAAAAAGTTTGTGAGAGTAACACAGTTTTGAATAACATTTGACCATAAAAACTATAATACGCATTATGCATTGATTGTTCAATACCATATAATTGGCCTGAAAATCACTTACAACTGGATTCAAATGTTGAACCCAAATCTAGCGCCAAAAATGGGCAAGAAAATGGTTTATTAAATATTTGACGATCGGGGTAAAGACGCCAGAGAAATTATACTTAGCACCGATATTTCACACTCGAGATAGTAGGGCATGCCAAAAAATGGTTAGAATCCGTCGATACTTGCGGATCCAAGAGATCGGGGTGATAGATCACTTTGCGACGTGTGAGACTGGTTGGCAGCTACTCGATGATGGACTTGTAGAACTCGGCGAACTCGCAAAACGGTTCATCTTGCAGTGAAGATGAACTTGCAGAACCTGGTAGACCATCTACGACGAACACTTTCACGCAGAATGGAATGAGCCAACAATGGCGCTTAAATCGGATTCTGTAGACTGAGCGGCAGTCACCAACAATTTAAATCGGTGTGAAGATCGTCCCGAACCATCCGTGATTTTCTACGGAACCCTAGCGGCGCAATGAAGCTCAAAGGTCACGCTTCGATACTGGCGTTTCATCCGCGAGTCTAAAAACGTCGTTAATTAGTTTCTCTCTGCATTTTAATAAGTTCCCCCTACGTTTATAGCATGCCGCAGAATAGAGTAAATGTTGTAGTGAGTAAATATTTTTAAATAAAATTATGATTTTTTAATATTTTTTTATAAATATTTTAATATATTAAAAAAATCATGTAAAAAAAATATAAAAAAACGCAATTTTTTATATGATTTTTTTAACATTTTAAAATATTTTTTTTTAAAATATAAAAAAATCATAATATTATTTTAAAATATTTACTTAAAAATTATATAAAAAAAAAACTCAAAAAAAAAAAGGGTGATGGGATCAGGACACTTGACTATCGGGATGAATGGCACTCCCTGAGACAGGCCATTTTAAACATCTTATTGTTTCAAAGTTCTTGGTCTGGTGTATTACCTATCTGAACTGTTTGCTTGTATCACCTTTTGATTTAATCTTATTATTTTTCTTGCTCAAATAGATTTATATGGCCGATGTGTCATCTTCAAGCTTCTTATCGGATATATAATTTCTCTTTCCCTGCCCTTGATTATCATGACTAATTAGAGCATTGACATTAACTACATCAAAAATCTCAACAATTGCAAATTTAATATATTTACTTAAAATATTTTTACATCATTTCCATCAAATAAGACCATAAGAAACTTTGAACTACATTAATTTCATTTTATTTTTCAAATATAAAGATATACTATTCATCCATGCCTTTTAATATGTTTATTAGTTAAATAAATTATAGATATCTTTGTTAATTTTATAAATTATATATTATATTATTGTTTTAATAAATCCAATAATGAATTAAATATAGGATTATAGATGTGTGAAAGTGTTAGATTTTTATTAACTATGTATTTTCTATCAAATTTTGAAAAAAAATTTAATAGAACCAATACTAATACTCTTATATAATTTATAGATATAGAAGTGAAAGTTCTTTCTATTAAATATATATATATATATATTGTGAATTGCCAAAGTTGTATATATATATATATTTTTTGTGAGCAGCCGTGGAGAACGCGGGAAAAAAGAAAAAAGAAAAGAAAAGACGACGCCGACATTATGCGCAATGATCAAACGTATTACATTACTCGGCTGATTTGATTTCTGTACGTGCAGTGGCACGTGACATAGGTAATGTAAGCTCAGTGTTTGACTTTGGGCTTCTTCACAATCATCACAGTACAGTGAGCGTGATGAGAACAATAGTCACTCACACTGCCTAAAACAGCCCTGCATAAGAAAACAAAATGGATTCATATTCACATTTGTACGAAACACCAACTTATTATTTCCATCGGTGCAAGTCTTCAAGGAATAAACAGTGAATCACAGATGGTAAACTTATGATGAGTTCTTGGTTGTTACAGGCATGGCTTCAACAATAGATATCATACTAATACATACTAATGGCATAAAATAAATACAGCGAGTTCACTCGTTAACTTCCTTATAATTAGCCATTGAAAAGTATGAAAACATGCCAACGAAAATAATACAGGAAATCATGAAAGCATGAGTGAGAAAGAAAAAATATATTCATCTTCCTTTCAGTATTCTATCAGTATTCTATGAAGTGACATTAGATGATAAGGTTTTAAGTGAAATATAATAATTAATTTTTAATTATTTAATACCACATCATAAAATATTGTGCAGATAATAAAAATTGAAATGATGATCAGCATAACTTGTGAGAAAAGGGTTGGGATCAGTACCTTTTAATAGCTCCATAGCCATGACTGCCAACAACCAAAATGGATGCATGGTGTTTCTCCACAGCCTCACAAAGCACATTTCTAGCATCTCCTTCCACCGCCTCAACTATCACGTCGTGCACCTATATACAACCCAGCTGAGATGTTAAAAGAAGATGCTTTGGCATCTTTAAGGGATTCCACGACTTGTGCACTAAAGCTCACAAAGTGGAAGCACATCTTCAAAGCCTCAAAGAATGAGGAATTTAGTTTATCATTAGTGTTTGATCAATTACGGTCTAAAATATAAACATATTGATCTTCCTAACATGCAAAGAATCTTACAGTTATTACAGTATCCAGTCAGAGTGAACAATCACCGAAATCCTCTATCTTGATGTCTAAGAAATGCTTTACAGTCACTCAAAAGCATCCAATCAATCCCAATCTGTAGCCAACACATCCAGTCTCAATTCAACCATTTTATGAGTTATTTCCCTCAATTTTTGTGGGTTCCCAACGCGTATTCAAATAGAAAACTCTTTGGTTGGTTAATTGGGAACCTAATACTGGTGAAACTCCCATCAGTTCACATGATTGCGCATCAGCATGCACACAAACACAAGTCGTCTAGGTTCCCACTCTCTATCCATACTCCACCAGATACATCTGTAATACCTAGTTGTTCAACATTGAATTCAAACGCAAAAAACAGATTAGAATATCCTAGCGAAAGAAGAAAACAAATTACCGATTTACTGCTGCAGAGTTCCTTGGCCTTCTCAACGACCCGGGCAGCGATCCTCTTCAAATCGGCCTCCACAAGGAGCAAAACCTCGGCCGCTCCTACAATTTCCCGAAATAATAAGAAATCCGCCTCTCAGTCAAAAAATCACATATGTAAAATCCCAACTAGGAACACGTAACGAGGTAATTCGTAAACATGCAAAAAGATTCATTGCGTACCCGGACCGGCGAAGCCGACGGCAGAAGTAGGAGAGGGTTTGGCGTGGACGAGGATGAGCTTGAAAGGAGGGTTGGCGGAACAGGGGACGAAGAAGTGATCCAGAGTCCACTCCAGAGCATAAGAACTATGCTCGCTTTCGTCGATCCCGACCACCATCGGTTGCTTCTCGGCGCTCGCCATTGCTGATCGAGCTTGTTTTTGTTGTCGTTATTGAGAACTACGAGTCCACGAAAATGGGGAACTTTGATTTGATTTTATAGAGAGACGTGGAGAAGATGATTGCATTTACGGGAGCATCAAAAGCTGTGGGCGTTACCAGATTCGCGTATTAAAATAATACATAAGCCTTCACATTATATACTATATGTTTTTTTAATTGTTTTGATTTTTTTTATAAAATATTTAATATATACATAATGAGTTAAAATTTTAATTAGTTTAAAAAAAATTTTAAAAACTAAAAAAAAAACAAAAAAATTATAAAATATTTGGTGTAAAATAAAGTAATTGGTTCGACGATTCGCGAGCTTTCTACCTTCACCTCAGATTCGTTTTCGATTGATTATTCGAGTGCATGCCAAAAGCTTTCTGCCAGTACAGCATCGAATCAGCGTCCTTTCTTAATTGGAGGATTGCTATACGGCCTCCTCCTTTTATTATACACCGCACGAAATGCTCTTTTTTTTTTTTTTCATTGCAGAGCCCACATCATTTGATTTCGCTCCTCTTCCCAAAAAAATACCTCTCCTTTTTACGGTCCACTTGATTCGAAACTGAGTCCAAGTAATCTGAAGTCATTTCGTACGATTATCTCGTTTCTAATCCAAATATAAATATTGAGATGAGTTTACAACACTTATAATATATTTATTACCGTTACTTTTTCTTCGGTACTGTCAAATACGAAAAATACTATGCAGCATCTCTTTACTTTTATTATGTTCATATGATATTTACGCCCCTCACCCACCCCTCAAAAACCCTTCCAAACTAGTTCGCTCTGTGTGGAAGATCCCTTTGCAGCAAGCGTTTATGCCGTTTCGGTAGATTGTTGAACGCCTCGACGCCTACTCTGCCCCTTAATTCCACCGTTTCAATGCCTTTCTGCACCATTTTGGGGTCATTCAAAGGCACCCCGTGAAGAAGTCGTACAAGTGACCTGCAACTCGACGTGGTTGTTTCGGCGTGATTCAATCTGCAACCCAGTGGTAAATCTCTTCCCCTAACGCATCCATGCCTACTTTAACTTTAAGTACCTTGACCCTATCTTAGAAGCCAGAGATTTCCCTACCCCCTTGACCCATCTTACAAGCTAGCACATATTAGGGTTCGGGGGTTCGATCAATCAGTTCGAGAAATAGTAAAAAAATTTCCATTACAAATTCAACATGTCGAGTCAGTGCAAACCCAGGAATCCATCTTGTTGCAAACACTGCACTTTGCTTCCCAAAGCTATCCATAAAGTCCGGCGGTCTCATTCAACCACCACCACGGCTCCATGGACGCGATCTTTCCAAATATGTGGCGTTAATTTTAATTTTGGGTTTTTTTGTTATTGGAGCTAGGCTTAATTTTTTTGAATCCTCGTTTTGGTTGTGAATCATCACACGACTTTTTCCTAATTTGGGGATGTAGTTACGGGTTTTCCTTCAAACATTTGCATTATAAAGTTATATATAAGCCATAATATAAGTTACATATTGAAGGAATGTGTGCAGAGGAGAATGAGTTATTGCAATTGGTTAAGAAAGTTATAGGTTAAGAAGGCAAAAAAAAATCTATATATTGTCACATTAAACTTGATTAAGACAAGTTTATTTATACGCATATAAATAATCATATATTTTGGAAAATTCATTTGTATATCAAAAAATCACATTTTTGTTTTTGGGTGGTGCTTGTTGTTCTGGAATAGAGCTGAAAGAAGAAACCGTTAATTGATTGGTTGGTTTTGGTATTTTTGGGTTCTCAAATGGTAAAAGAGAAAATTAGTGAAGCGAAGTCAAATTTTAATCAAGTTGTATATAGTGAAAAAGTTCCTGGTGTGTGGAATTTATATACATTGCTCATTAATTGGTATGAATGCAATCGGTGTTCAAATTGTTGGTATTCATTGCTTTAACTTCGAATGGATTATTGTCTAACTCTAAGATATATGGTTGGCTAATTTTATTCATTTCTCATTGTTCTAGTTGCATTTTTTTTATTGCTCATGTATCCTGGTTGGCCAGTTTTTGAGATTAAACATTACTACTATTAGTGTTGTATATTATAACTGTAATGACATGTCTTGTGGGTTGGTTTGTGTATGGTTATGTTATATAATATTGTGGATAATTTTAAGTAATCTAAATCTCAAGACACTAACCCACTAGTTTAGAATGTTAAGCCTATTACACTTTGGTCTCTTCTCTATTTAATCTGTGTTAATGGCTGGATGGGTGGATTGTTTTTGATATATGACTGAGCAGTTTTATGCATTGCTCATTAATTGGTATTCAAGTTGTTGGTATCCATTCCTTTAACTTCTTAATAATTATTGTCTCACTCTTACATATATGGTTAGCTAATTTTATTCATTTCTCATTGTTCAAATTGTTGGTATTCATTGCTTTAACTTCGAATGGATTATTGTTTAACTCTAAGATATATAGTTGGCTAATTTTATACATTTCTCATTGTTCTAGTTGCATATTTTTTTTTTTTTATATTTGAATGACATGTTTTGGGTTGGTTATGGGCTGGTTTGATATTCTAAAATGATATGTTTTATGGGTTGGTTTGATGTGGGCTGGTTTGATGTTCTAAATTGTTTGATGTTCTTGCATTTTTTTTTTAATCTTCGAATGACATGTTTTGGGTTGGTTATGGGCTGGTTTGATGTTCTTGTTTAAATGGGTTGGTTATGAGCTGGTTTGATATTCTAAATTGTTTGATGTTCTTGCATATATATATATATATATATATATATTTATCTTCGAATGACATGTTTTGGGCTAGTTCTGGGTTGGTTTGGGCTGGTTTGATGTTATAAAATGACATGTTTTGTGGGCTGGTTATGGGCTAGTTTGATGTTCTAAATTGTTTGATGTTCTTGCATATATATATATATACATATATATATATATACTTTTAATCTTCGAATGACATGTTTTGGGCTGGTTTGATGTTCTAAAATGACATATTTTGTGGGTTGGTATGTGTATGGTTATGTTATATAAAATTGATATTTTTAGGTTGTTAAATACATCTTTTTTATGATATTTTATTTCGAGCATCTTGTCTGATATTATTAAACAATATCAGATTTTACTTGTCATTAACAAACAAAATATATGGAAGATTATCATTGATTTCTAGGAAGACGCATAATTTTTGAGAAATGCTTTGTTGGACATTTTAAGTCTAATACATGTTGGTCTCTTCTCATTTGATAGCGGTACTACTTGCGTTCTTCACGTGGACATCCGGCCTCTGAACATGTATGCGCCCTTTAACTCCATAACCATTACATTATATACTTAGTTGTATTAAATTTATATATTCTTGCTACGTATTTTGTATATATTAATTGTTTCTTTGTTCAGCCTATATGTGTGGGGGTTGTTTGCTTATATTCGAAATGATAAGCTCTTTTTCATTGTCTATAATTTACACTACATGCCCGAGGACAAAAACTTGCCCTTTTATATACCATTTTTGCACATGGACAATTATAAATTTTGCATACTTCACACAATTACATGCATTGCCATATTATCATCTCACAGCTATTTGATATAGATGATTTGGAAAACACGCGACGTGACCGTGACGTAGAGGGCAATGATATGGAGGAGGTATTTATTGACATGCTATATGACGATTCCATACACGGTAGATTAAAGTCTGGCAAGATTACGGGTGCTTAGCATACTGCTTATGCTGAGCGGCTTACCGCTCTCAATGTGAGGGTGTTTGATGCTCATCGGGTAGGTGGTAAAATCACAAGGTTGAAGAGTCAACTACGTCTATTTCTCAATCTGATGGGTCAGACTGGGATGGGTTGGGATAGGGTCAACAATACGTTAGATGCGAGCAACTAGGCACGGGAAAATGCCATAAAGGTATGATAATAATTTGGTGAATTTATTCAATTATGCTTCATTTTCAAGCAAGACCTAACACTTAGCTAACTAACGTGCGTTTCCTACGTTGAAAACAGGTTAAACCAAAATGAGGGAGGTTTCGTACATCTGGCCTACCTAGGTACGAGGACTTATGCACCATATTTGGTGCATCAATTGCATATGGGACCCTACAACATGCCTCGATGCAAGCACCACCAGATAGTGATGAGGAGCAGTGGCTTGATTCTGAGATGCCAGTCGACATAGACCCCATCACCCCACTGATGATGTGGGATTGGGGAAAGGGTCTACACCTTCATCATCAAATAGGCGCAAAGGGAAGATGAGCCAGAAAGAAGCAATCATGACGACATGTGAGGAAATTTCAGCAACTATGTCCGCACGTCGTAAGTGATGAGGCCGATAGTGGGAGTGAGAAGCAAAGCAAAGGATCAGACCCAAGCCTGGGTAGCAATACAGGGTACAATCCACTACAAGAGTGCATGATATTTTTGAACGAAATGTCCCCCAGACTTGAGGGGCCAACGTGGTATCATGCTGTAAAAGAGTTATGTGACCCTATAGTGCAGCAAGCCTTCCTTATGATGGATCCTGCCGGACGAGAGTTATGGTCTCGAAACTGTTGATGCGCCTGACAACATATTTATATTGTTGTATCACTTATTTATGTCACGTTGGTCAAATGTTTATTTTCGAGACAATTTTATTTTTTTGCATGTTTAGTTACTAAATAGTAGACGACCGCTACGATTGTTATTCTATTTGTGATATGAGTTCATCTAACTTTTTTTTCTAGACTTGATTGATTATTAAGGATATGTATTTATGATCTACATGTTGTTTTTTTCTTATGTAGTGAGAAAATAATTTGCACTAAACACTTGTTTGATCTCAAGACATACATTTTGACATTAACATGGATCGTGCGAATTGGATTGCAGGAACCTCGTCAAATGGTGTGAATAATGATGCGTATGTGAACCAATTTTCTGATAGGGGTGAAAATGATGGGGGTGAAACTAATAGTAATGAAGAGCTTATGGAAGACGCCTTACTCATCACGAAGTGGCTTGGGATTGTGTCAGATGGGAAATGACAGCCATTACATAATATTGGATTGCGCGGAAATCAATATACCGTTGAAGTTTTGCAGGAAAATCTAACAAATTGACGAGAGTTATTCCGAATGGAAGTTGAGGCTTTTCGTGCATTATGTTCAAATTTACGAAACAATTACTTTTTGAAGGATACTAGAAAAAAGGTAACAGTCGAGGAACAAGTAGGCATATTCGTTTCAGTAGTGGCTCTTGGAGAAGAACAACGCATCGTGGCTTAACGGTTTCAACGTTCAACAGAAACCGTTAATCGACGTGTAAGGAGAGTAAGGCGGGCGCTTTGTACACTTAGAACACATCTTATTAACCCAACACACACAGCTGGGCCACACCCAACAATCGAGGCTGATCTGAAAAATTATCCTTGGTTTCAGGTATACTTTGGTCTTTCGTATATAATAAATCCAAATAAGATTATGTTGAAAGTTTGATTAAATTATTTATTTGAATGTATGGATATATAATATTGTGGGTAACATTATTTTGGAGGGATGTATTGGTGCGATTGATGGGACCATGATCAATACCGTCGTACCTAGTGAGGTACGCGAGGTATTTCACAACTGCTATGACCAAATTGCCCAAAACGTGTTGAACGTATGTGATTTGGACATGAAGTTCACATTTGTATACACTGGTTGGGAGGGAAGTGCCCATGATGCACGCATATTCCTTGACGCCTTGCGTTAAGTCGACAACCACTTTCCATGGCCTTTGGACAGTAAAAAATTAATCTTATTTCATTATGCTAATTAAATAATTTATTGAAACTAATATGTATTTTGTTCAATCTCTAGGATTAGTTATCTACGAGTAACCATTGTGGTGTTAATGGGTTAGCATGTCATTATTATCTAGTCGATTTAGTGTATCCATGTACTCGAGGATTTATGCCCCCATATTCAAGAGAAAGATATCATAGAAGTGACTATGCTGGTCAGCGGGGATTTAGGGGCTACAAAGATTATTTTAATTACCGTCATTCATCAATCAGTAATGTCATAGAACGTGCGTTTGGGGTCTTAAAATCACGTTTTCGAATTTTAAGAAACATGCATCCATATTCAGTTACGAAACAAGGCCAACTGATTACCGCATATTGTACATTACATAATTTTATTAGAATGACGACACCAGACGATTTTATATTTGAGGAATGGGCCAACAAGAAGCTTAATCCGAATGGTCGTGCAGTTAGTGAAGATGCAGATGCAGCACGTCATCCTAACATGACGTTGAAATCAGCACAATATATGGCTGCATTCAGGGATGATATTGTCAGAAATATGTGGGCGACTAGGTGCAGTTTGTGATTGGAGTATTAGACATTTCTTAATTTGTGCGTGTCATCCTTGCGCAGGGACCATGCTAATCTTCTCTGTAATGTCCAAATTTTTGGATTGTCTTCGAATGAACAATGGACAATTAGACATTATGACATGTAATATAAGTGAAATATATAAACTATTTTATAAGAGTGTTGTTTGATTATTCGAACTTATTAAATTTGGCATGTATATTTTCAATATTGTAGATATTATAAGATTCATTTCTCGTCAAATTTTGATGACTTATGAATACGAAAGTGTATTTTTACTATAGGTGTTGTGATATGTATTTTTTTAAATTTTATACGTAAATGTTTCAAAATTAATTTTATTGCTCAAAACGTAATTCTTATAATAATACAAATATTAACATAGAATTATATAAAATAATTTATCAAAATTTAACATGGTCTAACTAAAATATAATTTTATTTTATTTTTTTATATAATTTTACGAAGTCAAAAAATTTATAAATTGATAATTATTATTGTGTAATTGGATAAAATGATTATTATTTATTTATATACAAATTCATAAATAAAAAAGTTATGGGACCCACTTATATTAATTTTCCAACAACCTAAATTCATCTCATCTCACTTTCAATCCAAATATACAAAAACTCATCTCAACTTATTCATTTCACTACTATTCATAACTCATCTCATTTTGACTCATCTCATCTCCAAATTCAAACGGGGCCTTAGTTTTCACAGACCCCCAACGTTGCACTCATCAATCTCATCACATATATTCATTATTCCGTCATACATTACCCAAAAAATTTATACAAAACCCGCAAGAATCATGAAAAAAAAATAGAAGAAAGTGAAGATCATGAAATTTCTCGACGATTGCTTCTCCCAAAAACTTCGCACCTCCGTTGTCTTATCTGGATGTTGAGGTGCGCTACAAAGGATCTCTCAATTGTAAAGGTCTGATGCCCAACCCTCATGACCCACGCCCTCTCTCCTTCCCCTCTCTCTCTCTTTCCTTCCGGCTCTCTCCAATGTTGAAGATCATAATTTAGCTCCTTAGCTAGTATGGGTTCATGTTCAAATCTGATAGTTTAAGAAATAAAAAATATACAGATTGTACAAATATGGTAGTTGAGCTCAATTTGTGAACATCTTATGAAGATTAGTTAAAGTGCACATGAAATTGAATTTTTATTGCTAAAACATTCCAGTAGTTTTTTCTATAGCTTTTGGACAATCAAGTTTTTATTAGGGATCTTTCAAATGAATGGTCATACATTCCTAGTAATGGCCACGCATACATTCTTTTGACCCAAATGGCAAATAATTTTTTCCAGCAGAGTACTTTCTTCTCTTTCCCAAGTAATGGCCATACGTTCCTAGTAATGGCCATACATACAGATTTTTCACCCAAATAGCAAACAATTTTTTTCCGTTTAAAAGATTATAACTAGAGATTTTTTACACATACAAAAATTTCACCCATGCTTTTCACAGTTAGGGCATCGGTCTTACAGTGGCCTTCCAGCGTGTAGTTGCAATCAATTGTAGGTGTCTCGAAGTTGGAGTGAAAGGAAAGGAGACAAAAAGAGGTTAGGGTTTTTTGAGAGAGAGAGAGAAGAGAGAGAGAGGTTTGGGTCGGGGGTTTTCAAAATGGAAAATTTTATTTGTAGTTTATATATATGGACCGTAATACACTCTATTAATGAAATAGAGTGTTTCATTTTTATTAGAGCTGCGTCCCTTACCTCGAATGAGATGGAAGGCGCTCTGTTTCCGTCGTTCTTCCAAATCCCCCAAATCCCCCAAATCCCTAGCCTTCATCCTCCCAAATTCCTAGCCTTTGTCCCTCAAAGCCCTCGGTCACTGTAGAAAATGAAAACGACAAGGACAAAAAATCCATGTCTCTAGTGTTTTCTTCTCAAGCTCTCGCGAAAGCCATTTCCTTGCCAAGGACCACCTTCATCAAGCTTTTGTAAAGTGTCATTCTGTTGAATTATTTTCATGGCTATTAGATTAAAGTGTCCTTCTATTTAACTCAAAATATGAGTTGCTTCTTCAGGTATAATTTATATCAAATGCTTAAGATCTGGTTCGCGTGCATGTATGCTATGGGTAAAACATGGCTTGAGAAATCATCATTTTATCTCTTTGATTTCTACTCATCTTCAGTAACAAACTTTAGTTATATTAAAAAATAGAAAAGATAGAAGACTTCATACTTCTTAGATCATTTAGTATGACAAGATTAGGAACATTTTTAGGATGGAAAACTGTTAATAATAATAAAAATATATATAATTGCTAGTTTATGTGCTGATTTCTAAGATTTGGACAATAAGGAAATCAGATATTTTTCTCACCAGAAGTCTACAAAAAAAAAAAAATCTTTAGTACGTAGCAAGACTTCTACTAGTTTGCAGCGGGACTTCTACCTCTCTATGCCTTATCAAATTCAAGTATAGAAGTACAACACAATATGCCTTGATGTTTATTGAATCTTGAGGGGCGGCACTACAGAATTGTAGATTGAGCAAAGTTGGATTGTTTTGATCTTGGGTGTTTTGATCTAAGGGTGTTTTAGTCCAATCACAAATAAAATGAAGATATTTTTGTCTATTCCTAATATGGATGGCAAAAAAATCCAATAAATTGGACTAAACCTAGCATCACTCTTTCAAAATTCCATCCCCTGTAGTGCGACATAAGACCAAAAGACATGTGGCTTTTATGTGGCTTCCATGGCTTCCGTTGAAGAGACTTTATAAGAGGCATCGTTTAGAAGATTTTCCCTTTGAGGGAGAGAATAGTGTTGTTCAATGTTCTTGTCGTGGACCGTGGTGGAGTTCATTGGTATATTTTCTCCATAACCAGCTGCAAATACCGATGGCCTAGAGCTCATTCATTAGTTCATTTCCATCTCAAATGAACGAACCTAAGAGTAACCCAAGTTCCAACACCTCATATTGATAATAAGTTGGTTTGAATCTTGAGTTGAATTGAAATAATTGTGAAAAATAATGAGATATTTTAATTAAAATGAGATGGGTTAACAATTATTTGAGTTAAAATGTTTTAGAGTGTTTTGAGAAACAAAAGATAAAAAAGTTAGAATAAAAATATTATAAAGTTAAAATATTATTATAATATAATTTTTATTTTAGGACTTTGGAAAAATTTAAATTATTTTTTGTGTTTTGTTTTAAAGTTTAAAAAATTTATAATAATTAGGTAATTATTAGATGAAAAAATATAAAAATTTGAAAATAAAAATATATGTATTTTAATATTGCTATAAACAGTCGTGAAGTTGTAAACAGCGTACAGTCGCTTTAAAAAAAAGTTAATTTTTTTTTTACGTAAATCTCATATATATATATATATATATATATATATATTTTTAAAATAATTATACGATTCTTATAACTTTTTTGATTATCTATTCTGTCTCTTTGGGATTATCTCATGCCATCTACCTGCTGCAAGAGAATGGACCATGTAGACATCGATACTTGTGAAACAAGTAGTTGGGATTTGGGATGGAATTTGGGAAGGGATTTCATTTTCGTCCCATTTCTTTTTGGTCTATTGGGTGTATATTGGGTCCATGGGCTACAAGACCCAAATATGTTGAGTCTTGACAAAAAGACCAAAAGCCCCAACATAGAGTTCCTTTATGTTGGGGGGGGGTGAAAGCTGGGATCGATAAACATCCACTGATTATTTAGTAACATCAAACGTCACCCACATCAATTCCCCCGAATTGTCATGAGCATCCGAGATAGATCCAAGTTTGATGCATAGGTTTAAGAGATGAGTAATGCTAGCGTTGCTGTAAGTCAGAATAAAAAATACCAAAAAAAGGTTCAAATAAATGAATAATGTTTTTTACCGTCAATATTTGATAGATAATATTATAATTCACATAAAAATATTATATTTTTATAATTAAATAAAATAAATATTTAAAATTTTTTATTTGTAAATAAAAGTATTTTAATCAATTTTATTATAAAATAGAGATTTTTTATTTATTTATTATTTAGACTATAAAGAAGTCTAATTTTTTTAAACCATACGTAACATTGCCCCAAATAAATATTGCTTACTTTTCTGCATCCTAATTTTCCAGAGTTTTTACGCACCTCTTCCCGATCGACAACCTGAATTTGATGTTTATATGCAATCTGGCTCGTTTTGATGTTCAACATTAATTTTATTATCATTATAAAAAAATTACTTATTTATATTCAATTAATTCTAATAAAATATTTATTTATAATCAAAATTACTCATAAATAATTTTTTTTTATCATAATTAATTGATTATATATATATTTTTTAATGTCTCTTATATTGAATTGCACTAGAAATAACCCGAATTGTGACATCTTTTCGCTGATTGTCAAGAAATACGAGACAGGCCATTTTAAACATTTTATTGTTTCATAGTACTTGTTCTAGCGTATTACCTCTCTGGACTGTTTGCTTGTATTACCTTTTGATTTAATCTTATTATTTTTCTTGCTCAAATAGATATATATGACTGATGTGTCTGTTGATGTGTATTCTGCACTCCTGAGTTGGATTGTAATTTTCAACCCTAATCTGCAACAACAAAGATAGAGGGTCGGGTTCCTCGACTCTGAAAACTCTTCGAAGTTTTAGTTAGAGACCAACTTGAATATATTCAAGACAATAATTCAAATGAGTTTTAGATAGATATTTATACCTTTTTCGAGTGATCTATTCTTTCTTTTATATGAGCTGAAATGTTGATATAATACACGTGTAATCATCCGGGAATATCGGAGAACAGATTATTCTCCTTCCCATCCTTGATTTCTTGAAATCATTTATTAGTTTTGTTTCTTCTCAATAATATCTCTAGTAACATGATTACCTCTGATCGATCAATAGATATCTTTGGATATTCACATCAATTCACATTTAATGCAACATGCCACCTTGCTAGGAATTAAATATTTATAGGATCTCCGATCATCACACTATCAATATGTCAGGGGTAACTATAACGAACTAATTAAATTTATCGTCTCTGTATAATAAGAAACCATGTGGGAGGAGTTTAGTTTGAGTAAGGAATACTCAGAATCCAACTGAAGGAATTTTACCGAGTACAACTCCTTCTAAGTCTCTAGTAGAAGGGTAATAGGCGGGTGCCATTCCGAAGGGCGCCTACTACCTTATCCTCTATCGCAATTACCTCCCTCACAGTACCCCGCGAATCTTAATTGAATATAATTCGATTGAGATTCATTACAGTCTTATTGTTCAAATTTGTGAAACTTTATCCCGCGTAAAATCAAATTTGAATGGATGAAATAAGGGCATAATAGTTATATAAGCAGCCGTTGGTTTTTAGACGGGGATGGTTTGGCTTTTGATCACTGAGCGGGTAGAAAGGAGGCAGTTTTCTGGCCATGATAGCATGAAATATCGTGCGCTATATTTATGGATTATTTCCATAATTACTTGCCTGGTTTTGCAATTTCCCGAAAAATTAATGGTCCGTTATTTTTTCATTAATTGGGGCACGACCTCCACGCGCTAAACAGTCGTTTCACCATTACTCCACATTTATCATTCGTGTCGTTTCGCTTCCCGAAGATCGCGCTAATTATGTCATTTATTTTCCCCACGACGGTCATTATTTGCTATATAAATACCTGTTATTCGTAATGGTTCATTTTTTACTGTCGTCTTGCTACTGGAACACTTGCATACTCTCTCTTTACTATCTTGTCTCCGAACCGATCTTTCTTTGCATTTTTATCAAGTTTCAATGGGGGCTGGTTCTATCTACGCTGGGTATCAGTGGGTACCATCTTACCCTCCTTCAGCCATTCAACACCTTCGGGATCAAGGTTACATCCCAGCTTCGGCCAGTTTCGGAGTTATTCACGAACGTCCTTGTGATGCTGAAGGGCAGGTTCAACATGTGCTTCTGTATGAAGCCATGTTCAAGAACGGGCTGCTCCCTTCATTCGACTCGTGTGTGAAGTCCTTCATTACCTGGGCTTGGCCCCGGCTCAGTTTTTACCGAATGCTTGGTAGATATTATTAGCTTCGTGCATAGTATTCCGTTCATCGTTATTGGAGGCCGGAGAAGTGTATCCCGATCTTACGGCACGAGAGTTCATCTCTCTGTACCGTCTGATTAGAAAACCAGCCTTAAGCTTTGTTGGTTTTCAGTCTCGGGATAGTGAGACCAAGTTATGCACCCTTGAGAGTAGGTACTCTAATGTGAATGACTACCACAAGAAGGTGTTTTATGTAAAGGGGGACAAATAGCAGTTCTCCGAGGATGAGACCAGAGGGGAATTCCCCATTCAGGTGAATTAGGGCAAGCTACGCCCCGCCTCCCTTTTGGATATTGATTTAAATAAAAGGGAGAGGGATCGGGTGGAAATAGTGATACACTGGGCGAAGCGTCACTTTCATCGGCTGAAATCCGACCTCATCTTGACCGACCAAAACATCAACACTTACTTGGTCAAGCCACGGCAGGGTTATGCTGAGTTCCAGGATTTCTCCAGCATACCACTGGTCAAGGCGCCTGTTCACTCAGGGGTAGTTCGCAAACACACTGCCCCTCCAGTCAAAGAAAAGTGTACCAAATCTCGCCGTAAGGGTGGCGAGCGAGTTGCAGCGGAGGCTTCTGAGCCTCCAGCTCTTACTTTTGCCCAAGAAAGGCCAGTTAAGATTCGCCATGACACAAGGGCTTCTCGCCCTTCACGAGAAGGTCGAGCACCCTCTTCCCCTATACAGCTTTCTTCAACTTCTTCGATACCCGTGGCGTCTGCTGGTGGAGAGGGCGGTCAGCACACTAGATCCCCTTCACCGGAAGGGCAGAGGACCAGTACGCCAGAGCCGTTGGCGATATGTCTGCCTTCAGACCGCCAACCTCATCCAGATGACAGGCCTGTGCCTTCGAATTCTGGGCACACAATGGATGAGGTCGAACTGAACTTCCTAAATTCCCTCTCGAACCCTCCCGCCTATGCAGCAGGAACCCCATACTTCCAAGCTTTCGTGCTGTTGTCTATACGGGCTCCTGCTCGGGAGGATGTTCCTCAACCAGCCCACCCTTCCTCGCCTACAGAGGGCCGCCCTGAAACAGGCGAGGAACACCTTTTTGAGGAGGAGGAGGATCCA
The DNA here is from genome assembly GCA_036898215.1 of Platycarya strobilacea. Taxonomy (NCBI): domain Eukaryota; kingdom Viridiplantae; phylum Streptophyta; class Magnoliopsida; order Fagales; family Juglandaceae; genus Platycarya; species Platycarya strobilacea. The sequence continues at coordinate 31,036,173 of CM072555.1, read as the reverse complement.
TCCACTCGGGGTTCTGGGGGGCGAGGCGTGGCAACAGTCGGGCATGAGCAGATAGAAAACCGTTCGGGATTGTGGTCGCTCGCCGAAGTTATTCCTGCCACTCGTGGTTCTAAATGTACCCGGCAGCTCCAGTCCAACTCCGGGTATGATGCAGCCTCAGCAGATGCCACGCTCGCCGAAACTAACGAGATTATAAGGCTGGAGTCCCTTCTCCCGAACGGTGATGACGCCAGATCTATGATGGGCTCTTCTCCCCACCATGCTGTACAACATCGCTCCCATCCCTCATCACCAACTACATCTACTCCCGAATGTTCTGAGCGGGCGGGGATGGTAGTTGACTTACTCCGGTCGCTCTTGGCGTAGGTACTTATTCATAATTCTTTTTTAGTTCGAATTTATTTTATTTGTCTAATTACTTATTATTGTTCAGGCTTCCGACCAAATCGTTGGGTCTGTTGGCTCTGAAGTGGCGAGACTATTGATAGGGAGTGCTAAAACGACTCGGGAACAGCTTTAAGAGGCGGAAGCAAAGTACCGAGAGCTTGGTACTTTGGTCAGCCAGCTCACAGAAGATAGAGATCTTCTCAAAGCCAATGTGATGGAATTGGAGGAGGAGCGAGATCATTATTTATTAAATCCATGTATCGATGCTAGAGGAGGTGGCGATATTAAAGGAAAGGAACCAGTTCCTAGAGGCGAGCATGGATGATCTCCTTCGAGGGCAATAGTCCATTGGGCAGACACTTGCTATCAAGGAGAATGAACTCTCCCTCGCCACTCAAGAGATGAGTAGCCTGAAGTCAAACATGTCCCTCTTAGAGCATTCGTGAGCCATTCAAGAAGAAGAGTTAGAGACTCTCCGAGCCAAAATAAATACATCTGAGCTCGAGCGTGACTCTCTTTCTCGGGAATTAGGCGAAGCGAACAGAGAGTTTGAGTTTCTCAGGCGTCAGGTGACTCAGCATCGTTCCCTCTGCATAACCGCCTGGAGTCAAGGTTATGTGGAGGGTTTGAGGCGGCTAAGGCAGGAGATAGTTCGGAACCCGACCTTCAATGTGGCCGGCATGGATCCTCGAGACCTCGCTCCCGACCTCGTAGCAAAGACATAGGTCGCCAAGATAGGCACACCAGAGTGCCGCATACGTTTGCCTCCCTGATTGATAGTTACATTGTATAGACTTGTACATAGAATTTTAGCTGTAAAGAGTATTTAGTTGATACGTCGTTCTTTTCAATGTATACCTTCTTTGTATTTGTTATCAGAAAGATTCGCCATGTCTTAATAAAAATTCATATATTTATATATTTTGATATGCTGCATTCCAGATATCCACATTAATTTGAATGTTGTGATAAATTTTTCTATAACCAAATATGATTGTTTGTTGAAGAACGTATCACCCTACTAATCTTTACCAACGTATGCAAACGAGCTAGCGGTTGAGCTTTGTAATATTACACAACTCTTATTGTTATCCGATTGCTACGAAAATTAGGTGAATGAGATTTAAGCAAGCATTTACCATGTTAGCTAGTGAGCGCGATGATGGGTAGGCGATTCGTGGGTAGCCTCATCTTGCTTTGTTTTAGTCCTCATTCGAAAAGAATTGGTGATTAATGATGGAGTCATTTAGTGACTCAAAGGGTGAGGCGAAAGTAAAAGAAGATTATTTTCTTATATTGATTAGGAATCTGTCGAGCGAAGACGACTACCTTTCGGCAACCCCGCAGACTGAAGGTGAAGAAGGCAAAGGAACACGTTCCTTCTCTTTGGCTAGAGAACCGAGAGGCGAGATTTGGAACCCAAGCGACCACGCAGTCTGAAGTTGATGAAGGCGAGGGAACAGGTCCAACCCGTTTGGCGAGCGAACCGAGAGGCGAGACTTGGAGCCCGGGCAACCCCACAGTGTGAAGATGGAGAAGGCAAAGGAACAGGTTCCTTCCCTTTGATGAGTGAATCGATGGACGAGACTTGGAGTTCAGGTGACCCCTTTGGCAAGCGAACTGTGGGGCGAGGTTTGGAGCTCAGGTGACTCCGCAGTCTGACGAGCGAACCGAGGGGCGAGACTAGGAGCCCAGGCGACCCATTTGCGAGCGAACTGTGGGGCGATGCTTGGAGCCCAGGCGACCCCGCAGTCTGATGATAACCAAGGGGCGAGGCTTGGAGCCCAGGCGACCCCTTTGGCGAGGGAACTGTGGGGCGAGGCTTGGAGCCTGGACGACCTCGCAGTCTGACGAGCAAACCGAGGGGCGAGGCTTGGAGCCCAGGCGACCCCTTTGGCGAGCGAATTGTGGGGCGATATTTGGAGCTCAGGCGACCCCGCAGTCTTATGATAACCAAGGGGCGAGACTTGGAGCTCAGGCGACCCCTTACGTGCCTATAAAACGATTGAACATTTTTGTCACAAAATGGTAATTCACAATCATCATGTTATATATAATTCCAGTAAAGACAAAATTGAATTATACATAATACTTCTTCAAATGTTTTGCGTTCCATGGATGAGAGAGGGCGTTGCCTTCACTATCTGTAAACTTGTATGATCCCGGTCGAGTACTCCTGATAACAACGTAGGGTCCTTCCCACTTAGGCCCTAACTTGCGTTCTTCAGTTGTGGTTACTCCTGTGCGCTTCAATACTAAGTCCCCATATTTAAAAGACCTGTGGCTGACTCGCCTGTTAAACCACTTCTCAGCCATACGTTTATGATGTTCTACCCTCACAGCGGCCTCGGCTTGCCTTTCTTCCACGAGTTCCAATTATTGTAGTAGCTTTATTTCATTGTTATCTGGATGGAAATTTTTTACTCTAGAAGTTGGGACTCCTACTTCCGCTGGGATGACGGCTTCGTTACCATATGTAAGGGCGAAAGGAGTCTCTCCTGTGGGGGTTCGAACAGTTGTACGGTAAGACCATAACACTCTGGGGAGTTCGTCCGCCCATGTTCTCTTACAACTTCCTAGCTTCTTTTTAAGAATGGACAGAACGGTCTTGTTATTTGCCTCTGCTTGACCATTTGACTGAGGATGTCCAGGCAATGAGTAACGTACTTCGATTTTCAACTCGGCGCACCACTGCTGATAGTGTGAAGAGTTGAACTGACCTCTATTGTCAGATATGAAGCACTGGGGTATGTCAAACCGACACACAATAAACTTCCATAGGAACTTAGTAATGGCTTGGGAAGTTATAGTTGATAATGCTTCCGCCTCTACCCACTTAGTGAAATAGTCAACTGCTACCATAATGAACTTAACCCCTCCTCGGCCCACAGGAAGGGGGTCTATAAGATCTAACCCTCACTGAGCAAAAGGCCAGGTTGCCACTATAGATGTCAAATATGTAGGCGGGAGATGCAAGATATTGGCGTGTTTTTGGCATTGTGGACATTTTTGGGCAAACTCTTTTGAATCCCTAAGGAGGTTTGGCCAGTAATACCCCGCTTAACCTACTTTGTTAGCCAAAACTCTTCCTCCCGAATGACTCCCGCAAATTCCTTCATGGATTTCTGCTAATACATACTGAGACTCCTCAACCGATAAACATCTGAGTAATGGTTTTGAGAATCCCCTTCTGTATAATATCCCCTTCAGGATAACAAATCTGGCGGCCCGGTTCTTGATCCTTTTGGCTTCACTTGTGTCATTGGGTAGCTTATTCTCTTGTAGAAACTCTACTATTTCCTTAGCCCATCCAGGGTGGCTTGTTTCTACTTGGAACATTTCTTTATTGATAGAAAGGATCTCTGCTTGTCTTACTTCTGTATTTTCGGGAAGAGGGACATCCACCTGTCCGGAAGCTATTCTACCTAGGCGATCGGCTTGGCGATTGTCGGCTCTCGGGATTTGCTAAATAGAAGAATACTAGAAGTAATCTCTTGCTTCACAAACCAACTGACAGTATTTCTTGAGTCGTTCTCCCTTAGCAGCGAAGGTGCCGTTCACCTGTTGAACCACCACTTGCGAATCGGCATGCACTATCACTTCCTTAGCCCTCAAGAGACGGGCAACATTTAGTCCGATTAACAGTGTTTCATATTCTGCCTCGTTGTTAGTAACTTTGAAAGTGATCTTAACGGCATACTTGTGTTCCGTACCACTGTCAGAGATGACATGGATACCCGCTCCTCCTTCTGCTTTACATGTCGATCCGTCCACATATACCATCCAAGGTTTGATGGGGGATGTTTGAACAATATCTTCCAGGAAACCATTGAGCTCGACTACGAAGTCAGCGAGTACTTGCCCTCTGATCGTCTTCCTAGGAGCGTATTGGATATCAAATTCGCTAAGTTCTATGGCCTATTTCGCTAACCTTCTCGAGGTCTCTGGTCGTTGTAAAACAGCTTTCAAGGGTTGGTTGGTAAGTACAGTACGGTGTGAGCTTGAAAGTATGGTCTGAGTCGTCTAGTAGCCACCACTAAGGCGAGAGCCATCATTTCCAGCTTGGGGTATTTAGCTTCTGCCCCTTTGAACGCTCGACTCATATAGTATACTGGTCTCTACCTGGTCGCCGTGTCTATTACTTGAACAGCAGAAGTTGCATTGGGTGAGATGGCCAGGTATGCAGTCAATGTTTCACCGGGCTCGGTTTGGCTGAGCAATGGCGGATGGGTCAGATATTCTTTCAGCTCATCTAGGGCCTTGTCATAAGAAGGGTTCCAATCCTGTGCCCTCCTCAATACTTGGAAGAAAGGTAAGCATTTGTTAGTAGATCGAGCTATGAAGCGATTCAAGGTAGTTACTCGGCCCGCCAATTGCTGCACCTCGTGGTGATTCCGAGGTGCTACCATGCAAGATATGGCTTTCACCTTCTCAGGGTTGGCTTCGATTCCTCTCTCATAAACCATATAATCTAAGAACTTCTCCGACCCCACTCCAAAAGAACATTTACTTGAGTTAAGTTTCATCTTGTATTGACGTAAAACTCCAAAAACTTCCCGCAAGTCCTCCACATGCTGTCCGAGCGTTTTACTCTTGACTAGCAGATCATCAACATATACCTCTACATTCCTCAAAGGCGATCAGTTCCAATGGCTCTCTAGGCTCTGCTTGCTTAATGGTTTGCTCGTCCCTAAAATCTTCATCCCATCTTGTCAGAGGTGGTGGAGGTAACAACTCGGCTGCCCTTTCATTGTGTCTCGGACCCTCCTCGGAGACACCAATCATCATTTGGATCAGAGGTTTGAGTTCACGAGAATAACATTCACGAGCCACAGATTGCTCGCCTCTGACTTCCCCTATACCATTTGGAGTTGGGAACTTCATTTTCAGGTGGTATGTTGAAGTTACGGCTTTCAGGCGATTCAAGGCAGGTTGCCCCAGTATAATATTATACGAAGAAAGGGCTTTGACTACCAGAAAATCAACCATAACTATCGAAGTTTTAGGTGCCTCGTCGGCCATTACAGGTAGAGTTATGACTCCTTCAGGTTGTATAATCTCACCGGCAAATCCTCTAAGGGATGTTGGGGCCTGCCTTAGTCTATCCCGCCCAATCCTCATTTTGTCGAAGGCGTCCCAGTATAGGATATCAGCTGAACTCCCATTATCAATAAGGATTCTTTTGGTTATGAAATTCGCGACCAACATGGTGACCACCAAGGCGTCGTTGTGTGGCTGCATTACTCTTTCATCATGCTTATCAAAGACAATTGGGACATCTTCATAAGGCCGTCTGTCCTGAGTGAATTTCGACATGGTGAACACCTCAGCATATCGCGCCTCTCGAGCGTACGCCTTCCTTGAAGCTGAAGTTTCCCCTCCTCTCGGTACTCCTCCGACGATGGTTCGTATTTCGCCCAATGGTCTCTGCCTTTGGGACGAATCTTTGGCGTTCTTCTCTCCCCGGGGGCTTGGATTGCGCTTACTGTTAGGATATCCCCATTTTCTCTGCGACTCTTCTCTTTCATCTTCATTCCTTCTCTTCAAAGGTTTACAGTCTCAGGTGTTGTGCCCAGTTGACTGGTAGTATTCGCAGTACATGTTTCCCAATCGGTACTGGTGCTGCTGATGATACTGCCTTCCCCTAGGTTCTCTGTCTACTGCCAAATTTGTATGAGGACATGGTCTATATGGCGGGTTCCCCTGAGATGACGGCCCTCCTTATATATTCCTTCTCTTCGAGTCAGCTGTATTTCTTCTTCTTGCAGTCAGGTTGGCTTCAATTTGATTGGCACGCTCTATTTCTTTCCACCTTGGCCCTATAAGCGCTTGCAATGTGTTTTCAGCGTTTATATATCCGTCCGCCCTGTCCATGAATTCTGCCAAGGTGGCAGGAGTTCGTCTAGCAATCTCCGTTAGCAAAGGACTTCCAGGCCATATTTTGTTTAGGAGGGCAGCAGGAGTAATCTTTTCATCCTGATTCCCTACTGTCATCAGTTCTTTGTTGAACCAAGAAAGGTAGTTTTTGAGACTTTCCTGACTGTCCTGTTTAACCGTGAAGAGATACGCAGCTGGTCTTTTCCTCTTCCGACTTCCAAAGAACTGGGTTATAAAGAGGCGAGCCGGACAGTCAAAGCTGTCTATGGTGCCTGTAGGGACCGTCCCGAACTAGGTACGGGCTACTCCTTTAAGGGTGAGAGGGAACGCTCGGTATACTACTTCATTAGGATAGCCATGCAGATTCATGTGCATCCTAAACGTCTCTATATGGTCATAAGGGTCAGTGCTCCCATCATACAGCTCCATCTGAGGTGTTCGGAATTTAGGAGGTAACTATACTGCCATGACACTTGCACTGTAAGGGGTGTCATGGTTATGGCATAATTGTCCAACAATGGAAGGGGCTTCGATGCGCCGGGCTATGTCTACGTACTTACCCTCCAGTTCTTTGAGTTCCAATTGCATCTTACGTCTTTCTTCATCTACTTCTTTATGACTTGGCTCATTGACTCGGTGTGACTCCGCACACTTACTAACGGAAGGTTCTTCACGAGCAGCTAGTTCTTCAGTACTCCTTTGCAATTTCTCATTCTCTCTAGTGAGCTCCCTTATCGTTACTTCCATGGCGGCTAGTTATTCTTTCATCGAGATGCACTTTGAGTTGTAGTTATTACTTAGCAATCACAATACAACCGGTTTGCAGGGAACACCAAAAAGGAATCCCACAGACGGCGCCAATGTTGATGTGTGTTTTGAACTCCTGAGTTGGATTGCAATTTCCAATCCTAATCTGCAACAACAAAGATAGAGGGTTGGGTTCCTCGACCTTGAAAACTCTTCGAAACTTTAGTTAGAGACCAACTTGGATATATTCAAGACAATAATTTAAATGAACTCTAGATAGATGTTCATACCTTTTTCAAGTGATCTATTATTTCTTTTATATGAACTGAAATATTAACAAGATACACGTGTAATCATCCGGGAATATTGGAGAACAGATTACTCCCCTTCCCATCCTTGATTTCTTGAGATCATTTATTAGTTTTGTTTCTTCTCAATAATATCTCTAGTAACATGATTACCTCCGATCGGTCAATAGATATCTTTGGATATTCACATCAATTCGCATTTAATGCGACATGCCACCTGCCAGACATTAAATGTTTATAGGATCTCCGATCATCACACTATCAATATGTCAGGGGTAACTATAACGAACTAACTAAATTTATCGTCTCTGTATAATAAGAAACCATGTGGGAGGAGTTTAGTTTGAGTAAGGAATACTCAGAATCCAACTGAAGGAATTTTACCGAGTACAACTTCTTCTAAGTCTCTGGTAGAAGGGTAATAGGCGGACGCTATTCTGAAGGGCGCCTACTACCTTATCCTCTATCGCAATTACCCCCCTCACAGTGTCATCTTCAAGCTTCTTATCGGATATATAATTTCTCTTTCCCGCCCCTGATTATCATGACTAATTAGAGTATTGATATTAATTCCATCAAAAATCAATGCAACTACAAATTTAATGTCAAATATTTTTATATTATTTCTATCAAATGAAATCATAAGAAGTTTCAAATTACATTAACTTTATTTTATTCTTCAAATATGAAGGTATACTATTCATCCATGTTTTTTAATATATTTGTTAGATGAATAAATTATAAATATTTTTATTGATTTCATAAATTATATATTATATTATTATTTTGATGGATTCAATGATAAATCAAATATGGGGGGTTATGGATGTGTGGAGATGTTGAATTTTCGTCAAATTTATACTTTTTATCAAATTTTGAAAAAAAATTTGATAGAACTAATGTCAATACTCTTATATAATTTACAGATATGCAAGTGAAAATTCTTTCTATTAAGTGCATATTTAAAATTGCAGTAAAAAATATTATTTTTAATTTAAGGCTTATAACGTAAATATTAATATAATAAGTTTTACTACTAAAAAATTATTTACTATTTGGGATTCACATATTAAAACATTTTTTAGAATTAGTGTTTTTTGATAAAAATTCCAATTGGATACTTTTTGAAAAAACTGATTTGAACTTTTTTTAGCTGCCAAAAACAATTTATAAAATTATCAAATACGTTATTTTTTTTAAAAATATTTTTAACTATTTAAAAGTACTTTTTAAATTTCAAAATGTAATTTTAAACCAGTTCTAAATATATATATATCTATATATATTTTGTGAATTACCAAAGTTATATATATATATATATATATATATTAAATTGTGACTTAAGCATTCTAAAACCGTTTAAATCATTTTCCTTATTATCACCCACTAAGGTTTGACTAAGGGATAGTACTTGATGGTTTGATTATTGATCCCCCACCTCCAACGCTTTTGACTTTCTTTTTTTTTTCTTAAAAAAGATAAGAAAACGTTATCTTATGCCTATTGGCATCAGCTCGTACGTCGTCCACCCATGCTTTAGTTCCAGCAGCAATGATGCCTTTTCAACGTCATAGTTATTAGTTAATGAGTAATGTTAGAGAGTATCAACGCTCGTCACACTCATTTTCATATGAACAGTATACGTATATTGTTCATATAAAAGTGAGTGTGATGAGTGTAGATGCTCCCAATCATTTTTATTAGTTAATATGTGAAATCCTTTCTTAAATAAAAATTTTGGACGTAACCATGGCCATGGGTTGGTATTCGTACTCAAATCAATGAAATATTGGTATGTTTCAAAACAACCATCCTGAACTGCAAATGATCAGTTTTTTCATCCTTAATCACATAAATGACGTGAAATCACTACTTATTTCAAGTTTAAATAGATAGAAAGAGGTAAATTTTATTAGGTTAATGTTACTTGTCTCTACAATCCCGATTTCATTTTATTTTATTTTATTTTTTAGTTTTTTTCACATGATTTTTAAATAAGTATTTTTAAATAATATTGTATTTTTTTTTATATATTTTTTTAAAAATATTTTAAGATATTAAAAAAATATATTAAAAAAATCATGTTTTTTACATTATTTTTTTTAACATCTTAAAACATTTTTTAAAAATACAAAAAAAATCACAAAATTAATTAAAAACACTTACTTAAAAATTATGTAAAGAAAAAATAAAACAAAAAATAAAATGAATATATAAATCCCAAGTAGAGACAAATAACATTTTTCATTTTATTATATCTTAACACTTTTTCTCACTTGTGAGTTAGACTTCTCCTCAATTAATAGACTCAATAAGTCATATATTTAATTAAATATTACATAAAGTGTAAAGTCAAGTTTTGAACTTAAGATCTTAACTTTAATATCATATGAAATCATCACTTATCTTAAAAATTTAATTGCATGAAACATGAAATTCTTTAACATATATGATATTAGTAAGTGTGATTCAAAATAATAAGATGATTTAAGTTGAAGAATCAAATTGTAACAATTGTAACAATTTCCATCTTGAAATGTTAAAGTTTATTTTTTATTGCCAAAGCAATATTGATGTCTCGTGCAGTGATTTAATTGGCTTTTTTAAAGCAAAGAATATTTTAATAATAGCATTACAGGGATAAAATCAAATTCAAATAAAGAGCTATTGGACGTTGCTATTAAGAGGACTCCCCGCCATCATTTTATTGGAATTTGGGTGATCGCAATCAAATTCATGTTCATCTGAAGCATTAATATATTAGGTATGCATCATGTTTTCATTGTTAACCACAACTTAGAGCACCTCCAATCGGTGCCTCATAACTCCCATACCCCTATAATATAAGGGGTGTTTTGGGCTACAGTAGCCTCTCATCTTTAAGAAGCTACTGTAGCCCTTCATCTCATCCCAGTCCCTTAACGCGCGATATTCTATTCCTCTCCTCTCCTTCTCCTTTGACGCTGCACAATCTCATTCTTCGTTGGGATTGAAGCACTTCGATACCTTCTCATTCGACCCCTTTTTTTGTTGCCGATTGAAGTTCCTCCATTGACCCCGCCTATAAGTTCCTCTTCGACCCCTGAGCACGATTTCCTCTCTCTCTCTCTCTCTCTCTCTCTCTCTCTGCGTCTCTTTCTCTCTCAATCTCACGATTTTCGTTGCTATTTTCGTTGAATTTTCTTGCGAAATCATGCTTTTCTTTAACTTAGGATTTGATCCTCTCCATTGTTTTCGTTGATTTGGGACCCCTTTTGTAATGTTTGGTGACTGGGCTAGGGTTTTCACTTTGTGCGATGGCTATTTCCGTTGATTTCTTTTGCGAAATACCCCTGTTTTCGACTTAGGGTTTGATGCTCTTAACCATTGAGATGGATACTGTGGATTTCTTGGTGGCATTTGATGGCTATTGAAATAATTGTTGTTGTTTTGTAATGCTTTGTGTTCTTGGCATTTCCATGGCATCTCATTTAGTATTGTAAAATCATTGTTGTTGCTTTGTAATGCTTCACGTTCTTAGTATTTCCGTTGCATCTCATTTGGTATTGTGAACTCTTTGATGCTGGTGTATTGCTGTGTAGATTGTTAGGGGTTTTTGCATCCCCTTTGATTCTTCTTGGTGGGGGACGTTTGAGGCACCGAATGGAGGTGCTCTAGATTGTTCTTGCTCCTATTATAATCCTGTTATTGTTGCTGCCTTGTTCAATTAATTTTTTTAAGGCATTGCTTGGTGTATTGCCATGGCATGGGGTTGTGATATTCATTGAACCCTTTGATCATTGAATCCTTATTTTGCATCTCATTTATGTTCTTGGTCCTGTTATACCCATGTTATTGTTGTTGACTTGTTCTTGGTGTTTTTTTAACTTGAACCCTTGGTGTATTGTCGTGAGGAATTGCTTAAGAGTTGTGATGCAAACTTGAACCTTCAAGCAATTGTTGTATCCCTATTTTATTATCTCATTTCTATTTGTAATTTGTTGGGCAATCATTGCTTCGGGTTGTGATGTTAACTTGAACGCTTTGCGTTCTTGGTATTTTTTGAACTTGGAAAGTGCACTATGACCGTGGTATTGCTTGAAAGTTGTGATGTTAACGTGATGCTTTTGATTGTTGTACCCCTATTTTCTAATTGTAGTTGAGATTTGCATGTTTACCTAGACACCTCCACAACCAATAGCCCTATTTGTTATGTCTCTAAGATGTGATCCATTGTTTGTCTATTATGAATGATTTGTTGGTAGTTAAAATATGGTTATGATGAGTGGAGTAATCATTCATAATGGTTAGGCCAGATGTCTATTGATTACGGTGGGGTAATCTGCCAACCTCAAATGACCACTACTCGACAACTAGGGTTGACGGTTTGCAGCCGTTCATGAACGCATCTGGCCTTCGCACGCTGTACTTTTAGAAAAATCCACCCGAGTCTCGGTTATTTAATCACACACATTTATAAGTTGGATAAATTTTCGCCCCTGTTTTTTAACGTTTGTTTAAACCTGAAGTATTGAAAAAATTGCAAACTAAACATGTCGGCCTCTAGTGGTAGCACGGCCAGATCCACATGCTGAAGAAATATTCCTAGCATCGAATACCCAGTATGCTACTGTGGTATTAAAGCATGCCGACGCACTACACATACTGAGGAGAATGAGGAACAACAATTTCTCGGTTGCCAAGATTACGAGGTAGCGGAATCTATCTTTTAAACGTGTTCAATATATTTCGGATGTTCGGGGAATTGAATTCAACGTTGCTATATCAAACTGATTTTTTTTTCCTTCTTTGTTGTCAATTGTGTAGGTTAGGTAGTCATGCGGGTTTTTCTATTAGTATAACCTAAATATACCTGAGTATGCAAAGAAGATGATAACCCGACTAAAAATTGACTTTCAGAAGCTACAAGCCTTAATGGAGGTCGAGACAAGTAGGCATAGATTAGAACTTGATGTAAAAGGATATAAACTTAAAATGGAACAATTTACTTTTATTATTATTATTTCGATGTCTTGGTTAGTAGAAGTTGTAATGTATTTTGGTAGATTTTGAGTAATGTAAGGGCTTTGTTGTAATTATAATTTATTAAGACTTTGTTTTCTTTCTTTGTTAGTATTTTATTAAATTTCTCCTTACTATTTACTTCAAAAAGAAAAAAAAATACATGGAAAAACTTTGATTTTAATGTATTATTTTATAATGACGTTCCATGTATATTTAAAATCGGATATCGTCGTAATAAAGAGTTGTATTTAATTTGTTGCGTTTATTTGAAGTTGAAAATATTAAAAACAAGAAAAAAATAAAATAGTAGGAGGTTGAAAATGGAAATGGAGATGAGAGAAAAAAGTAATAAAAAAATAATGGTAATATATGTTTTCAATAAATGAGAAAAAGTCTAGGAAATGTGATGTATGAAGTTTTTTGGAAATGAGTAAAACTTAAAAAAAATTATAAAAAATGAGATTTTAAGTTAAAATTTGAGAAATAAGATAGAAAATGGGAAGAAGATGCCTTGCAAGGACGAAAAGATAGTGATTAAGGTCACACGTCAGCTTTGTTGTATAAGAAATTGACTACGCACCATATATGGCTAATTTCACGTTCCAATTCATTTCTTATTGCAACTTCAAAAGTAAGTCGACGTAGAAGTATGGTCTTTAACACTTTACTCTTTAGTGGGAAAGCATTTCTCAATTGAAAATACAGAAAAGTTTCACTCTCTTGTGATCTATTGCACTTGTTAGAATTTTATTTTTAATATTATTATTATTTGAAAATTTGAAAATTTTAATTAATATTTATTATATTTTATTTAAAAATTTATAAAATTTATAATTAATAATGAGATTAAATGTGTTGTGAGCGTTTTTAATCTAAACAACCCCGGCCTATATCTTCTTGATTATTTTAGATAGTCAAGAAAAACGCACTTTTATGATTAATTATTTGAAATAAAAATATTATTTACGACTTATTACTATTAATAATTATTTTACTAAAATTAATTAGTTATAAATTAGTAATTTATTTGTAGCGTTGCTAGCTAAGATTTAATTATATATCATTGTGGCAATTTGATTAATTGCATGGGGTCCTCTACCTCCGTTGACGTTCTCGCTTTCTTTAGTCGATAATAGGCCTGTTCATCCGAGTCGGATTGTACCCGGTCCAGTTCAAAATTTTAATATATTTCTTAATATTTTAATTTTTTTTTCAAAAAGATTGAAGAAAATTTTAAATGCGGATTTCGAATTTGGGAATCCAGAACTCGGATGAAGAATCCTAGTCGATAAGTACCAGATCATTAAGATACATGATTACTCGTCTTTCTCTCTCCTTTTTTTAATTTTCAAATGAAATTTCTTTAATTTTGACGTTCGTTTAAAACTATATATAAAATTAGAATCATCTTTCCAACGCATAAAACATACTTTTTATATATAATTTCGGAAAAAGCTAAAATTATGTGTGAAATTAAAACATACTTTTTACATCAGCACTAGCGAAGATTCGGAAGAAGACTCGTTTCAAAGCAAAAGTTCGGATGTAATGATGGCCAAACTGGGAAGTGGGTTGTTGCTTAGAGTACTTTCAATGGAATAGTTATTATTATTTTTTAAATTAATTTTTTTCTTTTTAACTATTTAATTTTTTTATATTTTACCATCTATTAGTATTTTTATTTTTCTCTACATTTTTTAAAATATTCATATTTTATTTTAAATAGATTTACTTTACAAATTAAAAAACAAAGCCAATTTGTTCAAATATACGTTGCCGATGATGTCCATCGGCGCGTGGGAGACGATGACACCCTTGTTGGAAATGAAATATTCAGGACTTGATCGCGGACTAGAGGTGAGTCCGTTGACACTGGCGGTGTAGCTAATGATAATCGGAGGTGGGTTAAATAAATTTCAAATACTCCGAAACTCATTTCGAACTTCAATCTGTGCGTAGGGGACGACCCGAGGTTGGTCAGAGCTGGGATTGTCGAAAGTTGGCTCACCGGCGTCATCTGATGCCGATGATGCCGGCGGTGTACCTGTTGGTGGCCGGTGGTGGGTCAAAGTCGGATGGCGTTGACGGCGACGTGTTTTCTCAAATCTGCTACTGAAAGTTAAATACAATAAAATAATATTTGAAAGATGAACAGTGTTGCGTTACATGTAGCGCAAACACTGTTTATTCTTTAAAAAAAATTTCATTTTAACTATTCCATTAGAGTGTGATTTTTGACCTATTAACTAAATTTGAGCTAAATTTGATAAAAAGTAAGTATTTAGTTACTCAATTTAGAGTGCTCTTATACACTTAGAGCACTCCCAATGGTTTAGGTAAATTTTCTTCAAATTTAACTTTCAAAAACACAATTTTTTTACTTTAGTTATTTACTTTTACATTTTACCATCTATCAGAGCACTCCCAATGGACACTCTAAAATTCCTTTAAATTTAAATATCAAAAACTCACTTTTTTTCATTTTAGCTATTCACTTTTACATTTTACCATCCATCAGCATCTTTATTTTTTCTTTACATTTTTTAAAATATTCATATTTTATTTTAAATAAATTTATATTATAAATTAAAAAATAATTTATATGAAAGAAAATAATTTAATACACTGTTGTTTTACTAAAACAATATCGCCGAAGCTGGAAGAGCGACGTGGGAGACGGCGGCTCAATTGCTAGAGATGGAATCTTCAGGGGAGGGTCGTCGGAGTGAGGCGATGCCGACGGTGTAGCACATAGTGGCCGGCGGTAAGTCCAACTACGCCAATGATGCCCGAAACCCATTTTCAAAGTGCGATTGGCGCATGGAGGACAAATGGTCCGTTGCCGGAACTGGAATCGTGGGGGTATGGTTGCCGGCATCGCCTAATGCTAATAATGTCTCTGGTAGTGGCCGGTGTTAAAGCCGGTGATGCCTAAGCCCACTACCGAATGAAACAACGTGTCGAACGTTAACTCTGAAGATGAAAAAATATAATAAAATAATATTTGAAGGATGAACAGTGTTGCGTTACATGTAGCACAAATATTGTTTATCTTCAATTTTTATTTTTCATTTTAAAGAGCCAATTGGAGGAATTTTTTTGTCTTTTTTTTTTTGTATTTATGAGGTAAATTTTATAATAAAGTTGTGTTTAACTACTCCATTAGAAGTGCTCTTAAATTAGTATTTATCTTGCACTGCAAATGAGCGAATATATAATTTACAAATTGGTTTGATGGAAATGGCCGTTTTATTTAAGAATGAAATGGATTGTTGTTTAAGATCTTAAAGAATATGCAATACTTACGTATTTTATGATTATAAATATCATTTATGATCGATAAAGCAATATAGAGCTTGTGCAGTAAATTAGTCTTATAATTGGCCTTTAATTTATTTCAAAGCACACTACAAGAAAAATATACATTAATAATTAAATATTTATGATTAAAATGACTATTTACGATTAAAACAAATTAATAGTAATTAAAATAGACTATTTGTAACTAATAAATGATAGCAAATATACAATTTTCTAATTGTCACATAACTTAACAATGAATATACTGGGGAAATCCCAATTGCTACAAGTGCATGAAGAGTTATTGGAGGTTGCTTTTAAGTGGATTGCCTCACCCTATTGGAATTTGGGTGCATGGTTTCAGTCAAATTCAAATGGGCCACTGATGGCTGGAAGTGGAAGATCATCAGATATTGCAATAAAATTTGATGTACAAAAATCGAATCTTGCTTCTGCTTCTCAGCCTCTCAAACAGTCAAAAAACTGAGAGTTGGACTGTATGACTATGGGGTGCCACTAATCCATAATCTGGGAGCAATATCTTAAGGTAGCACTAGACGTTTCTAGCTAGATAATAATTGCTTTTAAATTTGGATCATGGCACATGACCAATGACCAAATATTTTATTTTTTAATGCTTTTATAGGAAAAATCAATCAAAGAAATATTTCTTTATTCATGAATTAAAATTTGAAAATTAAAAAAAAATGGTCATTTGTCACGCAACTATATTTCGTTTTTTTTTTTTGGGATTTACCAGTAAGTAATTGAATATGAAATAATACTATAAACAATCATAAAATATGTAAATGTTGCTACATAATCATTTTGAAAAAATATAGGATGGATTATTAAAAAATTAATTAATTTTTATGTAGAATCCATATTAATTTATGTAATTTTTTTTAAAAATTGTGCTGTACTTACATACTTCACAAGTAGTATTTTTCTAAAATAGATTGTCATCTTGATCATTCTTGATCAGCAAAAGAAAAAAAAATCGAGTACTTTTAATTTTCTAAAAAAGTACTAGGGAAAATGTTGTTGCTTTTTTTGATTCCATGAGTACATTATATATATATATAATATATAATAACAATGACAATAACAATAACTAGAATAAGAATAAGAATAAGAATAAGAATAAGAATAATTATATTCCAATAGAAGTTTTGAATTGATGGACTAATAATGTACTACGTACTTGAGTGGTAGCTCGACAAAGCATAGTGGTCTTACCACTCTCTATTAATGCTACACTTTTTATGCTTTTTAAGTAGTTAATAGAATCCTACTTTTGTTCTATGGCCTCTCATTGATCCAAGTTGGGTTTCGATGAAGGAGCTTATACGCTAACCACATTAATGACCGATCGATATATATTCACCCCACCACTATCCAACTTATCCTTGACCTTGACCTCTCTCTCTCTCTCTCTCTCTCTCTCTCTCTCTCTCTGTGTGTGTGCCAGAATGCAAAAGCAAAAATATTGCATGCATTTCTGTCTCCTTTCAACACGAGTAGTATAGTTAGGGAAACAGAAAATCCAGGTGGGGTTGGCGAATAGCACAATAAGGAAACATTTAAAAAAAGAAGGCAAAAAAACAAAAAACATTTGTTTCATCTATTTATGTTTTTTTCAAGGGATCAATTAAAAAATAAATATTAAACGGGAAGGAAAAGGAGGCGGCTGGCAGCTTGTTATCTTCAATTGCAATCTTTCCTTTTGCGCAAGACAATTATAAATATTAATATTGTCGGATGTGCTCGATCGTCAGAAATTCAACCTAGCTAGCTCCCTTACATGCTACAACAAACAACAAAGTAGAGTTTTTGCGGCGCTAAGATTCGCGGTAAAAAGTTTAGTTTTTAGCCGTACGTGTCATTACTATTTTTTCAGCAATTTTTGTTAAGTCGCATGTTTGTTGCTATTAAAAAGTCTATTATAAGTTGACGAAGCGAATTATTAAAATTGTCGCAATTTTTTTTACAATTGCAGCAAAAAAACAAAATGCCCGCTACTAAGTGAAAAAATGTCACAATTAGGATGGTAAAAAAATCGAATCGGACCGGTGGACCGGACCGGACCGGACCAGTTGTCTCAGACCGGACCGAATTCTGGTCCGATCCAAATTTTACATGGACCGATTAATTTCGATCCGGTCCCGATACAGAGGATTTGTCCTCCTGGACCGGACCGGATCGAACCCCAAATATATATATTTATATATATATAAATAGTATATAAATTATAATATTAATATTAATATTAATATTAATATTAATATTAATATAAATTAACTTATTAATATATAATATATATTAACATATAATATATAATTTATATATTCTTATAATATTAACATATTATAATTTATTAGTTGACTAGTTGTAGTATAAAAATATAAATTATAATATACCTATATAAAATATTAGTAATAACTTATAAATTAGTGTATTATTATTATTTAATATATTATTACTAATATATCATTATTTACTAACATATAAATATATAATATACTAATGTAATAGTACTATTAGTTATAATTTACTAACATACTTAATATATAATATATACTAACATATTAATATATAATATATACTCTTATAATATTAACATATTATAATTTATAATAGTTAAATTTAGGCTAAAAAAAATTTGATCATTATAAAATTTTAGATTAAATTTAGCCCATTAAATTATATGGGGCACCCCTAGACCTGACCGGACCGCTCCTGGACCGAATTGGATCGGACCGGTATGGACCGAACTCCTGTTCGGTCCGGTCCAGAGTGAGAGAATTCTTAAACCGAATGGAACCGGTCTACATATTTTTCGAATCGGACTAGACCATTTATACCCCTAGCCACAATTGAGTCCCAAGGTTCATGCAAATATATATATATAAAATAGATTATAATTTCTGTTCGCATATATTATTAAATCTAAACGTGGTACTGCACTTTTTATAGACAACATTTACTTTAATGCAGATCTTTAAATTGTGTCAAAATTATTGGAGTCGGGTTAGTCTGTTTTCTGTTTTGGACATGATCATCTATCAATCGTGGATTATAGTATCCTATTCCTACTGTATGATCTAGTGTTCTCCTTTTTTGGGTTACTTGCTACCAATATATATGAAAAACATTTTGGGAAACATTGTTTCGATGAATTAGCCATTAGAAGTTCAATATATATACATATATATATATATATATATATATGAAGGTGCTGCTAATTAAGCTGGTGATGGGAAAAGTAGATTTAATCATTTATATTTATTTTAACATTCTCCTCATCTAAGGGTCAAAATCTCTTTCATTAAATGAACTTAATATACAGAATATTTAATTAAATAAAGTAAATAGAGTTTAATATAAAATATAGAGTCAAAATTTGAATTAGGATGATCTTTACTATGAAATGATAATTTGTCTCAAAAATTTAAACCAATAGAAATTAATTTATTTAATTTATTTATATTTATCTTTATATCAAAAAAAAGTATTGAAGGGAGAGTTTTTTTTTTGAAATTTTATGGTTAAATAATAATAAAAGGCCGATTTGTCATTATTAATCTCCAAATGATAGAAGTTTAGAACAAAATTAATAGATGATGATCCTAATTTGAGGACACTGAGGTGCATTTTTTTAAAATTTTTTAACCAAATGGTTAAAAATCTAATTTAAGGAGACCAATGAGAATGCGGAAACGGCGCAACATGCATCCAGGTGGGCATCCGATTCATTAGAGGCTCATAGTCATATAATTAACGACTTCTTACTTATCGTAACTCTCTATTTTGCTTGACCCATCAAACAAGTTAAATTCGATTGAAAGAAAAGTCTCACCAACCGCGTCCCAAAATGCTCGTGGCGAATTTTCCTCTTAACGCGTGGCAATATATCCAAAGGCAGAATCACGTTGGAGGGTAAGGTGATAGTATCTCATTAAAAACCGTCCTAGATTATGCCTTGATACCGCTAGGAGAAGGTCTGAACAGTCTCTTGGCTAGCCTGCATACATGCCTTAGCTCAGACCTTAACATACAGCAAGCAACCATGGAGGCTACTTGCGACACGCAGCCCATGCGACCAAATCGCCAGCTTGAGCCATTCATGACCATCACCCCGACACTCAGCCCGGTCCATGCAAGACTACCGCCCAAGCCACTTGACTGGGTCATACTACCACAGCACGGCATCACCTGGGACACATCATCAAGTTTAAGCATGTCACTATGTCATGCACACTATCAGATGCCATGCAGCCAGACGCCATACAAACAACCATCCGTGGGCCATGCCATGCCACAGGCCATGCCTAGGTCACAACATGCCACGGCCCCATCATCATTGGCGTCACATTTGCTTATTTATGTATTTATTTTATTTATTTATGCATTTGATTATTTTAGTAATCATCTTATTTTGTTAGGGGCCTTTTGGGGGTTTCCAATTTGTTAGACTTTATAAATAGGATCTCTAGGTTTTCATTTCACATCTTTTGGAGAATTGAGACTTGGAGTGGCTTCCTTAGGAGCTTAGGCCGGCCATCATTGTGGTTTGGATTTTCGGTGTTTAGGCACTTGGGTTTCAAGGGGTGCAATTCGTGAATCCTCTTGAAGAGGAACACATCGTGCAATTTATGAATCGATGTGTTTCACATCTATCCTTTATTTATCAAAGTATTTGAGGTATTTTTTTAATTTGGTGTTCTTGTTTATTTGGTGTTGTTCTTGAGTCCTTGGAGTTGGTTTAGTTTGTTCTTTGTTCTTGAAATTATTTAGAGTTCTTTTCTATTTGTTAGTTCTTGAAAAACTACAAAAAAGAGAGTTTTAGTGTCTTGTTCAAGTACCAAATTCACACCACTTGTGAATTTGAGAATTGTGTTGAGTGTCTTGTGAGAGTGCCAAGTTCACACCACTTGTGAATTTGAGAAGTGAGTGAGTGTTTTGAGGATTTCGAAATTCACATCCCTTAGTGAATTTCAGATCCGTAAATCGTGAGTGATTGAGTGTTCATGTGTGCTTGTTGAAGTGTTGTTGGTGAGTTGAAGTTGTGAATGCCGAACCACCCTTGGTGCATTGCCATTAGTGTGTTCTTGCAATCCTTTGAGTGATCCATTAATCCCTTAATTGTTTACTCATTTTTCATTCATTTTCCATTGCCCCAAACGCACCAAACGGCATGCCATCAACCCTAGCATACCCCACGGCCATAACACATAAAACCCTAGCTCCATACTTTGCCAATTTTGCTCTTTACTTTAGCCGGCCACTCATCATCTCTCACTCCTATATTTTCTCACTTAAATCCACCCCATCTCTCATCCAAATCAAGCAAATTTCGTGTCCCCCTGTACCTTGCATGACCGGCCACCCAAAGTTAATTTGAATTCAAATTGATTCAAATTCAAATCAAACCAATAATCCCTATTTTTTCTCATATTCGGCCATCATTCATTTGCCCTACCCGAACCTCATTGCCACATCATCTAATGCTACATCATCCCTCTAATTCAAATCAATTCAAATCAAAATCATAACCACTTATTTTATCCAAAAACATATTCAGCCACTTCATACCAAGCCTTAACCGAACCCCTCACTTGCTACCTTATCCATCATAACTTCCCATATTTCTCTCAACCAAGTCAATTCAAATTCAAAACCTATTCTACCGACCAAATCCATTCCATAATCGACCACTACAATAATCCCTATATCCGGCCACATACATTCCCCACTTCAAATCATTTTAAAAATTAAAATCAAAATTCTAACCAAATCTCCAACAACAATAACCGGCCATTATTCTCTTATCTTCTCCTAAATTTACCCAATTAAATCAAATCTTCCCTCATCCAAAAACAACCCAAATTTCGGCTCCAACAAGCCTCCACCAACCGACCATTTAACTCTATCTTAAACTCAAATCAATTCAAAATTAAATCTTTCCATTTTCTATAAATATCTCACTCGGCTATTCCATCCCTAGCTAGTGTCAAAATTCTCCATTTACCATATCACCAAATTAACCCTTAATTCTCTCAAATGATTAATCAATTATCCAATTGATTGAATCAATCAAATCTTATCCCAAAATAGAAGCAATACTCGGCCAACAACCCTACCTCATTGCCGCCCACTTATCTTGCTAAAATCCTAATTCCTTCATTTTAGGAATTATCCAAAATATCTCAAAACCTTATCCCACCTAATTCTAATCACCTTAGTCGAAACCCATCTTCCCAAACCCTAGCCAATTGACTTCCAAACCCTATTCTAATCTCAATCTCGAAATTATCCTTAGCCTCCACTAAAACCCTAACCATACTACATTATATGACCCATATTCCTTACCAAAAAAACTCCAATACATAGGCCTACCCAAATGACATTCTCCTAAATATTTTCTACCATAATCTACCACTCAACCCACCACATCTCCATTCCCAGTACCATAACCAAGATTACTATAGCCTAAATACCATCTTATTGCTCCATACACTTAGCCATCCAACCCTATTGTCGTACACCACTCTACCCTACCTTAGCCAAGACGAACTCAATCAATTTCTCTTAACCACCTCAACCCCATATCACACTTTCATCCATTGTTAGTGTACGTGAACCATCACAAGTAAAAGGAACCTTACTTGATCATTGAGGAGCAATAAGGCGAGGAGGATCAACTTAGTTGAGTGGAGACACGACCGAGGTATCTATCATGGGGTCTAGGGTTTAGACCCCAACCGTCTCCCAATTTTTTTAAAAAAAACTTTTAATATATAGATATATAAAATTTTTTATATATATAATTAAAATTACCCCTCAGATTATTAAAAAAATTATCTCTCAAAATTTTTATTAAAATTATTTTCACAAATCTCAATATATATCTATGTCTATTTTAAATTTGAATTTTATTAAAACCCAAATTTCAACTAATCTAATAATCTTACCGTTATTCTAACAGTTTATTAATTATAAATTTATATAATTGTCAAAATTAATTGATTATACTTATTTATATAGTTCCACTTTAACTTATATAATTGTAAGATACAGTTCGTAAAAAATCTAATAGTATTATATCATTACTTATTAAAAACTTCTCAAATTTATTCTTAACCTATATATTTTTCTTAAATCATAAAAAAATATGAGTAAGTTAAGAATAATTGATTTTTTTTAAAAAAAAAGACATGGACAATTCAAAGAACTCAATAACAACGAAATTTAATACTTTTATTAGTGATGAATGACCCTCTAAAATTCAGACGTACTATACACTTTATCAACCTCCAAAATATAAAATTCTGATTCGGCTCCTGAATATATCTCATGTTACGTACGTCATTGATCCACACTTCCCTCGTTTCAAGTCGTTGATCCACACTTCTCTCGTTTCAAATACAAGTGTTCATTTTGGATATGATTGAAACCAAAAAGTATATACCATATTTAGATCTCATAGTTTCCAAATGTAAAATTATAGCTGCTTCTCCATTGATATAACACATTTAGAATTGTTGAATAACGAATTTAGTTAAGTCTTTAATTTTTAGAATCATAACATTCTACTACAAAAAATTATTTATTTATAATCAGTTATTTCCTGTTAAAATAATTATTTTCTATTAAAATGAGTATATTTTCATCGTAAATAGTCATATTCATCATAAATAATTCGTCATGAATATTCAATTTTTTTATAATAACAATTCATTTTATGGGTGTAAGACAACCAAATCAGACCGATAGACCGGGCTAGACCGAATGAAATATGGTTCGATCCAGTTCAATTATTTTATGAACCGAATATTTTTGATCCGGTCCTGGTCTAGGATATTTCTCCCCCTGGACCGGACTAAATGCACAACTATTAAATATATATATATAATAATATATAAATTATAACATTAATATTAATATAGATTAAGAGTGATAGTATAACATATTAATATATAATATATACTCTTATAATATTAAAATATTATAATTTATAATAGTTGTAGTATAAAAATATAAATTATAGTATATCTATATAGAATAGTAGTAATAACTTATAAGTATTAAGTGTATTATTATTATTTAATTTTTTTTAAAGTAAGTTTTTTTAATGTTTTTTTACAAATACGTAAATTGGGTTGAAAATAATTAAATTTGAGCTTAAAAATATATTTGATTATTGTAAAATTTTGAATCAAATTTAGCTCATTAAATTATATCAAGTACTCATAAATCGGACCGAACTGCCTCTGAACTGAATTGGATCGGACCAGTATAGAATGAATAAGAATTCGATCTAGTCTAGGATAAGAAAATTTATTGACCGAATAAAATTGATCTACATCTTTTTTGAACCAAATCGAATCAGACCATTTACATTCTTAATTCATTCTATCAAAATTGATTTGATGCAGCTTTTTTTCTGGCTGACTTTATTCATCTATGTTTTCAATAACTTAAACAATACTTATACGTAATTGCATGCAAGATGTTTGCTTTACTCTGATCATACCGATTATTAAAGTCAAAAAACTAACCTTTCAAAAATTAAAACTGTTGAACCCAAGATTTCAAGTTTCATGTAAATCTACAAATAGATTTTGATGATAACAAATGAATCCAAAGAATAAAGGAGTCTCAAGCTCAAGTTGTCCACACAATATAATCAAGCACATCAAGGAAGCAAGCATGAGCAAGAAGGAAACAAGTTCACATTAAAATCATAGAGTAATGTTGTAAATCTCTTAAAAATTCAAAATTAGGATTAAGGCTCAAAATTAATATTTTATCATAAAGCATTAAAATACATTTTCCACATGTGCATGATATTTTGAAAATTAAATTTGAAAATTTTGAAAGATGATTGATTGTCATCTTTCACATGTGCATGACATGATTAAAGGTTTGAACTTTGAAAATTTTGAAAGATGATTGATTGTCATCTTTCACATGTGCATGACATGATTAAAAGGTTTGAATTTTGAAAATATTAAGATAATTGATTGTCATCTTTCACATGTGCATGACATGATTAAATGTTTGAATTTTGAAAATATTAAGATGATTGATTGTCATCTTTCACATGTGCATGTTTTATTTGAATATTTTCAAAAGTGGTGGATACTTTTCTTGACTTATGCAAAAGGTAGATTTCTTTATTTGAAAATTTTGAAAAGTAAAGTGTGCTCCTTTTGTTATATGCAAAAAGTAAAAGATTATGTTTGAAATTTTTGAAAAGTAAAGTGTGCTCCTTTTGTCACATGCAAAAAGTAAAAATATTAGATTTGAAATTTTTGAAAAGTAAATGATGATGTTTTTGATATGGGAATCTTTTCAAATTTGAAATTGAAAAATCATTTGCCTATAAATAGCTCACTTGAGTTTTGCAAAATTCACAACAAGAGCTTACACATCTATTGCTAAGTTTTGCACCATTTCTTCAAAGCTCTCATTCTCTCTTTTCTAAAATTTTGAGCCTTAATTCTTGTTCTTGTTGAGAGAGACATAGGTTGCGCTGTATTGTTTCTATCTCACTCATTGAGGAGTGTACTTTGATAGTCTACCTACTATCAATTCTTGTATCAGTAAAAGGGTATGTATAACCCTTGTGTGTGTAGAAGGTGTTCTACACGGGGAATAGTTAAATCACCAAGTGTAAGGTGATTGGAAGTGTAGAAGGTGTTCTACACGTGGAATAGTTAAATCACCAAGTGTGAGGTGATTGGAAGTGTAGAGGGTGTTCTACATGGATTCTTTGGAGCGGTGCTGCTCAAAGGTGTAATAGGTTTCTATCTCCACCTAAAGGAGATTGAATAGTGGATTTGGGGATCCTCAAGAAGTAGCTTGAGGCGAGGACGTAGGCAGTGGGGCCGAACCTCGTTAACATACTGAGTTTGCTTCTCTCTTACCCTTACTCTTTATATTTATTATTGTTTCATATTTTATTTATATTTTATATTATATATTTGATTTATAATTGTTATTTTTTTAAATACAACTCAATTTACCCCCCTCTTATATTAGTCATCTGGGCAACAAAAATATTGATGAGTACTTACTGTTGTTGAAGTGTGGAATGAACAGATAAATTATCCGAGTGTGAAAATGGAAAGATATTGAGGATGATGCATCATGCAGACTGCAGTAATTATATGCTAATTTTGAAATTTGAAGCTTATCTGGTTGATTAGCTGTGAGCCATTTATGAGAAAAGCAGCTAGAAAGTGATCGTTGGACATCGCCGTCATACTCACTTGTCACGGAGCCGTGGTCATGACTTTACGCGTGAGAGTTGGCCAAATAACATACGTACGTAATACGTTTGCTTTTATCTCTTCTATGGATGCATCCTGTGAATATTATTAGGAAAATGATATTATTCCCATTATTTTTGATACCTCATTTTAATATTTTATTTATTTTAATATATTTATTTTAATATTTTAATATTTTAATTTTATTTAATGATTAAGAAAGTAATTATTAATATAATGATATTTTAAAAAAAAAATGTTTTAAACTGATAAAAAAATGAAAAAAAATAATAAATAAAAAGGAAAATTGTGCCTACCGCTCCAGTGAGCATGCTAGCACTACCCATATTATTAACATACATATTCAACTTATTTTCACCATTTTGTTTTTACTAACTTTATCGCAATTGTTTTGTTATATATTCAAAAAGTTATAAAAGGAATAGAGTGAATCCCTTAATTCTTTAATATATAAACTACAAAAACTTCTACGGACTACATTCACATCTCACACGATCTATAGATTAGGGGTGGCAATTTGTGACACGACACGTTAACACGAAACGAACACGACACGATAAAAGCGGGTTAGTGTTTAGCCTTAACGGGTTTCGGGTCAATTCGTGTCAACCCGTTAAGACACGATTTGATAACGGGTCATAACGGGTCAAACCCGTTATGACCCGTTAAGACCCGTTAAGACACGATAAGAAATTTGAATTTACTTTTATACCCTTGAGCTAAATTTCAAAAAATTCTAATTTAAAATTAGTTTTATACTTTTAGACACTTTACTATCCCATTTAAATACTTATTAAAAAGTCATTAACAAGTTAACCCATTATTATTTAATATGTTTGGATTATAATTTTAATATTTTATAATATGTAGATCATATTTGTGTATTTATCATATTTTATAGTGTACTACTTATTGAATTGTAATTTTAAAATTGTAATTTATAATTAATTTTTTATGGTTTATAACTATTATTTAAGTTTTAATATTTATATAAAATCAATTAAGTTAAATTCAAACGGGTCACTAACGGGTTTGCGGGTTGAAACGGGTCAAATCGTGTTGTATCGTGTCGTGTCATATCGTGTCATATAGTGTCAAAAGTCTTAACGGGTCTTAACGAGTCGTGTCGTGTCAACCCGTTATCTTAACGGGTCGTGTTAGGGTTGAAATTTTTGACACGAAATCCTTAACGGGTCGTGTTCGTGTTGACCCTTTAAATATTATGCACACGTTCTGACACGACACGAACACGACCCGTTAACACGTTTTGACACCCCTACTATAGATCACACAATGAGGAGTTGACATTATCCATTAATTTTTAATTTCTTTGAAAAAAAATTAAAAATAATATAATAGTAGTACCATATTTTATATACTATGCTGAAAATGAAATGATGATGTAGTTTGGAGCATTACTCGTAAACTACGACATCTACATGACTAATTAAAATGCAAGATATATTAGATTTGGTAACAACAATATTAATCTTGACTTAGCAAAAAACTAATTTATAAAAGTCAACTCAGAAAAAAAAAATATTGACTGACACATTAGTGTGTATAATTATATTCGTAGTATTTATGTGTAGATCAAGCATTTTTCTGTATAAAAAAAAGTTGTATAGAAATTAAACCGGTCTCCTAAAGATTTATATTATTGGTTATATATGCATGTATGTTACTTTTAATTACTAACCTTATCATTGCTTATTTGTATGTAACAAATAGGAAATTTTGCACTAAGAAAATAAAATGTTCAAATTTTAAAAAAAGGCATATTATATTAATTTATCAAATTTATTGATTACTTAATATATACTAAAGATATAAATTATGTTATGATATTGAGAATTAAAAATTTAACTAAATTAGTATCCAATTGTCTTAAGACTTTTGGATCCATGATTGAATCTTTAATAATTGATATCAGAGTAAGGATTACGTCATAAGTTCAAGTTACGGAATGAACAATTTATAAGCTGAATTAAAATGCATTGATATTATGTATGGACATGATATTAAGTAATTGAATACTGATAGATTTGTAAAACTGTCGAAAGAAAAAGAGTTACCATCGGGTTAACCTTGATAGAGTGGATGACAGTGGACTTCGGATTTGAAAGTATTCAATACTTAACTAAATTAGTATTCAACAATTCTAAATTTTTTAGATCAATAGTTGAGTATTTAACAAATCATTTAAGTGGTCTTAGTATAAACACTTAGTAATTATCTTATCATATTATGTTTTTTAAAATTAATATTTATGCAAGTAATTTTAATGGCATGGCATTTTGTAATAAGATAGAAGTAACATTTTCTATTCTTCGAGACTAGCAGATAATATTTTGTTTTAAGGAAAATACTATAATGTCACATCATTTTGTTCTTTTATTTTCACTGTCGATGTATTTATTTTTTTTAAATATGCTTAATAGTTAAGAAAATGACAATTAGTCTATTGATATTTTTTTTATATTTCTTAAAAATATTTAAATATGTAAAAAATATTAAAAAAATATATATATAACTTATACTAGAAGGCACAACAAATAAACAAATTGAAAAATCATTCATACAACTATAACTATTTTAGGACTTGCTTATGCGTCTTTCTTTTTCACTTCAGGTTCTAAAATTTAGAAAAACTTTAAAGACAGTCAATTCACAAACAAAAAAATGCCATAATTTTAGAGTAATATTATATATAATTATAAGATCTGTAAATGTTATATAATCATTTTAAAAAATAGTATAATCTATTATTAACAAATTATTTTTTTTTTCTGCAAATTCTAAATTTTACTTATTTTTTTAATAATAATTATACGACGCTTATACAATTCACGATTATAAATACCATTTATTTTTAAAAAATGATATGATAAAAAAATAAATGACTTTTTTTTTAAATGAGTCACACTCTTTTTATACATATTATATATATAAATTGAGAAATGCTTCTCCTCCCGAATTTGTGTACCGAAGTTTTGTTCCGAATTCATATCAATTTTTATTAAATTTATTTTTAACTTAGTAATTAAATTAAAATTTTTTAATAGTGAAGTAATTTTTTTAATGTTTAAAAAATATGAAATAAATGTATGAAATAAATTCTTAAAAAAAAATAGTTTACGCTATTCGGTAAACATACGGGCTCCCTCCTCCTCCTGTTGAGGACTTTTATACAATTTTCCATCCTCGACGTACCATTATTTTTTGTTTTTTATTTTTTTAATTTTTTAATTTTTTCTTTTTAAACTAATTTAATTTTTTTTATACTTTATTTATATATTAAATATTTGATAAAAAATAAAATATAATATACGAAAATTATGTGAATGATAAAAAGTTGAGTAGATTTTTTCACCGCCCGTCGGGGGATGTAGCACCGCTCCTTCCGACCCCCGCCGAATCGTTTTCCCCTGTAACAAGTCACGGTAAATGTGGGTTAAGTTAAAAGGAGAAACTTCCGTAAATTGACTTTTTCTCTGGATTTGATCCTTCTCCTTTAAATACTTTGTCACTTAGCCCAGACTCAACGTTACATATCGTCCCACAGAGAGAGAGAGAGAGAGAGAGAGAACCACCTGAAGGGGCAGAGAGCGTCAGAAAAAAAAAAAAAACTGAAGGATTCATATTCGTACTTAATTGGGTTTTACGTTCATCTTACCAAGCTCAATCTTGATTTACCACCTTTTGTTTTTCATTTTTTGAATCATGTGAAACATTCTTGAAGAAATTAAGCAAGAGAACGAATTACAACAGTGTTTGGTGAAAGATGAAGTTTTGCAAAAAATACCAGGAGTACATGCAAGGCCAGGATAAAAAACTACCTGGGCTTGGCTTCAAGAAGCTAAAGAAGATGTTGAAGAATTGCCGGAGAGATCTTCAGTCTGCCAATGGCATTAATGACGGCGTCCATGACAGCCAAACATGTCCTGACCATTGCCCAGGTAGTTTGATAAACATAAAACAACCAACAGTTTTAAATATTTCTCTCATATTTTCTAGTTTGTTCGGAAAACAACCAGACTTGCTTTGGGTTCTTGCGCAGTTCCCTAATCTAGATTGGCTTTTTGGTAAATCTGTTGGATTTTAATTTTTAGTAAAGGTGACCAAGTTTTTACTCGCTCTCTCTTTTATTTTTTTCCAGGAGCTTTACCAATGTTTTTTGTTGCAGATGTTTTGTCTGAAATAATTCCAATAACACTTATTTATTTATTTATTTATTTTTATAGATAAAACCCAAATGATGTATGATTGAATGATTCACTGATTCTATTTGATGCATCTTCAACGTTTTCTTCACGATCTCTTTCTCTGGCTCAATGTTCTTTTTCTATAGATCCTTTATAACTTATATGACCAAAATTAATCTTGAAAAGTAGCTTTATTTTTCCATTTCAAAGCTATTTTGAAGGCAATCGATACTGTTTTTTACCATTTTGGTAGATTAATCACTGATCTAGATTTCGAGATAAAGATATAGAGGACAAGAACTTTAAACGTTTGGATTGTTCTATCTGATGTGTGTAGTGTGCGATGGAACCTTCTTTCCTTCTATTCTCAAGGAAATGTCTGCAGTAGTAGGTTGCTTCAATGAGCGTGCGCAGAAATTGCTTGAGCTGCATCTTGCTTCTGGCTTTCGGAAGTACATTATTTGGTTCAAAGGCAAGCTACAAAAGAATCATGGCACCTTAATCCAGGAAGGAAAGGACCTTGTTACTTATGCACTGATCAATGCCATTGCAATCAGAAAAATTCTGAAGAAATATGATAAGGTATATCTATCCCACTTTTTGAAATGAATGGTAACCACAAGATTTGATAATATTTGGTTTTCCTTTTTATGAATTTTCTTGAACTTTTTTTATTTTTGACCTCAGATTCATTACTCTAAGCAAGGTCAGGCCTTCAAATCACAAGCACAAAGCATGCATATTGA
This sequence comes from Platycarya strobilacea, assembly GCA_036898215.1. NCBI lineage: Eukaryota > Viridiplantae > Streptophyta > Magnoliopsida > Fagales > Juglandaceae > Platycarya > Platycarya strobilacea. The sequence goes on along the minus strand of CM072555.1, from coordinate 31,005,301 downwards.
AATTCTTCAGAGTCCCTGGCTCTCTGAGCTCATGGCTTTCCACATCAATCTAAGGGAAAGCAAGATCAAATCTGGGAAGGCACCAACATTGTTTGAGGGCTGCAACCTCACGTTTAATGATGGCAAACCATCACTTACTTGTGAGCTCTTTGATTCAGTCAAAGTCGATATTGATTTGACTTGTTCTATATGCTTGGTAAGTTTCTAGCTTTCATTTTGCTGAGGACTTGTGCAAAGTTCAAACTAAACTAAATTAACGACATCGATGAAAATGAATCTCTGGGCTTTGTGGATATGGATAGTACATGTTCTTGTGCAAATAAAACATATAATAACATAAAACATCAACTTGCAGAACTAAAAGATCTATTGAGATTGGTCTAGAAATGACAACAAGGAATCATAAAATTGCTTGAGCACAGTCTAGTTTCTAATTTCACTCTAGACCTTGCATATGGTCAGTTTTTAGAAGTTAGGCTTCCATAGTCTGGATCTGCTCTCTCCAATAGTATCCAAGAATCATATTTCATCAGTATAAAACATAGAGCACTTTAGATTCTAGGACTAGAGATGTTATCTGTTCGCCAATCTCAATAACAAGCACAATTATTGACTGTGTCTTGATGGTACTTCATTGAGTTCACCTCCATTGATCCTTATTCGAATGTTAAAATTTATTTTTTATTTTTTATTTTTGTAACAGGACACAGTCTTTGATGCAGTTTCCCTCACATGTGGCCATATATTCTGCTATATGTGTGCTTGCTCAGCCGCAGGAGTGACTATTGTGGATGGGCTAACTTGTGCAAACTCTAAAGCCAAATGCCCTCTTTGCCGAGAGGTAAGTTACCATATTTCAATCTCTTGGATTGTGGGAAAGCTGTTTCTGTTGATGATAATGCCGCGGGGTGTCATGATGCATATACGTATCGAGTGGTTCTTTCATCTCATCAGGAGAAAAAAGGAAAAAGAAAAACAGAACTGAACTGAACTGAACTAATAGAATTTACACCATCTTCACCTTTTTGGCTTGTCTGCCTGGAGTGCTATAAAAATATAAACTCTTCTCGTTTTTTGCAATACATGGTAATTCCTTTCTGTTGATTGTTTTCAGGGCAGAGTTTATGAAGGTGCTGTACACCTGGACGAGCTTAATATTCTATTGAGCAGAAGGTATGGGCCTTTTGGAAGCTAAACCTTATGTTTAAGAAGATATTTGAATCAGAGTAATAAAACTGAACACGCATATGTTGAACAGCTGCAGGGAATACTGGGAGGAGCGGCTTCAGACAGAAAGAGTAGAGAGGCTTCGGCAGTCGAAAGAGCACTGGGAGAACCAATGTCGGGCGTTTATGGGGGTCTAATTAGGCAATATCATTCCATTTCCTAGTGCTAAATATATAAAATCAGCATCATCGATGCATCCGAAAATAATATATGTAGATGCATATGAGCTGTTTGTGTTCTTTTTCTTGTTCTTTTTCTTTTTGTATAGTCCGTTTGTTTCAACATGGTATATATAACAGTGATTTGATTAATTGCAAGTTGCAACGGTTTGTATGGATTGTTTACAATTTGATGCCATGTCGATGAATGTTGAAAGAATGATAGTTAAAAGGATGATGTATAACCAAAAATCTTTAAAAAGAACAAAAAAAAGTAAACGGACGGTGATTTCAACCATTCTCAAAGCTTGACTTGTTACATATTTTAACTATATTTATTAATTTATTTATAATCACCCTATAACCGAAAATATTTAAAAAGAACCAATAAAAGAAAAAAGGGACGGACCACGGTGATTTCAACCATTCAAACTCAAAACATGACTTTTACATATTAGAACTATATTTATTATTATTATTATTATTATTATGATTATTATTTACAGATATGACTTAAGATGCGTGCACTCTATCCCTTACTAGTATAATAAAAAAGAATTAAGTCTACCATGCTAACTCTATTTGACATCTATTTTTTATATCTTATATATTTTGATTTTTTTTTTAATTTTTTAATTTAATAATTAAGAAAGTAATCATTAATGTACTGATTTTTTTAAATATTTTAAAATAATAAAAAATGATAATAAAAAATAAAACAAAAATAATAAAAAAATGATTTAGCTGGGCGGTCAATATGCAGCAGCACGCCCCAACAAAAAAACCAGAAAAAATTCTTTATAAATGAGTGGCACTTTTTTTTTTTTTTAATAAATTTGCATCCCTCTTACCCAAATCATTTTTCCATCACAATTCACGGTAAATGTGGGTTAAAGAGAAACGATAAATTCATAACATTTTTTTATAATAATTTACATAATATATATTATAAAATAGGGATATTTCTATATAGTGATGTTAATTTTATAAAATAATTTATAAAAATACTATTATTTTATAATTTATATTGCATAAATATTAAAAAATGTGTTGTTATAAAATATGTTATGCGTATCATTTCTCTAATTTAAATGGAGAAACTCCCGTAAATTGACTTTTTCTTGGGATTTGCTCCTTGTCCTTCAAACCGTTGCATTTCATCACCCACACACAGTTTCAAGATTGAAACTGAAGGATTCACTTTCATACTTAGTTGGGTTACGTTCATCTTACCAAGCTCAATCTTGATTTACCACCTTTTGTTTTTCATTTTTTGAATTATGTGAAACATTCTTGAAGAAATTAAGCAAGAGAACGAATTACAGCAGTGTTTGGTGAAAGATGAAGTTTTGCAAAAAATACCAGGAGTACATGCAAGGCCAGGATAAAAAACTACCTGGGCTTGGCTTCAAGAAGCTAAAGAAGATGTTGAAGAATTGCCGGAGCGATCTTCAGTCTGCCAATGGCATTAATGACGGCATCCATGACAGCCAAACATGTCCTGACCATTGCCCAGGTAATTTGATAAACAACCAACAGTTTTAAATATTTCTCTCATATTTTTCTAGTTTGTTTGGAAAACAACCAGACTTGCTTTGGGTTCTTGCGCGGTTTCCTAGTCTAGATTGGCTTTTTGGTAAATCTTTTGGATTTTTAATAGCGGTGGCCAAGTTTTTACTCGCTCTCTCTTTAATTTTTTTCCTTATTGAAGGAATTTTACCAATGTTTTTTGTTGCAGATGTTTTGTCTGAAACAATTTCAATAACACTTATTTTCCTGCTTTTTTTAAAGATAAAACACAAAAGATGTATGATTGAATGATTCATTGGTTCTGTTTGATGCATCTTCAACGTTTTCTTCACGATGTCTTTCTCTGGCTCAATGTTCTCTTTTTTATGGATCCTTTATAAATCATACTACCAAAGTCAATCATGAAAAGTAGCTTTATTTTTCCATTTCAAAGCTATTTTGAAGGCAATCGAGACTGTTTTTTTATCAGTTAGGTAGATTATTACTGATCTAGATTTCGAGATAAAAATATAATGGACAATATATTTAAACATTTAGATTGTTCTATCCGATGTGTGTAGTCTGCGATGGAACCTTCTTTCCTTCTCTTCTCAAGGAAATATCTGAAGTGGTGGGTTGCTTCAATGAGCGTGCGCAGAACTTGCTTGAGCTGCATCTTGCTTCTGGAATTCGGAAGTACATTATTTGGTTCAAAGGCAAGCTACAAAACAATCATGGCACCTTAATCCAAGAAGGAAAGGACCTTGTTACTTATGCACTGATCAACGCCATTGCAATCAGAAAAATTCTGAAGAAATATGATAAGGTATATCTATCCCACTTTTTGAAATGAATGTTAACCACAAGATTTGATAATATTTGGTTTTCCCTTTTATGAATTTGCTTGAGTTTTTGTTCATTTTGACCTCAGATTCATTACTCTAAGCAAGGTCAGGCCTTCAAATCACAAGCGCAAAGCATGCATATTGAAATTCTTCAGAGTCCCTGGCTATCTGAGCTCATGGCTTTCGACATCAATGTAAAGGAAAACAAGATCAAATCTAGGATAGCAACAACATTGTTTGAGGGCTGCAATCTCATATTTAATGATGGGAAACCATCACTTACCTGTGAGCTCTTTGATTCAGTCAAAGTTGATATCGATTTGACTTGTTCTATATGCTTGGTAAGTTTCCAGCTTTCATTTTGCTAAGGACTTGTGCAAAGTTCAAACTAAACTAAATTTACGATATTGATGGAAATGAATCTCTGGGTTTTGTGGATATGGATGGTACATGTTCTTGTGCAAATAGAGTATCTAATAACATATAACATCAACTTGCAGAACTAAAAGATTTATTGAGATTGGTCTAGAAATGGCAAAAAAGAATCATAAAATTGCTTGATCACAATCTACTTTCTAATTTCACTCTAGACCTTGCATATGGTCAGTTTTTAGAAGTCAGGCTTCCATAGTCTGCATCTTCTCTCTCCAATTGTATTCAACAATCACATTTCATCAGTATAAAACATAGAGCACTCCAGATTCTAGCACCAGAGATGTTATCTGTTTGCCAATCTCAATAACAAGAACAATTATTGACTGTGTCTTGATGGTACTTCATTGAGTTAACCTCCATTGGCCGTTATTCGATTATTAATTTTTTTTTTTCGCTTTTTTGGTAACAGGACACAGTCTTTGATGCGGTTTCCCTCACATGTGGCCATATATTCTGCTACATGTGTGCTTGCTCAGCCGCAGGCGTGACTATTGTGGATGGACTAAAGGCAGCAAAGTCTAAAGCCAAATGCCCTCTTTGCCGAGAGGTAAGTTACCATATTTCAATCTCTTGGATTGTGGGAAAGCTCTTTCTGTTGACGATGATGTCACGAGGTGACATGATGCAGATTTGTATCGAGTAGCCCTTTCATCTCACCAGGAGGAAAAAAAAAAAAAAAGACAAAAGAAAAAAACAGAACTGAACATATAGAATTCACACAATCTTAATCTTTTTGGCTTCTCTTTTCTTGTTGATTTTCAGGCCAGAGTTTATGAAGGTGCTGTACACCTGGACGAGCTTAATATTCTATTGAGCACAAGGTTAGACCTTTCGGAAGTTAAACCTTATGTTTAAGAAGACATTTGAATAAGAATTAATAGAAATGAATAAAACTGAACAAGCATATATTGAACAGCTGCAGGGAATACTGGGAGGAGCGGCTTCAGACAGAAAGAGTAGAGAGGCTTCGGCAGTCGAAAGAGCATTGGGAGAACCAATGTCGGGCGTTTATGGGGGTTTAATTAGGCAATGCCATTCCTAGTTCTAACTATAAAATCAGCATCATCCTTGCATTGGAAAATAATAAATATTAAATGTAGATGCCTGTGACCTGTTTGTGTTTTTTTTTTCTTCTTTTTCTTTTTGTATGGTCCTTTTGTTTCACACAGTATATATATTTGATTGATTGCAACGGGTTTGTATGGAGGGTTTACAATCATTTGATGCCATATCAATGAATGTTGTAAGAATGATAGTTATAAAGATGATGAATAGATGTATTATGTTTTATTTGGGATACAAAGAAAGATCTTGAGAGCTATTCGGATGATTTAAGTAATATTTCTTTTGATCCATATAAAACTCCAAATAATGAATAAAATTATTTTCGAGAAAACATCTCTCTAAAGCAAACAGTGATTCATTGATACTGTGGATTACAGAGCAACCGAAGATTTTAGGTTAAATGATAAAAAGAAATTAAACCAGTCGTCCTTAATTTACTTCGTCATCACCATGCCCAAGTTCAGCATATTACTTTTGGCCTAGGGGGTGGTACAAAATTATAACCCTTTTTATCCGAAAGTAGCACAGAAGGTTCACTTCTTTCTTCTTCCAAGTCAAAAGTGCAACTTTCTTTGCAAATTTTGGATCAATATTACCAGCTCCTAGCCTTATCAAACCCATTAATGTTTGCATTACAAAATTGAGGATACTCTGAGAATTGCAAACCCCCCCATGGACTGATATAATTTCACTCATCCAAAAAGCGATGCCCCTATTCCACTTTATCATCAAACAGAGAGGCTGATAATAATTTACCTTGAGCTAAGTTCCTTTACTTTTTAAGTAACAAAAGACTTGCATAAATCAGCATACAACAAATTGAGATTCCAAACAAGGTACTGTAGTTACAAGGGATCGAAGATTCGAAAGGCATTGCGGCACCAAACAAAGCATTCTCAACTGGAAACTATCAAGGGATTCCTATCTTTATGCATGTGATACCTTTTGCAAAGTTTCTCCAGAGCTGCAACTGAATGCTGCATGGCATTTAGCTTTGTATCCATGAACATCCTCTACAACACATTAAAAAGAGGATAAAGAAAAGCACCAATTTCACGAACTTGAGACAAAAAAAAAAAAATTGCCAATGGTCTTGCAAGGTAACAGCATTTGCTCTCTCAAGAGGATCCATGGCTGAAGTCCCTATAACCCCAAACCCCCCTTATAAAAGAGATCTAAACTTTTATTCTACCTCATAATTGTCTCCATATTTCTCAATCAGCCGACCTATATGAAGACGCTGCATTGATGTCAATGGTTGTGGAGGTGCGGATTGCCCATCCCTTCGCTGCTTTCCCAGTGCTGATTTCAAATCTTTGTGGCCAAAAGAGAAGTCATGGAATCAGCCATTATCAAAGACTGCTCAGATGGATCATATCATTTCAGTAAGGATCAACTTTCATGAATATACAAGAAAAGAGATATGCATTTACATGTACAACATGAATATAGCTAACAGTCTAAACTGAGAACTTCCTGAAAGATCAAATTGATGGATCTCTCTTTGACCAACGGACCTTCCTTTTCTCTTAGGTAATCAAGAAATTTTATTCATTAGAAAATAGGAAAATAGGCATAGCCCAAGTACAAACTGACCTCTAGAAGAGACTAATATAATGGGTCTAGTCTTAAGCTTTTTGGTATTAAGACTTCACTTGCATAATTATTTGAGCATTCACTTTAGGAAGATAGAAGGGATGTTTCCTTCATCTAAACCATTTAGGCTTCTAACAAGTGCCATTTTTTATATTCTTTCCCATCAACTAGATGGAGAGTGGATGCTGAATTCCAACATTTTCTTTAAAAGCTAAAATTTGCACGCCTTATTTTTAATGGACGTAGGGATTTATCAGTTTCTTATTAGGCTGTTAAATTTTAGAAATTTATGGGTACATCCTAAGGTTTAATCACTTTTGGAAGGATGTTAGCTTTTGGGATTTATGGATGCCTGGATCCATATTCTTTGCTATTTGTTACTTATATCTAAAAATTTTAAGATACCTTGATTCATAAATAAGGATTTTTTTTAATGCCCCAACATGTATGCATGGTTGGAACGACATGATTAAAAAGTCCTACGGCTTGTAACAATAACAAATTTGCAAGGAAATGTTAAATAGGGACAGAGCCTTATGTAGGTCTGGGAGGAACACAATGAAAGCAGCATTCCTCCAATATGGAAAATGCGATCAAGCAAATGAGTTATACTATATACTTCGCTCGCATCCAACTGTATTAAAGTGGTGCAGTCCATTGACCCTCGAACAAACCATTGTTTTCCTAAAAATAAAATATATGGGTTGATGGACAATGTCATGTCCACGCATTAGCATAGTGTAATATGTTGATTTCTTTAAAGAAACATCGGCCTTTGCAACTCATACTCATATTCAAAGGTCATTTTTTTTTTTGATAGGTAAAAGTAAACTATATTGATAGAAACAAAGTACACCAGTATTCACAGGTCATATATGACCATTTTCCCATCACACTGAACTTTTTGATTTCTAAAAAGTCTATATATCTTATATAAAAAAAAGGACTGTATTCTCACAAAAAGAAAAGCTCCATATAAAAGAAAAGGTTATATTGCATGACAAAAGTAAGTCAGAAAGCAATTAATACAAGATTTACTGTTCTGAATCAGGACAAATTTAGCATTTAAAAAGAAAATTTATACAGGAAAAAATGTAAAATATAGCACCCAGTATATATTATTCAGAACCCAGAATCCAACATCCTACACGAAAATTAAACTAAGAGTCTACCGAGAGATCGATAGACCTGGAAAAAAAGAAGAAGATACTTTTAGTTTTAGTAGTCCAGTCCAATTGAAAGTTTATATATCTTCAATTAGTGTCTAATATTCACTGGTCAGACTTCCCAGTAAAGGGAAATGAAGCATAATGATCAGCACAGTTAGAAAATTATAAACAATAAACAATCCCTAAAATTTGGAAATTTATCACAGATTCAAACAGAAGCCAGGAATCATCGCCATAGGAAAAAGAATTTGAAAATCAAAAGGGATAAAGAACAGACCGTCCTCCTCGAGGTCGCTACCGGAATCGATCGGATCGAACTCCGTGGGGGCAGATTCAGGTCCATCGGACATCTGAGGGACCTGGAGAGTGTCGCTTTCGATGATGTGAGAGGTGCGGGATCGGACGCCAAGCAAGTTAGGGTTGGAAAGGACACCGAAAGACCTGTAGTTATGGATGACGCTGGCCTTGTCGTCCCACTTGGGATCTTGTGGAAGCAAGGAGCTGAGCTTCGGAGGAAGAGAGAATGCGGGCTTGAATACGTTAGGTTTTCTTTTCGGTAGTCCCACCCGCACCTTCGGCTTCGACTTCTTGTACTTTCTACGTGACCCCCCCATCCTCTCTCTGTCTGTCTGTGGTTTCTCTGGCCAGGAGACGAGGAGAAGATCAGGGTTTTAAGGGTTTATGGACTTAGGGTAAGAAAACAAGTCCGAAACGGTGCGTTTCAGTTGACAGCCAAATTAAATATCAAACGCAGATCAAGCAGTTCTTTTTATGGAATAAAATTTTTAAAAAAAAAAAAGTTCTTTTAAGGGTCTCTCTATAGATAATGTTGCCTTAATTATATTTTAATGGGTATTTCTAATCTTATTTTCATTTATTATTTTTATTTCATAAAGCTCATGTTATTTATTTATATATTTATTTATTTTCATTTAACAAGTATAGTGTCTTACATGATAAATAAATGTTTTTGCATATCAAAAATAATATTTCAATATTTGCTGTAATTAAAAAAAAAAAAAAAACAAATATGACATACAAATGTATTATCGCTTGGAAATAGTGGAATAATAGATCACATAGCTAATATATTAAGAAGGGGTGTTGGTTAATAAATTAGAGCACCAACGACTTGGATGTGGTGTACATTACCTCCAACAAAAGTTTGACACATTAACCTTTTACTTTTTTTAAAAAAAATATTATAAGACATTAAATCATTTTCAATAATTTATTTAAAAATTAAAAAGAAATAAAAACATCCCCCGGGTGGTGGTTCTCCCCACCTCTCAAATGGGATGAATTAACCTTTCCCGACAGGCTGATGGCAAATCCACCGTGTGAAGGGTGGTGGTCCCGGGTCGGCCATCCCTAACTCTAAGCACTATTATTTAGTTACCATTCTTTGAAGGCTGAACAACCACCTTCCAAAGCATTTTTACAATCTACAATATTTCAAAATAATTATTTTTATTTTTCAATGCTTGATTCCTTGTGGTTGTCCAAATGGTGGTGCAAAGGATTTTTTATTTTAATCTTAGGGTAATGATATTCATCCCTATTTGGGATTCTGATTTGTATTTTATTTTATTTTATTTTATTTTTAGTTTTTTTTTTGTTTACTTTATATTTAAGTAAATGTTTTTAAGAAGTATTTTAAGATGTTAAAAAATCATATAAAAAAACATTTTTTTTTTAAATCATGTTTTTTTACATGATTTCTTTAATAATTTAAAACATTTTTTAAAAAATACAACAGTAATTAAAAAGACTTAATTAATTATAAAGTAAAAAAAAAACTAAAAATAAAATAAAAATGCAAATCGAAATTTTCAGTGAGACAAATAGCTTTTTTCTTAATCTTAATAGAGGTTATGAGGCTGAACCTCAATTGGCAAAATTTGAAGGAGATGAGTTATTCATGTCAATTTGATATAAGCACCTTCCACACTCTAGAATCTAGAACCCACATGAAGAGCTCCCACAACATGTACAAGAGATATCTAAAATGTAAAACTGGCCCATAAATGGTTCATATCTCGTTTGGGAAGCAAGAGTCCCCATCATTCATGCAGCATTAATTGTGTCAAAAAAGAGCAAAAACTATGGGGCATCAATAATTTTCATCAGTCAATTTAATTTAACGAATTCATTGTTAACTTTATAAAATAATAAAGTACAAAATTTTCTAACGATGATCAGATAGAAATTCTTGTTCATTTCCAAATATAAATTCTCATCCTCAAAATAACTAAAACTTTTTATGAACTTATATTGCAAATATCAGCAGCTTTGTGCAAGACAAAGTCATACCTTGAATAATAGTATTAATATTGAGCACTTTCATATGCTTTCTACAATTCAATTCCAGTTGCATTTAGAGAGATTGCAAATATTGGGGCTGTTAATACAAAGACCCTATGCATTAAAAAAAAAAAAAAGACGATCAGAAGAGTCTAATATCAGCTACCTAGTAAGGGAATTCTGTCATGGGATCTGATGGTCGTCCTTGGACAGGCAGGCAAGACTATAGCAGCAGTTGGATAGGAAAGGACTAAGGAGGCTGACTAGGATTGTCTTACAACCCAGATGAGCGGTTGGCATACTCTTGAACCAATGCCCCGAAGAGCGATCGTCTATCAACCAGACGAGATGGTTTATCAAATTCCTTTGCCCATCCTGTCAAGAAGTAGAAAGAGAAGGGGCATAGCAATAAGCTTCAAACTTCAATTGATAAGCAATGCCAAGCATTATCAGGCAAATCCTATAAATTATGAAGTCAACATGCAGCTTAAGCCTTATGGAAGGAACAAAAACTTTCTTGTTTCTAAAGAAAAAGATTTGGGCCCGCTCTTGTTGGTGAGCTAGATCACTAGGCATGTGCATAAAGGGTATTGATAAAATGTGCATAGTCAGCCTATTCTTGGTATTCAGCATTCAAAATCAGTGGCAGAGAGAAGGAATGACTTTATTTACATTGGAGGAACAACATTTGTTTCCAACATTTATCAATCTTCCTGTTCCAACAAACCTATAGTGCATTATGAATCCAAAAAGGTACAGAATCAATTATTACTGGTAGCATATTTCAATTAGCTTCATGTAAGCAATTCGTCGTATTATTTCCACATTCTTGTGTGGTTGAAAGAAAAATAATTTTCAGAGCCCAATGCATGGTGAATAAAAACTGTCAAGCAAAATTTATCAATTGTGATTTTCATCAAGTATGAAAATTTGGAAGTCCTCAAAGTAGCCATCCACTTTTATTTTTCCTCCCATCTTATTTAAAAAACAAGTCATCAATCCTCTAGTACCGCCAGGTGTATACCATAATGTGAGATCTTTTGGACCATTCTGGATGTAAATTTGGCTAAACTGGTCATATCCTAAGTGAGTTGATGCTTCTCGCTAAAATGAAACTTCCTTTTGGAATAATGTTATATTCTTTTGCCCAGAAATTTTTTCATGACCTAGCTACAAAGATGTGGACGCTGGTAAATAGAAAGGAAGATGTAGATCACAATAACCTCTAACCTATGCAAATGCATAACCTGTTCATGGAAACAAAGAAAAGAGAGAAACACAGACCTGCATCTATAACTAAAACCCTATCACAGTCCATGACTGTGGGTATTCGGTGAGCAATGCTGATAATTGTACAGGATGCAAAGTCCTCCCGGATGATCTTCTGAATTATGGCATCAGTCCGGGAATCAACAGAAGCAGTGGCTTCATCCATGAACAAGACTTTGCTATGCTTTAGCATAACCCTGCCCAAACAGAGAAGCTGCCTTTGTCCCACACTCCAATTGTCCCCATTATCAGCCACTAAGGAGTCCAATATTATGGAAACGGTCAGTTGCAGATTGATACTGCTTTCGGAAGAGCATACTGCAAAAAATGGCAAGTCACTTACCTAACGAATCGAGCTTATCAGGTTTTGCAACCACCACATCTTTAAGTTGGCAACGCTCCAGGCTCTGCAAACAGATAATATATATGCAAACTTTGGTACATGTGGTTCTTAAAAGTATGCCATGCCAGCAATGCTATAGTGTGCTAAATATATTACTCCATCAATGGTAATGAAAAATCACATGCAGAAAAAAAAAATAAATAAAAGGAAAAAAGGAACTGCAACATGGGTCCAAAAACATAATCAGGCCCATTGGAGCAATAATTGAAAACAGAAGTGGTATTTTAACTAGTTTAAAAACATATGTTTGGTAGGATAAGCATCTCTCCTGCAGCAGAAAACTCTTGACAATAATCTGAAAATAACAGAGGTAAGTTTACCTTCCATATCTCTTCATCTGAATACTGTCCAATTGGATCCATGTTGCTTCTAACTGTCCCTTCAAAAAGAACAGGTTCTTGAGGAATGATACCAAACCGGGACCTAAGATCATGAAGCCCAAGTATGCAAATGTCTAGGCCGTCTATAATGATTCTCCCTCCCGAAGGTTCAACCAGCCTAAAGAAAACCTGGATCAAAGTTGACTTCCCACTTCCTGTTCGACCAACGACCCCAATCTTTTCTCCCCCATGAATGCTTAGAGTAATGCCTTTCAGAACTAGAGGAGTGTTTGGACGATATCTAACCTGCATGTCAAAGATTGTAATGTAATTATTAACTAATATGAACTTGTTTTATGTTTGAAAGCATAAGATTCCTCTAGATTTTTTACCTCTTATTTTACCAGAGGTAAAAAATATAGTTAAATACTTTCTGTTGATTTACGTGTTGGCATCAGGGCCATCTCTATCTGCCTTTCCATTAAATTCTAACCACAGAATACTGATTTTGAATTTTAAGACATGAACTTCAATTTTTTTTTTTTTTTCTGAGCAAGACAAAAGTGTTATCAACTAAGGGATAATACAATAGTGTAGGAGGGAAACTCTCAAATACCACATGAAGTTCAATTTAATTATCAAAACATAAAAGCCTAAGGGAAATTACACTTCTTTACACACCTAAACTACCACCGCTTTTGCAAGGTGCACCATAAGCAACCAAAATTTCACAATTTTTTTATGGTACACTACCAAATCAAATTTTGGCAATTTTTATCCTCAAATGAGATCAAACTATCAAGATTTGTCACAAGTCCATTTTTCATTGATTTTAATGGTTAGATTTTAAGTTTTAACCAACAGTCAAAATTGTTAAATTTGTAGTTTAGGGTGCAAAATACTAGTTTGATAGTTTAGGATGGAAATTGAAAAAGTGGTAGTAGTTGGAGGGTGCAAAATATAATTTTTCCTAGAACAGAAATATTTGAATGCCACTTACTTGCAAGTCTTTGAGGTCAATATTTCCATGGTTGGGCCAATTTGGAGGAGGAAGACGGTCTTTGATTTCCCATGATGCTTCTGATGGAATATTGGTGAATTGCTTTATTCGCTCAACAGACACCATTCTGTTTTCCACAAGGCAGCTCATATATATGGCCCAAAACAATACGCCGTTTAGGGACAATCCATAGGATAGAGATAAGCCAACATTTTCTGTATAATTTAGAGGAAATGAATAAGTCAACTTTTCTGCAATGACTTGTCAGTACAGTAAAAGTGTAAAAGTTGATGGTTTTAAAATAAAGAGAGGAAAAATAAATAGATTTTATGGTATGCCACAATATCATTCATATGTTGGAAGAGATCATACATTAAACACTAAACATATCTTGAATCTTGATTTTACCAAAAGTCCATACACAAAACCCAAAAGATTATTAAGAGTCCATAGATTATACAAGAGTTGTCAAGATATTGAATTCAAGAATTATCATTTACCAATAACAAGAGACAGTGACAAATCTTGTGTAAAGCCACAGGCCCACAATTTTGCATCTTGAGTTTACCAAAAACCCATAAGGATAATAAGGAAACTAAATATTCTCCTCTAAAAAATCAGTCACTGTGATTCATGCACCTGCTTTGCATGTTGTCCTCTTTCCATACATAGCTTAGTCTACTACACTATACTTACCCTTCAATTATTTAAAGGAAAGCCCAAAATATTGTTAAGAAGCCATAGATTATCTGATACATTTGACATTGAATATGGAAATTCTTAATTCACCAAAAAATCAAGAAGAGGCAGTGGCAAATCATTTGCGAATATCCTTTGTATAAATTTCAGGCATCTCATATAATCAAATTACCATTAATTATTGAAAATGCTCATACCTGGCCTTATGATATTGCTAGGTAGCAGGATCATGAACATAGTAGAAATGCAGAGGATGAAGCTCCCAAGCAGTTCTAAACGGAAACCCAGCCACTCATTGGATCCATTGTTATGAAAATCCATACATAAGTTGGCATTAACACGCTTGACATTCTCCTCACAAAACCACTCCTGCTTCCTGAATGAGCGGATAGTTACAACACCAGAGATACTTTCTGAGAAATGATGGATAACAGGTGCTTTTGTGATAGAGTCAAGGCGGGTTAATTCACGTGATGATGCAAGATAGTATCCCTAAACCACAAGATAGGGAAATCATCAACGTCACTTTACATAATCTCATTTCTCGCAAAGACGGGCTCTGATTATGATTGAAACTTAAGCTGTAAAAAGACCAAATATATGGTTGCTTCTTTGTATAAATAAAAGGATTCTATTAAGCATCAATATACCAAGGTTCAAAGTTCAGAACAAATAATAGTATCTATGTCCTGGGCTTTGGTTCATCCACTCAAATTAAACCTTCTGCTAATGCAATTCCATTAGGTGACCACCTATGGAGGCATATGACATGTTTAATGAAGTATAATTTCTCTCTTTAATGTGAGATTTTAATAGCACAATAAATCGTAATAACACAATACAAGGAGGGCCATACCCGATACCAGACATTCAGCCATGCAAGCGGAATCAATAAGAATACTGTGGGCCAAGAATTCTGGCATGTGATGATGAAAATGCTAATCACTGTGATGTACATGGAAATTGTTAAGCTCATAAAAAAGGGGAGAAAGAGGTCAATGTTTGTCTGATCAGCTGAAGCCTGCGGAAAGAAAAATTAAATTAAAAAAAATTAAAACTTCATCAATTACACAACTTCATGTGAAAAGTGAAACCTCAAATGCAAAAAACCATCTTATTCTGAATTCTTACCCGACTTAGAATTCTTCCTGAAGGTGTAGTGTCAAAAAATGACATGGGAGCATGCAAGAGACTGTGCAGGATTTGTGCAAAGAAAATTTGGGCTGTCTTAAGCCCCACAAATGTAACAGAAAAGGCCCTTAACAGTATCAACACAAATGAGACAACCGCAATAATTGCATAAACAGAAATGAACAAAGAAGGGTTGAATGACATAGCACGCTCTTCTGAAGTTTCGAATGCCAACCAATAATCACCCGCCATCAGAGATACTTGCCAAAGTAGAGACATCACTAGCACTGCAACCACACCCCACCACCCAAAAGCCTCAGTGCAGTAAAGTTTATAAACGTGCAAGCTCACTTTGCCAGTTTCTCTCTCCTCCTCTTTGATGAGCTTGATTGTCGTCCCTTTCTCAGAGTTTGGCTGATCAACAGACTTGCTTTCGCCGTTGGCCTCCCCGTGGTTAGAAGAGGTTTGAGTTGATTTTGGTAATTTGGGGGAATTTTCACCAGGCATTGTGGTGCCCACCTCAACAAGTTCCATGGATGTGTCATGGGCAGCAACAAGCGCTGTGAAATCCATGCCAGAATCTAGCAAATCATTGTACTTTCCCAATTGGACCACCATGCCATCTCTCATAACCTGGTATCAAATAGCAAAAGTGAGAAATAAACTCAGGAAAAAGATGTGTTACTGTGCGAGTAATAATTGAACTATCAGCCAAAAGGAAGTCATAATTACACCAACAGATAAAAATTGCACTTACTAGGATAAGATCCACGTTATGCAAGAAATCAACTTGGTGGGTTACAAGTAGAATAGTCTTGCCTTTGAGAGCTCCTCTCACGCATTCCTTTGAAAAGAGGCATGAATACAAAACAGTCAGAAACATTCTGATACCATGGTCCTAAGGAGATCAAAAGAGCCATCTAAATGTAAGTCAAATCAGTAGCTTCTGAGGTAGCAGTAACATGTTACAGAAAACACCATTAAAACAAGAATTCTGGTTTATAGAAAGTAACATGCGGCAGCAGTATATGCACTAAACATAGATCTATCATAATATAATACTCCCTCAAAAGTTATATTGCATTAACTTTGCTTCAAATGACAAACTATTGTGTCCATTTGTTTTTGTAATACAACAAGAATAATTAAGTTTACACAGAAATTCCAAACTAGAAAGAAGTAAAGTTCAATGTGACCTTGAATATTTCTGTTCCAGTATGTGCATCAACAGCGCTAAAGACATCATCAAGAAGATAGATATCACAATCCTGATATACAGCCCGAGCAAGTTGTATTCGCTGCTTTTGGCCACCACTTAAATTGATTCCACGCTCTCCAATCTCAGTCTGATCTCCATACTCCATCATTTCCATGTCTTTTTCCAGACAACAAACCCTGATGACTTCCCTGTATCTCTCTCTGTCCAGTGGCAAACCGAATAGGATGTTCTCTTGAATGGTGCCATTTTGAATCCATGAAGTTTGAGCTACATAGGCAGTTGTTCCGCAAACCCTGACCTATTTAACCAAAGACATAAAGGTCAGTCAGAGATTCATAAACCAGAACAATTTACCAAGGTTTCACTAGCTGTGTTTGATTATGCTTCTACCATGTAAGTATCTAGATACAAGTAAAACTGGATTAATCCCAACTAACATAGAATTCAAATCATGTTTACAACATACAATGCATAAACATAACATAGACGGGCAGATACAATAGGAGAAAGGCTTTCTCAAAGGAACATTTGCACAGCACTTAATTATATATATTTTTTTAAAAGAAATCTTTATTAAAAAGTGGATGCACAGCACCTAAATTCATGACAAAGGAAACTGGAAAAATCGCATACACCCTCCATTAGAATCCATACCTTTCCTGATAGTTTGTGCATCTCACCGAGAATTGATGCTAGGAGAGAAGACTTCCCAGATCCCACAGTCCCGACAATAGCTGTAAGTTCCCCTTTATTGATCTCCAAATTTATATTTTTTAAGGCTTCCTCTCCATTTTCATCATCCCAGCTAAACGCCCCATCCTTAACTTCCACAGCAATTCTACCATCACATTCCTCCTCTCTCTCCACCGAATCGTTCATCAATTCCCTGCTCATCATGTACTTATCCAACCTCCCAAGTGATATCATGGCTTGTGAAAGAGAGATCATTGATTGTGGGAATGTCCTGATTGGTTCCTGCAAGATTTTGAAGATTGTGGTTGTTGTGAACACCGTCCCTGCATCAAGTGTAACTCCTAAGAAAATTGCAGTAGCAAATGTGAGAGTCGATATCAATAACGGGGTGCTCCACATAACAACAATATTTCCTGACATCGAGTACATGAACTTGGAAAGCCATCCAAACTCCGATTCACGAAAAGCTTGGATTCTCTTATTGAAGTGCTCCTCCCATGCCTGGAACTTGATTACTCGCATGTAATTAAGCATCTCATTTGTTGCCTTCATTCTGGAATCACGATTTCTCATCACATTGAATTGGAACCGGTTATTCCTCCGAGTACCGAATATAACAAATGTCATAATACCAATAATTCCAAAAACTGCTGTAATTACTGAAGCGCCAAGGTAGTTGTACAGGAGTACCAAGGCCACAATAACTTGCAAAGGCACTAACCATATGGAATGCAGCAGTAGCATCATATCAGACAGCTGTTGAGCATCAACGGCCATGTAATTCACTATCTGTCCGACTCCATGAGCCTGCCGAGCAGAACCTGTCAACCTCAGACCCTTTTTGTACAAAGAAGTGATAAGAGTGGATCGAATAAGCATTCCAAGATTCCGAGAGTTGAAGTTAAATTGGTGACCCGAGAGAACTTCAACAAATTTTGAGGCAAGGAGGATCAATACAAGGTAGTATCCTTCATAAGGGGAGCTTCTCTTCCCGGAGGTGAAATCCACAAAGCTTTGTATAAGAATAGGCCCTACATACATGACACAGAGCCGAACAATTGCAAGGGAGGCAGTGAAGGCAATTTCCTTCCAGAAGCACCGGAGCAATGTAGTTCGGACCGGGTGATTTGATTTTTCATGTGGTTTAGGCCAATTTGATTCAAAGACCACTGCCAATCTTTCAGCTTTATGTTCAGGTAAAAGGGATGGGATTTCATCAATCTTGAGAGGAGATTTGTAGCCTTTACTCAGCAGGGGGTTCATCCAAAGCCAAAAGGCCCTGGAAACTATAGAAGCTGAGGCAAATCCAGTCACATTTGATTGGCTCAAAAGCGGTTCATAGGATTTAGTTTCTACATCCATAACTGTTTCAATTTCTCTCGTCACTGTCACCCCAGTAGATCCTATAATAGCAGCAAAAAGAAGAACTATGGACAATGGAAAAGAAACTACAGAAACTACATCATCCAATGTCAAATCAATGTCCTGTGGCTCTCCTACAAAGACTAAACGCATAAACCCAGAGGCCATAAACAAGGCAGCAACAATGAAATTTGCAACCCAATAAAATCGAAGCGAGAGAGGATGAGTAACAGCTTGAAATCTTTTTTCATGGATGATTAAGATTGTGATTACTGCATGAGTTATCGCTTGGACTAGCCAAAATAGTCCATCAATTAGCTTCCAAGGAAATTGGGTGCTTCTACTAAATGTTAAAATGCTTAAAACTGTGTAAGAAAATGCTAACAGAATGCTAACAATCAGACACAGCTTAAACCACAGTGTAGTCCTCAGAGCAGCTCTGTTGTTTCTAACGAGGGGCTTGTGAAGGTCAGAGCTATTTTGACTGTTGGAGGTGAACTTTGAATAGAGCTTTTGAACTGCAAATACCAAGAGGGTGAGCAAGAAGATGAGGTCAACAGAAGATAATAGAGTTCTTTGAGGACATGGGGAAAGGAAAATGAATTTTAGCCAATGGAGTGTGATTGAAATAGAGTCTTCCTCAGAGGATTGCATCACAGGGCTTGAGCATGAGATAGAAGTGATCCAATCCTCAGAAGACATGTTTCAAACTTCTCAAGGAATACAGAATCACTCTTCCACGCAGAATTTCCGTCAATCTCTTTCCTCTCACTACCTGAAAAGAACAGAGAAAACGGATCAGCATCCTAGAGAACATTAACAAAACCATGTAACATGATCTTTCGAAACTAAAAATAAAAGAAAATTTTACCCCCAAAAGGAACAAAATTCAAAATCACATCAAAGATGCAATGTAAGATTACAAGTGTGAAACGGACATGGTAGAAATAAATAATACTATTAATTCATCTTTTTCCATTGGCTATAGAAGCTAGGGTAGCGTTCTAAAACATGCTAACTCTTTTGGGAACTTCTCACCCGGTTTAACGTCTACTAGAACCAAATCGCAGACAATTTTCCAGACAAAAAATGGGTGTTCTTTTCTTTTCGCTATTTCTTGGCAAACGAACTTTCATCGTACAAAAAAGGAGAAATGAAGGAGTGACAAGAACATTCTTCCCATCAAGAACTCCATTGAACAAAAGGGTGATCAATTCTGGCACTTACCAAAACATACCAATTAAAGAAGCGAAGCTTCAAAACAAAGAAAAACAAAAAAGGAAACAAGTGTGGTAAAATATAGTAGGATCTAAATAGCAACATCATAAATAGTAGAGAAAAGTGCCTATTGCCACAAACACGTTATCTTCGCAACTCAAAATAATTCCTTCGAGTTCATCCACTGTTAATTATTAAGACACATCATATCACGTTCTCACCAAACACTAGAAACGTTATTAGGACAAACAAAAGATACTATAACGAATGAAAACAAAAAACTCGATGATCATATAACTAAAAGAATGGTCGAAAATGGCAGTAAATTGAGAAACTAGACAGAGCTAAAATAAAAAAGCTTTTACACAGGGAAAAGGAGGAGGGAGGTCATAGGAAGAGCAACTAGAACTGTTGGAACTTTTGAGAGAAAACAATGGAGTAACAGTAAACAAAAGGCAGAAAACAGTCGTAAAACCGAGCCATTCAAAACCGAGAGGACCGTTTGCAAAACAAACATTAAGGCCCGTTTCATATCATTTCAATCTCATTTTATTATTACAATTACTTTTAAAACAAAATGATATAACAGCAATATCATCTGACTACTAGTGCAACAGAAATGACCAAAAATGAATACCTTGGAACTCCGCTTAAGCTCAAGCTCAAGCTCAAGCTCCTCCAGATATTGGCAAGAGATGCCTTGGGAATGCAGAGAGCAATATCTCTGGTCTCTGTTTATGGCGGGCTATATATGACAAGGCAGCAGACAGAAAGTCCTGGACCAGTAGGAGCTGTCTCTGCGGAAGAGTCGTGGAGAAATTATTTTTCTCAAGATAAAACGTATTCCTGGTCTTTCATTACATTCTCTGATTACCATTTAGGAAGGGTTCGATGCTCAATTCCCGCCGTAGCGCGTGCATATTCTGTTTCAATAACAAAGTGTGGGATTTGAGAAGGGTTAGTGGATAGATGGTAACGACGTGGCAACAGCTGAGCGGTCCAATCAACCAAACCGAGGCGGGCAAAAACACAGAGCGCGTAGCACTTGCAGTTCTTAGATTTGTAGGAAGGCAATATGTCATTTGTACTGTTGCGTTGTTTTTATTTGCTGTTATTGTTTTCTTTGGAGTTAACAGTAGTCTTTTTACGCAAGGAACGACGGCCATGTATTGATTTCATCGTTGTCTTTGGAGTGAATAGCTGTCGTTTTACACATCAAGGAACGACGGCCATGCATTGATTAATGTGGAGTGAATAGTTGTCGTTTTACACATCAAGGAACGACGGCGATGCATTGATTGATAAAAAGAAATGATACACACAGTACACTACATTATATAACATATTTCACAACCTATAATATAAAATAAAGATATTTTTATGAAATAATATAAATTTTATAATATAATTTACAAAATATCTTTTATTTTAAAATATTATTTATAAAGTGTTGCAATGTGTATTACTATTTATCATTTATCATTAATAAAATAGTAAAACTATGGGCCCTTTTATTATAGGACCAATAATTAGGTTTTATTTAGATTGAAAATTTATTTCAATTCATCTTATTTTATAATTATAATTTTTTAAAATTTTTATAAAAAATACAATAAACAATACAATCATCTCAATTTTAATTCAACTTTTTAAAATTTTAAATAATAATAATATTAAAAAATATTTATTTTATTTATTTTTTATTTAAAATAATCTCATCTTATCTCATTTCATCTCATCTCACTATTTAAACTATGCCTTATGTGCTTAAATTTAAAAAAAAAAAAAAAGTAAAGCAGGTGTAGAGACAATGAGGACACTTCAAAAAAGAAAAACTGTGCAGCTGGTAAAAAGAGTGTTGGTGGTGTTCACTGCTAGAATATAATCTCTTATTTTTGGAAGTACCTCTGGACATATAAATAAATCTTAATATATCTCTTAGATGGACCACCCCAATCTCCTGAACGAGAAAACTTTGTTTATAGTAGAATATGTATGTTCTTTTCTTTCTTTATAAGAATATGATATACAAAATCTTATTTACACCTTTCACTCTTGGCAAATGAATGAATATCTTATATAAATAAAAGCTTCTAGGAAAATAATATGTATAAATATTTACAATAGTTACAATAGTTATAAATAAAAGAACAATATTTACAATAGTTATAAAAAAAATTATTTATTCTTAATTATTTATTTATTTATTAAAATTACTATATTTTGTCAAAATAGATTAACTTTTGTCACAAATAATTCGTATCAGATATATTGTTTTTATAACGAATAAATGTATAAAAAAAATAAGTAAACACAAAATATACATAAAAAAAAACTCATTTTTTTTATTAATAAAATCTATTATTTTTTAAAAAAGATTGTACATTAAAGTACTTCTTTGACTTTGACAGAAACTAGGCTAAAAATAAAAAAGAGACTATGGCAGAAATCAGATTCAAACAAAATATCTCAATTCGTCGTTGGTGACATCAAAAATTACATTTTTCAAAAAATATTGTCTGAATTTATTTTAAGAGGCGATTTTTTATTTTTAGATTTTCAGATTTAGTTTTTATATTTTTAAATATTTTTTTAAAATTAAAATATTATTAAAAATATTTTCTTAATTATTAAATAAAAAATTCTATAATAAAAAATTACTAAAAATTTTTAAAGAATGATTTATTTCAGAACACATAATTGTGGACTGATTGAAACGTGGAGGTCAAAGTTGGAAATTGGTTGTTGAACTCCATGCAAAGCCAAAACAGACGAAGACACCAGATCCGATGAAAATTTAGACCCTCCACCCGATGGTTCTGACATGTTAGAATCACACACATACCTATCATGCTATCCTCTCTCAACTGTCACAAACTGCCAAATATTTTTAAAGTTAGAAAGTAGAAAGTCAGATTTCCAAGCACGTGCATGTAGTGTTAAAAAAGTTCTGACGCTAAGAAAGCAGGGTATCACTTATCCTAAATAAATTAAATTAAATTTTTTTCTAAAAATAAACGAGACGAAAAACAAAAATAAACAAAATCAGCTTGCTTAGAGCTAATAACTGATTAATGTTATATAAGTAGTAAAGAGAGGGCTGGCGTATGCCCCCTCTCATTTCATGTTTTTCTCTCCTATTTTTATTTTATTTGTTATGAATAATTCATCTTCTTCTCTATTTTAAAATAGAGAGTTTGAGTTTAGTTTTACATAACAAAAAATTAAAAACGAAAGAAAAAAAAAGAAAAATTAATAAGAAAAAAAAAATCAATTCTTGAGTAAAAAGAATTTTAAATATTTTTTCTTATATTTTCTTTTATAATAGTAGTTTTATTTTAGTTTTATAACACATAATCAACATGAAGTTCTATTGATACTGAAGTTAGAATTCTTCTATTTCAAATAAGTTTTTCAATATATTATTTACAGTTTTTGAGATGAATATAAAAGTAATATTACTTGATAAAATTTTGATTTTATTCTCATGATTATATGAATATGTTTCTTAGATACATATATTTATTTATGTGATTAAAAAATGTCAAATATTATAAAATTAAAATTTATTACTATTAACATTTCTTGAAAAAAGTTATTTATCTAGAATTTTTGATGAGATCTATTTGGATATGATGAACTTGAAAGATACAATCAAAGAAAAAAATCATGTGTCCCTACAAAATCGTGCTGTATATCTTATGGTGAAAAAATTTTCTTATTGTGTGAAATGATTTAAGGAAAATATATAGACACCAGAAGATGTAATCTTCCCAAAAGATCATTATGACTTATTGCACCTGAAATTGCAGGATTTTAAAAATGGTAGTGAATATAACTCTATACTCATTTTAAAATCAGTTCAATATTAAAATTATGCAGCGAGAAGGTCACTGATAATGATATTTTTCAAAGAAAACATATGTGATTTTTCATATCTTGAATGTACTCCTGCAGCAACAATATTAAGAGCGAAAGTTTAACAAATATTCTTAACTTTTTTTTTGTCTTCTAGTGATTGAGTTAAATAATGAGTTTTTGTTAATAAATCACCAGTTACGTTCTATTAATAATATTGGATTTACTTCATTTCCAGAATTGAACGATGCATCATTTTAAAGGAAACAAGGGCGTAGACATGATAGAAAAATTATAGAAATGTTGGTCCTAGAAACAACAATATTAAAGATGATAATAATATATCCTATCATCAGAAGTGATCCAACTCAAAAAAGGATAAAGGCTTTCAGAATAATTTTACATAGAAAGATGAAAATGTTTGTCATAGATGTAGTATTACTGAACAGTGGCCACGTACTGGTTGTACGGCCAAGCACTTGATTTACTTATACTAAACTTTTATACATTATAATAAATTTTTATCATGTTTTGAAATAACAAAAAGTTACTACCTGAAGCATGACAAGAAATTACTCGAGATAATAAAGTCCTGCCTAAATTTGATCATTTTACAAATGAATGAACCAGAAGTTTAAAGGGTTACATATTTGCAAAGTGTTACAAATCAATTACTGGATGTAATTACTGATATTAAATGTGTTGTAAAATTATATATTACTGTTGTTAATATTTAAGCAAGAATTGAAGTCCTTAAAGGACAAGTTGTTAAAATAACAATAGATGAGTCTAAGACACACTTGAAGTATTGAGGACTTATTGGTGCAAAAGAAAAGAAATCGGTGCTCCGGAAGAGACCGTACCCACAAAATAAGTAATAAGATCTATTTACATTATGTATAAAATACAAACCTCGTGAAAATGAACTCCTAAAGAGTATAAATCTCCTGAAGAAGAACTCCTAAAGAATATAATTCTCCTGAAGAAAAAAATACTAAAGAGACTTTTTATGAAATGTGTTTTCCTGAAGATGAACAAGTACTTGAAAATAATGAGATCTCAATACATTTTATAAGTACTGAAAAAAAAATTATAAATAGAAATAAAATTGTTGTTGATAACATATTTTCATATATGATGACCTTTGACATTATCATAAATAATAAAAAAAGTGAGTCAAATCGTCGAAAAATGTCGACATAGAAATGATTGGCCAAAATGAAAAACAGATATTGAAGCTGAATTAAACTCGTTAGTAAAGCGAGATGTATTTGGACCTGTTATCCAAACACCAAAGGGTTTAATACCTGTCAGATATAAGTGAGTATTTATATGAAAGTATAATAATAAAAATAAAATTTTGTTGTACAAAGTACGATTTGTCCCACAAGATTTCCTGCAAAAACCTGAGATTAGTTATGAAGAAACATATTTTCTCGTTATGAATACAATTACATTTAGATTACAAAAGAATTAGATATGTAGTTGATGGATGTGATCACTGCATATTTATATGGATCATTATTTCATGATATGTATATATATGTGAAAATTCTTGAATGATATACAATACTTGAAGCATCTAATCCAAGTACATTTAGGAGTATGTACTTTATAAAGTTTCAAGGATCTTTATATGGGTTAAAGTAATCCAGACGCATGTGGTATAATCGACTTAGCGAATATCTATTAAAAAAATGATTTAAGAATAATCCTATATGCCTATATATTTTTATTAGAACCTGGATTTGCCATTAATACAGTTTACGTTGATGATTTAATCTTGTTAGAACTCTTAAAGAGATCACAAGAACTGCAATATATTTAAAGAATGCATTTGAAAAAGAAAGATTTTATTATTCAAATGTTAGATGAATTATAAAAATTTGAGACTTCTAGTCTCATCTCTCAAATGCATTTGCTCTTCATAAAACAACATGTCATTCTTATCTAAAGGATTAGGCAGTCAAAATGAAGAGGCAAGCAAAGATTTTAAATCCTTATTTTGTTTCTTTAACTCTACAACTTTGTTGTTAGAATCTTGAACTAGTTGTTGAAGTATAGAAACATTCTCATTAAGCTCCTCAATCTCACGATTTTTGGATTGTAACCAGTTGGAAAATCCAACAATAGATGAGGAGTATCGAGTTCTAAAGGTCACTAGCTCATATACAACTTCATGATCTCACTTATTAGCCAAATCATTCGCTTGCTGCAACATGACACTTACGGAAGATGCAGGAACAACTTGTAACTGAGGTGAATAATGCCTCATATATTAATTGTAAGAAATATTGAAAGGAAACTGATGAGCCATCGAAAATTTGTAGAATAAGAATATAAATGCAGATGAATTATAAATATGAGAAGAATATTTGATGCGAACTTGTTGCTCAGATGACTAACACAAGAGGGGGGGTGAATTGAGTTGTATTTAAAAAAAATAGTTATAAATCATATATACAATATAAAATATAAACAAAATATGAAACAACAATAAATATAAAAAGTAAGGGTAAGAGAGAAACAAACTCAGTATGTTAACGAGGTTCGACCCCACTGCCTACGTCCTCGCCTCAAGCAACCCCTTGAGGATATCTGAATTCACTATTCAATCTCTTTCAGGTGGAGATAGAAACCTATTATACCTTTGAACAACACCGCTACAAAGGATCCATGTAGAACATCCTCTACACTTGCAATCACTTTACACGTGGTGATTCAACTATTCCCTGTATAAAACGCTTTCTACACTCACAAGGGTTATACACACCCTTTTACTGATACAAGAATTGATAGTGGGTAGGCTATCAGAAAACACTCTTCAATGAGTGAAATAAAAACAATAAAGCACAAACTATATCTCTCAAAATGAACAAGGGTTAAGGCTCAATACTTAAAGAAGAGAGAATGAAAGTTTTGAATGAATGTTGTATACTCTTGGTGTTGTGAATGTGAAGCTCTCAAATGATCTATTTATAGGTATATGAGACTTCGTATTCAAATTTAAAAAGATTCACATGTCAAAGACATCATCATTCACTTTTCAAAAATTTCAAACCTAATCTTTTTACTTTTTGCATGTGACAAAAGGAGCACACTTTACTTTTTAAAAATTTCAAACCTAATATTTTATTTTTTGCATATGATAAAAGGAGCATACTTTACTTTTCAAAATTTTCAAATAAAGACATCTACCTTTTGCATAAGTCAAGAAAAGCATCCACCACTTTTGAAAATATTCAACTAAAACATGCACATGTGAAAGATGACAATCAATCATCTTAATATTTTCAAAATTCAAACATTTAATCATGTCATGCACATGTGAAAGATAACAATCAATCATCTTAATATATTCAAAATTCAAACCTTTAATCATGTCATGCACATGTGAAAGATGACAATCAATCATCTTTCAAAATTTTCAAAATATTCATGCACATGTGGAAAATGTATTTTAATACTTTATGATAAAATATTAATTTTAAAGCTTAATCCTAACTTCAAATTTTTAAGAGATCTACAATATTATTCTATGACTTTAATGTGAATTTGTTCCCTTCTTGCTCATGCTTGGTTCCTTGATGTGCTTGATTGTATTGTGTAGACAACTTGAACTTGAGACTCCTTTATTCTTTGAAATCATTTGTTATCATCAAAATCCATATGTAAATTTATAATTACACGAAACTTTAAATCTTGGATTCAACAATCTCCTCCTTTTTTATGATGACAAATACTTGATAGAACCTGAAATTTGTATTAATATTTAAGCTCCCCCTGAGAATGTGCGTTAGTTTTTCAAGCAAAAATATAAATATAATTCCAAGCATATATAACAAGTTTAACAATTTAAACAATGTTAATATTCTAGTCTAAAACTTCTTCCCCTTTTGGCATCATTAAAAATGAATCATAATTAGTTCAATAAGATATATTCCTACAATAACCAATAGATAAATAAAACACTGCGTTAGTAGAGACTGTAGAGAACTCGGTGCGTAGCCACACGTGTTCGACAAAACCTGCAAAGGCTGGAGGCCTAATTCTGGTAATTCGGTACAGAAGGAGATTTTGTAAAGAGCTGAATAATTGAAACCACCCGTGCCCGACAAAACCTGCAAAGGCTGGAGGCGTAGCTCTGGCAATTCGGTGCAGAGATTTGATCTGCTTGATATTGCTGAAAAATGAGATATTATCAGGATTTGTAAGCTTGTCTTGTTCTTATTTTCGTTTCTATAAGAGCAATCATTAGTTTTATCTATTTCGCATCAAGCTTTCTTCTTATCTTTGCAATTTGCTTGCATTCTCATTCTACAAATTTTCAATGGCTCGTAGATTTCCCTTTAGTGCTTCTCTTGATTAAGATTTAAGGTATGCTTCACCTCAGTTTCAATCTATTTCTGCATCTGTCGTTGGTGCCATGAAGCAACAAGAGACTGAAGAAAACGGTGCGTTAATAGACACTGTAGATAGTTGAAAAAAAGGGAGCTGTCCGTGACCCGATAAGTGCTGCAAAGCCTTGAGGTCTAACTCTATGAATTTAGTGCAGTTGAAGATTTAAACAATCGCTTGATGTTGTTGACAAACGGGATTGAAGGCTCTGAGTTTCTATAAAAAAAAAATTCATTTTCACCTATCGGATACCAAAAAAAAAAAACATCGCTTCTTGACCTGAGTTCTGTTTTTCCATAACGATAGAATGGCCGAATAATTCTCTTCCACTAATGTTCCAGACTTGAATCAGGAACCCTTGTCGCATCAACCATCAATCTTCTCTCCTGAGGCCGTCAATGCCATGATAGGAGCAGATAATCGTTTTTCTAGTAAGAAAACTTTTGACAATGTGTGTCCAATATATCTTGTATTTCTTTTGACTAATAAGATTTGAAGAGACAATAGTTTGTCTTATTATTTATGCTATCTCTATAAAATCAGTTTTAAAGTTCATCCGATTTGCATCAAATCTTATTCTCATCTCTATAACTCATCTGCATTCCTTCAATATTCTCGCTTTAAGTTTTCAATTCTTTTCTCAATGGCTCATTCTTCTAACATTCCTCTAGATCCATCCATGAGGTATTCTACACCTCAATCTCATGTCCTTGTTGCAACTACCATTGGCGCCATGTTGCAACAAGAGAATAATAGTTTGGCTAATAAGTCAGATTCCGATGCTATCTACAACTTGGTGAGTCTTGGGACTCTCTACTCATCCTCTATTGTTGTTTTTTCCCAGCGGCTACAAGTCAAAAATCATGAGGTTGAAAAGCTTAAAAAATAAATTGTTGTACTTCAACGAATTGTTCAAGAGTCTCACATAAGGGAATGAATCTTTCGACAGAAGAATAAACAGTTGAAATCTCTATTGAATTTTTCATTCCGCTTGCCAGTTCCCATGGATAGAGATGATATGATATTGTATGAAGAGAATGAGCGTCTCAAACATGAGGTTAAGAACCTTAAATTTATGTAAAAGTATTTAAAAAAAAATCTCTCTATTTTTATGAACTCTGATCTATCTTTTAAGAGATATTCATAACATGCATCATACATATTTCTCTTCTAATCATACATAATCTATCTTCTGGTAAAGCTTTTGTGAATATATCTGCTAACTGATCATGTGTGTTTGTGAACTCTAGTACTATATCGCCTTTCTGCACATGATCTCGAAGAAAATGATATCTTATTTCAATATGTTTGGTCCGAGAATGTTGTATTGGATTCTTTGAAAGATTTATAGCACTTGTATTATCACATTTGATTGGAATGTGATTGTACATAAGTTTAAAATCTTCAAGTTGTTGCTTCATGTAAAGAACTTGAGCACAACAACTACCCGCAGCAATATATTCTGCCTCAGCAGTAGATAGTGCAACAGAATTTTATTTTTTACTAAACTAGGAAACTAGTGCATGACCTAAGAAGTGACATGCTCCACTAGTACTTTTTCGATCTATTTTACAGCCAGCATAATCTGCATCTGTGTAGCTGATTAGATCAAAAGATGTGTGCTTAGGCTACTATAACCCTAAGTTAATTGTACCACTAAGATATCTAAGAATGCGCTTAACAGCAATTAAATGTGATTCTTTTGGAGATGATTGAAAGCGTGCACATAAGCACACACTAAACATAATATCTGACAACAACTACCCGCAGCAACATATTCTGCCTCAGCAGTAGATAGTGCAACAGAATTTTATTTTTTACTAAACTAGGAAACTAGTGCATGACCTAAGAAGTGACATGCTCCACTAGTACTTTTTCGATCTATTTTACAGCCAGCATAATCTGCATCTGTGTAGCTAATTAGATCGAAAGATGTGTGCTTAGGCTACTATAACCCTAAGTTAATTGTACCACTAAGATATCTAAGAATGCGCTTAACAGCAATTAAATGTGATTTTTTGGAGATGATTGAAAGCGTGCACATAAGCACACACTAAACATAATATCTGGTCTACTGGCTGTCCAATATAATAAACTACCAATCATACCTCGATATATCTTCGAGTCAACTGGTTTACCGGATTCATCTTTATCAAGTTTAGTGGATGGGCTCATTGGTGTTCTAGTTTCCTTAGTACTTTCCATCCCAAACTTTTTCAGCAATTCCTTAATATATTTCGATTGATTGATGAATGTCCCACTTTTTACTTGCTTAATTTGCAATCCGAGAAAGAATGTAAGCTCTCCCATCATGCTCATTTCAAATTCTTCCTGCATAGTCTTAGTAAAAACTTGGCACATATTTTCATTAGTAGCACCGAATATTATATCACCAACATAAATCTGAATCAAAAAAATATCATCATTTTCGTATTTAATGAAAAGAGTTGTATCAATTTTTCCTCTTGAAAAATCTTTTTCAATCAAGAAACCACTGAGTCTCTCGTACCACACTCTAGGAGCTTGTTTGAGTCCATATAGTGCTTTTGTGAGTTTGAAAACATGATTTGGAGAAATATGATTTTCAAAACCTGGAGGTTGCTCAACATATATCTCTTCATTTATAAAACCGTTTAAGAAAGCACTTTTAACATCCATTTGAAAAGGTTTGAAATCTTTATAACAAGCATATGCAAGTAGCATTCGAATAGCTTCTAATCTTGCGACTGGTGCATATGTCTCATCATAATCGATTCCTTCTTCTTGATTGAAACCTTAGGTTACAAGTCGAGCCTTATTTCTAGTAATGACTCTGGACTCATCTTTTTTGTCTCTAAAAACCCATTTTGTTCCAATAATAGTATGATTTTTGAGTCTAGAAACAAGTGTCCAAATATCATTTCTTTCAAATTGATTAAGCTCTTATTGCATAGCTAGAATCCAAGATTCATCAAGAAGTGTTTCATCAATACTTTTAGATTCAATCTGAGATAGAAAAGCAGTATGATTGCAAATATTTCTAAGAGATGATCGAGTGCTTACACCTCGTGAAGGTTCTCCCAGAATTTGTTCTACTGGATGATCTTTCATAAATTTTTACTATTTAGTTACATCTCGTATTAAATTTTGATGATCTTTCCTGATGTCTCCATGTTGGACTTCCTCTATTGTGTTCTCTTTATTGAGATTGAGACTTTCCGTATTATTTATACCTCCTGTTTCTTCACTAATAGATTTCTTGGAGAGTAGAGAATTAGATTCATCAAATACTACATTCATAGATTCTTGTACAATCAAAGTCTTTTTATTGAATACTCTATAAGCTTTACTATTAGTATAATATCCGAGAAAGATACCCTCATCAAATTTTGTATCAAACTTACTTAAATTATCCCTGTCATTTAAAATAAAACATTTGCATCCAAATACATGAAAGTAACCAATGTTGGGTTTTTTCTCATTCCAAAGCTCATAGGGGGTTTTATCTAATTTGGATCTTAGCATAACTCTATTTATAACATAACATGCAATACTTACTGCTTCGGCCCAAAAATAACTAGGCAAATTGTTCTCATTGAGCATTGTTCTTGCCATCTCTTGAAAATATCTATTTTTTCTCTCTAATACCCCATTTTGTTGAGGAGTTCGAGGAGCAGAAAAATTATGCACAAAACCATTTTCATCACAAAATGTTTCAATATTTTTATTAACAAACTCTTTTCCCCTATCATTTCGGATACTTGAGATAGAGATAGTATAACCCTTTTCATTTTGATTTCTCTTGCATAACTTGGTAAAAGCATTATGTGCTTTATCTTTATGAGTAAGAAAGATGACCCAAGTATATCTAGAGAAATTATCAACAATAACAAATGCATAATATTTTCCTCCTAAACTTGCAACTCTATTTAGTCCAAAAAGATCCATGTGTATCAGTTGCAGTGGTCTAGTAGTGGAAATATATTTCTTGGTTTTAAAAGAAGTTTTTGTTTGTTTACCAAATTGGCATGCATCACAATTTTTGTCTTTAAAAAAATTTGCTTTTGGTAAACCTCTCATAAGATCATTTTTTGAAAGTTTGGAAATAAGTTCCATGTTAGCATGACCTAGTCTTCTATGCCATAACCAATTAGTTTCATTTTGAGCTGAAAAACAAATAGGATCTTGTGAGGTAATTTCTTCAAAATCAATTGTATAAACATTGTTGCTTCTAAAAGTAATAAAACAAATATTACAATCATGATCATTCAAAATAATGCACTTATCCATCTTGAAAGTAACTGTAAATCCTTTATCACATAATTGACTTATACTCAAAAGATTATGTTTTAGACCTTCAACAAGTAGAACATCTTCAATTATGAGAGAAGATTCATTACCAATTTTACCTATTCCCACGATCTTCCCTTTCGAGTTGTCTCCAAATGTCACGTGTCCTTCTTCTTTAGATCTAAGATAAAAAAACTTAGTTTTGTCTCCCGTTATGTGTCTTGAACATCCACTATCTAAAAACCATTTATTTTTATTTGTGGAAGACTTCATGCACACCTATAAAAACAATTAAAATAATTTTTCTTGGTACCCAAGTTCTTTGGGTCCTTTATTTATTAGTATTAGAAGAAATAAGATTTTTAGGTACCCATATGGCCTTAATAGTCATTGTATATTTTCTTCTAATAGGACAAACATGATAATTATGACCATTTCTATTACAAAAATTACAAATAGCATGTGACATATATGAAAAACTTGAGTGATTATAATAGTATCTTTTTTTAACAAAATTATTTTTATGAAAAGAATTTTGAATATTGGACTTTAATGTAAGAGGATTATCAAAGAAGTTTTTATAAGATTTGTATTTTTGTTTTGGAATATATCCCAAATCTGTCTTGTCAAAAACACATATTTGACTACCAAGAAGTTTTTTAAAATATCTTTTTCCATTCGTAAATTTTTCAATAATATTTTCTAAGTAAGTTTTATTTTTCTTCAACTCAAAATTTTCATCTTTCAAAACAATACTTTCTTTTCTTAAAATATCAATTTCGTTTGTTAAAGAAGAATTTTTCTTTTTCAAAACAGTATACTTGATACCCAATTTTTCAAATTCTTCATATACATCTTTTAAAACATTTTACAATTCTTCATATGAAAGATCTTCAATATTATCAAGAATTGTTACCTCAATGTCATCTTTAGCCATAAGACAAAAATTTGCTAATTCTTCATTGCTTGTTTCACTATCTAAGCTACTTGAATCATCATCCCATATAACTTTCATTGTTTTTTTGCCTTTGTTTCGATCTTTCTTTAGCAGAGGACAATCTGACTTGATATGACCAGGCTTATTGCATTTATAACAAATTAAAGTGTCATTTTTACCTGAATCTTTCTTGGAAAATTTTTTGAAGAATTTCTTTGGAGGAGTTTTATTTTTTTTAAGAACCTCTGAATTCTTCTTGTTATCATCGCAACTTCTTCATCTTTGTCGTCATTTTCCTCATCTTCATCACTTTCACTTTCATGTGGAATAGCTTTAAGTGCCAAGCTCTTCTTTGGCTTTCCTTCTTCTTCTCCTCTTTTCAATGTGTACTCATGGGTGATAAGTGACCCGATGAGTTCATTCACTTCGAGCTTCTTGAGGTCTCTAGTTTCAAGAATCGCTATCACTTTTGATTCCCAACATTTTAGTAGAGAGTTGAGAATTTTTCTTACTATCTCCACTTTGGAATAAATTTTGCTAAAAGCTGTCAAGCTGTTTATGATATTAGTAAAACGAGTGTACACACTAGAAATAGATTCATCACCATTCATCTTAAACATTTCATATTTATGAGTAAAAATATAAATTTTTGATTCCTTGACTTGAGAAGTTCATTCATAAGTAACTTCCAAGTTATCCCAAAATTCCTTTGCTGTAGCGCAAGTCATTACTCTATTAAATTCATAGCAGTTAAATTCAAAGTATAAAATCTATCGTCTTCACGATCAAATTCTTCTTCTTCCTTTTTGACCTTTACTCCATCAACCACTTTTGTTGGAATATAAGATCTATTTACAATGCATTTCCAGATTTCTCGACCTTGAGCCTGAAGGAATATTCTCATTCTAACTTTCCAGAATGAGTAATTGTCTCCGCAAAAGAGTGGAGGCCGACTATTAGATTGACCTTCACCAAATGAAGTTACAATGTTAGCCATAAGATCTTAACTCAAAAGATAGTTAATCTTATAACAGAGCTCTAGCTCTGATACCAATTGTTGCCTAGATGACTAACACAAGAGGAGGGGTGAATTGAGTTGTATTTAAAAAAAATAGTTATTAATCAAATATACAATATAAAATATAAGCAAAATATGAAACAACAATAAATATAAAAAGTAAGGGTAAGAGAGAAACAAACTCAGTATGTTAACGAGGTTCGGCCCCACTGCCTACGTCCTCGCCTCAAGCTACCCCTTAAGGATCCCCAAATTCACTATTCAATCTCCTTCAGGTGGAGATAGAAATCTATTATACCTTTGAACAACACCGCTACAAAAGATCCATGTAGAACATCTTCTACACTTGCAATCACCTTACACGTGGTGATTCAACTATTCCCTGTGTAAAACACTTTCTACACGCACAAGGGTTATACACACCCTTTTACTGATACAAGAATTGATAGTGGGTAGGCTATCAGAAAACACTCATCAATGAGTGAAATAAAAACAATACAGCATAAACTATATCTCTCAAAATGAACAAGGGTTAAAGCTCAATGCTTAGAGAAGAGAGAATGAAAGTTTTGAATGAATGTTGTATACTCTTAGTGTTGTGAATGTGAAACTCTCAAATGATCTATTTATAAGCATATGAGACTTCATATTCAAATTTAAAAAGATTCACATGTCAAAGACATCATCATTCACTTTTCAAAAATTTCAAATCTAATTTTTTTACTTTTTGCATGTGACAAAAGGAGCACACTTTACTTTTCAAAAATTTCAAACCTAATATTTTATTTTTTGCATATGACAAAAGGAGCACACTTTACTTTTCAAAATTTTCAAATAAAAACATCTACCTTTTGCATAAGTCAAGAAAAGTATCCACCACTTTTGAAAATATTCAACTAAAACATGCACATGTGAAATATAACAATCAATCATCTTAATATTTTCAAAGTTCAAACATTTAATCATGTCATGCACATGTGAAAGATGACAATCAATCATCTTAATATTTTTAAAGTTTAAACCTTTAATCATGTCATGCACATGTGAAAGATGACAATCAATCATCTTTCAAAATTTCCAAAATATTCATGCACATGTGGAAAATGTATTTTAATGTTTTATGATAAAATATTAATTTTGAACTTTAATCCTAATTTCAAATTTTTAAAAGATTTACAATATTACTCTATGACTTTAATGTGAACTTGTTCACTTCTTACTCATACTTGGTTCCTTGATGTGCTTGATTGTATTGTGTAGACAACTTGAGTTTGAGACTCCTTTATTCTTTGAAATTATTTGTTGTCATCAAAATCCATGTGTAGATTTGTAATTACACGAAACTTGAAACTTTGGGTTCAACAGAACTAAATGAATCTAAAGATGATTCTTATAGAAATGGAAATAAGAACAAGACAAATCATCATCTCTTCAAATCTCACTTAGTTACGACTACAAGATATGCTGGATGCATAATTTCAAAAGTCAGCGAGATTAATTGCAGCTATCCTTATTTTCTTGTAAACACTGAACCTCCGTCATTAGCTGCTATTATTGACTTTGTATTTGAGCTCTCTCTCGTTCTTGCTCTTCTATTCGTGTTTTTAGGTCACAAGAATTCCAGTTTACAAATTTCTTCAGTTCCTTATTTTCTTATCTTAAATTTTTATTTTTTTCTATATTTAGTTGCAAGCGTTTGATGCAACTCAGATTTTCAATTTTTAAGATGATCAACCTCACTTGTTCTCACCAGTAGCCTCTGACACATGGTTGTAAGAGAGGCAGCATATTGAGCACTGGAGAATCTTGATGCGGCAATAATTTTAAAATCAGTTTTACTAGAAAGATATATCTATGCTTCTATCACGGTGTTTACAGTCTCAAGAGAAAATATGAGTGATTCAGTTATAAAAAGTTCATAGTTCAAATTTGGGACATTAGAATTTTTATCAAACATAATATCGTTCTGGATGAATAATAACTAGATCTATGAACAATGTGAGATTTTTTTTTTGGAGTAAACCAATGGTAAAATGGTTATATTTAAATAGCAACCTTAAGCCTTCAAATTTTTTCAAGATCTCGTTTGTTAACAATGTCAAGCGGATTTGATTTTTCGCCGAACTAATAAAATTAGATATCAAGTTTTTACAGTTTTTATCATACATTGATGGTTTCTAATGCTTTTTCCGCTGTACAGAAACAAATTCTCCCTAATAATACCGAATGAGGGGGAGAAAATTTTAGATGAGAATATTATCATGTTCTCTCTAATATATTATTTAGATGAAAATTATATTTGAATTATTAACCCTGTTATATATGCTAAAATCATGTTTGTTTATTACTTGAAACACTTACGCATATTATAAGGGGGAGTTTAAGTGTTACTGCAGGTCTCAGATTTCTACTAAGTCTGTCAACCAAACATTATCTTCCCCATCTTCAAATCACTCAGAAATCATTACAATTCATTAAAAAGTTTAGAGTATATTTGACTGAGATTAGTGATTCTACATATTCAAGAAAAATGTGGTCTTCCCATCTTCAATGACAGCCCAATAATTTTATATGAAAATAATACTACTTATATCATAAGAGGATATATTAAAGATACGATCAAGTGATAATTTGACAAATTTATTCACAAAGACATTATCAACTGTGACATTCAATAAGATTGTGCAGAACATTGAAATGCGAAAACTCAAAAATCTATCGTCATACACTTTTCAAGGAGAGTAATGTCTTGAAGACTTGTGCTGATTGTACTTTTTTTCCTTCACTGAGGTTTTATCCCATTGGATTTTCCTCTGCAAGGTTTTAATGAGGCAATCTTAAAATATTTGTCAGTACATAAGAATATTGTACTATTTTTCTTCTGCCATTGATTTTTTTCCCACTTGGTTTTTTCTTGGTAAGATTTAATGAGGCAGATTTTTTATGGATGATCATTCAATTGAGAGTGTTATAAAAGTCGTAAAAAGGGGACGGCGTATGCCCCCCTCTCATTTCATGTTTCCCCCTCCTTTTCTTATTTTATTTGTTATGAATGATTCATCCCATTTCCCATCTCAAACTCTCTATAAATAAAGAGTTTGAGTTTAGTTTTACATATAAGAAAATCAAGAACAAAAGAAAAGAAAGAAAGATGAGTAAGAAAGAAAGAAAGAAAGAAAGAGAATTCAGTTATTGAGTAATAAGAGTTCTAAATATTTTCTCTTATATTTTATTTTGTAATAGTAGTTTTATTTTAGTTTTATAACAATTAAGACTTTAAGCCCATGATTTTGACATTTTATAAATTTATAGATGTAGATTTGTAGAAAATTTCAAAGGGAGGAGAATAACTTTGATTTTACCGTTACAGTTATCATGTACAACAATGGATATATATACAAAATAATTCTAATAACCTTCACCTAAGAATATTTTCAAACATCTGATGTGCATTACATTAAAAAAAAATTACAAAATTTGTTACGTAAGTATTGGCCATTGTACAACACAATACAACAGCCATACTCAATGAGTAGGTGATGAGAATGTAAAATGTCATATCTTTCTCTCTTAATATTTAATATTTAAACTTATTTGATGCCTAAGTATATTAATT
The DNA here is from genome assembly GCA_036898215.1 of Platycarya strobilacea. Classification (NCBI taxonomy): domain Eukaryota; kingdom Viridiplantae; phylum Streptophyta; class Magnoliopsida; order Fagales; family Juglandaceae; genus Platycarya; species Platycarya strobilacea. Next base: position 30,967,583 of record CM072555.1, on the reverse strand, counting down.
ATTCTTATATTTTGATTTAAATCATAAATAGAGGCGTTAAATGCAAAACGAAGTTAATTGGACGATTTTGGACAATTTTAACATTACTTCGTAATCTGAGCATAACTCTCTTATCCGAACTCCGATTGAAATGACTTAAAATTCTATGGAATACCAAGACAAAGCTCTACAACTTTTATGCTTTAAGTTTTGAGAGCTACTGATTGGATAATGGTTGAAATCGAGCTCGAAGTCGATGCACGTGACTACCACTAGGCCCACGAAGATTCAATTCATGAGAGCAGACTCCTACACGACAAGTGATTGAAACTTAAAAGCAAATTGAAACGCACGTTCTGCATTTGGACTTCGGAAATAATTGGGCTATACAAGTTGCATTGGGCCGCATGGAGAACACATATGGGTCCACCTTCTCTCTTCAGGTTCAAGCACTTCACACTAGCAGCATAATCCTATTGGGGCACGACAACGAACTTGCACTTAAAAGATAAGAGGGCATCGTATGGCAATTTTACTTTGACTTGGACTTGAGTTTTGACGCAGCAAACATATTGATATATATATATATATATATACTTTTGTTTGAGAGCAACGCCATTGGAGACAACTCACACAAATATTTCTTTTCTCTTTTCATCTTTTCATCTTTCTCCTTTGAGTTTTTATCATGGCCCTGCATGACTAAATTTCTATACTTGATCTAAGGAAACAGAAACCTCATAATCGATAAAACTATGAGATCTAATTTGTATTTTTATTGTTCAATTTATTATTTGAGTATCGAATGTTCTTCTGTGTCTATTTTATAATTATCTCATTTGATTGCTAGGAGGTCCACCAGTTTATTATTCGTTGTAATCTATTGTTAGGTTAGATATAAAATCCGTAATTGTTTGATCCCTCTAATCTGTGAAATAATTAAAATTTAATGATTTGCTGCATTAGAAATTATTAGATCTTAAGAAGAACACTCGATTAAATTAAATACGACTGCTTGTGCTTGTATTATTTAGTTTTATTAATCTCTCTGATTCTTAAGGCTGCTACTAGTAGGGGTGAACAAAAAAAATGCTGACCTGACCCGACTGATAACCCGACTCGTTACCGACCCACAATGACCGACCGATAAACTGAAAAACAGAAGTGACCCATTTCGATACCCATTACCGATCCACAGTTTTCGAATTGGGTAATACCCGATAAGCCGATTTCAAAACTTTAGGCTGAATTGATTCTCTCATATGCGCCCCTCTCTTTCAATTGATTCTCTTATTTATGTGCCCCTCTCTCTCAGTCCTTGGAGGCTTGGACGCCTCCACGAGAGAAGAATCCGTTGCATGGATCCTGAAGGTACTATTCCATTTTCCACTTCTTTGTTGTACGTAGCCTGTAATTTTGATTCTGATTTTATCGAAAAGGGATGGCAAATAATGTTGTGAAAGAGACTTTTCTTAGGATTTTAGAGAAACTAGCTTACCGATAAGGGTGTGGTTGACAATAACGCCTTAGTTTTGGCTATCAAAAATCTAGATGATGTTGATTTTGTTCCATTTCTGAAAGTATTGTAGTGGGGGGTTTCAAATAAGTGTTCCAGTGTGGGGTAAATTGAAGTGGGGTATACTGGAGTGGGAGATTGGTTAGCTTGACTTTGTGAAAGATGAGTAGGTAAATTCATTATTTGGTTGGTGGAGGTAGTAAAGAAAGATAGTTGATGGGGGGTGTGGGTTAGGCTCTACGATTGGATTGAGTTTACCTGCTGGAGCATGTTAGTTCTTGCTTTGTCTGCAACGCTACCAGAGTATATTTCACTCATGTAAATATTGCTTTGTCTGCAGGTTCAGGCTTATTATAATTTTCAGCCATTGACGACATATCTCTTTGTGAACTACTTGGATTGGTTCCTTTATTCTGTAGGTTCGGGCTTATTTCACTCATATAATTATTTTGACTTATCAACCATCCATCTAATACATCTATTATTAAAAAAAATGATATTATTAAAAAGAAATGATATGATATCATCATCCCGATCCCTTTTCATTTCTTTTCTTTTTTTTGTTTTGCTTTGCTTTGCTTTTGTTTTTGGTTGAAATTGTTGCTTAATTCACGGGTAGGTAGTTGAACCAATTATGCAGAAACTTTCATGTTGGTCGTTTGCCTATCTAGCTTTCAAGTAGTACTGCTTATGATACATAGGATTCACTCCCAATAATTTTCCCCCTACATTTATTTCCTTCAGTTTCTACTTTCTACCATTAATGCATGCTGCATCATTAATGCCAACATGTAGCCACCCTTTAAGCTTACCCTACAGCAAGCATTTTTTATCTTAAATTTCAGCAAACAACATTATTATCTGTAAACTTTAAACAAAACCCATTATTCAGATCATTATAATTCACATTTTAGCCATAAATTTTTCTATTTTGGGGACACATTGTTAGCATACTGCTGCACTGTAGGCAAACATAAAGGATCACATAACATGTGATGAATTAAGCTCTAGCTAGCCATTATGAAGGAATACTCCTTTAATTTTCTCGCAGCCCTTAGAACATAGAAGCTGAGGGAAGCCACCTCAAAACCTATGTGATGTCTAATATCAAAGTGGATTTTTCTTTGTTTATGTGATTGATGAAATTGGGTGGTTCCTTGGAATCATTTCAATCCTCTTATTGTTAGATAATTTAGTTTAGTTCATTTTTTTAATTGTTCATTTTGGAATAATATATCATCCAATGAAATTGTTATTTTTTTATTAGGTTTTCAACTTACTCTTTTTTTAGCAGTTGAATCCTATGGAATCTAGTGCTTCTATGCGTTCATCTGAGTCTGAATCAGTACCCATTCATTTGGATAGCACTCTACCTACAGTTTCGAATAGTTCTCTCCAAGCAACTAGTCCTTAAGTTCACCATCCTATCCCAAGAAGAATGAGCAAATCAGATTTATGGCAATACTTTACGATGAATGATGAGGATCCCAATGAGCCCACAGCCACATGTGATTATTGTGGTAAGGTTTTATTATGTCATCCTAAAAAATAAGGTACTTCATCCTTGAAGTACCATATTGAAAAATACAAAGTTTTGCATGCTGCTATTAGGCCTATAAGGGATAACCCCCTATTAAAAAAAACTGGGGCTAGGAGGACGGGGGTGGATTGTACAATTAGCAATCCAAGCATTGGACCTGCTAAGTACAATGAACAAAAAGTATGGTTGGTAATAACAAAAATGATAATTAAGGATGAGCTACCGTTTAATTTTATAGAAAAAGAAAGCTTCCAAGATTTTATGGCCGTAGTTGAGCCTAGATTTCCAATCCCTTCTCACATTACTGTTATGCAAGATTGTATGAATTTTTATATGGTAGAAAAAGAGAAGTTGAAGACTATGTTTATAGAATCTGATTATAAGATTTGCATTACAACTGATATGTGGACGTCAGTTCAAAATCTTAACTATATGTGCATAATAGCCCATTCTGTTGATGAGAATTGGACATTGCATAAGAGAATAATACATTTTAAGAAAACTCCTAATCACAAAGGGATCATAATAGAAAAAGAGATTGAGTCATCCATACTTGAATGAGACATAAAGAATATTTTTACAATCACAATAGATAATACATCTGCTAACAATAAGGCCATTGATTATTTAAGAATAATTTCCAAATTTAGGATTGCATGGTGTAGATAAGGAACTTATGCCTATAATATGTTGTGCACATATTTTGAATCTCATTGTCAAAGATGGTTTGACAGAAATTAATACATCAGTTGTAAAGATTCGTTATGAAATTAAATATGTGAAGTCTTTCTCTGCAAGACTTGACAAGTTCAAGTCATATGTAGAGAAACAAAATATTCTTAATGGTAGACTTTTTTATCTTTACGTTTCAATTAGGTGGAACTCAACATATCTAATATTGAGTTTGGCTCTAAAATATTATGTGGCATTTAAGGTGCTGCAAGATGAAGATAGTGAGTTTATCCCATATTTACTTGATGTTAATTGTGAAATATTGATTTCACAAGATTGGGAAATCATAAAAGTTTTTGTACGATTTTTTATGACATGACTTTGAGGGTTTCAGGCTCAGTTTATGCAACTTCAAATTTGTTATAATATTTGAAATCTATAACCATTTGAAAAAATCTTCAAGGAGTGAAAGCAATATGCTTAAATCCATGTCAGAGAAGATGATAATGAAATATGACAAGTATTGGGAAGAATTTGAAGTAAATTGAACAAAATGTTGTTCATTGCACTATGCTTGATTCGTACAACAAGTTGGATGTTTTGAAATTTTGTTTTACAAATATTATTGGCCATGAGCGAGGATCTGAACTTGTTGATGGGCTAAGGAGGATGCTTGAGCAGATTCAACATCCAGTGTAAGTTTAAGTAAAGGCCAATCAAGTATAGGCGGAGGTGAGACTCAAAGTAACATTTCTTGTGATAATGATGATGAGAATATATTATATATGTATTTTCAACATAAATCATCAATGGGTGTGGAAGAGTTCAAAACAGAATTGGATAAGTATTTTATGGAGAGTGTTGAACAGATGACACCCGACTTTAATATCCTACTATGGTAGAAGATGAACTCAGCTAGATTTTCGATACTTGCCAAAATAGCTCGATATATGTTAGCTATCCTCGTATTTACTATTGCTTCTGAGTCTACATTTAGTGCTGGAGGTCATGTCTTAGATTCATTTTGAAATTCAATGGCCCCAATAACAGTTGAAACTCTTATCTGCACACAAAACTGGTTGAAGGCTCCCTCTGTCAATTATGACTCTCAAGATGTAATGGAAGATGCTAAAAGCTAAAAGTTAGGAACTGGTAAGATTTATATTTGAATAATATTTTATTTTATTCATTTCAATTAATTATATGTTTAACATAATTTTTTGTTTTGTGTAGAGATATATTTGCAAAATATTTTGAATGAGATCGATTAACAAAAAGAAGCATGGAACCTCTGTCAAGGCATAGGTATTAACGTGGTTTTGGGATTCTTTTTGCAACCATTTTTGGTATTAGCTTCTTTACAAATAATCTTCACTATGGAAGGTAACAACAGAAAAAGGAAAAACTCTATTGATTTTCACATTCTCCATAATTACAGTGTATAATGGAACTTGCCTGTCTAAAGATATAATCATTTAAATTTAAATTCTGTTTGTTTTCCCTCAATCTTAAATATTGAAGTAACATGTGCAGTGTAATAGGGGCAATCATAGTTGGAATTGGATACTATGTTGTGATGTGGGGACAAATTACAGAAGATGGAGTAAAGAAGTGTGGATTCCTTGGAAGAAAAGATCATCCCTCTCTTGCAAGAAGAGATGCAAGTCTAAGTTCTTGTGTCTTTGTGCATGTTAGCATGTATATGTATTTTTTTTGTGTAGGATAAATGCTTAGAGCATTCTCACTGGCTTTTGGAAGTAAGCCATGGTTTATTGCGATTTATCAAATATTATTCAGAGCCCATTTCCCAAGTTTAAACCAAGTAATTAGATTTTAGTTATTTGCATAAATTGGATATTTTCTAAGACATCAACAACATATTTGATTAGTTGATGCATCAGACCCAACGTCAATGCCTAGCTCGCCCCTCAACAGCCCGTGTTTTGCTAGTCATGATCAATTTTCTCTCTAGTAAACATGCAAAAACTGCATATTTCAAAATTATCAATTTTCTTGTTCTTGTAAAATCGCTCCTCTCCTATGACAAATTAAAGTGTAATATTGTTAATTTTGGGCCATAAAGAATATCAATTGAGAATGCCCTCCTTTGGGCTAGAAAACCCAAAAAACGAAATTAAATTAATTTTAAAAAAAACGTAGTATTGATTACCCGATAAGAGTATCGGGTTTGGGTAATTGGGTAAATGGCCAAACGGCATGTTCTGCAATCAGGTCGGGTTGGAAACATGCGGGTCGGGTCGGGTCGGGTCGGGTCGAAAGTTCACCCCTAGCTACTATGTTAAATCTTTAATGCTTGTCTTGGGTTATTTAATAGTTAGAGTTGATCAGATCACTTGTTTTCTAATTAATTACGACTAAAGAGAGATAGAAAAATAGTTTCAACGATAAATATTCAAAATGTTAATTGATATATACTTGCATTGATAATTAGTTGTAAAATTTTGATGATGGATGTTGACTTAGACCAACGTTTCTTCTTTTGATTGATTTCGATATTTTAAATTGAATTGTTCCTTAGTTTTTTTTATTTTTCTTGAAATTATTTTCTTTATATTCAGAACCTCCATCCTTTTTCATGTAGCCTAAAGTTAGGCTAGATACTCTTTGTGGGAACGATCCTTATTCACATTACTACATATATATATATATATGGAGTATAGGTTTTATTTTTGATTGCCTACAACAGCACACCAGTAGACACCAACCTAGTCTAGGTAATTCCAAAAAAATCTTGAGGAGCATCGGATGTGGGGAAACTTCTTGAGCGAGTTGAAGTGGTAGATCATTTTAAAGGAGTAGTTGCGGCGGTGGAATCTTGTTGAGTCACTCAAGAAGTATAGGACAACGTAGACACAACTCCATACACCCTCATAAGCCTAACGATGCATCAACAACTGTGAGACTTGTTCACAACAAATGAAACCGAGATGAGACAATTGACTTGGTAAGGATATCGGCTAATTGATCTTTGGAGGGAAGGAAAGCAACTTGAAGAGTTTTGGCCATGACTTTATCACGCACAAAATGAAAATCAATTTCTATGTGTTTTGTTATGGAATAAAGGATGGGGTTAACAAATAAGCAAGTAGCACCAAGCTTGTCACACCAAAGAATTGATGGTTTTGGAAGAAAAATGTAGCGTTCTTTAAGGAGTGATGTAGGGCTATGCAAATTTTTTGAATTCCGACCGACTTTCGCTTTGATTTTGACTTCGATCAAAGTCAAAAGTCGGAAGTCAGAGTTAAAGTCGAAATTGTTCCGACTCCGAAGTCGGAGTTTGGAATCATAATCGGAATCAGAGCCCATGACAATTTCAAATTCCGTCTCCAAACTTCGACTTAAAAAAAAGATGTAAAATGATGCATTTGTGTATTTTTTTTAACCAAGGTCGAAACGACGCCATTCCAATTAAATTGGAATAACACTATTTAGTTCAAATTTGGCTTCTACATCTACTCTTTTTTCTCTTCCTCTCTCTTCTTTCTTTTTCTTCTCTCTCGACCAGTCTACTTCTCCAACTCTCCCTTCTCCACTTGGCACTTCTCCAGCTGTGAGCTCTCACACTGCCGTCAATTGCCTCGACGTTGTTCCCACCAAGTTTTTTAGTGCTCCGCCTTTTTTGCCATCATCTTCCGTGTTCCTGCGCATTGTCCACACTCCACCATTGGTCTATTGGTATTTACTATTTAATAATGATCAAAATTTTAGGATTTTATAATTATGAATTTTAATTTATGATTTTAAATTTCATTTTTGGTTATTGATTGGAAATTGGAATCATTGGAATTTTGGATTGTGTTGATTGAGAAATCTGGCTTGTATTTGTGATTTCTAGGGTTTTAAAATTAGGAATATTAATTTATGATTTTAAATTTTATTTCTGGTTATTGATTGAAAATTAGAATCATTGGATTGTGTTGAATCTATTGATTGAGAAATATGGTTGCTTTATTGTGTTGGATTTCATGTTTTATTCCAGTGTGTCTGGATGTGTAAGGTGTTTGTTAAAATGTCACTTTGAATTGGAGTAATTTAGGTGTTCGTGTCCTACTGTCCAAATACTTAGAATTGCATCATTTACTTATGACAATTAAAAACTATTTCCAAATGGAGAAAAACAACACAGTTTAGATCCAGTAACAAGAAAAAAAATGCATATATGAAATAAAAAGTTTTTTTGATAAGTGCATATATGTAATAAAAAGTAAAGGCATCATTGCCAATTTACGTAAGAGTTTCCCTAAGCACATACAAATTCTCATAAATAAGGGTATAAATGGTCCGGTCCGGTCTGGTCCGGACTGAAAAATTTGTGGACCGATAGAATTATCTCACCCTAGACCGAATCGAACAGGAGTTCGGTCCATACCGGTCCAGTTGAATTTGGTCCAGGGGCGGTCTGGTCCGGTTCAGGGATGCCCCATATGATTTAATGGGCTAAATTTAATCTAAAATTCTATAATGATCAAATATTTTTTTGGCCCAAATTTAACTACTATAAATTATAATATGTTAATATTATAAAAGTATATATTATATATTAATATGTTAGTATCTATTATATATTAAGTATGTTAGTAAATTATAACTAATAATACTATAAATAATAATATGTTAAAATTTGGACATGTCCAAATTTGGATAGGACCGAACCGGACCGAATTCGATTTGGTCCGGTCCGGTCTCGGTCCGGGACAACAGGTCTGGTCCGGTCCACCGGTCCGATCCGGTTTTTTTACAGCCCTACTCATAAAACTTTTGACGTTTTGGCATCATGATCAAGTTACAATATATACTAATAAAACATTCGAGAATATATCACTCAACCAAACACTTTCACCTGACTTCTTTAATTTATGAGTTGTACCAATCTAAATTATTGTGCAGTTGCCATGAAAAGCATTTGTCATAATTCCACTCACGATAGGGCCATGTTTTCTTCTATTGCATAGACCACAAAGTCCATTGGCAACAACAGTCATTTGACAACAACACTAACCAAGTAATGTTTGGACTTCCATTTTTTGGAGTGTGCTTCTCTTGAATAGATGACTAGTTAATGGTGCCATTTTTCAGTTTATATAAAAAGCAACCATTTTTACTAAGTTCTACCTTTTTAATTTGTGGGAGTATTCCATACTAATTAAAAATTGAATAATATATCATTTTTTAATATTATTATTGTGCATTTCAGTTTATACTCCATGAGGCATGATGTATGGTTACCAAGTATTCAATTAAGTTTTGTTTATTATGTTTTTTAACAATAATTCATTATCTTTAGTATTTTACTAACACTTTTCCTTCTATTTTATTTGAATTTCAGGTTTCAGCACAAATGGATCTCTCATCTAGTGCCAATGGGACTTTGACTCCATATGAGACTCCGAATGCCAAGATTCCGTCCCAAGTGATAGCACCGAGTCAGAATCGGAGTCGGCTACCCACCTCTAGAGCACAAATCTCGTGTGCTAATAGTGGATTTCCACTTCCAGTCGACATAGAATTGGAAATAAAATATCCCGATCAGTTTAACGAGAAGGAGGAGATGGGTATTAGAGACAATCCGTTTCAGGATCCGGATGTACCACTACCACTTTCAGCTGCAAGGCCATCACGTCTACGATCAAATAAAAAAATATTATGGACCTGGGAACATTTCACCAAGTTTGAGGGTGAGGATCTCCAACAACCGCAAGCTGAATGCAACCATTGTGGCATTAGAGTTGTGTGTCATTAAAAAAGACAAGACACTAATTGTTTGTCATCACATCTAAACGGTTGTCAAAGGTACCAAATAGCAAAAAGGTTGGTGTCAAAAGATTAGTGTCAGACTAATCCTATATGTATGCTACTTGATGTGTTCATTTAATCCCATCAATTTTCACTTAAAACTAATATTGATAATAAACTAATAAATGCAGCCATAGGTCAGTCTTAGACTAATCTTAGTTATGAGACTTTTACGGTCACTGATGAAACAATGACACAGACAAGAAATCTGATCATCCTTTAATACGGTGAGAAGGTGTACTGTGAGGCACTTGAGAAATGGTTATAGAGGAGGAAATGTCTTTTACCACGGTTAACAAGAGAGGGTTCCAAAAGTTTGTGAAACTACTTGAGCCAACATTTCCATTGTCGTTACAGTATACAATGATCCACAATTGTATGAAGAGACATTTGAGGGAGAAGGCACAGATGAAGAAGATGTTTATCACCATTAGCTAAAGAGTGTCATTTACGACCGACATATGGACGTTCGTACAGATATTTCGTACATGTGTATCACAACACACTACATTGACAATGAGTGGAATCTTAAAAAGATGATTATTGGGTTCAAAAAAATAATTGATCATAAGGGTGCATCAATAGGGGCGAAGATAGATGATTGTCTGATGAATTGAGATATCCAAAAAATATTATGCATTACACTCGAAAATGTCGATGCTAATGGGACCACAATTGAATAGTTTATGTGGAATACAAGAGTGAGAGAAGATGTGATTAAAAACCATTAGTATATCCATGTGCACTGCTCACATAATCAACCTTACTTTTTGTAAACCTTTTGGTTTTGATTTTGATTTTGTATTATATATTTTTATGGTGAAACTCTTCAGAAATTAGGGTATTTTTTATATTATTATGATAATTGGGTATTTTTTAATGATCAAACAGGTGAGGAATTGAAATATGTCGACGATTCTATTACTAAAGTCTGCAATATTGTGCGGTACATGAGAGCTTATCTCCAAAGGCTGCAAAAATTCAAAGTAATAGCAGTACAGGTTGGGGTTGAGTGTTCGCAGACGCTGTGCACAACTCTACATATCTGATATTGGATGTGACACAACAATACTAAAAGGCATTCGAGGATGGGAGTCTGAAGTATGCCTTACTAAAGCTTGCAAGAAGGGAGCTCGGTTCGCCGAATAGTACGCGTTGGCAACATATGGGGGAGTTTGCCAATTTTTTACAAATTTTCTATAATATCACTATGTGGGTATCTGGATCTGCATTTATGACAACAAACATGTGACTCAACGAGATCTCAATCCTACACCACCACTTGAGAGTAGGTTGTGATGACCCAACGGACTGCTATCTAGTATGGCATTACAAATCCAGTCGAAATATAATAAATATTGGAGGCAAGTTGAGAAGATAAATAGATTATTGTTCATAGCGTCAATCCTCGACCCTCGATTGAAGTTGGCGGTCGTAGATTGATATGCAATTAAGGTTCTTGGGGCAGTGAAGGCTGCAACATTTATCACAGCATTAAAGGCAGATCTAGGTGACTTATACACCCACTACAGCACCACTGGCCAGGCTTCATCCTTAGCAGCCGCAGGTATCTCACACTCGAGTTTGAGCTCGGGACCTCATTCTTATGTCCTTAGCCATCAGGCTCATGCACCTAGTTGATCCCAAGACTTCAATGTTATGACATCGTTTTATGAACGGCCGATGAGAAATGTGTTGCAATGTACAAATAAGGTTGAGCGGTATTTACTGGCAGAGGTTGAGGAACCTAGTGATGAGTTTCATATATTGATTTGGTGGAGGGCTAATTCCATCAAGTACCCGGTCCTCTCCTTATTACTTGAGATGTGTTAGTCATTCCTATCACTACAGTTACATTTGAGTCGACATTTAGTACTGAAGGTTGAGTGTTGGATGCTTACTAGAGTTAATTGTCACTGTTAACCGTTGAGGCCCTTATTCACACACAGAACTGGATCAGTGATATGCCTTCTAGACTAGAGAGCATTGACATCGATGCTAAGAGCATTGACATCGATGCTAAGAGCTATAAGCTTGAGTCAAGTAAAATTAAATTAATTTGTTTACTTATTTTTTTTTTTGATTAAAGTAACAAAGTTTATATAATTATTTAATTATGTCAATGATTTTTTTTATGATTTCATAAATTTATTTAACTTACACTATTTATGATTTCACAGATGTAGTTATCAACCCTAGTATAGTTGTCGATGACTAATGAAACAATTTACAGTTGCGTATATTTTTTTTTAACTTACGATTACTTGTTTAGTTCATTTTAATTTTTATTGATAATAATACTTTTTAATTTTATTTTAATCTTAGGTATGACCAACAACAAAGTTACAACTTACAAACCACTTTACTGCAACAGCTCTGCAACGGTTTCATTTATATAAAACGACTTCATGAATTAACCCCCCCCCCAGACCCAGCTCACTCTCATCTTTGATTCTCTCTCTCTCTCTCTCGTCTCCCATAAAATCGCACCGCAGCCCCACCCCGTCGTCCCAGCCCCACACCGCTGTTGCAAGAATCCCTCTCCGTCTTCTTCTAGTTCTCTAGTTCTCCCTCTCCGATATTTCTCCAATTTCCACGAAGGTAATTAATTCCGTTTCACCTAAATTCTAATTTTAAGATTTTTTTTCATTTTGATTCTTGAAAATATATAGAAATAGAGAAGTTGATGGAGGATGGGTTTGTCGTTTGTGAACTATGTGCTATGGAGTTGATTGTGCATGTGTTTGAACTGTGATGAATGTTGGATTATGTGATTGTGTTGAATCTATTAAATGGTTGACTTGGGTTTATTTTATTATAATTTGTGTGATTACAATTATTTTTATGAAACACCCGAACACGTCCACACCCCATAGTGCACACCAATTATATAATACACAAGCCGCTTTATTTTATCTTAATATGTAAATGCAAAGACACATCAATTCTTGAGTTTATTATCATGAAAAGTGAAAACCAATAATGCTTTAGTGGTTGATGAGCAGGAAAGTAAAAGAATGCAGTATATATTAATACCATAACTCTATTGAATTACCTACAAAATAAGTTAAATAACCATGCATGATGGTCCCAAAAACATAATATTTGTTATTAGTAATGTCCACGCCCGTGCTCACGCTTGGAATCGAACGTAAATCGAGACGTCGGGAATAAATAACGCAAGGAAGTTCACCCCTCATTCTTAACTTAGATTCGAGTATGCATTTATAATAAAAGTAGTAATTAGAAAATTTCGTAGTGGAAAAAGTCAAGCCATTCTAAAACTAGGTAAAGATTTCAAATTTTTTGCCTTATGTCACATGGTATAATAATTTTAAGATCCCAAATAAACTTCACAATAATAAATATTATCAATTGTATCCGACTCCACAAAATATATACTTTTCCAAAACATCCGGAACCATTAAAATATAATGGAATATAAACCCGTGACATCATCTATGTGCTGACCCCACGGCCATCCACTACAACGGGATTCGTCTTTAACCTCCTTAACCCTTGTACAAAGATAGGGGTCACCAGATCAAAAAGCGAGGAGATCACCAGACCATCACTAATCTGGAGAGTCTCTCCCAGCGTCAAAGTCATCGATGTCATTTTCACCTGCAATCACTTATATCACTCTAATAAGGAACGATAGTAAAAATATAAAGGGGTGAGATTTCAAGAAATCTCAGTAAGTACACAACTATCTTAGCAAAATCATCTCAGGCATACATGTAAGCGAATAACAAATAGATCATGTATCATGCATATACAACTAATGACTTAGCACATGCTTATGCTCATGTAAACTTTCATTAAAACTTGACTTCCTTTCAATCTTGATTTATGTGCTTGTTTTTCATAAAAAGGGTTCTAACGAAAATTTTTTTCTTCAAACTCGTACTTAAAAACCATTTTTTCGGAAAACTTTTCGTATTCTTTTATTATTATCTTAGGTGCCACATATTTATATCATTTTTGGGACTCGAAAGCCGTTTTTTCTTGTCATTACTTCTTATTGGACACCTCATGGTTCTCCTATGCACCGTGTATTTCCCGCTAGTTACCATGTCACCTGGCGACCACTCAAGCCTAAGTGAGTATGTTACGCATTACCGCAACACCCGCAGACTACTCAAGTCAGGGCAACTACGTTATTCGCTCTTCATTACTCGGTGACCACTCAAACCAAGCAACTACAATTTTATTCTTATAACGGTAAAGTAAAAGCTAATACCATCCATAAGCACCTACTAGTATTATGTGCGACCATATTCTGAACACCTTTTGGAGCCATACATAGTTTGCCAACTGTTTTTCATCAACTCAGGGACTTTCACTCGACTTTAAACACTCCTGAGTGAACAGAGAGTTTTACTAAAATACTTTCACGTCCCAACCTTTGGGATTCTTATAAAATTTTATTTCTTTTTCTTTTGAAAACATGTTTGACTCAAAAACATGATTTTTGTGCTGTATATATGGGAGATGCAAATCTTTAACACTAATCATGCAAAAACCCAAGATAAACCCGAGTGCACACTTAGCCATCTTCTTTCATGAGTCAAACATCGCATCATTCAACTTACCATTTATACATAAGTACATAATTTGGCTTAATGGGTTGAGTGGGGTGCTCGGCCTCCACCCCTATGGTTAGGTTGAGACCCTCTTTGATTACTATCTAGGGTTTCTTCCTTCTATTTCCTTCCACATACTCACTAAATTTTAGTAAAATTATTGAAATAATTTTAGCTTCACAAAAGGGGATTGACTAAAACCCTATAGCATGTTAGATGAGTAATTTGCTCACTTTTTCTCTTAACCAAAGTTAATAAAATCCTACCATTAGCTCATTTGAATTTTCATATCACTAATCTTTTCCAAAAGCCTAAGACTATGTCATTCCATGAAAAAAGAAATATAATTTAATTATTAAATTTAACCTTAGATACCATAGAACCCAAAAATCCAATGTCCTCGTCCATCCATTTTCCAACTTTAAAACTTATCTTAATATGCGTGCATTTGTCACCACAAAACATATTATTCATACTTTCATCATTCTTTGCAACAACTGACTAACTCCAGCAATTTAATATAAACATTAAGCCTAGAACAATACATTAATCAAATAAGGATTTTTGAACTTAATATGCAAGGTATTTCATCAAGTAATTTATCCTAGCATCACCAATATCCAACAATATCTTCTTAGTCATGCATGCATTACCATCATCAACATATATATTGTGTATCCTCATACTTTCATTTCTCTTTGCTACTACTTAGCTAAATTCATCAATCAAAATAGAAATTCAAGCATAAGATAACATATAGACTAAGCAGGGATTTGTAACTAAATAGACAAATCATTTCTTAAGTAATTTAATCTAGCATCACTAAACACTCAACAAGCTTAGTCTTAGTCATGCATGCATTTCTACCATCATCATATATCATATCATCATGCTTCATTTTCTTTTACAACAACTTGACTAAATCCTCCATCATAATATGATTTCAAGCCTAAAATAACATATAAGCTAAGCATGGATTTGTAACTAAATAAACAAAGTATTTTTTTTAAGAAAACCTAGCATAGCATCACCGAGCAATCAATCAAACAACACAACCCATTCACTCAAATATATACAAAAAATGCTAATATCAAGATACAAATGTACTTACAATACTCCAAGTAGAAAAGATTAACTCTAAAAATATGTAAAAATAACCCATTAAAATAATTTATAAGCATATAGTTTAAAATAAAATATTAAGGATATAGACCTCGGTGTGTACAGGTGATCTATCTTAGGTTTCTATTCTTGAAATAGCTTAGAATCTCACTTACCTATTCAAAAATGATTCCCACTCAAGAAAGCTTGCTCAAACTCTACTAAATTTATAATATCATAGTGTTTAGAAGGTAGAAAAAAGCAAAGTGAGAATAGAGGGGGAAGCTTGTTGTCGTGAGGTATGAACTGAGAGTGTGTATGCAAGTGAAGCAATCAAAGGTGAGGAAGACCAAGGCATAAGGCCATTCGGCCATGGGGATTTTCTTAGGCTTCTAAGCACTCATTTTCCTAGTTTTATGACTGACCTTTGATGGGTTGAAAGACCTCTTTGATTAACCTCCATCACTAGATCAAATCATGCATATTTCTAGCTTACAATTTGGTTGGATTCTTCCTTCATTTTTCCATCTATGGCCGGCACATATCAATGATAGAAACCCCTTCCTTTTCTTTCACCCCACTCCTCACATACTCACACATCATCTCACAAGTCATTCTCTAAAATTGCAAGATCAATTTTTTGGGGAATGGAGCATGCAACCTTCGGCTATGCCTTTTCCAAGTCCAACCGAAACTCATCTCTCTTCCTCTTTTGTTTTTCCTTCCTCTCATGTGTTCCATCAATCACCTCTCAACTTTACACTCTTACACACAAGTACAAACCACTCCTATACAATCTCATGTGTCCAAATCACCTAGATTTGGGAAAGGCCTAGGAATACACAAAAGGTGGTGTTTGGCTACACCATACCCGAATCTCACTTGCCTCCCTTTGGTCACTCTTCTCTCCAATGATACTCCCCTTTGACACATCACTCAATCAATCATCCAACACTCTCTAACAAGTCTCCTCAAGATCTCTCACTTAGATTTTCCCCTAGGAAAACCCAATAAGGTTCGGCATTCTCATTTCCAAACTACCCGAACCATGCTTCCTCACATCTCCCACTCTACCATTTCCATCTTCAACAAATCTAGCATGTGTCACTCATCTAGATTTGGTATGCTCCTAGGAAGACTAAATTTGAAGACTTCTTGCTCTTCCAAAAATAGTCACTTCACTTGTCACCATCTCACCCTTACAAGTCAACACATATCTCTAAGTATATTTTTACACAAAATCTATCTCTTTGTCATGTCAAAGGTGGGCTTCACATTAGGAAACTCAAAGTAGGAAAGTTGACTCCCCTTAGTTCTCTCTCATACGTATACTCCTTATTTCCCAAGCCACCATTTCTCTTCCCAATGACACCACATCTTAGTTGTCATTTGTCATTTGTCACTTGTCACACATCTTTCAAGGGATTTTCTTATACACAAATCTTTCACTCTTACAAGATTTAGTAGAAGTCAATCTATTAGATATAATATTCACCTAGGAAAGCTCAATTGGAAGAGCTTGGTTCTTCCACTTTTGTCTCTCATGTTTTCCATGTTTTCCATGTTTTTCTCAAATAATGAAAATCTCTTCTATCCCTTCACTCTTTTCCAAGAAACCTACTAGTCAAATCCTCTAATTACTAGTATTTTTTCCTCACAATTACTAGTCTTTGGAGACCTACTAGTCAAATCCATGCATAGGCTTGGTTGACTCATGGATCATTCTCATGGGCTTATGGGCTTTGATACCCTGCTTTGGGCCAATATCCTATTCCATACTTCCTAAAACTCAATTCTAAATCCATGCCTCCAATCCTTACCAACATAAAATACCAATATTGTTATTACAATAAATAAATAAATAAAATAATAAGAAACGAAAAATTTCTGGGTCATCACAAGTAATAACTTATTACTCCCCACCTTAAAGTGGCAAATCATGATTATAGAAGATCTAAGAGCATAATAAATTTATTTTCTTTTTTTTGGGTAATTTGAGATTAAAAATGATAAACGTCATATATGTTATTTTCCAATTTTCACAAATCACAATACATTACACAATTACGTTTTAAAATAAAAATAATATTTTGTAAAAATAATATTACTTTACAAAAAAATCTCAATACTGACATATCAACTATACATCTCAAAATAAAGTAATATACACATCAATGATAGTAATATAAATGGAAAAATAAAATCACTACTAACTATACATGTTAGTTATACATCTCAAAATAAAAGAAATAAGATTATACATACATACACATATATATTTGTGATGTCATGTTAAATTAATAGGCAAAATGAGTGATATAAATTAATATAGTTTGATGCATTATGTATTATTTGAAAGTTGGACTAATTGAGTCTAATTTTGAATTGAGATTTGAACCTATTATATTTTGTATGACCATTTGTGTTGCATTTATTATAATTTCAGATTTGTTATAAATGAAAAATTCAGATGATTCTAGTGCGAGCTCCCCGGAAGGGGTCTTGGGTACTTCTGACCCTAACCCTAACCCTATCCCGACCACTAGTACTACCCTTACCACTACTACTTGCCCCACCCCTAAGCAGCCTAACAAGAAAGTCTCATCCATAATTTGGGCTCATGTCACCAAGATAGAAGGTGGTGACCTCAATGACCCAAAAGTCAAATACAACTATTGTGGCAAAATTTATGGGTGGCACTACAAGAGATACGGCACTTCCCAAATAAAATTACACTTGGAGGAACAATGCAAGAAATCTCCAATTTTGAAATCTTTGATAGAGAAGAGTCAATCTAGGCTTGAAGTTGGCTTTAAAAAAATAAGTAAGGGGAGTAGTGGGGAGTTGGCATTAAAGGGGTACACAAAATACAATCATAACGAGGCTAAGACACACCTAACTCGTATGATTGTTATAAAAGAGATGCATTTCTAAGTGGTTCATGGGAAATAGTTCTAAGCCTATTCTAGGTACTTTGAACCAAGATTCAATATTCCTTCTCGCCATACGGTGGCAAGAGATGTTAAAAAACTTTATCGGCCAGAAAAAGAGAAGTTGAGGGGTTTATTGGCGGGGAAGAACGTTTGCCTCACCACTAATTGTTGGACTTCTTGTAATAATCTTAATTTTATGTATATGATTGTGCATTGGGTTGATGGGGGTTGGACATTGCATAAGAAGATCCTCAAATTTTGTCAAATCACTGATCACTTAGGTGAGACAATAGAGAAGGCCTAAGAGACTGATGTAAAGAGTGGGGGTTGACTCGAGTTTGCACTTGCAAGGTTAATAATGTCGGGGCTAACGATGTTGCAATAAGACATCTTAAGACTCTCATGAATAATGCGAGTAGAACGATTTTGGGTGGGAATTATTTGCATGTGCGATGTGCGGCACATATTTTTAATTTGATTGTGGGTGATGGATTGGATAAGTTTGGTGACTCAGTTGCTCAGGTCAGGACTGCTATGAAATGGGTCAGATCATCTCCTGCTAGATTGGCTAGGTTCAAAGTTGTTGTAACTACTGTGGGTATAACATGTAATAAAAGTTTTTGCACTAATTTGTCTACAAGATGGAACTCAACTTTTTTGATGTTGGAGGCAGCCCAGGAGAATAAGTTGACATTTGATACATTGGGTAATGAAAACATACAATATGTCAAGTATTTTGAAGAAAAATTGGGGCATCCTCTATCTAATGATTGGGAGGTTGTATCTATTTTTGTAGAGTTTTTTAGGGTTTTTTATGATGTCATCAAGGTTTTATTTGGTTCTTTATATCCCACGGCACATCAATTTTGTCAACAATTAACCAAAGTGAAAGAAAAATTAGATGATATTGCAGTGAATAGTAACACTTACATTGCGGGAGATGTTAGGACCATAATGGAGAAATTCGACAAGTATTGGGGGGAGAAGTTTGATAAAGCTAATATCTTGTTATATGTTGCATATGTCATTGACCCACGGTTTAAAGTGAAAGGTATGGTATTTGGGTTGACTGATGCAATTGGCAAGTATTGTGCGTCGGCTGTTGCATCTCAGGCTCGGGAAACACTTGTTAGATTATTTGATGAGTTCACTATCGTGGGAGGTGATAGTATTGCAGCACCTACAGCCACAGGTACCCCCCCCCCCCACTAGGTGCAGATGTCAGACGTGGAAAAAAATGTAAAATGGATTGGGGTGACAAGATGGAGTCGACCCTTTTGGATTTTATGAGTTCCACCACAGATGCCCAATCAGAGGTAGACAGATATTTGGTATTGAATTTTCATCCATTTGTACAAGATTTTGATATATTAGCTTGATGGAAGATGAATGTCCCCAAATACCCTGTGCTTTCAAAGGTTGCTCGCAGTATCTTGGCCATCCCAATCAGTACAGTAGCTTCAGAGTCGGCTTTTAGCACTAGAGGGGGCGTATTGGATCCTTTCCGAAACTCTTTAGATCCTATTACTGTTGAGTCCCTGATTTGCACACCGAATTGGATCACGGGTACTGAAATTCATATTCTAGAGGTTCTTGATTATGATCCGGTTGAGGCCGAGGACGAGGCTGCTAATCAATCTATATCTGGTAAATTGTCACTTGAATTAATATTTACATTATTCTGTATTTATTTAATTAAATTTAATGTTACACAGATTTTACATTTAATTGTTATAACTTGTAGCGACCATGACGCCAACACCTGGGATACCGTCAACAGCTATCTCCGTTGCAGTATGACCTACGTCACCTACCAGTTCATCACCATGGTTTGCACTTTATACAATTTTTTTTCTTAATTGTTATTTACATTTATAATTTTATAATATTTTTAATGTTAGTATCTAATTATTTTGTAATTCTTGTTCATGAGTTTTGACATTTTCTATGACAGTATCATTTTGTATGTTAATTGTCATGCCCATCTTCCAAGTTAATAACCCAATTTAATCTTAGTTAGTAACTTAGTATTTTTAATAAATAATTATTTTGTTCGTGTTTATAACTTATAACTTTATATTTGTACTCTAATTATTTTTTAACTTATTATTATAAGTTAAGTTTAAGACCCAACAACCCCATGATCTCCATCCAAATTTGCATTACAACTCTTTTAAGGTGACAAAATCCAATCACCAGTGTCCAAGACCCAATGTTATCAATCTTATTTCTTATGATTTTGTAAATTGTAAATTGTAATTTTGTAATTTTGTAATGCTAATAGTTAATAGTACAATTTGTAATTTTGTATTTTATAGGATTAATTTGTATTATTATAAATTTATAGATTGTAATAGTTTAGTAACTAGTCTAGACTTTTATATTTTTAGTGTTTTTTCTTTAATGGCTTTGTCACTTTAAACTTTAGTAATGATTATTACTTAGTATTTAATAAATTGATATTTTTTTATTGTGAAATTAAATCAGGTTTGATAATTTTCTGGACAAAAAATGATCTAGAAATTTGATCTAGGCCGAAAAAGGCCCAGAACTATCAACTGGGCCAGGCCTAATAGGGGCGGTGGCGGGGGGCTGATGGATGGACCCTCCCCCCACTCCCCCTGTTGCGGGACAAGGTACCTCACCCCTGCCTACACAGGGGCAGGGTGCAGTCTAAAAAAGTAACCCCCCGCCCAGGCAAGGGCGAGGGTAGTAATAGGGAGACCCCACCTCCGGTAGGATGTGGATCACCCCTAGGTCTCGAAGTAGTCGATAGACTCGATACCCTCTTATATTGATGGAAGTCTTTTGCAACTAGGTCCACCATGCGCAGTTCAATTGTGCCATCGGCGCAATGCTTTGTGTGGAAGACTCACATGCAACCAACAATATTTGAGGAAGGGGTGGGGGAACAAGGGTCCAAGTGTGGTTTTGTATCAAGGCTTGAAACTCAATGGTCATAGCTTTCACCACTTAGGGAAGCAGGAGGCCATGGTATAGGAAATGGGTTCTTCTAGTATTTTGAGAGAGGAGGTGAGACAATGGCGTGGTGGAGGATATGGGATTTGGCCATCAAAAAATTGTTTAGGGCGAGATGGATTGGTCTTGGACAAGTAACAATGGGAGACCGATGATGGTTTGTTAATTGAGTGGAGGTCAAAGCAGGGAGAGAGGTTTAAGTGTTGGGATTGGGGTGAAGATCTAGATGATGGTTTTGATATTGAAGAAGGATGGGATATGATGGGAAATGAGTTATCGTGGATGGGCTTTGTGCTGGAAATGGGCTATTTAGTATAAAGGGGGAGGATGGGCCTAAGGATGGAATGGATGAAATCGGTAAGAAAATATGTGTAGGCTTAGAATTTGTAGACGCCGATATTGATTGTGAAGAATAAGGAAAAAAACTTTCGTGAAAGAGCACATCACAAGAGATATACATTCGATTGGATTGAAGATGAAGACATGTATACCCTTTATGAATGGAACTGTAATCAAGAAACATATAGGATAAAGAACAAGTTTTTTTTATATGATTATTTATGAACAAAGATTGGGCCAACACTGGGATTCAAAAACTTTAAGACAGTGGTGGGGAGACTTGTTTTTAAGAGATGGAGAGGGAAGGAAATTAATGAAATAAGTCGTAGTTTGGAAAGCATCGGCCCAAAATTTATAGGGAAGAGAAGCCATTGCTAGAAGGACAAAACTCATTTCAACTAAGAGTGATGCCCACACCCTATCCCGCATAGGGCGACGGGTGGGGTTTTCACCCTTGCCCCGCCAATGCGGGGGCAGGGTACCCTGCCCTGCTTCATGTCCATTTAAAACATAGACTATATTTCACTAGATTTAAAAATTATACCTAATTCTAAAAGTGATCAAAAAATATATATTTTTAGAACCAAATTATAAATTTAAATTTTGTAAATGTGACTATATTTTAAAAATTATATAGCGTTTAAATTTACTATGCACATTTTGTATAAGTTGTAGTATAGTAGTTTTAAACTATATAATTTTTAAGTTTGCTAGTGCATATTTTATGTAAATTGTAGCTTTTAAACTATGTAATTTTTAAATTTGCTAGTGCATACTTTATGAACAAATCTAATAAATTGTAATATATAATTATATATATACAATTTGTGAAATATAAATATATATTTATATATATAAACATTTATGTTCACACACACACACACATATATAAAAACGGGGGTGGGTGGGGTTGGGCCCTCCCCATCCCCCGCTCCTATTAGGGGGCTAGATGCGGGGCGAGGTACCACATGTACAAAGCAGGGTTGCTCGTTCTGCCATGTGGGAGCAGGGTGGATGGGGGCGGGGTGCAAGGCCCCATTACCCACCCCTAGTTTCGACAATGTGATGGTACTTTTGTTCAATCACATCATTTTGTTGGCAGGTGTGGGGACAAGAAAGGTGATGGAAAATTCCTTGAGAATTGAAGACTCAAGTTAGGGGTCGAAATTTCCCACCCCAATCACTTTGAATATTTTTTCTTTAATATAGTATTAAAGATATGCTCAACATGTTGAAAAACAAGAAAAATGGACGTAGCCTCAGCCTTTGACGCTAGAGGATAGAACTAAATGTAATGACTAAAATCATCAATAATGGAAATATAATAACATAAACCATATCTTGACATATGAAGGGTTGGAACCTAAGCATTAAAAAAGATTAAATGCAGGGGTCTTAAAGACCGAGTACTAGAAGATCTAAAAGACAATTGCCTACACATGGCAAGAAGACAAGTAGAACGAAAAAAAAAATCACATTGAAAATGGATAAACCACAAGCACTCGGTACACAAAATTTGGGAAACAAGTTGAAGGTTAGGATGGCAAAGTTGATGATGCCACTGCGCGACAGTGGTTCATCTGCCAATAAGAGCAATAGGGACAAACTTTGAGGAGGTTAGAGGAGGGACAAGTATAGGCCATTATGCGGTGGTCCTCAGAAAAGCAATGTTCCTTTCCAATTGTCCTTCACAAGAAAGTTAGATTCATGAAACTCAAAAGAAAATAGAGTGTTCACAACAAACTTGTTGAATTGAAATAAGATTTTTGGTGATTTGAGAAACACAAAGTAATTTACGAAGGGAAAAGATAGAGTTGGAAGTAGAAGTTTGAGAATATTTGATGTGGGTTATTCGAAGTTCAATGCAATCACCTACTCGAATTTGCTCAGGTCCAAGATATGGTTCAATGGATAGATTTAAGTTGTGAAGGTCTGAAGTGAGATGGTTGTTGCAGCTAAATCAGGATACCACTTTCATTCTGAAAGAGGTTGTAGATTTGTGTAGCAAACAAAGAGAGATGGTGGTGGCTCAAATTGGTAAGTCTAATCAAAATGGTGATAGCATTATAAGGCTACATGACCACTTTGTTACAGACTTGGTAGGTTAGTTTATTTGGCTGTTGATAAAAGAGTGAAGGAGATTTATTAAAAAGTCCACCACAATAGTGACCACCCCGATTGGTATTTTGTCCCCCACGATAGAGCTACTTCGACCACAGTTAGCATTGTGATGTGGAAGAGTGGTAGTAATGTTGACAGAGGTGTTGGAAGAAGGCCATGTTGAATAGAGGTGAGGGAGACATAACTTTCGGATGTGAAAAGGAGGTTGAAGAGTTTGGCTGAGCTAATGGGGGTAGATTTTGTAGTAATGGAAGCAACAAGAGACTCATACTCAGAGTTTAGACCATTTAGCAAGTAGAAAACAACTTCGGAGTCGTGAATGGGCTCACCAGAAGCTGTCATAGTGTTGGAGAGAAGGCAAATTTTGCAATAATAGTCATCCACAGAGAGAACACCTTTTTTTAGGTTTGCAAGCTGGTGACGAATTTGGAAGATTTTAGCCTGAGACTGAGGGTGAACATTATTTCTAGAGTAACTCATAGCTCACGAGAAGTGCATGAAGATAGGGCTTGGGCAAGAATTGGCTTGGTGAGTGAAGAAAACAAAGCACTAAAAAGCAGTTGGTCAATGCGGCACCATTGTAGATAGGCGTGATTAGTTTGGGAAGGAAAGGGACCAAACAAAGAGGGTGAGGCAATGGGAAGAATGGGGGGAGGAGGAGGAATAGAGTTGTTGATCAAGTGAAAAAGTTCATAGCCACAAAAGTAAGGGATGATTTGTGCATGCCAAAGTAAGTAGTTATCGAAACCAAGCTTAAGAGAGAATGTGATAGAAGTTGTTAGGAAGTTGGTTGGTGGTAGAGTCGGAGGTTTTTTTTTTTCCAGAGAACAAACTTTCGGCAGCTATTAAAGAGGATTGGTAAGCAAGATTACCTAGTCTAGGTAATTCTAGAAAAAATCTTGAGGAGCATTTAACGTGGTGGAGCTTCTTGAGCCAACGAAGGTGGTGGAGCATCTTGAAGGAGCAACTAAGGAGGTGGAATGTTGCTGAGTCACTCGAGAGGTAGAGGGAAACGTAGAGAACTCAATAGGGTTTAAGAAGTTCTCAATAATTTTTGTAGTGACATTGATGTTTCAAATAAGTCTTTAAAAAAATAATGTGATACGGCACATTATAAATAATTATAAAGCTGGCAGGCTTCAAATACATATGTAGTTAGCATCCTATGTTAGCAACAAATATTAAGAAATTTAAAAAACAAAGTAATTTAAAATTTTCTAAAAAACAAAAAAAAAATTATAAAATTGTTTTATAAAAAAGTATTAGAAAAATAAAGATTCAAAAGAAACATTAAAAAATGTTTCATACAAATTGAAGAATTATAAAATTATGTTTTTTTAAAAAATAAAAATGTATGAAATTATGATGAGAGGTTTTAAAAACCAACAAGATAAGAAATTGTTAACTAATTGACTTTTTGAAAAAGAAAAAAAAAAGTGGGAAGGGGCTGGAACCATTTATGAAATATTGCCATCAACATTATATGCATCCTACTAATTCAAAACTATTGCACAACTTTGTAATTTTTCTTTTTAGTTCAAACAAATCAAAATCAAAATAGAAATCAAAGAAATATATAAAGGAAAAAATCAATTTTTAATAAGTAGTTGTGTAAACATTGTGTAATAGTTGGATCTTTATCATTTTTGTTCTTTATCATTTTTTCTTCAAAATACATTACTAAATCTCACTTTTTTTTTTTATTTTAGTTGCTCACTTTTACAATATACCATCCATCATTTAATCTTTTTTTTTCTCTATATCATTTAAGTATAATATTTTTAATATTTTTTTATTCATTTCAAATAATTTTTCCAACTATCAATGATATCATCATATTTTTTGATATTTACAATATCTCTCCATATACAATGTCATATACTTATATTCTATTTTTGTATTAATCCAATTTTATAATTTAAACTAAAATATAAATTATAAAATAAATAAAAAAGAGTTAACCTTGGTTCGGAAGGGAGAGTTCACCCCACCAAATTTAGGATTCAAATAATACTAATGTTCCAGCCAAGTGAAAAATACCATTTGAAGAACTATTTAAAGCAGGTCAAAAGCACAAACAGAAAAGTTATTTGAAAGCACAAAGAAATAGTGCATCAGTTATTTAAAGAACACTTTGCGAGGGAGGAAATATTGAGGGATTTTGAATGCAAATAACAAAAGTTCAATACATATGTAGTAGGATCACTGTTTATGCCTTCAAAAAATCTTTATTTTAGCTATTTTATTGGAGCTGTTTTTGGACCTGTTTTCTCTATATTTTAAAATAAAGTGTAAAATAACTCCTCCATGGTTTAGTTCCCAAACCCAAATGGTCCTTTTTCAAACAAAGTTTTGAAAGAGATGTGAAAACCCTTTTACTGTTATAAAACTTAAAGAAAGGAACTACTATTGCAAAAGAGAAATAAGAAATTTTCTTGAAACTCTTAAGAACTGAAGCTTTCTTTCTCTCTCTATTTTTTCTTATGAATTTCATTACAACTGAAGCCCATATTTATAGGCGTTGAAATTACTATGCAAGTTACTATGCAAGTTACTATGCAAGTCACTATGCAGATTTAAAATAATAGTGGTGGGGTCATTCACATAATTTAGTGGTGGGCCAGGGGGCGGCTGCCGACTTCGTTTATAATCGTTTATAACACTCCCCCTTGAATGACCACCCATAAAGAATCTGCCTCGTTAAAACCTTGCCAAGTAAAAACCCAGTGGGAAGAAAAACCAATGGCGAAGGAAAAAGAGTACAGTCTTCTTATGTATCCACAAGTGCTTTAAGATTGCCTCATTAAAACCTTGCAGAGGAAAACCCAGTGGGACAAAACCTCAGCGAAAGAAAAAGAGTACAATCAGCACATTTACTCCCCCTGAAAAGTGCATGACAAAAGATCTTTGAGTCTTCGCATTCCAATGTTATGCACAATCTTCTTGAATGTGGAAGTTGGTAACGCCTTTGTGAATAAATCTGTCAGATTATCACTAGATCGTATCTGCTTGACATCAATTTCACCTTCTTCTTGAAGTTCATGAGTATAAAAGAATTTTGGTGAAATATGTTTGGTTCTGTCACCTTTGATATATCCTCCTCTGATTTGAGTGATACAAGTAGTATTATCTTCATATAAGATTGTTGGGCTATTATTGATCATGAGAAGTCCACACTTTTCCTGGATATGTTGAATAACTGATCTCAACCAAATACACTCTCGACTTGCTTCATGAATAGCAATGATTTCTGAGTGATTTGAAGAAGTAGCAGATAGTGTCTGCTTAACAGATCTCCATGATATGGCAGTATCTGCATAAGTAAATAAATATCCAGTTTGAGATCTACCTCTATGTGGGTCTGAAAGATAACCTGCATCTGCATACCCAATCAATTCTGGACTTGAACCACGTTGATAAAATAATCCCATATCAACCGTACCATGAAGGTAACGAAGGACATGTTTAATGCCATTCCAATGCCTTCGAGTTGGTGCAGAACTATATCTTGCAAGCAGATTAACTGAGAATGTAATATCTGGTCGAGTGCAATTTGCAAGATACATCAAAGCTCCAATTGCACTGAAATATGGTACTTCAGGACCAAGAATTTCTTCATCGTCATCACAAGGACGGAATGGATCTTTCTTCACATCAAGTGTTCGAACAATCATTGGAGTACTCAGGGGATGAGATTTGTCCATATAGAAATGCTTTAGGACTTTCTCAGTATACATGGACTGATGAATAAAAATTCCATTTGACAAGTGCTCAAGCTGCAGGCCGAGACAAAGTTTTGTTTTGCCAAGATCTTTCATTTCAAATTCATTCTTTAAATATATAGCGGTTTTTGAGATCTCTTCAGGAGTTCCCACAATATTTAAATCATCAACATAAACCGCAATAATGACAAATCCGGATTCTGATTTCTTAATAAAAACATATGGGCATATAAGATTATTCTCAAATCCTTCTTTCAATAGATATTCGCTTAAGCGATTATACCACATGCGTCCGGATTGCTTCAACCCATATAAAGATCTTTGTAGTCTGATTGAGTACATATTTCTAGATGTACTTGTAGATGCTTCAGGCATCTTATATCCTTCAGGGATTTTCATATATATATCATGGTCTAAGGATCCATATAAATATGCAGTGACCACATCCATCAACCGCATTTCTAATCCTTTTGTAACAACCAGACTAATCAAAAATCTAAATGTGATTGCATCCATAACGGGAGAGTATTTTTCTTCATAATCAATCCCGGGTTTCTGCAGGAAACCTTGTGCAACAAGCCGTGCTTTGTATCGCACAATTTCATTTTTCTCATTACGTTTTCGTACAAATACCCACTTATATCCAACAGGCATTACACCCTTTGGTGTTTGGACAACAGGTCCAAATACTTCTCGTTTCGCTAGCGAATTTAATTCAGCTTCAATAGCTGTTTTCCATTTTGGCCAATCATTTCTACGTCGACATTCTTCGACGCTTTTTGGCTCACTTTCTTCATTACTTCTGGTAATGTCAAGGGCCATTTTATATGAAAATATGTTGTCGACAACAGTTTTATTTCTATCCAGAATTTCTCCAGTTTTCATGAAATGTATTGAGATCTCATTATTTTCAGGTACCTGTTCCTCTTCAGGGGAAAACATTTCATGACACACCTCTTTAGGAGGTCCCTTTTTAGGAGATTTATACTCTTCAAGATTTTCCTCTTCAGGAGGTTCTGGAATAGAAGATTTAAGCTCTTTAGGAGCATCAATTATATTTGTGGCCTGTATTGTGGGTACGTGTTCTTCAGGAACACCAAATTCATTTTGTATTCTTTTCCTTCTGGGAATTTTGTCTTTTGCACCAATAGATCTTCCACGCTTCAGGCGTATTTTAGATTCACCTATTGCTGCTTTGACAATTTGTCCTTCAGGGACTTCAATCCTTGCTGGAGTATTAACAGCAGGAATATAAGATTTTACTACACCTTTAGTGTCAGTAAATACATCCGGTAACTGATTTGCAACATTTTGCAAATGAATAATCCTTTGAACTTCCCGTTTACATTCATTTGTAGGAGGATCAAAATGAGACAGGGTCTTATTATCCCAAGTAATATCTTGTCGTGCTTCAGGCACCGACTTTTCTTTACCCATTAACGGAAAATTTGATTCGTCAAAATGACAATCCTCAAAACGTGCTTTAAACATATCCCCTGTAAGGGGTTCAAGGTATCTAATAATGGATGGAGAATCAAAACCAACATATATCTCAAGTCTACGTTGAGGGCCCATTTTTGTACGTTGTGGAGGTGCAATTGGAACATATACAGCACATCCAAAAGTACGAATATGAGAAATATTTGGTTGTTGACCATATGCAAGCTGTAATGGAGAATATTTATGATATGCAGATGGTCTAATGCGAATTAGAGATGCTGCATGAAGTATAGCATGTCCCCAAACATAAATAGGTAGTCTTGATTTCATAAGTAAAGGTCTAGCGATTAGTTGAAGCTTTTTGATCAAAGACTCAGCTAAACCGTTTTGTGTGTGTGTATGGGCAACAGGATGTTCAACATCTATTCCTATTGACATGCAATAATCATCAAAAACTTGAGATGAAAATTCACCTGCATTATCCAATCGAATGGTCTTAATTGGATACTCAGGAAATTGTGCTCGTAGTTTAATTATCTGAGCAAGAAGTCTAGCAAATGCAACATTTCTAGTGGAAAGAAGACAAACATGTGACCATCGACTAGATGCATCAATTAAAACCATAAAATATCTAAATGGTCCACTTGATGGATGAATAGGCCCACATATATCTCCGTGAATCCTTTGTAAAAAGGATGGAGATTCAACAATGATTTTTGAGGGAGATGGTCTAATAATTAACTTACCTTGAGAACATGCAGAGCACGGAGATTCATTGGGTAGAAATATCTTTTGATTCTTTAAGGGATGCCCATGCGAATTTTCAATAATTCGTCTCATCATTATAGAACCCGGATGTCCAAGGCGATCATGCCAAGTCATAAATACTTTAGGGTCAATGCACTTCTGGTGCATTACCATATATGATTCAATTGTTCTCATTTTTGTATAATACAATCTAGAACATAGAGCAGGCAGTTTTTCTAATACGAGCTTCTGGCCCGATACTGTTTTAGTAATAAGAAGATGCTCTTTACTGCCTTCATTAGTCGTTTCAATATGGTAATCATTACGACGTATATCTTTGAAACTCAATAAATTTCTTCTGGATTGTGAAGAGAATAGAGCATCATCAATACAAAATTTGGTGTCATTAGGCAACACAATATAAGCTCTTCCGGAGCCCTCAATTAAATCCGATGAACCTGATATGGTATGGACATAGGCTTTACTTAGTGTTAAATTTTGAAAATATTTCTTTTCTTTGAGAATTGTGTGAGTTGTAGTACTGTCAGCCAGACATATATCTTTATCATTCAACTCAGAGATAAAAAGCTCATCAATGTGATCCATGATTCTACAAAATATACAAAACTTTTATTACTGATAGAAAGAAAATACATTAATTGAGTGGAACACTTCCATCTCCAATTAAGTGTTCAATACTACCATCAGGATGATTAAAAAAATCAGATACATCAAGATGAGTAACGTCTACATCTACTGAATCTAATAAATCATCTGATGGTTCTACTAAATTTGTTTCATGCACTTTATTCTTTCCTTTAATAGAAGCTTGATATAAATCAGTTAAGTGCCTGGCCGTACGACAGGTACGTGACCAATGTCCAGTCATTCCACATCTATGGCACACCTCTTCACTTTTCTTTGAAGAATTATTCTGAGGATTTTTACCCCTCTCTGAATTGTACCACTTCTGGTGATATGGTATATTATAATCCCTTTTAATGTTGTCACTCCTGGGACCAACATTTCTATAATTTCTCCTACCACGTCCACGCCTCCGATTTCTTCTAAAGGATGCACCATTCACTTCTGGGAATGATGCAAACCTATTACCATTCACTTCAGGGAATGATATTGAGCCAGTAGGGCGTGTACGGTGGCTTTCTAATAAGAGCTCATTATTCTGCTCAGCTACTAGAAGACATGATATAAGTTCAGAATATTTCTTGAACTTTCTCTCTCGATACTGCTGCTGCAGGAGCACATTCGAGGCATGAAATGTAGTAAAAGTCTTCTCTAGCATATCTTCATCGGTGATTTTCTCACCGCATAATTTTAATACTGAGCTTATTTTAAAAAGTGCGGAATTATACTCACTAACACTTTGATAATCTTGCAACCTCAGGTGCATCCATTGAGAACGAGCTCTTGGGAGGATGACAGTCTTCTGGTGTTCATACCTCTCCCTTAAATTATTCCACAAAATATAGGGATCTTTTACAGTGAGATATTCAGTTTTCAATTCTTCATGAAGATGGTGGCGAAGGAAAATCATTGCTTTAGCACGTTCCTGCAGGGATGCTTGATTTCCTTCTTTAATAGTTTCTCCCAGGTTCATTGCATCAAGATGTATTTCAGCATCAAGTATCCAGGATAAATAATTTTTCCCAGATATATCAAGAGCAACAAATTCCAATTTTGTAAGATTTGCCATTTTAGAGGAATAAGGCCACTAGCTTCAGAATTGGCAGAACCGTCGTGCTGATAACGTGTTATAAAACTTAAAGAAATGAACTACTATTGCAAAAGAGAAATAAGAAATTCTCTTGAAACTCTTAAGAACTGAAGCTTTCTTTCTCTCTCTATTTTTTCTTATGAATTTCATTACAACTGAAGCCCATATTTATAGGCGTTGAAATTACTATGTAAGTTACTATGCAAGTTACTATGCAAGTCACTATGCAGATTTAAAATAATAGTGGTGGGGTCATTCACATAATTTAGTGGTGGGCCAGGGGGGCGGCTGCCGACTTCGTTTATAATCGTTTATAACATTTACCTTTTTTTTTTTTTTTTTTTGGATCACTAACTTTGCTACAAGAATAGGCCGACGCCACGGCCATCTTTAAGCCCAGCCCAAGTTTGAATTTTCGTTTTGCCGGCCTGAACTTATCATCCAAATGCCACAAACTGATCGTAGCAGTTCACAACGCCCATGCTTTGGATTTAATTCTTACACTGTGCTTCTTTATATGCTGGGTTAAATAAACGAATTCAACAAATAAAAAAATATATCTTTGTTATGAAATTTAAAGAAAGAAACTACTATTGCAAAAGAGAAATAAGAAATTCTCTCTGAAACTCTTAAGAACTGAAACTTTTTTTCTCTCTCTATATTTTCTTATGAATTTCATTACAACTGAAGCCCTTATTTATAGGCGTTGAAATTACTATGCAAGTTACTATGAAAGTCACTATACATGTCACTATGCAGAATTTAAAATAATAGTGGTGGGGTCATTCACATAATTTAATGGTGGGATAGGGGGCGACTGATAAACTTCGTTCGTTCATTATACTCCCCCTTGAATGACCGCCAATAAGAAATCTGTCTCGTTAAAACCTTGCCAAGTAAAAACCCAGTGGGAAGAAAAACTAATGGCGAAGGAAAAAGAGTACAGTCTTCTTATGTATCCACAAGTGCTTTAAGATTGCCTCATTAAAACCTTGCAAAGGAAAACCCAGTGGGACAAAACCTCAGCGAAGGAAAAAGAGTACAATCAGCACATTTACTCCCCCTGAAAAGTGCATGACAAAAGATTTTTGAGTTTTCGCATTCCAATGTTATGCACAATCTTCTTGAATGTGGAAGTTGGTAACGCCTTTGTGAATAAATCTGCCAGATTATCACTAGATCGTATCTGCTTGACATCAATTTCACCTTTTTCTTGAAGTTCATGAGTATAAAAGAATTTCGGTGAAATATGTTTGGTTCTATCACCTTTGATATATCCTCCTCTGATTTGAGTGATACAAGCAGTATTATCTTCATATAAGATTGTTGGGCTATTATTGATCATGGGAAGTCCACACTTTGCCTGGATATGTTGAATAACTGATCTCAACCAAATACACTCTCGACTTGCTTCATGAATAGCAATGATCTCTGAGTGATTTGAAGAGGTAGCAGATAGTGTCTGCTTAACAGATCTCCATGATATGGCAGTATCTCCATAACTAAATAAATATCCAGTTTGAGATCTACCTCTGTGTGGGTTTGAAAGATAACCTGCATCTGCATACCCAATCAATTCTGGACTTGAACCACGTTGATAAAATAATCACATATCAACCGTACCATGAAGGTAACGAAGGACATGTTTAATGCCATTCCAATGCCTTCGAGTTGGTGCAGAATTATATCTTGCAAGCAGATTAACTGAGAATGTAATATCTGGTCGAGTGCAATTTGCAAGATACATCAAAGTTCCAATTGCACTGAGATATGGTACTTCAGGACCAAGAATTTCTTCATCATCATCACAAGGACGGAATGGATCTTTCTTCACATCAAGTGTTCGAACAATCATTGGAGTACTCAGGGGATGAGATTTGTCCATATAAAAATGCTTTAGGACTTTCTCAGTATACATGGACTGATAAATAAAAATTTCATTTGGCAAGTGCTCAAGCTGCAGGCTGAGACAAAGTTTTGTTTTGCCAAAATCTTTCATTTCAAATTCATTCTTTAAATATATAGCGGTTTTTGAGATCTCTTCAGGAGTTCCCACAATATTTAAATCATCAACATAAACCGCAATAATGACAAATCCGGATTCTGATTTCTTAATAAAAACACATGGGCATATAAGATTATTCTCAAATCCTTCTTTCAATAGATATTCGCTTGAGTACAACGCCACGGCCATCTTTAACCCAGCCCAAGTTTGAATTTTCGTTTTGCCGGCCTGAACTTATCATCCAAATGCCACAAACTGATCGTAGCAGTTCAAAACGCCCATGCTTTGGATTTAATTCTTACACTGTGCTTCTTTATATGCTGGGTTAAATAAACGAATTCAACAAATCAAAAAAAATATCTTAAAATTATCCTACTGTTTTACTTACAACACGTTAGTTTTCTTTTGAAATTTTGAATTCTATGTTATGATTTTCAGTATATCAATAATTGATATAAAAAAAATCTATTAACTTTTCTTAAATATATTTAATATTTTCTTTATTTCAAAAAAAGTGCACAAAATTTACACATTCAAATTATAAAAATTATTTTCCGAGTGTCAATTCAAAGCTTGAATGAAGAAATTAAATCCTGTTCTCTTTTGATTAATATAGATTATATGATGTGAAAGTTGAATAAAATATTATTTTTAAAAATTTTATAAAGTTATAATAATTAAGCTCAATTTGGATTGAGAAATGAAATGAGATGAGTTTTAAAAGTTGAATAAAATATTTTTTTTTAATATTATTATTATTTTGAGATTTAAAAAAATTATATTGAAATTTATATTTTCTACAAAATTTAAAAAAAGCATAATAATTAATTTGAAATAAGTTGAATTATCTCCCAATTCAAATCGGGCTAAATGAGATGAAGTATGTTGACTAAATAAGGACGACAATTTGGCTACTCAATAATTGAATATGGATAGGTCAATTCGATTTTGAAAATATATTAAAACTGAACCTCAAAATCAGTACCACGTCAAATACATTTTTAAATTGATACTTCCCGTTCTAACAGTTTTGGTCTGACTTGTTTTTCAATATATCATACATATAGTATATATAATATAGTATATATTATCATAGTACATAATAATATAGTGAGATATTATAATGTATTATAATATATAGTAATATAGTATCAATATAAGTAGTATCAATATAAGTACTAATACTATATACTATAATGATAATATTTCTTTATATAGAATTGTAAAATTTCTGATTCAACGTTAGAAAAAGGAAAATGATTTCAGCCAGTTTTGAAAAGAATAAAACTTGTGCCAGGCTGAATTCGATCATTTTCTTTTTCACCTCGTGGGTGAAATCTAAACGACGTTGAGGATTAATAATTAATTAATAATGATAGTGTTATAAAATTAAAAAAGAAACTACTACTATTGTAAGAAAAATATAAAAAAAAATTCTTAAAAACTGAAACTTTCTTCTTTTTATAAATTTTTCTTATAAATTTCAGAACGAATGAAACTCGTATTTATAGACGTTAAAATTACTATACAAGTTATTATATAAGACTTAAAATAATGGTAGTATGGTCATTCACAAAATAATTAAGGGGGACGGAGGCCGTCCCCAATAATTCATAACA
The DNA here is from genome assembly GCA_036898215.1 of Platycarya strobilacea. Taxonomy (NCBI): domain Eukaryota; kingdom Viridiplantae; phylum Streptophyta; class Magnoliopsida; order Fagales; family Juglandaceae; genus Platycarya; species Platycarya strobilacea. Next base: position 30,932,735 of record CM072555.1, on the reverse strand, counting down.
CTCCCTCTTGAATGACCACCCATAAAGAATCTGTCTCGTTAAAACCTTACCAAATAAAAACTCAGTAGAAAGAAAAATTAATGGCAAAGGAAAAAAGTACAGTATTCTTATATACCGCTAAATGCTTTAAGATTGTCTCATTAAAATCTTGTAAAGGAAAACCCAGTGAGACAAAACCTTAACGAAGGAAAAAGAGTACAATCAACACAAGTCTTCAGGACATTTACTCCCCCTGAAAAGTGCATGTCAATAGATTTTTGAGTTTTTGCATTCCAATATTTGCACAATCTTTTTGAATATTACAATTAGTAATGCTTTCATTAATAAATCTGTCGTATTATCACTTGATCGTATATTTGATATATCCTCCTTTGATATAAGCAATATTATCTTCATATAAAATTGTTAGGTTATCATTGATCATGAAATACCACACTTTTTTTGGATATATTGAATCACTGATTTCAGCTAAATACACTCTCGACTTATTTTATGAATTACAATAATTTTTAAGTGATTTGAAGATGTGGCATATACAGGCAGCTCCATATCCCTATATGATATTGTCCGCTTTGACACTTTAGGGCCTTATAGATTTAAAATATACCGGATAAAGTAGAGGGAACCCTACATATAAGACGTTTGATAAATTTAGTAGAAATCTGAGACCTACAGTAATACTTAAACTCTCTCTTAGAATATGCATCAGTTTTTCAAGTAATAAACAAACATAATTTCAGCATATATAATAAGTTAAGAATTCAAACATGATTTCCATCTAAATAATGTATTAGAGAGAACATGCTAATATTTTCATCTAAATTTTTCTCCCTCTTATTTGGCGTTATTAGGGAGAACTTATTTACATACGGCGGAAATAGCATTGGAAACCATCTATGTATGATAAAAGTTGTAAAAGTTTGGGGTATAATATTATCGGTTTGGTAGAAAATCAAATCCACTTAACATTGTTGACAAATGAAATCTTGAAGAGATTTGAAGACTTTGAGTTGTTATTTAAATATAACCAATTTTACCATTGGTTTACTCCAGCAAAAAGATCTTACATTTTTCATAAATTCGGTTGTTGTTCATCCAGAACGATATTATGTCTGATAGAAATTCTTTTGTTAATGTCCCAGATTTGAACCATGAATTTTTTATACATCAACCACTCATATTTTCTCCTGAGGCTGTAAACACCATGATAGGAGTAGAGATATATCTTTCTAGTAAAACTGATCTTGAAATTGTTACAGCATCAAAAACTCTTAGTGCTCAATATGCTGCCTCACTTACAACCATGTCTCAGAGGCTACTGGCGAGAACGAGTAAGATTGATCATCTTAAAAATCAAATATCTGAATTGCATCAAACGTTTGCAACTAAAGATAAAAAAAAATAAAAAATTAAGACAAGAAACAAAGAGCTAAAGAAATTTGTAAATTAGTATTCTCGTGACTTGAAAATACGAGTAGAAAAATTGGAATGAAAGATAGTTTAAATACAAAGTCAACAATATCAGTTAACAGCAGAGGTTCAGTGTTTACGAGAAAATCAGGATAGTTGCAATTAATTTCGCTGGCTTTTGAAATTATGCATCCAGCATATCTTGTAATCTTGACTAAGTGAGATTTGAAGAGATGATGGTTTGTCTTGTTCTTATCTCCATTTCTATAAAAATCGTCTTTAGCTTCATTAAGTATGCATCAAATCTTCTTCTCATATCTATAATTTATCTGTATTTGCATTCTTATTGTACAAATTTTCAATGACTCTTTAATTTCCTTTCAATATTTCTCACGATCAATTTATGAAGTATCATTCACCTCAGTTACAAATTGTTCATGCATCTTCCGCAGGTGTCATGTTGCAGCGAGCGAATGATCTGACTAATAGGTTAGAGCGTGAAGTCCTTTATGAGCACTAGATACTCATCCTCTATTGTTGCATTTTCTAACCGGTTACAATCCAAAAATCATGAGATTGAGGAGCTTAACGAGAAGATTTTCGTACTTCAACGACTCGTTCAAGAGTCTGACAGAAAAATAATAGATTTAAAGTAAGAGAATAAAAATTTAAAATCCTTATTTGCCTCTTCATTTCGACTGCCTAATCATTTAGATAAGAATGACATGTCACTCTATGAAGAGCAAATGCATTTGAAAGATGAGGTTAGAAGTCTCAAATTTTTGTAACTCATCTAACATTTGAATAATAAATCTTTCATTTTCAAATGCATTTTTTGAATTTGTAGCAGCCCTTATGATCTCTTCAGGAGTTTTAATAAGGTATATCATCAACGTAAACTGCAATAATAGCAAATTCAAATTCTGATAAAAATACATGGTATATAGGATTATTCTCAAATCCTTCTTTCAATGGATACTCACTGATTCAATTATACCACATGCATTCGGATTGTTTTAACCTATATAAAGATCTTTGAAACTTTATAAAGTACATACTCTTAAATATACTTGGATTAAATGCTTCAAGTATTGTATATATTTATATATGTAATAATCTAATGATCTTTATAAATATACAGTGATCACATCCATAAACCGCATATCTAATCCTCTTGTAATAATCAAATCGATTAAAAATTTGAATGTGATTGCATTCATAGCAAAGAAATATGTTTCCTCATAACTAATCTCGAATTTCTATAGGAAACCTTGTGCAACAAATTGTACCGCGCAATTTCATTTCTCATTACGCTTTCGTATAAATATTCACTTATATCTCATAGGCATTACACCATTTACTGTTTAGAAAACAAATCCAAATACCTTTCACTTTGCTAATAAGTTTAATTCAGTTTCAATAGTTTTTTTTCATTTTGATTAATATTTCTATGTCGACATTTTTCGACGAATCTTAACTCACTTTTTTTATTATTTCTGGTAATGTCAAGGGCCATCATATATGTTGTCGACAACAGTTTTATTTCTATCTATAATTTTTCAATACTCATGAAATGTATTGAGATCTCATTATTCCTCTCCAATAGAATATTTCATGAAACACATCTTCAGGAAGTTTCTCTTTAAGAGGTTTGTCTCTTCAAGAGTTTTCTCTTCAGGAGTTATACTTTTTATGAGTTATACTCTTCAAAAGTTACCTCTTCAAGAGGTTTTTTCTTCAAGAGTTTCTTTTTCTATACAGAAAATTTGGATAAATCTTATTACTTGTTTTGTGGGTACAGTCTCTATTGGAGCACCAATTTCTTTTATTTTGCACCAATAAGTCTTCAACACTTCAAGTGTGTTTTAGATTTATCTATTACTATTTTAACGAATTGTCCTTCAGGGACTTCAATTCTTACTTAAGCATTAACAACAGTAATATATAATTTTATAACACCTTTAGTGTCAGTAAATACATCCAGTAATTGATTTGTAACGCTTTGCAAATAAGTAATCTTTTGAACTTCTGGTTCACATTCATTTGTAAAATGATCAAATTTAGACATAGTTTTATTATCCCAAGTAATTTCTTGTCATGCTTCAGGCATCGACTTTTTGATATTTCAAAATATGATAAAACTTTACTATAATGTATAAAAACTTAGTATAAATAAATCAAGTGATTGGCCGTACAATAAGTACGTAATTACTGTTCAGTTATACCACATTTATGACAAACATTTTTATCTTTTTATGAAGAATTATTATGAAGGCATTTACCCTTCTCTAGGTTGGATCACTTATGGTGATACGGTATATTTTTATCATTTTTAATGTTGCGCTTTTGGGACTAACACTTCTATAGTTTTTTCTACCACGTCTATGCTCTTGGTTCCTTTGAAATGATGCACTGTTTACTTCTGGGAATAGTGTAAATTCAATATCATTAATAAGACGTAACTAGTGATTTATTAACAAAAACTCATTATTTAACTCAATCACTGGAAGACAAAATAATAGTTCAGAATATTTGTTGAACTTTCACTCTCGATATTACTACTGTAGGAGCATATTCAAAGTATGAAAAATAGTATATGTTTTCTTCAATATATAATCATCAGTGACCTTGTCACTGCATAATTTTAATATTGAGTTGATTTTAAAGAGTGCAAAATATTCAATACCACTTTTAAAATCTTGCAACTTCAGATGCAATAAGTCATAATAAACTTTTGGGAGGATTACATCTTCTAGTACTCATATCTCTTTCTTAAATTATTTCACATTATAAGAGGATTTTTCACCATGAGATACACAGCAAAATCATGCAGGGACACATGATTTTTCTCTTTGATTGTATCTCTCAATTTCATCATATCCAAATAGATCTCATCAAGAATCATAAATAAATAACTTTTTTTAGAAATGTCAATAATAATAAATTTCAATATTTAATATTATATATATAAATCACAAAAATAAATATGTGGATTAAGAAATATATTCACATAATCATGAGAATAAAAGTAGAATTTTATCAAGTAATATTCAGCAATATTACCTTTAATATTTATCTCGATGACTGCAAATAATATATTGAAAAACTTACTTGAAGTAGAAGACTACTAGTTTCAGTATTGATAGAATCTCGTGCTGATAACATGTTATAAAACTAAAAAAACTACTATTATTGTAAGAAAAATATAAAAAAAATTCTTAAGAACTGAAACTTTTTTTTATATAAATTTTTCTTATAAATTTCAGAACGAATGAAACTCATATTTATAAGCGTTGAAATTATTATATAAATTACTGTACAAAACTTAAAATAATAGTAATGAAATTATTTATATTATAATTAAGAGAAACAAAGACTGCCCCAATGACCCATAACAAATAATATGTTTTACAAACTAAAAAAATGAATATAAACGGGAATTAAGAAAGAAGCAAAAAGTGAGATATGACGTGGCAACGACTCATTCGAAGTAGAAAATCACTCTACTGGTCTTCACCTGAGGGGATCCAGGCCGCTAAAAGCCTAAAACCCTCTTTACAAGAAGGCCGTTCTTACTTTTCACTTCCCAGGGAGGGTCGAATTCTCTGCTTTCGATGGAGACCGCCGACATGGATGTCGAAGAACAGCCTCATTCAGATCCCAGTCCAAACAATTACAAGCGCTTTGGACTTAAAACTTCATTTCAGACCAATTTCGGCGATGACTACGTTTTCCAAATCGTCCCCAAGTACGATCTTTTCCCTCCATACTAAAAGAATTTCCTTCGAATTTCTAGTTTTTTGGAAGAAAACTTGGGAAGGATTTGAGTCCTATAAACCACCGCTTAAATAACATACTCAAAGCTTTAAATTAGGTTAGTGAGCCTTCACTATGTATTTTCGCTTGTGTGCTTTTCCAAACCTTTCTCGGGAACCAAACGAGACATTTTTATCTGGGATTTTAGTAATTGTGTTCAGTTGTATTTTGGGAGGTGATTTTTTTGTCTGCTTTTGGTTGTAAGGGAGGATTGGACGGCAATGGCTGTGTCATTGTCTACAAATGCGGTGAAGCTGTACTCACCAGTAACTGGTCAGTACTACGGAGAGTGTAGGGGTCACTCTACGACCATAAACCACATATCATTCTCGGGTGCATCAACCACACATGTTTTGCACTCTTGCTCTTCTGATGGAACCATTAGAGCTTGGGATACAAGGTCATTCCAGGAGGTAGTCACTTAGTCTCTCTCTTTGCTTTTGGATGTATATATGTATATGGTTATGTGGTCTCCAATATTTTTGTGTGTTTTGTGAGTAAATTCATTTTAGAACGACTGATTTGGATTTTTTTTTTATTTTGTTTTATTCTTGATACTGTAGGTTTCATGTATAAGTGCTGGCGGTTCGCAAGAGGTCTTCAGCTTCTCGTTTGGAGGATCAAATGAAAATCTCCTTGCTGCAGGATGTCAATCCCAGGTTTGATGTCAGGAGATTAATGATAATAAGTGTTGTGAAATGTTGATTTTCTGATTTAGATATTTCTAGTTGTTGTGAAATGTTATGCATTTATTATTCTCACACATATAGGATAGCTATGTCTAGAGGTGATGTTTCCAGTCCAGAGGCTAATATGCTTTTTTTTTTTCTTTTTCATTTGTTTGTTGGACAAAAAAGTTTGTAAAGTGCAGAAATTACTAGTTTCTTACGATTAACTTCTCTTGCATCATTTTTACAGATACTCTTCTGGGACTGGAGGAACAAAAAGCAAGTTGCTTGTTTGGAGGACTCTCACGTGGATGATGTTACACAGGTTCGTCTGATGCCTATGCCTGTGAAATGTGTCCATATGACAGATTGAGCCATGATCACTTATTTACCAGTTTATGCATAGAGTGATATAAATTAGTTTTTAATATGCCCTTATCAAATACTTGAAATGTGTTAGAATGCAACTTCTATAGTCAGGTGTCTTAGTTGATTGAGAAATGCTATGTTATGTAGGCCAAGCTTGCATTGTACTTACTTTCTGATACCTGTACTTATCAAAAAAATATATATTTTGTAATACTTGTCTGGGAAATGTCACAACCTGGTTCTTTCACTGACTTCTTTGAAAAGTTTCATAAAAAAATTGTCTGTATGCTTATGTGATCTATTGTCATGCTGGGGTGACGAAGGGATCTAATTGCTTAATTATATAGCTGATTTTTGGAACACGTGTTTATTCTGACTCTCCGTATCCTTGTAATTGTTGGTAGGTTCACTTTATCCCTGACAATCAGAGCAAGCTTGTTTCTGCCTCTGTGGATGGCTTGATATGTATATTTGATACTGAAGGAGATATCAACGATGATGAACATCTGGAATCAGTAAGCGCAAGCCTGTAACTTGTTGAAATTTATGTCCAAGTGAGTTGATTGGGAGTGATGGGTCAATACTTAGTTACTAGAAATTTTGATCAAATTATTGGTCATTTACGTGACAATTGCTGAAAATTGCAAGTGGGCTTTTGGTAATCAGGAAATTTGGTAGCAGTAATTTCTTGCTTTCAGAATATGACAGATTATCATCTTATTTGATAAACAACTTGAATAGAGATCTTGCATATTCCCTTCCAATATGGAACACTATCTTGGAAGAATCAATATAACTTCAGGCCTTGTAGGTCCACATGGTATCATGTGTCATGTAGGCATTCTTGTGAAAGCTTTTATTTTGAAGTCCTTAGGTTAAAAGGTTTCTAGGTGACATATAAAAAATAATTTGCACCCATATATATTCTAATTTGTAAATTGACTTTTTTTTCATCAAGAACAAAAGGGATCAATTATTTTTATTATATTTAGGATTCATTTCAATGGTATTAAACTATTAAATTGTGTTGTTAGTCAAAACTTGTCTAGTTTTAGTTCACATATTACTTCTCATCGGCTTTTTTTATTTTTTGTGGTTCGTTGTCAATTAATTGCTTTTCAGTATATAAGGGCATATGTTTTTTAACTTAGAAAAGGGATTTTTTTTTTTCCTTTCCTTTTAGCTGCAAGATTTTGTCCTAATACCTAAAAAAAAGATAAGAGCATGTGTAAAAAACTTAGCATTTGACGTAGGAAGTCACATTATATGACATGTTAAGTGCTTCAGCTAGAGACTTACACAAACGCATGGTTCTTATTTGATAAGTTTTACATCCATGTAGGTAATAAATGTGGGAACTTCAGTTGGGAAAGTGGGGTTTCTTGGAGGGAGGCAGCAAAAGCTCTGGTGCTTGACCCATATTGAGACCTTAAGGTATTAAATATTTCTACTTTTTTTTTTATTTAGAATTAATCATTTCTACTTACTGGTATAGACAACTTCACTGTTAGAATAATCTTTAGATGAAATGCTACTAACTTAGAATAAAATTCTCTTATTAAATATATAAAAAAATGATCTTTAGATAAAATGCTACCCTTGTATCTTCTTCTCCTGTGGTAATCGTGAGTCATTTTTTTGGTGTAATGTGACGTGTACCCCTTTGAACTTGAACATGGGGTGACTCGAAAGATACTCTCTCTCTGTTTCTCTCTCTCTCTCTCACACACACACACAAACACATAAACACAAATACACATAAAAGCAGTCACACACAAACAAAAAACGTTCTTTATACACATGCTACATCCATCTGAAGTTACAATCTATGCCCTGCATCATATTTCTTGGCCAACCTCTTCAATTCGACTCGTGTTATTTGTGCTTGAAAACTCATTTTTACTCTGATCGGCCGTCCAAATATATGTTAAATGCCGATAGCTTACCGAATTGCTTCTCACTGTAGTGTTTGGGACTGGAAAAGCGCAAAAAATGAAGCAAGCTTTCAAGATGCTCGGTTGTTAGCCTCCAAGAGTTGGGCGTTAGATCATGTAAGTATTTCATGTTAATAGAATCTTCTTGTTTTAATCAATCTGTAGAAGTACTATGATTCACGTTTACTTACACGTGCAAAACTTTCCCATTACTTATTAGAAAATGTAGCAATAATCCTACTCTTGGAAAGAAGCAGCCAAGTCCATGAGTGAGTTTGATTACTTGTAGTAAATAAAGATGCAAGTGGACCATAAAGATCACAAAGTCAAGCAGTTAAATGTGAACCATGATTCTGCACCATTACCAACCAAATCACCTGTTTTGTGCATATCAACCATGCTTTTGCTGTAGTCAAGTTAAAGGACTCTTTTAGACAACATGATCACTGAAGTTCGTGTTCTACTCAAGTCAATTAGTAACCTCACTTGAAACTTTTGTTGTACAATCACCTCGAGGCATGTTTCCTTATTACCAAGAAAGTGGGACCTTCCATAGCATCGGGTGACCAAGTATGCGATCCTATTTGTGCAGATTTCCCAACAGTACCAATAAGAAGTAAAATACAAATAAGAGTTATGGCATTCAATCTCATATTGCATTAAAATTCTTTAGTTGCTACCATGCAACAAGTGGTGGCAATTTTAGCAGTTGAGACTTGCATGATATCCATGTAGGCAGTAGGCTCAAAGAAATAAACTTTTGACGTGTGTTAATGTAAGTATGGCCCATACCGATTCCCTTCCAGAATTTGCTGCATTGATCCACAGTACCCTTCTGTTTTGGCAGGTAGAGTATTTTGTTGATTGTCACTACTCAGAAGAAGCTGAACGGTTATGGTTGCTTGGTGGCAATAATGCCGGCACTTTAGGCTACTTTCCGGTAAATTATAATGGAGTGGCAGCGTTAGGATCCCCAGAAGCAGTTCTTGGGGGTGGGCATACAGGTGTTGTCAGAAGTGTGATGCCTATGTCAAGTTTGCAGGGTGGGTTAGCACAAAACCAAGGCATTTTTGGATGGACTGGTGGCGAAGATGGCCGGTTATGTTGCTGGTTGTCTGATGATTCTCCTCAGATAAACCGATCATGGATTTCAAGCGCACTGATAATGAGGTCCCCAAGGACTCGCAAGAAAAGCAGGCACCATCCCTACTAAGCAATGCCATTATTTAGTGGGCTCTGTAAGTTTGTATCGTCCTGTATCTTTCTTTCTATTTTTTAAGACTGATTCTTTCCATTTTGTTTAGTTATTTTCCTTTTTCTTGTGAGGTCAATAGAACCATGTTATATTCAGTACCGTGTCGACTTATGTACCATTAGTATAGTCATTATCTAATCAGACTACATAGCATAGGAAAACAAGATGCGTATATGAATAGAGTAAAACCTATCGATCGACATTTTATTGTTCTTTTGGAGTTTGTCAATTCAGACGGATTTTTTCCTTTTGCAAATATTGTGCACAATATAAAGGAGACCAGGACAAGACTGTAACCACTTTTTCTTTTGGAGTTTGTCAATTCAGACGGTATTACAGTATTACTACATTCTTCCTCCCCTTAGCTCCATGGTGGAGGGAGGAGCTCCCTGCAGCCCAGCCTGATCAGATCCACTTCTCTCTTTTAAACTTACCTTTCTCATTTCATGAGTTCTGCTGTCAATTTTTTTTTTTTTGTCAAAAGTGTTTCTTCAGATTTGTTGCCAACCATGTAATTAATATCTTGTTCTGTGTCTACTGCGTTGAATCATTTGCCAGGTATCCTCACCCCCTTATATAGTTCTCAATATCTTGCTTCTGTAAAGAATAGTGTTTTTTTTTAGACGTTTTTCACGTTTGTTTGATGAAGAGACTTTTTATTTAATCAAAAAGTTTCAAATTGACAAATTCCATTCCAATGTTTGCAGTGCTGAAACAGAGTAAGTTATTAACCGTGTAGTGATATACTATTTCAAAATTAGCAATATATATACATATTTATGATTAAAAAATACATAAAGAATATACGTTGAAACCCGTAAAAATTTCGAGACCAACGAAAGAACTCATAAAATGTGAGTTGAAGTGTACCTATCGCTTCCCCGAAAAATTTGATCTAACAACAAAAAGAAAGAGTAAATCATACTATAATCGGTAAATGTAAACAAGAGGACTCGAATTCCCTGCAATTTGGACAGCAGGAGGAATAAGAGGGTACATAGCAGATTTGCAAACCTATCACATCTTTTCAGATTTTTCAATTAAAGATAAAAATCCTGGTGGTTGGGACAAATAGCGAAGATCCTGAACGTAAAAACCAATCACATAATATATCAGCATGCAGAAAGGGAGTGGGAAAAAGAAAACATAATAAATAGTAAATTAGTACACTCTCATAACTCATTGATAAAATGTGGAGGAAAAGACACCAATAATTAAACCCATCTCGATGATGAATATTTTTTCTCTTCTTTTGCTTTTGTTTTTTTTTTTTTGGGGGGGGGGGGGGGGGGGGTAACTTGTAAGATTCAGTAATAGGGCTTCTCAATAAAAAGAACAACGGTACAAGCTTGTCACTTAGTTCTGAGATACTACATCTAACATTAAATACTCAAAATTAATCAATTCCAACTGGATTAATCCTAGGAGGGAAGCACTGGAGCAACTGAACACCTGGACGTTTCCAAAAATACCTAACCACCCAGACAGCACACATGACGTTCGACCCAATGCACACCTTCAACCCACCAACTGAAGTTGGTTCGCCATAACATGAATCAACCACGGCCACGCCCTGCACCTGTCAAGAAAAGAATGAACATTATGGCTTATTATGGATTCATATAGACCTCTAATAATCTTTCTGTCTGTGTGTATTGAATGGTAAGTCACACTGCACTAGTGGGTATTGTACCCACAACTTACGTGTAAGGAAATCCCTTTTGAGTTGGAGCTCATTGGTCACCAGCATTAAGCATAAAATAGCATGAAAAGATGTAATGTCATGCAATACTCTGTTTACATCAGTGCATAGATTTTGCCCATTGTGCTGATAGTTCTAACCAGATGTGACACCACAGAAAGGGCAACAATGGTCAATAAATACGCATAAATACGCCACTTTAACATTTGACATAAACATAGACTAAATGTCTATCAGCACCTTGTACGATGTGACTACAAAAGCATATAACTACCACTGCATATACTTGTAAGATGGAATTCATTGTAAGCACACTTGCATTTAAATCAACAGGAATAGATATCACTAAGCAACATATATGGGTTTAGATAAATTCACCTCTGTTTCCACCTGCTTTTCCCCCAGATCCACCTCTGCCTCGGCCTCCACCTGAACCCTTAGCACCTCCATCATCCAAACCACGCCCGATTCCTTTTGGTTGGCGTCCACCAGGACCATCCTCTCTACCCCTTCCTCTTCCACGCCCAACACCAGGTGGTCTCCTATCTGGAAAACACAAGTGATAAAATAAGAACCTAAATTTAAAGTAATTTCCATTTTTCTGTTATACAAGGCTTTATATTACCCCATTGCAGGGGAAAGCCTAAAAGAGAACTCAAAGCAGGATCATGAGTGGTTTAAACAAAATCATATTCGTCAAAATACAGAATTTACAGTAAATTTTGCCAATCCTGACAAGAATGAGTCCTTACAACCCTAAATTTATGTAAAGTAAGTGATGCATCCAGCAATAGGTTACAACCCAATTTCACAGATTCAAGAATGCAAGATGCACCTATCTGAATACATATCTATTTAAACTATCTCGTCATTGCAGAAGTGAGTATCAGAACAAATAACCTAGACGTCTCTGATGAAAAAGTTTATACCTGAGCGGCTCTTGGTTTCTTCCTGAACCTTATCTATCACCTAGTAACACGACAGAAAAAACATCACATCAGTGAAATACACCACTAAAACAACCAATAGAAATAAGAAAAACCTAGCCAAAGCAAGTCATAAGAGAATCATGGCATCCAAATTTCAAAATGTGTAAGCTAACACTCAACATCAATTCATTCACAACAATATTGGATCCTGGAGTCATGCAGCCAACACAGTTGTGTTTCATGCTCATCTTGATCCAATCAGTAAAAAAAAAATGAAAAAAGTATCAGCCATGTATTTGAAATAAAGGTGGGGGGACCAAGTAGGTAGAACCCAATCCAAAAAGTGAAGCTACGATCAATCCAAATAAAAAGCCAAGCATCTTTACTATTCATTTAATAGAAGAAATTATCAAACGCAATTAGCTTCAAAGAAAATAAATCTCTTTTCAATAAAAATTAGCAATAGTCCCACACCAAGTATTACACAAACTCTAGTCACCCCTCACTTAATGCGGCAGGAAGAAACTAATAACTAACAATAGGAATAGAATGGGTGATAGATCAAATTAAGAATCTCATTATGCATAGAAGATGCATTAACCTATAAAAAGAGTGACACTGAACGAACAAAAGATGGCCATATTGCTTCTCTATCATCTTCAGAGAACTAAAAAAATTCTAATGTACCTCATCAGGAACTCGAAGGTATTTGATTGTATTCCCCCGGATGTAGCATTCAGGCATTCGCCAAAACCTATCTCCATCCTACATTATGATTCCAATAGCATGTAGTCATAATCTTAATTAGAATGCAATATTCTCATTATCAATAACAAGCTCTTCGGTGAACAACAGAAATATCTTTTACAAAACATCAAAGGGGCCAGCTGAAGGCAATATAATTACTTTAGAGGTACAGATGACTTCACGGAGATGAATGTTCATCCAAGTATCACAGTTGACCAAATGCCCATTGTAGGTCTCCCCATTTTTTAGTTCCACCAACTGTTACAACGCATGATAACTTCACGTTATGAATCCCTAAACTGGACACAATGCCTAGGAAGTTTTACAGACTGATGTTTATTAAAACCGTAAAATAACTTCATCAAAGGAATTGAAACTCTTACCATCGGATGCCCTTGGGCACTCTTAAGTAGAGAAAGAGGAAGCTGCAAATGAATAAAAAAATATGAGTAGAAAAGGTACGTTTCAAGATTAAATTAAAATCAATATCAACCCCAATTCTGGTTTTGCTCGCGGGAAAGTCATAGAAAAGAGAATAAACTGAACTAATAAACTTGAAGACATTTCATATTATTCATGAATTTCGAGGGCAAAAAAAAAAAAAGTAACTTAATTGAAATCAGTACAAGCTATCGGCTCGTTTCAGTTGAGCTTCATTTTTGTGTTCTTCTGTTTAAAATAGATACCAAAACGGTGGGAGAGAGCGTTCTCGGAACCAAAATCTCGGTTTCGCGTTTTTACACTTCATTTCCTCAGTAAACAAACAGAAAGTAAAAATTTTGTTCCGAGAGTAGCCTACCATATTTTTAGGGCACAGAAAGCACTCAAGCAGGCCCAACAAAACCTGCAACAAAAAGTCGTATTCAAAATCTAATGCTTTTGAAAATACAGAAATAAGATTTTTGCTAGATCGAGCAATATATGAAAAAATAGAGTTCAAAATCCTAACGCAAACAAAAAAAAAAGCAAAAGAAAAAAAAAAAAGGAAAGAAGAAGAAGAAGAAAAAAAGTTATACTGATTACGGTCTTACAGACAGAGAGATTGCGGGTACACAGAAGATGAATTGCTTTGGCTACGTATTTGCTTTGAAACCCTAAAGTAGGATGCTCCGATTGCAAACGGAAGGCGAAACAGAGAGTTACCAACGGATCGGGCGGGTTTTTAAGGTTTTCTTTATTTATTTTTTGGCTGAGTCGTGTCCCTATTTCGTATACATAAGTTATAACCTACTGTTTGGGAACCAAACTAGTCCACTTTGTATTTGAAAACAAGATGATTTCATTTTAAATTCTTCATATTTTTATATAAAATATATATCTCAATATAATTTTTTTTAAATCTTAATATAACTTTTTCAAATCTCAAAATAATAATAACATTAAAAAATAAACTTAATTCAACTTATTTTATCTAGTCTCTAAATTTAAATTAGGCCTAAAAGGATTTCTTTTTATTTACAACTCCTTTTGCCAAATTAAAACTAAAAGGGTTTGTTTTTCATTACAACTCTACGTTTTTACCCTATCAAAAAAAAAACCTGTGGGTTTGGACAAATTAAAGAATTCAGTTTTATTAGTATTAATCATTAAATAATTCGAATGAGATAATATTAGTTATTAAATAATTAGAATCTATGATCTAGTAGTGGGCAACGGAGTCCCGCACTCCGCTGCCGCACTCTCATGTGGGCGGGCAAACAACAGTGGGGTGGGAGGCAATATGGCTCCAATGAATCTCACCCTGTCCTCTTTTTTGCACCTAATCCTTTTTAGATAAAATTTTGAGTTCAAATAGGCTTAAAATCTAATTTTCCACCATTCAATCATATTAAGAAAATGATAAATTTACAACAACTTACACAACATATTAGATAATATGTATTATAAAATATGGATACTTTTATAAAGTGATGTTAATTTTATAAGACAGTTGATAGAAATATCATTATTTTATAATTTATATTGTATAAGTATTGTGAAATATATTGTGTATATATCCATTTCCATCATATTAAGCCATGTAGGTATTCTATGACAAACTAAGCTGGAACTGCATCCACTGAATTGCGTGTTTAGAGAAGGAAACCCCTTCGATTTCCCCTCCCTTACGACAGGATTCCCTCCCAAGTCTCGAAATCAATCTCCTGCGACGAGATTTACAGTCCCCAACAACAAACCGGCGACGGACAGCAAAGAACTTGCTGGCAATGAACACCCAATGTACGACGAATACCCGATGTCCTGCAAACGAATTTAATTCCAACCCAACGTCCTACAAACGAATTTCCCTTCCTCCTCCATTCCGGTCATCACATCCTAGGACCCTCTACTCCTCACCCTTTGTTGCGACGATTAGATTACTGCAACTCACGCATCGTTTCGAATCTTATCTTGTGATAATCCAATGGTCGCACAACTTCCTTTTTAGCAATTTATTAAATACTTCATGTGCACTTTGTATTTCCATTGCAGAAATAATTTCCTTCGTTTTCTATCGCTTTCCCTTGATACGAATAGTTAGTTACAACTAGGTTCATAACAATCTTATCGAAGAAAAAAACAAATACTTTTTGAAACTTAAAAATAATTCTAAAAAATAAGCCGAACTGCATAGAACCTAACGCTATTATTTCCATTCAAAAACCAAAAAAAAAAATCCATTCAAAAACCAAAAAAAAAAATGTTCACTGATCCAAAACCAATGAACCAAAGATGTTTCGAAACTAAGTTCTTGTCAAAGAAATTAAAAATGAGAAGGAAGAGGCCAAAACAACACCAAACATATCATTTACAATTGAAAAGTTTTCACTGTTCATGTCCAAGGAGGAAAATTGAGATCTCTAAAATCCACCAAGAAAATCGAAAACTCATATCAATTTGCACGATTAAAAGCCAGTATCTCAAGGTTTCAGAAAAGATCGAAATCAGAGCTCAAGAACACATATAATTTAACCAAGAAAACAAAAAAGAAGTGACTGGCAGCCCTAACTGTTTGGGACAATCAGAACATCTTACTTATATGATCAGTGATTTTACTATTTATATAAACAATAAAATTACTGTTCATGTGAATGAGATGTTCCGGCTGCCCCGAATAATGGGGCTTCCAAATATTATTGAAAACAAAAATCAGAAATGTCGAAGGGAGGGACAGCTTCTAGCGTTTGAGAGAGAGAGAGAGAAAGGCAAGTAGATCACATACATGCAACTTCACTTGGTGTTTCTCTGGAGTGCCTATGTGGCAGCTTCTGATTGGCTGGGTGCAAAACTTATTTTTATACCCATTTGAATCCTAGTTTTTTTTTAATATAAAATATATTTGTATTATATATTATTATTTTTTTATAATATTTATGATTTTCACTATAAATAAATGTGGTAACGTTATTGAGTAAAACTTTGACATAATACATTGTGTTAGTAGTGTAGTAGGGTATTCCGTTTATAGATTGCCAAGTTCATAGTATAAGTCTCACTTTATAGTTTTTAAATTAATAAATTTAAAATGACATAATTTTAAATTATAGTCAAATTTACAAATTTGAATTTCTAATTTGAATCTAAAAATGAGTTTTTGACTTCTTTTAAATTTAGGATTAATTCTTAGTCTAATAGACTGTAATTCATTATTGAAGTGGGTGTGCCTTGCTCCCCACCCACTATGGCATGATACTCCGCCCTTGGGATGCAATAGCAAGGGGCGGGGTGAAAATCCCACCTTTCACCTCATGCAAGATGGGGTGTAGGGAGGAGGCTATCCCACAACATATGATGCAGGTAACACTCTTACTAGTATTCTTATTTGTTTTCAGAAAACTTTTCAATTTATCTTATATAATTATTACAAATTTTTCAAATTTTTATATAAAATAATACAAACAATTCAACTTTTGTAGATCTTAAAATAAAAATTTTATTAAAAAATTTTATTTTAATAATATTTTATTTAATTTTTAATTTATTTTCTCTATTCATCTAATTTATTCTGTAAAAACAAATAAGGTTATCTCCGATTTATTATAACAAAGGACAACACAAGTCAACCAAATTTATATCATTATAATTATTGGTACAATCAATAGTATTTATTAATATAAATTAAATAAAATAAGAATATCAAAGGTACGTTCTTTGAGATCACTTAATAAATATTTAGTCTTGATAATTTTTGAAAAAATCTAGATTGATAATTCACGACTATTGATTAAAAGTAAGTTCTCTTCGTGAGAAAGTTACTTTCGTTTTAGTTGTGCAAATAACTCACAAATGACATAATTTTTCATAATATACAATAGAAAATGGAATGAGTAAACAATGTTTAATGCTATGGCTGCAAATAGAAACAAAAAACATTAAATGTCATGGGTAACCAAAAAATGCTATTAGTATTATAAAATTTAAAAAAAAAACTACTACTATTATAAGAAAAATATAAAAGAAACTCTCTGAAATTTTCTTTCTTCAATATATTTTCTTATGAATTTCATTACAACTGAAACTCCTATTTATAGGCCTTGAAATTACTATGCAAGTTACTATGTAAGTCACTATACAAGTCACTATGTAATATTTAAAATAATATTGGTGGGATCATTCACATACTTTTAGTGGTAGGATAGGGGGCGGTAGTCGTCCCACCAATACGTTTCATTACACTTATCCTTGAATAACCACCCATAAAGAATCTGCCTCGTTAAAACCTTACCAAAGAAAAATCCTGTGGAAATAAAAACCAATGGCGAAGGAAAAAGAGTACAGTCTTCTTATGTATCCACAAGTGCTTTAAGATTGCCTCATTAAAACCTTGCAAAAGAAAACCCAGTGGGACAAAATCTTAGCATAAGAAAAAGAGTACAATCAGTATAAGTTTTTAGGACTTTTACTCCCACTGGAAAATGCATGACGATAGATTTTTGAGTTTTCATATTTTAATATTCTGTACAATTTTCTTGAATATCGCAGTTGGTGATGTCTTCGTGAATAAATCTGCCAGATTATCACTTGATTGTATCTTTGATATATCCTCCTTTAATTTGAATGATAAGTAGCATTATTTTTGTATAAAATTGTTGGACTATCATTGATCATGTGAAAACTGCACTTTTCTTGAATATGTAGAATCATTGATCTCAATCAAAATACACTCTAAACTTGTTTTCATGAATTGTAATAATTTCTGAATGATTTGAATATGTAGAAGATAATATCTAGTTGAGAGACTTAGTAGAAATCTGATACCTGCAGTAATACTTAAACTCCCCTTGATAATATGCATTAGTGTTTCAAGTAATAAACAAATATTATTTCAGCATATATAACAGATTACGAATTCAAACATGATTTCCATCTAAATAATACATTAGAGAGAACATGATAATATTTTCATATAAAAGTTTTCTCCCTCTCATTCGGCGTTATTAGGAAGAACTTGTTTATATACAGTGGAAATAGCATTGGAAAACATCTATGTATGATAAAAACTGTAAGAGTTTGGGGTCTAATATTATCAGTTCGGCAGAAAATCAAATCCGATTAACATTATTGATAAATGAGATCTTGAAGAGATTTGAAAGTTTCGGGTTGTTATTTAAATATAACCAATTTTACTATTGGTTTACTCCAACAAAAAGATTTTGCATTCCTTATAGATTCAGTTGTTATTCATTCAGAACGATATTATGTCTGATAGAAATTCTAATATCTCAGATTTGAACCAAGAACATTTTATACTTCAACCACTTATATTTTCTCCTAAGGCCGTAAATACCATGATAGGAGTAAAGATATATCTTTCTAGTAAATATGATCCTGAAATTGTTACAGCATCAAGAACTCTCAGTATTCAATATGCAGCCTCTCTTACAACCATATCTCAGAGGCTACTGGTAAGAACGAGTGAGATTGATCATTTTAAAAATAAAATATCTGAGTTGCATCAAACGCTTGCAACTAAAGATAAAAAATAAATAAAAATTTAAGATAAGAAAACAAGGAGCTGAAAAAATTTGTAAACTGGTATTCTCATGACCTGAAAACACGAGTAGAAGAACTAGAACGAGAGAGAGTTCAAATACAAAGTTAACAATAGCAGCTAACGGCAGAGGTTCAGCGTTTACAAGAAAATAGGGATAACTGTAATTAATCTCGCTGGCTTTTGAAATTATGCATCCAGCATATCTTGTAAAGTGAAATTTGAAGAGATGATGGTTTGTTTTGTTCTTATTTCCATTTCTATAAGAACCGTCTTTATTTTCATTTAGTACAAATCAAATCTTCTTCTCATATCTATAATTCATTTGTATTTGTATTCTTATTCTACAATTTTCCAATGGCTCATCAATTTTCTTTCAATATTTCTTACGATCAACATATGAGGTATCATTCACCTTAATTATAAATTATTCATGCATCTTCCGCAGGTGCCATGTTGCAGCAAGCGAATGACCTGGTTAATAAGTCCAATCGTAAAGTCGTTTATGAGTTGGTGACTCTCGGCAGCCGATACTCCTCCTCTATTGTCGGATTTTCCAACCGATTACAATCTAAAAATCGTGAGATTGAGGAGTTTAACGAGAAGGTTTCCGTACTTCAATGACTCGTTCAAGAGTCTGACAGAAAAATTGCAGACTTAAAGTAAGAGAATAAGGATTTAAAATTCTTACTTGGCTCTTCATTTCGACTGCCTAATCCTTTAGATAAGGATTGTATGTTGCTTTATGAAGAGCAAATGCATTTGAAAGATGAGGTTAGAAATTTCAAATTCTTGTAATTCATATATCAATTGAATAATAAAATCTTTCCTTTTTAAATGCATTCCTTAAATTTATAGTAGCCCTTGTGATTTCTTCAGGAGTTTTAACAAGCTAAATCATCAACGTAAACTGCAATAATAGCAAATCAGATTCTGATAAAATACATGGGCATGTAGGATTATTCTTAAACCCTTCTTTCAATAGATACTCGTTGATTCAATTATACCACATACGTCCAGATTGCTTTAACCCATATAAAGATCTTTAAAGTTTTATAAAGTACATACTCCTAAATGTACTTGAATTAGATATTTCAAGTATCGTATATCTTTATAAAAGTAATGATCTAATGATCCTTATAAATATGCAGTGATCACATTCATCAATTGCATATCTAATCCTTTTGTAATAACCAAATCGATTAAAAATATAAATGTGATTGCATTCATATCAAGGAAATATGTTTTCTCATAACTACTCTCGAGTTTTTTCAGGAAATCTTGTGCGATAAAATTATACCGCACAATTTCATTTCGCATTATGTTTTAGTATAAATACTCACTTATATCTTATAGGCATTACACCCTTTGTTGTTTGGACAATAGGTCCAAATACCTCTCATTTTGCTAGCGATTTTAATTCAGTTTCTAGCTGCTTTTCATTTTGGCCAATCATTTCTATGTCGACATTTTTCGACGATTTTTAGCTCACTTTATTCATTACTTATAATAATGTCAAGGGCCATCATATATGAAAATATGTTGTCGACAACAGTTTTATTTCTATCCAAAATTTCTCTAGTATTCGTGAAATATATTAAGATTTCATTATTTCAGGTACCTATTTCTTCTAAGGAAAAACATTTCATGAAACACCTCTACAAGAGATTCCTGTTCGGGAGGTTTATACTTTTCAGGAGTTTTCTCTTCAGGAGATTTCCTCTTCAGGAGCTTTGTATTCAGAAGTTTTGTACTCTTCAGTAATTTTGTATTTTATACAGAAAATCTAGATAGATCTTATTTTGTAGGTATGGTCTTTTCAGGAGCACCGATTTATTTTCATTTTTCTCTTTTGCATCAATAGGTTTTTAACACTTCAGTTGTATCTTAGACTCATCTATTACTGTTTTAACAACTTGTCCTTCAAGGATTTCAATTCTTACTTAAGCATTAACAGCAGTAATATATAATTTTACAACACCTTTAGTATTAGTAAATACATCATGTAATTGATTTGCAACACTTTGCAGATAGATAATCTTCTGAACTTCTGGTTCACATTTATTTTTAAGAGGATAAAATTTAGACAGGGTTTTATTATCCCAAGTAATTTATTGTCGTGCTTCAGGCACCAATATTTCATTATTTCAAAACATGATGAAATATTAATAAGCTTATCTATAAAAGTTTAGTATAAGTAAATCAAGTGCTTGGTCGTACAACAGGTACGTGACCACTGTTCAGTCATACCACATCTATGACAAATATCTTCTTTTTCTATGAAGAATTATTCTAAGGGCCTTTACCCTTCTCTGAGTTGGTTCACTTCTGGTGATATAATATATTTTTATCATTTTTAGTGTTATCGCTTTTGGAACCAATACTTTTATAGTTTTTCTACCACGTCTACGCCTTTAATTCTTTTGAAAAGATGTACTATTCACTTCTGGGAATGGTGTAAATTCAATATCATTAATAGGACATAACTGGTCATTTATTAACAAAAATTCATTATTTAACTCAATCATTAGAAGAAAAAATAAAAGTTCAGAATATTTGTTGAACTTTCACTCTCGATATTGCTACTGCAGGAGCACATTCGAGATATGAAAAATAATATGTATTCTTTTATATATCATCATCAATGATCTTTTTACCTGCATAATTTTAATATTGAGCTGATTTCAAAGAGTGCAAAATATTCAATACCACTCTTAAAATCTTGCAACTTCAGGTGTAATAAGTCATAATGATCTTTTGAGATGATTAAATTTTAGGGTGTATTTATCTCTCTCTTAATTCATTTCACACAGTAAGATGATTTTTCACCATGAGATACACAGCACGGTCCTTCAGGGACACATGATTTTCTTCTATGATTGTATCTCCCAAGTTCATCATCATATCCAAATAGATCTCATCAAGGATTTTAGATAAATAATTTTTTTTTCAGAAATGTCAATAGTAATAAATCTAAATATTTGATATTATAAATTTAAAAAATAAATCTGTGAATTTAAAAAATATATTCATATTATCATAAGAATAAAAGTAAAATTTTATCAAGTAATATTCAGTAATATTATCTTTAATATTTATCTCAAGGACTACAAATAATGTATTGAAAAACTTACTTGAAGTAGAAGACCACTAGTTTTAGTATTAGTAGAACCTCATACTGATAACGTGTTATAAAACTAAAAAGAAAACTACTACTATTGTAAGAGAAATATAAAAGAAACTATTAAAAAACTCTATGAAATTTTCTTCATTCTATATATTTTCTTATGAATTTCATTACAACTGAAACTCCTATTTATAGTCTTTAAAATTATTATGCAAGTTACTATACAATATTTAAAATAATAATAATAAGGCCATTCACATAATTTTAATGGTGAGATAGAAAGTGGCAGCCGTCCTACCAATACGTTTCATTACAATTAATCATTAATTTAACTATTGGAGTTTTCCAATCTTTAAATAATCATTTTCTATCACGTCAAGAGATGATAATTAAATCAGCATAAATTACATTACTTGTTCAATTATACAAAGCAGTGTAAGTTGAGAACCAAGGCAATTGTCGCTAAATAATTTAGAACCAGACAATTCTGAAATAAAAAATAACATTCATGTTCTTAAATGAATTAGATATAAACCACATGCCGATATCTACTTATGGAAAGATCACTAAAAGGTATCATCTGTTTTCTTCTCAACTTTTACGAATATTATATAGGAGTGTAACCGGTCTAATTCAGTCTGATTTTTATCAAAATATAGAATTGAACCAGTACTACCGATTTTTTGCAAAATACAAAATCGATTACGCTCCGATTATCCTCTAAAATCAGTAGTACCGATTTTACAAGTTTCAGTCTGGTTTCAGTCCGGTTTTCTAGTTTTAATAAATTGTAAATTTTTAAAAATAAATGTCTTTTTTTTTAAAAAAAAAAATCTAATTTAAAATCTTTTTTTTTATTACTAAAATCTGTTTGACTAACAAAAAATTGCAATATAAAAAAAATCTACAATAAAAAAAACTGTTATAAGATAAAAAAAAATGTTATATATAAAAAAACTTTTATATAAAAATGTTTTAATTTCATGTTTAAAATTAAACGTTTATTTTATAAATATTATAGTATTATTTATATATGATTATGTTATTATGTATTATTATATAAAATATATAAAATATATAAAATATAAAAACATATTATATATAATATTAAAAAATAATTTAAAACATATTATGAAAGAAACTAGGATCGGAACCGGAATAGATCTTACCGATTTTGTGTTTCTCAAAATCGATTCCGGACCCAAATCCGATCTAACCAGTCTGGTTTGGACCGTTTCAGGCCAGTTTACCCCCTGTTAGGGCTGTACGAAACCTCTATCCTTCGACTTCCGTTCGACCTCTGACAAACTTTCGACTCCGATGAAATCGGAAGTTTCGAAAGTCAGAGTAACTCCGACTCCTATAGTCGGAGTCAGAGTCAGATCCGGAGGCCGTAATGGTTCCGAACTCCGACTCCGACTTCCGACTATTTATACCTTATATATAATATATTGTAATAAAACATGGTATGACTAAGTGACCTAATAGTTAAAGCTTTAGTTTGTTACCTTTAAATCCAACGTTCGATCCCAAGCAGTTCACGTTTTGCAATTCTTTTTCTTTTAGAAAAGCATAAAACGATGTCATTTTTAAAACCTATATATTCATCCCTTAAACTTTTTCAACTTAACCCTAAGCATTTTCAATCAGCTCTCTTCTCTCTTCCCCTCCATATTTCCTCTCCTCCCTTCCCCCTTCAGCGTATTGGTCGCTGATCGTAGTCGCGAACTCGCAACTCACAGAGTTGATCGCACGAGCCATTAAACCATAGAGCTAGAGCTTTCCTTCTTCGCAAATCGCAATATTTCCTAATGTTATTGGTAGTTTGGCTTGGTTTGATCTTTTGTTGAAATAGTTTGATATTTCCTAGTGAAAATCTCAAATCGTTGACAGATGTTTGTTTTCTTTTCATTTCTCTTAATTTGGTTTGGTTTTTGATTGTCGATGCCGCTGGTTTGGTTTTTGATTGTCGCTGGTTTGGTATTTCAATTTGCTTTTATTTTTTGTGTGGATGTTTAATAGTTTAGAAATATCCTCCGACATTTCGACTCTGACTCCGGTTTTTGATTGTCGCTGGTTTGATATTTCAATTTAGTTGATTTTTTGTGTGGGTATTTAATATTTTGGAAATATCCTCCGACGTTTCGACTCCGACTCCGATTTCGAGAATTTCAAAAACTCCGACCGAAGTCGAAATCAAAGTACATTTTTTTCTCCGACTCCTGTCAAAGTCAGAGGTCAGAAATCACCATTCCGACTCCGTTGGAGTCGGTGCACACCCCTACCGCTAGCCACCCCATGTCTGCCGTCCCGCCATCAATTCCCACTACCCCATGTCCACCACCTTCCCCATCCTATGTGGGGGCGGGGACCCTAGCTCTTAGGATAAATAGGGTGATCTGGGGCCATGCCCACCCCCTCGACAATCCCTAGTTAGGCTTTAAGTCTGCCCTAATTATATATAAGAGAAAATTTTAAATTCATTATCAAAACGGTATGGTTTTGATAATGAAATTTATATATTTTTATAAAAAATAAATGACGAAATGTAATGATTTTGAGTGGGGGGTCAAGTTGAGCCTAACCCCCCCTTCCTCCACAATCTTCTCTTCTCTTTCCTCTCTTGTGGTTTTTCTTTTAGCAGAGCTTCTCTAACTCTCGCGAGTCACCATGGTGTAGTTTTCCTCTCCTTCTTGACGTCTCCTCTCTTTCTCACTCTCTCTCTCCAATGGGCCGATTGATTGTATGTAAGGATTTTAAGTTTTTTAGTAGTTTAGGTTGGTTTTTGATGTGAATTTATTGTGTATATTGTTGTGGAATGCATCTTGTATTTTGGTTTGAATTTTTTTTTATGGATTTCTACACTTTATTGTGAATTTTTTTTCTATAAGTAGGCAGTGCTGTGGTGGACAAGGTGTGGATGGTCTAGTGGTTCGCCCTCTACACAGGAACAACAGTATCTATTCCGAAGTGCAAAAATGGATCCCAAAGACAAACCACACCCTCCACCCATGCGAGCAATTCCGCCAATATGGATAGCACTCTTAAAAACAAACTCCAAATAAAAGACTCTAGAAATTTGAAAAATCATAAACACCAAAGTGGAAACGATGGAAAATAATGGAAAAGAGTAAGGTAATTCCGAGTAAAAGAGAGCTGCAATTAAGAGTCTCATTTGTTGCGAAGTGTCTCCAATTATGTCAATGATTTGCATGCACATGTGATGCCTACCAACATCAAGAGACATCTACAAGAAAGTGGGATTTTTTTTTCTTTCTAAAAGTTAGTATTTCATAAATAAACTACGGGATACAACGACACAATATTTAGTGGGGTAGGAGTCCCCAACAATAATCCCATAACAAAGAAAAATAGTGTCAAAACAAAAAGAAAATTACAAGTTGGCTATCTCGCCAAAAAATTGACTCCAGCCCAATTTCCTTAAGGGAAAGCCGCTCAAAAGCAGTTTTGACATAGTTTGATAAATAGACTATAAACCTACGACTAAAAGCTGCGATCAACAAAAGTGCGCTCATTTTGTTGATTTGTTCCGACCGAATGAAGCTATCACATCCACATCCTCTTTATCACTGGTTATTGAAGGCAGTAACATATGAAAACCACCGGAATAGGGTGACCACCGGCTGTGGCAGAATGTGAGGAGTACACGCTGCACTGGAATGAAAACCAAAATGACAAAATGGAAGATCGGAAGCCGCTGATTCCAAGGTGCTGCGTGTGTCGGCAACGGGGCTCTCCAAGTATGGCGACGCATGGTGGTCACGCGCACCCCCTCAGGCGCATGAGAGCAACACGCCGCACGTCCAGGCTCTTTCTTCCTCCCCTCTCATAGATCGGTGATCGTAGACTTCATCTGTCCGGCACGTGGCGGTCGTAGATATCCGACAAATAGAAGATCAACAACTCTAAGGATTGTAGACAAAACACTATAAAAGTAAAGAAAATAACAAGTAAAACAAGCAAAAAATAAACTAAAAAAAGTCTAAAAGGACTAAACGGGAGGGAGGGAGGAGCAAGAGCTCTGCCCTCTCTCAAAAAAGGCCCTCTATGATTGAGAACTGGCAACTACGCTAGAGAGAAAGAAAGATGTTCTCAGGCCGGGAACCAGTCCATTTACTTTTAACTCTGCTTTTGTTTTCTTACAAGAAAGTGGGTTCTTATATACAATATGGGTAGATGCAGAATTTTCGAACTTTCTATTTATGGATGGTGGAAAGAAAGTATTGACCATCTCTAATAATAATAATAGAACCAATCGACCAGTTAAGGAGTGACTATTTGCATTGGATTTGATCGCTAAGAACGGGAGGAACTTAAAATATTTAGATGAGTTTGGGCATTTGAAATATTTCATATAGTAATAAAATTGTTTAAATTAAAATAATTTTTTAAATTTTAAAAAATAAGAGAGAAATAATTTAATACTGTTTTTTAGAAAATGGGATAAACGATTTAATCCATTTCTGTTATGAACCTCATTTGTTGATTAGAATGTTTCCAATCTTGAGTTGGGCCTACGTCTAGTTCAAAAAGAAAACATTAGTTGTGTCCTGTTAACAATTGAGATCATTCTTTTTCCTTAATTACAATCAACCTCATTTGTTCATTCAATTAACAGGACATATCCAATAACTTCTTCACTGAATGGAAGCCAAACTCTCAACTTCTTCAAGTTTCTTTAGAATTCTCAAGAACCCTTAATGTTCATGAAAATGTGACAGATTGCCCAATAAATCATCTCCAAAATTTGAAAAGGAGCATCATAAAATGAAATTCTTGAAGTAAAAGAAGAGATGATATACCATATCCCCAATTACTTACAAATACCAAAATCCAAAAAGAGTTCAGGATACTACCTGTAGACATTCACCTTGACTTCAATATTAAAGGTGATCCTGACAATTTAAGTAGGTTTATAACAAATTGTGAAAACTAGTGTGTGGGCGCCACTCTCAAAAGCAATATCGATTATGACTTCTTAATAGAGATCGTCCAAAGAAGATCCGAATCAGATTGCACAGTTATTTTTTCTTCTTTTACAATATTTGATGTGCTTATTAAACCACCAAACTTCATCTCCATGTTGACTGGAATAGGAAAAAAGGCAAAATCAAAGTATATCAGACACAGTATCAAATCAGGTAGTGAAAGAGGAAAGATAAAAAGAACAAAATGTAAAAGACCACCAGGACCATCAGCACCATGATAACACGCCTACTATAGCACTGTTGCCTAACCCCAATATGTGAAATATTTAATGAGTTTCCCACCAACTATCCACATTTGGATGGATAATGGATGAAGGGTCAACCACTACAGGACCTGTCTCACTCATTGAAGAACCAGCACCATTACTCAGTGCCTAATACATCAGCGTTGCCGCCAATTTGGTCATATCTTTATGCAAGATTTGAAGGGCACCCACCGATTGGTGATCCGACCATCAAAGTCAAGAAAAGATTTCTTCCCATTAAAGCTTGGTAAATGAATAAATTTTACTTATCAAAAACAAAAAAAAGCTTGCTAAATGAAAGCAAGAACTCAAGACAGTAAGTGTGGGATTGTGGTATACTTACTCAGATCCCACTGGAGTCCAGTGGTTGTAGTGCTTCCAGATGGCATACCAATAGGAATGAGTCCACAATGCGGACCCTCAACAGAGGACTGGATATGGATCTCATGATGATGAGTTTTTGGTAGAAGGTGAATGAGACAATCATCAGATAAAAGAATTATTCGCATGCTTGAAAAGCGGCAACAAACATTGATGTTTCCAATCTCGTGGTCAAACCGCCCACCAAGTGCTCCGGTGACAAGAATGCATAACTGGCATTTAAATCAAGAACAAAAATTAATAACAATGCCAAACTGAGGATCCATGCTGGTGGGTGATTCGAATCACAAAGCGCCTGGCACACTAAAAAAGAAAAAACAGCCAGTATCTAATCAGGAGGTGCAAGAACAGATGCAAATAGAATTGCATAATCACAATTTGTGGCATACATAACCAGACAGATTCAAGCTAACAGTGGCAGTTTCACCTATAGAGATTCTATGATTACCATACTGGACTTACATTTGACTTATCAACGTCTGGTGTGAAATCACGCAAATATGCTACACACTTATGTAGATCTGTTGTGTCCTGGTCCTGAGATTCATCCAATGTCTCGGTTCCCTGAATTCAGTAAACAAATATAGACATACTGAGAATCGTTCCAGAGCACTGAAAATGTTAAAACCAAACAGCAACACCACCATAATAGCATAATATATGAAACTTGTAAACTTTGATGCATATATAATGGTCTTTAGATGCTAGCTCCAGGTATAATATCATCCTTGTAAAGCCAGGTCACAAGTTCTAGAGTGAAGACTCCACAACAGGATAGTTGAAGGGTTTTCCAGAGAAAATAAACCTAGTTACCAGGTTTGCATAAAAGTCCAGTACTTCTGTTTGAATTGAATCCATGTCACCTTTGATAACATCTGGCTTGTACCTGCGCAAATATCAGAAGTGTTATTTAACATTTAACACACCAGCTTTATTTTCGAAACCACGCTTGTAATGAACTAATTAACCAAAATCCAGCATCTATGTAGCTTTCAAAACAAGACAGTACACCAACTCGACAACCACTGAAGCTTTATCGTGCAGTCTAACACGGTCGCTTCAGATGCACACAGTGGCACTTGGCAGGTTTACATCTAAAGGAGCAAAATTGACACAGTAAAAAGCCAAAGTAGCACAAATACTGCCAATGAACTCTAGGTCAAATGAGACTTCCCCCAAAAGAATGGGATGAAGGGAGAGATTTTGGGTTAAAAAGAAAGTGTATAGAATTTTTTGTTACTGTCTCATTTAAAAGAGCATCAGGGAACAGCAAAAGCAGCCTGTCATTACGAGAGACAGAAGGTGTGAACGATGTGAAACATAAAAGCTGAAGCAGTAAGTGCCAGATCTAAAAACAATTCAAGCTTATATGCATCCATTTCAGTTGGTATAACAGGATGCTCAATTTTCATTTTAGTGAAGTAACGAGAAGCTTCATAATGCCATGATCCAAATACAGGCAACCAATCAATGAGCCCTAAATTGGTGTAGCTAACATAAACTAAAGTAAGAAACATCCTTAGCAGTTCACCCCCATGTTCCAAATGATTGGAAAAATGATACTCGGAATCAATGAGCCCTAAATTGTTCTAGGTAACATAAACTCAAGTAAGAAACTTCCTTAGCAGTTCACCAACATGTTCCAAGTGATTGGAAAAATGATACTCGGAACTAACGATAAAGAAATGGAAACCACAAAACGTGTTAAAGCTCAGCTATTTCTTCGTAGTAGCAATAGCATGTCCGTTAATGAACTTCGGCAGTTTTGAATTGACTTCAAATTGGCAGTGGTTCATCATGCTTCTAAGGCCTTCTTTCGCACAGGTTAATCAATTGTTAAATTGTTTAAGCACCCCCCCCCCCCCCAAAAAAAAAAAAAACCCTTCAATTCTATTAACTTTCCATATACCGACACCAACTGGAACTATTCCTAAAGCTTAAAAGGCCAAAAAATTGTCTTTTCCCTCCTGAAAATTACGTCCCCGCGCATGCACAAACCCATCTCGTCAAAAATCAAAACTGAAAGTACAACCACTTCAACTGAAAAAAGATTTCGTGAAAAAAGATTTCGGCATCGAATCCAAATACAAAGAGACGATATACATAAAAAGAAAATATTCAAATTAAAAACAAACAGCCAAACAAGCACATACCCTGGATTAAAGCTACAAAAGAATTTCAAACCTGTTGCGAACATGGACGGCGTCCTCGTGAGGAAAGAGCAGAGGCATTTCATCATACAAGCGGTTCGCGCCTCCATCAGCACAGAGATGGAGTTGTGCTGCTCTACACAAGCGCATGCACGCACCGTATTATTTCTCAGAGAGCCATAAATCACCGATTTAAACCCTACGAATGCAAACAAGAAATAGAGCGGGAACAAAGGTGCAAGAAAAGTACCGTGTTCCCAGAGCAAGGGAGTAAATTTCGGGATGCGTTGGTTAAGCACGATAAGCGCGTACGTTAGAGGAGGGCGGTGGTCAGGCGGGATTGTGGGCAAAAGGAAGGCCGAAGAATGGGACATGACGTCCATCGTTTACGTGCGCCTTTTTGGTGCTGAAGGTCTCACAGATCGGGGGAAAGACAGAGAGAGATATAGAAGGTAAGTCTGAAGGTTATGGAAGATGATGACGTGTCATGACCGCACGTTGGGTAACGTGGGACAGCGGTCTACATTGGCTGCCGTATCACTCTTCTATAATTCAACACCATATTTTATAAAAAAAAAAAATCTTCATAATTGGCCTTCGTTTAGAATTCTAAAAGAATAAAAACAACGCACAATTCTTTTTTAAAGATGTGCTAGGTACAGTCCGCTGACGAAGTCCTCGCGTACACTAGTTGTTCGTCGTTTGTCCATATCAGCTTACTTAAGTGACCAAATTGACCTCCCAAAATGACCAAAACCAATTGCATTCGGCCTCTCAGAACTACGGAACTCAAACTTGAAAGATAACTTTGCCTCTATCCAACCCTTCGCGACCCAGATTTATTTTTGTCTCCTCCACCACTGGCGTCGTGCTCATCTCCTCCACCACCATCAGCCAGTATGAAAGCAAGACATTCATGTCTGCAAGAGTAACTCTGAAACAATCCAAAAAGAAAGAAAAGCAAGTATCATCATCGAAAATAAAGTAACAACCACAAAAGAGGGAGAAAAAAGTTTTGAGGAAAAGCATATACAATAAAAGCATTATTGTTAATTCCTCATTACTTGCTTCAGGCCTCTTTGGAACAAATACATTCTTTGAGGCTGCAAAGAGGGTCCCCATTCCCCTAGGCTGCTCATTTGTATAATTTCGTGGTTTATCCTCGAGAGCCTCATTTCCCAGTACTTTTCCGCTGATAAGTTTGTGAATTAGGGAGTGAAATTAAAGCTCAACGGAGGGAAATTAGGGCTCAGATGGAATTACTCTGTTGGGTGGAAGCAGTGACAGAATTACTCTTGGGCAGAAGCAGCTCCTCCAACACCTCGCACGACGACGTTAGGGCTGGGCTCAGACAAAATTACTCTTATGGGCAAAGCTTCAGTCTCGGGGAGGGAGGAGAGCGATCTGTCTACTCTCGTAAATAGAAAGAAAGGGGGAGAGAAATGATCCAGACGACGTCGTAAAGAAGAGCAGTAAAACGAATCGGTTTTGCCACATTGGTCGTGCGCGCTCGGTCCTCTATTATGGGACTGCATAAAGATTTTTTTTTTTTTTTATTGGTAATACTTTATATCTCGAAAGACATCTATTGATAAGGTTGTAAATTAATCAGATTATTCGATAGTCCACTCGGTTAAATTCAAATCAAACTCGGCTCGTAAAAAAAAAACTCTTGAAAGTAGATACTCACTTGATTAGTAAATGAAACATATCCGATAAAATTCTGTTAGAAGAATTTTAAATATGGGCTATTATTGATTGCATGCTTTATAAAAACGGGTTAGATATAAATAGTTCATAATGGTACTTTGGTTAAACTCACTAAGTTAAAGTGATCATTATGAGATTTATTGCACCTTCATAAAATAGGATTATATCCTATTTTAAAAATGTGGTTTATTGTATGTAGGCCTAGAAGTTCAAGGGTCTTATTCTTTTTAGACCTATTGGGATTTGGAGTTTTTAATGGAATGACTCCACATAAGACTTTTATATATATTGCTAGGTCCTATCGCCTCTTCGTGTGTGTCTATTAGCTTACCCCATTGATAGCTAATACTTTTGTGAGAAGAAGGAGAGGAAGATTTGGCCACTAATATATTATTCGTGGGATTTTAATATTATTTTCAAAATGGTTTCCGCAAGTATGATTTCTATATTTTATAATCTTTTTATCGATTAAGATTCTTCTCTTTAACATATGTTTCTAGTGATTTACATTTGGTATCAGAGCCGGTCATACTAGGATTAGAATCTTTCGTATATATTATTCATCAAATACTATCATTTTGTCGTTTTGTTTGTTCCGAATCAATATTTTGTGAAAGCAATATTATTTCTATATTACTTTGCTTCTTCATGGGTTTTCATTTTCATATTCTGTCGAAAAGTCAAATGAGATCACAATTTTTTCTTCTTTTTCGTATTACTCATATTTGTTAGTATTATTTGTAATTTTTTTAAAAACAACTAAGGTTATACCGATTACATTTGATTTGTAATTTTTTTTTTAATATACCCATTATTTTAAAACACTATATATATGTTTTTCGGTTATTCCTTTTTGTTTCCCCTAAATTAATTTTATTTTTAGATCCAAGAATTGCAAGAAATGGAGAAAAATCCATTTGAAAACCTTTTAACCCGTTTTTCAGACCCACGACCCGTTTATGACCCAGCTGGAGGTAGAAGATGAATTCTCCTCCAGTTTTTGACAACGCCCACTCACATCAAGTGGCACGTGCGGCGCGTGAGTACCCAAAAACATAGATTTTTGGCCGTTTCTTTTTCCAGTATTCATTCACTCACCTTTTTTTTTCTATATTTTTTTTAAAAAAATTTACGACCATAAGACACTATTTTATAATTTAGAGCATTATTTACACGTTTTTTGAGGGACTATAGTGTGCTGAAAATTGTGATATATTTTTTGGTGAATGCTCAATGTCTTATAAGATCTGTGCATATGTGTACTCTCTCTAAGCATGAATGTGGATGCATGTTAATTTTGTAACATTGATAGACATTCTTTTGTGAATATATGCTTTTTCAAGTTTATATTTAATTTTAGACATATCTACTGTCCTATATGCTTGATCTGTTTATATTATTTTTGTCTATCAATCACATTTAAAATCTGACTTTGATTATGTCTAGTTAATGCTTATGATTATCATTTTGTGATTAAATTTTCATGGGCATTATGATTATCCTTTTTTTCTTTAAGAGAAATCTTTTGAATTTTTTGTGGGTGGTAGCCGCCAAAATGGTACACTCATTGATTTTGTAAAAAAAAAAAAAAGTCTAATTTATTGCACAAAATAGCTTGCCCAAAGGTTTTATTATGTGTGATATTTTATAAAATTGTGAGAAGTAGTTAATGAGATTGCATTAGTCTAGAAATTTCCTTCTGCCTAAAGGTGATGGTATTTCAAAAACTGATGTGATTTTATTAATTTGTTTTCATGATATGTTTTAAGAGTACCTTATAGCATGTTGTTTAGTTAGTCCAAAGATAACTTTACAATGATGCACCAAGGCTCTTACCGATATGTTTTAAGAGTACCTTATCATATGTTGTTTAGTCAGCCCAATTGTGACTTTACAATGGTACATCAAGGCTCTTATCGTAATGAAGCTCATATGGTTCCGAGCTTATTTTCGAGCTATCTAATTAATAGCCTATATTAATTAGATAGATTTGTTATCATCCATTGACTGCATGCTTTTAGATTTTGATGATATTTAAATAATATATATTATTTCATGTTTCCACAGTTTTGAGTGCCTCTTCTATTTCAAGTCAATTATCTACTATTAAAATTTTGACTGGAAATAATTATATGAGATGGAAAAGAGATATAGAAATTGCACTTGGTCTTTTGGGTTTGGATTTTGTCTTGGAAGAGCAGCCTTCAAAACCTACTAATAAAAGTACTGCTGAATATGTGGTTGAGTATCAAAAATGGGAAAGAGCTAATAGGCTTTGTTTAAAAATCATCAAACGGTTTATATCTGATTCCATTATGGGAGCTATTCCGGACAATGACAATGCTAAAAACTTTTTGGGTGCCATAGGACAAAGGTTTGTTGAATCTGATAAAGCTGAAACTGGAGACTTGATGGATAGACTAATGAGTATGAAATATGATGGTTCAAGTGGAGTTAAGGAATACATTATAAAATGATACATATATCCTCTAAGTTAGAAGCCTTTAAAATTCCCATTGCAGAGCCTTTTCTGGTTTATCATATTCTCAATAGCCTTCTTAGCCAGTTTAATTAGTTAAAGATTGCTTATAATGCTCAACGGGATAAATGGGATTTAAATGATTTAATTGTAGTATGTGCCCAAGAGGAGTATAGGATGCATCGTGAGACTGTTGAAACTGTACAATTGGCTTTTCAGCCACAATAAAACAGGAAATCTTCTCATAATCATAAGCCTAAGTTTCAAAAAGGTAATAAGTTACACTGAAATGAGCACAATAAGAGGTTTGGAGGTCAGACTTCTGGTGGTTCTAAAGAAATTATAATGAAAAATGATCAGTGCAAGTTTTGTAAAAAGAAAGGACATTGGCAAAAAGATTGTCTTAAGTTTAAGGCATGGCTCGAGAAAAAGATGAAGAAGAACTCGGCAGGTATCTCCTTGGCCTTATTTTTTTTTTAGTCTTCTTTGGTTGATGTACCTTTAAATTCTTGGTGGATAGACTCAGGTGCAAGTATTCATATTGCAAAATCGTTGCAAGGGTTCGTAAGCAAAAGGAGGCCAAGTGAGAATGAAGTGAGCTTGTGTGTTGGGAACAAAGTTCATGTGAAGGTCGAGTTTATAGGAGTAATAAATTATCTTTGGATTCTAGTTTTTCTCTTGTTTTGAAGAACACAGTTTTTGTACCGACAATGAGACGGAATTTGATTTCTATATCAAAACTTGATGATTCTGGTTTTTCTTTTAAGTTTGGTAATGGAAAAGTTGAAATTGTTAGTGAATAATCTGGGCAATAAGAACTTCCAACAGTGATTGAGTCAGTTTTTGAGCCACAAGTGAGAAGATCGCAAAGGAAAAGAATGTCTACATTGCCTATTGATTACATTGTATATTTGTCAAAAAGTGATTTTAATATTGGGCATATAGTTGATCCTGTTACTTCTAAGTAAGCCTTGACATGTCCTAAGTTAGATAAATGGTTAAGTGCTATGGAAAATGAAATGAATTCTATGGAGAAGAATAGAGTCTAGGAACTTGTTGAACTTCCTCCTGATGCTAAGGCTATAGACAACAAGTGGATTTTCAAAAGTAAACTGGACTCAAAAGGGAATGTTGAACGAAAGAATGCAAGATTAGTTGTAAAAGAATTTACTCAGCGAGAAGGCATTGACTATATTGAAACATTTTCACCAGTTTTATCAAAAGATTCTTTTAGAATTATCATGGCACTTGTGGCACATTATGATTTGGAGTTTCATCATATGGATGTGAAGACAACATTTTTGAATGAGGATCTTTATGAAGAGGTTTATATGAGACAACCTGAAAGTTTTATTGAGAATGGAAAAGAAAAGTTGGTATGTAAATTAAATATGTCCTTCTATGGCCTCAAGCAAGCATCTCAACAATGATATTTGAAATTTGATGAGATTGTAATTTCTCTCAGTTTTGTTGAAAATAAAATTGACCAGTGCATATATCGAAAGACCAATGGGAGAAATTTTATTTTCCTCATTCTATATGTTGATGATATTTTGCTTGCTAGCAGTAACTTGGGATTACTTCATGATCTTGGAGAAGCCTCTTTTGTACTTGGCATAGAAATTTGTCGTGATAGAGCTCGTGGTTTGTTGGGACTTTCTCATAAAGTTTATATACGGCGCGTACTACAGAGGTTTGAAATGTAAAACTGTGCACCCGGTGATATACCCATCATAAAAGGAGATAAGTTTAACAAAACTCAATGTCCTAGAAATGAGTTTGAAAAGGAATCTATGAAGAATATTCCTTATGCTAGTGTTATAGGGAGTTTGATGTATGCTCAAGTTTGTACTAGACCAGATATTGCCTATGCAATCAGTATTTTTAGTAGGTTTTAGACAAATCCAGGACAAGAGCATTGGAAAGCAGCTAAGAAAGTTATGAGATACTTGAAGAAGACTGAATGTTATATGCTTAAATCACTTTGAGGTGGTAGGCTACTCAAATTCTGATTTTGCTGGATGTCAACATGATTTGAAATCAACCTCTGGTTATTTTTTTTTTATGTTAGCTGGGGGTGTTATTTCTTGGGAAAGTGTTAAACAAACTCTGGTGGCGTCTTCTACTATACAAGCTGAATTTGTAGCATGTTATGGAGCTACTATCCAAGCTGTTTGGTTAAAAAAAATTATTTATGGACTGAAAGTTGTTGATTCCATCTCGAGGCCTATTACTATTTATTGTGATAATAGTACAGCAGTGTTCTTTTCAAAGAATAATAAAAGCTCTAGTGGGTCCAAGTACATTGACATCAAGTATTTGGTAGTTAGAGACAGAGTTAAGGAAGGATAGACAAAGATAGAGCATATAAATACAGAGGCGATGATTGCAGATCCTTTGACTAAGGGACTTGCTCCTAAAGTTTTTAAAACACATGTTACTAATATGGGTATTCTAGAAACATTTGATGTTTTTGGTTAGTGGGAGTTACTTATGTAAAAAAAACTACGTTTTGGCTTGATCGCTTTACGGGATACGTAGGCAACCCATATGTTATTTGGGTACAACTTCTTTAAATAATAATATATATCTCCCCTATCCATAAACTATGTTTTGAGCATGCATATGGCTTATGTATTTTATTATGATATTATTGAAACTCGAGATACTATGGATAAAGACATAAGATGAGTCTCTTTAAAAGACGTGGCTTCATTTTTGAAGCATTATGAGGACTGATATGAATTAGCACAATTTTTTATCGCATTGGTGCTAAGTTCATACTACATACTACCACATTTGGTCGGAGGATGGGGATCCATGTCGATGAAGATATTAGCATTTGTAACTGTGAAGTGGTCTTACATCGTTTAAGGGGTATAACGACTTCCATGTTCAATATTGATATTCTTGTTGGACCGGATCGTGTTTTCTAAGGTGCTATCATTTGAGCTATTTTTGTGGCCACCTATGTTGTCTAACCCAAGAGTTTTTTTCAAAACAAGTTTTTTATAGCAATCAATATTCGCTCAAGTGGGAGAATGTTAGAATAATTTCAAATATGGGCTACTATTGATTGCATGCTTTATAAAAACGAGTTAAATATAAATAGCTCATAATAGTATTTTGGTTAAACCTACTAAGTTAAAGAAATCATTATGGAATTTATTGCACCTTAATAAAATAGGATTATATCCTATTTTAAAAATGTGGTTTATTGTATGTAGACCTAGAAATTCAAGGGTCTTATTCTTTTTAGACCCATTGGGATTTGGAGTTTTTAATGGGAGGACTCCACATAAGACTTCTATATATATAGCTAGGTCCCCTCTCCTCTCCGTGTCTGTCTATTGGCTTGCCCCATTAATAACTAATACTTTTGTGAGGAGAATGAGAAGAAGATTTGGCCACTAATATATTATTCGTGGGATTTTAATATTGTTTCCAAGATGGCTTCCGCAGGTATGATTTCTATATTTTATAATCTTTTTATTGATTAAGATTCTTCTCTTTAGCATGTGTTTCTAGTGATTTACAAATTTGACTTGACTAAGACTCGTTAATGCTTGCCCGTTTATATTTGAGTCGACTCATTAACTCAACTTGATTAAAACTCATTTATATATTGATAAATATATATACATATATATGTTATATATATATGTACCGCTAATAATATAAGTATAGTATTTTTATAATTAAATATGTAATATGTAATCTTATTACTTATATCTATATAATGAATATATTTATAGTTATATTATATAATTGTACAATAATTAGTCTATAAAATTTAATAATTTTATACATTAGTATGTGGGAAGCATGTGGTAGATGTATATGCTATCATATTATCTGTATTTATTAATAATATATATAAGCATATAATATATTGTTATAATAATTAAATATCAACTAGCTAGATATTAAATATTAACTTTTTATTATTTTTTATTTATTTATTTTTAATTTCATTCAAAAAATTAAAATTAAAAAAAAATTTCCGAGTTGGAAGTTTAGTTTATTAAGTCGAGCTCGAACAAATAATAAATAAAAACTCGAGTTCAAGTATTTTGAGTCGAGTTCGAGTTGAGCAAGCCAAAACTCGGTTTGATTATAGTCCTAACTATCGAATTCATCTTCT
The DNA here is from genome assembly GCA_036898215.1 of Platycarya strobilacea. Taxonomy (NCBI): domain Eukaryota; kingdom Viridiplantae; phylum Streptophyta; class Magnoliopsida; order Fagales; family Juglandaceae; genus Platycarya; species Platycarya strobilacea. The sequence continues at coordinate 30,894,689 of CM072555.1, read as the reverse complement.
GAATAGATTTTAATTTTAATTTTTTTTACTTAATTATTAAGAAAGTTTTTTTAAATAATATTATAATTTTTTATTTTTATAAATATTTAAAAACACTAAAAATAAATGAAAAAAATCTGAAAAAATAGAAAGAAAAAAAAACTATTTGGTACAAACTCGTGCTACATCTCTCTTAATACGATATCCATCGAATTGTGGTGGGTGTGTGATCGCGCTTCTAATTTCCTGTGCGTTATTTTAGTTGCTTCTAATTTAATTGCTTTTTATTTGAGTTGCATCGATTTTGTGCTTTGTGCTTGTTTAGTGCAGGAATGGTCAGCTTTGTGCTTGTTTAGTGGAGGGGTTCTTGTTTAGTGCAGGAGTTCTTCTTTAGTGCAGGAACGTGCACAGAATCCCATTGCATTCTTCTTATTTAGGCACTACTGATGACATTGCAACTAATCTGATGGGTGAAAATCAAAAATTGCATTTTTTTCTTGGCTTGTCCATTTATTTAATTATAGAAGCTGAGCTATTAGCTAACAATAGTTTGGAGCTTAGTAGAGTGAATAATATATTCCTGTTATAAGCAAAATGAAAAATAATAAAATTCATTTTTAAATTAATCCATTTTAATTCCCTCCCCCTTTTTTCTCCTATTGTCTACACGAGAAAATGAGCGCATTTATTTATTGAATGGATGTATATGATTTTAAAGATATAAGATAATTATATTGCTGAAAAATAGCGTGACAAGAGAAATATAAAATGCCACTTAGGCCTTCTATACCAATTCTACGGACTCAAGTATGATACATTCATCATTCATTAAAGGAAGATACTTCATTTGTAGGTGTTTAATTTATTTTTATTTGTACATCGTAGGCACATTATGGTCAAGAAAATGATTACTACTCGTCATTTATGACACGTGCATTGTACAATCTAAGAACAACAAGATTGTTGAAGTTGATTAAACTTATCGTTTTGAATTTTAATGTTAGTCTTTCACCTTTTTATGTTGCTTTTGGTAATGAGAGATTTCTGTTGTTGCTTCTAATGTTGAGAGATTTCTGATGTTGGTAATGACTAATGAGAGATTTTTGATGTTTCTAATGGGAAATTTTCTTTCAATTTCTGGTACGCGCAAAAAGAGTTTCATGTGCTTGTAACATATTTTAGAACTAGTGTTGGCTGAATCCTCCATTGGACCATTAGTAACTTCTGATTTGATGCTCTTCGATTTGTCTCCAACCCGTCCCAAAATCATTTGTTACTTCATCCATTCCATAGCTCGTATCATCTCTTTTAGATTGTACTGTAATATATGCAATTTTTGTGATACGGAGTGACAAATATAGTAGCCTGTGCATAGCCTGTTACTAAAAGTACTTAAAGAAACATAAACCTTTCAATTGAATAAACGTAAGTCACAAACTACAAGAATAAATTTTTTTAAGAAAACTAACAAAGATATCAATCTAACATAAGAGAGCAAACCAATATATGTCTACTTTTTTTTTTTATATATAAAACTAAGAAATAAACCAAAATACATTTAATTATAATTAACTTGTCCAAAAAGAGAGGAGAAGCTTTCCTCTTCAACTTTCCTCTCCAATGATAACCCCCCTCCCCCAAAGAGACTACTATATCTAAGAGAGGGGGGAAAGGGGCTCGAGCTCAGGCTCCCCCTCCCCTCCTCCTAGCTTTTCGTTCTTTACAGTATTCCATTTATTTTTCGTTTGTTTTAGTTTTAGCCCGACCAAAGCAAGAGGATATGCCGATCTACTACCTACTGGAGTCCAAAGCCAAGCACACCCCTTCGTAGGAGTCCCCAACCGTCAATCTTTCAGTTGGCAACAGAAGTTCTTCAATCAAAGCAGCACGTGATTCACACACGCATTTCATAATGCACGTGAGATTCAGTGCCACCACCAGGAGAGAAGTATTCTACCGCCACACGTGACAATTTTGAGACCTGTTTCCTCAGATCTTTCAGGTCCGACTGCTTGTTCTTCTCCCAGTGTGACTCGTGTGCTCCACGTGCCATCACAGTCGTGCCTCACTGTCTTTCGGCAACTCGACAGCCCTCCTTTTTACTTTTTGCCTATTTTTATTGCTTTCCTTAATTAAGGATTACAGAAAAGAGATAATGAAAGCCTCCTACAGTTAGTCTATATTAGCAAAGTATAACACAAATTTCATTACGACTTTTAGTCGTAATACAACAGTCCGTTTATTGGACTGTTTTAAAACCACTCTGAGCAGTCCCTCTCCTAGTGAAAATCATATGCTGGTTAATCTTTTGACCATAGAATCATTTATTCTTTTTTTATATGGTATTATATTTGTTGGTTTGTATTGTATGTTGAGGTCAACTGTCATGTTGACCGTTGTATCCTATAACTGTTATTATTATTTATAATATTGCTTACTTAAGAAAAAAAAAACTTGTCAAAAATACATTTATAGCAAGTCAACCAAAAATTATTACTATTAATAACACCCAATACGTGCATAATAATATCGGTGCACATCATCTAATCTCAACAACTTGCTTGTAAAGAACATTCTCTCTCTCAACTAGTTTATCTTCTACTTTTTGAACGTCATGCTCCGCAACACATTGTCCTGATAAAAAAGATAGTTACCAAGTAAAGAATCCACGCGTGTAAGTCATTTAACAATTGATTCCACTTTGACTATTACAATTGTGCTTTGCTTTACGTCAACTACAAATAAGATCCTGTAAGATCACAACTACTGGACTAACAGAACCATAAAAAAACAAAGAGAACCATAAAAAAACAGAGTATAGTTGATAAACATAATCAATTAAAGCATCAAACAAAAGAGAAAAACCAACAACCAATTATACTTTCTACTCAAAGTTTGTATCTTTTATTTATGTTTATTTTGTTCTGATTAAAGTAGGTGGTGATGATGTAGATAACCAAAGCTAATGCTTTACTCACTTTCTCATGAGAGGTGCTATTCATAAGAAAGTACAATCTATATTTGAGCTTAAGATAAGCAGTCTTTCTTTATATGGCATGCTTGAAATGCCAGAGAATTAGACCGGCTAATACATAGACTTTCACAATTATGTTTTAAACTAAAGATATATATATAAAAAAAAGATACTTTATATAAAATATTATTATTTCTAAAAGCTATTTTATAAAAAATATTTATTATTAAAAATAGAATTATATATAAAAAAAAATCTGTGTGATAATTTTCGATTGTAAAATATATTAATTAGCACACAAAAATAATTTAATTAGCATGAACATGAATTATGAAGAGAGTGAAAACAGAGCTTAATGGTTGAGTTGGACAACCACAGGGTCGGTACTATAATTTATTTATTTTTTATTATTATTTTATTTTAGAAACCTTGTGCCATAATAAGGTTATCAAATGAGACATGGAATAGACTCGGTATTCAGACGTTCAGGGATAACCCAACCTAGTCCTTAGTCTTTTTTTTTTCTTTTTAATTAAACAGTTCATTATTGATGGTTAAGAATATTGACATTTGACTCATCAAATGCAAATTTGACGATTTTATTTTATTTAAAATAATTTTACATTTGACTCATCAAAATCTACTAATTCAAACTTTAAGTTACATCACTCGAGTATCTTCCTTCATATCTAAAATATTACTATTTATCCATCAAAATATTTTTTTTATTGTATTTTAATATATTTGTTGGATGAATAAATTATAGATATATTTATTAGTTTCATAAATTGAATATTATATTATTATTTTGTTGAATCTAATGATTAATCTAATATAAAGTTATGGATGTAGAGGTGTTGGTTCCCTATCAAACTTGCACTTTCTATTAGATTTAAAAAAAAAAAAATTGATATAATCAATATCAATACTCTAAAGAGGGATTGGGATGCTAGGGGTACCTCCACACTTTACAAAGGCTATTGAAGGTTTATAGATGTACGTGAAAATGATAGGAGAGTACTTGTTTTTCCTTATATTTAAGTTTATGTTTGAATTCAAAAAATATTTCATCTTATTTCATTTCATCTTATTATTATAATTTTTTTAAAATTATATAAAATATAATAAATAATCTAACACTTCTTTCTATTTGAGGAGTTTAGAACTGATAGTTGAAAGCATTATCATTAGATTGACTAAAAAATAAATCTAATATACTTTTAACCATTAGGCTTGAAAATAAGGCCATATTAAATTGGTTAAATCAAAAAAAAAAATGTTTTTGCTATAATATTGCTAAAGTTTATTCCATTTTTGACATTCACTATTTACATGCCAAAATTTTATTTAATTAATTTCTTCTTTATTTATTCTCTCTCTTTTCTTAGATAAAAGAAAAATTAGTAAAAAAATATAATTAGATGAAGAATAAGTAATTTTTTTTAAAATAATTAATTAATAATTTAATTTAAATAGAATATGATTACTAACAAAAATCTTATGAATGATATATTTATTTATTACTGATAACTTCATGGTCTTGTTATATAATTTAATATTTCTCTTTGATCAAAATTTTTATAGAAGTGACATTTTGTATTAATATCAGAAAATTTTGCTTGAACTTGATTCTAATCTACAGTTTTGTCTTTTATGATTATGACAGCGTTCAATTATTGATAGATAGAATTCAAGCAAATATAAGTGTCGATTAGTTTGGATAAAGCCCTAAATATGCATGCTTCTGAGAGAATTTTAAAGCAGAACAACGCAAATCATTAATTAAATAGAATATGATACTAATTAGTTTTTTACTCACAATTTAATTAAAATAGGATTATTAATTAATATATATTAGGTAGAATGATAAAATATAATAAAATAAATTACTGATTACAAATAATTAAATATATTTTAACCATTAATTATTCATTACTATATAATAAATAAATAGATAATTTAATGTAAGAATTTGATGTGAATGATCAAGTTAAATTATTATTATATTATTTTATTATTATATAATGAGAAAATAAATATTTTAATATAAAGATTTATGTGAATAAAATGATTAAAAGTCAAATTCGTTTTCACAATAACTAAAATTATCCTTTATCTTTGAAAAATTTAATGAGAGTGTTTAATTTAAGTGTTATTTAGATAGTAGATTAAGATAAAATAAGTTAAATTAAATATTAAATATTAAATATTAAATTAAATATTTTTTTTATTATTATTATTTTAAATTAAAAAAAATTAAATTATTTATTAATTTTTTTTTATAAAAATTTAAAAAAACTATAATCATCAAATGAAATGTTTTTATTTTTCAAATCAGGCAAATCTTAGAGTACTGACATTGGATTAACCAAACTTTTTCTTTATAAAATATAAAAATATATATATCAGAAAAAATTAATCATATTTAATTAAATATGAAGAGGAGAAAGTGAAAGAAAAAAAAATAAAAATATATTTTATTTTTAAAAATAAATAATAACTCTTCAAATTTAAAGAATTTTCAAGTTTTATTATTTATTCTTGAAAATAAATTATACTTTTATTCATTATTTTTATTTTTATTTTTATTTTTTTATATTTGATCATTAAAACGATTGAAATTTATATATACATATATAAATTTCTATTTTTTTAAAAAAAATTAATTAATTCAATATTAATACTCTTATAATCAACAGCATTCGCTGAAAGAGACAGACGGCCACAGAGCACAAACTCCGAGTCCATACCATATGTTTCAGAGTTGAAACCGCCGCATGCTTCAAGTTTTCGGAAAAATTAAACCTGAGTTGATTTTCAAATTGACTTGGGTTGTAATTCAGTAGATTTTCAAATTTCCTAGATTCTGAAGCAGCCGACAGACAGAAGCTGCTTTCCGAGGAAGGACAGTGTGGACCACTCATGTTTATAGATTTACTATTCTACGGTTCCACCTTTACGGCAATAGTAAAAAAGTAATAATTTTATTATTTCTCATATAAAAAATATAAATAATGATATTCGTACAACAAATTTTATATTTTTTTATAACTCATGGTGTTATAAATTTTTTTTTATCATTTTTTAAAATATTTTTTTAATATTCTTAATCATTAAAAATAAATAAATATATATAATTTTATTATTATTCACAATCTTAATCACTAAATCAAATTAAAAATTATAAAAAATTAAATATAAAAAAAATTATAAAATGATAGTACATCCATCATTTTTGTATAAATAAAGTGCAATGCAGAAGTACACAACTTCATATACTTTTTTGTCAGCTAAAATATTAAAATATATATATAAAAAAAAACATAATAAAAAAACAAAAATAAAAAAATTCAAATAATTAAATTAAAAAAGGCATAAAAATAATATTTATATACAAAATATACAAAAAGATATGTAAGTCATATCCAAATAGTATTTCTCATACATAATAAATAAGCAATACCTTTCTTTGATCAGTTGGAAAAACAAACAATATTATTCATCGGACAATACTATATACCCTCCGAAATAGTAAACTCCTTTACAATCCAAGCAATAAATAAATAAGTAAATAATCATATTTTCAAATAAAATTAATTAAAATATTCTTATTTACATATCAAAAAATCGAAAGTTTTGAAAATTTTATTTCATTTACACATAAAATAAAAATGTTTCAATGAAAACTATAATGCAATCCACCAAATATAGGCAACAAGAAAGAATAATTCTTATTCATCATCTTTGATTTACATTTATAAAGTACGATCTACACCTAATTGCAAATAGTATTTTTCTACCATTTTAGTTAAATTGAGGCAATCACAACTGTGAAGCAGAGAGAGGGAGAGATGACATGTTGTGAACAAAAGAATCAACACCATGATCGATATACACTTTCTGCAACTTATTATCCTGAACTTACATTTCGTTTTAGAGAAGAAACAGATTGGGATTAAAAAGATGCTACAGTTAAATTTACTGCCTCGGCCACTTGTAAATTTCCTAACAAAAAGGTTAAAGAAATTTAAAAAAACAAAAACAATAAAAGGGGAAAACCCTATACATAATAGGATAATACAATGGGGGATAAGGACCTGTAAAGGAATTTCCACAAATTAAGGTCCCTAATCTCATCTCGCCACTCTTTAGCGTGACGAAGAATGAACCTAAAGAAATGCTATACAAAAGATACATCCATCCATCCACCCTACATGAAATAGCTTAGAGATCTCTTCTTCCTTGATCCACCTTCTCCATAAAGGTCATTCCACTGCAAGAGTTCGTTCATATTTGTCGACTCTGATGACACACTTGCACACACCTGCATTTAAGATCAATGATTCAATCAAGTACTGTACTCTTCAAGTCCAATAAATATGGAGAATATCATTGAGAGTTTCAGTTTTCAAGCCTTCGTCCCCAACAAAACCACTTCAATTTGTACAAACAAAATTTAATATGGTATTTAACTCCCAATTAAGAAATAAGATATAATGCGATGCATCATTAGGAAATAAAAAAAACTAGAGCTATAATAATACCACGGCCGCAAAAAATATAAAATCAAATAAATACACCTCAAATAAGAACCATAAAGTTTTAGAACCTGGCGTGTCCTAATGCTATACATCGCCTGACTTCATAATTAAAGAGCTTTACAATTTGACGTACCATATTAAATCATGTAAGTTTGTAAACTTCTTTCTGTAAGAACACTTTGTAGACCAATTATTTCTCAAAATCAATATATAACTAAATAATAAGGTTAAAAGCCACAGATATTAAAAACATGGGTCAAGTGAAGTCAAATAAGCATGTATATCTGGCAGCTTAAGGGTATGGAATGAGCAAGTCTTCAGTAACGAGGGCATCATAATATCTATCTGAGGGAATTACAGAGTTTGGATGGTGAAGAAGAGAAGAGAGCATTATCTGAAGAAGAACTAAGAAAAAACAAAGCAAGCATTGATCTAGAAAGAATCACTTACTTTTTATTTATAAGTACGAGAATCACTTTACTAGAGGAGTCTGGGAGGCAAAATAAGAGCTCTAAGGTTAAGAGGAGATTGATATACAAAGGTTTTTGCATCAAGTGACTCTCGGATAGGAGAAACGATGCTATTGAAATGCTTCTAGTTGTTGACTCAAGCTCTATTATCAGACGATGCTATTGAGTGGTTTGCTAGGAGGCTCAAACCTGCCGTATAAGCACTTTGAGTCCCTAGCGCAAGAGATGGCTAAGTGGCTTGAAAGTAAGGTTCATAAAGAGGTAAAAGGGACAATCAATGATGAAGCACCAGACACGGATGGTTTTACTATGACTTGCTTTTGAGTTTGCTGTGATCTGATTAAAGAACACCCCATGTGCGTAATCAACAAGTTTCATGCCAATAGAAAGTTTGAAAAAAGCCTTATGCCACCTAATTCACAACCTCATTTGTATAAAGTACGGCAAATTGATGATTATCACCATAAACAATGGGGTGTATAAAATAATTACCAAAATTGCCACATTGGGGAAGGTTGTTCTTATTCATTTTGTATGGCTTATTTTAAGGGAAAGAATGATAGAAATTTTGTGAGTGAATAATAGAGGAGACAAAAAATTTATTCATAATACTCTTGTTTCTTTGGCAACGTCTATAAACTTTAATAGGCTGAATTCCCATTATATTTTTGCCACTTTTTCTATTTCTAGCTGGGTGTTCTTCTTGTACAATTTCTGTGTACCAGGGCGATCTTTTGCATTTTCATAAAATATTCAATTAACTATCAATTTAAAACTTAGGACAGCAAGTAGAAATCAACATTTAGTTTACAGTTATTAGAAATATTATGTAATTATTTCCAAATATTTGGTTTGATATATTGATCTACATGTTAGGGTTACAAGATGGGTTTGAACAAACTACCAAAAAGTAGTAACGTGCAGAGGGAGTTAATTGACTATCAACAATTTGACGGAACGTGTTATTGGAAACAAAGTTGTAGTTTAGAGATGAATTGTGTCGGACGTAATAGTTTGCGTGTCACATTGTTAAACGGGTGATAGTTTGAGCATGCAATGTGCATATTTCCTCTTTAGTTCAAAGTTAGAGTTTCCAATCCAAGCCCACCATGGGCTTGAAAATTTTCAACCGGAGCTAGAACTTTAGGCTTGAGTTGGTCTGTACTGGCTCGCCTAAGTTGGACCCCTAATCGCTGGAAAGATGCCACCAAGTGTAAATATATCAACACCTAGAAACTAAAAAACACACGGGACCTCTACTCCCAAGAAAATAAATCACACATACAATTCTATATTATTGCAAGAGATCTTTGTTGACATACTCCCAACAAATCCCCATATATTCAAGTTTAGCATATTCCATAAGCTTTTTAAATCCCGACACCTACTTTGTGAAGTTTGACTCCACCTATGATGAATTATAACATGAATCCCCATCACCTATGTGGAGTAAGGAATTATAACATGACATAAATTTCAAGACATGTTTAAACTCTATTACACAACCAACTATAATACTTGTAATCATAAAGACCACGAGAAAAGAAAAAGGACCTAATTTATCCCTGAAAAATAAGAGCGATTGATTCCAATAAACACAATCCAAATATCACACAAAGATATATTGAGTACCCAACATTGGCAAAAACAAAACTATTATCGACAAATGCTATTTTTTACACGATGCCTTTTTAGCTAAATGGTGCAATGTGATTCATGCTGGGAAAAAAATTCTTAAAATTGCTATTTCTTAAAACCACTCGACCAATATTTTCAAGGGGTCAAAACTAACTTCTCAAAAGTTTCTTCTTAAGACAATTCATCTTACCTGCTCATGCGCATATTTGAAATCCTCCATCTTCAGAGAACGAACATCAGCACTACTATGCAATGCTGGTAAAGGCCTATTCTCTGCAAGGGCTGCATTCTTTTCCTGAAATAAACACGAGGGGCGTTTCTTTAAACCAAAATAGACCTGTTATGAATACTACTAGCTACGACATGTGTAAAGAGAATAATGACAGAGATGGACACAGACTAGGAGACACGGCATAATTGCAAATTTAAACTAATTACTTGAAATTCCACAACAAATAGACAAAGTTTAGGGTAGAAAAAGCCAAGAAGATAACATACTGATTAGATACAATAACAGAATCTTTTTTTTTTTTAAGTAATATTTTTTATTGAATAGAAAGAAACTAGGTAACGCCCAAGTACACAAGAAGTATACAACTTGAGATGCCCAATTACACTCTAGTGGGCTGCATAGAAAGTAAAACTCATGAACATTCCCACCCTTTAAAATGATAGCAGAAAACCACTAACAAAGAGAGAACAAAAAAACTCCGGATTTCTTCCGTTGCACACTCCTTGTCATTCCTTTCCAGCACCTATCATTCCTTTCCAACCAAATTACCCACATTAAGCACAAGGGTATCATTTGCCACACTGCTGCCATTTGATCACAAGGGTGAGGCCTATTCCAGCATGCTAGTAGATCCGCTACACTTTTAGGCATGACCCAACTCAGCCCGGCTCTACTAAGGATGCCATCCCATAATCTTCCAGCCACCTCACAATGTAAGAGTAAGTGATCTATCGATTCCCCATTCCTTTTCACATGTAACACCACTCCATGAAAATCATTCCTCTTTCTTAAGATTATCAACCGTCAAGATCTTCCTATGTGCAACTGTCCACGTAAAAAATGCCACTTTGAATAGTGCTGGGACCTTCCATATACTCTTCCATGGAAAAAAAAGTGGGTTGTATGACTGTCAAAACCTTGTAGAAGTGGCATTTGCGGGTGGCCAGCAATACAGAGGGTGATAAGGAGGTATTGGGAAGCCCTATCCCACTCAGCACCATCCCTCCAAAACCAGTGTTTAGTGTACCTTCAGATTGGGTGTTAAAAAAGTAGAGGCTATGCAAGAGTGGGGATTTCATGAGTTGGGAAGATCAGTTTAAGGCCCTTGTAATTGCACTAGAGGCAATGAATGCTACATCTCAGAAATCAGCTGTGAAATAGGATAGGGAGTTGAATTGCCTTAAAAGCTCTATTAATTACGACAACAAGGAGGGAAGTGTGAGAAGAGAGAGGTTGCAGGGAAAGAGGAGAGGGGGGGGGGGGGGGGGGGGGCATTGTCTCTTTATGAAGCCTAAAATCCTTTCTTGGAATGTAAGGGGGATCAATGACGTGAATAAACGTCTCCGCATTAGATCCATTTTACGTAGTTGGAAGGTCTACATTGTTTGCCTTCAAGAGACTAAGTTGTGTGGCATTAATAGACAATATTCGTAGCCTGTGGGGTTGTTCTTTTTAGCCTCAAAGGGGGCTTCGGGACGTATGTTAGTGATGTGAGATAAGAGAGTGGTAGAGAGATGATCAAGGATTGTATTGGCTTGTTCTAAATGGTTGTGTCCTTTAAGAACATTGAGGATGGGTGGTTGTGGGCGATAGCGGGTGTATATGGACCTAAAGTAGACAAAGAGAGAAGCTTTATGTGGGAGGAATTAGCGGGTCTTGATACCTTATGGGATTTACCTTGGGTTTTTTGCGGAGATTTCAACATTGTTCGGTTCCCTAATGAGAGGACGGGGGATTCTACGTCGACAAGTGCAATGGAAGCTTTCAGAGTTGATATTTGATTTGAACCTTGTGGATCTCTCGTTGATATGGGGGCCTACACTTGGTCCAATAGCCATGGGGGTCCCAGCTGGACAGCTTTCTAGTCTTCTCTTCTTGGGAGACACACTTTCCATACCTTTGTCAAAAAAGGTTGCACGTGTCTGTTTCAATCATTTTTCAGTTTTACTTGATTGTGGTGGTCTTCATGGGGGTAGGTGTTCCTTCAAATTTGAGAATATGTGGATTGAAGTTTAAGGAATTGTAGAGAAGGTAAAGGCTTGGTGGGAGGACTATTCTTTTGATGGCACTCCTAGCTTCATAGTGGCAAGTAAACTTAAAGTCCTTAAGTCATATTTAAAGAAGTGGAATAAAAAAGTATTTAAACATATGGAAGTGCAGAAAAACAGTCTTTGGGATGAGTTGCATGCTTTGGAGAAAGGAGAAGTTAATGAGAATACTTTGACAAGGAAGAATGTGATGGTGACATAAATTGAGAAAGTTTTGTTGATGGAAGAAATTTGTTGGAGGCAAAAATCAAGAGCCTTTTTGGTTGAAGGAGAGGGATAAATGTACCAAATTCTATCACAAGGTTGCTAATTCGAATAGGTGCAACAATGCTACTAAAGTCCTCCATTTCGGTCCACATGTGTTAGTCTCTCCCGAAGATATCCAAGACCATATGGTGCAGTATTATGAGGATCTCCTTGCTGAAAAAGGAGAATGGCACCCCAAACTTGATGGTTTAATGTTTGACCAGCTAGATTCAGATGTAGAAGGTTGGTTGGAGAGGCCGTTTGATGAAGAGGTGCATTTTGTGGTGAGAAGAATGTGCAAAGATACTACCCCAGGCCCGGATGGCTTTTCCATGTTTTTCTTTCAAGAGTGTTGGGACATAATGGAGGAAATGATGCAGATTTTTCATGCTTTCCATTCAAGCCAAAAATTTGAGAAGTCACTCAATGCCACCTTCACTAATCTTATCCTGAAAATAGTTGGTGCTCGTGAATTAAAAGACTTCCAACCTAGTAGTTTAGTAAGTGGGATCTATAAAATGCCACATGGGAAGATCTTATATATGATACCCTATATTAAATGATAAAGATAGGTGGTATATGGGATTCATATACAAGAGGCCTAGTCGAATTCAAAAATATGGACGGGCTCAGTTTAAGGCTAAGACGACCCATGCTCAAGCCCAAACTCAAAACTATAGAGTTAAGCAAAGCCTACTTGTGGATGGGGCCAGATCTTCAAGGCCCAAAACTCAGACATTTGGATTGGGTCTCGGTTCGGACCCTATCCAAACCAATCTCGAGTCCTAACCACTCTCTGGAAGCGCCGAAACTCACCATCTGACTCTCGGCTTTATGCCAGACACCCTGCCGACGGGGGAGGCACCAGGCGATGGCACTTAGACAGTGCCGATGGTGCCAATGGCACCGACGGCAACTTCCGAGGATATGCCGACGGCTTTCTACTTTAGTCAAGGGCCAGAAAACGCTGATGTGGGACAGGGGTGAAGTCCTCTCGCTGATGAAACCTCCAGGGCAAATTAAGGACCACCTAGAATTGACCGACGACGAAGACACTGAAGATATGATGCAATTGGTAGAGGAAGAGACCCTTTTCTCAGATTCTGATCAGGGTTTGGAAGATATTGAGGAGTTTCTAAACCCCAATCCTCTTAAGTTATTCTTTTCCATATCAAAGTTCCGATTGGGTCTTGAATACAGTCAAAGAAATTCAAGAAATTGTGGGAATTAGATGTGTGAGAAATGAAGAACAATTCATAGCTTTATTAACAGCTATTGATTCAGCCAATAAGAATAAAGGTCAGGGGGGGATCAAAGCAAGCTAAGGAACGTAGACGGTTGGAGTGGTCTATGAATCCGGAGGGCTCTTCTAGTAAAGGAAGAGCGAAAGAAAGGGGCTAGTTGTTCTCCAATGAAGCCTAAGATCGTGTCATGGAACGTCCGTGGACTTAACGATGCAAATAAACGTCTTCGGATAAGAAATTTGCTGCAAGAGTGGAAAGCAGATATAGTGTGTCTTCAGGAGACAAAATTGATGTTTATTGATAGAAGGGTGGTTCGAAACTTGTGGAGCGGTACTCATGTTGATTGGGTTTATATGGCATCATCAAGGGCGTCCAGTGGTGTTATAATGTTTTGGGATAGACGGGTGGTAGTAAAAGTGGATGAGTACATTGGAAGATATACGATAGCAATTTCATTTAAAGAGGTGTCTAATAATTTTTTGTGGGCTTTTGTAGGTGTCTATGGTCCAAGTCTTAATGCCGACAGGCGATTTCTATGGGAGAATTAGCTAGATTACACAGCTGGTGGCAAGTTCCATGGTGTATTGGCGGCGACTTCAACATTGTTAGATTCTCAAGTGAAACTTTTGGAAATAAAAGAGTGAGGCGAGCTAACCTGGAATTCTCTGAGTGCATCTTTCATCTTAATCTAGTGGACCTACCACTTGCAGGAGGCCTAGCTACTTGTACAAATAATCAGACCTGGTCCAAGTTGGATCGTTTCCTTATTTCCCCAAAGCTGGAAAGTCATTTCCCAGATGTGTGGCAAAAACATTTAGATAGAATTTCTTCATATCATTGGCCTATCTTGCTTGATTGTGGAGGACTCCGTAATAGGCACCGATACTTTAAATTTGAGAATATGTGGTTGAAGTTAGAAGGTTTCATGGACAGAATAAAACAATGGTGGACTTCCTACAAGTTCGATAGAATTTCTTCATATCATTGGCCTATCTTGACCAACCCTTGACTGTTGGACTCAATATAAGCCCCCCTACCAAAGGAAGATCCACAAGATTCAAATCAAATAGCAACTCAGAAAAGTCTTCCATTACTCCTGTCAACGTAGATGCCCCCGCCCTCACTAAGGAACCAAACAATGTTAAAATCTGCACAAAGAACCCAAGGTAAATCCCATAAAGAATGCAGACCCGCCAATTCTTGTGTTGTAATTAATAGAACTTTTTAAGCGTTTCAACTCCCAATCTAGTTTCACTGTTGATTTCAGGATTGTAGATCTCCCTACCTCTATTGCAATAAGAATGGCCTTAAACTGATCTTCAAACCCAATACATGATATCCCCACTCTCTTGAACTTCCTCCACTTTTTTTTAACACCCAATCCGATGTTAATCTAAAAGATGGCTTAGGAGAGAGAGTACAAAACGGGATGGGACTACCCATTTCTTCCTTGTGTCCCTCTATCTCGCTGACCACCATCTCTAAAGAACGTCCCGACTGCCCAGCACCCTTTAAAGCGTCTATTGATGTTCGTGGACCTCCCTCCATCCCCTAAGCCAAATCCAGCTGCCAACACTCCTCTGGCAATAACATTTCACATAAGCCAGAGGAAAATTTTCCGTTGTTTGAGTTGAGATGACTCACTTTTGGATCCTCTACTAGCTCCCCTTCTTCTATTTCTTCCCAAGGAGACACCTCATTTTCAGCCTGCCAAGCCTCTTTTTCGCCCCCTGAGCCTGTCAAGCCTCCTGAGCCTCCATTTTCTCTGGCACCATCAGCATCAAGGCCCTTGCTGAAGTCTCACTAGAGAAGTCCCTGATGGCCGCAAAAAAGTATGTGCAATGTCGACAACCATCGTAGCAAGTGGCAACGCCGTCGTGCTTGTGAAAGCTAAGCCCAATATGCTCAAGAGCCCCTTACGGGCCTTTTCCTTCCACACTTGCTTTGGGCTTCATTTCCCTTAACACCAATTGGCCCCCCATTGACCTGGCCCACCTTAGTAAAGCCTCCATATCTAGGCCATCCAAAACCCCATCGATTTGGCCCAGGCTCATCTCCTTCATACGAGACCCAAGCCCTACAAGACCCAAGCCCAAATCTAAGCTCACCAAACCCACGCCCTCTGCTTTAAGTTCCTCTTCCTCCCGTGTA
Organism: Platycarya strobilacea; assembly: GCA_036898215.1. NCBI lineage: Eukaryota > Viridiplantae > Streptophyta > Magnoliopsida > Fagales > Juglandaceae > Platycarya > Platycarya strobilacea. The sequence continues at coordinate 30,879,166 of CM072555.1, read as the reverse complement.
AGGCAATTGATTCTCTCCTGAAGATAAAGCAACTGCTCCTTCACATCCAAAAGCATGCTAAGATGACTCCGCCGCCAAGACGACAGCTTGCCTGCCATCACCACCCTCCCATGCCCCTAGTCGCTACCCAAACTTGTAAAGGTACCTTTCAATGTTACTCTGGCACCACTATCTCCACACCTTCCGCTGGGTTGCACTACCTTTGAGGTAGCCTCCAAAGCCTCCTATAGGAGCAATGTTGCAGCTGAGGCACCGCCACCGTGGTTGCTCTAACCCTATTGCAGTTAAGATCTCTCTCTTCATTCACAAAGTACCAGAACACCTCCCTCATCCTCCTCCACCCTTCGCTACTATCTTTCCATCGCATATCACAAACCATCATCGAAAAGAAGAAAAGAAATTGCTTGTGGTTGTACGAAAAGAAGCTAAAGCTCAATGGACTCCCAAGTAGCATAAATAAATTGCAGGCAATACTAAATATGCAAAAAGGCACCAAAACTAGCGTTAGAGCACCTCCATTCTGTTATATATGCATTGATTGAGGTGGTGGGGACGATTATTACTAAACCACAAAATGCCTTTGTAAAAGGTAGACAAATTCTGGATGCAGTCCTAATTGCAAATGAATGTCTGGATAGTCGACTAAAGGTAGGAAGCATAGGGGTTATGTGCAAACTTGACATGAAAAATGCATACGATCACGTCAACTAGGATTTCCTTCTTCATCTGCTTAGGAGATGTGGTTTTGGGGAGCGACGAAGGTCGTGGATACATTGGTGCATATCAACAACTAAGTTCTCAGTACTAATAAATGCAAGCCCTTAGGGGTGTTTTCATAGTTCTAGAAGTTTGAGGCAAGGGACCCATTATCACCTTTGTTATTCGTTATCGTTATGGAAGCCCTAAGCAAGATGTTATCGGCATTTGTTGCAAATGGTGTTATAAATGGATTTCCAATTGGAACTCCAAATAGGGGTATTATTAATATTTCTCCCTTACTGTTTGCATATGACACACTTATCATGTGTGAAAGCCAAGTTAAGTCAGGTGCAAGCTTTGAAAACGCTATTCCTTTGCTTTGAGGCAGTTTCAAGCCTGAAAGTGAACTTTGAGAAATCAGCAATGGCGCCAATCGGGGAAGGTGTTAACATCCAACAGTTGGCAAGGACATTATGGTGCAAGATAACTCCCTTTCCAATGACTTATTTGGGACTTCCGTTGGGAAGCGCCATGAGGGCAAGGGCAATTTGGGATACAGTGATTGAAAAAATAGAGAGAGGTTGACGGGGTGAAAGAGAATGTACTCATCAAAAGGTGAAAGAATTACACTGATCAAGGGTACTCTTTCCAACTTACCTATTTATTTTTTATCGCTCTTCTCGGTACCATCAAGTGTGGCAACCCACATTGAGAAGCTTGACTTTTTGTTGTTTGTTGGTTTTGGTGGGTTTTTTTTTTTTTTTTTTGGGGGGGGGGGGGTGTGGTTTAAATTCCACCTTCTTAAGTGGGAGCAAGTTTGTCATCTAATCTCTAGTGGAGGTTTGGGAGTTAGAAATTTGAGGATATTTAATAGAGCGTTACTTGGTAAATGGTTATGGAGATACACAAGGGAACCAGATGCTCTATGGAAGATGTTGATTGAGAAAAAATATGGGGGTCTATGGGAATTGGTGTACTAGAGAAGTTAGGGGGGTCTACGGAGTTGGGATGTGGAAACACATAAGGAGAGGGTGGGGATTTTCAATCGTTACACTATGCTTAAGTTGGGTACGAGTTCCAGGATTAAATTCTAGAGAGATGTTTGGTGTGGTAATAGGCCTCTACAAGACTTATATCCTTCTCTCTTCCAGTTTGCAAGCGATAAGGATGTCTCAGTGGAGGATGTTATGGGAATTTCGGGGGAACAAATTCATTGGAACATTCGTTTTACTAAGACTGCTCAGGATTGGGAAATAGCAGCTTTGTAGATTTCTATAGCTTCTTATACTCTATATGACCAAACAAACAACAAGAATATGTCATGTGGTGGACAATTGTAGGCAAAGGTACTTTTACTATTCGGTCTTTCTATAAGGTCCTTACATAGGAGCCCAATATTCAGTTCTCATGGAAAAAGATATGGAAACACAAAACACCCCCTAAAGCTATTATCAGATAATAGCTGTAAATTAGGTGTAAATAGTTTACTAAACTGAGTAAATAATTACGGCAATTAGACAGATGCAATTAAGGCACCGAAAAGCACTGAAAGATTGATTTAAGTAGCTGGAGATAGTTGACTAATGTAATGTATAGTTTTTCTATATAATTAAAGGGAAATACAATGAAAAGGCATTCAGGCCAAATTTGTCATGGTATCAGAGCCTCTCTGATTGCCGTAAGCTTTAGTCTGAATCTCTGGAGGTCTTTGTGGTTGTCAGAGCTCTCATCTATGATCATCGGAGGTTTCTGTGGTAGTGCTTAGTTGTTTGGGTTAGTCGGCAACCTCTGTGGTAGTCGGAGCTTTCTGTGATCGTGAAGCCATCGTCTGTAATCATCGGAACTTTTCGTGGATTTTGGTTAGTCGGCAATCTCAGTGTTGCCTCCAAGTAATACTTCGATTTCTTCGTCCTCTTTGTTGCTACACTCGGCATTATCGAGCTCTCTCAGGATCAACAGAGAGTAGTCTCTCTGGCAGCGCAAAACACAGTCGCGACCGCGCTTTCGCAGGAGACTCAAAGTTGTCGCAGAAGAGGTTAGCTCGCAGGAGACTCAGAGTTGTCGCAGAAGAGGTTAGCGTTTGTGAAGCTATTTGTTGATAATTATCATTGCTAATCTTTGATAATTGTTGGTGGTGAAGTTAATTCGGATCAAACAGAATTAATATTCTTTATTAATTCTTTTAGCTGTCGGCAGAATTAATATTCAACCCAAAATTAATATTTGATCATCAGAATTAATATTAGTGGGTTTAGTCATGTCTATTGAAAATTCCATTATTCGATTTAATGGAAAGAATTTTCCTACATGGGAATTTCAATTTAAAATGTTCTTAAAAGGAAAATAATTAGCAGATCATATTAATAGTTATAATAAAATTCCCACTAATAAAAATGAATTTGCCCAATAGGAAGTCAACAATGCTCAGGTGGTTTCATGGTTATTGGGAACACTTGAATCACATCTTGTCACAAATCTTCGCTGCTTTACTACGGCTCAAGATATTTGGAACTACTTGCACCGTATTTATCATCAAGATAACAGCGCTCGAAAATTTCAATTGGAGTTAGAAATTAGTACTTTCAGTCAAGGTAACTTGACTATTGAACAGTTTTATTCCGCTTTTATTAATATTTGGAGCGAATATTCTTCCATTATTTATACCGAAGTACCATCGGCGGCACTTGCGGCTCTTCAAATGGTTCACACTGAGAGTCAATGCGATCAATTTTTAATGAAGTTTCGATCTGAGTTTGAACCTGTTCGAGCCAGTTTATTGAACCATAATCCAGTTCCTTCTTTGGAGATTTACTTGGAAGAATTACTGCGGGAGGAACAATGATTATCTACTCAAATAGGTATGACTTCTGAAGCTGTTAATGTTGCTTATGTCGCACAAGGCAGAGGACGGAATAAGTTGCAGTGTTACCACTACAAAGAATTTGGCCACATTGCTCGAAATTGTGCCAAGAAAATATGTAACTACTGTAAGAAAGAATGTCACTTTATCAAGGATTGTTGGATACGACCTCAAAATCGTCAATCCCAAGCATTTGGAGCTGAAGTTCAATCATCTTCTTCTGCACCTCCCACTATGAATTTTGATTCTTCTGTTCCCACACCAGCAATTGTTCAACAGATGATTGTGTCTGCTTTTACTACTTTAGGCCTACAAGGTACAGGTAATAGCCCAACTTCTTCTTGGATTGTTGATTCGGGTGTCTCTAATCATATAACTGCTACTGAGAAAAGTCTTCATGATGTTCGTAAGTATGAGGGTACGCAAAATATTGAAATTGCTGATGGTAGTTCTCTTCCCATCACTGCTGTTGGTAATTTGGGGCCCTTCCATAATGTCTTTGTCTTTCCTGATTTATCTACTAATTTGATCTTTGTTGGACAATTAGTTGATAATAACTGTGATGTTCCTTTTTCTCGTGGTGGTTGTCTTGTCAGGATCAGATGTCAGGGATAGTGATCGCGAAGGGGCCTAAAGTGGGACGTCTGTTTCCTTTACAATTTTCCTTTCCTAATGTTATTTCTATTGCTTGTGCTGCTACAGCCAACAATAGTGAAATATGGCGTAAGAAATTAGGTCATCCTAATTCTACTGTCTTAACTCATCTTCTAAAAAATGGTTTATTGGGTAATAAAAATTTGTTTTCCTCTTCTAATGTCTCTTTTGATTATGCTACTTGCCATCTTGGTAAAAGTAAAATTTTACCTTTTTCTACACATGATAGTCGTGCAACTACCTGCTTTGAGCTTATATATACTGATGTTTGGGATGTGAGTCCTATTATTTCTCATAATCAACATCGTTATTTCGTGACATTTATCGATGATTATAGTCGATTTACCTGGATATATTTTTCTTCGCTCTAAAGCTGGTGTGTTTTCTGTCTTTCAAAAATTTGTTACACTTGTTGAGACACAATTCAGTACCCGTATCAAAATCTTACGCTCCAACTCAGGGGGGGAATACATGTCACAAGCCTTTCAACTTAATCTCCAACAAAAGGGAATTATTTCCCAGCGTTCTTGCCCGTATACCCCTCAACAAAATAGAGTTGCTGAGCGTAAGAATCGTCATCTCTTAGATATTACTCTTACTCTTTTAATTAATTCCTCCATGCCTTCTTGTTTTTGGGTAGAAGCTGTATCTACTTCTATATATTTGATCAATCGTTTGCTTACTGTTACTCTAAATTATAATTCTCCTTATTTTCGATTATTTGGCATACCTCTTGAGTATCACTCTCTTCATACTTTTGGATGTATTTGTTTCGTTCATCTCCCTTCCATTGATCGTCACAAGCTTGCCGCTCAGTCTGTTACATGTGCATTTATGGGTTATAGTTCTACTCAAAAATGATTTGTTTGTTATGATGCTCATGCAAACAAAATTCGAATCTCTCGAAATGTGATTTTCTTTGAAAATCAATATTTTTTTCAGTCTCAGGTTATTTCTGAACCTCCAATTGCTCCTCTTCCACCTTTTGATGCTATGTCTTCTTCTATTGAACGGTTTAAACCAAGACTGGTGTATCAACGTCATCCAACATCTTCAACGCTCCTTCCAAACACTGATCTGCCACCTGATCCTGTGGCTCCTCTACCTCGGCGCTCCACCCGAGATAGACAGATACCTGATAAGTATGATTTTCCTCATACCTCGTTTACTGCAACTCTCGATACTATTCATATTCCTCACTCTCATGCTCAGGCAGCTTCTCAAGCTTGTTGGCAGCAGGCCATGAAAGAAGAGATTCAAGCTCTTCAAGACAATCACACTTGGGATATTGTGACTTGTCCACCTGATATAAAACCAATTAGCTACAAATGGGTATACTCAGTTAAGTATCGATCTGATGGCTCACTTGATAAATATAAGACTCGACTTGTGGCTCTTGGGAATCGACAAGAGTATGGCATTAATTATGAAGAAACATTTGCCCATGTTGCCAAAATGACACTGTTAGGACTATCTTGGCACTTGCTGCCTCACAAGGGTGGTCTCTCAAACAGATGGATGTAAAGAATGCTTTCTTACATGGAGATCTCAAGGAAGAATTCTATATGTCTTCACCTCCCGGCATGTTCACTATACCTTCCTCAGAGGTTTGTCGGTTACGCCGACAAACAAGCTCCACGTGCATGGTTTGATAAATTTCGTTCTACCTTGCTTACCTTTCAATTTACTCAAAGTCAGTTTGATTCCTCTCTTTTTCTTCATAAAGCTTCTACAGGAATTGTGTTGCTTCTAGTATATGTTAATGATATTGTGATTACTGGCTCTGATATTGAATTAATTCAGCAATTACAACTGCATCTCAAGGCATCTTTTCATATGAAAGATCTTAGTCTTTTGCAGTATTTTCTTGGTCTTGAGGTTAAATTTACTCCATCTGGTACATTGCTACATTAGCACAAATACACATATGAAGTGATCTCATTGGCTAGTCTCCAATCGGGTAACTATGTTCTTACTCCTTTGGAGGTAAATCTCAAGTTTTGTCAAGAGGAATGAGAGCTTCTTTCAGATCCATCCTTATATCGGCAACTAGTTGGAAGCTTAAACTACTTAACAATTACTCGACCTGACATTTCTTTTGCAGTACAACAAATCAGTCAATTTATGCAAACCCCTCGACATCTTCATCTAGCTGCTGTCCGCCGCATTATCCGATATCTCAAAGGCACTTTTACACGCGGATTATTCTTTCCTAAGGAAACATCCTTACAGTTGGTTGGATATAGTGATGCTGATTGGACAGGTTGTGCCGATACACGTCATTCTATTACTGGTTGGTACATGTTCTTAGAAAATGCACTCATTTCTTGGAAGAGTAATAAACAAGACAGAGTTTCTAAATCTTCCACTGAATCTAAATATCGTGCTATGTTTTCCGCTTGTTCAGAAATCACGTGGCTTCGTGGATTATTGGGCGAACTTAGTTTTTCTCAACTTCATTCCACTCCTCTTCATGCAGACAATACAAGTGCTATTCAGATCACTGCTAATCCAGTTTTCCATGAACGTACGAAACATATTGAAGTTGACTGTCATTCAATACGAGAAGCCTTTGACAAACATATCATTACTCTTCCTCACATTTTCACTGAGCATCAAACTACAGACATATTTACTAAAGCGCTTTCTCGACATCGGCATCAGTTCTTGGTTGACAAATTGATGCTTCTTGACCCACAAGCATCAATTTGAGGAGGGACGTTATCAGATAATAGCTGTAAATTAGGTGTAAATAGTTGATTAAACTGAGTAAATAATTACGGCAATTAGACAGATGCAATTAAGGCACCAAAAAGCATCGAAAGATTGATTTAAGTAGTTGGAGATAGTTGCCTATGTAATGTATAGTTTTTCTATATAATTGAAGGGAAATACAACGAAAAGGCATTCAAACCAAATTTGTCACTTTCTTTGTGTAGACCGCCTCCTTGGGTAAGATCCTCACCACGGACAATTTGAGGAAAGGGAGAGTTATTATCGCTGATTGGTGTTGCATGTGTTTTTTTTTTTTTTTTTGGGGGGGGGGGGGGGGGGTTGGGGGGAAATCGGTAAATCATCTCCTCCTACATTGTGAATAGCAAGGATACTGTAGAACGAGATATTCGCTCGAGTGGATCTGGCATGGGTTATGCCAAAGACCATAAAGACAAATTTGGCTAGCTGGCAAAACATAAGGGGCAGGCAACCTATTAAAGCAATTTGGAAGGTAATACATATTTGCATTATGTGATGCTTGTGGCTAGAACGCAATGAGTGTACATTCGAGGACCAGGAAAGAACGTTAAGGAGCTCAAAGTTTTATTTTTTAGAACCCTGTGTAATTGGGCCATTGCTGTGGATTTTCATGGCATGACCCTTCAAGACTTTCTTGCTTCTAATGTGCCCACCTAGTTAGGGCATTATGTTTGTAATTGGCCAAGCCATTCTTTGATATATAAAATTTGTTTACTTATCAAAAAATATATATAACAGAATCTAGAGAGGGATGAAGCATGCTTTTCATCACATTGTTGACAAAGGGTGCTTAGAATATAATTAGGCTATTAGCACTAAACATAAAGATAAAACTTGACCAAACAGGTGTGCAGGCTGAGCTTATTATGCCCTCATTAAAAGATAAAGCAGAGTTTCATTCATATACCAAGATTGCAAACCAAAAAAAAAAACGCATCCTTGAACTAGAAATGGCAAACTAACCTTCTTTTCCTTCTCCAAAATCTCTCTAATCGGACAATGTGCCGCAGTCACACAAAGATTCTGCAACCAAAAAAGTAAACAGATGAACCCACAATGCAATAACGAGACAAATTATCTAGCTGGAGAGAGCAGATTAAAAAATAAAAAAGTAAAATGGGAACCTTTAGGTCACTCCCAGAATAGCCATCAGTCATATTTGCTATTGCTTCCAAATCAACATCCGGTGACAACTCTTCTTTGGCTAAAATAACTCTCAGAATTTTTTCTCTATTTGGTGTATCTGGCAGATTGACCATCAATCTGTACACAACAATTGCATGTAGAAAGCATATGAAAAATGTTTTATGCTGAATAGTAATGGAACAAAGTGATGACAAGTATAACGCGTTTACTTTACCTCCGGGGAAGCCTCCTAATAACAGCCTCATCAAGGTCAAAAGGCCTATTAGTAGCAGCAAGTACCAGCACTCGCTCCTTATCCTTTGTCCGCAGACCATCCCAATTCACCATAAACTCATTTTTCATTTTACGCATAGCCTCATGCTCTCCTGGATTTTCCCGTCTTCCTAGCATGCTATCGACCTGTAAAAAATAATTGAAGTGAACAGTGTTTTCCCTGTTAGAGAGGAGGGAGAAGAAACCAGAAAGCTTACATGAGGGCTGTGGTGAACCCCCCCCCCCCCCCCCCCCAACCCCCCAAAAAAAAAACCCAAAAACAAACAAAAAACAAAATTTGGGACAAGGTTGGATCAAACTAATCTATAAATAAATAAATAAATAAACCAATGCATTAAACTTACCTCATCAACAAATACAACACTAGGAGCAATTTTACTAGCTAAAGAAAAAACTGCTTTGACATACTTCTCCCCTTCACCAAACCACTGCAAGCAATAGAGAGACATCACTAGAAGTTCAGAAGAAGCAACAAAATGGAGTGCAGACAACCTTTCCATACCCATAAATACCTTTGAAGTAATACTCGACATCGATATATTGATAAAATTTGCACCGGCCTCAGTTGCAACAGCCTTTGCAAGCATTGTTTTCCCAGTACCAGGAGGCCCAAAGAGCAATATTCCCTTGCAAGGCTGTCACATGAGTAGCTATATTAAGAAGGTGAATCACAGCCCCCCACCCCCAAAAGAGAGATCCATAACAGATGTGTGCATTGGGAAAATAAAGGATAGTTTCTTAGCCAAATATAGGCAGGAGAAACTAGTGAAAAACACATATTTAGATCCTCTCACCTTAGTCAGCTGCCCTCTACAAAATAATTCCGGCCTCTGAAGAGGAAGCATCACCAATTCCTTCAAGGTATCCTTTACGTTTTCTAAAGCCCCAATATTATCAAAAGTAACCCCAATGTCACTTGGTGGGATAACATCAGCAAGAAGTTTCTTCTCAAATTCATTCTCAGTTACCACATCCTGAAAAATGTTGAGCTTAAACAGAATATAAAGTACAACATATCGTGGAAGCACATTTCATTCCCAGAAAGGAATGGGACAGTTGACAACTGAAACTTTGAAGAGTAATTCTACATACAACCGTAAAATGCGTAACTGCCGCGTAATTGCTTTGAAAAATAGTAAAGTCCACCATTAAAAAATTAATTTTTTTCATATGGGTCCCATATTTTATTCAGTTTTTTTTTAAAACGATTACACGACGATTACCCAATCCACAGTTGCATAAATATTTTCTCATCTGTGAAAAACAACCAATACGTAGATGATGACTTTACCTTGAGTGATTTCTTCAAGTTTTTGCTTTCATTTTGAATGCTCTGCAGAATGTTCAGCCCATACTTGATGCTGCAAATTAACAGTCATGAGCAATGTTAACATGGGGAAACAAAGAGGTAAACCATTTTTTAACTATTTGATTACGAATTTCCAAAACAATGATGACCATAATTCAAAAGAATTGGACTACCTTTCGGCAGAAATCACAAGTTTAGCATCTTTGACCGACGCTTCGGTATGAACCATAAAGTGGTTACTTAGAGCCCATCCAATTATTTTCTCAACACCTAGCATATGAATAAGTAAAGGAAAAATGATATCACAGTGAAGATCCCCGCATAACTTGGTGAAACAAAGGTTGAGACAAAGAATACATACTTTCAGTACTAAGGGCTTGATCTTTAATAAACAGAGTTTCAAGGTCAGGACAATCCAAGCCAATTCGGTTTAGAACCTGAAACCAAAAATTATTTTGTTAACATCCCATAATAGCACAAAGTCAACAAAAAACTAAACAATCTGACTGTTATAACAAAAATTATATTTCAAAGAAATACAAATATTAAGGATTTCTGAAGCTGATGAGACGGTAGTCTATGAATGCGTTTGTCCTGTCTGTCTGTGTCTGCCTGCACACGTGCACCCGTGACATGCACAGAGACACAGAGATCAAACCATTCAACCTCAGATATTATTATGAATTGGTATCTAATTCCCACTGGGCCCAAATTATGGGACAAATGTACAAGCACTAATGCACTACCACTGCCATAATGTCAAATGGTTCAATAAAGCCAAGAAGAATGAGCCAATGGATTCTTCTTCTAGGCAGAAATAGCTATCAGCATAGAGGAACATAGACAGTTAAAGTAAGATCCCCAAACAACAGGATCAGGTGCTACTCACTGAGCGAATGCTGACAATATTAGACTGAGCTTTCAAAGTTTCAATATCACGCTCCAACTGCTGCTTCCAGTCCGAAAGTAAAGTTTCATCCTGCCAAGAATAACAGAAATATGAAATGTTTTCAGAAAATAACAGCATCATCATGGCAGTATAGATGAAGGTGGTCCCATACCTGAGGCAGTTGTACCATCACTTTGTTAGGGAAAAGTCGAGCAAGTTGCTTCATCGCTTTTGGGATTTCTTTGCTCCTATCATGCAATCTACCAAAATTATCCTGAAATTAAAGCAATAACCATATCATTTAGATCAACATTGACCACTGAGCATATGTGTGGGTGCATGTGTATCTCTGTTTGCATTGAGATCATATAATAAACTTTCTATCCAATAGCAAATTTTATGTGTAGTAGACAAGATTGTATTCCATAAACAGAATAGTGACCAGAAATTAAATTGGTGGCTGCCTTGCCATCATGGCACCCAAAGCAAAGGTAATGCTATCAGTGTTAAAAGCCAACCATTCCTCGTCCTGAAGGCTAATCTCCACTCTATCCTAGAGGAAGAGGAATCACACAAGCCTTGATAGGTTATTTTTTAATGCCACCAACAGACCCAAAATCTTAAATGATCCAACTTTCACTTCATGAAGAGAACCAAGTCAAGTTACACAGTCCTATATAATCATGGTCCCCAAATAGTCATGCATTACCATAAAACAAACCAAGCAGAATTGAATGTGGAAAAGTAAGAATACACCTTTCAGCTTGTTGGCCAAAGAAGAAAATCCAATTAAAACAAAGATTGATGAAGGCTATAAGGATGAAACCTAGAAAATGGGGCTTACTTCCCAAGGTTATTTGAATAATTTAGCTCCAAAGAAATATCAAACCTTAACAGAGATTAAAAAAAAAAAATTCCAAAATTTATAACACGTAATGGCAATTAATAGAGGTGAAGGTACAGAAAAAAGTGTGGAAGAGAAGGTCCAAAGAAATCCCAAGGCATAGTTATGAGAGAATTTATTTCATGTGATTCTTATCCTTAATTCTTAATGATTAATCATACTTTGATCAATTCCAAGGTTAGAGTTTTCAAGTCAGGGCCTTGCTATTTTCAAGGCAAGCTGTCAATTATTATCAACAAATTAGTTCAATTTGTCTTTTCTAGGACTGCTCAAAACACACCTAATGTGATCACTGTACTTTATAAACAGTAGCTGTGATTTTGCAGGTTCTTCTCATTCTTCACAACCACCATTCTTCTTTACTCATACATCTGCAAAACAAGACTCACTTTCTCTAGCCATCTCAACTAATTAATACAGGACTTGTCGGGATCATCCCAAGTGGGCCAATTTGAGAATAATCCATAGACGTGTGCTCGATCTGCTTTGGTTGCCTTTATACTACATAATAGAAGTGTAGTCAGAGGACCACATAGTTAATTTCTAAACATGCTGAATATCGTGCATGTCATCCATCATTGTTGAACAATTATCTACCATGAGCTAAACTAACTAGAGGGGGGAAGGAAAATACTGGTGCTCAATCTGGCTTTGGTTGCCTTTATGCTACATAATAGATCTGTACTCAGAGGACCACATAGCTCATTTCTTAACATGCTGAATATCGTGCATGTCATCTATCATTGTTGGACAATTATCTACCATTAGCTAAACTAACTAGATGGGGAAAGGAAAATAAAAAACAAGTAAAAACAGTGTGACATCTGCAAATGTGCAATTGCAAGAGACATTTCAAGTTGCCCAAACATATATAAAAAAATGACAACTCTGAAAAACTATGCCACTAAGGAGATGTTAGGTATTGACAGAGTGTATATACATGATAACAAATTGAGACACTAATTAGAATCATATACGTATATAAGTTAGTGACAATTTTTATAGACTAGAGAGCAGAGATAAGAGTCCAAGACACTCAAACAAATATATGGATGCACACATGCACCCAAGTGCTACAATTACTTCAAAGGCAGAAGGGGAGAAAGGAAAAAGAAATGGCAGAGGTCAGCATACCGGAAAAGCAAGATCAAGCAACGCTGTCTGGTTGCCACCAAACTTAGTGAACAGAAGCCCACCAGGATGGCACTGGAAAAATGGAAGTTGCAAACATTAAGTAGGAACTGTATTTCAGTAGGCCAGATACAAATCTTGAACAAGAATGTCAGTACCTATATTTGCAAACAACCAAACAGAGGAAAACAAGAAATTTCTTACCTTCTCCTTACGACTGTCCATCTGGGTATGAGAGCCAATTATAACAACATTCTCTGGTAAATTTTCGAGCTTGCTCTTTAAGACAGTATATGAATCCGAGCTACCCGCCATAGCCTTTTCTATGTCTTTGATGAACAATATTAATGGACCAACTTTACTTTCTTTAGAAGTGACCTACAAACATGAGACATCTCAAGTCTTTATTCCAATACACCACCACCACCACCACTTAGACCAGTAAAGAGTGGAACTACCTCAAAGAGCTCATTAATAGCAAGCTTGTCAATATCATCACCTCCAAAACCATCTAAGCGTTGTAAACTATTGGCTGCAGAGTAAAGCATCAATAAGTCACACAAGACAACAGAAAACTGCAACAAATAGAAAGCCAGGATTCAAAATGGAGGAAATAGAGGAGATTTGGATCAAATGAATCACCCGAACAAAAGAAACCATGGTCATCTTCACAAAGGCCACCAAGATTGTTGCCATCTGGAATTGATTTATCAAATCTAACCCCAATTTTTGAATTACCATTTTCTTCAAAAGCAAGAACAACTTTGCCACGACAACCAGCTGTTGGTCCCCTGTTTATGGAAGAACTAAATACCAATAAATAAATTTGCAACAAGAACCTAGGTGTTTTACACAAAATACCATTAACTTTGTATCAAAGTATAAATTAATACAAAAGATCACTAATCATTCCCTTAATAAAAAGAATTAGTACCAGATCTTGATGCACAAAATAAAACCATAACCCCCAATCAATCCTTATATGCCAATAAATGGTATGCAATTTATAGCATGCAGAAAGAATACCTTAGCGGACAATTAGGCAGTGGAGGAACTCCAGAAGGTATTGTACCGACAAATTTTACTCTATCACCTGTAAATTTTACAGATGCAGCAATAAATTATGTGTATATTAAATAAATTATGATACAGCCATTCATAGCATAGAAACCAAGCACACGGGTAATCAAGCATCCATATCTTATAGTTACAGAAGAGCACAGAAGAATAGCGTGCCTTCTTTGAATGTAGTGCTTTTTGATGATGCAGTGGATGCCTCCTGCTTCGGCATAGCCTGAGAACTTAATGTGGATCCACCTGTAATATCAGCCTCAACACTAGAAGCTGGTTTCTTATACTGAAACCCAGCAGCCTGTGCAGCTCGTTTAACAAAAATTGATGCTCGGTCAGGCCTCAAAGCTTCTTTCACAGAATCAGAATCTTTTGGTGGTGGTCCCTAAAATTATTTGCAATTGTGCAAAAAAAGGTGAGACGCATGCAAACTGGCAATTCTTTGGTCCAACCAAGAGCTTATATTAATAATGTGGAAACAGCTTTTGTTAACAGAAAATTGCAGCTTAAAAGACAGTAATAAAATGCTTAGAAGACAGAGGTGGCAAATTTCAACAATGAAAGAGAAAATTATGTAAGTCATCAAGGAAGCTTACACCGGGCAACAGGATAGAATCAACAATTAGCAGTCTAGCGCCAAAATGTTTGGCAAGTGCCTTTACCAAAGTCTCCTGATATATCTCTGAACCTATAAAATTCCATTGGAAATGTCTCATCCAGGATTAGAAATAGAAAAACTTCAACATGCCCAACATAGGAAGCATATCAACACAGAAATGGCAGATTACCTGCAGGACCAGAGAGTAATATACGTGGGGACACAGTAGGTAGGTCTGAGGCATACTTCACAAATTTATTAGACTTCAAATGAACATGTGTTGAAGCAATCAAAACATCCTTGGTAGTGTCACTGCCACATCACGCATAATTCAAAGAAGATAAGTCTCCAACGTACAGCAGAATATGTAACATGTACGGGCAGTATCAGGCTACCAGCCTGGATCAAACAAGGAAATACGGAACAAAATGTCTGTTCTTTTTCTTTTTCTTTTTTTTTTGTGTAGTTTCCTAGGCATGGAATGTGCAACACATTGCCAAATAAAGCATATGCAATAATTAAAATAAGTTTCAAATGACGTACAACCTAATTATAAAACAAAAGTACATTTTTATACCTCAAGTAATATGGAAAACTGTCAAATGAGACTTCAATATTGTCAGAACTGAAAATTCCTTCTTGTAATCTATCCTTATATGCTTGCCTCCTACTTATCAAATTTGATGGAGGATCAAAATCCTTAAGGATTTCTCTCATTTCCCTCTGCTCATCAAGTCTTTTAGAGATGCTGCTGCTTAAGCCAAAATCTGAAGATGCACCAGCAAGCATCCGCAATAGTGGCCTTAATTCATAGTTTGCTGCAGGGACTTTTTCAACATCAGAGTCCATAAAAGGATCCAATCCAAGATTAGCAAGATTAGGGTTCTCATTGACAGCATCAGGGGATGGAACAACAGTTTTCTCTCTTGAAGAAATACCGGCAAGATCATTATCATTAGCACTATCCTTCAAGTCAATGTCCGGAGTATGATCATCTGACCCTCCACATCCAGAAGGTAGCGTGGATATCTCAGTATTCTGTTCCACATCCTCACCAGTCTTATCAGGTTCCTGAAGTAAGGTTAGCTCCTTTGGCAAATTAGACAAAGAAGCTAAAATTGATGCTCCAGCAACAGCTGAGGGGTCCCCAGATCTTGACTCGATATGAATCCCCTTTATTGGAGCATTATGTGCTTCTAATATACTTAAAGGAGCAGCTAAATTATCGCTGGTGAGCTGCTGAAAGATCTGATTTCATGTCAAGGAATATATAGAACATCCATAGGGAGAAACAAAAAGATTGCATGAAGCAATTGTATCACACCAAGGCACCGCATCAAAAGAAAACATAGGGATTTCTTCTTTTTCTGCAGGGCGGGGTGATGTTTTAAAATAAATAAATTAAACAGCTTTACCCACGATGGGATTCACTGTAAAAATTTGGGGTGGGGGGGAAAGGATACATATGCATGCTTCCCAAAAGTACTGAAGACCAACTCATCACCTCCACTTAGAATTACACTAGAATTCTTTCTATAGGTCTTGCCATTTACTTGCACGACACCTTTTCCCCCAGTGATTTCCAGTAATGTAACAGATGACCCTTCACGCTATCCAGAATTATATTGAACAAAAAAAAAAAAAAAAAAGAGGTCAGTAGTATTACTAGTCATCCTGAAATATATAAGCAAGGTACTTGCATTGTAAAGAGAACCAACCTCTATGTGCTTGAATCTACACAATTTAGGACTAATGGATTCATCATTAATACACAAATCGCATTGAGGGCCTTGACCAACAGTGAAGGTAGTACCACATAGTGACAGGTGAGGGTTCTGGGAAAAGATAAGGACCAAACAGCAGATCAGCTCAAAAGCAATGATACAGCATCAAGATCAAGTTAAGACCCTGCCTGCCTCACTAGAAGAGATGAGAAAAATAAAAAATAAAAAATTCTTGGTAAAGACATGATAAGAGATGAGAAATAAAAGCCAAGTCCTCATTTACCTGGTTTACTGTGGCAAGCAAAAATAGCTCACCCCAAAATATACGAGAATTGAAGCTAATTAAGCAGATTCAGACTCCAGGATATATTTGTAATAAAAAACACGACCCAAAGTCTTAAGGCAAGGAAAAAACTAAGATTAAGAGAGATGGGAAGAGGTCAGTTTCATTAACCAAGTTACAGATTCTTTTCAACTAAATTTTTCATCTCAACAATAATATCCATTAGTTTTTTGATTTGCCAAAACAAACAATGATATGTTGAAAAGGCTGCATGAAAAAATGTTTAACAACTTTCGGCAAAAAGAGAAAAAAGGAAAGGCACGTTCTCAGTTGTGCTATGCTTTTTTCTTTTTTCCTTTCTCACTGATTGGTAAGTAAAAAATGCACCCAAGGGTCTTGAGTCTTAGCTGGGTGGGTTTTTTTGGGTGTGTGTGGGTGTGTTTGGGGGGGGGGGGGGGGGGGCTTCCTAGGAACTTTCTGCTTTATTCGATAATATTTATACTTTCACAGATTTCACTAAGCAACTCTAGCCAAGGAAAGAAGAAATTTGACAAGCTAAGAAATCACTGCACACCACTAAAAGCCTCACAAGAGAACTTCAAACAACTTTCCCATCAATTCTATGGGCTGCTCTCATGATCCAAACTCATGACTCAAGAAATACAGGCATTTTAGGGAGGTTTACAATTGGACTGGTAATTATCGGATAAGTAGGAGACGAGACTTTACAATGGCCTTAAACTTAATATGCTTTTTTGGCAATTAATTTGTTACTACATTTTGCTTGAACCTAGTTTTGTTTGCATTTATAATCTTGTTAAGAATATTAAGAGTATCCTACCATAAAAAAAAATGATTGCTTTTAAGACTAATTATATATTTTGAAAGAATAAAAAGGGAAAGGGGGTAAGAAGCTTAAATCAGTTTAAGAAAGTGTTACCAGGGAAAAGGATTACATTGTTACTCTACAGAGAGGGAAGCTATATAGAGAAGGGTAGTGAGAACAAAATATCATTTGAATGGAGGATGGACAAGGTAGTACTGGATCCTTATGGAGTTGCGTTTGGAAATGCATTAGGAAGGGTGGGGAGATTTTTGAGTTTTTTCAGATATGAAGTCGGGGATGGAATTAAGATGAGGTTTTGCCATGACCTTTGGTGTGAGGATCAACTATTAAAGTACGTTTCTGTAGTTGTTCAGTATTGCTTGCAGTTAGGAGGTGTGGGGAGTTGATTATACAATATTATATGAAACTCTTCAGTGGAATTTATCTTTTACTAGATCTGTTCAAGATTGGGAGGTCAAATTGGGAATAATGTTTTTTGAATGTTGTACTCTCTCAAAGTGAGACAAGGTGGTGAAAATGATATTTGGTGGTTCCCTTCCAAGAGGAGGAAGTTTGAAGTTAGGTTGCACTATCAAACATTATTTATATTGGAAGATTATTTTCTGTAGAAGAGTTTTTGAAAAGATAATGTGCCTGTGAAATGTTAGTGTGTGGATGGTGGACCTTGGGGAGGCTTTGACTTCATATAACCGAAGGGAGATAAATTTCTGTGGTGCATTGGTGTTGTATGTGCAATGTGAGCAGGGAATCCATTAGTCACCTTCTCCATTCTGAAGCAGCAAGACTGCAATTTTAAGCCTTGTCAGAGTAGAATGGGTCATGCCTAGAAGGGTGATGGAGTTATTAGATTGTTAGAGTTCAATTGGGAGATCACTCAGTTTTAGCTGGTTTATTTATTATTTTATTTTATTTTATTTTTATAATAAAAGCTTTATTACCATGAATAGGCAAAACCCAAGTACACATAAAGTATACGAAGGAAATACCTACTACACTCTACAGTTTTAGCTGCTTTGAGGATGGTACCTTTGTGTTTATTGCAGAGCATATGGAGAGAGTGCAATGGAAGATGCTTTGAAGATTGTGAGATGCCGGTGGATGATCTATAAAATATATTGGTCAAATGCTTCATAAATGGATGAGAATGTATAATATTTCCCAAATTTGTAATATTTCTGGATTTATGAATTAATTTCCTTCTTTTAACCACTAAAGGGATTCTCTCACTCACTTATAAAAAACAGGGTTATCTCGTCTATACATCTTGTGTACTAGGGTTGTGTTCCTGTGCTTTTAATGAAATGAGTTCACTCATCAAAGTGTAAGGAGGAGGTGGAGACAGGAGGAGGATGACTTGGTGTTCTCATGAGGGGTGGAAGTGACATTACTGGTTTAGAACGGTGGTCTTATCATGTATCCTCAGTTTCATGAAGAAAAAAAACCTTACTCTGCATGTCTTCCTCAACTATTTTCTTGCTGTTTAAGCGTTGTTCAATGCAGGTTTAGAATGCCTGTATTTCTTGAGACATGAGTTTGGATCATGATGCAACCTGGACAATTGATGGGAAAGTTGCTTGAAGTTCTTGAAGTTCTCTTGTGAGGCTTTTAGCGGGGTGTAGTGACTGCTTAGCTTATTAATTTCTTCTTTCCTTGGCCAGAGTGTACCCCCCCCCCCCCCGCGGGCGGCGCCAAAAGATGATTGGTGTTCACTTGAGGGGTGGAACTGACATTACTGGTTTTTTTTTTGTTGACATTACTGGTTTTCTAAAAGAAGAAGAAGACATTACTAGTTTAGAAGGGTGGCCGTATAATGTATCCTCTATTCATGAAGGAAAAAACCTTACTCTACATATCTGTGCGGAACTGTAGAGTGTTGTGTGATGCAGGTTTAATGTGGAGAATTAAAGGGTCACATTCCAAATGAAAAAGTAAATAATCCATGCCTACTTTTTCCCTTCGTGATTTCAACTTTCTTGAACAGACAAATCAAACTTCCACTCTCCACACAGCTACTCCAGACAAAAGGTACCCACCATAAAGAAGGCAACCAAGACAATTTTATCAGGCCTAGCAGATCTAACAAATGCAGGCTTGAGAAGGGAGTCGCAGCTCAAAAAACCATGCATAACCCAAAAAATGATTTAACAAACCATGTATGACCAATTCAACCAAATCTCAAAAGTTCAATACAAAAAACCGAGAGTCTTGGCTCAATTGCTTAGAAAACCCAAGAGAATGCAATAAGATAAAATATTATTTCTATTTGGAAACGTTCAGGTAACAAACAGCCATCAAAAAGTAATTCTTCCCTCTAAATGGATTTTCCCAATAAACCAAACAGAGCAACGATTGCATCAATATAATCCAGATTTCGGAGGAAGCACAAGAAAAGAAGAAAAGTCCACCTGAGAGCACTGGGAAAGAAGCTTTCCCCAAGCGGCTTTGGAACTCGATTTGGTCAGCTTTGTAGGACGCTTCTTCGAATGTAGTGCAGTGGCCGCCTTTGATTTATCAGCATCCACGGCAGCTCCACCTAAATCCACCACCAACCCCAGAACAAAAAATAAAACCACCTAAATGCACAACTCAAACAAAAACCCAGATTTCAAACACACTAAACACAGCACATGCAAAAGCTAAAGCTTCGAAATTATATTACCCAAAGATAGCGACGACACCAAGGTCTCGCCTTCGGCAACAAAACCAGCACATTTATCCACATCGCAGGCATCAGTGGGCTTTGGCGAACCGGTGTTCAGCAGATCAGGGGATTGCAGCTCCGGGTCTGCAGCTTCTGACCCGGATTCCTTAACTGGACCTAAATTCTCCACCGACGGAGCGCTCCGAGCATCATTGGTTGACGAGGACGCCTCGGATACCTAGAGTTTCACGCCATAATCAATCCAAAAAAATAATAATAATACATACCCCCAACAATATGCATGCATAGAACAAAACTCAAACATACAGTGGACCCAGAAATCTCACACACCCATATGCACCTGGACAACCGTAGAGGACAAAGAGGGTACCTTGGATCGTTTGGCGGTGGTGGGCGGAGGGGAGGAGACGGTACGTTTGGAAGAGGAGGAGCTGCGTCTGGTTTCAACCATGGTGTTGTAGGTTGTCGATAGTCTTCTCTTTTTCTTTTATTTTTTTTTTAATTTCCTTTTTGTCTCTGATCCAAACAAGGTGTTGGCCGGAGAGGGAGAGGGAGATCAAGGTGGGTTTCTCAATGATTGAGGAAAGATCAGTTGAGGGTTTTTTCCTGTTCAGTTTGGCTTTATAGATTTCTTCATTTTTCTTTGCCTACGGACAACACAAGTTGTGAAGCGGGTGGGTGGGTGGTAGGAACTTGGAAGGGGCGCTCTGGTTTTTTGTGGAATTGGGGATTTATAATATGCATTTCATTATCACACACATTTTTTTGCTATGAGGAGTGTTTACACCAATAGAATAATTATATAAAATTAATCTGCCGAGAAAAAAATATATACATATATATATATAAATTAATCTCATCAATTAACTTGATTTTATATAATTTATCAGATTTATTTTATAATAAAAATAATTTTATAATTTAACAAATCAAATCAAATTACATTAATTTATAAAATTATTTCTCATTTCCTATATATCTATAATATGGCCCAGGAGAAATAAAGAAATAAAATAGGGTTTGAATTTACTACGTTTAATTTGAATTTACTAAGTTACTTTGATGACTTTTCCGTTACAAAAATATACCTTAAAATCTTAAATTAGAGAGAATAAAAACCCACAATTTTTGTTCTAAGCAAGGATGTATTTTGTCATGTTATCAATAATTAAACACCATATTACAGCTACTATAACACAAAAAGGGAACAGAAAATGGATATGGAGGTATCCTCGCTAAACTTCTATCACACTTAAAAATGAATTGTAGAGCCATCTTATGAAGCAATTTTAATACACTCGACTCTACAAGACTACACACTTATATAGACTGTAGAACCGAAGCTAGAAGGCATGACGATTTGACTGATCTCCTTTCTTCTTTTGATTGGTTGATGGATAAATTTATTACCTCTTATTTTCTATCTTTAATTGGAAAAAACGATAATATGGTTAGATTGCTAGCTCTGAATAATTCTAAGTCACTGATGTGAGAGATGTATTGCTATTATATTTTCCGTTGAGGAGCATGTCGCATGTTGGTAGATGTTTTGTGATGGAGTAATGCTATAACCCTCTACTCTTTATCTTTTTTTTTTTTATCTTATTAAATAAAATGTGATACATTTATTATTATTAGATGATAAAAAAAACATATAAGAAATAATTATTTAAAAATAAAGTCATATTTGATAGATGTTGTAGATAGACCAAATTTTTAGTTTATTGTTTTTTCTTTCTCATCATCTCTCCATTTTCTCATAAAATTGTTATGTGAGTAACATTTTTTGGATTTGAGTTGTATTTGCCTATATTATTTATTATATGATCAATAAATAAATAATTTAATATGAGAATTTAATATGAATAGAATAATCAAACTAAATTTATCCCATATTAACTAAAATTTGACTTTTATTTTCACTATTCCTTCCAATGGGCATATTCTCGCTAAAAGGGAACTTAAAAAGCTAAACAAGTGTAAGTACTAAACAGTATTTTTTTCAAACCATCTTTTGTAAATCAACCAAATTAAATTTATGGTGCAAGCAGTAAATAATCTGAAAAGAATAGTCAAATTTGAAAAGAATTATAAACAATTAAAGTAATTTTTTATTGTAACGTGAGAAACTAGGATTAAAATTCTAAGAGTTAGAGGTAGAGGGAGAGATATATATTAAATATAATATGAGTTTTTAAGCTTAAGAAATGCTAGAAATTGGGACCTTACACAAATAAGTTACATGAAATTATTTATATGATTCTGGATGCATGATTTTTTTTTATACATATGGGTGGAGGTAAAAATATGATCATATATCATCAAATTACCAAACTCTTAACACATTCTAAATTCATAATATTCATAATATTTATCAAATTACCAAGCGAACTCCTGCAATCTCTTGAGGTTATGTATCGGATAAATGATTAAAAATAATTAAAAATATTTTTTTTTTTAATTTTATGGTTCGTATTTTGAAATTTTAGAAATTTTTATTTTAAACTATATTAATATAGTTTAAAAATATTTTAAAATTATGTAGTGGTGGTGTATAATTGAGAAATGAACCCACACATGACAAAAAATGCACTCTATTATAAAATTTAATTTATATAACTGTTTTTCCCCTATTAAGTCGTAAGTTCTTAAAAGATGTTATGCCTAAAACTTATCCATAAAGTAGAAAACATTTTAAGCTATTTTGAGTCATCAATTTGAAATACAATCTCACTATATAAGAGGTATTTTATTAGGGCTTAAAACTGATGGGATCGGTGTAGTTTTGATGCCAAATTGATGTCGCACCGACGCCTTTGATAGATGCTTAGAACTTACAAGGAAGTTATAGACGAAGAAACATAGGAAACTGAGAAAGAAGACGAGAAGAATAATGAGGAGGGGTTATTAATGCATTTTAAAACAACGACATTATGTCACTTAACGTCGTTCCATTATATGTCTTTTTAAACTTCGAGACTCCAAGATGACGACGTTTTACTCATTGAATATATATATATATATTTGAAAAACGACGATATTTCATATACAAATATTTGGAAATATATATATAGCTGTCGTCGACTGATTTAGCAGTTTATCCCTGATTCAAATTGATGAATGTTAGTTTTGATTAAATCTTGCCGCCAGCCGACCAATTATCCGCCAGTTTCAACCATTTCCCTACTTTGACGGTCGATTTGAGTCGACCAATTTTGTCGATTTTTGTACCGTCTTAATTTATTTTCAATCTGTTATTTAGAGCATATCATATAATATTATCTAAATGATAAAACTTGATTTATTTATAAGAGTCAAATTTTAAAAATTATCTTTTAAATTAACTTATGTCACATAAATACTTTATTATGTGGCTCTATATATCAACTTGATTTTATAATTTTGTTCTTGTAGGTTTGGATATAAAAAAAGGATTTCACCTTATCTCATTTTATTTTATTATTAAAATTTTTCTAAATTTTTGTATAAAATATAATAAATAATTGAATTTTTTTAAAAATTTTAAAATAATAATAATAAAAGTTAAAAGATAAATAAATTAATATTATAATATATTTTTTAATGTTATTTTTATTTTAAAACTTAAAAAAATTTATATTATTTTATATTAAAAAACTAAAAAAATTATAATAATTATTTAAAAAGAAATAGCTGAATTGAAATAAAATCATAAAATAGATTGGACACTTCAATCATTCACCAAGTTTATTAGATAATTTTTCTACGGCGGAGCTTACCATAGATTTCTTTTTTCAATTAGCTTTAATGAGATATGATAGGGGAGCTTAGGTAGTGTAACGAGAAATTATGGAGAATGCATGTGAAAGGAATTTGATTGGATGATTTAGCTTGTCAACTGTCAAGGCAAAAAATGCATTGACCCCAAAACCTAAAGTACGCATCGACGTCAAGTTGCTTTTAAAAGCAAAAAAGAGTGTTAGCTAGAAAATGGCCCTAGTTCAGTAGCCGCCGCGGCGCATGATGTTCCTTTTTCATTTTTCTTTTCTTCTAATTTATATAATTATTATTATTTTTTAATTTTTTAAAAAAATTTAAAAAAATTTTAAAATAAACAATCCTGCCGTCAATAAGAGCACCCGATCTAGATATTTAAGGCTTTACTTATTTTTAAACATAAGATAAAAAAAATTGAAAAAAAAATATTTTTATTAATAGTATTTTATTTTAAAATTGCAAAGATTTTTTTTTTTAATTTTAAAGAATTAAATTATTTATTTTATTTTATATACAAAAATTTTAAAATATAATAATAAGTCTGAGATAAAATAAAATTAAATTAAAAGTTTTGGAAAAAAAACAAAGCCAAAATTTCTCTATATTTTAGAAAACATTTTTTTTAATATAAAACTCCGTCATCATTTTTTATTTAAAAAAAAAAGGTTTTTGAATGTAAATAGTAGTTTCTTAAATATGAAGAACCATTATCATCCCTAAATTATTTTATAAATATTTCATTCTAATAAATAAAATAATATTTTCTTCCAATTATCATTACTTTCTTTCATGCTCATATTTATTATTATAGTTTTAAGTAGTAATTTTAATAATTAAGAAAATGTTAATAATTTTAAAAATAGTATCATACCCACAAAAAAAATAATTTAAAATATTCGCTAGAGAGTTAAAGTTCAAAATGTAAGAAAAATATAAAATAGAAAGTAATTAAGTTTGTAAATAAAAGTGAGATAAAACTGTAATAAAGAGATAATAGACAAATACTATTTATTAAAGTAGAGAAGTGATAAAAAAAAAATTGAGATGCATAAGTTTTTAAAAAATGAAAAAATTTAGATTATTTAAAAAAATATATTTTTGAACTAAATTTTAGAAAAATCTATAGAAAACTCAATGTGAATTATGTAACAATGCCAATTGCACAAGTTAACGCCATAACAAAATCTTATTCTATTATCCAAGTTCAACTTTACCATAACAAGTCAGAGAATTGCCTTGTTGCACCAAAACGAATTCTTTTACTGTTTTTTTAACGAAAGGGCCCCTAAGTTGATCTCCAATGAGGACATAATTTTTTATTTATTTTTTACAAACTTGATATTTTCAAAACCAACGTCTAGTCTAGTGCACCCTAAGATTAAGGCTGGGTTTAATTTTCAAATTCTTTTTAATTTAGTTTAAATTTAAATTGATTCGACCATTCAAAAATTTGAATTGAAACTGTTTTTAACAAAAAAAAAATAAAGAAATGAGTTTGTTGCCGTACTTGTTCGTTTTTCTTCTCTCTTCGTCAAGTCACATCTCTCTCTCTCTCAATTAGTCATCTCTCTTATTTCTTCTCCCTAACAAGCCGTCCAATTCCATGACTCTCACTCTCTTTCTCTCTATCTGTTTTCTTTCTTCCGACGGCCAGTACTTTTTCTTTTTTAGATAATCACGACAAATTGGCACGTGGGGAGACCATTACAGTATTCCTCACAAATTTTATAACACTTTATAAATATATTTAGACTCTATTTATATATGAAAATGAGTTTAATTCATTTTAATTTATTTTTATTTTATTATTATATTTTTTTAATTTTTTTATATAAAACACAAATTCTTATACATATTTTTTAAATTTCAATACATATTTTTCAAATCCTAAAATAATAATAATATTAAAAAATAAACTAAACTCATCTCATTTCTAAATCTAAATTGAATCTTAAACTCATTTAAATATATTTTAAATTTATCTAATTAAATTTTACAGAATTCATTCAGATCAACTTAAATTAACTCAACTCTTGTTTATATCCAAAGTGAATCTAAATTTATTACTATTCCTACAGATAAACTCAAATTAATTCTAACTCTTTTCAATATCTAAATTCAATCTAGCACACTTGAGACCGTCCCAAAAGTTAATCAAGCAAAAAAGGATGGTATGGGTCCAGGGATAGGCATCTATACATATGTGCGTATAGGTTCAACCTTGGCGCGCGGCCAATTTAGCCATCCTACGACGTGGTAGTCTAAGCCCGGGGACACAATAATCTCAAAACAACACAATCGAAGTGTTCAAAAGTCATTTGTATATATATAAAAAAAAAAAGCTTCGGCAAATTTTTAATAAATCCGTAAACCCTTCTCTTCTTAAGTCACGCACACTCTATAAATCCTACTCCCTCCTTCCCTCTCCTTAATTCCTTTCTCCCGACTTAGAAAGTCCACTTGTCCAAAATTGGTACCATCCTATCTACAACAGTCTATTAATATGATTTAACGGTCTCGTTTGTTTATTGAGATAAAATTAAAATTTTAAAACATATTTTAAATTCATCATCTTACTTTTTAAATTTTTTTATATAAAATATAATAAAAAATTTAATTTTTTTCAAATTTCAAAACATTTTTTCTAAATATCAAAATAAAATTAATATTAAAAATATATAAAATTAATATTAATATTAAAAAAATATATATTAAAAAAATAATATATATTTAAATTTTTTTTATATCATCTCATTTTTAAAAATAAACCAGACCACCTAACAAGTCATATATAAAATAAATACGTTTTTTAAAGAGATTTTATAAATTAATTTGATTTAACATAATACATCATATTTAATTTTTAGTAAAAATTATGTTAAAATTTGATCGTATTATATTAAAACATATCATATTATTTTATTATTTTAAAAAAATTTATGTATAAAATCAATATTTCTCTATCTCAAATGCTTGACCCGCACTTTTCAATCATCAAAAAGACAAAATTAACTAGACAACCACCACGACAACTAGACAACCAACGAGTTTGCCAAGTTATATCGTCTTCAGAAATTATAAATCGCCAAGTCAATAAAAAAAAAACATTTAAAAATGACAAAAATAATGAGATCGAATAGCATTACTTAAATGGGGCTAGTTAAGGACTTGTTTGGGTCGTTCTTTATGTCAAACCATGGGGCTGAAATAATAGCACGTGCATAAATAAATACCTTTTTAGGAAGAAAAAAAAAATGCTACGCCTCTTTATAAAAAAATATTATAAAAATTATAAATTTATAAAATAATGTAATCTCATATTATTTATTACATTTATTTTACAATAAAAATAATTTTATAATTTAACTTATTATATTAAGTCACGTCAATTTATAATTTTAAAAAATAATATTTTTATGTCCAAAGCATTTCTATCAAGAATAATATTAGCTCTACATCCTTTTTACCACTCTTTCTTAATTTTAAAAAAATTATTTAATGATTAATAAAGTGATTATTAGTAAAATTATAAAAAATTTTAATTTTTTTCTTAATAATTAAGAATGTTAAAAAAATATTTTAAAAATATACTAAAAAAATAAATATATTATAAATGATAAAGTGATGATAAAATAGTGATAAACATATCATTACTCGTCTAACAAATTGTTTGGATCTCTTATTGGATAGAAAATTTCGGTTCATCCATGTAATTATTTTGATACACTTTGGAAGAAGACCATGGTCCATGATCTGTTTATTCAACGGATCTGGAAAAAAAGATGAGAAGGTTGAAGAAGACCAGTCGGGCCCCTCTTTCCTTGCAGTCAAAACGAGATGTACTTTGGACTTTAGAAGAATTTGGAGGAGGAAAAAAAAATGACGTTTTTCTAAAAATAAAAATGATAGAGAGGGACAATCGAATAAAGCTTTCATATTTCGTGAATGCGATGATCATAACGACATTTTACTCGTTGAAAACTATATAAAAAGTCTATTTTTAAGTATGAAATTATTTCTGATAATACATCATCACAGATGAAATTAAATTTTTTTTATACATTATACTATCATTTTATTTTTATCTTACTAATAAAATGAAAACGTTTATTATTATTAAATGATTATTTATTGTATATTTCTTTACTACTTAATAAATGATGAATATTGTGTTATTTATTACTAAGTAAAATCAAAATAGAATGAAAATGCAGTATATAATATTATTTTATATATATTTATATGTAAATATATTATGAGCAAAGTCAATTTAGACGAGCAAAGTCAAATTAGTGCATGTGGTGATCAAAGTGGGCTTTACATCCGTTCAAGTCCGATGGCTGATTTATTATTATTATTTTCAATTAAAAATAAAGGTCCGATGGCTAGGAGTGCAATGGGTCGTTGCTAGCCAGTAAAAGTGGCAGTTTCTATCAAATTCTCTCTTCGGCTCATTTGTATTAAGAAATTATATGAAACTATATTAATGAATGATCTCAATTTATTTTAATCAATAATTTATTATTATTTATAAATCATTTCAATTTATCTCATATTTTATCTCATTATATAAATATATAATATGTATAGTAATGCTACAATATGTATAGTAATGCTACAATATTGTCAGAAAATAGTGGACGACAAGTCACAAATGTTACAAAAAGTATTTTTTTTAATAATAAGAAAATAAAAATATAAGAGAATGATCTATCGCTAATATTTATCGGTCACTCATGCATTTTATCGATCTACTTGGCATTTTATTTCCAACTTGGTCCACATGCAATTAATCGCAAATTACCGGTGAGCAAACAATGAAATTATTAAGGGACAACAGATCATACTTAATTTCATGTATATATTCTTCACGCCCCGACCGACCTCTTACAGAAATATATATATATATATATATATATGCAGATAGAATAAAACACAACAATTAGCAGCTCGATCCAAAGTCGTTTGATTAATACTGTTGCTGCCGTAAGTGCCTGAGTTTTTTAGGTAAGGAGTTAAAAAAATTGTAGAACTGCCCTTTAAATTAATTTAAATTAGCCGCAAAAAGCAAGTCTTTAGGAGATTGTCATGCACGGGTCATTATCAATGTGCACGAAACTACAATGTGATCATTAATAATATTCGGTGGATGAGTTTAGGGACGAACCTTTGCATTCACGCAAAGTGATCATCATATATATATATATATATGTGTTATATATATCTATATATATATATATTTAATATTTCAATATATATATATATAAACTAATGTTTTTTTAAAAGGAATATATAAATTGATGTAGTTATACATAATCTATGTGTGATTTTTATTAATACGGAATGTTAATTTGTGTGAATACCATAGATCTTTTGTTAATATTTTGTTAAAGAGGGATCACATGCACCATATATAGAAAGTAGAACAAGGAATCATTCCTTGAGTGGACTTTAATGAATAAAATATGCATGGTTTTTATTAGATTTAATCATTGATATATATATATATATAAGATTTGGTGTGGGGCCAATATAAATTATTAGATGATACTAAAAATTAAAACTTAATGCAAAAACAATATATATGGAAGATAGGCAATATTAAATCATGCTCCATCATCATTAGGTAACAGTACTCTGAATTTATAGGGCCGCATGATGATGACTCGAATCCGGAATCCTATAGACCAAATCCATCCATGCATGCTTTTGTACTATTGTATTATGAATTAATATTTCCATTTTGGGAGCTCCCATGCATGCATGATAACAATCATAGATCAGATCCAAATTAAGCAAGACTCCATTGTAATTAACGCAATATATGAACGCGAGAGCATCATTATTATTTTTATTTTTATTTTCTTTTTCTTTTGTTCCTCTCTCCCTCTCTCCCTCTCTCTCTCTCTCTCTTGTGGGAGTTCTTTAATTTGTTATTTGAACACCAAAAATATTTTAGCTAAAAATAGATTTTACAAAAGTAATTTTATAAAATAATGTTATTACATTATAAGAATTGCATGTATAATTATTTTTTTATAAAATAAATTTAACATATAATTAATTAAAATTATTTTAATTTATAAATTTATTTTTATAATTTTTTTGTGATCGTAACACTTTTCTTTAAAAATACTAGTGTTGTAATTTTTTGTATTTTTAAAAATATTAAAAAATATGAAAAAAAAATACTCTCATCAAAATCCCAATGAGAGGGATGAGTAGTACTGCCCTTTCTTTAATTTCAACATTTGTGATGCTTGGGACCGGAGCACCTAAATTGTTTTCTATATTCTTAAGTGAATCAAGCCAAGAAAAAAAGAACGAAAACATTATTCTGCTTAATTTGTTTGAGACGATGAGACGCAGTCTTGGACATGTCTCATCACCTAATTTTTTGATCAAATATATAAATAATCGATAATTCTATTAATATGCGTGCTACATTTATAAGCAATATTACAGGCCAATCTCATGCTCTTTATTTATCATTTTTGTTTAACTAGATTACTTTAAAGAAATTTCTTTTCATTGATAACCATGAAAAGTTGTCTAAAAAATTAGCTTAAAAAGTCTATGAAGTTCGTGCCTAAAAGATTTTATTTGTAATCGACACAATAATTCATCACTCCAGACTGGGGCAGGGCAATTACAAAGTGGAGGAAACATCAGTTCGTGGTGGAAAAACTTGGCATTATTAAGTAAATTAGAATATTCTGCATTTTAATCATGACCTAGCTAGTATCGATTGTTCAATTGAATGTTTTAAAGCTAGCCGCATCTTTCATCTCATCTTCATCCTCCTTTGCTATTATTATATGTATTGGAATATGCAACTCATATTTAATATGTATACAACGACAAGATAGTAGATACTAGAACGAGTAAAATAGAACGTAGCGGTAATATAAGAATATTTTTGTAAATTTTCTTAAGTGTATCCATATAATTAGGATTAATATAAATATATTTGATATTGTAACCCTATTTTTAATATAATGAATTTTTTGTCACTCGTTCTTATGGATGTAAGTACATTGTTGAATTACATTAAATTTTTGTATTATTATTTTTTAATTATTTCGTATTATTCATCATAATTATCGTACAATAATAACAATATACATGTATAGTAATTACTGATGTGAATCTAACTTTTGTAATGTATTTGTATCTCATTTCATAATATGAAACACACATTTATCGGCCATTCAAATTTTAGGTTCAATTACCATTACTACAAAAAAGAAAAATTATAACAATTTATTTACAACCGAAATGACCGTTTATAACAGAATATATTCATTTCAACAAAATATAAATTATATCTTCATTCAGATAGCAACCACTTGTATCTGATAGGCTCTTTTAGCGGGAGTAGAGGGTAGGCCTTCCAATTGGGTCGTCGAAAGCCCAATTATCCAGTGGGCTGCATACTCCTATGAGGATATGATCATCCCAATAATGTGTAATATATCTTGTCCCAATATTTGAGACTTCGTCACCAGTTCAAGTGAAATATACTGTGTTTCACATAATATTTAATTTAATAATCTATATTTTTCTTCTTTATCAGAAAAAAAATATATTTTTTAAAAGAAATATATCTTACAAAGAAAGAAGTGTGGAACTGTGGAGATGGAAGAGAATTTGGGATGCTGGCTATATCTGAGAATTAGCAAGGAAATATTGGCCATGCATTTAAGATAAGAAATGAAGGGGAGTAAACAAAAGGCGTGCTGACAAAATAACTCAAAGCGTCTCAAATGTTATATCTTTCAAATGCAAATAAAATAAAAATAAAAATAAAAATAAAAATAAAATAAATTATTTCGATAAACTTCGCAATACCAACGTTTGAATATCACAAGTTTCCAAAATCCCAGTCGTTCGGTTGTTTTGTTTAGATAA
Source organism: Platycarya strobilacea (assembly GCA_036898215.1). Classification (NCBI taxonomy): domain Eukaryota; kingdom Viridiplantae; phylum Streptophyta; class Magnoliopsida; order Fagales; family Juglandaceae; genus Platycarya; species Platycarya strobilacea. Next base: position 30,847,695 of record CM072555.1, on the reverse strand, counting down.
TATTTTATCGTTGAAGGATGTTGGAGTGAGTCTGTCTTGCTAGAAAAGACAGATTAAGGTCTCGTTTGGATCTTAAACTTTAATTGGATTTAGTTCAATTTATTAATTTATTTTAAAAAATAAGGTGAGATAAAAATTAAAAAAATAATAGAATATTATTATAACATATTTTTTTAATAGCAATTTTATTTTAGAATTTAAAAAAATAATTTTAGAATTTGAAAAAATTGAATTGTTTACTTTATTTGATATGTAAATTTAAAAAAAATGTAATAATCAGTATGAGATAATATAAGATGAGATAAGATTGTTTATAAAAACAAACTAGACCTTAATTTTAAACTGAATTTAACATCTAAATATTCAATTATCAAATTACTAAATTTACTTAACTTAAAATATCTTTACATATGAGATTTACAATTATTTTTAACATAATATTTCTTTATACATGAGACTCATAATCATTTTCAATTCAATATCTCTTTACACATAAGACTTGTAATCTTTTTTAACTTCTCATAAATAAATCTAAAATTATCTTAATGTCCAAACACATTTAATCTTATCTTAAGTGGACTTGACAAAACTTACTCTATTATATTATTTCATTACTATTTATAAAAAACTCAACCAATCTCAATTCAACATCTAAATGAGACCTAGAATATTACTCTATAAATTCAAATTATATGAATTTGTTAAGAAATATGTTATTCATTGCCATCTAATTATTATTCTTCTATTAACTTTTAACATGGTATTCATTAATTAAAAATGGGTAATGCTACTATGTCGTTTGAAAATGCTCGCAACATATGACCGCATGATGTGGCATGTTATGTTGATTATTAATTTAACAAAAAGAGGCAAAAAATCCAAATCGTAAAAGAGAACCCTCCTGTCAAATGCAGTATCGTCCTCTCGTTACCCTATTGTCGCCCTCTTGTCGCCAAACATTGTCACGAGATTCGTTCCGTTGTCGAACATTAGCTCCCTCCTCCACGAGTAGCCTCCATCGCGGCAACATAGCTTTTTTATTATTCTCACAGCTACCCAATTGTACAGTAAGCACTCGACCCCTCCAAATGCCAATGCTATTTCCAGACCCTTTGCGTGACACTCTCAAACTTTTCTACCTCTTTGCTTTCATCCATTTATAGTAATCCCCCACATTTTCTTGTCAAACAATTTGTTGCTTGGAATTACTTTCTTTGATGCATATTCGTAATCCCTTTCTTGAGTTAATCAGAGAGTCCATTATTTAGGCGTTAACATGTAAGTAGCATGGGTTTTTCATTTTCTCGAGAAAAATAGAGGAAAAAACAGAGGACGGTTGTGTCTTTCGTTTTTCAATTTTAATTTGTTATTGTTGAACTCCTAAACATGAATCGACATTAATGAAATGCTCATATTCTTTACTCGTTGGCATTTTTCTTTACTTTCTCGAATATCTATCCTTGGAAAAAATAGAATTTGCATTTCTAAATTTGGGACAACGTGATTATATCATAGTCCTAGTCTTCTCCATGGGCTACTTAATTTCTTGTTGAAGGTTTATCTTTTTTACAGGATCTAATGTGGTAAATAATATGTTGTGCATGAAATCATTGAGACTACCATTTACAACTCATTGCTATATAAACAAGAAACCTCAAGCAGCCTGGCCCATGTATGGAATAGGGCCCCTGGTCCATAGGGTCGACATGAGCCCAATCACAGATAAAGATTAAGGGTGGGAGCTCAGATCATCTTGATTGCCCTTTTTTTAGCTGGGAAGGTGAGCCCAGACAATCTCGGGCATCAACATGGGACAGGAATTTGTGCCTCCCTTAATATCTCAATTCCAGCATTAATGATTGTAAGGCAAGATCGGTTCAGGTATGCCGCATTAATTGCCGAGACAAGATCGGGGGTGCCACATTAATTGCAGTTCGGAATCCAGTTTCGTCAGTTGCCAAACAGGGGGGATTGATATGACCAAGATGGGACGGGTGGAGGACAGACCATCATTCGCCAAGTGACCGTTGAGTAATGTCACTAAGCGTCATCAACACCATCCATCTGCTGATTAGGTGCAAAAGCACCTATAAATAGCACCCAGCCTATCCAACAAGAGGTTAGATTTTTCTACATTCCCTCATACTCGGAACTCCCTTTTGAGTTACCTCTATAAAGACCATTTTTATCATCGGAGAGGTTTCAAGTCCCGACCCTATGTTCTCTCCTATTTTTTAGGGTGAAGTCTGCTGGGTCACTACGTTATAGTTGAACCACGAAATACGTCCACGACAGTGTCGTCGTTTGTGGGTTGCTGATTCCATAGAAACGTACTTTTCACATATCAGCTACAATGTGGCCCCAGACAACTTGGAACGAAAAATATCAAGACTTCGTCATGGTAGGAAGAGTAACGAAGATGGAAGAAACAATAAGGAGGCTAGCCGAGGAGAATGCAGAGCTAAGAAAGCATATTGAAGGACCCTCAACTCACAACGAGGCCAGCATTAATGAGAACGTGAACTCACATCACCACGACAAGAATGACGCATTTGAAGAAGAACGAAACCGAATGCATTCCGAGCTCAAGGAACTTGGAGATAAGTATGCCAAGATGGCCAAACTAATCGACATACCTCCGAGATCAAACTCAACGCGAGGAATGCCTTACAGTTCCAATGTTATAACAATGTTTTTCCTACCAAAATTTAGGGTCCCACAAGTGGAACTGTACAATGGATCCCAAGATCCAATAGAACATTTAGAAGTGTTCAAAGCACATATGAGCCGGCACGACTATCCGAGTGAAGTGGCATGTCAAGCATTTCCCCTGACGCTAAAAGAATATGTCAGGACTTGGGTTTTGAACCATCCCTCCCCGTTCGATCGACGGTTTTAAAGAATTGACCCTGCTCTTCACCACCTAGTTCATGGTCAGTCGAAAAATGAGGCATCCCATAGCGTACCTCTTGACCATCAAGCAAAGAGAGTCTGAAAGGTTAAAAAGATACTCAGCCAAATTTAATAGGGGGAGGACGACGACAGACAGCCAAGATGAGAATATCACGTTGGCAGCACTTCTGGGTAGCATATGGCCCAAGAGTCTCTTCATGGCCAAGATAGCCCGAAAAACTCCTACAACCCTGAAGGGGTTCATGAACCAAGCTGACAGGTTCATTAACGTAGAAGATACCCTTGAAACTCTAACCGCCCCTCAACGAGGGAAACTCCATCAAGTCGACCACGTGTCGACTAGCCACAAAAGAGGCTCTGATCAAGATAGGACCAAGAAGAGACTCCTCGATGAAAAGAAGAAACAAGACCCCCCAAGGGCGCACAAACTCCCGCGATTGTACTCCAACCTAGCAGTCCAAGACCACTACTAGTCAGAGTCGAAGCAAGAGCCTGAACAAAGGAGGCGAAGTAGCATGTACTTTGAATACTATAGGTCTCGAGGACACAACAGAAAGGACTGTCAGGTTCTCAAGAAAAAACAGGAGGACGATCGGTGATGCGACCAAGGGGGAAAGACTCGATCGAGATCCCTCCGTAGTTAGGAGCCAAGGATTTATGGTGGTAGAAACACCCCCACACCTAATCACCCACTCGGTGAAATCAGGACTATTGCGGGCGACATTACTAAAGGAGTAACTACTTCCTCCTCCTAAAGAGCACACGCCCGAAAAACTAGGTATGAAGAGGTGTACAACACAAAAAGCACCCTCGGAGGGGAGGGGGACCAAATCCCTAGGGGGTCCCAATCGTCTTTAATGAAAGGGACGAAAAAGCTATTGCCCACCCTCATGACGACCCATTGGTCGTCACCATGCTGGTGGCCAACTTTACAACCAAAAGAATATTGGTAGATAATGGTAGTGCAACCGATATCTTGTTTTGGGGAGCTTTCACCCAAATGAGAATAAAGGACGATCAACTTCGACCGACCCTAGCTCCACTTAGAAGCTTTACAGGTGATACGATCCAACCTGAAGGAGCCATTACTCTTTCGGTCTTGGTTGGCACGATACCCACGATTATGTCAGTCATGGCCGACTTCCTCAATGTGAAAACCCTTTACTCTTAAAACGCATCTTGGGAAGGCCAACGCTGAACAATTTGAAAGTTGTCACATCAACCTACTACCTTAAGATGAAATTCCCGACCAGTTAGGGGGTGGGAGAAGCGAGAGGAGAGCAAGCCTTGTCCAGGGAATGTTATGCTCAGGAACTGAGGTATAATGCCAAAACAGTCGCCACCTTGACCAACAATCCAAAGAGTGCCGACCTTCCACCACCACCCCTTAGAGCAAACTGGGAGGAAGAGATCAGAGACGAGAAAACTTTAAGGCAAGCCGAAGCCAACATACCTTTAACACTAATCCTGGTTGACCAAGCAAACCTCGACCATATTGTGCATATGGGGACCAGAGTGAACTCCGAACTGAGCTCAGAGTTGAAAGGTCTCCTTATTAAGCATCGAGATATTTTTGCTTGGACGCATGCGAAAATGCCCAGGATCAACCCATTGATCATAGAACATTGTCTCTGCATTGATCCAGTAGCCCGAACGGTTAAGCAAAAAAAAAAAGAAGTTTTTGTGCTAAAAAATATGCTGCCATAGTAGAGGAGGTCGACAAGCTATTGGCTGCAAGCCTCATTTGGGAAGTTCACTACCCAGAATGGTTTTCTAATGTAGTTCTAGTAGAAAAAGCAAGCGAAAAATGGCGGATATGTGTGGACTTTACCGACCTAAATAAAACTTGCCCTAAAGACAATTTTCCTCTATCATGCATCAACTTTCGTGAACTCAACTGCCGGACATTCCCTCAGTTTTATGGATGCATATTCAAGGTATAACCAGATCAAGATGAGCCTAAAAGATGAGGAAAAGTTGACATTCATCACAGACCGATGGCTATATTGTTACACCGCCATACTGTTTGGACTCAAGAATGTTGGGGCGACTTACCAGTGTTTGGTCAACAGAATGTTCAAAAAATAGATTAGAAGAAACATGGAGGTTTATGTCGATAATCTTTTGGTCAAAAGTTTAACTCCCGAAGGACATTTGACAGATCTGAAAGAAGCGTTCTCCGACCTACGATGTTACAGGATTAAGCTCAATCCTGCCAAATGCGCGTTCGAGGTCGAATTAGGAAAGTTCCTAGGCTACATGGTTTTCGAGAAAGGAATCGAGGCCAACCCCGAAAAGATTCAGGCCATCCTTGGTATGAAATCACCACGAAACTTGCAAGAGGTTCAACGGTTAGTTGGCTGAGTAGCTGCCCTCAGTCGTTTCATTGCCAGGTTAACAGATCGATGCCTACCTTTTTCTCAAGTCCTCTGAAGGGCCCACAAATGGGATGTAGTTTGCGAGCAAGCATTTATTGAGCTGAAAGGCCACCTAACTTACCCCCCACTGCTCAGCCAAACTATACTGAGAGAAACCCTTATGGCCTATTAGTGATATCGCCCCATGCCACTTCAGTTGTCCTGACTCGCGAGACAGACCAGGGACAAAGGCCCGTTTACTTTGTTAGTTGAGCATTCCAAGGCGTTGAAATCAGGTATCCTCTAACTGAAATGCTCATATTCACCTTCTTAGTAGCAACCTGCCGGTTGTGCCTTTACTTCCAGGCCCACCCGGTTAGGGTTCTAACAAATCTACCCCTTAAAACTATTCTCCAGAAGCCCGACACCTTTGGCCAGTTGGCTAAATGGGCGATCGAGTTGAGTGAATTCGACTTGACTTTCCAACCAAGAACGATAATGAAAGTGCAAGCCCTTGTCGACTTCATAGTAGAATGCATTGGTTTCCCCGAGGAAACTCCTGACCACCCCCAGGGCCAACCCTGGAAATTATTTGTAGATGGGTCCTCATGCCAAACCGAAGAGGGAGAGGGAATACATATCATCTATACTCTGGGCTCCGAGCACAATTACACCATAAAATTAACTTTTAAGATGATCAATAATGAGGCAGAATATGAATCACTCTTGGATGGGATGGTAATGACTCGACTATTAGGAGCAACAGAGGTGAAAGCTCGGACCGATTCATAGATAGTGGTCAACTAGGTGATAGGTCAGTCCATCACGAAAAGCGAAAAATTGCATAAGTATCTCCAACTTGTCAGCTGTGAAAAGGACAAATTCAACTATTTCCAACTATAGCAAGTCCCAAGGGCAGAGAACCAAAAGACAGATCAGTTGGCAAAAATAGCATCGGGTTAAGATGAACGTCCACCCCCAGAGCACATCGAGATCCGATCGGTAGATATCCTCTCCATTGGCAAGGAAATCATAAAAATAACAACAACAGTTCTTGATTGGACAACTGAAATCACAGAGTATCTGCAAGAAGGCAGGCTTCCCCTTGATCTTGAAGAAGCACGGAAGGTCAAGAATATATCGATGCGATTTATCTTAGTAGAGGACACATTATACAAAAGGGGCTTCTCCAAACCTCTACTTCGATGCCTGTCCAACAAAGAAGCCTACTGGACGGCCGAAGGGTGAAAGCCCTCGTCCAGATCGCCAACAACAAACACAAGACACAATAATACTTCAATAAACCAGTCAAATCACGCAACTCAAGGCCAGGGACCTGGTGTTGAGAGAAACGGGAGTCATTACTCCCGCACAAGGAAAGTTAGAGCCAAAGTAGGAAGAACCATATGTCATAACAGCAACCAACAAACCAGGGTCGTACCAACTCAAAGATAGCCTCGGGGCTGAGCTACCACACCCATGGCACGCTGAGCACATGAATAAGTATTACGTATGACACTTCATCTTATATGCATGTCTTGTTTTAAGAACTTGTAAGGTCCCAATTTATTCTAACATGCAGGTGTTGAATTTCACGAACAAACTCTCGCTCTAATAACGAAGGCAATTCTCGCAGGGTCAAGGTCAGGCATGAGTCCCAAATCCTCAACACACATATGCAAAGACAATTCTTGCGGGGTCGAGGTTGGGCACCAGTCTCAAACCCTTAACACACTTACGCGAAGGCAATTTATGAGGGGTCGAGGTTAGGCACCAGTTCCGAATTCTCAAAACACCTACGTGAAGGTAATTCCTGTGGGGTCGAGTTTGGGCACCAGTTTCAAACCCTCAACACACCTACGCGAAGGCAATTCCCACTGGGTCGAGGTCGGGCGCTAGTCCTGAACCCTTAACACACTTACGCGAAGGCAATTCTCGCAGGGTCGAGGTGGGGTTGAGGTCAGCCAACCCTCAGTATACATGACTTTTCGCAACAATTAGTGAAATTTATTTAAAAAAAATCTCTCGAACTCACACACTCAAGATCTCGAAACAATTCCTAAATCGAGTTTTTTGGGTAGGAATTCGCAGGGTGTCAGTGCCACTATAAGCAAATAAAGAGTATAAGTAGAAGACATATAAACAAAACCGAATGAGTAAACAAAGAAACCTTCTCATTATCTTTTTTTTTTAAATGTGTGTACATAAACAAAACATGTACATTTAAGTCTAATACCTACGTGGAGAAGGAGGAGGAGGAGGAGTCAAGTCGATATCAAAAGGAGGATAGCCCGGTTTCTCGATCTTTTTGACAAACTTCTTGGCCACACAGTCGGGTCAAAGAGACTTTTGATCAAGAGTTTCGACATTAAGCCCGGGATCTACCAAAAGCTCAACTCCTAACCTTTGTAACCACTTGGCATAACCATAGCCCCAAGTAGAGTTTCGAATGACCATAGCTTGAGACATTTGGACCTCGAGCTTTGCTAATCTTTTATTTGCATCATCAAGGGTAGCTCGGGAGTGTGTAAGTTCAACCTCCTGAACAGCTCAAGTGCATTTTAGAGTAGCCAACTCTCTTTCAAGGGTAATTTAGGCACGCTCTAAAACCTTTAAGGTTCCCCCCTTTGAAACCAGCTCTTCAGTAGAGGCAGCTAACTCCACCCTTCGAGCAGCCAGTTCCGTCTCCACACTAGCCAGGTCTTTCTTGATAGCTTCCTTAGCCTCAAAAAGGCAGCCACACTAGGGGTGATCCCCGCCCTAGCGGGGGCGGGGTCCCCCAACAACCGCCCCCGCCCCCGCCTGGGCGGGGGGTCATCAATTTCAACCGCACCCCGCCCCCGGTTGCACGGGGCGGGGTACCCCGCCTAACAGCGGGGGAAGCGGGGTAAGCCCCATCCGCCCGCCCCCCGCCACCGCCCCTGTTGGGCCTGTCTGGGTCTATTTCGGCCCAGATCAAAATTTTAAGCAATTTTCCACTCAGAAAATCATTAAACCTGATATAATTTCACAATAATAAATATCAATATATTAAATACTAAATAATTATCATTACTAAATTCTAAAATGACAAAATAATTTAAAAAAACATAACTAAAAATCTAAAAGTCTATATCAGTTAAAAGTTAAAATTTAAAAATAGAAACTACTAGAAGTCTAGACTAGTTACTAAACTATTACAATTTACAAATTTACAATAATATAAATGAATCCTACAAAATATAAAATTACAAATTGTACTATTAACTATTAACATTACAAATTTACAAATTTACAATTTACAAAATTATAAAAAATAAGATTGATAATAATGGTGCTTGGACACTGGTGATTGGATTTTGTCACGATAAAAGAGTCATAATGCAAACTTGGATGGGTGGGGACTGTGGGGTTGTTGGACCTTAAGGCTTAAGCTTAACTTGCAAGGCTGCAACAATAAGTTAAAAAACAATTAGAGTACAAATATAATAATAAAGTTATAAACATGAAAAAAACAATAATTTATTAAAAATATTAAGTTACTTACCAAAATTAAATTGGGTTATTAACTTAAAAGATGGGCTTGACAATTTGAATTGACATACAAAATAATACTGTCATAGAAATTAAAAAATGTCAAAAATCATAAACAAGAATTACAAAATAAGTTAAAAACTAACATTACAAATATTATAAAATTATAAATGTAAACAACAATTAAAAATCAATTGTATAAAGTACAAACCATGGTGATGGGTTGGTAGGTGACGTAGGTTATACTGCAGCAGAGGTAGCTGTTGACGGTGTCCCAACTGTTGGCGTTACGGTCGCTACAAATTACAACAATTAAATGTAAAATCTGTGTAACATTAAATGTAATTAAATAAATACAAAATAATGTAAATATTTATTGCGTAACAATTTACCAGATCCAGACTGATCAATAACCTCGTCCTCGGCCTCAACCGGATCATAATCAATAACCTCCGGAATATGAATTTCAGCACCCGTGATCCAATTCTGTGTGCAAATCAGGGACTCAACAGTGATAGGATCTAATGAGCTCCGAAAAGGATTTAATACGCGCCCTCCAGTGCTGAAGGCCGACTCTGAGGTTACTGTACTGATCGGGATGGCCAAGATACTACGAGCAACCTTTGAAAGTACGGGATATTTGGAGACATTCATCTTCCACCAAGCTAATATATCAAAATCTCGTACAAATGGATGAAGATCCAATGCCAAATATCTGTCTACCTCTGACTGGGCATCTGTGGTGGAACCCATAAAATTCAAGGGGGTCGACTCCATCTTGTCACCCCAGTCCATTTTGCGTTTTTTTCCACGCCTAGCATCTGCACCTGGTGGGGGGATACTTGTGGCTGTAGGGGCTGCAACACTACCACCTCCCACGATAGTGAACTCATCAAATAATCTAACAAGTGTTTCCTGAGCTCGAGATGCAACAGCTGACGCACAATCCTTGCCAATTGCATTAGTCAACCCAAATACCATGCCTTTAACCTTAAATCGTGGGTCAAGGACACATGCAACATATAACAAGATATTGGTTTTATCAAACTCTTCCCCCCAATATTTGTCGAATTTCTCCATCATGGTCCTAGACATCTCCCGCAATGTGGTGTTACTACCTGCTGCAATATCATCTAATTCTTCTTTCACCTTGGCTATTTGTTGACAAAATTGATGTGCCGTGGGATATAGAGAACCAGATAAAACATTGGTAACATCGTAAAAAACTCTCAGAAACTCTATAAAAATAGATACAACCTCCCAATCATTAGACAAAGGATGCCCCAACTTTTCATCAAAATACTTGACATATTGTATGTCTTTATTACCCAATGTATCAAATGCCAACTTATACTCCTGAGCTGCCTCCAACATCAAAAAAGTTGAGTTCCACCTTGTAGACAAATCAGTGCAAAGACCTTTTTTATATGTTATACCCACACAAGTTGCAGCAACTTTGAACCTAGTCAATCTAGCGGGAGAAGATCTGACCCATCTCACAGCAGTCCTGACCCGAGCAACCGAGTCACCAAGCTTATCTAAGCCATCACCCACAATCAAATTAAGAATATGTGCTGCCATCGCACATGCAAATAATCCCCACCCAAAATCGTTCTACTCACATTATTCATGAGACTCTTAAGATGTCTCATTGCAACATCGTTAGCCCCGGCATTATCAACCGTGCAAGTGCAAACCCGAGTTAACCCCCACTCTTTCACAGCGGCCTCTAAGGCCTTCCCTATCGTCTCACCTTTGTGATCAGTTGTTTGACAAAATTTGAGGATTTTCTTATGCAATGTCCAACCCCCATCAACCCAATGAACAGTCATACACATAAAATTAAGATTATTACAAGAAGTCCAACAATTAGTGGTGAGGCAAACATTTTCTCCCGCCAATAAACCCCTCAACTTCTCTTTTTCTGATCGATAAAGTTTTTAACATCTCTTGCCACCGTGTGGCGAGAAGGAATATTGAATCTTGGTTCCAAGTACCTAGAATAGGCTTGGAACCCTTTCCCATCAACCACTTGGAAAGGCATCTCATCTATAACAATCATGCGAGCTAGGTGTGTCCTAGTCTCGTTAGGATCATATTTTGTATACCCTTTTAATGCCAACTCCCCATTACTCCCCTCACCCATTTTTTTAAATCCAACTTCAAGTCTAGATTGGGCCTTCTCTACCAAAGACTTCAAAATTGGAGATTTTTTGCACTGTTCCTCCAAGTGCAATTTTATCTGGGAAGTGCCATGTCTCTTGTAGTGGCACCCATAAATTTTGCCACAATAGTTGCATTTGGCTTTTGGATCATTGGGGTCACCACCTTCTATCTTGGTGACATGAGCCCAAATTATAGATGGGGCTTTCTTGCTAGACTGCTTGGGGGCGGGGCAAGTAGTAGTGGTAGGAGTAGGGTCAGGGGTCTCAACCGGAATGGGAGTACTGGTAGGATTAGGGGTAGTGGTAGTAGTAGTGGTAGTGGTCGGGATAGGGTTAGGGTTAGGGTTAGGGCCGGAGGTACCTAAAGCGGCCTCCGGAGAGCTCGCACTAGAATCCTCTGGACTTTCCATTTACAACAAATCTGAAATTATAATAAATGCAACACAAATGGTCATACCAAAATATAATAGGCTCAAATCTCAATTCAAAATTAGACTCAATTGTCTAACTTTCAAATAATACCTAATGCATCAAACTATAATAATTTATATGATTATATCACTCATTTTGCCTATTAATTTAATATGACATCACAAATATATATGTGTGTATATATATTCTCATTTATTTTATTTTGAGATGTATAGACTTATAGTTAACAACTTAACATGTATGGCTAGTACTGAATACTGATTTTATTTTTCAAATAATAATTTTATTTTTTTACTTTTTTATTTTTTTATTTTTTTAATTTTAGTTTATTTCAATATCTAAATATCATAAATTCAATTTTTTTTTATGTGTCAATACTTACAGTATGTCAGTCGCTTTTTTATGGTTTCAATATATATTTTTATTTAAGTGATTAATCTATAAATTGGTTTAAAATGTGACACATTTAATCAATGATTCAATGCAACTAAAAATAATTTTTAATAGAATATAATGAGAGCTTTGTGCATAACTGGAAATTTAGGATCCTTACAATTTATATAACAAAAATATATATATATATTATATATGTTACGGGCTGCAAATTTATTATTTAGAATCCTTACAATTTAGTAATTTACATAACAAAAATATATATATACATTATATATGTTACGGGACCACGGGTTACCAAATCAAGCAAATTCCAGAATCCAATTCCAGACAATCGGACCTTAAGCAATCGGCATCCATAATCCAAACCCTCAAGTCTCAACACAATCCACTCCATAAATTCATAATCAAATATTCAATAAATTCAAGTTTTCAACACAATCATGTAATTTCAAATTTTGAAGAATCAAAACCAAAAAAATGGGAGATTAGTGATTACCTAGATTCGGAGAAAAATCGAGAGACCGAGAGGGAGAATGGAACCGGAGAACTATCGGAACGAGAGAGAGGGATGCTTCGCACTTGGCAGCGCCGGTGGCCAGCGGCGGTGACGACGGTGGCCTGAGGAGCTTATTAGGGCTAGGGTTTGCGCTGGTTTTAGAGAGAGAGTGAGAGGGAGAAGAGAGAGAGGAACAATTCGAACACGGAGACCGAAAGGGGGAGGGGGGGCTTAATTCTTAAAGTCCTTTACATAAAACGACGCCATTTTATATAAACGGCGTTGTTTTATGTAAGTAAAGTTAAAAAAAATCCAGATGACTCAAAACGACGCCGTTTTGAGTCTTCTGGGTTTTTATATATGCGGGTGCGGGGGCGGGGTAACACGGGGCGGGGTCGAAGCTATACCGTCCCCGCCCCCGCCCCAAACCCAAAATGCGGGCTGGTTTACCCCGTTGGGTTTCGGTTGTGCGGGTTAACCCGCCCCGCAAGGCGGGGGCGGGGCGGTTTGCGGGCAGGTCAGCGGGTACGGGTACCCGCTGACCACCCCTAAGCCACACATTCGATGGACGGTAGATAGAGACTCTCGGGTAATATCCAACTCTGTCTGGAGGAATTGTTAGCCTTCTCCAGGTTCTCTTTCTCCATATTTAGCTCCTCGACAATTTGGATCAGCCCTTCACAGGTACGCTAAGAAGCATCGAGCTGCCGCTCATTTTGCTTCAGCTTGAAACAACTAAATCAGCACACCATCCCGACCTAGCAATTGAACTCCCCGAGCTTTGCTAATTCCGTGCCAACAACCCTGACCACTTTTCCCGCGACCTGAACACAAAAGGAACTATTACTCAAGCTTGAAAAGGAAAAGAGAAGGAAGAAAAGACAAGTAACAAGACTGTACCTCGGACAAGAGCAATTCCAGCATTTTAGCCACCCGGTCGGTGGCTTCTGCTCTAGCCTGCTCAAAACGCAAAGGACCGGCCAAAGCAGCATCTGTCCTCTAGCTCGAACCCTCATCGCCTTCCCTTTGTTGGCTCGGGTCTGTATAAAAAAATTGCCCAAGACTAGCAACCCCACTACGAAACTGAAAAGTAGGGGATCATGGAGACTCGGGGTGAGAGGGAGGACGTTCAAAAGTCTCAACACGAGCTCCTGAGGTCAACCTCGTCTCAAAGAATTAAGGCTGTTCAGAGGAGGAATCGTCAATAAGGACCACGAGGGGGACCTCATCCTTACCTCGAGCCTCATCCACATCATGATCGCTACCAGCTTTGCCCAAACGACCAGGCGAGCTTCTCGTCCTGACCTCATCCTCTCAACCTACTCTCCCTTCTCCCCGACCCTGGGCCATCTCTGCCTTACCTTTCTCATCTCCTCGATTGCTATAATCTCTATCTTCTTAGGAGCCTTCTCGACTCTCCTCTCGATTCGAGCCAGTATCTTCTTGGTCTTCGCCATCACCCTCATCGGCATCAAAATCGTGTTCAAGAGAGGAAGATGGGGGGGGGGGGAGGCAACTGCCTCGGCCTCTCAACTTGCTCCTCCGATTCCTGCCAGAAGACATGTGCAAGAGTCGGAGTGCCTGATGAAAAGGGCTATGCATGCTCCATGGCTTGCTCAAAAGCCACATATATTTCTTTGTCATCCGAAGACTCGACTCCCGCCATTTGAGTCGCCTCCATCTAAGCCTCGGTGAACATCTTGTGGGCCTCGGAACTTGCCTGCTCGGCTTCCAAAAGTTACAGCTCCGTCAAGGAAGTAGGGGATGGAGTGCGAACTCGGCGAGAGACCTGAGATCTCCTCGAGAAGGGCCCCTCATCATGGCTAACTTTGGTTCTCTTCTCCCGTTCACCTTCTCAAGTTAAAACATGTGTGCTAGGCTTATCATGATGGGGGGGTCCATCTAAGCCTCGGTGAACATCTTGCGGGCCTTGGACCTTGCCTGCTCGGCCTCCAAAAGTTACAGCTCGGTCGAGGAAGCAGGGAATGGAGTACGGACTCGGCGAGAGACCCGAGATCTCCTCGAGGAGGGCCCCTCATCATGGAAAACTTTGGTTCTCTTCTCCCATTCACCTTCTCGAGTTAAAGCACGCTTGCAAGGCTTATCATGATGAGGGGGGTCTTCAGGAACTCCCAGAAGGTTCTGACCCTCAACATAAGAGATGATAGGCTCAATCAAATACCTTCGGATGTTGTTTTTGATCAAGAGGTTATCCGACCACAACAAGTCGGGATCCGATTGACCCGAGGCCAAAATAGCATACACCCTGCTCGTCTTCCTGAGAGTGAAAGCCATATCCAGATGCGTGGCCGAGAGAAGAAAACCTTAATTTTTTAGAATAGAAAATTCGCTCTCACCTTTGCAAAACTCTCAATCATTTCCTGAGATGAACAGAAACCATCGGTAATAATCCTTGGCACTCGAGTGCCTATCTTCCATCTGGATCAACTTTCAATCCTTGTGCCTAATATGAAAACTCGTGACATTCTCGTCTCGATGTACAATTTGATACAAAGAAAAGAACTCTCGAGCTATTAAGTCGGGATATGCCTCGTTCCTCACTGAGAGTACGATCCAAAATGCCAAGCAATTGGCCAGTAGAAGATGCCAACCGTTTAACAGAATCTAGGCAGGAGCCAAGCTCAGGAAGTAATGACCTCCCAAACCGGCCTAATGAAGGGAAAACGAAAATCTTTCATACACATGACAGGAAAAAACACGACTTTTGGTGCTTTCCCTGTCGCGTCATAGGCCCTCACGCCATCTTTGGGAGCCTCTAGATCTAGATGCAAAGAAATCTTGTATTTCTTCCTCAAAGGGTCAATATCAGAGGGCTGGAGAGTGGATGTCCAGCCATGGCCAGAAAAGAAAGAAGAGGGGGTGTTGGAAGCCATGAGAATGCCGATAGAAAGACGAGAAAAAAGGACAAGAAAGGCTAAAAGAGTTGAATGCAAAAACAAGAGGTGTTTCATGAGGTTGAAGAAGATGAAATGATGAACCCACATCATGGGGCATTTATAGTTGAGGAAAAATCCAAAATCTCATGGGAAACGAAGCGACGTGACAGTCAACCATCTGACTTGACCCTTGGGAGGATGGGCTATGCTCAGTACAAGCTAATCAGAAGTAAGGGAAGTGTTAAGTAATGTCAGGCAGAGGAATACTTTCCCTTGTCAATCACGCACCAATCACCTCAGGGCAACGCAACACGAAAATGGCGCTAACAGCTTAGAAGTCGAAGAGTCGAAACATGAAAACCTAGAGGCATTCAATGTCCATATCCACAACTCGAAATATGAATCGAACTCTGACGACTCGGGTGGTTTAGAAGATGATAAGACAGGTTTGCCACGTAGGCACAAAAGACGAGCCATTCTCGAAATACGCATTGGATGAAGTAAAATAATTCGAAAAAGATCACATGAGGCAAATCAACTCAGGAAATCCTGAGAGTCAGGTTTGATTGGTGGCAAATTAAAAAAAAAAATCCCCACCGAAGTCCCTCTGGTAAGGATTCGCAGGGTACTGAACAGGAAATCTCAAGCAGCCCGACCCATGTATGGAATAGGGCCCTGGTCCATAGGATCGACCTGAGCCCAATTACAGATAAAGATCAGAGGTGGGAACCCAGATCATCCTAATCACCTTTTTTTTAGCTGGGAAGGTAAGCCTAAACAATCTTGAGCGTCAATGTGGCACATGAATCCATGCCTCCCTTCATATCTCAATTCCAGCATTAATGACTGTAAGACAAGATTTCGTCTGCCAGGGAGGGCTGCATTAAATACAAGGTCGGCTCAGGTATGCCGCATTAATTGTTGAGACAAGATTGGGGCGCCACATTAAATGCAATTCAGAATCCAATCTCGTCAGTTGCTGAACAGAGGGGATTGATATGACCAAGATGAGACGGGTGGGGACAGACCATCATTCGCCAAGTGACCGTCGAGTAATGTCACTAAGCATCATTAGCACCATCCATCAACTGATTGGGTGTGAAAGCACCTATAAATAGCACCCAGCCTGTCCAACAAGAGGTTAGATTTTTCTACATTCCCTCATACTCAGAACTTCATTTTGAGTTACCCCTATAAAGACTAACTTTATCATTGAAAAGGTCTTGAGTCCCGACCCAACGTTCTCTTCTATTTTGCAGGGTGGAGTCTGTTGGGTCACTACGTTATAGCTGAATCGCAAAATACGTTCACAACACTATGTTTAGAGATTTATATTCTAAAAGTTAATCTAGGTTACTCTGGTTTAAAGCTTGTTTACAGTGTTGACATAGAGTGCAGCTTGAGGGAGGAAAGTCTACTGCAGGTTTGAGATGGAGGCGATCGACATTCTCATGGGGTGAATCGTGTGTTTCTTTGTGGATGAAAAACTCGCCAGAGGTGGGTTCGATAATAGTGGTCGGTGTTGTGAAGGAAGGGGGAGGTGGCTGCAAGATGGGAGCTAGGATTCAGAGTTCACATGAATTGTGTTTTGCAAAGGGTCTAAAACTTTTTCCTTCTTTAATTTGTCTTCAGGTGAAGACATGGCATGTGATATGTTGGGCGGTAAGATGAAGCGGTCAGTTTCAAGCGACCGACTAACATTATTCATTAAAAAATTATTTGCAATTTCTCATTTATTCACCAATGATTTGACCATATATATAGGAGATGATAAATGAAAACTTTTCGTTTGTATTTTGCATTCAAGATTTTTTTTTTCTTTTCTTTTGGTAAGTTGCATTCAAGATTGAATCATCAATATTATGTCAAGGGCAATCTATTTGTTTCTATTTGAAATCTCGATTTGTAATTTTTTTTAATTTCTTTTACTTTATAATTAAGTAAGTATTTTTAAATAATATTATGATTTTTTTTGTAGTTTTAAAAAATATTTTAAGATGTTAAAAAAATCATATAAAAAAAATATTTATTTTTTATACAAATTTTTTAATGTCTTAAAACATTTTTTAAAAATACAAAAAATCACAATATCATTTAAAATACTTACTTAATTATAAAGTAAAAAAAAATTAAAAAATATTCAAATCAAAATCTCAAGTAGGGACAAATAGCATTTTCCTTATGTTAGATCATATATTTTGAATAATATTGTGTGGATTTTTTTTCCCTTTTTTTATAGTTAGAGTGGGCAATGTATGTCTATTTTGATACTTGAAAATTAAGTGTAAAGAATTAAATTTCTCAATAATTTCAGTGTAAAATTCCAAAGATAAATACATTGCACTTGATGTTTATTGTGGGTATATATGCCCATCTAAACAATTATTTGCCCCTAGATTCAGTGGAATTAGGGAAAATAAGGAAAGAAAACTTGTGATTGAAATCCTTCAGATTTAAATGGAAATTTCCTAGAAAGTGAAATAGTGAGAGGTTGTGCCCATGCAACTGAAACAACCTATTTTCACTATAAAAAAAATTCCAAAAATTACTTTTTTGATTCCAATCCCTCGACAGTTCTTTTTTTGTTCATTTATTTTTTATTTCTATTTTTTTTATTGTATGAACTTTAGCTGTTGCGCATAAACATGCCCGGTTTGCTTATGGGAATGAAATCAAAAACTTAAAACATATATCAAATTTTTCATTATATTTTTTTTTAAATTTTCCTACAAAATATAATAAAAAATTCAACTTTTTCAAATTTTAAAACACATTTTTCAAATCTCAAAACAAAACTAATATTAAAAAAAATATATTACAATAATATTTTATTTTTTTAACTTTTATCTCATCTTATTTCATTTCATTTTTGAAAACAAACCAGGTTTTAAGTTTCACATATCATCACTCCTTAAGCAACATGTGCCGCACTATTCCTTTCTTTAAATTTTTATTTCAAAAATGATACTATGTGATTTAAATTTGTTTCTCAATTTGACTGTTTATGTATTTTAATTTATTTATTTTTATATAATAATTAAGAATATAACTATTAATATATTCTTATTTTTATTTTTCAAAAATATTTAAAAATTCAAAAAATAAAAGAAAACGTAATTTGCATGGGACACACTTGATAGACAAAATATGGGTGACATAATAGCACTATGCTTTTTATTTCCCTCAGTTTAATCTCATTGGCAGGTGGTCCATGAGAGCATTAATATTGGTCTCATTAAAATAAATCATCAAAATTTGATAAAAACTAAGTTAGATGAGAAGCCAATACCAAAAGAATCTCACATTAGATTCATAAAAAGTACTTTCGTTATATTTGATCAAAAATAAAAAAAATAAAGTGGAAAAAAATACTTTTAATTTGACTTTTGGTAGTATTCCATTGTGAATAATCAAATATTCGATCTCTTATAAGTTAATTTCTAATAAACATAACCTTGTGATATCTCATTACATGTAAAGTTAAAAGATTGTAGTAGTTAAAGACTAAAAAATGTTCAATTTTAAATAATTTTATTGAATTTTTTTTTACATCACACACAATCCATTTGACATAATTTGATTTGAAATATGGATTTAAAATTTAAATTTTACAAATCAAATTATGTCGTGCGAATAATCTGTGGTGTACAAGCCATCAAATATTACTACTCTTCAATTAAAATAATCAATGATGATCTATTTTTGTTGATACTTGGATTTGTTTGGTAACACAAATGTTCTCAAGTATTTTCTAATATTTTAAGTCATTTTTAGTATTTTCTTCCTAAGTTTCATTCAAACACAAAACAATTTTAAATTTCAAAACTTCAATTTTCTCATCCAATTATTAACTAATTATCATAACTTTCTAAAACTCTTAAACAAAACATTAAAACAAGATTACTTTTTCCAACTTTAAAGTAAAAATTATACTAAAAAAGTAAACTCAAACTATTTTTTGATTTTATAATATTTTTATTCAATATTTTCTCTTTCATTTTTTTAAAATTCAGGAAAATATCTTAATTCAAACTATTTTACTATTATTAATAAATATATTAATATATTTTAGTACCCAACAACTTTTAGTACATGTTTGAGATTACGGCAGAAAATATAATTTATGCATTTAAAGTTCATAACTTATAACTTAAATAATAAGTTCTATACTTAAAAAATTATTTGTTGTTTGATAAATATGCATCTAAAATGCTTTTAAAATTAGTTACAGTAATTATTTAATAATATACAGTTATCTGCATGAGTTTTTTGATAAAAACTTCAATTTGGTACTTTTTGAAAAATTAGACTTTTAACTTATTTAGGTGATTAAAGCACTTTTTATAAACTCATCAAACATGTCATCAATTAATTAAGCTTCAAAATGCAACTCCTAACAAGCTCTTAAATCTCATTTAGTTGTTGAAATGAGATGATACATGAATAATAGGAAATAGTATGTGAATAATAGTGAAATGATTTAAGTTAAGATATTTGATGAGATTTTAAGAAATGAGAGAAAAAGTTGAATAAAAAATTATAAAGTTAAAATATTGTTAGAAAATAATTTTTTAGCATTACTTTAGTTCTGAGATTTTAAAAAATTGAATTATTTTATATTTTATTTGAAAATTTGTAATAATTAGATAATGATTAGATGAAAAAATTAAAAATTAAAAATGTTTGTATTTAAATAATATTTGAATACTAAGTTGAAATGAGTTTAGACAAGATGGGTTGAGACCATCTCAACTATGTCTTAGTTAATAAGACTAGATCGATGAATCAATTTGCCTTAAGCTACATTTAAATTTTAGATGTTGATTTGAATTGAGTTCTTTATGAATAATAGTGAATTGAGGTTGTTGAGTAAGTTTTGTGAGACCCACTTAAGATGAGTTTAAAATGTGTATCAATGTTAAGATGAATTTATATATATTTATGAGAATTTATAAAATTATTGAGACTCACCATAAATATCTATTGTTTACTGATATTATTGTCTCCCCCACAATATTTCAAACTTGCAAAAGAAAAGGTTTTTTACACTTGCATTCTGGGGTAAGGATTAAGGAACAAATGTCAGTATTTTGGGTTTGAGTTGTGGGCCCAATAGCACAGGTAAACTTGAAATGCATTGCCTAGCCGATATCAGTTCATGTCTGGCACAAGGAACCATAAAGTCCCTTTCAATAGTCGCTGTTGCTATTTACATGGGATCCAGTTAATGAGCCAACTTTAACTGCACTCATTTGAAGACTTAAATGTGTTTGGATGTCCAAAACAGCTTTCAAGTGAAGTGTACTCAATTGCTTAAGCTTAGTACATCCAAAGAAAGCCAATCTTTCAACTTTTATATTTTTCATTTATACATCTGTAGGTTTATGTTTGGCCTATCTTTTAATATTATTTGGCCTAGCTTTAATAATATTTGGCCTATCTTTTAATAACGTTTGGCCTAGCTTTTATAAAATTTTCGTAAAATAAATAATAATTTTATTACTCATATATAACTTTAATATTATTGGTACTCAAAAATAGTTTTTTCCCCTCTCCCTCTCTCCTTTTAGAATCCTCACTCTGAAAAAAAAAACTCAAGATTTGATGTTCGATAGAGGAGGAAGAGACCTTGACTTCTTCCTACTTCTCCCTCTCATTCCCTTCTCTCTCATTTCTCATTTTCCTTATTTTTTTCCCTCTTTCTTCCCTCATTTCTTAGTTTATTTTTATTTATTCAAGGTTTCGACAACACTTGAGAGACATATGAAGCACAAGCAATTTTCAGAATGCATATTGTTTGGAGGATGGTAGCAGTTTTACAAAAATCACTGCGTGATCCTCATGCACTACTTATTCCAGCAGCTCTTCTAACCACACGCGCTATATCACTATAATTGTTGTCACCAGATCTGTGATGCCCCCAACTACATTTGAGATTTAACGTAAACTGAAGCGTCGGGACATGTAACACTAGGCTACTATTCCTCGTTCATGTTAGAATTAATATACATGCACCTAACTTACTAGTAGTATACAATATGCATCGCAGCAAAATAAGGTCAATATCACAAGATAGACAAAGAAATCTAAACTTTGTATATTATCACATGATAACCTATATTAAAAACTCATAACTTCATATTAGACATCAATATACAGTACCAAGTTTACACAATTCAGTTCCTAACAAAACATAACATAGTCTGATATTCTTAACAAACAATTACTTATTTACTTACAACATGTGTTCTTTATTCACTTCTTTATAATTATCACCAAAGCAAAAACGACCCATACTTAAATTGTCACCATGTTGGAGTCTTATCCTCGTTGGCGTCCCATAGACGCTATCAAGAGATAATGAGCCATCTGGGCTCAAAATCACGCAGCACTAGAGGTCTCAAAACCACACAGTACCCCACAGGTCGTCGTCCTTCCGACGACTCAGATACATCTTGCCACAAAACTTCCAACAGGTGATCATATAGGGGATGAGTCATCTAATCAAAAGCGGAATATTCTATAGGACCCTCAGGGCACCTCAGAACCTTCCAAGAAGTCTGAGTCTTGCGTTGGGCCATTTATTCCTTCAATAATGTCTATCATTCCATAAATAATGATAGATAAAACTAAAAGAGTGAGATTTCAAGAAATTTCAGTAAATGCACAGATAACGTAATAAAAACATTATTGACATATACAACTAAACAAATGCATGCACCATAATCATAAGACTCATGAGATGACTTATGCACAATGCATTTTTATTAAAGACCTTCATGTTTTCATGAATAGACTTTCGTTGACACGTAAACAAAACTTTTCGTATAATTGTAATGTCTTTTCTTTTGATTTATAACGTTACGTGTCATTATTCTTAATGATATCATTCTTGTTATGACAATAGATCGTAACACTTTCGCTATCATTCTTATTCTCGACGGCAGATCGAAACGCCTTCATTATCAATTTTTTTATTATGACGACAAATCGAAACGGCTTCACCGTCATTTTTAATCTCAACGACAGATCGAAAAGTCTTCACCGTTGGTTTTTTCTTAGCATAATGGCAGATAGAAATACCTTCACTGTCAGCTTTCTTATTCTTGACGGCAGTTTGAAATACCTTTATCGTTGATTTTCTTATTACAAATTCTTATCTTATTCTTTTCAAAAAAACACAATAATTATGGGACTTGTCATGTGAATAAACATGCATGTAAATTTGGATTTTCTCATACATGCTACATGGTTCATGAGACATATAAAACATGCGTTTCCAAATCATGACTTATATATATTAAACATGTGATCATTAACATTTTCAAATAGATCATGACTATTCTACTAAAGAGAAAGTTGAAAATAATCCAATCCTAGCCCTAAAATGGTCTAGGCCGAATTTTTGGTGGGGTTAAACCCAATTTTCCTTTTCTTTTCTCATAACCAACTTATATTTTTCTTAATGTAACAAAACTAAATAATTAAGCCATGATCATCACTAGCCAAAAATACTCATATAACTTATAAAATTATTTCTTCAATTACCTTTCATCATATACTTTTCTTTCCAAACTAACTACATGTCTTCAAATATTCCTAAAAATTCAAAGGGTATACTTTAATAATTAACCTCTAAAAACTTAGGTTATAAATCATACCATCCATTAGGAATCAAAACTTAAAATTCTCCAAAAGACTTTCTATGGCCGAGAACTATATACTCTTAAAAATACAATTTCTATCATTTCAATATATCATGCCATGGATTAAATCCCTAAATCTAAATTCTCAACTTTATTTATTGAATTCTTTCCTTAGATTTTCACTATATAACTCTTTAAATATTTCTTGAACCAATTTCTAAGTCATCATTTTAGATAATCATAAGTAGCTATAACAAGAGCGGGTATCAAACAAATAATAGGATAAAACATCCCTCAAGCACTCATCAAGCAAATACTAACAAAAGCACTCTTCAAGCAAGCAAATAATAAAATAAATCACTCAATAGCAAGTTTACCATGTATATATATAAAAATGCTAAGATCAAGTTAAATGAGCACTCACTAGTTTGCCAAGAAATCTAGCAAAGAAAATTCTAGTGAAAAAGGATTATTCACCAAAATCTTGGAGAGATATGCACTCTAGGGTACAAAGAAAGAGTGGTTTGAAGGGTGAGTGAGTGGAAAAGAAATAGAGAGAGTTTGAGCTATGCTTTAGCCGAATGCTTGGAAAAAAAAATAGAGTATGAAAATGTGTGCTTGGTCGACACTCATGAAAAGATAAGTGTGGAAGATTTCCCCCCAACTAGCCATGTGTCCTCTTAGGGGCTTAGAGCACTCATTTCTCTTTTAGGCTTAGTTGGCATGATAGGACTAAGCCCTTATCTTATAGTGATGTGATCAACATCTAGAAATAGACAATGGAAGGTTTGGGCTCCTACCTTCCCATTTTCATCTTATGTTACTTCACAAAAAAAGTCCAATGTTTGTCTTCAAATCAACACTTGCCAATTATCTAATATCTCTAAAAAAAAGTAAGCGAACATGGAAAAACAAAAGACAAAACTCAAAGGCGGTTCACCCTCTCCCAATTCTTCCAATTTGATTTTATCAAGGGTAAAGAATATACTTTACTTGATTCACTAAAACTCCTAAACAAAATTTACCTAACTCTAATTTCCATACAATGGTTTTCTTGAAATTTCAAAAGAAAAGTATTTTCTTTGTGCCAAGTGTCTCAAATGGTCTTTCAAACACTTAGATATTCTCAAAATAATCACTCATATCTGAAACTCACCAATGAAGGGTTATAGTTTTGCTTACTCATCTCTTTTCCATTTGCCATGTGTCACTATTTCAAAGATAAAATCCTATGTGAAAAAAAGATGAAGTTAAGTATGAATCAAAACTTCTTGCCACGTGTCATTTTTTGTTCCTTATCTCCCAAACAAAATGAGTTATGCATGGAATTGGATTTCCTCCCTCCAAATTATCCAAATTGTAGCTCCTTTTAGCTAAAAGACAAAAAAATTCTCTTTTTTTCTAACTCCATTTTCTGTACTAACCGTCTTCAAATTCTATACAACATACCATGTGTTCTAAGTCTCCCAAGTCTCCTTGTGAATTTCATTTGAGTCATTTTACTATTTTGGGTCTGATTTATCAATATTCAATACAAGAGAAGGCAAAAAAAAAAAAAAAATAGTGACTATATTTCTAAATAGTTCCAAAGAATGACTAAAATAATTTTAAAGAAAATATAACCATTCCAAGCATGAAAAATCTAATAGAGAAAAAAAATTTGAATTGTCACAAGATCTCCGGATTATAGTTTTGTGGCTGAAAAGAGATAAGGTTATTGCCTTAATACATTCTCAAAATTTATTAAAATTGATTCAAACTTTAATCCATAACTTTTTGTTCTTATATTTTTTATTGTATAGTAAAAATAAAAAAATATTTTGTCCTTTGGATGATTGTTTCTTTAGAGGTTAAATCTTTCAGTTATATGAATGATAAGGTTCAGTCTTTATTAAAGTAAAATGTTAATTTTTGAATATTTATCTATAAAAAATATCAGCATTTTAATAACATTGAAATCTAAATCAGTCTTAGTATATTGGTGGAGCTCTAAGCAAATGCACGATGACATTTTCTTTAAAAAGAAAAGTTTTTTCACTGCAATTCAGAATTTATTTATTTATTTTTATATTTTTGTGTTTTTCAAAAGTAAGTAGGTAAAATGTATCAATTACCTGGAAAACATGATGAAATTTACTTGGGAAAAAAGAAGAAAGATGTTGCATTTGACCAGTCAGAATCAACTTCGAACTAAATTTCGAAGAAATGGATGATCAAAAGGCGGTTTTCAAAGAAGTGTTTGGCGAGTCATCGGACAGCGAAGGCTACGAGTACGAACAACAACAATCGCCTCAATTGGAAGAACATGATGAAATTCACGAAGATCGACCCACCCCAACACCGTTCGATCAAAACACCAACTGGGAGCAAATCAAAGAGGTCAGAGGGCTGTGGTTGTGCAGGGATTTTCTCTCGGCTGGACAACAATCTTCCCTGCTCTTCTCAATTGAAAACGGTGCTTTTCATTCCTAGGACCCTTCTTTCTTTCCTTTACCTTTTCCTCCCCTTTCCCAGATTTTCGAGATTGATTTTTATTTTTATTTTTTGGTTTATAAAGTTAAAGAGGAGTCCATTGCCACTGATACGAAAACAGAAATAATTTTCCATCTAATGAATAAGTTGTAATTGAATAGAATTTTACTTTTAACTTTATAAGGCTGTGTAATGTTATGTAGTACATTCATATGATTTAAGTCTAACATCATTGTTAAAGTCTCACTTGCTGTGTTTCCATGTTTTGTACGAACGTTTGGCTGCAGAAGGATGGTTCACTGAAGCCTCTCATAACCAGGTCCGTACCAGCCTAGAATGTAACATAAGATTAGCACAGTGTTCTAAATCTTGATTATACAATCTGGTACTAATTATGGGTATGCTAACGTCAAGATAAGGTTTTTATCTGTCGCATTGGTTGTCATGTATCTGTAAATCGTGAAGCAATTTACCTGTTGGTTATTAGTTTAGATGGTAGTTGAGAACAGCTTGATGGTAGTTGGATAATGTATGAAGATTTCATTTGCAAGCTGGGGATCACATTAACATGATAATAGAAATTACATGTGAAACTTACTTATGATATAGGTTTTTTAAGATAAGCTTATCAGTTCCTTGCCGTGCAGGCTATGAGGTTTGGGAATCTTCCAGCATGGGCAAGTGAGATTTCAGATTCTATTCGTGAGCTGGTGCTTTTAAATGATCCCGGTCTTGATCCTATGAACTTTGGGACTTCTTATGGGGCTGAAGAAGAATGTGCATTTCCATTAGATTTACTTTGGAGGGAACCTCTCTTTGACCAACTCATTGTAAATGCATACCAGCCAGGTGAGGTGCGAGATAACTACTTCTAGTTCCAAGTACATGGTCTTGAGGCATTAGTCAGAAGTTATTGGGCTTTGGGATTGTTGATTTTGGCTTATTTCTGCAGACTTCTATATGATCAGTTGAACCTCTTGTGCTTCTCCTTTGGAAGTAATAAGGGTTTCTAAAGATTGTATTGGCTGTGTCTTTTATGAGGTTTCTAAAGATCTACCGGTGGTGTCTGTGTTGTCTTTCTATAAAAAGGATAAAATCAAGTCAGGTCCTGTTGTTCGAAAAGGAAATTCCCAGTCTTAAATTTTATTTATCGACATCGTTTTGGTAGAACCTTAACTCTGTTTTGGCTTTTGTATGTTAAGTGGGTTAGTTTGGATCATAGGAAGGGTGAGGAAAAAGAAGGGAGCAAAATAAAACTGAGAAACTGGGTTCCTTGCTTGGGTATTTTTGTAATTTAATTTTACTACGCATATATATCTATATAGATATGGATATATGCAAATTTGTTGAGTATTGATGCGGCAAAGAGAGAAAATGCTGCAATCAAGCTCTGTTGCATCTTTCACATCTGAAGTGAATGGCCTTTTGTGGTTCCACATCAAATGTCTTTACCAAGACATCTATAATATATCCACAATTCTCTTATGACATCGCCATGTTGCAATGTAGAATTGTGTTATAAGGAGATAAATCTCCCTGGGGAGTCTTTTTAGTAACATAGAAAATTTTATATTTTGGGACACTCAACCTAAAAGCTTAAGCCTATGGGCCTTCTGGTGCTTTATATATTGCCAATTATCACATTACCTTATACTCTTTTCTGACTTAAAATTTCAAAGTACTTGCCATATGCTTTATTTATGTGCAGGGGATCTGTGCACATGTAGACCTTATGCGCTTTGAAGATGGTATTGCCATAGTCTCCTTGGAGTCATCATGTGTGATGCATTTCACCAAAGTTGGACAAGCTCATTGTGATGCTGCAAATGGGGGGATGTCGGATCCACCCATGACAAAAATTCCGGTTTATCTGACCCCTGGATCGCTAGTTCTTATATCAGGAGAAGCTCGCTACAGTTGGAAGCATGAAATCAACCGGAAGCCAGGGTTTCAAATATGGGAAGGGCAGGAACTAAATCAGAGAAGGAGAATCTCGGTAACACTAAGGAAGCTTTGCACGGTTGATTAGCATATTAACCACATCACATTTTTAGTTGCAGTATACATTTGTTCAATTGTTTGCAATTGAGGCCTTTAGGGCTTGTACTTCATATGGGGTGTGACTAGAGGATAATGCTCGATTGAGAACTTCAATAAGGGTGCACCCATATATCTTTAGTTACAGAAAATTAGCTTGTGTTGTATCTCTTTCTCTTTTTATGGGATTTTTGAAGCTTTTTGTGTCCCGAAAGAAAAAAATAGAATAAAGGACGTTTGGCACCTTATGTTTAACCAATTGAAATTCTAAAAGTATCTAATTTCCTTAAATTTTAGTCCTGGGAAGTCCTTTTCCAATATGGCATGAACTGGTAGAACGGAAGTTGAATAAGAAATGCAACATTAAAAATGGTCTCTTGTAAGTTATAAGATCATTTGAATTACCTTTTCATTATTGCTTGACTCAAGTAGTGCTGAGATAGGACTATATATAATAAGGAACAGTAAGATTAGTTGGATGTTTAACTTCATTAGTGTCACTTGATTTAGTTGAAAGTTTCATCTATGAGTTCACTACTTTTGTTAGCCCTTGCTCTGTTCTGTATGCATGATGCGTGTATTTTTCTGCAACCAGCCAATAAGGAAGTCATCGCAAATCTCGTAAGCTATTCATTGGGTTCCTCCGAATCTCCCTTAACATTGAACCGCATGTTTTCAAACAACACAAAAGTGTTCTTACCTTTTGAACTTATGTAACTTTGTTATTGCTGATCATTGTGAAATTCCAAGGGGAACAAACAAAGCGATATCTCTGTCTTAGCATTATTACACACTCACAACAATACATATTCAACATACCATCACCATGTAATCTACTAACTGTATGCAGAAAATGTTTTTACAAACTATATATAGGATAACAGTGTAATTTTCAAAGGAAAAGAAGCTTCAGATTTACAATAGCCAAAAACGCAGTCCACGCCAAACAGGGTTTAGCCAGATCACCGGCGATCGGATTCACCTCCTTAAACATCCGATAACACCCGACCACAGCCCCAAACATCGCCAAACAGAGCAGCAACCCGACCCGACTCGCTCCGGCGCCGATAACAATCTGATTCCAAGCCAAGCTCAATCCGAGTTGAGCCAAGTAAAGGTACAGCGCTGTCGGCTTCCTATGGAACCCACCCACCGCCCAGACAAGCCAAGCCGACAAATTCATCAGGAAACTCGAAGCGAGACATGTCATGCGCAGAGCCCACGGCGGTGGTAACCAGAAGCGCTTTGACAGAGTGCCGTAGCAGTTGCGGTCGGCGCCGAGGTGAAGGCTTAAGAGGGTAAGAGAAAGCGGGACGGAAACAGCTATGGCCAGGGACCTAAGGCCGCGTTTGGGTATGGCGGCGTTTCTAAGAGGTTTGGATTTGTTTTCCCTGCGGTTGTAGTTGCGGGTGTTGATGTCGGGATCCTCTCTATTACGATGTTTGAGGTTATTGGAAGCCATAAATGTGTGTGCGTCTGTACGGATTGTGCAGAGTTGGAAGAACAGGATGAGAAGGGTGGTTATATGTAGAGACAAGGGGTGGGGACGGAAGTGAAACGTGGAGTAGGAGTTGGGGAAGAAATGGACAGAGATGTTACACGTGGATAAGGCTTAGTGCCAGCAGCTCGAAAGAAGATGTCATCATCATCCGGCAGCAGCTCCAAACATCCAAAAGCTTTTTTGGCAGCCACACCGACACGTGTGTTTGTTTGTCAGTGTCAGATGATGATAACAGCGTTACGTGTATTGTGCACAGATCTAAGATAATTTCCAATTCAGTTGTCTCTTTCGTGTACTTTTTTCTTCTCCATAGTAAAGTTTTACCTTATTTCATTTTCGCCCCCTCAGTTTGTTTCTCGCTATCTTCCCTTCCTCTTTTGGTTTCTGCTCGTCGATTCCATCAACCACGAGTCCACGACCTTCCTTTCTCGTGGCTTCAAATATGCAAAGATTCTGGTTCAAGCATCCCGTCATCCGCATGAGGTAAACATAATGTATGTTTTCTTCCCTTATCTGAGTGAGTTTTGGGTATGTTTTAACCTCTTGTCTCTCAATCTCTCTATTCTTCTGATAAGCTGCTGTGTACATTTTGTGGTTGAAATGTGAGATTTTCGAGCATGTTGGTATGTGTTTGGATTTTTTCTTGTGCAAATTTGGGGATGGTCGCGTATTTAGGATTTTTTTTTGTCTTCAAACTCTCAATACTTGTTGCATTTGATTGCATATATGTATTTGCTGGGTTTAAGTCTATTTAAAGTCTTGAGATGCAATGATTCAATTAAGAAACCCACCGATTGCGTATATGATTTCAAAAACTGGTTTGAGTTTGTTGTCGTCGTCTTCCCAAGGAAGAAAATATGGGAGTTGTTGCTGTTGAGTGTGGAGAGTTTCTGGTTTGAGTATGATTATGAAGTCTCCATTTTCCATTCGTGCCCTAATGCCAATTCATTTTTTCTCCAATTTCTGATGTTACAACAATGTAGTTCTTTGAAATTATAGAAAAATCTTAAAAATATAAAGTGATTGAACTAGAAACACCCATTAGCAGTTAGATTTATAAAACATTGGCCATGATTCGCATCACCTTTGTTTCTCTCTTTTAATGCTTGAAATGCTAAAACTGTTTTTCTCATATCTGAAACTGTCTAAAGAAAGTAAATGACAAACTAGAATTGCATGCAAATTTCATTTCTTTTCACATTATGTACCAAAAACTTAAAATGTATAAAATGAATAAACTGTCTTTTATTGTAGTAGCTGCATATATTGTACAAACCATAATCAGTTATTGTCTGTCACTATTTTTGCAGTAGCTAGATAAAGTGTCATGTTTTACCTCTGGATTTTGCAGTAGGTTTCAATTTTTGCCTATGTTTTTGTAGTATCTAGATAAGTTGTCACATTTACCTCTGTTTTTGCCTATGTTTTTTTGCAGTAGCTAGATAAGGTGTCATTTTTTGCCTCTGTTTATTAGTAGCTAGAAACCATATCATTTTTTGCCTCTATTTTTAATTGAGTTTTTGTCAAAACGAGAGGTACTTTACATTTAGAATTTTACAAAAAACTTAATTGAGTCTAATTGAGTTCCGTGATCCCAACTCTTTTTATTTGAAGGATGGATTCACAACTCCATAGAGTTTCTTCCTTCACTACCCTCTTACAAGAGGGGGGAAATCTACAATTACTACCTCAAGGCCCTTAAATGACAACTTAGAATCCCAAGTTACTCCTCCCAAACCAAAACAAGTGAATACTAGAAAACTAAAATTCAAGACAAGGAAACTTTAGCGTAGAAGACAATTCATTGGTATAAAATTGGCTCAATACTAGTTTGGACCCGATCCATGGAGTTGATCAATCTAAACATTCATTTTGGGTTAGAGCACATGAATACTATGAGCAAAACAACAAAATCACTTCTTTTGAACATAGCTCCAGCTCTCTCATGAATATGTGGTTGACCATATAACATGCCACAAACAAATTTTGTGGGGGCCTTACCCAAATCGAAGGAAGGTTGACAAGTGGGGTTATCGAGCAAGCAAAGGGGCTCTACCAAAAAAACCACTCTGTCACATTCAATTTCCTTCGTTGTTGGACTATTCTAAGGTACTACCTGAAATGAAAACAGACGGTGGCTAAAGGAAAGATGGAAATTAAGAGGAAATTAGTAACTGAAAAAGCTTTTGTGCCAGATTTTACATGTATAGTGAAGATACCATGTCTCCGTCTATACACGAGGATTTGGAGAGACCTATTGGAAAGAATACTGAAAAAGAGAGAGAAAAAGAGAAAGATGCAAGATATCACAAATTCCAATCTTATTGACTTGGAGTATTGGATGAAAAAGGAGAAGAAGAGAGCAAAAGTTGTGAAAAGTGAATATAGGAAAGAGATTATCCGCCTCACAAAAGAGAGGTTTGAACTGGACCAACAAAAAGAGGAGAAGGAAATGATGAGGTATATACCTCAACTTTGCTCGAATGCAGTAAGAGTATTTCCATTGCATCCAATTGAAAATACATGAGAACCGAAGGTCTAAAAAATCATGAGTGTGGGTCAGCATGAGTTGCAAGGCAATCTTTTGAAAAGTAACAATGCAGCCACTATCGATATAACTATTTGATAGTTTTTGGTAAAGAACAAAACTCAAAGCTGGGAAGCCCATGTGGGGATGCCTATTGACTACGTAAATGCCGGCGCTTTAGATGGTTATATTTTGAACCCTTTTTGTAACGAACACAACTCAAAGCTGGAAATCCACGTGTGAGTAGTTACTGACAACATAAAAGCAGCCATTTTAGCTAGTTAGATTTTGATTTTTTTTTTAAAAGAACAATACTATAAGCTGGCAACCCAAATGTGCATGCATATTGACTACAGTCTACAGAAATAGGCGCAGACTGTGTTGTTCTCTCTTTTGATAAGTTGGGCAGCACAGTAAACTGCTATGCCATCATAATAACTTTGTTACATTTGTAGATTTTGACAATGATGTATAGATTTCATGAATATTAACTGTCATGCATGAAAACACAACTATGTATGTATGTATGTATGTATGTATGCAAAGTAGTGAGCTTATCTTGTAAAAAAAATGGTGTTGTATGTTATTGGCCGAGCTGTATGTATGTATGCGCTGCATGTAGGTTGGAAAGGGCCTTTCATTTCTTAAAAAGACAAACTGTTAGGAAAGGAAAACAAAGTATGGTCAATGGTGCTCTCTTAGCTGTTCTGAGAGTGATTAATTATTGGTAGTTGGATATTACAGATTGACTATATATTTGTCATAAATTTTAATGAAATCCAATTGGAATTAAGAATGAAGTTGTTGATCTCTTATGTGATGATGATGTTCAATAAAGTTGACAAATTCACTATTATGCTGGTGGTACACTAGATCTAGTTCATCGTTTTATTCATAAACATGTCAGTCCTCGTAGTGATCATCAGCAGCATGATGCAGGGTGTCTCCATCATTTCTGATTACATGATTGGATCGTTTGCATCCGATGAATAGAAGCTTAAAGCATCCCTCATAAGAAGAGATGCTAGAAGTTCCAAAGGCAAATGCCTAACTACATGAGAATAATCGCCGGTGATATCTCTGATCTTGGCCCCCCCTCTGTTTTCAATTTTAGTGTTTCTTTTGATTATTTCTATATCGAGAAATAATAGATACAGTTGTGGACTTGCAATTAGTGTACAATCACTTTAAAAAAATATATATATGAAATCTACATGAAAAAAAGGTTAATTTTTTAAAAAGTAGATCCTACTTTTTTCTAAAATGATTGCATGTCGTTTTTAAATACTATCGTTGTTTTAATATTTATTTATTATTTTTATTAAACTAATTGAGTTATTTTACTTATTATTCTTATGCAACATATTTATAAGGGATTTTTTTTTTCCTTTCACGACTAAATGAAAAAAAAGGGAAGAGGACAGGAAGAGTTGGAGCACAGGTGTTGGGAAAATGGATAGTGTTGGATATCCCGCGAGATGGATTTTTGTCATTTGCACGGTTTTCACCATCCACTTGGTTCTCATTCCAAAGAAACTCCACCGGTCGTCACTCTTCCCTCTTTCATCTCTCATTTTCGGACAATCGGGCGACTCTGATTTCGGCCAATAATCGGTTCTAATTTAGAGTATTAAAATTCGAAGTCAAAATTAAAATTGTTTTAAAAAGACTACTAAAACACACTGCATTAGATTGTGTAAGTTAGTTAAACTCAAGTTCTTAACTTTATCTACAATTTGTTGGATATTGTAGCTTATTTAAATGAGCATTTTATTCTTATATTCTTTAATTACAATAATTTTATGATTTTATTTTGTTATTTATCTACCACAATGTAGTTCTTATAATTAAGCTACATTTAATATTGATCAATGTCTGATGCAATGCTGTCAACAACTTCACATAGAAAATGTAAAACTAAAGTTCTCCCAGATGAAAATAGGGAATGTTTGAAAAATAAAATGTAAAACAATAAAAACTTATTAATTTTGAAATTTTGTATAACGAAATCTTGTTACTATATATGCAATATTTGCAAATGACTATTTTAGAGAAATGCTCATAAATTTTTTTAATGTACGTTGGGTTTAGAGCAAAAGGAGATTGGTATTATTGTAATAACTTATAAAATCAACCTCAAATTCTTCCGTATTTGCAACACATAAAAATCATTCTTATTTTATCCACTAAAGTTAGATATAGCGAGGTGATATCTCGCAATTGTAATGTCCATAAATAAAAATGCTATCGTTAACAAAAAAAAAAAAATATTGTTAATAAAAAAATGTTTAGATAAGATATTTAATATGACTATTGAATTTCAAAATAAACTGTTATATATGTTAAATAAGAAAAAAAGTATATTAACAGATATGATTTTAATAGTTTAACAAGTTTATATTTAATTCAAGATGTGATGAAAAAAATATATAAAATATGATATTTATATTATGGAGAGTATAAATATTGCATAATTATTAAGTTAAAAAAATATAATATTTATATTAAAATAATAATTTTCTAATAATAAACTTCATAACTTAAAAAAAAAAAAACAAAATTTATACATTTTTATTTTGATAACCGAAGTTATACAATTGATAACGATATCTAATATTTATCGTTGAATTTTCATATCTCATAGTCATTTCAACTCAACTGAACTGAACTTTTAGCTGACTGTCCAAACCTCCCATAATTCACTGCGAATGCTTCGATACCGTTAAAGCCCAATAACATCTGAAACGATCCGTACTACTTCTGCGACGCTGTTTACTCTCTGGGACTGGGAGCAACGACGGTGAAATTAATCATGGCGGCCCGATCGGCGCTGCTTGCGAAACCCTCTTCGAGATCGACGCCTCTGACATCCAAACTGTTCAGGAACCCAAAAGTACCCTTCGCTTTCGCATTGATTTTGGCCGATTCCGTCCTCGTCTCTCTCATCATCGCCTACGTTCCCTGTAAATAATCCATTTCCTTCATGTATCTCTTTCTTTTGTTCTCTCTTCAAATGATCCTTTTTTTGTGACTTTGTGATTGTTGGTTTCAGATACGAAGATTGACTGGGACGCTTACATGTCACAGGTATGTTAACAAATCAGTCTTTTTAGACTTCGTTTCGTTCCCGCGAAAACGAAACAGAAAATCCAATTCTAATTCTTTGAATGAAATAAATAATAATCCATATTAAAACCTCTATTTTGTTTTCTTAGCTACCGATTGGGCTCTTTGGTATACTTGCTGTTGAGTTCAATTTCGGTATGCTCACTGTCCTGCTGAATACCGTGAACAGATTGGCCCCTGAGAGTATTCAGGGGAAGCCTCCAATGCCAAAGTTAGTTCCTTTTCGTCCTCTTACAAGGAAGGTATATAGAAAATGGAAAAGGAGATAGTTGGACAAATGATCATGCCTTTTGACTTACCTCCCGCATGCTGTATATTGTTTAGGAAATGCTTTGTATCCTGAAGATCCCTACTGACAATGGGTCCCGATGCATTTTTTTTACTTAGTGGTTAAGGAAGTGTTTTGAATGTTTGAGGATATTAAAAAATGTGGGAAAAGAAAGGGATTTAGCCTTCAGGGAGAATTTGTCGGGCTACACCCTCAGTGGGTGTAGCACGACCCATATTGTTTAGAGCTTAGTGGTTGCTTTCCTTCCCCTAGGTAATTTGATGCCTACCCATGCTTTGACGGAGACATCACCGTGTTTACTGTGACGTCCTCTCTTGGGCCCTATGGCATTCAGGGCCTGACACGGGCATGTCCCTTGACACGGGCATTGTTGGGAATCTGGGCTTCCAAATTCCCCCCCACCAGGATCTACTTTTAACAGAATAACAAGAAAAATAGAGAAATAAACACAACACAAGAATTTACGTGAAAAACTCTAAAATAGGAGAAAAACCACCAGACCCAGAGAAGAAAATACACTATGTGAAAAATTCTTACAATCACACAATTTTTCTCCTCACCCCAACGACACCCACAAAAACTTCTCCCACTAGTAAAACTCTAACTTTCACCTCTCTTCCTTTTACATACAAAAAAGGACAATAGATGAATTTTACTAAAGTCAAAAGTTACTAGATAAGTTTTTGACTGGTGTGTTTAAACCAAGGAGGCTAGGCCTCATTTTATAGGCCATGGGTCTTGCCCCCTCTCCCACTCCTATCCCATGTGGGATTCAAGGAGCAAAACCAACAATCTCCACCTTGCGACTTTGACTGATCCCACAGCCACGCTCCACCGCAATGAAGATCTTCATAGCTTCCGCTATCATGCTCCACCATAAAAGCATAACCACTCAGAATAAACCAATTCCAAGCATTTCATTTCGGCCCATATCGAAAATAACCTTGCTGAAAAATTATGGTGCAACTTCCACGTTTGGCTTTCCTGGAAGTTCATCAGCCATCGACATGAATTTCCACCACACCTTGTATCAATGCCAAACCAATGCCCGTGTGCAAACTTGTGGAACAACTAACATTAACACATCCTCTATCATGGCAACTTTGGGATTAGCGACATGCCATAAGGATATACATGCCTCTTTTTCTATGGAGAGAGACACAATGTAGACACAATGTTAGCTTCATACCAGTATCTCCATTTACTGACTTGGAACCACTTGCCGAACCGGCTCCACTTCTTCTTGACAACTTTTCTTGACATGCCCAGGTTGTCCACACCTCCAGCAAATTGCTGACTTCATCGGTTGGTCTGCTCTTGTGTAATTGATGGAATCAAAATATCCATGACTTGTACTTGCCATAAGTCAAAATTGATTCTCCCATCAACGTTCTCTACCTCCATTCTTGGACATTGCTTCGATGAATTTTACCGTAGAAATGAATAGTATCCACTAAGTAAGTTTCCAGGAAAGACCGATCTTTCCTAGACAGAACTTCAAGGTTCCCAGGAAAGATTGGAGGGTCACAACGGACACACTTAAAATTTCCAATCTCCTAGACAGAACCTCCTTAGATCATACGTATTCACACTACCACACCAAAGCTCCACCCTGCAAAAAGAACCTAGTGGCTCTGATACCACTTGTTGGGAATCTGGGCTTCCAAATTCCCCCCCATCAGGATCTACTTTTAACAGAATAACAAGAAAAATAGAGAAATAAACACAACACAAGAATTTACGTGGAAAACTCCAAAATAGGAGAAAAACCACCAGACCCAGAGAAGAAAATACACTATGTGAAAAATTCTTACAATCACACAATTTTTCTCCTCACCCCAACGACACCCACAAAAACTTCTCCCACTAGTAAAACTCTAACTTTCACCTCTCTTCCTTTTACATACAAAAAAGGACAATAGAGGAATTTTACTAAAGTCAAAAGTTACTAGATAAGTTTTTGACTGGTGTGTTTAAACCAAGGAGGCTAGGCCTCATTTTATAGGCCATGGGTCTTGCCCCCTCTCCCACTCCTATCCCATGTGGGATTCAAGGAGCAAAACCAACAGGCATGTCCCTTCTCAGCATTGTGTCAGTGAGGGGTTGATGATTCTGACTTGCCCCATGCCAACTGAATTAGTAGCCGTTCTTGAGGTTGGGCCATTCTTGTAAGGGGTGCTTGAGGCCTGTGATTGGGACCTCAGCCCGCTTGCTGTTGCCCATTTTCCCCCTAACACTTGCCTTCCGTGTTTGTTAGGTTATTAGTTTTGATTGAAGGCCCTTGTATAACTTGGTCTAGTTGTTCTAAACTACCAAATGAGGTGTTGAGTAGTTTTGTTTTTTGTCTTGGTATGACTTTTATTTTGGTGATCAGTACTGTTTGATCTGTTTGTGAAACAGGTAAATGGGTTTCTTGGAGGAGAAAGGGATTACAGCAATTTGAAAGGGGACACGGGGCCTCTGGTCTATCCAGCTGGGTTTCTTTATATTTATTCTGCAATTCAGTATGTTACAGGTGGGGAGGTCTCTCCAGCTCAGGTACTTTAAAAATAAAATTGAAGTTTGTTCGTATTTGCTTGAATGAATGAACACGACTGCCTAGTTGGTTCGCTTGGCACCAAAACCTAGTGCTTAAGTGTTTTGAAGTAAAATGAGGGGTCATGTTCTATGGATTTCTATGAGAACTTTAATTGAGGGGAGTATTTTGGTTGCAGTTATGCCATTCTAAGCTGATATTATGATCCCCTCTGTCCCTCGCCTCCCACCCCAACCCCTCATTTTTCTTTGGGAAGTGAAATCATTTCTATATTGAAGAGTTTAGCTTGATATCCACGTATGTCCCACAATAAATGACTACCTCATTGTTAATATTCTTTTATGGTGGTGCAGATTTTGTTCGGCTTTTTTTACATTTTAAATCTGGGAATTGTCTTAGTCATCTACACGAAGACTGACGTGGTATGAATATGCTCCACTTTGTTGAAGATAAAGTGCAAAATTTGACTTTAAGAGAAATTTATGTCATTCTTTAGAGTAACGTAGATTTGCATTAATTATGACACTCAAAAAAGAGACATCTGTGTCACTGATAGTTGCTTGATAGTGATTTTGATTTATTTATTTTACATATAATTAACTTCATTAATCTATGCAAAAGGTGTGTCCAAGTATATGGGCTGTAGACGAGAGATATTAGTCTGATTTTGAACGCCTAGGGTTGGCTCAAGTGGTAATAGCCTTGGTCTGGGTAGTATGCTCCCTCCAAGTCTAAGGTTCGAAGGGTGGAAAAACTTCTAGGGGCCATTAGACTAGTGAAATTTTCTCTTGAATTACTTGAGGTGCACTTGAAGAAAACTTCTTATCGAGAGCATGTGCACCCCATAGAATTAGTTAG
Organism: Platycarya strobilacea; assembly: GCA_036898215.1. Taxonomy (NCBI): domain Eukaryota; kingdom Viridiplantae; phylum Streptophyta; class Magnoliopsida; order Fagales; family Juglandaceae; genus Platycarya; species Platycarya strobilacea. Next base: position 30,809,534 of record CM072555.1, on the reverse strand, counting down.
GACTTCGTTCCAATAAGGATTTTGATATAAAAGATACTAGTTGATATATAGAGAATAACTGTAGATTCAGTAGTTGGATTGTGTAGATTTTCAAACCAATGCATGCATTTTCAGGGTGATGTGAGTTGCCATCAACTACATTTGCTTCATTGTGATATGTCTGACAATTGATAGCAGCTGCCAATGTTTCTGGTATACGATATTAAGTGCTAGTTGAGAATATTTGGTTCACAGTGAGCTGAGCTCTTAATGAAATTTGAATTACTTAATGTTTAAGTGCTGGAGGAGCATAATCAGGCCTAGCTGTGGACATATGGGGCAACACTGCATCTGAAAAATTAGAAGGGGGAAGGGATGGGAGTGAAAGGATGTGAGAATGAGGGATCCAAAACGACTTGATTACTGAAGGAAGAGGGGGAGAGGTGCAGCGTAGAACTCTATGAGATAGACTGCATTTGAGATTGGTCTGAGTGATTGTTCACAGCAGTTTGTTTTATTAGGCAATGAAATGGTGCTTCTGGAAGACTCTGGGAAGATGGTGATAGTATCGTCCAGTTCTTCAAATTTCTGGTTTTAACTTTTTTCACAGAATTTTGAAAAAAAAAAATCCTCCAGATGTCTAAAATGTCTGTAGGACTTGGCTTGGTTTTATAATGGGACTCTCTATTATGCATAGATTCAGGCCACCTTTGACTGCCGGGCCCAGGATAGGTGGTCTGTCATCACGACACTGCCTCTAATTAATTTTACCTTTTTCCCTCTTAGGTTAGTTTAGCATTAGGCTTGTATCAGTAAAGCTTTCTGGTCGATTGGAGCCTCTCATATGTATCCTCTATTAGTTTTTAAGGATGAATTATAAAAAAGAAGTTTTTTTTTAGCCTTTTTCTATAAATGATATCCTTTTGATTACCTATAAAAAAAAAAAAAAAGTTTTCAAGGATGACTGAGAAAATCAAGCCTACAAGATTCCTGTGTATTTTGATATGTTTGTTCTGGTGGTGCTGCTATCAACTTATTTTTGGAGTCTCTCGCATTAGTATTTAGTTTCATTATATATCAACTGATTTATGCCTCTGATGTTGATGGGTCCACATGGCTGTGTGTGGTTTATGCCATTATGCTCACCCTGTATCAGCTTCCATTGGTCAGTTTGCATGTAAGTGACTGATTGATGCTAGCCAGGGCAGTGATTAAGTTTGGTGCTTAGCTTGAGCCTATGCATGATCATGGGCTTGTTTTGCCTTGACATCAAAGGTTCTTTATCACTGAGTTGGGCGACCTCTGGTTTTTTTATTTTTGGCTACTTGATGTGGTTTATTTCTGTCCCTTTGTCTATATGTAGTTGGAGCTCCTCTAGGTGGGGCCTATAATAGGATCAAATTGCATTGCTTGCTTTATTGACCAATTTAATCATATTCCATATCTAAAGTATTATAGATATCTGGTTTTATAAACTGAAGACTGTATACTGCACGCTGCTCTTAGAGTAGGTGTTCTGCATCAACTATTGTTCCATTTGCATGCTTCATTCGTTTAGTCTTTGGTGATAGGTGTACAGATTCAAATTTTGAATGGAGTCAAGTGTCTGATAATTGAACCTTAAAACCGAATTCCCTTATTGTGAAACTGTAATTGAAAGCGGCTTCTAGAAATTAACCTGAGAGTAAAGTTTTAAGAAGTATTCATGCTTTGAAACACTACTGATTACAGATTTCATCATATCTCTCTCTCTCCCTCCCCAATGTCAATTTTTTCTGAGCTTTAATAAGCTTCACTTCTTTTGTGTTACAGGTTCCATGGTGGGCTCTTAGCTTACTTTGTCTGTCAAAAAGAATCCACTCTATTTTTGTGCTCCGCCTTTTTAATGACTGTTTTGCAATGATGCTACTTCATGCTTCATTGGCATCATTTCTTTACAAAAGGTGGCATCTAGGGTTGATCATTTTCAGGTAGCATCTTGGCTTCCTTACTGCACCTTTTTTATAGGTAAAGGGTTGATCTTTCCTTTTTATTTGTATAGTGGGGCTGTTTCAATAAAGATGAATGTGCTCCTATATGCTCCACCTTTGTTTCTTCTCATGGTTAAGGTAATTTTTGTTTGCTAATTTCTTAAAGGTAGTCCAATATTGTTTATTAAAATTTTTCAAGCAACTGGAACACTTCTTGTACAGGCTATGGATGTTAGTGGGGTGATATCAGCTTTAGCTGGTGCAGCGCTGGTGCAGGTAATTACACTGTCAGCCTCATTCTAAGGGGTTGTCTGTGTAGGCTTGAAATTTTTCTTCCATCAATATATAGCCCTTATTAATTTTCTCATATTATATGCAAGTATTTTAAAGATGTATTCTGGAAGTTGGATGTATGCGTTATTCTTATATGTTTTTTGTCCGACATGCTTAGGTGAGTGGGAGTTCAACTGCCATTATATTGTAAGGGAGGGCATTATTTATGGTATTCATGTGTTTGCACCTGGTGAATGGTTGTACAGATCCTGTTGGGACTGCCTTTCATTCTATCACATCCGACTGCTTACATATCCAGAGCTTTCAATCTTGGGCGTGTCTTCATCCACTTCTGGTACCTTGCTTCTGAATATATGGTTTTGCAGATTCTTGAGAACCTTTCTCAATGTGTACCTATTTGCTCCATAAATAATCGAAAGGGTAGTTTAAATTATTCTGAAATGGTGTTTGACAGATACTTTCTGGAACTGCTTTTATGTGTGCTTGACAACACATGCCTCAGATAGTTATTCAAAATCATTCTAGGGCACCGTACAGTTCAATTTAATTGAGGGTGATCCCAGATGCACCCTCAAGGATCATGGGGTCAATATGGTGATTACTCAATCAAAGAATCATGCTACAATCACACACCAAATTTTAGTTACATGCAGAGCTAGTCCATTCTAGTTGTTCCTTTGGTCTGAATCCTTTTGAAGTGAAATATAGCTCTATAATTTCCTAACCTTGTTTTGCTGTATCCTAAAGACTTGAATGACATTCTATTTCCAATATTTGCTTTTGTAGATGTTATTTGAAATAATTTATAAAAGAATAAAAGATGTTATTTGAAATATTAAAGATAATTTTCTCCCATCATTGATTGAGGTGAGTTCTGTTGAAAAATAACCCGCACTCTCTTTTGTCAGGTCTGTGAACTTCAAGTTCATTCCTGAATCACTTTTTGTTTCGAAGGAATTTGCAGTCTCTTTGCTGATTGCTCACCTTGTATTGCTTGCGGCTTTCACTCATTATAGATGGTGCAGGTAAGTACAACAGCTTAAGTTTTTCATCATAAGTTAGAAACTGGAAGTTGCAATGATAATGTGGACGTGGGATTAAGGAAAAACTTTGCTTGTTTTGAAGTAGTAACTCAGGGTGAGTTGCAAAATGAGGTTGTGTACACCATGTTGTGAAGCAATAATGCTTTGTAGATGGCTTTTTCTCATAGAATATTGGTATTTTGGATGCAGCCAAATTGTTGTGTTACAATCATGGAGTGGATAATGTTTTGTTAGTGTTTACCTGTAGGCATGAAGGGGGGCTTCTCAACTTTTTGCATTCTAGATTTCTATCTTTGAAGAGATCTGACTTTAGCAATTCATCCTTCAAGATACTCAAAAAAGAACGTAAGTAGCTGGGTTTCCAGATGAAATCAGGAGGATGTCTGACTCTACCCCCTTTCTCTTTTCTTCTCTCTCTCTCCTTTTCCTAAAATTGGATGCTAAAAGTTTCCCCTGTTAAATCAGATATTGTGACAACAATGTTTGTTGGGAACTTCATTGGCATTTTTTGCGCCCGATCCTTGCACTATCAGTTCTATTCATGGTAAGTTTTGATGGATGAAATACTTTTCTATACTGAAGAACACTGTTAGTTGCTTATGTATTTTCTAACAATTATATCAAGTACCACATTGTAATGTTGGAGTGGAATATATTTGAAGCTTCATGTGTATAGCCCTAGGGGTATTAGTGGAAGTCCAAGGTTCAGACCCGGGTAAAAAAAATTTCTAGGTGCCACAACCCCATCTATGAAAAGCTGGCGGTTTACCTGATCTGTGTGAGGGGGACGCGTCACAGTAGTTCGGTTTAACCGTATAAAAGACATGTTGTGGTTACACGGTCTCTAGCATTCCTCGTCATCAAAAAATATGTCATGGACTTTTCTATATCTTACTCTAGACTAATATTTACCTGTGCTAGCGTTACTCTTAGGCGGTTGCTTCCAGTGGGCTGTGTACCATCTGTATAACTGAGGGTGATCTCTTTTATGGCTACAATATTTATTTGGCATTCATAATTATCAAGCAAAAGCTTTTCCCATTGTGAACATCTGGTTTTTCTACCTCCATTTCTCTTCATCATTGTTGGCAGTCGTTAGTATAAAGTACCTTTCAAGTTAGGGGCTGTCTTGAAGGGAGTTTATAATTGATGCTGTTATTTTGTAATATCCGTGGTGCTGGTATGTATTGATTCCTTGTCACTGCCAGGACATGTGAGTCATTAATTGCCCCCAAAAGTCCAAAATCATTCAGCATGGCATGCTGAAGTATAGTCTAGAGTTCGGAAGTTGACTGATTTCATGGCAAACCGATTCTATCCATAGCCTATTTTCCCAAAACTTCTTTTGTGCATGAAGCTTGTTTTCATTTTTATTCCTAAGTACCAAGCCAGAGGTGCTGTTTACGTTATAGTTGAGCATCCTCTCTTGTGACCCACCACTTTCTTAATTCGTAGTTGCTTCAGTTTGCATTGGGTACTATTACAACTGAGCATTCTCTTTTTCGGGAAGTGAAGGCCTAAAAGAGGAGTTTACCTCTGAGTAAGAAATGGAAGATATGTTGTCTTCCATCCGGATTAATTCCCTGAAACATTGGAAATCTAGATCGGCTCTGAAATACCAGTGGTATTTAACCTTTTGGTCTACAAATGGAAAAGTCAGCCTTGTCAATTTAATTTCTTCTCCATGATCTGCCTTTCTTGCCATCTGAATTTGTACTTCTCTGCCTTCTGTTTTCGTTACGTAGAGGTTTGTATAAGCATTTCCTTCAATTCTTGGAGAAAGTAATCCATATATATTCACTCTGGTGTTGAAACTGCTTGGATAAACCCCAGTAAATATCATACGTTGCTTACAATTACCGTCTAAAATGTAGTGTACATATTTTCTATTTACGATGGGAGCATGTCATTATAATTTGAAGTGAGAAAGTGGTGAACCCTCATTTTCATGTGTCTACGGCAGGTATTTCTACAGTTTACCTTACCTATTGTGGTGTACGCCATTCCCTACATTACTACGGTAGGCGCTTTCGAATTCCATTTGCCATAATTGTAAATTTGTAGTAGTTTTTGAATGATTATTCCTTTAATGATAAATCAATCTGATCCTTTTTTTTTGTGTCAGACTAATTTTGTTTATAGGTGTGGAGATTTGCTGGAATGTCTATCCTTCAAATGCTTATTCATCTGCACTTCTTCTGTGTCTCCACTTGGTTATACTATGGGGTTTATGGTCTGCCCCATCCGAATATCCTTATCTGGACAATATAGCATACAAGGGGAAACGGAAGGAAAAGTAGGATTTTTTTTCCCCATAGCTGAAATTTTAACTGGTTTATTGTTCCGAGATGATGAATTTCTCATTTGGCAATCAAGAGGGATGAATTTCAGTCGGCCTCCCAATTCTGTATGTGCTCTTTTTGTTTTTATTTTTACAAAATTTTGTGAAAAGTACACCAACACTTTCCAAGCTAACCATTCAATTTGTATTACCCATGTGCCCAATTTTTCACTTGAAAAGATAAAACCATCCTTAAAAGTTCTCTAAAAGACAAAATATGGTATTAAATTTGAAAGAAGTTAATTTTCTTATGGTGGTGGGGATATTCAAGGATTAGTAAGTTAACAAGGACTCATCCATAACTGTCACAGCTGGTTCTCCCTCAACCTTATTTATTGTGAAGCACTTAACTTTGACAAAAATGCTACACGGAGTCAACTATGGGCCGATCTGATGTGGCACATCGCCATGTATTAAAAAAAAAAGATGAAATTTGAAATGGGTTGAAATGAAGAGAGAGAAATCTCATTTCGACTTTCATCTTGTTTGCAATTGAAGAGAGAAACCCTTCGTTGACTCCCTCACCACGATTCCCTCTAGCCATCCTCAACCTTCAACCTCCGGCCACCTTCAACCTTCAACCTCCATTCATTCTCGGCCTTCAATCTTTCGTTGTCATCTTCAACCTTCGACTCGAAGAGAGAGAAATTGAAACCACATTCTCATATCTTGGCCATTGTCAAATTAGACTCCCCCACTTTGGTTTGGCAAGTAACTATCGTCTTTTCGTTTCTGGCTATTTTTCTATTGTTTGATTTCTCACATTAATTTCTCTATTTTTAGAGTAGGGTTTTGGGACCAAAGATGAATGGTATTATTGATATGAATTATTGTTGGATATATTATTGTTAGGTTTGGATTCAAAAAAAAAATTCATCTCATTTTATTATTATAATTTTCTCAATTTTTACATTTAATATAATAAATAATTCAACTTTTTTAAATATTAAAATAATATAATATAGAAAATAATATTTTATTTAACTCTTAATTTTAAACCCATTTTATCTTAATTCATTACGATTCCATTTGAATAGGAGAGGGGTTTTAAAATATTTTACTATTATTTATTATCTTTTTAATATTTTTAATATATTTTTAATATTTATTATTATTATTTATAAAAGGTTTGAGATTATCTTACTATTTAAATGCAAGTATGTGGAGGGGGCAATTGAGAGTTTAAGGTCCCGCTTGGATTCAGAGATGAGATGAATTGAGATGAGTTTAGTTTATATTTTAATATTATTATTGTTTTGGAATTTAAAAAATGTGTGTTGGGATTGGAAAAATATGTATTGAGATTTGAAAAAAGTGTATAAGAATTTGTGTTTTATATAAAAAATTATAAAAATAGAATGATGAAATAAAGATGAGTTGAGATAAGTTAAACTCACATTCGAATACAAACGAAGCCTAAATAAACTGGGCATATATAATTTTCGTGATATCTTTTTGATAAAAAATTTAGGTGGTATTAAACTTGTTGAGTGAGTCCACTTTGACCATTACCCAAGACCAAATAATACAATAAATAATGAAAAAAACAATGAAAAAAGAAAAAGTCATTTACTTTTCACTTTTCAGAGTGTAAATTTTGAAAATTTGGGGATAATTGCGCTCCTAGCAGCGCATTCGAATTAAAAAAAAAAAACCGTTTGAAATGACAGAAATGTCCTCCCATGTTTCATTTTCTCCGATGACTCCCTCAAACTCGATAATTAAAAGGAAAAGATTTATGTAATGGGAAATGATCTACCCACTATTAATTTTACAACAAATTTATAATAATAACACGTGTCACTTTTTCCTTTTTTTTATTAGTTGAACTTTGAAAACCACATGTGTACAAAACTGTCGACTACGCCCACTTCCTTTTGTGAAAAATAGCAGTGATACACTTACAATTTAATCACAATTGATTTATAATTTTTAATAAAATAATATATTTGAAATTTTTATAAACTTCGAATAAAATAAAAAAAGTCAAAATTAAACTTAAAAAATTTATTAGTTTAAGAGTTAATCTAAAAAAAAGCTCCAGCAGTGTATAAACACACCTATATTTTACATATATTTTTATTTATTTATTTATTAAAAGTGTTTTATTCAAATGTGTTTTTTAAAACAAAAATGATAGAATTACTAGTATTTTATAATTTATTTATTGTGTTAAAATAATACTTAAAAAGAAAAAAAACTCAAATACACTAACAAATTGTAAATTAATTGTAAAAAAATTAGTATGTGTAAAAATAATACTTGTAATAAATAAAAAAAAGGCAAATATACAGCTTAAATACAAAAAATATACAACTTTAATCATTAAGGAAAAAAAAAATATACAACTTTACTTAAAAGAAAATAATTGTAATAAATTGTAAAAATAATACTTAAAAGAAAATAACAAAAAAATAAAAAAACTCAAATATCAACTTAAATGCAAAAAATATACAACTTTAATCATTAAGAAAAAATAAAAAAATATATACAACTTTACTTATATTGACATTCTTTATCATTAAACAAAATTAAAAATTATAAAAAATAAATAAATACAAAAAAAAGTTATAAAATAATAGTAATTCTATTATTTTTGTTTTAAAAAATACATTTGAATAAAGTACTTTTAATAAAAAAATAAAAAAATAAAAAATAAGTAAAATATAGGTGTGTTTGTATACTGCTACTACAGGAGGTTTTGTTTAGATTAACTCTTAAAATAATATATTTTTTAAATTTAAATTTGACTTATTGTTTGATTCGACGTTTATAAAAATTTAAAATATATTATTTTATTAAAAATTATAAATTAATTGTGATTGAATTGCAAATGCATCACTGTTGTTTTTCACAAAAGGAAGTAGGCGTAGCCGACGGTTTTTGTGCAGGTGTACAGGGTTTTCAAAGTTTGACTAATAGAGAAAGGAAAAAGTGACATATGTTATGAACGAACGTCGGCAGCTGCCTCCTGTCCTACCACTAAAAATTATGTGAATGACCCCATCATTATTATTTTAAAATCTGTATGGTAACTTGTATAGTAATTTCAATGCCTATAAATATGGGTTTCAGTTGTAATGAAATTCATAAGAAAATATAGAGAGAGAAAGAAAGTTTCAGTTCTTAAGAGTTTCTTTTCTCTTGCAATAGTAGTAGTTTTCTTTTTAGTTTTATAACACGTTATCAGCACGAGATTCTACCGATACTGAAACTAATGGTCTTCTACTTCAAGTAAGTTTTTCAATATATTATTTGCAATCCTTGAGATAAATATTAAATGTAATATTTCTGAATATTACTTGATAAAATTTTATTTTTATTCTCATGATAATGTGAATATATTTCTTAAATTCACAGATTTATTTTTGTAATATAATGTCAAATATTGAGATTTATTACTATTGACATTTCTGAAAAATGTTATTTATCCAGGATCCTTGATGAGATCTATTTGGATATGATGATGAACTTGAAAGATACAATCATAGAAGAAAACCATGTTTCCCTGAAGGACCGTGCTGTGTATCTCATGATGAAAAATCATCTTACTGTGTGAAATAAATTAAGAGAGTGATATAAGCACCAAGAGATGTAATTCTCTCAAAAGATCATTATGATTTATTGTACCTGAAGTTGCAAGATTTTAAGAGTGGTATTGAATATTCTGCACTCTTTAAAATCAGCTCAATATTAAAATTATACAGTGAAAATGTCACTGATGATGATATATAAAAGAAGATATTATTTTTCATACCTCGAATGTGCTCCTGTAGTAGCAATATCGAGAGTGAAAGTTCAACAAATATTCTGAACTTTTGTTTTGTCTTCTAGTGATTGAGCTAAATAATGAGTTTTTGTTACACCAGTTACATCCTATTAATGATATCGAATTTACACAATTCCCAGAAGTAAACGGGAACTAAGGGCGTAGACGTGGTAGAAAAATTATAGAAGTATTGGTCCCAAAAGCGACAACACTGAAAATGATAAAAATATATCGTATCACCAGAAGTGATCAAACTCAGAGAAGGGTAAAGGCCCTCAGAATAATTCTTCATAAAAAGATGAAGATGTTTGTCATAGATGTAATATGACTAAACAGTAGTCACGTACCTGTTGTACGGCCAAACACTTGATTTACTTATACTAAGTTTTTATATATAAGCTTATTAATATTTCATCATGTTTTGAAATAATGAAATATCGGTGCCTGAAGCACGACAAGAAATTACTTGGGATAATAAAACCCTGTTTAAATTTGATCCTCTTACAAATAAATGTGAACCAGAAGTTCAGAGGATTATTTATCTGCAAAGTGTTGCAAATCAATTACATGATGTATTTACTGACACTAAAAGTGTTGTAAAATCATATATTACTGCTGTTAATACTTAAGCAAGAATTGAAATCCCTGAAGGACGAGTTGTTAAAACAGCAATAAATGAGTTTAAGATACACCTGAAGCGTTGAAGACCTATTGGTGCACAAGAAAAATAAAAATCGGTGCTCATGAAGAGACCGTATTTTCTGTATAAAATATAATCCTCCTGAAGAGGAAACCTCCTGAAAAGGTAACTCTTGAAGAGTGTAATTCCTGAAGAGAAAACTCCTGAAGAGTATAACTCCTGAAGAGTATAAACCTCCTGAAGAGGAACCTCCTGTAGAGGTGTTTCATGAAATGTTTTTCCCTGGAGAGGAACAATGAGATCTCAATACATTTCATGAATACTGGAAAATTTATGGATAGAAATAAAACTGTTGTCGACAACATATATGATAACACTTGATATTATCAGAAGTAATAAAGAAAGTGAGCCAAAAATCGTCGAAAAATGTCGACGTAGAAATGATTGGCCAAAATGGAAAGCAGTTATTAAAACTGAATTAAACTCGCTAGTGAAGCGAGATGCATTTGGACCTGTTGTCCAAACACTAAAGGGTATAATATTTGTCAGATATAAGTGAGTATTTATACGAAAGCGTAATGCGAAATGAAATTATGCGGTATAATTTGTCGCACACGATTTCCAGCAGAAACCCGAGCAATTATGAGGAAACATATGTCCTTGTTATGAATGCAATCACATTCATATTTTTAATCGATTTGGTTATTACAAAAGGATTAGATATGCAATTAATGAATGTGGTCCCTGCATATTTATAAGGATCATTAGATCATTACATATATAAAGATTTACGATACTTGAAGCATCTAATCCAAGTACATTTAGGAGTATGTACTTTATAAAGTTTTAAATATCTTTATATGGGTTAAAACAATCCGAACGTATGTTGTATAATTGAATCAACGAGTATCTATTGAAAGAAGGATTTAAGAATAATCCTATATGTTCATGTGTTTTATCAGAATCCGGATTCGTCATTATTGCAGTTTACGTTGATGATTTACCTTATTAGAACTCGTGAAAAGATTACAAGGGTTGCTATAAATTCAAGGAATGCATTTGAAAAGGAAATATCTTATTATTCAATTCATAGATGAATTACAAGATGTTGAACCCAAGGTTTCAAGTTTCATGTAAATCTACAAATGGATTTTGATGATAACAAATGAATCCAAAAAATAAAAGAGTCTCAAGCTCAAATTGTCCACACAATATAATCAAGCACATCAAGGAAGCAAGCATGAGCAAGAAGGGAACAAGTTCACATTAAAATCATAGAGTAATGTTGTAAATCTCTTAAAAATTCAAAATTAGGATTAAGACTCAAAATTAATATTTTATCATAAAGCATTAAAATACATTTTCCACATATGCATGAATATTTTGAAAATTAAATTTGAAAATTTTGAAAGATGATTGATTGTCATCTTTCACATGTGCATGCATGATTAAAGGTTTGAACTTTGAAAATATTAAGATGATTGATTGTCATCTTTCACATGTGCATGTTTTATTTGAATATTTTCAAAAGTGGTGGATGATTTTCTTGACTTATGCAAAAGGTAGATGTCTTTATTTGAAAATTTTGAAAAGTAAAGTGTGCTCCTTTTGTCATATGCAAAAAGTAAAAGATTATGTTTGAAATTTTTGAAAAGTAAAGTGTACTCCTTTTGTCACATGCAAAAAGTAAAAATATTAGATTTGAAATTTTTGAAAAGTGAATGATGATGTTTTTAACATGAGAATCTTTTCAAATTTGAAATTGAAAACTCATTTGCCTATAAATAGCTCACTTGAGTTTTGCAAAATTCACAATAAGAGCTTACACATCTATTGCTAAGTTTTGCATCATTTCTTCAAAACTCTCATTCTCTCTTTTCTAAAGTTTTGAGCCTTAATTCTTGTTCTTGTTGAGAGAGATATAGGTTGCGCTGTATTGTTTCTATCTCACTCATTGAGGAGTGTACTTTGATAGTCTACCTACTATCAATTCTTGTATCAGTAAAAGGGTGTGTATAACCTTTGTGTGTGTAGAAGGTGTTCTACACAGGGAATAGTTAAATCACCAAGTGTAAGGTGATTGGAAGTGTAGAAGGTGTTCTACACGTGGAATAGTTAAATCACCAAGCGTGAGGTGATTGGAAGTGTAGAGGGTGTTCTACACGGATTCTTTGGAGCGGTGCTGCTCAAAGGTGTAATAGGTTTCTATCTCCACCTAAAGGAGATTGAATAGTGGATTTGGGGATCCTCAAGAGGTAGCTTGAGGCGAGGACGTAGGCAGTGGGGCCGAATCTCGTTAACATACTGAGTTTGCTTCTCTCTTATCCTTACTCTTTATATTTATTATTGTTTCATATTTTATTTATATTTTATATTATATATTTGATTTATAATTGTTATTTTTTTTTAAATACAACTCAATTCACCCCCCCTCTTGTGTTAGTCATCTGGGCAACAAGTGGTATCAGAGCTAGAGCTCTATTATAAGATTAACTATCTTTTGAGTTAAGATCTTATGGCTAACATTGCAGCTTCATTTGGTGAAGGTCAATCTAGCAGTCGGCCTCCACTCTTTTGTGGAGACAATTACTCATTCTGGAAAGTTAGAATGAGAATATTCCTTCAGGCTCAAGGTCGAGAAATCTGGAAATGTATTGTAAATGAACCTTATATTCCAACAAAAGTAGTTGATGGAGTAAAGGTCAAAAAGGAAGAAGAAGAGTTTAATTGTGAAGACGATAGACTTTATACTTTGAATTTAACTGCTATGAATTTATTATATAATGCTCTCAATGGTAATGAATTTAATAGAGTAATGACTTGTGCTACAGCAAAGGAAATTTGGGATAACTTGGAAGTTACTTATGAAGGAACTTCTCAAGTCAAGGAATCAAAAATTTATATTCTTACTCATGAATATGAAATGTTTAAGATGAATGATGATGAATCTATTTCTAGTATGTACACTCGTTTTATTAACATCATAAATAGCTTGACAGCTCTTGGCAAAGTTTATTCCAAAGTGGAGATAGTAAGAAAAATTCTCAATTCTCTACCAAAACGTTGGGAATCAAAAGTGACAGCGATTCTTGAAGCTAGAGACCTCAAGAAACTCGAAGTGAATGAACTCATCGGATCACTTATCACCCATGAGTACACATTGAAAAGAGGAGAAGAAGAAAAGTCAAAGAAGAGCTTGACACTTAAAGCTGTTCCACATGAAAGTGAAAGTGATGAAAATGAGGAAAATGACGACAAAGATGAAGAAGTTGCGATGATAACAAGAAGAATTCAGAGGTTCTTAAAGAAAAATAAAACTCCTCCAAGGAAATCCTTCAATAAGTTTTCCAAGAAAGATTCAGGTAAAAATGACACTTTAATTTGTTATAAATGCAATAAACCCGGTCATATCAAGCCAGATTGTCCTCTGCTAAAGAAAGATCGAAACAAAGGCAAAAAAGTAATGAAAGTTACGTGGAATGATGATTCAAGTAACTCAGATAGTGAAGCAAGCAATGGAGAATCAGGAAATCTTTGTCTTATGGCTAAAGATGACATTGAGGTAACAAATTTTGATAATATTGAAGATCTTTCATATGAAGAATTGCAAAATTTTTTAGAAGAAGTATATGAGGAATTTGAAAAATTGGGTATCAAGTATACTGTTTTGAAAAAGAAAAATTCTTCTTTAACAAACGAAATTGATATTTTAAGAAAAGAAAATATTGTTTTGAAAGATGAAAATTTTGAGTTGAAGAAAAAGAAAACTGATTTAGAAAATATTATTGAAAACTTTACGAATGGAAAAAGAAATTTTGAAAAACTTCTTGGTAGTCAAAGATGTGTTTTTGATAAGGCAGGCTTGGGATATATGCCAAAACAAAAATACAAACCTTATAAAAACTTCTTTGATAATCCTTCTACATCAAAGTCCAATATTCAAAATTTTTTTCATAAAAATAATTTTGTTAAAAAAAGATACTATTATAATCACTTAAGTTCTTCATATATGTCACATGCTATTTACAATTTTTGTAATAGAAATGGTCATAATTATCTTGCTTGTCCTATTAGAAGAAAACATACAATGACTATTAGGGCCATATGGGTACCTAAATATCTTGTTTCTTCTAATACTAATAAATAAAGGACCCAAAGAACTTGGGTACCGGGAATTATTTTTAATTGCTTTTGTAGGTATGCATGAAGAGTAAAAATAAATGATTTTTAGACAACGGATACTCAAGATACGTGACAGAAGACAAAACTAAATTCATTGACTTCACTTCTAAAGAAAAAGGATGTGTGATATTTGAAGACAATTTAAAAGAGAAGATCATGGAAATAGAAGGAAAGATCATCAAGACTTAGTACAAGATGCAACCAAATAGTGGAAACATGTGAAAGATCATCTAGCGGAATAAATTCTAGGAGAACCTTCACGAGGTGTAAGTACTCGATCATCTCTTAGAAATATTTGTAATCACACACTTTTTCTATCTCAAATTGAATCCAAAATATTGATGAAACTCTTATTGATAAATCATGGATTCTATTTGTGCAAGAAGAACTAAATTAATTTGAAAGAAATAATGTATGGACATTTGTTCCTACACCTAAAAATTATGTTGTTATTGGAACAAAATTAGTTTTTAGAAATAAGAAAGATGAGTCTAAAATCATCACTAGAAATAAGGCTCGACTTGTAACCCAAGGTTTCAATCAAAAAGAAAGAATCAATTATGATGAGACATATGCACTAGTCGGAAGATTAGAAACTATTCAAATGCTATTTGCATATGCTTGTTATAAAGATTTCAAACTTTTTCAAATGGATGTTAAAAGTGCTTTCTTAAACGGTTTTATAAATGAAGAGATATATGTTGAGCAACCTCTAGATTTTGAAAATCATATTTCTCCAAATCATGTTTTCAAACTCACAAAAGCACTATATGGACTCAAACAAGCTCCTAGAGCGTGGTACGAGAGACTTAGTGGTTTCTTGATTGGAAAAAGGCTTTTTAAGAGGAAAAATTGATACAACTCTTTTCATTATATACGAAAATGATGATATTCTTTTGATTCAAATTTATGTTGATGATATAATATTCGGTGCTACTAATGAAAATATGTGCCAAGTTTTTGCTAAGACTATGCAGGAAGAATTTGAAATGAGCATGATGGGAAAGCTTATATTCTTTCTCGAATTGTAAATTAAGCAAGCAAAAAGTGGGATATTCATCAATCAATCAAAATATATTAAAAAAAATGCTGAAGAAGTTTGGGATGGAAGGTGCTAAGGAAACTGGAACACCAATGAGCCCATCCACTAAACTTGATAAAGATGAATCCGGTAAACTAGTTGATCCGAAAGTATATCGAGGTATGATTGGTAGCTTATTATATTTGATAGCCAGTAGACCAGATATTATGTTTAGTGTATGTTTATGTGCACGTTTTCAATCATTTCCAAAATAATCTCATTTGATTGCAGTCAAGCGGATTTTTAGATATTTTGCCAATACCAATGACTTAGAGTTATGGTATCCTAAACACACTTCTTTCGATCTTATTAGTTATTCAGGTACTGATTATACTGGTTGCAAAGATGATCGAAAAAGTTTTAGTAAAACATGTCATTTCTTAGGTCGTGCACTAGTTTCCTGGTTTAGTAAAAAATAAAATTCTGTTGCACTATCTACTGCTGAGGCAGAATATGTTGCTGCGAGTAGTTGTTGTGCTCAAATTCTTTACATGAAACAACAACTTGAGGATTTTAAACTTATGTACAATCACATTCCAATCAAATGTGATAATACAAGTGCTATAAATCTTTCAAAGAATCCAATACAACATTCTCGGACCAAACATATTGAAATTAGATATCATTTTCTTAGAAATCATGTGCAAAAGGGCGATATTGTATTAGAATTCACTAGTACACATGATCAATTGGTAGAAATTTTCACAAAACCTCTACCAGAAGATAAACTATGCATGATTAGAAGAGAAATAAGAATTATGCATGCCATGAATATCTGCTAGATATTTTTATTCCATTATCTCAAATGACCTACAGAAACTTGAGACGTTTAGCCTCATCATTCAAATGCATTTGCTCCTCATAAATCATCATGCCATCCTTGTCTAAAGGATTAGGCAATCGAAATGCAGAGGCAAGTAAGGATTTTAAATCCTTATTCTATTGTTTTAAGTCTACTATTTTTTTGTTAGACTCTTGAACAAGTCGTTGAAGAATATCGATCTTCTCATTAAGCTTCTCTATCTCGCGGGTTTTTGACTGCAACCGAGCGGAAAAAGCAACAATGGAAGATGAGTATCGAGTCCCGAGACCCACAAGCTCGTAAATAGCATCATGATCTGATTTATTAGCCAAATCAGTGTTTTGCTGCTTCATGGCACTTACGACAGATGCAGAAATAGATTGATCACGAGAAGCACTGAAAGAGAATTGATGAGCCATTAAGATTTTGTAAAGTGAGAATGAAGATGAACTACAACAATGAAAAGAAGATTTGATGCAGATTAGATTAAACCAAGGATTGCTTTTATAAAGATGGAAATAAGTAGAAGACAAACTGTCATCTCTTCAAATCTTACTTAGTCAAGATTACAAGATATGCCGGATGCATATTGTCAAAAGTTACCGAACTAAGCTAGCGAGATTAATTATAATTGTCCCTGTTTCTCTCGTGAAACGCTGCCATTATCTGCTGATGTTGACTCTGTGCTTGAACTCTTACTCGTTCCGATTCTTCTATTTGAAGTTTTAAAACACGAGCTAATTCCGTCAAATCTTTATTTTCTTGCTTTAACCTCTTATTCTTTCTGCCTTTATTTGCAAGTTTTTGATGCAGAACAGATATTTGATTGTTAAGTCAATCAACTTCATTTGCCCTCGCCAGCAATCTCCGAGACATGGTCGTAACAGAGGCAGCATATTGAGCACTGAGAGTTCTTGATGCTGCAACAACCTCAGAATCAGTTCTATTTGAAAAATGCATTTCTGCTTCTATCATAGTGTTGACAACCTCATGAGATAAAATGATTGGTTGAGACGGTTCTTGATTCAAATCTAGAAGATTATCAGACGAAATTTTTTCCGTCATTCTATTGTTATGAAAAAAACAGAACTTAGGTCAAGAAGCGATGTTTTTTTTTGGAATCCGATAGGTGAAAATGATTTCTTTTATAGAAACTCAGAGCCTTCAAATCCGTTTGTCAACAACATCAGGCGATTGATTTGAATCTGCTTTCACACCGACTGCTAGAGTTAGGCCTCCAACCTTTACAGGTTTTGTCAAATACGCGTGGCTCTACACCGAATTGCCAGAGTTAGACTTCCAACATTTGCAGGTTTTGTCGGACATGCATGGCTCCGCACCGCATTGCCAGAGCTAGGCCTGCAGCTTTTGTTGTCTTTGTCGGACACGAATAATTTTAATTATTCAACTTCAAATCTCTGGAACATCTAATTCTTCAATAATATCAAGCAGATTTAAATCTTCTTCCGCACCGAGATGATAAAATTCGGCTTCAACCTTTGCAGGTTTTGTCGGGCACGGATGGTTTGAATTATTCAGCTCTTTACAAAATCTCCTTCCACACCGAATTACCGAAACTAGGCCTCCAGCCTTTGCAGGTTATGTCGAACACGTGTGGCTACACACCGAATTCTCTACAGTCTCTACTAACGCAGCGTTTTATTTATCTATTGGTTATTGTAGGAATATATCTTATTGAACTAATTATGATTCATTTTTAATGATGCCAAAAGGGGGAGAAGTTTTAGACTAGAACATTAACATTGTTTAAATTTCTAAACTTGTTATATATACTTGGAATTATATTTATATTTTTGCTTGAAAAACTAACGCACATTCTCAGGAGGAGCTTAAGTATTAATACAGGCTTCAGGTTCTATCAAGTATTTGTCATCATCAAAAAGGGGGAGATTGTTGAACCCAAGGTTTCAAGTTTCATGTAAATCTACAAATGGATTTTGATGATAATAAATGAATCCAAAAAATAAAGGAGTCTCAAGCTCAAATTGTCCACACAATATAATCAAGTACATCAAGGAAGCAAGCATGAGCAAGAAGGGAACAAGTTCACATTAAAATCATAGAGTAATGTTGTAAATCTCTTAAAAATTCAAAATTAGGATTAAGGCTCAAAATTAATATTTTATCATAAAGCATTAAAATACATTTTCCACATATGCATGAATATTTTGAAAATTAAATTTGAAAATTTTGAAAGATGATTGATTGTCATCTTTCACATGTGCATGCATGATTAAAGGTTTGAACTTTGAAAATATTAAGATGATTGATTGTCATCTTTCACATGTGCATGTTTTATTTGAATATTTTCAAAAGTGGTGGATGATTTTCTTGACTTATGCAAAAGGTAGATGTCTTTATTTGAAAATTTTGAAAAGTAAAGTGTGCTCCTTTTGTCATATGCAAAAAGTAAAAGATTATGTTTGAACTTTTTGAAAAGTAAAGTGTACTCCTTTTGTCACATGCAAAAAGTAAAAATATTAGATTTGAAATTTTTGAAAAGTGAATGATGATATTTTTAACATGGGAATCTTTTCAAATTTGAAATTGAAAACTCATTTGCCTATAAATAGCTCACTTGAGTTTTGCAAAATTCACAACAAGAGCTTACACATCTATTGCTAAGTTTTGCATCATTTCTTCAAAGCTCTCATTCTCTCTTTTCTAAAGTTTTGAGCCTTAATTTTTGTTCTTGTTGAGAGAGATATAGGTTGCGCTGTATTGTTTCTATCTCACTCATTGAGGAGTGTACTTTGATAGTCTACCTACTATCAATTCTTGTATCAGTAAAAGGGTGTGTATAACCCTTGTGTGTGTAGAAGGTGTTCTACACGGGGAATAGTTAAATCATCAAGTGTAAGGTGATTCGAAGTGTAGAAGGTGTTCTACACGTGGAATAGTTAAATCACCAAGTGTGAGGTGATTGGAAGTGTAGAGGGTGTTCTACACGGATTCTTTGGAGCGGTGCTGCTCAAAGGTGTAATAGGTTTCTATCTCCACCTAAAGGAGATTGAATAGTGGATTTGGGGATCCTCAAGAGGTAGCTTGAGGCGAGGACGTAGGCAGTGGGGCCGAATCTCGTTAACATACTGAGTTTGCTTCTCTCTTATCCTTACTCTTTATATTTATTATTGTTTCATATTTTATTTATATTTTATATTTTATATTTGATTTATAATTGTTATTTTTTTTTTAAATACAACTCAATTCACCCCCCCTCTTGTGTTAGTCATCTGGGCAACACAAGAATTTGAGACTTCTAGCCTCATCTCTCAAATGCATTTGCTTTTCATAAAGCAACATACCATCCTTATCTAAAGGATTAGGCAATCGAAATGAAGAGGCAAGTAAGGATTTTAAATCCTTATTTTCTTGCTTTTAGTCTGCAATTTTTCTGTCAGACTCTTGAACGAGTCGTTGAAGTACAGAAACCTTCTCGTTAAGCTCTTCAATCTCACGATTTTTGGATTGTAATCGGTTGGAAAATCCAACAATAGAGGAGGAGTATCGGGTGCCGAGAGTCACCAGCTCATAAACAGCTTCACGATCTGACTTATTAGCCAGATCATTTGCTTACTGCAACATTGCACCTGCGGAAGATGCAGGATCAACTTGTAATTGAGGTGAATGATACCTCATATGTTGATTGTGAGAAATAATAAAAGGAAATTGATGAGCCATTGGAAATTTGTAGAATAAGAATACAAATACAGATGAATTATAGATATGAGAAGAAGATTTGATGCGTACTAAAATGAAGCTAAAGACGGTTCTTATAGAAATGGAAATAAGAACAAGACAAACCATCATCTCTTCAAATCTCACTTTACAAGATATGCTGGATGCATAATTTCAAAAGCCAGCGAGATTAATTACAGCTATCCTTATTTTCTTGTAAACGCTGAACCTCTGCCGTTAGCTGCTGTTGTTGACTTTGTATCTGAACTCTTTCTCGTTCCAGCTCTTCTACTTGTGTTTTCAGGTCACGAGAATACCAGTCTACAAATTTCTTCAGCTCCTTATTTTCTTGTTTTAAATCTTTATTTTTTCTATCTTTAGTTGCAAGCGTTTGATGCAATTCAGATATTTGATTTTTAAGATGATCAACCTCACTCGTTCTCGCCAATAGCCTCTGTGACATGGTTGTAAGAGAAGCAGCATATTGAGCACTGAGGGTTCTTGATGCTGCAACAATTTCAGGATCAGATTTACTAGATAGATATATCTCTGCTCCTATCATGGTATTTACAGCCTCAGGAGAAAATATAAGTGGTTGAGGTATAAAAGGTTCATGGTTTAAATCTGGGACATTAGAATTTCTATCAGACATAATATCGTTCTGGATGAATAACAACTGAATCTATGAGGAATGCGAAATCTTTTTGCTGGAGTAAACCAATGGTAAAATCAGTTATATTTAAACAACAACCCGAAACCTTCAAATCTCTTCAAGATCTCGTTTGTCCACAATGTCAAGCGGATTTGATTTTCCGCCGAACCGATAATATTAAACCTCAAAGATTTTACAGCTTTTATCATACATAGATGGTTTCCAATGTTATTTCTGCCGTATATAAACAAGTTCTTCCTAATAACGCCGAATGAGGGGGAGAAAATTTTAGATGAAAATATTATCATACTCTCTCTAATGTATTATTTAGTTGGATATCGTGTTTGAATTCTTAACTTGTTATATATACTGAAATCATATTTGCTTATTACTTGAAACACTAACGCATATTATCAGGGGGAGTTTAAGTATTACTGCAGGTATCAGATTTCTATTAAATTTGTCAATCAGATATTATTTTTCATCTTCAAATCACTCAGAGATTATTGCAATTCATGAAATAAGTCGAGAGTATATTTGGCTGAGATCAATGACTCAAGATATCCAAGAAAAGTGTGGTATTTTGATAGCTCAACAATTTTATACGAAGATAATGCTGCTTGTATCACTCAAATCAAAGGAGGATATATCAAATATACGATCAAGTGATAATCTGGCAGATTTATTCACGAAAACATCACCAACTGCGACATTCAAGAAAATTGTGCAGAATATTAAAATGTGAAGACTCAAAAACTATTGTCATGCACTTTCCAGGGGGAGTAAAAGTCCTGAAGACTTGTGCTGATTGTACTCTTTTTCCTTCGCTAAGGTTTTATCCCATTGGGTTTTCCTTTGTAAGGTTTTAATGAGGCAATCTTAAAGTACTTGTGGATACATAAAGAGACTGTACTCTTTTTCTTTCGCCATTAGTTTTTCTTCCCACTGGGTTTTTTCTTGGCAAGGTTTTAACGAGGCAGATTCTTTATGGGTGGTCATTCAAGGGGGAGTGTTATGAACGAACGTCGGCAGCCGCCCCTCTATCCCACCACTAAAAATTATGTGAATGACTCCACCACTATTATTTTAAAATCTGCATAGTGACTTGCATAGTAATTTCAACGCCTATAAATATGGGCTTCAGTTGTAATGAAATTCATAAGAAAATATATAGAGAGAAAGAAAGTTTCAGTTCTTAAAAGTTTCTTTTCTCTTGCAATAGTGGTAGTTTTTTTTTTAGTTTTATAACAACATATAATATATGTGCTGTTGTGAAATTTGTTGTAAAATTTGTGATAGGTGTATCATTTTCCTTATCTAATTGTGAATTGAGTAACTGTCTTGCAATTGTTTTAAAAAAAGTAAATAAAATATGATACATATGAAAAAATAATATTTTAATAATAATTTTTTTTTTAAAGTGGTTATGTAACATCTATGTACCTAAAATTATATGTAAAAGTACTCTAATTAAAATATGAAAAAGTGTTGAGGCAAGAAATAAAATGACAAATATAACAATGGGTTTAGTTTATGTGATTATATGGATATTGAAGGCAAATTTAGAATCCATTAACGTGTCGGATTATTCAAAAGCTTTTAATTTACTATCATCAAATGAATTTTTTGGGTACTTTTTAATTGTTTTACATAAACAAAATCTCAAAACAATTATTAATTTTGAAATGATATTTGGAACGAGTTGCTGACCAAAAAAAGTGAGGAAGAAATTAGGACAATTTGTTTTGGGAGATGAAACCAAAACTTTTAAACCTATCTCAAATTTATTATTATATTTTTTTAAATTCTCATATAAGATATAATAAAAAATTTAACTTTTTCAAATTTTAAAATTATTTTTTCAAATTTTCATACAAAATTAATATTAAAAAAATATATTACAATAATATATTATTATTTTTTTAATTTTTATCTCATATTATCTCATATTTGAGAATAAACAATGCCCATTAATCAATCTTGAAATGTGACTAGTAAAAAGTTTTATTTTAAAGTTCATAGACCAATTTATATTTGCATTGAGCTTACTCAGCTTAGCAAACTCTAACAACTATTTTAATATTAAACTTTAGTCCTATAAAAATTATATAAAAAAATTATTCCATTATTATATACCATTATCTATTTGTTATTAAATCTTGATACAAAAATAAAGTGATATAGCATAATTTGTAGCATTACCTATTATTAATATATGTTATCAATGAAGAATATAACAAATTACACTACTATATTATATTATTATCTGACTTTATTAGCATGAAAATATTTAATAAATATTGACTTTTTATTTATTTATATGTAATATTTTAGTATTTATGATGCGTATTTTAATTCTTTTCCCAAATCAATGGCAATAGCGTAATTGTACGAAAAGACGGGAATAAAATACTCTAGGACTGCCCACCGCCCAGGTTAGGATTTAGAGGCGGACGACCATTTTCCTTTATCTTTTTCATTCGCTCGCTCTAGCTTTCGAACTTCGATTTGCAGCCATTGTACGGACAATCGGAAGGAGAAAAAATATGGTACTTTCCTGTTCTTGATTTCTATTCTGGCATATATGCTGATTGCCTCTTGTAGCTTTTTGCATATTTGAAGCGTTAGGGTTTTGAGAATTTTAAGCTAGATTTGTTCCGAAATGTGCTTTTCAAAGCGCATAGATCCATACTTTGCGAACAAATTTATATTCGTTACAGAATGTAAGGTTTTTTCATGTACGGCATAACAAAATAATGCAAAATCTTGTATCTGTTGAGGCTTGAATGAACCCAAAAACTGTATGTGTCTGCGTGCATGTGTAAAAACCATTCACTATATTGAGGAATGTTTGAACTTCAGAATTTTTCTTTAATTTTTTTTTTCAACATGGTAATCTATATCAATGATCAGTGATTCAGTTGTGTTCCAGCTTCGTCAATTGTTGTGCTTTTCGTGTTTGATTTAATCATCATTTTTTTTTGGGGGGGGGGGGGGGGGGGGGAGAGCTAATGCAATCTCCTTGTATATACGCATTGTGTTATGATTTTAGTTGCTCTGAATTTTCGTAACTTTCGCAGGATGGCCATGATGCAGAAGATCCGAAGCAAAACACTGCAGATATGACGGTTTTTGTAAGTTGCACAAGATTATGAGATTAATGATTTGGTGTCATTTTCGTGTACTTTGGCTTTTGCCTATCCTCATGATTAATAAAAAAAATTGTTTACTGATCCAAAAAGAAAAAAATATATATTTAGTGTCGTTTTAATACCATCTTTGTTTTACATGACATAGGATAAAGCACAATTCAGGTACTTATTGCTTACTAGTTGCACGAACTCATGTAATTGTGCGAGATTGTTTGGTCAAGCATATTCTTTGACCCTTTGTTTACGAAATCTGATATGATTGACAATCCATCAATGATTGGATATATATTGGAATAGCTTGCTTACAAAAATAAAACATGTTAGCTTGTCGAGGATATACGAATTTCTTATCGTTGTGATTGTAACGGTCTTTGTGTTTTTCTTGTCTAAGTCTTGCTGATGTAATGTTTTCATTAAATTTTCAGGTGCAAAATCTTCTTGAGCAGATGGTAAGTTACACTATGGAGCTTATGTTTGGCAAATATCTGCTGTAACTAACCAATATTTTGTCTCTACAGCAATCAAGGTTCCAACAAATGTCTGAATCAATCGTGACAAAGAATATCCTTTTTGAACATTTGTTGATTTTGTGAAAAGTAAACTTTCTAGGATAGAAACATTAATAATTATAAATAGAAGATTGAAACATTTATGAATGAAGAAACCTAAGTTCCGCAATTTATGTAAATATGCTGTTTGATTAGAATTAGTGGTCCTCCTGTAGGATATCCTTAGAAGGAAAGTTGACTATTGTTCCTACTTTGGGAATTTCAGCTCAGGGGAAGAGTTGGGCATTTATCATTGGGAGAAAACAAGAAATGAGCAGGCAGTTTCTTTTTTTTTGGGGAAAGAGAAGGGGCGGGGGGGGGGGGGGGGGGTGTTATGACTTTGGCTTCCGGTGCCTTATTAAAAATAGGTAATATTTAGTGGGGGAGTGAGGTACACGAAATTTCCTAATAATTTTCGTTGACCATGGAGATAATTTTAAAGCATTTTTCACACGTATGAAATCCTTTCAAGAATTTAAAAAACTAAGGGGGCAGAAGAACTTAGTTCTGGAGAAATAGAGGGGTTTTTGTGACTGACTTCTGGTGTCTTATTAAAAATAGGTCGTATTTAGTGTGGAGTGAAGTACACGAATTTTCCTACTAATTTCGTTGACCTTGGAAATAATTTTAAAGCATTTTTCACACTAATCAAATCATTCTACGGAATTTAGAAAACTATGGGGGCAGAAGAACTTAGTTCTGGCTCTGATATCAGTCATTTGTATTTCAGAAATGTTCTGCGGACAGATCAGATGCTAGGAGTAATTGGTGGAAATTAGTGTAAGTAGGCCGCCATCTCCTATGCCTTAGATGGTATTTGAACAGCCCATGCAGGAACCTTGAGGGGAAAATGAATTAGAACCTATCTCTCTGTTCCTGGTTTTGGTTACCAGGTTTTTAACAGCTTTGGATATATAAATAAATAGGTTTGGAGCCTTGTTTTGTGCCATGTTATTGTACTTGCTTAGATAAGATGTAATTGCTCTTCTGCAAAACTGGTAAAGTTGAAAGACGTTTTATGTTTCCTTGACTGCGACTCACTTGATGATATGGGAAGTCGCATAAATGAGTTGGAGCAAAGCATCAATGACCTAAGAGCAGAGATGGGAGTGGAAGGCTCTCCATCTCCTGTGGCCCCATCCAAGCCCAAGTTAGATGAAGTGAAGAAAGAGGAAGGTCCTGAATAGAGCTAACAAACTTCGTGTTTTACTTGGAGTGATGAGCGTGCATTGACCCGCATTCTGTAATCTGCTGTTAGGTTTGAGAAATGAAAAAACTACTGTCAATTAGATTGAATTGAGTACCCTGTTTGTTTTGTGTAGTTAATGTGCTGTTTTCCTCCCCCCAATTCCAGTGCCGGCAATAGTTTCTCTGGCCCCTTGAACTTGATTTTGTGATATTGTCAGGAATGTCACGAGTTTGACAATTTATTTTTATGGACATACAAGTAGCACTACATTTATACTCGTTAAAGCAGGTTCTGGTGCTAAACCGTGTGAATAGTAAGCATAATATTCTCCGAAATCTCACAGTTTATAAGGAATTCTTTTAACCACAAAATGATTTCTTCTGCGAGATTCGTCAGAATGCGTTAAACGGGTCCTGCACCTACACCGAGTTACTGGCATATCCTCTTTTGTTATGATCCCACTTTAATTGAGAATGGGATTGCTTGGTGGCTTATAAGTCTTTAGGCACTCTCTCCTTGTAAGTCGATTTCTAAGAGTAAATTCTACTTAATGGCCCAATGGGTTCGTAATATTGGACATATCGACTAAATATAATATTGGACATATCGACTAAATATGGTATTGGTTGGTGGCCTAAGTTCCTAAGCACTCTCATTGTAAGCCGGTTTTCAAGGATGAGTTTTACCTAGTGGGATCATGGGATCATAATATTGGACATATTCCTCTTGAAAAATTTATGATCTTGCTATCTTACTCAAATCCCTCTCTCCCGAGAAAAATGATGAGAACTGAGTTTAAAGAACCAAGTGGTTTGACCCGACAATTTTCATTTTCCAAAAAGGGCAAGTTCAAGTTCGAGATCATCTCTCTTTAAACAAGTTTTGCAAAATCACAGGAAAAGACATTAACTATTGATTAAGAAAAAGGAACAGAGAGTAAGATGAAATGAA
Source organism: Platycarya strobilacea (assembly GCA_036898215.1). Taxonomy (NCBI): domain Eukaryota; kingdom Viridiplantae; phylum Streptophyta; class Magnoliopsida; order Fagales; family Juglandaceae; genus Platycarya; species Platycarya strobilacea. The sequence goes on along the minus strand of CM072555.1, from coordinate 30,783,242 downwards.
ATGAAATGAAAAGAAAAAGAAAAGGAAAACACAATATAAACTTGAAAGTAAATATGTATAGTCAACATCCCAACGAAATGAAAAGAAAATATGAAGACAAAAACAGAAAGCAAATCCACGTACGTAAAAAGAACACAAAATGGAGAAGAAAGAGAACAGAAATTAACTCCGGCAACGAGTGATGGCACTGCAACCACGGTTGTAGGGGTTAGCCTCGGCACCGGACTGGCAGTTGTAGTAAGACGCACCTCTTCGAGAGCAAGGCACGGAGTTCCTCTGCAGAGCTCCATAGCTGATGTACTGTGTGGTGGCCAATATGCGCCTGTTGATCTCTGTATCCATGGCGAATTCATCTTCTTCAGAACTTGCCATGCACTCGGCAATGGAACCTTGGCACTGCTGTCTTCTCGTCGACGGTATCCAGCTCAAGTTTTCCTCCACGCTCGCATCGACGACGGCGGAGGAGACGATGATCGTCAGGGCTGTGATGAAGAGGCAAAAGGTCAGCAGATTAACAGAGGAAGACTTGGCCATTGTTGTTGGGCTGTTGTTTTCCCTTCAGCTAACTATCCTTCCTTCCTCTAAAACTAATTCGCGTCCGTTTTCCAGAGCTGATCTTTGTTTATATGAGTATTTGTTTTCAAGGGATATGGTTCCCAAACTATAGCCCTGAGTTTGTCAATATTTACGGAATTGCTAGTTTTCGGCGGCTACAATTCTTTTTTTTTTTTTTTCCTCCTGGATTTTACATTTTTTATAAGATCAAATCGAAGTCAGAAATAAACTAATAGGGTGTTTCGTAAGTAAGGAGGTTTAAATTTTGTCAAAGGGAAATAATAACCAATCAAATTTTAATAAATATTAAATATTGAGTGGCTCTTCAGCCACCGAGTTGGAATCCAGCTAAGTGTATTTCATATATTTTATTTTATTTTTTCAAATCTTTAAATAAAATAAAATAAAAAAGCATTGAGACCAACTAGGATTTAACATTTTTATAAAAAAAAAAAATTGTCCCTTTTTTGTTATGTTTATCAAGATCGCCTGACATTTATCATTTGTTGTTTTTTTTATGAATTAAATACAAATTAATGAGCAAATTTTGATGAACCGTTGGAGCATCCATGAAAATAATTTGGGATAATTTTGTAATGCATAATTTGTGAACATCGATTAAGTGGTAGTTCTGTAATTAAATGGACGATAATGGCTTATAGGGGAGGCATTTAGTTGACCTTGACTGATATGGGAGGCGAGGCAAGGCATGTAATGAGGCATGTAGGAATAGGATTAAGCCTGGCGGCCGGCTAAATAAATAATTATAAAGAGTAGCAATTTAAAAATGAAAAAATATATATTTTAGTTGAAAAGGCTGCTAACTAATGTCTAATCACAAAGCTTATTCTAAGAAACAGTTTTCAGACTTCGTTTTTCATTTTATTGACAAAGTAAAAGAGTTCAAACTTTATATGTGTGGCCTTTTCAATTTAAATTTCAATACCTAATCCAGTAACCGACATTGATTACTTCAAAATCAAAGCATGTAAAAAGCTTATTTTGGATGCAATTTATATTTCGTTCACACCAAAGGATTAGTTACAATTACACATGCCAAAACGTGTTGTCACGTTGCACTAATGCCATTTTTTCAAGAGCCATGCATTTTCAATTTTATCACTTTACACCTTAGATTTTGAAAATCTCATTTGTTTATATTTTGTCAACCGAATTAGAATTAGCGATATAGGTTTGGATTTAGAGATGTGATGAGATGAGATAAGATTAAATGATTTTAGATAAAAGATAAATGTTGAATAAAATATTATTTTAAGATTTAAAAATAAATTAAATTGTTTATATTATATTTCGTATAAAAATTTAAAAAATTATAATAATAAAATAAGATATGATCAAATATTTTTTAAATTTAAAAAAAATTTAAGTGCTTGTAAAGCTACTTGATACCCAGTAATAGCGGCACGTGTAAAATTGATAAACCAACTCTTAACGCAAGATTTTATCGGCTAAAAAAATAATAGAAAATAATAAAAAGTAAAGGTAATAATAAATATAACCCTTCCTTATCTTCACCATTCCTTTTACCTCTCTCCTTGGCAGCTTATTAACTTTAAAATCAGTGTGTTTTTTTTTTAATGATTTTTTTTTTAGAGTTAATGTGTCAAGTTTTTGTTTTCAGAAATAAATTCAAAACTTAAAATAAATTTTAAATTCATCATTATATTTTTTTAAATTTTTATATAAAATATATAAAAAATTTAACTTTTTTAAATTTTAAAATCACTTTTTAAAATCTTAAAATAAAATTAATATTAAAAAAATATATTATTATAATATATTATTTATTTTTTAACTCTAATCTTATTTTATCTCATCTTATTTAAGAAAACAAACAAGCAAAATAATTGACAGTTTACATACAGAGGGATCTCACTGATAAAAAAGTTCTCAAATCCAAAGAATATAAATTGAAAAGAAAAAAGACAAGTCATGGACATCTTTTAATTTCTTTTTAATGCTTAGACTTTTTTAATTTGTCCAACGGATATCTAGTTTTTAGATTTTACACTCACGTCTTTTCCCAATGGACTTTTAATAATTATATGAATAATTTGATAAGAGGCGCAAGTGTATAGATTTGACTTGCATGCAATAAGAAAATGCAAGTTTGAATACAAAAGCGCGTTCAAGTTAATTTTAATTTATTTTCAAAATAAGTCGATATTATGTTTTTTTTTTTTAAAAAAAAGTTAAATTCAATCGGGGACTTTCGATTTTATAGGGCAAAACTAGAGTGAAATGGAGGGAAAAGAATCTTAGGAACTTGCTGCATGCAGAGTGAAACTAGAGAGAGAGAGACGGAGATTGAGCCCATTGCTTCACACTCTCGCCGTCGTCCCATTCCATCTTTCGTCACCAGGAGCCCATTTCATCTTTGGTCGCCATCATGCATATATCTTTGGTCGCTATCGTTCATTCCGTGTATGGTCGCCGTCCGGTTGTTGCGCTCGCCGTCCAGATATCTGAGTCCCAGCGTCGTGGGTGAGAGAGAGGTTTGCGACGAGGTCCACAGTGATTCGTCTTCAACCTAGTCCTCCGAACATTCTTGGTATGCACTTAATTCATTCTTTCATCTTCTGGTCTCATTCATTGTTGTAGGACTTTGGTGTTGACTAGTGCATTCCCGGCGTCTCTTGTTTCCACCAAATTCAGACTACAATGTGGACAAAAAGTTTTGGGATTTCGAAAGGTATTCACGACTTGCAGCTGAGGAATACAACTTTCGTTTCAAGGTTTAATATATATATATATATATATATTAAAAAATATCTATTTTGTTCAATGTCATCATTAATAGGTCCTCTTCCATGATTTTCAAGATATTATTTGGCGTGACAGATGAAATGCAGGGTTGGAGTTTGTGAAAAGTGCTTAAAGCAATGGGTTAGGCTGCCAACGTAATGAGGTTTTATTTAACCCTTAAGGCCAGGGATCTTGCTGATGGAGGCAAGACTAAAACCTATCAAGTTGTGGTATTAATGGGGGTAATTGAGGATACAGTGTCATCCTTTAGGCTAAAACCTCCTGAAGATGAGAATGGTAAAGCATATTGGTTCCAGTAATATTATATTTCTAAAAGTATGTAGCCATGTTATGAGGTTATTGCATCTCTAAGTTAGTTACTGCAAGATAAATAAATATCTAGCTTAATTATTATACCTATGTTAAGTTGAGCTCTTATGTGAACATTGACTCAAACTTGTTCAAACAAGGTATTAATAGCCCGCAAATAATTGGATTAGCCCATGTTTGGTTATGATCTCAATTTCGAAGACTTGAATACTGCATTGTTGTTGCGCTTACACCCTATCAAGGTTGATGAGGGCTCCCATTTTTCATGTTTCAGAAAATCAAAGACTCAATTCTCTTGGTTTTGAAACTATAGGCTATAAGGTCTAAAAATTGCATATTTTTGTTGTGTTAAAAATGGGTCCACGATCATTTTTTCTTTCCTCGTTTCTTTAGTTACGAATGCATGAGTTTTTTGCTTTCTTGTTTACGATCTCTATACCCTTCAACTATTGGGATTGGGGCCGTCAAACAAACAAGCTAACAAACAGTAAATATGAAATCACGCAGCGGATGCAACATAGAGAAATAAAACAAACACGCACATAACAGCGATGAATACTAAGATTTGAAGTGGTTCGGCTTAACACAAGCCTATGTCTACTGTTGGGTCGGTCTCAATGAATTCCACTATAAAACAGAGATGGAGTACAGAGATTGAGTTACAAATTTCTCACTCTAAAAATACTCAATCTCACTTACAAGTTGCAAACCTCTCTCTCATAACACTTACACCCTTACAAATATCTCTCAATTCACAACATCAAATAAGAAAACAACACATTTCTGGAACTTCACGTTCGCTGTGTTCGTCTTCTCGCTCGAGCGAAATCCTGAGCTCCTCACAGCTTGACGTTCAAATGAACGTGATCTTTCTTATAGGCAACAGCTCGCTTGAACGAGACCTTCTCGCTCGAGCGAAACACTATTTCAGACGGCGCTAACCCTAGTACTTGGAAGCGATGCAACTTTGAGTTTGAATCTCGCTTGAGCGAGACGTAGAGAAAAGTCACTGTCTGAATCTTCCGTGATCTCACTCGAGCTGGATGTCGAGCGAGGGTCAAGTGAACTCTCTGTCTGATGCCTCGCTCGAGCGGTATATCGAGGGAGAGTCGAGCGAAATTACGGGTTGAGATTCGTTCAAACTACCGCTCAAACGAGAATTGTCTGATGTGCTTAATTAAACTCAATTCAAACCTCATCTTCAATATCAACTAGAAGAAGAAAAAGGGAAATAGAAGGAATGTGAGTGAAGGTACAACATTTGAAAGAGGATTAGGTTTTACTTTTCTCTCTATGGCTCTTTTATTACTGAAGAGTTGTCTTTTCCTCTAAGTAAACTTTAAGACATAATGTGGATATTCTTGTCACCGACTCACCTTTGAGCAAATTTTTATACCCTACCCTTATATTGAAACCAAATTCATATCGGAGTCAGATTTAAGGCCTTGAGCCAGGGTCCTTTTAGAATTACAAGTTCTTGAAAACTTAGAAAAAGTCTCTTTGTGGTCCCCATCCTGGGGCACGCTTTCTTTGATTGATTGCTTTTACCATAAACTTTTGTAATAGGTCAGTAATATACATACCACCGTATTATAACAATTTTATAATTCATTAGCATAATTGAAATTTTTTATTTTTTATCATTTTATTTTAAGTATTTTTTAAATATTTTTAATCATTAAAAAAAATTAAAAAAATATAGAATTGTATTAATATTCACATTATTAATCACTAAATAAAATTAAAAATTAAAAATTAAAAATTAAAAAAATATTAAAAAAAGTTATAAAATAATTATAAAATTATAATAATTGTATCATTTCTCTTTGTAATATACGTTGAAGATTGTCCCAGATCGAAGGATTTTATTTTTATTTAATTTTACCGCCTCATGCAGAATATCACCATATAACTGAGTTCGTTCCATCTGGTTTTATTTATTTGTCGTTTTTTTTTTCATGTTGACATGCTGTCAAGTTCACAGAATTTAAAATGGTTGTTAAAGAGATGACATGTGCAAGCTATATACAAAAATAATATTTTTTGGTATATATTTAATCTTTGGAATGCTGGTATAATATTAGTTGCTTGATTTTGTTTGCAAGACTGATTTAATCATATGTGGGTAATTCTCAATAAGGGTATGCTTCGACTCTGACGGTGGAGTTGTCGGAGTTCGGAGTTTCCAACTCCTACTCCGACAATTATCGGAGTCTAGAATCTGTTTCGAGTCCGACTCCGATCGGAATTCGGAACTCCAAACTCCATTCAGAGTTCGAACTTCGGAATGAGTCAAATTAGGTCCATTCAGAAACCAAATGGTCCCAATTGGGTCATACCAATTCCAAATGAACTCAATTGAGCTCATTTTTCAATTAAGTTGCTACAACTATTTTTCTATTGAGATTTTACTGCTAATTAGTCTTAACCAATTAAACAAAAAATACAAATTAGTAATTACAATACTAATTGCTAAGCCTAATGGCTAATAACCTAATAGTATAATACAAAAAATAATCTAGGATTCCAGACTATTAATACAAAAAATAATACAAAATAAAAATTAAATTATTAAACCATTTACTATTAGTGATAGTTTGATTCATTAGGACCCGAATCGATGCTACAAAAAAAAAAAAAAATCGTTGCAGCAAAATAGTTTGTTGTTGGAACTTATACGGACTCTTACTTGAAATTAAGATAAAATTAAAATGTAACATTATCATTTATCAATAAAAATAAAAATTAACCAAACATGAAACAAATAACCATAAATTAGAGAAAAAATATATGCAATCGTCAATTGCTTCATTAGTCATCAGCAAGTATGGTAGGGTTGATAACTAGATTTGTGAAATTATAAACAGTATAAATTAAAATTTAAATAGATTTATGAAATTAAAAAAAAATAATTTAAATAATTTAATAATTATATAAATTTCGTTACTTTAATCATTTAAAAAGAAGTAAATAAATTATTTAATTTTACCTGATTCAAGCTTGTAGCTCACGGCATCAATGCCAATGCTCTCTAGTCTAGTAGGTACATTACTGAGCTAGTTTTGTTTGCAAATGAGGGCCTCCACGGTTGATGGTGACAATGAATTCTGGTAGACATCCAACACTTGACCTCCAGTGCTAAATGCTAACTTAGATGCAATTGTAATGATAGGAACGGCTAGCACATCTCGAGCAATACGGGAGAGAATAAGGTATTTGATAGAATTAGCCATCCTCCAAATCAAGATCTGAAACTCCTCATTAGACTCTTCGACCTCTGCAAGTAAATATCGTTCAACCTCATTTGTACACTGCAGTGGATTTTTCGTTGACCGTGCATGAAACGACGTCATAACATTGAAGCCTCGGGATCAATTGGCTGCATTGGCCAGACTCGAACGGGTATCTGTGGCTGGTCCTGAGCTCAAGCTTGAATGTGAGGTACCTATGGTTGCTGAGGATGAGGCAGAATTATTGACATTGTAGTGGGTGTACAACTCGTTCAAATCTGTCATAAGCCCTGTGATAAACGCCGCTATCTTCACTGCCTTGAAAACCTCCATTGCCAACCATTCTACCACCGTCAACTTGAATTGGGGGTCGATGATCGACACTATGAACAATAATTTATTTATCTTTTCAACTTGTCCCAAATATTTATCATATTTGGACTGCATCCGTGATGTCATACCAAATAACAGTCCGCTCGGATTAGCACAATCTTCTTTCAAGTGATGGTGTAGCATGGAGATCTTGTTAAACCACATGTTTGTTGTCGCATATGCGGATCCAGAAACTTGCATCGTGATGTCATAGAAGATTTGTAAAAAACTGACAAACTCGGATACATGTTGTCAATCTATGCTGTCTGGTAGACCTAGCCCAATTCCATTAGGCTCCAGTAGGGCATACCTCAGACCCCTATCCTTAATCTCCAACCTCTCAAATGCTTTCTAGTACTTTAGTGCCACATCTAACATTAGATATGTGAAGTTCCATTGAGTGGGAACATCTAAGCATAACATTTTTGAAGACTCAACCCTAACCTGTTTTGCTACTGTCTTGAACTTCCGCAGCCTTTAGGGAGAAGCTCTCGCGTGCTGCACAATGTTGCAGACTTTTTTGATGGAATCGTCCATATTTTCCATCACCTTAACTGTTTTATCATTGAAAAATATCAAATTATGATAAGATTTATAATAATATAAAAAATGATACTATTTTCAAAGACTTTAATCATAAAAATATTAAAATATAAAATACAAAAACAAAAAGAAAGACTCACAAACAATTAGGTTGATTATATGAGCAGTGCATCGAATGTGGATATACTAGTGACTTTTAATCACATATTCTCCCACTCTCGTATTTCGCATAAACCACTCGATGGCGGTTTCATTGGTACCAACATTGTCAACTATAATACATAATAGTTTTTGGATGCCCCAATCAACCAAACAATTATCCATCTCCGCCCCTATTGATGCACCCTTATGATCAATTATTTCTTTAAATCCAATAATCCTCTTTTTAAGATTCCATTCACTATCAATGTAATGTGTTGTGATAGACATGTACGATGTATTCTATATAGACGTCCATATATCAGTCGTAAATGACACTCTTTGGCCAGTGGTGGCGAAGATCTTCTTCATTTCTGCATTTTCCCTCAGATGCATTTTCATACAATCACGCATCACTGTATAACGGGATGTGATTGGAAATCTTGACTTAAGCAGCTTCACAAAATAATGGAACCCTTCCTTCTTAATTGTGGTAAAGGGCATTTCATCTTTTATAATCATCATCGCAGACGTATCACGGAATATCTTCTCACTGTATTGAGGGACCACTAGGTTTTTTGTCTGTGTCCCTATCCCATTAGTGGCTGTAGAAGTCTCCTAGTTAAGATTAGTCTGAGACCTACTTGCATCCGCATTTGATAATTTATTACCAACATTAGTCTTAAATGGAAATTAAATGGGATTAAATGTACGAAATCAAGTAGCATACAAAGCAAAACACTAACTTCTTGACGTCATCTTTTTCGCTATTTGATAACGCTTACAACCGTTCAGATGTACTGAAAGGCAAGAAGTGCCTCATTTTTTTGAATGACACCCAACTCAAGTGCCACAATGATTGCACTCAGCCCGTGGATTCTGGAGATCCCCACCCTCAACCTTCACAAAATGTTTCCATGTCCACGATATTTTTTTATTTAATCGTGGACTGGGTGGCCTAGCAACTTCAGGGTGTACTGGTACATCCGGATCCTGAATTGGATCATCCCCAAGACCTGTCTCCTCCTCCTCCATAAATTAATCGGGATCTTCCACTTCCAATTCTATGTCGATTAGAAGTGGAAATCCACTATTAGCACGTGAGGTTTGTGCTTGAGTGGAGGGTAGCCGACTCCGACTCGAAACTGCCGCTTGGAGTGCCGAAAGAGTCCTGGAATCCGAATTCTAAATATCATGTGGAGTCAGAATCTCACTAGCATTGCGTGAGGGACCCATCTGTCTGTAAACCTGAAATTCAAGCATAACAATATAAAAAATGTTAGTAAAGAGTTTAAAGACTAAAAATTATAGTGTTATAGTGTAACAAAATTATAGTGTTAATTGTTAGTAACATCTAATTCCTGAATTGCTAACATTTTAGTTTATTTTTCAAAATAGAAATAAAAAATTATAAATTCAGTCAAAAGAATCATACAGAAAATGCTCAAGCTAGTAGCAAACATACTTACAAAATCATGAATTTGTTTAGCTTCATTTGAATAGGCATATATTAAACTAAGACCACTGCGAGAAACCTAATAATAATAATAATAATAATAATAATAATGATTTTTAATTTTGTATAATAAATTTTAAATGAGGGGTGGAAAGAAAAAAGAATCATTCAGTGGTTTATCCGTTATCACTTTCAAAATGATCATAACCATCTCGATGTGAAACTATATGCTGGAAATTAGGCTTACAAGTTACAAGTTCAAATAATGAGTTGCCAACTTGCTGCTATATTTGGGAATATATTAATTTACATAAGGTTTTTTTAATAAGCATTATATTTTCCTATATAAAAACATTATATATTAATTATTAAGAATAGCCCTTATATAATATTGTCAATTAAAAATAAGATTTTATTTTGTGATCAGTACTGTAATATTTTCTGATTTTATATCATATATTGTAAAAAATATTGCATGTATATTAATATCATTAATAAACTTTGGAACATTCCAAGGTACAGACCGCTTTTTATATGTTTTTTTCTTAAGAAAATTCGCAATGGAGCTTGCTCCAAAAGAAATATATTTCATAGATTCATAAAATTATAAAAGCCTTTTGCCTTTAATCTACTTTGCAATTAAATTAACTTTCAACTTAACGTATGCCTTTTATCAATCCAATATCCGAATCCAAATATGCTAATGCTATGTCCTCGATCATGAGTTGTGAATCAAGAACTGTCTAAATTTCATGCATATGTTTTGTTGATACATTCAAACTACCAAAATCTTGAATCTTGTTTCATAAAAATGAAAACACAAAGGCCACATTATCAGTACCCAGGTTTTGTACATCTTCTACACATAATCTCAATTTCCAATCCTACAATTTATACATATTCGTTAAATTAGTGGAGTACCTTGTACCACCACCCATTATCTATTGTGGCCTGAAGATGGCCCCAATTCCCAATCATTAGAACTCTTATGGTCAGAAGATGGTCATTTCAATTGCTCAAATATCTCCTACAGTGCACACGGACAGTCGGACTACATGAAGTTTGAACAAAAGTATTTTCTGTCTATTTTGAATTTTCCAATTTCCACAATATAACAACACACACAATCCAACCAAATCAAAGAAATAAATTAAAATAACACTTTTAATTAGTTTTAATTAAAATCCCTAAATTTAAAACTTAAAACCCTTACCAGTTAATCCCGGGCTTGCGGAAACCAGAAGTGGAGTTGCGAACGATGGGCAGGGGAGGAATCGACGGCAGAGAGTGAAGGAGGAAGCGGCGCCGGCAACTGGATTCCAGAGATTTGGAATCGCTAAGAAGAACAGACGTGTTGCAGTGCTAGTGCAGCCGGTGCAGGTGGGAAGAAAGAATGAGGAAGAAGAAATGAAGGAGAAGAGGGGGGGTTTATCGGGACCTTAGACCTAGGACTAAACAGACCCGATCCTATTTAATTGGAACAACATCGTTTGGCTAAATGAAAAAAAAACCATACAGATGCAAAACGAAGTCGTTTTTCATTTTTTTTAAAAAAATTTCGGAGTGAAAAATGGATCCGATTCCAACTCCGAACTCCGACTTTGGAGTTGGAATCCTTTCGACTCCGAACTCCGACTTCTGACTCCACTCGGAGTCGAAATCGGAGTGGAAATCGGACGGAAGTCGGAACTCAGAAATTTTGCCCACCCCTAATTCTTAGTATGTGGGTAGTTACAATGAGAACTCCCTCTTTAGCGATATGTTTTCATCATTTCTCATTCTAATTCAAGAAACATTCGATTGCCTCTTTGTACGCTCACATTTAATTCTTCTATTCATCTCATTCCAATCATCATCACGCCTCTGTAAATTTTGGTATTCATCTTTCCTCCCTATCCTTTTTTCCCAACCTTTTAATAGTGCTAGGGCAGGAATTAAACTTGTTCATCGTGTTCATCATCTTGATAAGTACAATGACACAATGATCCTACTAGGGGAGTATAAACTTAATTCTTTGTCATAGCCGAAGAATTCCACAATACACAATTCTCACGTTTCAATTTATCGATCCACAAGTGCTTGAGAAGCCAACAATCAGATTAAAAAAGAAAAAAAAAACTCTAACCAACCAAAAGATTGATTACTGAAATCAGTTGTTGCTCATGTATGTACAAAATTGCAACGATACTCTATAGAAAGCCCCTATCAAACATAAATAAAATTTCAAAAAAATAAAAGTAAAGAAACTGAAGACAATAAGCTTATTGCATCTCTAATCAAGGAACATAAGGTGACCAAAATGATACGATGATATGTGGAAGTAAGATTTAAAATTAACTTTTCGTCATAGCAGAACAATTCTACAAGACCCAATTCTCTCATTTCCATTTATCAAAATCACAAGCATTTGAGAAGTTGGCAATCAAATCAAGAAAGAAAAAAAGCTTGACCAACTAGAAAATATTGATTACTTATACAATTGTTGCTCATGTATATAGAAAATTGCAGCCTCTATGTATTGTTGGTAAGTCCATAAAGTTTGTAAAAAATGATGGAGATAGGGTTACTGTTGGTTGCATGACCCCTAAATATTTTTACTGGATTTATGACTATTTGGTTAGAGGGCAACAGATTTTCCAGATTAAGTCTATAAATCTCTAATATGAGTATAGTAGGAGTTATAAGAACCCTATTGTGACATTATCCTGAATTGCAAACAAATTGAGTTACATATTCAATAGTCAACCCAATATGACTATTATGCAATTGCTGATGAGATTAAAAGAAAATAGAAAATGGATGTATGTAAAATGAAGTTGTATTGTGCTCGAGCAAAGGTATGACACTATTGTGAGACTCTTAAACAAAGGAACCATGCTAGTTGTTTGTCGATTAGGGTGGAACAATTAGCTTCTAAGTTATCTTTTATGTTTCAAAGGATGTACGTAGGATTGGCTACTTGTAGAGTGGATTTTAAGGTTGCCTGTAGACCATTGATTGATTTAGATGATTGTTTCCTCAAAAGACATTTAAAGGGAAACTTTTATGTATTGTTAGTAATGATGCAAATGAGAGCATATATTCTATTATTATGGCTATTGTGGAAGCAGACTTGAAAGAAAATTGTGGATGATTTATTAAAATACTTATATCCAATCTGGGATAGCAACTTGAAGGCAGATTGACATTTAACAGGGATAGACAGAAGGTAACTTTTAATGCTTTTCATATACCCAATTAATTCAATGTATTATATGTTGAACTTATGATTTCAAATTTTCAATGTAGGCTTTAAAGCCAACAATGAAGGACTTAGTGCCTTACAATGAGAGCCGTATTTATGTGAGACATTTATATACCAATTTTCGAGATTCTGGTATGGCTCTAAAGGAAAATTGTAGCAGACAGTCATAACATACATTAAAAGGGACTTTGAGAGAGCGATGAAGGAGCTGAAAGTTCTCAATGGACTTGCATATGACGACCTAAATGTTATAGACTCATCACAGTGATCTAGAGCATAGATTAACACTACGTGTAAGCTTGACCTAATAGTGAATAATCTTAGTGAATATTTCAATGCATATTGTAACACCCCGTTTCCGTAAGATAGAAATATTACTAAACTTGTATAACATGAAACTAGGTAAAAACATTCCATTCATGAAATACCCCATTTATTGAAAATCTTAAATTGAACAAAACTGTTTTTGAAATAAAAACTGAAACATAAAGTGAAAATTCTAAATATCCTAAGTGTGAAAATATTTAATGCCTTATAAGCCTCTCGCACTATATCTACATCCTGGCCATCCAGTTTAACGTTATCACAATCCCCATTTGTGACATGTAATCATATAAAAACATAAAAATAAACAAAAATAAGTCGTATACTCAATAATAGCACATCATATTGTAAAACATTACCTAGTATGAACTTAATTTTAGAAGATTCTACATGACATGTGTGACACCCCCAATTTACGTTCGTAATTCAACGTAAATTGAAATGTTAGGATAAATAACGCTAGGCTACTCACCATCGTATTTATCGAAATTTAATGCAAATTACAGCGAAAATTTTCTGAATAAAAATTTTCTAATGATCATATGGTGAACTAAAACCACAATATCCACCTCATCAATTCTTATAATAACATGGTATCATTACAAATATAACCCAATTAGTTTTGTCACTCATATACATAATTTATTCTCAAAACTTAGATTAACTTTATGGCCATTCAGACTCATTAGAGTTTCTTAAGTCATTGGGTCTTTCCTTATCTCAGTCATCAATCTTGTAATATAATTTTATATTTCTAAAAATAGAAATATATAAGAGTTAGATTTCCTTGAAAATCTCAATAAGTACACACGTAACTTAATAAAAGTATAGATATTATAAAATAATCACATACAAGTCAGACAACCAGAGTATGCATTTATGGCATGTTTCATGTGACTCATGCATGACTTAGATTTACAAACTTGTATCATGCATAAACTTTTCATTCTTATTTTAAAATTGTTATTTATATAAATCTTTACTTATATCTACTATTATTACTTGTGGTTGGGTCATGCCACTATTATTACCCGTGGTCGAACCATGCCACTATTATTACTCATAGTCGGGTCATGCCACTATTATTATCCGTGGTCAGGTTATGCTACTAATATTACCCGTAGTTGGGCCATATTATATCTTTTCTTATTTCTTAAATGCTTAACATGATTTATGCCGACGCTTACATGACATGTAACATAGACTTTTCTTAAAATAGACGTCATAACTTATGACGACACATATATGTGACGAAATGTAATATACACATAACTTAAACTTATAACATGCATGTTTCATATCTTCATAATTCATGTGACATATAAAACATATCATAAAAACATACATCACATATACATGCATTTACATTACATAAATTTATAATGTTAAAACTTAACAAATAATACGTATATAATTAAATAAATAATCAAATTTTTTATTTAATTAAGGGCTGGCCGAATTTTCCTGAGAAATTTATTCTTAATTATTTATTTTTTTAACTTATTTAACTCAAACTAAGATTTTGCATAATCACACTATTTAAGCATTTTTATTTGTTTCTTAAATATTTCTTTTTATATATATTTTTATTATTTTATTTTATTTTATCTTTTTAACATAATAATTCTTAAAGATACTCTTAGTATATTGAAATTCCTAAACTTACCATACTTGTTAAAATTCTCTTTTAAATAATTCGCTAAAGTTTAGAATAAAGAAAAACACCATTTTTAAGTACTTATCCACTCAGTTTTGTTACTTAATCCCAATTTCGTACTTTATAGAGTTCTTATATCTTAAAACTTAAAACACAAAAGTTGTAAAACTATATCTTAGCTTTCTATAGCCTCTTTAATCATTCAATTCCGACATCATACTAACAAATTATGACCAATTTACCATAGGATGTTAAATATGTCAACATAACCCCCTTTAAATCCGAAAGTTAATAGGATTGATTTATTATTTTTTTTTCCAAATCAAGACCTCATATTTTCATATAATCTTATTCATATAACATCATAGAATATATTCCTAAGATCTCATAATTTTTTTAACATTTTATCATAGCAAAAACCATTCCAAAACTCAATAGGCTTCAATTTATCATATAAATTAAGATTAAACTCAAATAAATATTAAATATGATCTAATCATCAAACACTTATTCTATGCCAAGATTATGTTAATATATGCATTTACAAATTTTTCTAAAACTAAATTGGATGTTTATGGTTGGTTTTACATCACTTCTTCTCCAATGCTCTCAATAAGCTCTCTTTTGGCACTTAGGAGATGTGAGTGAGTTTTTGTGTATTTCTCTTGGGTATTTCTAACTATGGCCAACTAGTATCTCTCATAGGGAAAGAACAGAAATCCATGCATATATTTATAGGCATAAGAGGCTTGGGGAACAAGGGAAGAGGGCTTGGGTATTTCAGCAACTCCATTTGGCTATATAGGTGAAGTGTCCCCTACATTTGTGGTCTCATGATCACTCTTAAATCTTAGACTTCATAAGTCATGTTTTGATCCAATGGTTAATCTTTGGGATGCCTAAAAATCCTTTTGATCAATGGCTAAAATGATTCCAACATATGGAAAGAGGCTGAAGCAAAATCTGAAAAATTTTCCACCTATGCATGCATCGGCCACTTGATTTCTCCAAAGGTCAGCCACATTCTAGCCCAAATAAATCCTTGATAAAATTTGATTCCTCAAAAACTCAAAATATGAAAGTTTAAGATAATCCTCTTAAGATTCCATAGGATTTTGAATCACTTCATTACAAAATCAGATGAGAGAGATATGATTATTTCACCGAAATACATCAAAACTCACCCGGAAACATTCAATTATAGTTTTCCATTTGTTTCCTTTATTTTCTTACCCACTAAGGCTTTTAGATCAATTCTTATCAATTTGCCACATATTCTCATACATGTCAAGACTTCAAAAAATTGATAGCTAATTACAATTTTCGTCACATGACCAAAATCAATACACTTTGCTTAAATCGGTTACCAGTTGACTGCTATTCATGTTCGTCTACTTCATACCAGATTTAGTCCTTTATTCAATTCTTATCTTTAAAAACCCAAAACATGAAATTCTAGATCTACCTCTTAAAGTTCTATACCAATTGGAATCATCTCGTTCTGATTTAATATGAAAGAATTATACTTATTACACCAAAATTTGATGAATCAGCTCGAGAACTCGTTTTGACACACCAAGTGTTTGATATTTTGTTCTATCACTTCCCTTTGAAATTATTTCTCAAATTTTGAGATTTTATCTTTTTCAAGGTCTAAATTGAATTTCTTTAGTTGACACCTTACTAAAATTCCCAAAAATTAATCCAAAATTTATTTTAGAATGTATTTAAGTCTCAAATTCTATTTTCATGGAAAAATATACTTTCAATAAATCCCTTTAAAATATTTTCAAGTAAATGCTTTATCTTAAAAAAATTGGGTTATTACAACATGCATAAATCATCATGGACTCCCAAGGCACAATTATAAACCATAAAACATAAATGGAAGTACACGTAATCATGACAAACATGTACGAATATGCATGATTGATCTGTTTATCTTGTTTCTAGCTTATTATATAGAGAACCACGCTTGAGTTCGTGGCACCTCATAACTTGTCTGAACATGAAATGAAACATGCTTGTGTCTATGTTTCACTGTGAAATACGCTTGAATCTGTATTTCACTTGATCTGAACATTAGATGAAATACGCTTGAGTCCGTGTTTTACCTGACTTGTCTGAACATTAAGTGAAACATGTTTGGGTTCGTATTTCACTGTAAAATATGCTTGGATCCGCAATTCACCTGACTTGTCTGAACATGAAGTGAAATACGCTTGGATTCATATTTCACTGTGAAATACGTTTGGGTTCGTATTTTACCTAAAAACTTGTTATCTTTCTTAATGTATGAAAATTTACTGAACTTGATTAACCTTTCTAGCATGACTTTTACTTTGTACATGACATGTTTTCTACGTGACATGGTATTGCATGATGTGACATTTTCTTGTGCATGGAATGACATAACATGGTATTCTCTTAAACATGACATGTTTTCGTACATCGTATATCATAGCATGATCCAAACATTTTATAACTTCCTATAGCATGCATGATCTATGTTCTACATGAACATGGCATGGTCTAAGTACTACATGACATGGCATATCTAATCTAGTTATTTGGTTATATAATGTGCTTGACTTAAATATTACATGAACACGACATTCATTAATTCTATCAATCTTTCAATCCACACATGCAAGCATATTATCATAATTTTACCAAAGCTCGTGAAAAGAATCTAACCTGGCCCGTAGCATAGCATAGCATAGCATAGAAAACATTGCATATTAATTAGTAATTCTAATGTTTACAATACACATGAAAATTGTATGATCATATACTAATTACTTCTTAACGCTGCTTCCTGATTCTCAACTTGAGACGTGTTACATATACAAGGTACTAATGTTATTAATTTTTTAGAAAACATATCGTGGGTTTTCCTCACACCGAGATGATTTAATAAGCATTAAATTATTCAGAGACGATTATATAATATTAAAACAAACTCAAAACAAGATTCTTAATATCACTTAAAAATTCTTATAACCATCTAGTTAAAAGTCCATTGGAGTACAAACTAAAATAATAGGCTAAGAATCTCAGGAAGGATACATAAAAAAAAAATACTTTAAGATATGCTTTGAAGCCCCTTTAGGTGTTTTCTAAAGGAAATAAAGGCACGGGCTCATATTTATTCCACTATAACTATAGTCTAATTTAAAAGCCCTGAGAAAACAGTTTATGCACTTACCAATATTAAACCCATAAAAGAAAACAGTCCCCTTAGACCATCTGAAATTTCTGAAATCATATAGGTTCGGGCCTAACAATTTAATAATTAAGTCCAGGAAATTCATTTAAGAACCAGGCCTTAACACCCTTAAGAAACTCTAGCCAATGACCTTAAGGCCCGGGTCCGTTAAAGCTAAAGAGGTGAAATTAGATGGCTGGGAAAACAAAGCCGCGAGCAACCAGGGTATAACTATCCTTACAAAGATAAGTGAGGGCTCCTTGGGAAAGATGAAATAAAGCATAAACATTTCAAAGGTTGAAGACCAACAATCTGTAACATATACGAGAGGGGTGGCTCACGGAAAAGAAAAAATATAAAGAGCATCTAACACTCATCACATGAACAGTACAATGTGTACTGTTCATGTGAGTGAGTGTAATGAGTGTTGGATGCTCTCTACCATTACTCTACGGAAAAATAGAACGCAAGGGAGAAAGAGTAACCGTGCGAAGCTTACCGAGAGATAAGAGAGCCTCACTGAGACGATGGAGACCGCCGGCAACTCAAGGCTAGCTGGGTTGATCAGCGACGTACAGGAGGTCCTCGGGTTGGCTGGTCAACGCTGTCTATGACCGGTTTCCAACGAGGTAAGGTTTGGGTCGACTGGTGTGGGTCACGGTGGTGATGAGAGGTTGCCGAGAGGTGATTCGGCTCTCTTTCTTTGTAGGTTTAAATCTGAGGTCTACTTGGGTATTTTATAGATGAAGTCCCATGAATGAATCTCAGATTAGAGTTTGAATTTAATTCGGTTGAGCTTGCCATTTGAGTAGATTTAGAAATCTGTTCTACTCGGTTAAACAAACGCTGAGAGTGGAAATCTTGAGCTTGAACTTTTTGAGATCGATTTCAATTTAGAGAACCAAGACAGAAATGGTTTCCGAGAATTTTGAATTAGAGATATCCTGATTTGAAAATAGGATTTGGTCATGAAGATATGATTGGAGAAAAAATCTACTCAAAATATTTAAACCTTTGAAATTGATGCTTGGAGATAAATAATAAATATATATATATATATATATAAATGAAGTGCTAAAATTAAAACCTAATTTTGGATCAGGTCGTTACACATATTCTGCAAGCATGGGATAAGCCAAATGCGACTATGATGGAGATTATACATAAGAAATTAATGAGGCAAATTCCGGTAAAAAGATAAGGAATTGATAAATGAGAGAATACGATAACACTTTGGATAATTGCAACACTAGAACTTATGCATGATCTGTCTATACATTATAATTCCAACATATGCAGGAGGTGGTCATTTAGAGGTTAGCAATGGTGGTAGACAATATGTGATTGATTTGGAAAAGAAGAATTGCTCATGTTTGAGATAGGACATGACAAGTATCTCATGTCCTCATGCATACACATTCATTGTGTACACTTACTAAGACCCCAAGAATTATGCTCACCAATACTATAGTGTGGATATGTGGAGAGCAGCATATGAGCCTTTAATTTACTCTATGCTCTGTGAGGATCAATAGTTGACTACCACCTATGAGAAGCTCATTGCTCTTGAGGTTAGGAAACAACTCGGGAGGCCAAAAAAAATCAAAGAAGAACAATGAGAAGCAAGTAAATTGAGTAAGATTGGTATTTATATTACTTGTTTGAGATGTCAACCGGGTCACAATAGAGGAAATGTCCGCATTAGAACACAGAAATTTCCTTTACTTCTGCAGTAGAATTCCCAACTGTTTCATTTGCATATTAAGTGGTTAGTTGCTTAGTCTTCCTTATTTTATTATACAATTTAATGAATTATTTGTCATTATATATTGACCTAAACTTCATTTGTATTATATTACGCTTTTAGGTCATTTCATAGCCTCTATTGACAGAGCCATCACAACCAACAATCAACATTAGTGACCAAACTCCATCCTTGTCATCTTCGTAGGGAGCAGGACAAATAAATCCATTAGTGCAGACCCCTTTCGCCTTCACAGGCAGTAGGTTACACAAGTCCAATATATGAAAATGATCAATTTCTATATGATCAATTTTTTGATGATGTGAGTCGTGTGTCCAAGTTGCTTAACAAACGAGCACCCAAGAGGCAACCTGCAAGACTTTGAGGGATATATCTCACATACTAGCACACGGCTACTTAAGTTTATGGATTTAGAGGTCGACTCAAGCAACCTAGTAGTAGGAAGATTATGTTCTTGGAGCAATTTTGGAAGGAGAGAATTACAATTCAGAATTGGTCAACTACCACCCAAAACCAAAGAGGCTCTTGCCAAGACACATCAGTAGGAAAGGGAAAAGTGACTCCTGTCAAGACCAATGCATCAGTAGGAAATGAGAAGGGCATTGAAACATCTTCACGTGTGGACATAATGAAACAAAATTAGAAAAAGAAATGGAAGAGACCAAATTGGCAGGATTGAGCCCTTTTGTATGCAAGATTAATTTGTTTGATGTTTATGATCCAAACAATTTGCATGATTAGTCATTATAAAGTTCTGTCTATGGGCCAGTGATTACCTGGGTTTTTTTTTTTTGTTATTGGTGATGTAGAAAAGACATGCAAGATGTTGGTCCAAAAATGTTTGTTTTGAGTACTTTAGTTGAGTATTTTATTAGTTATTGTTCAAACACTTATTTGGACGGTTTTATGATATTTGAACCTGAAAATAGACTACAATTATGTCTAGGAAATTGATTGCCATTTATGCTTGTTGTAATGGAAATAAACTATATGTGATTGAATTTGTTTTTTGCTTTGTTGGAAATTTGATATTGGGTGCCATTTATGCCCTTTCCTGTTGCAGAACCTCTTATAGGGATCAATTTGAGAAGCCGACAATCAGATCAAGAAAGAAAAAAAAAAAAAAAACAAAAAAACCTTGTCTAACCAGAAAAAACTGATTACTGAAACAATTGTTGCTCCTGTATATACAAAAGTGCAGCAATTTTTATTGAAAGCCTCCATCAAACATAAATGAAATTCCAAGAAAATAAAAGTCAAGAAATTGAAAGCAGATAACTTATTGCATCTCTAATCAATGCACTGAAGGCAACCAAAATGATGCAATGATACGTTAGGAGGAGAAATTAGAATTAATTCTGAACAATTCCATATAATTCTCCTGTTTCCATTTATCGATCCACAAGCAATTAAGAAGCCAACAATCAGATTAAGAAAGACCCTAATCAACAAGAAAAGATTAATTACTGAAACTAATTGCTGCTCCCGTATGTACAAAATTGCAGCAATACTCTATAAAAAGCCCCCATCAAACATAAACGAAATCCTAAGAAAACAAAAGTAAAGAAATTGAAGGTTCAAGATAATAAGCTTATTGAATCTCTAATCAAGGCATTGAAGGCAACCAAAATGATATGATGATACGTGAGGCGGAGAAATTAAAATTAAAGGAAAATACTAAATGCACCGTTAACAATGCACACATTTGGTGTGTACTGTTGCTTTTTTATTTTATTTTTTATTTAGATTTAATTATTGAGTAAATATTATTTAATAATATTCTAAATATTTTTATTTTTTTAAATGTTTTAGAATATTTATAAAATATCTCCAAAAATAAAAAATAAAAACTAAAATTACATTATTAACGACGCACTGGACGGTGCATATACAGCAGTAACTGTAGCACCGCCCTTATTTGTTATAGCCGAACAATTCCACAAGATCCACTTTTCCCGTTTTCATTGAAGGATCTACAAGAGATCGAGAAGTCAGCAATAATATTGAGAAAGAAGAAAAACCCTTATCTGACCACTACACACGCACTAGCAACAAGTCCTACCTGCTAACTAGACAAGATCGATATCATTGAAACCAATTGTGACTTCTATATATACAAATTGCAGTATATTATTCTATAGAAAATTAGAAACTCCCAATCAAACGTATAAATTAAATTCCATGAAAATAAAAAGAAAGATGGCATCCAGCTTAGAAACGAGAGAAAAACCAAAGGAAAAATGCAGGCGCACAAAATATTTGGGAGCCATGCTTGGAGTGGAACATACACTTTGTAGTCGGGGATTTGAACGATGTCTGGAGAATGTCTCGCCCAAACCATTTGCAGCAATTTCTCCATTGAATGTATATTAGCCCAAACCATATTCTTCACGAATGTTCGGAGGATTGGGTTGAAGACGAATCACTGTGGACCTCTCACGGCTTTTGCATACCTCTCCCACCCACGATGCTGCGACTTTTAGATCTGGACGGCGAGATGAGAATGACCGCAACAACCGGACGACAACCATATGCGGAATGAACGACGGTGCTCACGGCGACGAAAGATGGAATGGGACGACAGCGAAGGCGTGACGAAATGGGCTCAGATCTCCCTCTCTCTGGTTTCGCTCTGCAGCAGTTCTCAAATTTCTTTCCCTCCATTTCGTTCTGGTTTCGCCCTACAAAATCGAAAGCCCCCAATTGAATTCAATTTGTTTCTATTTTTTACTCTCTCTACTCTTTTTTTTTTTTCGAAATAATATCGGCTAACGGAGCAGTTTCCACATCAGCCGCGAGGCCGGGCGGGATGCAGCCGATTGCCGGTAGATTTAGACGTTTAGGATTGTGATAAAAAAATATTGTTTTAATTGAAAGTTCATAGTTTAAAATTTAATATATTAAGTTTTATTATTAAAAAGTTATTTATTATTTGATATCTTTATATTTAAAGTATTTTTAAAATTAGTTATAATATATTTTTTTAAAATATATAGTTTTATTTGCAGGAATTTTTTGATAAAAGATTTAATTTTGTGCTTATTAAAAAAATCAATTTTTATTTTTTTTAATCGACTAAAACGTTTTTAATAAAATAATTCAAACATATTATTTTTTTTAAAAGTACTTTTAACTGTTTAAAAATATTTTTAAAATCTTGAAATACAATTTCAAACATGCTCTTAAGATTTAGAATTGAAATAAGTTTTAAAAATTAAATTAAAAATTATTATTATTATTTTAAAATTAAAAAAAAATTAAATTAAGATTTGAAAAAATTATTTTAAAATTTGAAATAACTATATTGAAATTTATATTTTGTATAAGAATTTAAAAAAAGTATAATAATGAACTTGAAATGAGTTGAAACGAATTCAACTTGTTTCTAAATCCAACCAGAGCCTCGAAAGTAGTGAAGACTAACTCTTGTTTGGATTTGAAAATCACCTTAACTCATCTCAACTCATTTCTATTTCATCATTACACTTTTTTAATTTTCCATACAAAATACAAATCGCTATACACATTTTTTAAATTTCAATACACATTTTTCAAATTCCAATATATATTTTTCAAATCCTAATAAACATTTATCAAATTCTAAAATAATAATAATATTAAAAAATAAACTAAATTCATCTCAGTTCATCCTATCTCTCAAGCCAAATAGGCCTAACTTGACCATATAAGTATGTGCCTCAAAATCTCATCCTCATCTTCCCTCAGGCTCCCCCAATTCTTCTGTTTTTAACAATAATTTTCAAATTTCACCCGTGTCGAATGTCAATTGCTTGGAAGAAGTTATAAAATGTGGGTTGTGAATATTCCACGTTCTCAAGCAAGATTCATTTTTTTTTGTTTTGTTTTGTTTAGGAGAATGGAGAATCTTAGGGGGAGGAGAAAAGGTGCAAAGTGTAAAGAACATATATGTCCTACAAATTAGGCAACATGTGCTATATGATACTATCATACTAGGATCTGAAATGAATTCTATTGTCATCAAAAGAACAACAACAACAATAATAACAATAATAGTAATAATAATAAAACCAGGATCTGACCATCCAAGATAGTGGGTGGCTAACGACCAGAAAATTTCATGTTGTCCATACCTCAAGATCTAGGTACATGCAGCGGGCTGTTCTCCAAAACCAATTTTCAATTCAATAGATTGTAGACTAAATCATTTACAACCAACAAAAAATTGACTCCCCAAAACAATACTTTTAGATAATACATACATAGGGAAAATGAATAATGTGGCATGTCCGATGTTTGAGGGAAAAATCTATAAATGGAACCAAAAAGATCCATGGCTAAAAAAAGCAAGCAGTTTTTTTTTTTTTTTTTTCCTGTAAAGATGGACCACAATATCAACTTCCAAATACCAATATCTCTGCCTCCTTTTCTACAATTTCCTTTGTATGATTTATAATACATGGTATTCGAGACACTCAACAGAATGGGTAAAGATTTCTAAACAGTGTCAAAGGTCCAACTAAAAGGTGCTCCTGTAGAAAATCATACATTATGGTGATGGTAGGAACTCCTATCTTTCTAGCTTGCTTAGCAATGCCTCCAATGGTGGTAGCTCCGTCACAATTTGTTGCCAGTCAGGCATACCCTGCAAAGATATGAGCGTTTGGTATGGTGAACATCGGACTTGAGAAAAAAGGTTTACCATCTCATAATACTCTTCCATAAGATTTTTCTAAGAATGCATGAGCTCTCTAAAAACAACAATTAGAGTTATCTTTATTTCCCAAAAATTTAAACCATTCTCAGCCACATTAATCTGGGATGCAAGGCCCAATTGTTGACAGACAGAGGTGCATGAAAAAAAATCAAAATGAAATCGGATCAGAAAACAAAACATCATTGAACTGGAACCCTGGAACAATTTAAGGTTACAAATACAATAATATTGAACTGCAGAATCCGACACCATCACTCAGCCACCCAAGCATTTAAGTTTGGCTACTATCCTTTAACAAGAAAGAAATCTAGTGAATGTTATTAACTCCCAATTTCCCTGAACATGCTACTTAAAAACGATTTTCAATTCAATTCAAGAACAAGTAACAAATTACTCCTCCACAAGCACTTACTTTCCCTGATCTTCGAACCCGGCCATCGAGGCGCAGTATAATGTAAACATCCTCACCAGGAGTAACTCCTTCAGACTTTTGCTGATCCCTTATCCACCTAGATTGTTTAAAAAATATCTGAGTCTATAGTGATCAAAATCAATAGGGAACAGAAAAAAGCAAAATTTATCCACGATAACTAGCTCTCTTTTTTTACCGGTTCAAGAATTATTGTGTCCAATACAAATTATGGAGAAGCATTTTTTTTTTCATAAATGACAGCAAACAAGCATGTAGAAAAGATAGAGTAGAATGTGACCTTTCCCATTCTGCAGGTGATACAGTCTCAGCCTTGAATCGAATTTCAGCTTTCAACTTTGATTTTGCAGTTATAGACTGAGCTCGTTTATCAAAATCTTCCTACCATGGTGCCATTAGATATAGTGTCAAGAAAGGAACAGAACCTTTATATCTAAGTAGCAATCTTGAAACATGCATGGCTCTAAATCCCACACCTTAAATTCATCTCTGTAAGGCTTTAACCAAACCTATCAAACTGGTGGAAATACTTTTGGCATATAGCCTTTGTGAGCATGAGAAACAATCAGGTATACACAAGCATGCAGATGCAACATCTGAAAAGATTACATTCATATCAACTAACCCAAAATGTAACTATACACATGATAGATGAAATGGGAACTTGATGAATAAGATGCTTTTAATGATGCTTGCAGGACAAATTAGATATGAGCTCTCAAATCTTACACCAATAGAAGGAATAGCAGCAGCTGCCTTTGATGGTAGACCAAAGCCTTTCTTCTCAATTTTTGGTGCCGTACCTTGACCCCATATGACAGGGACTAAAAGAACACCTCGTCTAACGAGTTCAGTCCGAAACCTATCTGCCTTCTCGATGGCCAAAGAAACAGACTCTTTTTTTCCTGCTAAAATAACCTATATCCAAGACTTAAATCTTTGACATATTCAGATATAGACGATGGCAAAGGCATGGGAAAGGAAGGAAGCAGACCCAAATCTAAGACTTTAAGTTACATTATTATATTTAGATTATGCTTAAATGGATTAAGAATCTTTTAGATGCAAAAGCAATGCAGTAGCACTAAAAAAAGATGGATACAAACTCCACTCTGATTGCAAATATTTGAGGAACTATTTGAGTTGAAAAGTCCACAAAGCTTTTCAATTTTCCAGTACCTCTCCGGTTTGTTCCACATGCATGCTTCACTTCCCATAAACCCAAGGTGATGTTAATTTATTAGAGAACTTGGAAAAAGTAGAACGGATACACATAGAAGAATTATAATTCCCAAAAAAATTCTGGTCAATTCCAACATATGTCAGCATCCAATTAGATGCTTCAAATTGCAGTGGAAACTGGAAAGTATTATAACAAATTCATGAATATGCAGAATAATAGATATTATCAGGAAAAATGAAACCATCTAATGCACATCTATCATAAGGTTCTTCCCTTGCATTTAGTAGAGAAAAAAAAATGATAACACTAAATATAGAGGCTTAGAGCCATACATTGATGACACTGGAATATGAATATTTATTTAAAATAGTCCACATATTTTGACATAAAAAAATCGAGCAAAATTAATTGTTGATACTAACCGGCCTAACAGTGTCTCGCAGCTGTACAAGTTCAACAACTCGATTAGTGGAAAGGCGCAAAGGCAACCTCGATAAAGTTTCATCTCGGGATATCTGTGCAAGCTGCTCCTCTTCTTTCTTGTTGTCCCAGAAAAACAGAGCTGTCAGAACAATGATACCTGTAGAATGCTGATTCAAAAGCTTAGTCATTTTAAGAAACAAGTTATAGAGAATCTGCTTAACAGTTATATTATGCCCTGAAGACTATTGTAATCAAAATTTACCTCCGATATTAATGGCAGCATTTCCAGCAGTTCCCCATAAATCAGGGGCATCATCACCACCTCTAATTGCACGGAATAACAAGGGTATAGTAAAGAACAATGATATTCCTGCGGCAGCAGAAAATGCCACATAAAAGAATCTCCTAACCCCCCGGAATGGCGCTTGAACTTCACTAATGAGTTTGAGATCTCTTCGGAAACCGTAACCTATATCTTCCCCACCCAGTCTAGCCTGTAAAAACAACAAATAAGTATGAGATATGCTGCTCAAGAACTAAATCCACAGATTGAAGAAATTTAGGTGAGGGTTGATTAAAGTCCTTTCAGTTTCAACAGATTCTATCATTTCCTACTTTTGAGTGATGGGAAAAAAAAACTGAGGATTTGGTGCAATATTAACTCCTAAGTTGTAAATAGCTTGCAAGTCTCTGTTGTTCGCAAAAAAAGGGAAGAAACTAGGGACAATAAACATAAAGCAGCCAAACTTTAGCAACAAACCTCTTCTTGCAATTCCTTGAACTCAGGCAAAGCTCTAAAGGAGGCTAAGTCAGGATCATTCAGTACTGTACCAAATTTAAGGTTATATTCCCTCAAAGCAGTTCGTAGACAATCAGCAGCTTTTTTTCCTTCCCCCCTTCCTCAAAATAAGAATGATAAACAAATCCATCAGCTTCACTAAGCGTTGCTTAATGTGAAATCTAAAACTCTCAATTCTTTTTGTCCTGTTAATTCTTTTTAAGAAGAGCACAGGTCGAGAAATTGGATTGCATTCAACATGATTGACTAATAAGTGTAAGTAACTATGACTGATTCAGGGCCCCTCTTTGAATGAAGATTCTAAGCTATACCATACAGTTGGGGTCTGGAAGCAACTTCCAGAGAACATTAAACCTAACAGACTCTTTAAATGAAGTTAATTTATTTCATTTAAATTATAGAAATCATTCATTTTACCCCTTTTACTTGACTTCAATGTAGTTTAATTATGTTGAGACTAAAGGATAGAAGAAAATGCGGTAATTAAATGATAGTAGCACATTTTCTACCTGTAGGCGTGACAGCAAGCTTTGTTATAAAGTGCAGCTTGGGCCTCTATTGGGTTAGGATCCAAGTTAAGTGCTGTTTCAAACTGAACCAGAGCATCTTTTACCTGAGAAATGCATTACAATGGACACAATTGGATTCATTTACAAAACTTATGTAAAACTAATCAGAAAAAGTTTTTTTTTTTTTTTTTTAATTAGAAAAAAAAAGATTGTTATAAGAACATATATACCTGCTTAATGAACAAAAGTAAAAAGTATATCATTCAACCACATGTTTGAACCAGTCATGCAGGAAAATTAAACGATTGGACAATAAAGTCTTCTGATACAAGAGGCTTGGAACCCAATTAAGTAAAATCAAAGAATAAAATATTGTAAAGGCTAGTAGCTAATCATGAATCCAATGCAAACATCTACAATGGACTTCATTCCATACAGTGGTTTACTAAGTGAAGTGTTAGCAACTCTTTATCAATATGCTGAGTAAAAACCCTGGAATGTTAAGAAACATTAGGACTGCATGATTTGCAATACAAGAACAAGGTTGGGAACAAAAACTGAGCAACTTGACATGAGAATGATGATATACAGATGGCAAGATAACAGACCTCAGTTTATGGATAAATACAATTAAGGCCCCATTTGATTTCACATATGATCTCAACCAATCTTATCCCATCTCATCTCATCACAACATTCAAACACCATTCAAACACAAACACAAACACTTTTCAAATTTTCAACCTTTTCATCCAATCATTATCCAATTATCACAACATTTTCAAACTTCCAACCAAAAATAAAAGTAAAAAATAAAAATTTTCAAATTCCAAAATAAAAATAATATTTTAACAATATTTTAACTTTGTAATATTTTTATTTAACTTTTTCTTTCTCATTTTCCAAATCCTATAAAACATCTTAACTCAAACCATATCACTACTATTAATAAACCATCTCACTACTATTCACATATTTTTCATCTCATCTCATTTCATCTGTTGCAACTAAATGAGGCCGAAGTGTTATTAACTGGTTAGCTTGAAAGATTGAGGTTACACCAATCAAAATGAAAAAAAAAATTGATGTTCATTACTACATTAGTAATGGGGCCATGTTTCCCCAAATACTTATAATTGGATGAGATATTGGAACAAAAGGAAGGTAAAATGCAACGCATAAGGTCAAAATAATTAACAGGGAAATAAATATGTGAAAACCCAAAACAGGTGAAATCTATTTTGAATTGCATTAGAAATGTCAATACAGAATAAGAGGAAGGGAGACGCTGGGGTGCAGGGGGGCTGCACCCGGGCTGCACCTCAGCGTTTTGCAGCCCACTCCCTAATTTCCTATAATTTGTATAAAAATACAATAAAAAAATAAAAAAATATAATAAAAAATACAATAAAAAGATATAATTTAAAAAATATAATAAAATAATAAAATGAAGAAAATATAATAATAAAATAAAAAAATAAAATGAAGATAAATTTTAATGGAAAATTTGGTTTCACCCAGTCACTGCTGTCGCCTACAGACCCATTTTCGGATTTAAGGTCGCCGGTGGCACTTCGAAAGTCGCCAGAGCTCGCCGTCGCAGAGATGAGATCGCCGGCTCCCTTTGGTCCTGATGGGGGTGGGCGCAGTCGCCCACCGTCACCGGCAGCGACGGAGGCTGCAAAGGGGTGAGATTCGGTTCCAGGATTCCTCTAAGAGAAAACGCAACTACGTTTAAAATTCATAGACACAAGATCCATATAAGGAAACTGGTGTACATACAAATTAAGTGTCGATTACAGAGCAATCAATATATGCAGCGTTATTTCAAATCAGAACGGCAATAAATTTATAATAGTTTTGAACAAATATGAAAAAAGAAAGAAAGAAAAAGTTTAGCATCCCAACAACGAGTAAAAGTCATCCCTGTCGTCAAACTTTTAACGTATGCGAAACAAAATTGAGCTATACAAGTAACAAGGACAATCCCATACGATATCTTTCCCCAAAATCACAACCCACGCTCCACCATCCACCATAGTCGAATTTCACACAGATTGTAGCCAAAAAACCCAAAACCCATCACACCCGTGTGACCATGTCCCAAAAGCCATAAAACCAATTGACATACCCGTCCTTTGGAGAAGAGCTGGAGACCCAAGTTGACACAGGACTCAGCTGTCTCTACATTGGTTTCTGGAGAGTTGGAAGTAGAAGAAGAAGAGGAGGAGAAAGAAATGAAATAAAAATGAGTTTTCTTCCGAGAATGCAAAAGGCTTGTTTTGAATGAAAGCCATGGTCTTGTTCCCGTTTTCGAGTTTGAGAGGCTGAACAACTGATGGTGCGGAGCGAGAGCAGCTAGAGCCATGGAGATCGATGATGGAGGAGGAGGAGGAGGCGGAGGAGAGAGAGAGAGAGATTTCAAGTCACAGATTACCGTTGTCAATCTATCCAAAGTGCTTCGGTGGTGGGGTACTGGGGAATTCTATCTCCTGCACGCCGCAGCAAAAGTCCGCGGCGTTCGTGTGTACGTGGGTTGCTCGAAATGACGGTTCAGATCTTGTTCTTCTGACAGCATTCATAACACATTTGCTTATTCAAAATTCATTTTAATTAATTTTTATTTTATTTTTATATTTTTATAAATTTTTATATAAAATATAAATTTTTATACATTTTTTTAAATTCTAATATATATTTTTTAAATTTTAAAATAATAATAATATTAAAAAATAAATTAAATTTATCTCAACTCATATCATTTAAACTCTAAATTTTAATCAACCTTAAAATAATTTTCAGACACTTGGCTCAATAAATATGGTCAATCTTTTAAACTAGTAAAATTATTTTTTAAAATTAAAATATTCAGTTCTCCTGTGCGTAATATTCCTCTTCCGCATATTCAAATTAAAACAAACTGAACCTTTATTTTTGTTAAAAATATAATTGTTAAAATATATAATCTTTTAAAAAATATAATTATTAAAAAATGTAATCATTAAAAAATGTAATCATTAAAAAACATAAGTTGGAGAAATATAATCATTGAAAAAAAAATTGATGTAAAAGAAAGGTCATTAAAAAATTATAACCGTTAAAAATAATTTGAATATTAAAAAACTAATATATATTTTATAGTAATAAATAAGTACTTAAATTATAATTGAAATTAAAATAAACAAAAAATAAAAAATTAATATTTTAATAAAATAATTATTGATTTATTGAGCCAATTATTTAATATAATAACAAATAGCTAGCCAAATTTATAAAAATAAACTTTGTAAAGCACTGACATTAAATTAACTAAATATTTTTTTTGAAAAAGTACAACTTTATACAAATAAAAAAAAAAAGTATCTTCAAGAGTTTTGATATTTTTGATATTTTTATCAAAAATGATACTTTTTTTTTAATATTTGTACAAAGTTATACTTTTTAAAAAAATATTTAACTAATTTAATATCAATAAATCTATTGTTTAATCAAAATTTAGCTAGTAAGTATGAAAGTGAGACTGCAACAACATCAACAAATGAGAAGTTAAAATAACTTTTAAGTACTTGGCTCACGAAATATAGCTAGTTAAATTATTTTTTGGGACTAAAATATTTGGTCATTCTGCACGTATTACTCTCCCGCATATTCAAAACCAAATAATCGAGCCTTTATTTTCATTCGGTTGCTTCTGTTTCTTCTCTTTTCTCTATTGAGTCTATTATTTGGTATAGTAAAAAGCGACAAGTCAAAATCTATAAAAATAAAATTTTTAGCCAAAATTTAACTAAATAATAGTTAGACTATTATGAATGCTCTAATCCATTTGTTGACTCGTTATAAAACGTGTTTTAGAAATGACTCCAAAGTGTAATAGTTGTCAAGTAATATTAAAAAAATCCTTAAGTCATTTTTTTAAAGAACGGTTAATTTAATATGTAAATTTATCCACTACCAAAATTAAAATGAAAGTATAATCTAAAATTATCTATCACAGTATTCACAATAAGAATGAATTTTTTTAGACATTATTAAAAATATTATGTTATTTTATATGAGATGGTGAATGATTGTTAAATTTATGCAAGAAAATTGAAGAAAATAATTTATCAACACGAATCGGAAGCCAGAGATATTTAGCTAGCATCTAAATAACTTTGCTCTAATGTGTGTTGATATTACTTCAATCACTTTTATAAATTAAGTAGATTCGTGAACGTGCGTTAAATAAATTATGGTTATTCTCGCTTGAGAAGTTAAATCATATTCATCAACGACATCTAACCCAATGTTTCCAAACAATAAATGGAAGATTATGAATTTTACATGCTAAGATGATATTTCATCAAACACCATAGGTGCGAGGCATAGACCAAACATTTCTTTTCATGGAGCTTTAAACTAACTCCCAAAAATTACACCACTTAAAAACAAACAACACAATTGACGCACAACCAAAATATAAAGAAAAGATTAAGACAAATCCAACATGTGACCACGTAAAATCTAAACAATATGAAATCTAAAGACCTATTGGGATCAAAACTCACGCATCCAATTAAAGATATATTAATGACTGGTTGCTGGAAGTTAAGCTATAAATTATCAAATCTAACCAACCGACTGCAATAGAGATCAGAAGCTATCTAACTTAAAATAAAAACAAAGATGCAGCCAACGATAACAAACGAAAACTTAATAAACAAACTGCTGAAATAAATCTAAAAACACCGAATGAAATAAACTAAAAGCACCGAATGTAGAACCATGGAGTTTAATTACTAAAATGAAAACAACTACAATCTTAACAACTTAAAGGTAAAAGCGTTAAAACAAAGGTCCCAATCCAGACACAAGTGGTTTAGGATTCAAGAAAAATTGAAAACTAAACAAAATAAAAACTGGGCAAAAACTAGAAGGGAGGTCGGCTACATAACAGTCTACGAAATCCTCCAAGCAAAAACCACTGAATGCCCTATTTCCCCCCCTTTTTCTACCCTTCTCTATTTTCAGCAAAGACGACACTTCTTTCTATGTGTCCAGGCCAAGAGCACTCCAAAAACGGGCTGCCTGCATTCATCTTTAGCCAATGGACAAAAACCAATAGAAAAAACTTGTTGCCTTTAACCCGACCAAGAGTTTGCTTGCTGCCCTGATTGGTGTAGGCTATAAGTTGCTTGGATAGAAGTGGGACACGGGACATCAATGTTGATCTGTGTACTGCCAATTGGTGCAAGGTTGCAAGCTGTGAACACATGCAAGTAGGACATGTGATCTGTTGAGTCTTCAAACCTGTCTAAAAATCACACAAGACGATTTTAACGTGATTCAGCAATTTGCCTACATCCATAGGTGCCAAATTTACTATAATTTCTGAGATTTACAAATCACTCAAAAATTTCTCATGTAACTCTCAAATTTGCACACACCACTTCCCACTGCTCTCCACTACTATCTCATTTCGAATATCAGAGCTCTCCTTTTATAGGAGAGGTTTTACAAATGGTTGGTGTGATAGGTGCAGCCAAATTTGAAAAAACTCTGCATTGAGGTGGGTGGTACAGCCATTGTTGAAGGCTTGTGGACGGTGCAGCCATGGTGGACTACAGATGGTTTCCATTTTACACTTTGGTGGCCTATTTTCAACAATCACCCCTTCTACCGAAGTGTGCCATACTAGGTTGCTTCCAAACTGATTCATTCTTCAAATGAATGCACCTCCTTCTTTGGCGTGAGTGTCTTCTACTAGCAAATACGCCATAAGACGCCAAATGCACCCAAAAGTACCAATGCACCTGAAGGTGCTCAGCAACTTACAATATTGATCAATTTCAAGCAGTGTTGGAACTTGATCCCTGTGACGACTTTCGTCAACATATCTGCTGGATTATCTTCAGTGACAATTTTCTGAAGTAATATGTCCTCTTCTTCTAATATTTCGCGTATGTATAAAGTGAAATCGGACATCGATATGTTTTGTTCGAAAGTAATACACTTGATTCTTGGCCAAATGAATTGCACTCCGACTGTCACAGTAAATGGTAACCTCTTGTTGCTCAAAACCCAAATCTGTTATCGGTCCCTGTAACCAAATGGTTTCTTTTACAGCTTCTGTTACAGCCATATACTCAGCCTCTGTGGATAACAGTGCAATCGTAGACTACAAATTCGATCGCCAGCTAACTGGTGCTCTAGACATAGTGAACATGTATCCAATTGTCGATCGCCGTTTGTCAAGATCACCTGCATAGTTTGAGTCAACGTATCCAGTTACTAGACTATCTTCACTCTTCTCAAACTTTAAACCAAGATCTACGGTCCCTAGAATATACCGTAGAATCCATTTAGCTGCATGCCAGTGTTTCTTTCTAGGATTATGCATATAACGACTGAACAAACTGACGGCCTAGGAGATATCAGGTCGTGTACACACCATGGCATACATTAGGCTACCAACAACACTTGCATACGGGACATTCTTCATGTAATCCCGCTCTTCATCATCTTTAGGAAACTGTAATGCACTGAGCTTAAAATATGGGGCCATTGGAGTACTCACAGGCTTCAACTTTGAGTTCATATTGAAACGTTGCAATACTTTCTTCAGATACTGCTTTTGAGTAAGGTGAACTGTACATTTCACCCTATCTCTGCTGATCTTCATCCCCAATATTCTTCGTACTTCTCCTAGATCTTTCATTTCAAACTCATGACTCAACATAGTTTTCAAACGATCTATCTCCACCTTGCTTTTACATGCAATCAACATATCATCTACATATAAAAGCAAATAAATGAAAGATCCATCTGCAAGTTTTCTGAAATACACACAATGATCGTATTGGCAACGAGTGTATTTCAGATCCATCATAAAATGGTCAAACCGCTTATACCATTGCCGAGGTGACTGCTTCAGTCCATAAAGAGATTTCTTCAGTCTGCAAACCAATTTTTCTTTACCAGTCTCTTTAAACCCTTCTGGTTGAGGCTAATAAATCTCATCTTCCTAATCACTATGTAAGAAAACTGTCTTCACATCAAGTTGTACTAATTCAAGCTTATATTGTGCGACCAAAGCTAGCAATATCCGAATGGATGAATGTTTCATAACAGGAGAGAATACTTCACTGTAATCAATTCCCTCTGTCTGAGCGTAGCCCTTAGCTACCAATCTAGTTTTGTATCGAATTCTATTTTTAGCAACTTGATCATCTTTCTGATTAAAGATCCACTTACAGCCAATTGACTTATTTCCTTGTGGCAGTGGCATAAGTTCCCAAGTCTGGTTCTTATGAAAAAACTGCATCTTCTCTGTCATCGCCTTTATCCATTCATCCTTTTCACTAGATTGTATGACTTCTTTGTAAGTGGTGGAGATCTCACCCCCTTCAATTGGTAGTGCATATGTCACGTAATCTGCATAACATGTCGGCACACGTTTCTCTCGTCTCGATCTATTGGTTGCTATTGATTCAATTTGACTTGGAGGTGCTGTGACTGGACTATCAACCTCCTCTTGTCTGTTTTCTCTTCAATCATTTGGAGTAATAAACTCCACCTTCTGCGAATCACCGGGTGTTTCCCCTCATAGCTGCCTTCACTGGAATCTTTATACTTATGTGACTTAAGCATCTCAGATTCGTTGAAAGTAATATCTCTACTGATAATTACCTTCTTAGACTCTATGCACCAGAGTCTATACCCTTTTACACCAGAACTAAAGCCCAAAAGTTTTGCTTTCTTGGCTCTAGGGTCAAGCTTACTTTCCTTTGCATGATAGTAAGCAGGACATCCAACAATGTGTAAAGAGTTATAATCAATAGCATGTGTACCTTTCCACATTTCAATGGGTGTTTTCCCGCCATTGGCAGTTGCGGGTAGTCTGTTGACGAGGTGGCATGCATATATCACAGCTTCAGCCCAAAATTGTTTACTAAATCCAGCATTCAGTAACATACATCGTACTTTCTCTAGCAAAGTACGATTCATCCGTTCTGCCACACCGTTTTGCTGTGGTTTTCCTCGTACTGTAAAGTGTATGACTAGAGTATACTCCCCTCCATTATCTCATTTCGAATATCAGAGCTCTCCTTTTATAGGAGAGGTTCTACAAATGGTTGGTGTGGTAGGTGCAGCCAAACTTGAAAAAACTCTGCATTGAGGTGGGTGGTGCAGCTATTGTTGAAGGATGGTGGACGGTGTAGCCATGATGGATTGCAGATGGTTTCCATTTTACACTTTGGTAGCCTATTTTCAACATGATCCATGTAGATGAACATGAATCGGTGCAAGCTGTTTGATGAGGAACCTCCGAATTCAGTGCTAAGGCATTCAGTACAAAGTTCCACTTGAAGCATGAGGTGTTTTGGTGCATGTGAGCTTGGGAAATTAAATGGTTTTTGGAGGCTTGCCACGTGATATGTATTGCATGAGACCAAGTGCTTGAATTGGAGCAGGTGGCTTGGGATGAGCTCCTAAGTACATCAAGAACCTAATAAATTAAAAGTTAGATTTCATAAAATTAACATTTTATCAATTGAGTTAGCGTTGAGTTATTGAAACTAATTTACTCAATTATTAGTGAGAAAAATGTAATCGACATCAATTTTAAGTACAAAATGATGACAATATTGTGGCTCAATCATCTGTTTGGTTCAATTTTGGATAAAATTTGAGATCAAATTGGTATATACTGATTTTACATTTTTAAAAATCAATTTCACATCAATTACCTTCTAAATCGATACTTTCAATTTTAATATACTTTTGATTACTTCCTATAGTATCTTATAATATACATTATAATTGTATTATAGACTATAATAATATATTATAATATATAATATAGTGATATATTATAAATATATACTATAGGAAGTATATATTATAATATATAATATGATGATGTATTATAGTATATTATAATATAGTGATATAATATAAGTACTATTAATTCTATAGACTATAATGATATATGATTTTAAAATTTAAAATTATATTAATTCATAATTTATCATATAATATGAATTCTTTAGATATATAATTATATATTATATATAAAAATTATATACAATATACAAATTAATATATATATTTATATATTTATATGAACCCTGGTCTGGTTTTAGAAAAAAATTGGAAGCGGATTGATTTCGACTGGTTTGAAAAAAAATAAAATCAATATCGAACCGAACCAAACTCGATATCGGACCAAATGTACCAATTTGGTCTAATTCGATCAAGTCTAGTTTATCAGTTCACCGATTTTTTCTTTCATCCCTAACAATAGGTTTCAAAATTCATAAACCATTAAAAAATCCCTAATCAACATATAAAAGCATTTATAGAACCTAAAAAACCCATATTGAATAAAAATTAAATTTTTATATAAATCGGAAAAATATAAAAAATATTATTTTTCTAAATGTTTTTATTTATTTATTCCAATTAGAACGAGAGAAATGTACATTATTAAAACGAGAGAAATGTACATTACAATTATTATCAACCAATTGAAGTACAAAAATAAGATTTTTGGAGAGGTCATGAGACACAAAAACATCAATTAAGAAAGAAGAAAAATTATTAACAACGCTGATAGGCATAGAATTGCCTTAAGCGGTATTAATTTTCAGATTGCCATCATAGTTTCTAACTTTGGAAAAAGTAACAACAATGTTAGACATATGTTTAGAGGCTTTGGAGTCAAAATACCATGACTTAGAAGAAATTGTATGATTACTTGAAACTCCAAAAGTAGAAAAAACAGAAATGATAATTTGTTGTACCACTTTAAGAGTGAGTGTGTTTGGGTTTGCTAAGCCTATAGGAGCAGAAATAGGAACAACCTGTGAGGTAGCAGGCAATGGAGCATAATTAGAGGCACCAACAGAAGCATAATAAGTAGTACTTTCAGGTAGAATGGGTCAAACAGAGATAATATGGAATTGTTTCTTGTAGTAGTTATAGTATTTTTGGGGACAATCTCGAGCAATATAACCAAAGGCTTTACAACTATAGCAGTGGAAAACATGCATGTCTCAACCCATATTCCTCCCTTGTGCTGCATAAGCCACAGTAATAGAGGCACTAACAGTAGTTCGATGTTCCTTACGAAGAAGTTCACTCCAACAAGCATCTAGAGATGGTATAGGATGAAGATTCATCACATTTGAACGTGCAATTTCAAAATCGAAGCGGAGCTTCATTAATAATTGATCTCTCTTACTCGTTTCATGTATTGCTTGAGCAATAGAGAGAGCTGCAGTGAGAACATTAGTATAAACAATATCTGAATAGGCAGTCTAAAGATTCTGAAAACTAGAAATATATTCTTTAATAGAGAGACTTCCTGCGTGAAATTAACCATCTCGTTCTCCAATCGAAATCACCGAACTGTGTTGTTTTGATTGTAAACTTTGCTAAGATAATTCCACACATTAGCATTAATTTTATTGGGCCTCAGATTGAGAATAAGATGAGGCTCAACAAAGCCAAGAATCTAGATCATTACCCTAGCATCCTCGATTTCCCACTTAGACAAAACTTCTACATCACGAGGGGCGGGAGCACAAGGGACGGAATCACTCCCCAATATGACCACACAATTCTTTCCTTTTGACAAATAATTGAAATTGAAACTCCCATATAGAATAATTTCTGCCAGTAAACAGAATATGAAATGAGTCTAGCTTATCGGATGGCATGATGTTGCAGG
Organism: Platycarya strobilacea; assembly: GCA_036898215.1. Lineage (NCBI taxonomy): Eukaryota > Viridiplantae > Streptophyta > Magnoliopsida > Fagales > Juglandaceae > Platycarya > Platycarya strobilacea. Next base: position 30,744,897 of record CM072555.1, on the reverse strand, counting down.
GAAAAAAAATCTGATCTCACAAGAAAGTTGTTGTGACAAGTACTAAAATCAAGGAGTGCTCAGAACACCCCAAACTAGAGAATAATAATAAAAACGTGCCGAAATGGAGTAGCTCACCAGAAATGCTGAACAGATGGCATCGAAAAGTGAACCAAAATTAGAAACAAGAAACAAAATAGTGTCAAAATCCAGAAATTAACAATAGAGGACATTGACTCCAGAACCGAACAATAAATCTCAATATATGTCGCTGAGATGCTGAAAGAAGCCAGAGAATAACAACAAATAGCCCCAAAGTGGAGTGACTAACCAAGAATCCTCTAAAGAGATCGTCGAAAGGCATGGACTTGCAATAGAATCTGCCGACTAGAGAGAGTTTGCAACAGATGGCCCTAACTTGCAAAACAGAACTAAGAAGAGCAACAGAGAGCATTGAAACAACCCGAGAGAGAGAGAGAAAGAGAGAGAGAGAGAGAGAGAGAGGAAAGGCATCGAACTTGAAGAAACAATCTCGAGAAGGACTCAGATGATGCCGGAAATCACTAAGACCAACTTCAATTCGGCCAGTGCCGATAGGAACGACCAACCCTGAACTTCAACTCAAATGGCGTCGAGCATCTCACAGAAGGCCAACCACAAACTCAGACAGCTTAGAGAATAAAGAATACACAAAGAAGCCCCCCCAAGAAAGGAAAAAAATTGTAGAAGGCAAGAAAACTATGAAATTTCTTTTGTACCATATCAAGATGCTAAGGAACCAAAAATACTCAAAGAACTTTTTGGAAAAGCTTGCATACCTTGTGCAACCGTTTTCATTATATTTAGAGCATCAGGCCATGCTTTATATTTACAAAAACAGGGAATTATTTGTGCAACTATTATATAACATAAAGATAAATATGAATAATAGAAAGATAAATATAAGATATTGACAGCTAACATTCCTAATTAGATACGTTAACAATATCTTGAGAAAATTCATAATCATTAAGCAAACAACTTCCTACCCTGTAGTTATGTATTTGGCTTCAGCAGTAGATAAGGAAAATTAGTTTTGTTTCTTACTCATCCATGTAACTAGATTGCCACCAATATAAAAAACCCTCCAAAGGTATTTTTTCAATCACCTACATTTTCAGTCCAATTAGTATCCGAATATCCAACCAGACTAAAATTTGAATATTTAGAATACCAAATCCCACAATTAACCGTAGCACTTAGGTATTTTAATTATTATTTTTACTTCTACGAGGTGTGATTCTTTAGGATTATATTAAAATCTAGTACACACATAAGCATTAAAAGCAATATCAGGTTTACTTGTTGTAATGCAAAGCAAACTCCCTATCATGCTTTTATATAGTGTAGAAACAACTTCTTACTTGTGGAATTTGAGCTGATCTTAACTAACGTTCTCATAGGGGCACGAGCATGACTCTTCCCTTTAATGCCAATTTCTTAACAAGATCTCTTGCATACTTAGATTGTAAAATAAAAATTACTTCTTTGGTTTGTTTAATTTGAATTCCCAAAAAGAAATTTAATTCACCAATCATATTCATTTCAAATTCTGATTTTACTTTTTTTAGCAAACTCATGAGACAGTGTGTTAAGAGTAGTCCCGAACACAATTTCATTAATATAAATTTGAGTAATGAGAAGTTGTTTACTAGTTTTTCTTAAGAAGAGAGTTCTGTAAGCTTGTCCTCTTGTGAACCCATTTTCAAACAAATATGTTGTCACCCTTTCATACTTTGCCCGTGGTGCTTGCTTTAATTTGTAGAGTGTCTTTTTTTTTTCACCTGTACACGTGGTTAGGAAACAATGGTTAGTGATTCCTTTAGATTGTTCCACGTAAACTTCTTCATGAAGAATGCCATTTAAAAATGCACCTTAACATCCATTTGGTAAAACTTAAAATTTAGATGACATGCTAATGGAAGCAATATATGAATAGATTTCAAAGAGCAACTGGTGCAAAGATTTCATCAAAGTTGATCCCTTTCATACCATTTTCATCAAAGTCATGAGAAGTTGTTTACTATTTTTTCTTAAGAAGAGAGTTATGTAAGTTTGTCCTCTTGTGAACCCATTTTCAAACAAATATGTTGTCACCCTTTCATACCATGCCCGTGGTGCTTGCTTTAATTTGTAGATTATCTTTTTTTTTTTTTAACCTGTACACGTGGTTAGGAAGCATGTGAGATCCTAGTTTTACGTATATTTTTACATTTTATTTTATTCTTGGTGTTATTTATTTTAATTATTTTAATAATGTTATTAGTCGTGTTTTATTTATTTAAGATATTTATTTGATCCATTGATTAGTTAATATTAGTTTTATGTTGTTCTTATAATTAAATATTGAGTTACGTTGCTTTTCTGATTAATTTTAATGTGAGTTAATTATTTTAATAATTGAAATTAAATTCTTTTATTTTATTATGTGATTTTATTTGATGTGCTTTCTTAATAATAATTATTGTTCTATAATTAAATTATTCTTTAAATTAAATTAGTTTATTTTTGAACTTTAAATATCTAATTTTATTGATATTGAATGGTAATATTTTTAATCGAATTTTATTTAATTTATTGTATTTTTTTTTTCTTTTCTTTGCTTTCCTTTTTCTTTTCCTCCCCTACTTCCCCAGGCCGTGAGCCCCCCTCCCCCCCGGTTTCATCTCTCACCCGTTTCCAGCCACCCCTTGGTACCGGCGACCTACCAGCAACCTTCCCACCATCCGGCGAGCATAACCTACCGCCCAAAATCACCCATCTCCGCCGTTTACTCCTCTACCCGAAATGGGTTTTCAAATAGCTTGTTCTTCGCCATATCGCCGTTCGGCCGCCGTGCATTTCACCTCCACCACTAAACCACTCCCCAACCTCAACCGATCATCCTCCTAACTCAGTTTTCTCAATCAATGCCTCACCTTCCCGGTACAACCTCAAACCCGAAAATAAGTTTCCACCATTTTGGAGCCTGATCTGCCACCTTCCAGTGGTTGTGCCGCCACACCACCACCTCTATGAGATTCCCCACCTTCCAAAGAGTATCTCCCTAAATTTTGGTGTCGAACCGTGCACTCTAGCCTAACGTACAAGTGACCGCTACGAGTGCTGCAGAATGACGTCTGCTCAAGGATTTACGCTTTTACCCGTTGTAAGTATTTTCCAAATAAATTTTAAGATTTAAATATATTTTTGGCATCAACAGATATTGTGTTTTGTTATTATTGAAAATTATCAGTTGTTGGCTATTTGATGTATGGTCATCTGCATTGTGTATTTACACATATATTCATGTGTTGGAAATGAAAACTGGATTTTCATGTGTTTATGGCTTGGGTGCGTGTATATCACGACCCCAAGCCGGGATGAGACATTATCCTGGTGGAGCTCTTCTGGTCACTCGAGAGTGGAATATACTGAGTGATGTCCTCTGGGTCGTCGCCGGGTGATGACGGGATCAGATGGGATGGTAACGCTCTCGTGCCGACTCCGTGGCTCCTTTGCTGGCGGGAATTAGGGGATGCCTGGTCGTGGTACATGTTGGGCGCGATTAGCTAGGCATTGGTCGTTCCGAAATCACATGCGTGGTCATTACTTTCGGTGTGATGATGAAAGCCAGGGTATACGGATGGTCCCTAGGGGAGATCATGGTGCATATGGTTAATAAAATGGATGTTTAGGCCATTTTCTGGGAAAGTTGTGGGTTTTATTTATTGGTTTTACGTGGACTATTTTTTGAAAAAATGGTTGTGGTTTTAATAGATTTATAGACATCATTTTCCAAAAAATGATGAATGATTTTATTAGAATTTTAATTTGGGCCAAATTGAGATTTTGGCGTGTGCGGTTATTGTATTTGTTTTGAGAAAGATGATTTTAAGTTTCATGCATACGGTGTTTTGTTCATGCGTAGTATTGTTACATGAATGTATTTCTGTCTTTTGATTTGTTTGGATTATACTTACTTGCGATGCCATTTTTGGCGTCGTAGTTTTTGGATGCAAATTTTGAAGAGGCTGAGCCTGAGGAGATGACTCCGCCTTGATGTACTGTTATTATAAAATTGTTTTCTTAGAAAATTGTTTTCTTATTTTTATAAATATGTATTTTTATGATTTATCTTTCGGATGACTATATTAAATCTCCTGTTGGAGAATTTATTTTAAACTGGTTTGTAAAATATTTCTAAAAATTATGGTATTTAGTTATTGATCTCAAATATCCGCTGTTTTTATTTATGCATATCATGTGTTCACACACTTAGTACTTGACATTGGGGGTGCGTGACCCATGTTGTCAGCATCCCGACGCCTTGATTCCCATGTTTATTTTAAGAAAAATTTGGGAGCGTCACAAAACAAATGGTTACTGAATCTTTTAGATTGTTCCACATAAACTTCTTCATGAAGAATGCCATTTAAAAAAGCATTCTTAACATCCATTTGTAAAACTTAAAATTTAGATGACATGCTAATGGAAGCAATATATGAATATATTCCAAAGAGCAACTGGTACAAAGATTTCATCAAAGTCGATCCCTTCTACTTGTGTGTATCCTTGTGCATCCAGTCTGGTTTTATTTTTGACAAAATTCCATGCTTCTCCAGACTTGTTCTTGAAGATCCACTTGGTTTCAATAATATTGTAATTCTCAGGTCGTGGAACCAACTCCCAAATTTCATTTCAAGTGAATTAATGAACATCCATTTACCCAGTTTTTATCACTTAAAGCTTCTTCAAATTTCTTGGGTTCTACTTGCGACAAGTAAGAAACAAATGAAACATTATCTAAGTTTCATACCTTCATCAAGCTCACCAAGGATATTTTCTTTCAGTTGATTGTGGCTAATTCTTATGGATAACTTTTCTTTACATGAGTGACCATAATTTTGAGAGGTATTCTCCACTTGGTTTGTTTCCTTTTGTTTTAATTAATTTTTCTTTCGTCATCTCAATGATATTTTCAAGTTCCTTAGTGGTCGGCTATTTAGAGTTATCATCTACAAGCACATTGATTGATTCCATAACTGTTTGACTCCATAGGTTGTAAACTATATACGCTTTGCTATTGATTAGTATCTAAGGAAGATCCCTTCATCACAAGCAATTTTCTTATGCCACTAGACACCACAAGCAACTTCCCATTGTTTTCCTTTGTTTTAATCTAGATACCACAAGCAATATGCGCCACTAGATACCACAAGCAATTTCCCACTATTTTGACTGCTATATGTGCCACTAGACATACGTCATCTTTCTTGACTTCCCACTTGGTTTTAAATTTTGTCTTATTCACATTTTTAGATGCATGCTTTCTTTTATTTGGAAGAGAAAACTTTGGAACTCTTTAAGTTTTCTACTTATGGTAACTATTTGATTGCTCAATTTGTCCACCTTGTTTTCTACATTTTACTCTTGCTAGTAAATGTATTTCTTTTTCCTTTTTCTTTTCCTCTTCTTAGAATATAGCAATATAATTTTATGTGTCCAAATATTTCACATCAATGACAAGTGGGAATAAATTTACCATTAGGTTTATCTTGGTGGAATTTTGTTGATGTTGCCTTGTTTGGGTGCACGGCTTTTCTTGGGACTTTTTCATCTTGACTTCCTTTCACAAGAGTAATACTTTTTGAAGAGGAGGTAGCGGATGCATTATGATTTGAACTTTGGAAAGTCATGTACTCCAAATTCTTGCGGTCAGAATTAAATCTTTGAATTTTTAACATTTTATTGAATTCCCGAGTTGTTGATTTTTCTTTGGATTCTTGACACTTTATCAGCTCTTTTTCAGGTACTCCTTATTGAGTACACAATATTGATACTTCAATTTTTGATAACTTGTTGTACATTTTTTTTTTTAATTTCTTAAGTTTTACTACTTCTTCACACAAATCATCACATGCTTCCTATAAGTTCAATTCATGATCAACAATAATGATAGCAACTTTGATCACTATCATCACTTTGTGTTTTGCTTATGTCAGGACATTCATTCACAAAAGCCGTTTTATCATTAGATGATGAACTAGATTTCTCAGAATTAGAATCACCACCAAGAGTGACATTTAGTGCTTTTTCTTTATTTCTTTTAAAATTAGGAAACTTAACCCCTTATGTGACCATATCCTGAGTATTATGTAATATTTTCTTTATGCTCAGATTTGTCTTTATTTCATTTTTCAGACTCATTCTTCTTAGAAAAAAAAAATCTTTACACTTCTTTTGCTTTAGTCTTTTTATTGAACATGAATTTTTTGAATTTCCTAACCAGTAGTGCTAAGTCGTCATTGTTAAGATTTTCATCATCAAAGATTTTCTCATGATCTTCCTTTATAGATTTGAGTAAAATGAACTTATTTTTTTTTTTATGTTGAGGAAGTGGATTTATACGCTTGTAGAGAGTCTACTAGTTCATCAACTCTGCCAAGTTTTTATTGTCTTCTATGGCTGTTACCTTTGGTAGAGCTCTCTTAGACAAGGATTTTGGATATTCCTTACAACCCATGAGTCTTCTACTTTTTTTCCTAGATTGAACCTAGAATTCACAATATCATTAAGTTTTGCATAAAACTTATTAAAATTCTCATCTTCTAGCATTCTAATTTTCTCAAATCTTGAGGTGAATATTTATAATTTGAGAATTTTCATTGTTTTGATACTTTATTGTGTGATCTCTAGAATATACCAAACTTTCTTGACTTCTCACATATGGAGAATCTCTTAAATTATTAAGGAGAAATTGTCATAAAGATAGCATTAAGGCCCTTACTATTCCAATTATAATTGTTGGATTTATCTCCAGTCTATGTATCAATAAGTGCCTCAGTCTTAGTCTGTCTTGACTTAATTGAGTACCAAATTTGCCCATATAATGACTTGTAAAATGCTCTCATCCTAACTTTTTAGTAAACGTAATTCTCTTTATTGAATTGTGGTAGTAATGATAATGATGACATTATCAATAGGGGATGAATCATACTAAAAAATTAGTGAACCATACTCTGATGCCAATTGAAATTTCCAAATTACCCCTGTATATTAGTATTATGCTTTACGAGAATAATCAAATATTGATTAGTAACCAACAATAATGTGCATAAAATAATAACTTAATGTAACACGATATTTGTTATGAATAAAAACTCAATGAAGAATTTTTCAATGGAAAAACTTACGAGGCAACCAAATTTAGGAAAATTAATTTTATTAGATAAAAATTATCACAAATAAAATTATCAGATTATAAAACTTTTACAACTAAATACTCTTACTTGATAAGACAATCGATCCGTTTGTCTTCAATCGCAGTAGTTGACAGAATTTCTTACGATTTTCAATCCATTAATTTTCCTCTTGAAACCTCTACCACAACACGAACATTTCAACTCCTCATTGGAGCAGCACATACTCAACCCCAAAGAAATGAGCAACTCGAAAATTCTTTTAAAAAATTTTCTCTCATACGGATATTTGAAGTTATTTCAAATATTCAAACTCTCAACAATGATGATCAAAGTGTTGATCTAAACCTTTAGCTGAATTTCTCTTTAAATAGACTGTCTAGTGATTGATTTGTTTTAGAATTCTGTTGACAGTTTCATTCAATTATTTACTCTGTTATGCTGCTAACAGACTGTGAACGTTTCATGCTGAAACTCTTCAACTGAATGTCTTCTTAAAATTTCATATTTAAATATGTCTCGATATTTTCAACTAAGTCTTCTAATCAGATCATTTAATATCTCCAACTTTTTTGAAACTTCAATCTTTGTCTTAGCCTTTTTAAATCACAAATCACTTATCTTTGAACTAAAATATTTAAGATAAGGATAAGGATATCAAGACAGATTACATTCATCATCTAATTTGAATAAATCCTAGAGATCTAATCAAATTACATTTATCCAATATTTTAAATCAAATCCTAGCCAACAACATTTTTACATTTACAAATTTCAAGATAATAATTTCTAATTTAGAATAACAAGATTAGAAGCTAGCTAGAGAAATACACACTAGCTAGTATTGTCGATGTATTGGATAATAATTGGTAGAGATCAAGCAATCATGCGTACTCTTCTACTAAATAAATAAATAAGAGCATTTAAAGCAAGTAGAGTTTGGCTATTGTCACAACCATAGAACATTACCTTGCCCTCGTGCTTGAGTGAGAGACAACAACTTGCTCTTTGACACTCACTGAGATAAGATAGAATCAAGAAAGACATTAAATCTAAAGCTACTCATTGATTTTCAATCATCTGGGTTACCATCCCAATCTGTCATAGCTTCAAGAGCAATTTCTCATGGAGAAAAGTGGCCAAGCTCAATTGTGCCCTATAGGTAGCACGAGACTTGCGCATTTAATCGTGGTCAAATGTGTCTATGATGTAGGAGTTAGCGTGCATATGTTGACAAAACTTGTTGACAGAATAGTTATTAATATTCAATCTTGACAAAGTACAATAATACTAAAGAACCCCGAATGTTCACTGTATGGAGTACTAGGATTTAAGTGAAGCTTACCGGCCATCTAGTTTGGATATTCAGATATAAAATAAATAATAAAATCTATTTTTTTCAATAAGTTTAACTTTTTGAGAAAAGTAGTGATTTTACATAGTATCAGAGAAAAGTTCTTGAATTCGAACCCTGATTTTACACTATACCTAGCTCATTTAATTATATACTCTACATGTTGAGCCATCTATTGAGGAGGAGTCTCATCCACATTTGAGGGAGAGTTTTAAGATATAAAATAAACAATAAAATCTATCTTTTCTACATTTTTTTAAAGCAGTCTCTTCTACATTTAAGCTGACGAAAAAAGTTAAACTTTATTGTATATTTTATATCTTAATATAAGATCTCAATATAGAAAGGTGAACTAGCAATATATAGGCCATTTGGATACTTCCATTTTTGTTTGTGATCTAATATATAGATCATTATATATATATATATATATATATATACGCACTTAATTTGTTTGGCGTAAATGAAGACATGAGGAGTCACGACTTGCCTCAAGACGCAAAAAGTACACCAAATTACCAATTCGTGATCTCGCATTGCAAATCCCAAATTACCATGTAAATTAGATTGGCCGCTTTGTATTGGTATGGCTTCATTACCAAAACTTGAAAGTACTTCACTAGCCATATGTACTAAAGCTTTTGCACATGAGTACTTGTCGTAGACGACGAATTAACGAAAGCATGAAACTCAAAAATATTTCAAGAGATCGATCGATCGAGCTCCTACATCGATCTTGATCTAATCATTCTCCAAATTAAATTGTCGATCATGATCTCATGGGATTAATAATTAAAGCCAACAAATAAGGCAAAGGGATGGGACGTTGTAAATGCAGATGATCTATTCAAAAGCTAGCTAGTAAAGTACATCTTATGAGAAGACATATAAAGAATGGATTCCATGAACACCTAAATAAAAATGTCCAAAGTGAAATTAATTACAGCATTCATGAATTTGGTCAGGAACAATGCATATGATCTCTTTGCCATATGATCACAACCACTAAATCGGTGAAAAGTGAAAGTGTAAATTGAGTGTTTCCTAAGTGTCTGTGTCATGCTCGATCGATCGATAAGATGTATATCATTATATGCTTATTCAGGAAATGTACACGTCATTAACTGATTACATATAGAACCCACTAGAGAGTACGTCTGGTGGCCTGAAGAAAAAAAAAATGATTTCATTTTAAAGCTAGCTACTTCCACGTCTCATTTTGGTACATCTTTTTCACTTTCTGGCCTCATAGAATCGATCGAAAAGATGTTAAATCTCTGATCCATTCATATATATGCAAGTTGCAAAAATTAAAAAGAAGAAAACAAACGTACGACATTTTTAAAGAAAAATGCTAGCTCGATCGATCTTGCGTTATATTATATGCTCGTACGTAGCTAGCAGCTAGTTAGGCCTTTTTGCCTTACCGTACTGATAGTGCTCGGCCTCTCAAAAGTATTTAGTCATGTATGCACAGCTTTAATGTTTCATCAGAGAAGGTATCATCTATAGCTATATATAGATCAAAATATATATATATATATATTAATATATATTGGTTATATATCAGACTACGTCTACTTGCTTAGTTGCCAAATTTTCTACATTTATTTTTCGATAGGTATATGTTTACGTACTTTTTTAAAGCCAGATTTCTACAATTAATGATAATTGCTTGCATTTACTCTAGAACTTCATAGACTATCAGTCTATCTATGTATATATTATATATATGTATATATATATATATATATATATAAATGACACCTGGACACACAACATACAAGCATGCACAAATGCATTGCATCTTTCCGTTTTGGATAATGGTACTGTTATTTTAGTTAATTATTCCTTGTGAAAGTTTAATTTGCTATATATATTAATATATATTACATATCCAAAAACCTCTCAGATGGAGATATATATATGTATATATATATAGATATAAATATATAAGAAGAGTTAAGAACGTTAAGAACAAGAGGGCTGATGACGATTGCAATGTCGGGTTAGAAATATCTGTGATCGATCTCAAGGTCATGAATACTTCCAAGGAGGTATTGGCGGACACCATGATTTGAATGAGAGCACGCGATCATGTGCTGCATCTAGTCATGCAAAAATGATGCCCAGTAAAGGGTACGTTCACTTTCTCCTCCATTATCACAAACTTCCCGGCTCTGGAAAAAAAAAAAATTGAAATTTTTTTAGCCTTTCCTGAATTGTCAGAGTTTAATTCCCTGTCGATCGATACATTGTTTCTTTCTCATCATCAAGACTTGAAAATTAGTGTGTGTATATATATATATATATATATATATATGTAAAGATCAGAGACTCAACACAGATGCGGCGAGCAGTACCAACCGAACAGAATAATACTTTTATTTAAAGGTGCATATTGTTATACATGGATTACTTATTACATTTCTGGTTTCATTTCCTATATACTCGATATGGATGCTGTTGATCATTTGCGCAGAGTACTTAGCAGTCCCCTTAGAAGATCTTCATGAGCTAGGTCAATTCATCGAACGGCGCCGGAGGTTGTTTCTTCTTTTGTTCTTACCATTAAAGTCTCATGAGCAAGTCCTTTAATTATTACGATATTAATATATATAGAAGCCAGCTGAAATTCCTTTGCAAACCAATCAACCTCCATAAATAAGCTGCACTAGAGCAGCTTGTAAAGGCGCAGTACCACGTTTCCCATTGAGATGAATGGAAGTATAGACGTAATTTTCTCTTTCTTGACAGCTTTACACGTCATATACCGTTTTGAGAGAGGAAACACATGATAGTACTATAAAGAAGATTTCATTTTATCTGCTTTTTTCTCTATGCTTTTTACAAGGACAAAGCTCTACTACGTGGATAACCATGATGCATATGTTGAACACATTATATTATAGGCAGATGTATCATATGCCTATTTAGAATATCATGTCAAGTCGTTGTTTTATAACACATATATAATATATATTTATATATATATATATTATGCCTATTTAGAATATCATGTCAAGTCGTTGTTTTATAACACATATATAATATATATTTATATATATATATATATATATATGATTTAACCATAAAAAAATCTCATAAAAATAAAGTTTATAAAACTGATCTAATATGTTAGATTGAAAATATATCTTTCTTAATTTTAAAGTAAACCTGGCGTACCTATCATATATATGAAGATATATATATATATATTAGTTTGTATATTTATTTTTATAAAAAATTTAATTTTATACTTCAAATACTTTTTTTTATATATTATGTATATATAAAAATAATATTTACGATCGTAAAGTGTGCAAACACGATATAACTGCTTTAAAAAAAAGAGTAAATACAATACTAATATAAAAAAAATTAATTTTTTTAATAATTATCGACTTCACTTTTTTTTAAAACAATCGTAGGATGTTTACATGTTTTACGATTATATATATATATATATATTGGTTCTTTTGTAATTTGTAATACGTTTTCGAAATGCAAGTCACAATTTAAGTGCACTTATGTATTGCGCAAGGAAATGGTCTGGTGCTGATCAATCGCCGTGACGAAAAAAAAAAAAAAAACCCGCCCCGAGGCTGGATCCTGTGTTCACATGCAGAGAAATAGCGAAAAGCATTTATAATCACGACGAAGTTGTCAACTATTGAAACGGGCGCTTAATTTAAGTTTTACCGAGGACTGGTACATGAGCACAGTTAATATGATGAGTAATAGTTTATTACGTGGATCGTAGGCACGTCTTTGCCGTGGGGGCTGTCGAAATGGTCGTGCTTGATCGTTGGTACGGAAAAGTTATTAATTAGTTGTGAAAGATATTTAAGTTGTTAAGCAATATTCTAGCATACATGAACAAAGCAATTTGCGGGGGATGTCATGACGTATGTCAAATCACAAAAGCTAATTGAGGGGCCACGTTACGAAATGGCATCGATAGATGATCATCATCTTAACAAAGATATAATAAAATTTATATATATTTTTTTATTAATTTAAATTTTTAGAATAAATAATAATTTTATATAATATATATTAAAATAAAAGTTTAAAATTAAAATTAAAATTTTACATTTTATTTAATTAAATATTTCACTTATTAAATTTATTAATAAAAAAAATTTAACTCATAAATAAAAAAATATTAAAATATAATAAAATCTACGATCTTCTCATTAATTTCAACTTTTACAACCAATTATAATTTTACAATCTTCTAAAGCGAAAAAAAAGCGAAAGAATTTCATGCATCACAGCACACATCAGCACCTTTGTGAAACAAAGAGGGCTGCAATGACGTGGGTAAGAGTGATCCATCGAGAGAGCATTTTCTAAAGGCATTTTTAATTTCTAGGCCGAACTTGATCATTAATTGTATATAAACCCTTCGGCCTCTAAGACATTTCGACATGAAGCACATTTCAACTCAAATTGACGTCTTTGTTGCATGCTATCCTTCTCATCTCTATCGATCTGACATCATGGATGGGAAGAAATTAGAGTACAAAGGTGAGGAGGCATTAAAGGATATTGAGAGACTCACGAAGAAGGCGGATGAAGTTCAAAAGAATATCTTGAAAGAGATCTTAACTCGAAACAGGAAAACCGAGTATCTCAATAAGTATATGAAAGGATCAAAAGATATATTAGAGTTCAAGCGTAGCGTCCCCATCATTACTTACATGGCTATTCGCCCTTATATCCAAAGAATTGCTAATGGTGAAGACTCCTCTCTTATTACTGGACACCCTATAACTGAAATGCTATGCAGGTCTCTCTCTCTCTCTAGCGCTTTCATTAATATATAATATATATATATATATATATATATATATTTCCTCCTTTTGAATGAATTCTGTTTTCCGGTTTTCTATGATATTAATGTTTTCGATAATAACTTTTGTCACGGTATTTGCAGTTCCGGGACTTCAGCTGGAGAACCCAAGATGATGCCGTCAATCGCAGAAGATCTCAACCGGCGAACATTTTTATATAATCTAATCATGCCCATCATGAATCAGTTACACACTTTTTATATATATAGTTTTATTAATCTCCAGCTATGGCCACTTTAGCCATTATATATGTAGACAATTCGTCAGGATATTAAATATATATCTCAAATGTTGTTTTCTTGACATGATTAGGTATGTCCCTGGACTTGACGAGGGCAAGGCCATGTATCTCTATTTTATCAAGGCAGAAACGTCAACTCCTTGTGGATTACCAGCACGGGCGGTGCTCACGAGCTACTACAAGAGCAAGCACTTCAAGGGGCGAGCACGCGACTCTTTCAACGATTACACGAGCCCAGACCAAGCCATCCTCTGCAACGACAGCAACCAAAGCATGTATTGCCAACTGCTAGCAGGTCTAATCCACCGCCACCAAGTCCTAAGGCTAGGAGCTGTTTTTGCGTCAGCGTTTCTCCGAGCCATCTCTTTCCTCGAACGCAACTGGGTTCGTCTCTGTAATGACATCCGCACTGGACAACTAGATCCCGCCATAACAGATCCTAATTGCCTTTCATGTATGTCGACCATGCTTTCCACCCCAAACCCACATCTTGCGGACGAGATTGAGCGCATTTGCAGCCGCTCATCGTGGAAGGGAGTTTTGTGCTACCTTTGGCCTAGGGCTAATTATATCGAGGCTGTTGTGACTGGCTCTATGGCACAATACATACCATCCTTAGGGTATTACAGCGACTGGAAATTGCCGTTAGTGTCCACCATGTATGCTTCTTCAGAATGTTACTTTGGGGTCAACTTGAAGCCCTTGTGTGACCCTGCTGACGTGGCGTTTACCCTCATGCCAAACATGGGTTATTTTGAATTTATACCCTTGGGAGAGAATGGGACGATGTTAATGGACGTAGGGGAAGAAGAGGAGGTTCCTAATGATAAGGTTGTCGACCTGGTGAATGTTAGGCTCGGCTGTTACTATGAATTGGTGGTCACTACCTTTGCAGGTAAGAAAGATTAGTCTTTAATTAATGAGAATTGCTATAAAGAGTTTTTATAAAAATAAATACATAAATAAATATATTTTCATATGATTGTTAGATTTATTTTAGGGTTTAGAATGATTATTTTACAATAAAGAGATTTATTTTATAATAAAAATAATTTTATAATCTAATTTACCATATCAATACTATAAGAAAAATAGGTATTTGTAATACTTTAATTATAATTAGAATGATTATTTATGATGAAAATAGACTGTTTTGATTGTAAATAGTTATTTTAATTACAATTAAAATGTTACAAATATATATATATTTTTCTTATAGTGTGCAAGTCACATTAGTTTGTAAGTTTACTTATGTAAATTCTTTTGTGACTAAACATTCTCTTAATTAATTACTTGACGAAGATCATAACATGTTATTAATTTCTGTCACTATCCAAAAATTGAAATTCTAGTTCAAAAGTCTTTTTTATTTCCTGCCAATTTTGTTGTTACATATATTCATTAATATTTAGGGGGTTTTTTTGGTAAACTATACAATCAGGACTATATCGTTATCGTATTGGTGACGTGCTCCAAGTGACGGGATTCCACAATCGAGCCCCACAATTCAGATTCATTTGTCGGAGAAATGTCCTTCTCAGCATCGACAATGACAAAACCAACGAAGAGGATTTACACAAGAGCATCACTGTGGCCAAGAAATTGTTAGAACCATACAATGCCCTACTCGTGGAGTACACTAGCTATGCGGATACATCAACTTTGCCTGGACATTATGTATTGTATTGGGAAATAATTGAACTCGTTCAAGCTGGATCAAAGCCAGATCATGATCATGATCATGATCATGATCATCATGATGAGGTGCTCCAAGAGTGTTGCATTGCTGTGGAAGAAGAGCTTGATTACATATACAGAAGATGCCGTGCATATGATAAGTGTATAGGTCCCCTTGAGATTCGAGTGGTGGCGCCGGGAACTTTTGAGAAATTGATGGACATGTTCATTGACAAAGGGGGATCGATCAACCAATATAAAACACCGAGGTGCATCAAATCTCAAGTAGCTCTTAAATTGCTTAATTCTCATGTCAAGGCATCTTTCTTTAGTCCTCGGGATCCAAAGTGGATTCCGTAATATTTAAAATGTCATACCAAACAAGACTTATATAACCTTGTTGCTATGATGATGATCATGATCATCAATCTACGCTCCATTAATTATGTATGTACTCTTGCTAGCTAGCCACTAGTACTACTTATGGTTTCCAAGTGTAAATTTGGGGAGGGGGGGATTTTTGTGGGGTTTGTTTTTTTGGGAGGGGGTGTTCATGTTGTTTACCACATCATGAGTTGATGCGCCACTAATTCGTTTAATTTGCACTAGAGCAATTGAATTTGCGAACTGATTCTGATCTACGATAATTTTATCTTGAAAAATAAGATCAATGATAAGAGTGATAAGAGTATGTAATGTATGAGATTTTAATGAGACTCTAATTATATTATTGATTAATTTTTTTAAAATAAAAATCTTTAAAACTTTCCACTGAAACGTTATACGCGCGGTACAGTACAAACGATAGATAATTGGTGCTAAATTATGCAGAGAGAGTACTTGACGATCCACATGCATGCATATCTTTCAAGCAATAGAGTTTGTTTTATGTTTCCAGGTGCTACGCAACATAGAAAACAGGATAATCTGACGTGTCATTTCTCAATGTATCTCATCAGTCTGACAAGACAAAAGCAAATGCCTCTCCGAAAATGGGTGAAGTACCCATTAATTTCCCTTTGTTCTGTGTTTCTGATCACCAGAACTTGACTTTGATCACAAAAGGAGTTAAGACGTATGTCACTGATTATATACCTCATTAGCAGCATTGCGAGAGATCTATCTATATATATTTAGAATTGAAGTCAACAGCTAGCTACACAAAAGCCACGCCTTGGTGATATAATAATAAGAATAATATTATTATTCTCCTCCATTTTGTCCTCTCATCTTAACCATTCATGTATTTATTTATTTTTTCTCTTTTACAATTTACTTATTAAAGTTGTGATTATTATTGTAATATCTTAAAAAAAAAATAATACACTGAGTTTTGCCTAGAGAGCACGCGCAGTGGTTAGTGTTGGGCGGCACCCTAGCTAGTATCACCCTAATACTAAATGGGGATTAAGGTCTCTTCAAATTTCTATATATATATATATATACAGACATAAAATATTTATTACTTATTTAATGCTTTAGAGCCCATCTAATGATGAGTCTATTATCTCTTCCATTTGAGGTTGTTAAGTTGGAAAGAACATTTGAAACAATATTTTTTCCAATGACATGCGCACCAGATCATGATCAGTTATTTAACATTAATATTAAAGGTGAGCAAAAGCTGTGAGAATAGCACTGAAGAATACATTAATACATCTCATTTACATTTTAACACAATATTAGCTAGGCATATTAATTAAAGCTTGCCAGTAATAATTATAGGTACTTTTGAAGATATTGCGATTATATATACGACTATTATTTACTACAAGAAAAATAGTTATTTGTGACATTTTAATTGCAATCAAAATGATTATTTTTGCTGCAAATATTTTTTTGCAGCATTGTTTTCTACTTTTTACAACAAAATCTAATGTCACAAAAAGTCAATTTTTTTATAATGTCGATCGATCGATCGATCAATCAATCAATTTTCTTATAGCGTTAGAAATGTGATGATTATATAAGTATTATAATTGATGGTAAGAAAGATTTACATAGTAATGTACTCTCATCTCATTCTTATCCTTGATCTATATGTAACTATGAATTTTTTATTTGCATTCTTTAAAAATAAGAGATGATCGATCAAAGGGTACTTATGAAAAGTGACGCATTTACATAACTTAGATAAAAATGGAATAAGAATAATGTATATATATATATATATATATATAACATGGAAAATACTAGAGTCACAAATAAATCTCACAAACAAATCCCATACAATGACATGTTGCTTTTTTATTTTCTTTCCTCCCCTGCGCGCGCTCTGCCCCCCTCTCCCCGATTGATTTTTATCCCTCATTCCCTCTGCTCTCCATCTTCCTTTGCTTCATTCCTTTTCTAGCCCACCGCCACCCACCCTGCTGCGACCATCCTCTCTGTTCTGTTGCCCATAACCAGTCTGCGAGATGAAGCTTGTTATCTCTTGTTTTTTTCAATTTTCGATTGAAGCTTTTGGCATTGCTATCAAATCGATTATGGTTACTGGTTTCATCTCTGGTGGTATTTTCAGATCTTGATTTATGCTTTGATTGAATGGTGCCTGGTTTCATCTCTAGGGTTTTTGTTTTGTTTTTTATAATGAATTTGTATTTGTGTATTTATATTCTTTAAATTTACACTATTCTACAACATATTTTTTCAGAGGCATTTATCTTGGGTGCTACCAAGTGAAAATGGTGGTGGGTGGGTTGAAGTTCAGAGGTACATGAATCTCTCTTTTGAAACTGAAGTTCTGGTCAAATAACAGGGGTGACAACAACCACACTTCAAGAAGACAAATACATGAAAAAAGAAAGCATAAAGAAATGAAACGTGAAAGAGACCAGTTGCAATGTAGTCATGACTCACGTACATACAAAGTGGGAAACTTTTGTGGGAGCCAGAGATCAGCCCCGTGCACGAGAGAGAGAGCGCCAATGGGAAGGAGACGTATGGATGCAGAGAGACCCAATAATAAAGGACTTTTCCTTTCTTTTAGAAAAAAAAATGATGTGGCACAAATGCCACATATCAATTTGTAGAATCTTTTTGTGAAATCTCTTTGTAACTGTAGCAGCCCTCATATAACATTATTCTTAAGGTCGCAATATATATATATATATATATATATATATATTTATAGGTACATATATATATATTTATAGGTACATATTGTTGGAAATCAACACGTAACGTGATAAGAAGCTGGAGGCTTCTAGAAGGTGAAGGTAGGCACCGTCAGTAGCAGCTGGAAGGTAGGCGCCGCCGAAAAATTCAAGAATGGAGGCCGCCGGAATCTTCACCGTCATTTACACGTTCATACTATTTCTTTTTCTTATAAATACATGTAAGATTGTAATGAGAAAGAGAGTCGGAAGTGAGGTCCGTTGGAGAGATTAGAAGAGAGAAACCATTGTAAATAATTGGTTTGTTTTTTAATACAAATTCTCCTTTTTGTGTGTGTGGATGTAGGCTAAATTGGCTGAAGCACGTTAAATTCTGGTCTCCATATTATTTGTGAGCTTCCGCCGATCCCAACAAGTGGTATCAGAGCCGGTAGGAGGTCGGATTTGTGAATTTTCGTAAAAGACCCATTTTTAAACTTGATCAAAATCAAGTTTGGAAGATACCATTAGATTCCTCAGGTCAACACGAAAATTTTGGTGAAAATTTCGTCTCAAACGGGTACCGGACGAAGCTACACGCTCCACACGCGCCGACTCAGAGAATATTCCGGTGACTTGTGGAATATTCCGGTGACCGGAGAGAATATTCCGGTGACGTCAAAAGAATATTCTGGCGACGTCAGAGAATATTCCGTTTCAGAAGGAATATTCAATTTTTCTTATTTTTCAAGTTTTCGGCACAATTTTGATCGGTTTGGAACGAGACAAGAGTCGTTTCCAAGGTTTTCTACCGTTCTGGACGCAATGGTGAGCTCCGTTTGTTGAGATTCAACTCCGAACATTGAGAAACGGTCACTCAAATCAAAGATTAAAACCGAACTGATGGAGGACTCGGGAGCAGGTGCGATGATCAAGCTAACATCTACAAATTACACACTATGGAGACCTCGAATGGAATATCTCCTGAATTATAAAAATCTCTTCGATCCAATTGAAGAGAAAAGCGTAAAGTCAGATGATGTAACGGAAAAAGACTGGCATAAGTTGAATAAGAAAACTATTGGTCAGATCCGGCAGTGGATTGACCATAGTATTTTTCATCATGTTGCACAGGAAACGGATGCCTATAATTTATGGAAAAAGCTGGAAAGCATGTACCAGGCAAAAACTGCTCGGAACAAGGCATTACTAATGAGACGCCTTGTCAACTTGAAACTCAAAAGCGACATTTCAGTGGCTACACACACCAACGAGTTTCAGAATCTTGTAAATCAACTTGCATTCGTAGATTTTAAGCTCGGAGATGAAGAGCAGTCTCTACTACTTCTCAGTTCCCTACCAGATAGCTGGGAAACGCTAGTGGTCTCACTTAGTAATTCAGTTCTAGATGGAAAGCTCGCCATATCAATGGTGATAGACGCCTTATTTAATGAAGAGGCTAGACGAAAGGAGATTGGAGGAGACGAGACAGATGCCTTTGTAACAGAAGGAAGGCATCAGAGAAATAGTAGAGGTAGAAGTCGAGAAAGGAACAGAAATCAAAGTAAAGGGAGATCCCAAAGTCGCGGTAAACAGCGAAAGAAGGGAAAATGCTTTTATTGTGGTATTGAAGGCCACTTTAAAAGAGAATGCCGAAAGCTGCAGAAGGAGCAAAATTAGCCAAGCAATCAGTCAAAGCACGAAGAAGGCGAAGCTGCAGTGACGCTTTCTGGAGATTGTGTACTCCTTTCCGCTGGTGAAGAATTTTGCTTGCACGTTTCAAGCGAGGAAGCCGAGTGGGTAATAGATACAGCAGCATCCTATCATGCCACTCCTTGTAAGGATTTCTTTAGTACTTACAAGGCAGGAGACTTCGGTACAGTCAAGATGGAAAATTCGAGTTTCTCAAAGATCGTGGGCATTGGAGATGTCAGAATAAAAACCAGTGTTGGCTGTACTATGGTGCTAAATGACGTTCGGCACGTACCTGATCTTCGACTCAACCTAATTTTTATAAGAACCCTTGATCAACAGGGTTACAAGAGCATCTTCAGCAACAATGCTTGGAAATTGAAGAAAGGAGCAATGGTCGTTGCACGGGGACATGTCTGTGGCACTTTGTACATATCAAGTGCTAAGATATATGCAAACAGTCTCAATGTAGCTGAAGATGATACATCACCAAACTTGTGGCATCGGAGACTTGGCCACATGGGAGAAAAATGGGTGTTTATGCTTGCAAAGAAAGCATTGATTACAGTAAATAAAGGTATTGCTCTCAATCCTTGTGAATACTGTTTATTTGGTAAACAACATAGAGTTTCATTCCAGACATCTGCTGGAAAAAGATCAGAGTTATTGAGTTTGGTACACTTTGATGTTTGCGGTCCTTTTGAAGTTGAATCACTTAGAGGTAACAAATATTTTGTTACTTTTATTGATGATACTTCACGAAAAGTGTGGGTGTATTTCCTAAAAAGGAAAGATCAAGTTTTTGAGCAATTCAAAAACTTTCATGCCATGGTAGAAAGAGAAACAGGCAAGAAACTGAAATGCCTTCGGATAGATAATGGAGGTGAATATACTTCTCGAGAGTTCAGAGAATACTGCTCCAGACATGGCATCAGACACGAGAAGACTGTCCCCTACACCCCACAACACAATGGTGTAGCAGAACGAATGAACCAGACCATTGTGGAACGAACCAAATGCATGTTGAGTATGGCAAAGTTGCCTAAGCCATTCTGGGGTGAAGCAGTAAAAGTAGCCTATTACCTGATCAACAGAACACCGTCAGTTCCACTGTAGTTTGAAGTCCCAGAGATGGTGTGGTCAGGCCGCAAGATTTCATACTCTCATTTAAGAGTATTTGGGTGCAAAGCATTTGCACATGTATCCAAAGAGAAAAGACAGAAACTTGATGAAAAGTCTACTCCGTGTTTTTTCATCGGCTATGGAGATGAAGAGTTTGGATACAGATTATGGGATCCAAAAGCGAAGAAGGTCATTAGAAGCAGGGACGTAGTGTTCCATGAAGACCAGATGTTTGGATCAGAACAAACAACTCCAAGTGCTCCAGAACCAGCTCCGAGTTCACTACCACTTCAGTTTGTTTCAAACACTGAAGATGGACAGGAAGTTTCCCCAGAAGAAGAAGAGGATACTGACAACGGAGAAACCACCACTGAGCAGGGGGAGCAGTTGCCTTCTCCATCAGAAACTGCAGAGTTTCCACAGTTGTCAGGTGATCAACCTCAGCAGGACAGATCCTCTAGAGGGCGATTGTTGATTCCGTCACGAAGATATCCAGAATCAGATTATATTCTGATTACAGATCAGGGGGAGCTAGAAAACTTCCAGGAGGCAATATTTCATCCAGATAGCAACAAATGGATGCAGGCTATGCAGGATGAGATGAACTCGTTACAGAAGAATCAGACTTATGAGCTGATGGAACTTCCAAATGATAAGAGAGCACTGAAAAACAAATGGGTGTTCAAGCTGAAAAATGATGGCAAGCAGGTGAAGCACGAAGCTCGCTTGGTCGTCAAAGAATTCCAGCAGAAGAAAGGAATCGACTTTGATGAGGTATTTTCACCTATTGTGAAGATGACTTCAATTCGAGTGGTACTTGGATTGGTGGCAAGTCTTGACTTGGAGCTTGAACAGATGGATGTGAAGACAGCATTTCTTCACGGCAATCTTGATGAGGAAATTTACATGGAGTAGCCAGAAGGCTTCCAAGTTCCTGGAAAGGAACATTTGGTCTGCAAGTTGGAAAAGAGCCTTTACGGTTTGAAGCAGGCTCCCAGACAGTGGTATAAGAAGTTTGACTCATTCATGATGAGTCATGACTACAAGAAAACTGCTACAGATCAGTGCGTTTACATCCAAAGATTTTCAGAAGGTGACTTCGTGATGTTACTGCTCTATGTTGACGACATGCTAATTATTGGAAAAGATCCATCCATTATCAGGAAGCTAAAGAAGGATCTCTCCAAAGTCTTTGAGATGAAAGACTTAAGACCTACCCAGCAGATTTTGGGCATGAGGATCACTCGTGACAGGAAGAAAAAGAAGCTATGGCTGTCACAGGAAAAGTATGTTGAACAAATACTAAGAAGGTTCAATATGGAGAATGCAAAGCCAGTCAGTACTCCACTGGCTAATCATTTCAAATTGAGCAAAAGCTCATGTCCCTCATCACCAGAAAAGGTTCAAGAAATGGCTACAGTACCGTACTCCTCAGCAGTAGGAAGTTTAATGTACGCTATGGTTTGTACCAGACCTGAAATCGCTCACGCTATTGGAGTTGTGAGCCGTTTTCTTTCAAATCCAGGGAAAGAACACTGGAAAGCAGTACAGTGGATTCTCAGGCACCTTAAAGGTACATCAAAGTTGTGCTTGTGCTATGGGGGAGCTAACCCAGTCTTGGGTGGCTATACAGATGCTGATATGGCAGGTGATCTTGATGGAAGAAAATCTACATCAGGATATATTTACACATTTGCAGGTGGAGCTGTATCATGGCAGTCCAAACTGCAGAAATGTGTGGCTTTATCTACAACAGAAGCAGAATATATTGCTATAGCAGAAGCAGGTAAAGAAATGTTGTGGCTAAAGCGGTTCCTCTAAGAAATGGGAGTCAGTCGAAAAGAGTACAGAATCTATTGTGATAGTCAAAGTGCTCTTGATCTGAGTAAAAACTCGATGTACCACTCCCAAACAAAGCACATCGATATTCAGTATCACTGGATACATGAAGTAATGGAGCAACAACTGTTGAAACTTGTAAAGATCCATACAAAGGAGAATCCAGCGGACATGCTAACGAAGGTAGTCACATACGAAAAACTTGAGTTATGTAGAAACATAGCCAGGTTAAGTACCTTGAACTAAAATGTGCCAGGATATCCTCCGTTTGGTGTTGAGGGGGAGATTGTTGGAAATCAACACGTAACGTGATAAGAAGCTGGAGGCTTCTGGAAGGTGAAGGTAGGCACCGTCAGTAGCAGCTGGAAGGTAGGCGCCGCAGGAAAATTCAAGAATGGAGGCCGCCGAAATCTTCACCGTCATTTACACGTTCATACTATTTCTTTCTCCTATAAATACATGTAAGATTGTAATGAGAAAGAGAGTCGGAAGTGAGGTCCGTTGGAGAGATTAGAAGAGAGAAACCATTGTAAATAATTGGTTTGTTGTTTAATACAAATTCTCCTTTTTGTGTGTGTGGACGTAGGCTAAATTGGCCGAACCACGTTAAATTCTGGTCTCCATATTATTTGTGAGTTTCCGCCGATCCCAACACATATATATAGCAATTTACCATCATCTAACCTGTAAATATATATCTACCTAGTTTGGTTGGTCATGAACTCCTAATTCGATACGAATCATTGATTAGAATATAACCAGAATGTACATGGAGATCAGTACATACGTACTGCTTAATCAATACATATATAATAAAGTACAAATCTTATCCTTGGCTATCGATGGGAAAAAGGTGGATCCGGAGGAGAATATTTACATAAAAGTTCAAAGCCCACGGGTCTCTTTTCATTTCTATCAGTGATGAAAGCACTAAAAATGATGACTTGAAGTCAATAAAAGGAATGCCCACAGCCCATGGTAAGTACGTTAGCTAGCTTATATCCATTAATATATCATGATATCAACCATGCATGATTGCCTGTATGAAAAAGATCTAAATATATATATATATGTATATTAATGGATGTATAATAAATAATAACATACATGCAGCACCTAACCCTTTATTTATTGCTTGAAAGCTTGTATGTATTTTGTAACGTCTTAATTGAAGGTTCAAATTAGATAACCCATATTTTAAAAGGACTAATTAATGATATAATTAGAACTCCATTGGAACCTTATAAAGAATATAAATTTCTTTTTCCCAAACAATGTGGGATTACATATACCACCCATCCTTATCCTTATCACATAAGAAATTACAATCTACCCCCTTTAAATGCCCGGTGTTCTCATCGGACCTGTTTCTTGTAGGTGGCACGGCTCAAGTCCCACATTTTTTATTGGGATATGCTCTAATATCATTTGTAACGCTTTAATGGAAAGTCTAAACCACATGACCTATATTCCAAAAGGACTAGTCAATTGTATAATATTTGGAGCTCTATTGAAATCTTATAAAGAGTAAAAATTTTTCTTTTCCAAGTAATGTGGGATCTCATACATCACCCACTTTTATCCTTATCATATATATGGGGTATCACATATTTAGTCGCATTTTGTCGTGTTTACTGTTTAATGGTATCAACAGATCAATTGCAATATATGAATTTGCAATATCGTTTACACCAAATATATATATGGTCGATTAATCCTACGCACTAGTGTGGCCATATTTTATGTAAGTAATATTTTCACCACAACTTTCGATATTGCATGTTCTGATCGATCATTCTATGAATAATATTTCTCATTAATTAGCCATTAGGATCATATTACATATATATATATATTATATGATAACCAGAATCATTTCATTAATAAAGATAAAGAATTACAGACATTTATCAAATCAAATGGTTTGAAAAAGAAAGTCTACAATAACATCCCAACACATTTCAATATCATTTACTCTCCAAGTATTCCTAGCTAGTTGATAAGCTGCTTTATTGCCTATACACATGGACAAAAGAACAAGACTCAAAACAGCCCTTCAGTTTCTGGATCTCTACAAACAGCACGGCATATATATTGTGAGTCCATCATGTCATTTTCCTGTAAAGACCTCACCACCAACATATTATATATATATATATATATAGATATATAAGATAGATATGATATTATTTAGATTAATATTTGGTTGATCCACTACGTACAAGCTAGCAAACTTTGGAATTGTTTGAGGTGCCCCCACCAGTTTGAAATTTGCGCAGTCTTGCAACTAATCATTGTTATAAAGCATCGATCATGGATATTGCACCCGGCACCAAAATTTTCAAGCATGCCCAAAATGCGCATGCAATTTGTTCGTTGACTTTTGAAAGAGATGACCAATTGTGTGAGGTCCAAAAAAAGAGCTGTCTAGATACTACATAATTAAACACTAACCGAAAATCAGTTGAACATTATATATTCTATCATTTTCCAGCAGGTCGATATATATATATATATATATGCATGCATGGGAAAAAGAAAAGGATATCATCTAGCATAAATTAATCCCATTTAATTAAATTTTGAGGTTCGATCTGATAAATCAATTAATATTCAATATCGAGGAACACGTTATATAAGTTAGATATGTACATATATATCAAACGTGGGAGAAGGCGCACATTAATCTTTTTCCAATACATGATCTATCTAATCATCGATCTCTGACGATCGAGTATATGGATTCGAATCATGTTCTCTTTTCTCCATTGCCTCTCTTCCCCCCACCACACAAATTGCTATGTACTTTAGTATCAAGTTCTCAAACACTTCAATGCGCCAGAGAGATCAAAAGCAAAAGCATGAGAAAGCTAAACAGATTAAGCACTGTTCCAACAGATAATGCATGATATAAATATTCTACATATATATTGAGGATATACGCACTAATTAATAACGAATATTCCAACGGCCATTTATATATGCATGTCAGTACATCATCTTTAATTTATATATAATTACATTATTAATTATTATATCCATTTTATCGTAAAGTTCATATATATATATAATTATCCAGCCATCATAGGTACTAAGTCATGTCTAAAAAACATTATAATAAAGGCTAATAATTAGTTGGAAAGAGAGTTTATAATTATCCATAGAGTAGGTAAGCTATCCTAGCCTTGCAGTAGCCATGATCATAATTGGCAAGAAGCTCAACGAATTAGGTAATTTCTTGCTATTCATGAATTCATCCATGGTTGGTCACGTAAAGACATTATCACTGGTCCATACAGCTAATTAATTTGTCGGTGAGAAAAGCTTCAAAGTCTGTTGGCAAATGATGAAAGCCGAAGTTTATGGAGAAGACACAAAATGAGGATGAATGTGGAGGGTCAAAAGGCATGTAAAGTGCTTTCATTATTAATTTCATTAGGAAAAGCTAATTTTTTTTTTGAGTGCGCGCTCATGCATCATATTTCTTATAGCCACAATGGTTTGGGATTAAGAGTTTTCGGATAAGGACGTTGTTCATCATGTTCATGTTGGGGGATGAGTGTGATGATAAGCAGCCTTGGACGTGGAGAATAAAAAATAAGAATTTTCCCAAACCCTAAGTTTTATATTTATTTTTGCAAATCATGTTATTATCATCGATCCTTTGTATAAATGTGTACAGAACCTTTTAGCTGGTGGGCTAGCTCTTGTTTTCAAGCAATTCCTAGCTAGGTTCTAGTTTTAAAGGTGTCAGTGCCCCTGAAAATGAAATAAACTATTCATATTATTCATTATGTATATATATATATATATATGTACGTATATATATTATTCTTTAATAGTGTTCTAATTGTCAATTTTAATCATATGTTATATGTTTTAAATAATTTCACATGTTTCTTAATATATATTAAAACGTAGTCCCAGTTAAAATTTGATTTCTTAGTATGAATGTGACAGCGGGAATGATAAAATCGAGAACTATATATATCTAATTGATTTTGTTTTTTTATCTGTATTTTCGGTGACACCATGGATACGTTTCTCAGTGAGAGTTAAATATATACCCCATAATAAATATGACATCATGTTATTCATGACTTTAATAAGATTTTTTTAAATTAATTATTTAGTAATAGTTGTCATCTTTTTAAGAATAACTGGGTTAGACACTACATATAATTAAGATTTCCATTAGATTAAAAGGTTTACAGGTACCATATATATTATATATATATATATGGAGATAGAAGCTGGTTAATTTTACTGATTTTTTTTAAAGCAGATTTGTCACCTTGATAAGTACTTTACCTAAATTAGTTGTTCATGTAAATAAAACCGGGAAATTAAGAAGTTAATCCTTGATGAGTTTTAAGACCTTTTCAGATGATCATGATCATAGTTTCCCCAAACTAGAACCTAACTAAGTTTTGGCTCTTTGCCACATAATTGACCCGTGTGACGTACGTCTATATATAATGTTTTCTTAATCCAAATTAATCTAAAATGATTAAGGTTATACAAACTAATATTTACGGGGAGGGGGAGATTTTAATCCAAAATCCATTACAACAAAATCGACAAATTGCGTCTAGAAATTTTGTCACCAAAAGTTCACATCTTTTCGCAAATTGTATTTGCTGTCCCAAGGTGATCGACGCAAGATGATCACTATTAATAATTTTCAAAAGATTTATACGTCCAAATAGGTAAATGTCACAAAAAATATGCTTTTACGTCTAAATATATAAAACTCAAGTATTAATATATCATATCGGAAAAGAATGAGCTAGTGGTAAGAAAAATACAATTAGGATCATAATATGGTGTTGATAAATGTATAAATGTAGTCGGGAAAAGATATAATTCCTTGTTTATTTTCTGGTCGTAAAATATATTGTCACAATAATTTTTTTTTTGTATCAATTAAGCATGTCACAAATTGATGGTCATTGTGATCTCAAAACGTCTATTCATTTGATAGATTTTATTTGTGACTATACTATTTTTCTCACAAAAAGTACTGTTAACTCTTAACATTATTTATTCGACAGAAGAAAATATCTCGCAAATAATAATAAATCTAACAAAAATAGATTTGTTGTGACAATATTAATTACATTTGCAACCATGCTATATTGTCGGCACAATTTGAAATCCACTTTTGGTCCTATGAAGCTTTGTTGTGGCAAGTATAATTATAGTTGCGACCGTGTTGTATTGTCAATAATTGAAAATCTGCTTTTGGTCATGTGGAGCTTTAGTGACAAAGTTAATTAATTTTGCGACCGTGCTGTAT
This sequence comes from Platycarya strobilacea, assembly GCA_036898215.1. Lineage (NCBI taxonomy): Eukaryota > Viridiplantae > Streptophyta > Magnoliopsida > Fagales > Juglandaceae > Platycarya > Platycarya strobilacea. The sequence goes on along the minus strand of CM072555.1, from coordinate 30,716,520 downwards.
TGTCAAAACATTGTATTTCGCTAATTTGCAGCCTATAGAATCTTTATTTGGGCAATGTTAATTATATTTGCAATCGTGCCGTATTGTCGGAATATTTGAAAATTTGCTTTTAGTCATGTTAAACGAGTTAATTGTGTCCGTAAAATTAGTGATGAGAATCATTTTTTTAGAGGCTAGATATTTTTGTCTAGTGGTCCAGAACTACCATCTCACAAATACACATGATTCATATATATAAGTTGCCTTATAGTATTGGACTTTTCACAGTCGTTTATTATTTTTTGTATTTGTATATGATACCTCTATTTTAGTTTTTTTTTCTTTCCCAACCATTTATAGTACCGTATTAATTTCACAAGAATATATATAGGCTCAATGCATATACTAATATGCATTGAATAAAGATAATAATAGAGATCATATACCAATTCCTATGCATATGAGTTAAAGCCAATACAACACCATACATAGACATTGTCATATCAATTGTTCATAGGACAACTATAGCGAGTCTACACCTATACATATGGGGAGATAACCGTTGTACTGGTAGCTAGTGACAACAAAGCAACTAGTAATTAGACGATCCATATCAACAAAGGACCAAGTAATCAGACATATATGTTGGTATTGCACCCATAAGACTTTACATAGCATCCAAATATGTTCTAAAGAAACCCTCTATGCACATCCAACGTCCACCAAAACCTCAACATAATTACAAGACATGAACCTCTTGCCTACCATCATTTGTAATGCTAGCACACAAATCTGAATCCACAATGTTAAACAGTGGACCTCATGTGCATCTTGAGTCAAGCATTGTGTAGGTTGCTTCCATCCCATCCAATATTGTCTCGTAACTTCACACGAACTATCAATAACTTCTGCATTCATTTCAGGCAATTTGGTTTGTAAGTGTTCTTCAAATTTATAAATATATAAGCCTTACAATGATAGTGTGAAAGAGATATATTTGGATCGACCTACATTGGCGTAACAAATATTGAAACTTAGCCCACTTACACATCACATGCCCTCTTAACTGCATATTCATCAACACCCAATAAGTTCACTAATTCAAAATAAATAGCTCACTTGCACGCCAATTAACTAATTGATATTTTGGCATCAAGATTTTCATAATAATTGCATGTATCATATCTTGGAAAGTCTTAAAAACTTGAACTCATGTGCTTCTTGCGTCAAGTTTTTCATAATAATTGCAACTAATTCTATATGAGTCTTGACTATTTCATTAGGCACTTGATTCACTTTGTTATTTAGGTGCAAAATTTCATGTAATTAACACTAAAGTTTCCATGCAAAGTAGACAATTTAACCATAGTATAATTAAATATGCATGAGCCAACATCAAGAAATCGAGAGGAATTAATGTCTGGACACAACAAACACAGTTAATTAAATTTTACCTGTCCAAGTACAAACAAAAACACCTTGAGTGGGTTTTCCACCTTCCCAAAAAACTATCATGGAAATGCTCATAAAGCTCTGTAGCCTTACATCCTCCCCACTCAATGGATTCCTTCCATTAGCAGCTCCTTCAACTCTTCTCCTTCAAATTGTTGTCTCCCACCCATTAACCAAATATATTTGCTACCATGGCATCTCCAAAATGTTGGCTATATACAACAAAAAACTATTATGCACCCATCATTAAAGTTCAAAGTCAAAAGTCTCTAGCTGAGATTGATCTCCTTATGCAAATTGATTTTATGACCCATTCAATTGAAAGTTCATGAATCTCTCAAACCTATCCTGTTTCACCAATATAGCATTCAGTTGTTTTGTTAACTCATCAACTCCCACTTTGTAGGACAACCATCTCTTGCTGCCTCTCGTTATAAACAGCACATGCACAAGAATGGGCCCTATCACTCTACTCGGGCATCTCCAACTTGATCAACCCTCTAGCATATTCTATCGGCTTATGACCAACAATCTCCTTAAAAATAGCCGTTGCTGCCTCTTTAGTTCTAGCAACTGGGTCTAATTGTTTTAGCCTTTCCACCATTTGTTTTTTCAACAATAACAATATTCATTGAGGTTAGTGAGTAATTAGTAAATTAAGCACAAATTATATCATCCTTTTGTGATATAAGCATATATAGACTGTGGAACATGCCTTGTACAAAAAGCATTGATATACTCACATGCATATCTTTTGTCATCTTTGATACAAATCTGTTCTTCTTTTTGGACCAGCGTGTCATCTTAAAGAAGTCAATGAAGTTGTGCACACTTTCACGCTTCAACATGCAAAGCATATTTGTAAATGCTTGTTAAAAAAAACCAAATTTCTAAAATTGAACAACTCGAAACAAACTTGGACAAGTCTATATGAAATCAAGTTGAAAACTTTATTTCTTCTAATAGCCTTACAAACGATTTTCTACCAGGTGTATGATTAGTTCTTACCAGCGCCCTATTGGCTTTGTTGTACAATGACAATGCCTAGTTGCAACTATACATAAATCACAAAGATACCAGGCTTAGGGTTAGAGCATAATTCACACTAACAGGACGAGCCACCTACTTGCTCCCCATCTATCAATAATACAGGTGTATTTAGATGACATCACAAAATATTTCTTGAAGTTTGTACGTAAAATATTGCAAGTAGATAAGTGTTACCTTGAATTCCTTACTACCCCACCTCATACATAACTTCTGTCAAATATAGTCATCCACTTTGTCAGTACCTATTACTAGGGCTGCTTTATGTTATTCATAACTACTGTAGATCTTATGGAGCTCATAGTGGAATGAGTTGAATCGCTTCCGTAGCTATAGGGTAACTGCCCTAAGATGATTTGGCCTTTTCCATTATAATATAAAATCCAATTGTAGTTAATACAAGAATGGATAAACTACAGAAAAATACAGAATTGGCGGCATTTATATTCTTGGCGTTTGTTTATATGCCTGTAAAAATATATAGCTTTGGCGGCATTTAAAAAAACACGAGCAATTTTTCAATTTTGCGCCTGTAAATCATCACTTTCCCAGCGTTTATATTATTATGCCGATAATAGTGTATGCTTTGGTAGAGTTTAAACAAATGTCAATAATGAATAACTTTATGCTGGCAAATCTAATTGTATTTTTAGGCGTTTATATTGTTACGCCAGTAGTAATAATATAAAAATATAATGGCATTTCATAAAATGCTGAGAATTAATCAAATTTACACCAGTACAGTGTTGAATTTTTCGGTATTTATATTGTTTAAATAAATGCCGAAAATTAATTGATTTTATGCCAAAAATTAGTAGTTTTTCGGTGTTTATATTATTAAGATTCGTAACTTCCAAAAAAGAATAGTAAAACTAATGCATATCCACTACTTATCTTAACTCCTAAATTCAAATTTTTTATAGTCCATCCCAATTCTAACTTAGCAAAATGGAGCAAACGTCACTATGTGGAATAACTATAAATATTATCTCAACTAAGAAAAGTTGCAAATACCATTAAACTAAAACATTTATATACTATATTCTTCATTTATATTCCCCTCAATCATCGTTCTCATCGTTCTCTTCCTCTTCATCTTCCTCTTGATCTTCTTCCTCTTCAGCATTTTCCTCTTCTTCATCTTTCTCTTCCTCTTCATTCTCTTTTTGATTTTGTCTTGAAACCTGAATATAAACTCAAATGAGGATCAAAAATTCCAAACTAAGGTTGATTAATATCAACTAAACATATGTGGAGTGCTCACCTATGTATTCACGAATGTTTTTACTAAGTTTTGCAGTTTAATTAATTCGTTCCGCATTTTATCAAACTTTTCTTTGGATATTCCATCTTCTTGCTTAGAAGTTGGTAATGAATACTGACAAGTTGGCCTTGTAAGAGTTGGCCCAAACCCCAAACCCCAAACCACGCAACTCTAGGCCGTTCTGAGCCTATAACTTTAGAATATACATCATTTGATGCCCAAGCGATGGTTCCTCCAGACCCCGTTTCTATAGCACTTGTGTCCTATGTTAAACGTTTCTCCATATCATCCGGTAATAGATACTAAAAAATATACATCTTTCATCTTATAAATCTATTAAAATTAACAAGTAATAAATTTGAATAAACATACCACTTTCTTCCTCGTTTCATCATTATGGTGGGTGCCATCCTTTCACTTATGAGTATTGACAAACAATTGGACTCAACTTGACAATGTTCCAGTTGATTTTTCCTATGTCCAATATTCTAGATTAAATACATTTATCGAAAATAAAGAACTAACAAATATCCAACATTAAATAAATACTAATTAAATAAATACCACATCATGCGCATATCTTGCATAACTTTTTGAACCTCCATTGTGGATAATCACCTACTTCTTACGGCACTCTTTATTTTTATTACATTTTGACTACAATATCACAAAGATTATGAAAATTATTATTAAAATAACTAGTTGGTTGACTTTTTGAAGCTATAAGAGGAATGCGCACTATTACCATATATTCTAGATCAAATGAAAGATTGGCCAACTCTGCTAGTTGTTCTAAGTCTACCAAGTCGGGACTTGGCCTTGTCACAACTTATGCTGCATATGTATCTTTTTCACGAAGTAATGTTTTTTTTTATCTCATGTTTGTAATCTTTCCATTTCTTCCCCCAGGTTTTTTAGTATCCATTTTTTAAAGGCATCCACTTTATCATCAAGAGCTTTAAAATTGCCCTACAATCAAAATATATGGTACATAAGTGAGTGAATAGTTTTCTAATAAAATTTTAAAATATACTTATTTAATTAATAAGAATGGTTTAATACACGTTCTATACCTTTATAAGATCCCACACTTCCTCCTTTATGGTTTCAGTCCAATCCTTGTAAATTATTATAACCAAATTATTAGTTCTTGCAATTAAACCACAAAACCTTACCACCTTTGTGTCTTGCTTGTTGATGGGTTGACCAAGTAGATTGAGCTCCATATCAATTCACTCCCCTTCTGGAAGATTCCAAATGTCATTCAACATGTACAATTTTCTCTTTACTCTGTCTCCATTACTATCTGCAAAATTGGATTTAGTGATATTGTTATTATTTTGTAAATGTGCATTCATAGTGAAATAAGTAAGAAAAACAAAAACATACCAACAATGACAACAAAATGATCTTCAATGTCGGAAGACAAGTCAACATTTTCTACTTCCGGATGTGGTGTTATTGGTACAGATGTTTCTGATTAGGTCTCTCTGCTGAGCTCTGTATGTGTTCCTGCCATTTGTATTGATATAGAAGGTTGGGACCCTTGTTGTGAAGATAATGATGGCTACGTCTCTCTGTTGATCTCTGTATGTGTTGATAGCTGGCCTTCCATTTGTATCGATATAGAAGGTTGGGTCTTTTGCTATGAAGATGATGATTGTAACACCTAGAACCTTAAAAGCCATTTTTTTTTCTCCTTATGACATAGTTTTAACGTGTGTGATATTTTTTTTATATCTTTGTTTAGTTCTAGCGGGTTCTTTGTTAAATCTTCCCTTGTTTAAATTTTTCCTTCTCCTTTGATTTTTTTATTATTATTCTCACCATTCCAACTACTCGAACGTTTCCTTTTCCGTTAGTTTCCTTTCTAACTTGCTATGGCTGTATCTTATAAAATCAGGTATCGTGTGGAGAAATCCCAGATTTTCAGCTTACGTGGCACTCACGTCCACACATTTTTTTTCTCCTTTCTCTTATTTCATGACTACCGTGTATTTTGGTTAATGGTTTCTGCATCAAATTTCCTTTCCAAACTAGGTTGCCTACATCAAGCCCTTCCCTTCCGCTTTCACGTTTCCTTTAGGGTTCCCATATATATATATCTATATATATACACACACACGTTTCTGACTTATGCATGCATGAAGAGAACCTTTAGCTGTAGCCCCTCTACGCAAAGCTTGCCAAAAACTTTGGCCCTTCACAACACTTCCAGCTCTGCAATACTAAGAAACCACTCATCGTAGCCATTGCACAGCCATGTGAAATGTTAGCCACCTCATGCCACCACCATAAGCCGCTGTCGTAAGTCCTTCTCCATTGAAAAGCTTGGTTGCCCGTTGTTTTAGTACCCTAAAACAGAGGAACATGACATTTACGCTGTCGTGATTTTGGCCCAAGTCTCAGACCCATATTGGAGCACTCAAGAACCATCGGGAACGACTAGAAAACGCTGTCGCACCCGACCTCCTCTTGGTAAGTTCACACTGGACCCCATGGCTCATTCTTTCGATGACTCTATACTCTATTCTCCTCACAACAGTTTACTTCTCCCTTCTACCGTGTCTCACTCTCTTTCTCAGTTTCTCAGCCGCAATCTCGCCGTCGTGACTACTGTCTCCTAGCTCTGTGCAACTCCTCTCAGCGAGTGCAAACACTGCTGTTGCTGCTATTATCATCAAAGCTTTGTTTTATATTTTATGTTTTCACGTTAGATCTTTCGTAAAAGTGGTAGGGAGTTTGGCTTTAATAAATTTATCTGTTTTTTTATTTACTAATATAATTTTTTTTAAGCTACATCCGAAAGTTCTTTGTAGTGAAACTTTTGAGTTTTAAATTACAAAATATTTTCTTCTTTTTAGTTTGTGGGGTCTCAGTAGATTTCAGATCATTTTATTTTTACAGAAAGATTTTATATTATTGTATATGGTTTTTTAGCTCACGTTATATTAGCATAAAAGGCTGTTTTTCATAAAATAGCTAAAGCTTTGGTTTCTTAATTAGACATACATTTGGGTTGTTATCAGATTAAGTTTTCTCAGTGGACATCAAGAATTTTGGAGAATTATGGTAATTTAGGATTACTAGGATTTTAAGTTTTTGAGGAATTAAAATAAGGTATTTAGTATCAAAATATTTGATTGATTGAATATTTACGAGAGTAAGTGTCAATTTTATAGGTGAAGATTGATTTTTGTTAAGCTTTATGATGATAATTCTGAAAAACTAAGAAATTTAGGTAAGCAGGATTCCTATACTAGACTTTACATTAAAAATATGAATTGAGGTTTCTTTTGAAAAATATGCATGTTTTAGTTACGAAAAGAAACTTTGAAATCACTTCAGTTATTTATTTCGCATATGCATAAGATTTTGTATAAGAGTAAAGTGTTTCTGGTATGAACTGGTGTAGACGTGAACTAATTTTGTTGCATTATGTTTTCCAAACTGAAAAAGAGTAAATATGAAAGTTTCTGCATAAATGATATTTCTGATCTTATTCTGTTTTGTTTTAAAAAAAGTTCTGTACTCTGATATGATATGATATGATTTCTGAAACTTCTGGCATGACATTCTGGTTCTGTTCCGCTCTGTTTTGTTCTGGGTTGGTACCAACTATTCTGTTTCCGGTGCATCCACTTTGGTTGCAAAGTGGTTTTCTGTGTGGTATTTCCTGTGTGCGCACTTGGAACTTCGAGAATAATAAGGGAAAGATGCAAATTCGGTTGGCCGCCAGGATTTTGCACAACCCTCCCACAGGGGTTAAACATAATATTTTTATTCTGATAAAAAGTTTCAGTTATGCTATGCCAAAGAGATTTTCTGTTTCTGTTTATACAAAACCTTTGCTCTGATTTTTGATATCTTAATCTGTTTTTTTTTTTGCATTTATGAAAATAAGAAATATTTTTGTTTTGCGCGCATTCTGAATATAATAAATGCTCATGTTTGCATATTAGTATATGTTCTTTGCTTACTGGGTTGTAAATAACTCACCCCCTTATTTTCATAACATTTTTTCAGATCATTTTGATGGTTTAGTTGGAGAACAAGAAGGAGAGCAAGAGTAGTCAATTTTAGAGAGGTTTGATGATCATAGGAGAATAAGTGCTCAGAAATACCAGTTTTCTTTAAGTCTTATTAAATTTATCTTTGTTGGCTATTTTAGTATGTCAAGTTTTGGATTTTGCAAGTATTTGAAGTCATTTATTTTATTAAAGTTTATGTTTAGTTTCTCTTGGAGAGTATCATGGATATTTGCTAAGTATTTATGGAATGACTTTTTAATAACAGTTGGTTATTGGAGAATTTGTGATGCATGAATTGGTGTTATTTGAGATGATTAAAAAAAAATTGAGTTAACTCTCTGGACCTTTGAGACCGGGGTGTTACAATGATGACTAGGTCTCTTTGCTAATCCTTGTATGTTTGGATAATTGGCCTCCCATTTGTATCAATGTAAAAGGTCGGGTCCCTTACTGTAAAGATAATGATGGTTGGGAAGGAAAATCTAGAGAAGGTGATGACTCTACCATCTTATAAACGGAAGGGGACGGCCCATTGAGAGAGGATAATGAATGGGCTACCCTATTAGAAGATGGGTATGATTGCGTCCCACTATGGACAGCTCGTACTCTTGTAGATTATCTTTGCAACTGTAATATGGTAGTCTATGCCTTCTTTTTTAGACCCATAGAACCTATACAATAAAAAAGTTTTACATATATGCAAATAAATTATGAGAATAGTATTTGGACATAATATGAGATAGAATTTATAATTAGATTCTAGCATAGGTTTATACCCAAGATTATAATTTACATTGCCAAGACTCATGATTCTAACACATATGCAAATCAATTATAATATGCATTGTCAAGACTCAAGATATTGTTTATGTTGTTTTCTTATATGGTGAAAATCATTTTACACCAAAGATAATTTGTTTTTATTTTAGCATAGGTTTAATTTCTTAGTCTATGTATTCTAATGTAACATGCAATATATATAGTTAAGTTCTAGAAGATGCATTAATATTTCATGCTTTTTTATCTCATTACACAAATTATTCAAAAGCATGAATGTCCATAATCATAAAACACAGCAAAAAACCTACATGATTATAATATATTATTAACTGAACGAAGGTAACCACCTAATATTTTTAAATCAACGGGGCTAAGAAAAAGTAATCCATTATATAAATCAACGGGGCTAAGAAAAAGTAATCCATTATAATAGAACTTCTGGAAAGGAATTATCAATAAGATTTGTTTCCAGAAATTTGAATTTGACATCAGAATCATCTAAATATGTAAGGCTCATTTTCAAGAAACGGATTTAATAAGTGCAAAGGAAAAAAAAAGTGCAAGGAAAGTAAACTAATGATGTATTATTAAAGCTAACTGTTGGGGATTTGGGCCAGACAACAAACAATAAATATGGAATCACGCAGCGGATGCAACAAAGAGAAATGTAACTAGAGACAGAGAACAGTAATGGACACCAAGATTTGAAATGGTTCAGCTCAAACTGAGCCTACATCCACTATTGGGTTGGTCTGAGTCACTATAATAACAGAAGATGGAGTACATTTCAGAGGTTACAAAGCTCTCTCTTTCACAAGGCTCTCAAACCTTTTACAAATGGCTCTCTGATCTACAAAATCAAACAAGAAGAAAAAAGGGAGACGGATGCTGCTGTGTTCGTCTTCTCGCTCGAGCAGAATCTTCTGCTCTCCATAGCCCTCTGCACCACTCTCTCTGTTCAAATGCAGCGATCCTTATATAGGCGGTATCGCGCTTGAGTAAGACCTTCTCGCTGCAGCGGAATACTATTGCAGACGACGCTAACCCTAATTCCTGAAAGCGATGCAACCCTAGGGTTGATTCTCGCTCGAGCGAGAGTCGAGTGAAATCTCTACCTGGATCGAAAACTCTCTGTCTGATGTCTCGCTTGAGCGGCTGTCGAGCGAGAGTTGAGCGAAGTTACGGGTTGAGACTCTAAAGTGCAATCTGATGTGCTTTACTCAAGCCACATCTCAACAAATCTCCACCTTAGCTTGAATTGTCACAAGCCCCACAAAATTCTTAAGACCTACAAATCCTTCGATCACAAAAGGAATACCCAAAACGAAATATAAAGTCTATCTTTGAAGAACTCACTTTCCACACAAAAGTCTTCAACATTATAGACGACATCTGAAGATTCACTATCTTCACACAAATGGCAATGCACCATAATATAGACTGCTTACTTGAACAAACGGCTTCTGAATACAAATGAAGACAACCAAATATTCTTCTACCAAAGTAAGAACCAACAAAAGCCTGCATGAGCATACACAAAAGGTGGCTAAACTGCCTCTTCTATCTACCAACTGTAGATATGCTCTCACTGTGCACCAATGCCAATAAACTATGAAGCTCTCTGCAACTCCACCTTCTTGCTATAACTCTCTCTCTCCTTTCCTGTGGAATAAAAGAAGAGAATGTTCATCAAATAGCAAGATGCGTTGTCCGCTTCACTGATAATATGTAGACAAGCCTGGCAAATAAACTGTAGACTCTGTCGCTCAAAGCCCACCTCATTCCATTCAGTTACTCCATGGAGTGAAACAAAACTGTATGGTCTGAGTAACGCTCTACCTTCTTGTCTGTAGATCACTTGTCTTCTCAAAAGTGTTTGAACACCAAACACATAACAAAGAAACAGATAGACAAAGCCAAACTTCCAATGATCATAAAACAAATATGAGTTTAATACAAAACAAGACTTTACACAAGATGTATCCTGATCAGAAATACTGCAGGAACCCTGATTGTACACTGCTTCCCAAGAATACAATGCAAACAAAAAATCAAGATTACTGTCTTCTGATCACACCAAGCAAAAGCTGCCGACTCATAAATGACCATCCTGTCTGGTGCACTCACATGTGACACATGCGAATGATATCTGAAACTGGAGCATGTGAGGATACTCTACCTTGTTTCCAAACTGCCCTGAAGGAAGTAGAGACTAACTGTCATCACTACTAGAGGAACTTTCCTCTTCCTCCACATTTTTCAATTGAGGACACTCATTTCTGTAATGACCCAACTTATGGCAGTGATAACACTTCACTTTTCTCTTGTTAGATCTAGAGCTATTGGAACTGGAACTACTTCTATTCTTCCCTGAACATCCTTCCCTGGATCTATCACCAGAGGAACATTTCACAAACAAACCCTTGGCTTGATTGTTCATGCCTAAACTCCCAAATTTTGTTCTCAATTTCTTAGAATTCAAAGCAGACTTGACATCTACTAAGGAGATTGTATCTCTACCATACAACATTGAGTTTACAAAATTATCAAATGAAATAGGCAATAAATACAAAAATATTAAGGCTTGATCTTCCTCATCAATCTTAATGTCTATGTTCCTCATATCCATAATAATCTTATTAAATTCATCTAGATGTGTAGAAATAGAAGTACATTCCTCCATTTTGAGAGTGTATAACCGTTGTTTAAAAAACAACCGGTTAGTGAGAGATTTCTTCAAGTACAAGCTCTCCAGCTTGTTCCACAGACCAACCGCGGTCTCCTCCTCTGCAATTTCTCTCAAAACTTCATCTGATAGTGACAGTAGAATAGTATTGTGAGCCAGTTCTTCCTCATTCCTTGACGATGTAGAAGACTCACCAGTTACTCCTTCTACAACCTTGAACAGACCCTGCTGACGCAACAAAGCCTTCATATTCAAGCGCCATAAATTGAAACTGTTCTGACCGTCAAATTTCTCTACTCTAAAATTTATTGAGGCCATCCTTTCAGATCTTCACAGAGCTCAAGAATGCTCTGATACCAGTTTTTTGGGGATTCAGACCGGACAACAAACAATAAATATGGAACCATGCAGTGGATGCAATAAAGAGAAATGAAACTAGAGACAGAGAACAGTAATGGACACCAAGATTTGAAGTGGTTCAGCTCAAACTGAGCCTACATCCACTGTTGGGTCGGTCTGAGTCACTATAATAACAGAAGATGGAGTACATTTCAGAGGTTATAAAGCTCTCTCTCTCACAAGGCTCTTAATCCCTTTATAAATAGCTCTCTGATCTACAAAATCAAACAAGAAGAAAAAAGGGAGACGGATGCTACCGTGTTCGTCTCCTCGCTGGAATCTTTTGCTTTCCACAGCCCTTGCATCGCTCTCTCTATTCAAATGCAGCGATCCTTATATAGGCGGTATCTCGCTCGAGCAGAATACTATTCCAGACGGTGCTAACCCTAATTCCTGGAAGCGATGCAACCTAGAATTGATTCTCGCTCGAGCGAGAGTCGAGCAAAGTCTCTACCTGGATCGAAAACTCTCTGTCTGATGTCTCGCTCGAGCGGCTGTCAAGCGAGGGTCGAGCAAAGTTACGGGTTGAGACTCTAAAGTACAATCTGATATGCTTTATTCAAGTCACATCTCAACACTAACTATATACATACTCTTCTTTATATAAAAATGGGCTGAAGTAATTGACCAGCATTATGAGTACGCCAACATGTATATGTGAATAAATTGTATGTATAAAATCCTCTAAGATTTAACCTAAAAACATTGTAAGAGATTTGGTTTGATTTTTGGCATACCTACAGGTCAGGAAATATAGTTGGTTTATGAATAAACAAAAGAAAAAGGATCTCAAGGTCCAATATGTGAATAAATTGCTATATTTAGCCTATATACATTAAAGTTTGTATACACACTATCATATCACCCTAAATAATAACAGGACAAATAGATGCTGTAGCCATCACAAAATAAAGTAAATGCAAGGAGGAACTCAATACAGTAAATGCAAAAGGAACAAAATAAACGTGCATGTATAAATTTACAATTTACACTCCATTCTCTCATGCCAGTATTACTTCTACGCCATCACAGTTTACTAATGAGTCAAAAAACTAATAAATCATAATTTAGTCTATGAGTTAGAGAGTATTACATACGGGAGTGTGTTATAATAGTATAGTTGTGTGGATGTGCACTGCTATGGAGTACTCTGTTTTGAAAGTGCAAAATAGGGGATGTTCGATCGATCGGTGGAAGAATGTGGTGGTGGTCACTGCACGTGTGGACTGTGGAGGCCGCGACAGGGGAACGTGGTTGCTGCGTGGAGGAGGAGATATGATCAGGAGAAAGTGAAGGGGCATTGTTTGGGAATGTGTTATCAACAAACGGCAACCGGCCTAGTTTCTCATCAATGGTGAAGGGGCGCTGTTTGGGAAAATGAAGGGGCCTTGTTTGGGAATGTAAATGTCGAAGTGATGTAGATTTTGATTAGTGCTAATCTCTAATCAAATGTCTTTGTTTTTTTCGGAGAAAAGAAATATAATTAGATATCCTGAATCTTTCCTATCAAAAAAAAAAAAAAAAGGTTTGGGAATAATAAGTTTAATGGAATATATTTTTTTTTATTACAAGTTTAACGGAAATTAGCGATTTTTCATTTTGTAATAAATAGCAGTTTGGTGTCGTTATGATATGATATTCCATGTCTTCACATATACATATTATATGAAACACATATGTATATATACAAACACACGTACATTTTGTAACATATAAATGAAGAGCATTTATATGAAAATATGAATTATTTCAATAAAATAACTTTTAAAATTGTTATAGAAGTGTTTTAATAAACGGGCTCCATACGAAAAATATTAATTGATTTGAATAAATTGTAAAGTCAAAATTTGAATTTAGAATTATTATTTGGACCCATGTGAAATCATCAGTTATCCTAAAACTTAATTAAATTGATGCACAATTGATGCAGCGGGATCCGAGACAGATGATGCTGAGCTGTCTGATTGCACGTTGATGGCGCTGAAATACCATGAATTGGTAGATCAACGTAAAGGCCGGAAGTGATCGTGATCTCTTTCTAATTGGGAGAGTTTTAGGTGCGTTTCAGTCTTTTGGCCATAACTTTGGCTACAGGTGTCAGAATCGCGCATAAGACCCCAATTCGGAAATCTCTTTTCGACGCGCACACTGTCCACATCGAGCATGGCTCCATGTGCCTTTTTTTCGACCTCAAATTCCGCTGTTTTCCCTCCCGAATTGTCATTTTTAGTTATTTTTTATTATTTTTGGTAATATTTCGTATGTTTATTAGGAAGTCATTTTAAATCCGATTTGTTCCGGATTTTTCGTAGATTGATTATTTTAATTTAAATTTGAACTTTACGTTATTTTCGGGATTTTGCCATTTTTGGTAAAATTCGGTTACAGACGAATTTTAGCTATTTAGTCCGGCTTGTGGACTGATTTTCGACATTATTTCATTTGATAATATTCAGTTTTTCTTCAGAGACGTATTCTCTGTATTTTGGGCGAAACTCTCATGTTCTTCCCTGTGAATTCATCTGTTGAAACTAGCCTGCAGAATAATCGCTATTCTGCCCGGCGTCAGTTGGTATCAGAGCTTCAACATCTTCCTGGGGTGAAATTTCATCAGTTTCAATGGCTGGTGGTCGTGGTCGTGGTCGTCGTGGGCAGGGTCCGAAGGAGGAAGCCCAGTACCGTGATCATAGCGTTCAGGATGCGATGATTGAGGATTTGCGGAGGCAAGTCGCAGAGTTAACCCAGCGCTTGGCGGCGCGCGATCTTGAGGATCATGAGACCTCCGATCATGATTCTGAGTCTACTTTCGAAAACCCATATCACAATCGTGCTCTATTCCAGAAGCACCGTGGTCAGGAGGAGCGTCAGGTAGACCTCGGTTTTCCGGTCGATCTGCCCGAGTTTTCTGGTACGTTACAGGCCGAGGGATTCATTGATTGGATGAATGAAGTGGAGCGTATATTTGATTACAAGGAAGTCCCTAATCGTGTGAAAGTGAAACTGGTCGCCATCAAACTCAAGGGCAGAGCATCTGCGTGGTGGGAGCAGTTGCGACGCTCACGTGACAGGCAGGGCAAGGCCAAGATCACTGATTGGGAGAAGATGAAGAAGAAGATGAAGGGTCACTTCCTTCCCTTCGGCTACACTCAAACCTTGTTTCAGCGACTTCATGCGTTGAGGTAGGGCGCGAGATCGGTCGATGATTACACAGAAGAATTTTACCAATTGGTCACACGGAACGATTTATTTGAGACGGAGGAGCAGTTGGTGGCGCGATATTTGGGGGGTTTGCGCCAACCCTTGCAAGACGTCCTCAACCTTCACTCGTTGTGGACTGTTTCAGAGGCATACCAGCGCGCACTTGCTGTAGAAAAACAGCAAAACAGGAGGCCAGTGATCAGGAATGATCAAAATAGTCGACCAGTTCGCCCTCAAGATTCCCGTCCTGTCCAGCAGCCATCACAGAGTAATTCTAACCCTACTACTAGATGTTTTCGTTGTGGGGAACAAGGGCATAAGGCGACTAATTGCAGGAAGCCTGCTAATCAAAAGGGCAAAAATTTGTTGATTGAGGAGGACGTAGTAGACGAGCCTGAGGAGATTGGCGAGCCCGTGTATGACGATGATGAAGTTGACGATGTGCTGCATGGAGATGGCCATGAGACTCTGGTCGTTCGCAAGAGTCTACTGACTCCCAAGGGCGATTCAGGGGATGATTGGTTGACAACCAATATTTTTCACACAACCTGCACAGTTGCAGATAAAGTCTGCAAAATGATCATTGACAGCGGCAATTGCAAGAATGTAGTATCCGAGGAAGCTGTCCAGAAGTTGCAGTTGAAGACAGACCGTCATCCTAAGCCATACAAGTTGTCATGGCTGAATAAAGGCAGTGAGGTAACAGTAGATAGGCGATGCCTTGTGTCTTTTTCAATTGGCAGAAAATATTTCGATAATGCCTGGTGTGATGTTGTATCTATGGATGCGTGTCATATATTGTTGGGTCAACCTTGGCAGTATGATCGCAGTGTCATTCATGATGGACGGAAAAATACTTATTCCCTTAACATCAAGGGAAAAAAGATTGTGTTGGCGCCCCGGCGGGAAGGACCCACTCCTATCCCGGTAGCCAATAATACTAACCTGCTTTCTATGTCCAGGTTTTTAGATGAGATTGAGCATGGGGACGTGGTCTATGCTCTACTACCTTGCGAGAGCAGTGCAGTAGCCGTAGACTCTGATTTTCCAGTAGAGGTGCAGCAATTGTTGGCAGAGTTCGCTGACCTGATGCTAGAGGATCTCCCTCCTGGACTACCGCCTATGAGAGATATTCAGCATCAAATTGACCTCGTTCCAGGGTCAAGCTTGCCTAACCGACCAGCGTACCGCCTCAGTCCCAAGGAGGCTGAAGAGTTGCAGCGACAGGTGGTGGAGTTATTGGAGAGGGGTTATATTCGTGAGAGTATGAGCCCATGTGCAGTCCCTGCCCTGCTCGTGCCAAAGAAAGATGGTTCTTGGCGTATGTGTGTTGACAGTCGAGCAATCAACAAAATTACTGTGAAGTACAGGTTTCCAATTCCCCGCCTGGATGATATGTTGGATCAGCTATCCGGTTCTAAGGTCTTCTCAAAAATTGACCTTAAAAGCAGATACCACCAGATCAAAATAAGGCCTGGAGATGAGTGGAAGACGGCGTTTAAGACGCAACACGGGTTATATGAGTGGATGGTCATGCCTTTTGGGCTGTCCAATGCACCCAGCACATTTATGAGATTTATGCATCAGATATTGCGGCCTTTTATGGGGAGATTCGTTGTGGTTTACTTCGACGATATTCTCATTTATAGTCCGACATGGGCCTCACACTTTGACCACCTCCGTGCTGTTTTTGAGATGCTAAAAACAGAGTGCCTATTTGTCAATCAGAAGAAGTGTTCTTTTTTCACTACTTCTGTAACTTTTCTTGGTTTTGTGGTGTCTACTGATGGTGTTCATGCAGATCAATCAAAGATAGACGCAATCTTGGAGTGGCCTAAACCAAGGACCTTGCACGAGGTCAGAAGTTTCCATGGATTGGCATCCTTCTATAGACGGTTCATCAGAAATTTCAGCACTCTGATTGCTCCTATCACAGAGTGCCTCAAAGGACGTGATTTCAAGTGGTCTGAGGAGGCAGACACTAGTTTTCAACTAGTCAAGCAGAAGATGACCGAGGCGCCAGTTTTGGCACTTCCTGATTTTGACAAAGTGTTCGAGGTAAATTGTGATGCATCTGGTGTTGGCATTGGTGGTGTTCTGAGCCAGTCAGGACGTCCGGTTGCTTTTTTCAGTGAAAAGCTATGACCTTGAGTTTTATGCCATAGTTCAGTCTCTGAAGCATTGGCGTCACTACTTAGTACAGAGGGAGTTCATCCTGTTCACTGATCATGAGGCCCTGAAGTATATCAATGGCCAACACAAGCTGAGTAGACGACATGCCAAGTGGGTGGCGTATTTGCAGGAGTTCACATTTACGTTGCGGCACCAAGCCGGGAGCCTCAATCGCGTCGCAGATGCCCTAAGCCGTCATACTTTACTTTTCACTACCATGAGTACCAGAGTTGCAGTTTTTGAGGCTTTCACAGATTTGTATGCAGCTGATCCTTCCTTTGGAAGGATATTTCAGGAGGTAACTGATGGTCGCCGTCATGATTTTATTTTGCATAATGGTTATCTGTTTCGTGGATTACAGTTGTGCATTCCAGATTGTTCATTGAGACAGCAAATTATAAGTGAACTTCATAATGAGGGACACTTTGGCCGAGACAAGACCCTGGCCCTTATCTCTTCTGACTTTTATTGGCCTAAGCTGACCAGTGATGTGGCTCATTATGTGGACCGTTGTTATGTGTGCCAGCGGTCTAAGGGAGTTCTCACCAATGCGGGCCTGTACACTCCCTTACCTGTTCCTGAAGCGCCTTGGTTAGATGTCAGCATGGATTTTGTGTTGGGCTTACCCCGCACCCAACGGGCCTCAGATTCTATCCTTGTTGTGGTTGACAGATTTTCCAAGATGGCCCATTTTGTAGCTTGCAGGAAGACTATGGATGCTACTCGAATTGCCCATCTTTACTTCAAGGAGATAGTGTGCTTACATGGTGTTCCTCGGACTATCACTTCCGATCGTGATTCCAAGTTTATCAGTCATTTTTGGAAGAGCCTATGGGGGAAATTGGGGACACAGTTGAATTTTAGCAGCGCCTACCACCCTCAGACAGATGGTCAGACCGAGGTGGTGAACCGGAGTTTGGGCAACCTTTTGAGGTGTTTGGCAGGAACTAAGCCGAAACAGTGGGATTTGGCTTTACCTCAAGCGGAATTTGCCTATAATAGATCGAAAAATAGAACCACAGGCTTAAGCCCATTTGAGATTGTCTATGGTCACAACCCATCCGGGGTACTGGACTTAGCCCCTATTCCACGTATAGGACGTTTCAGTACTAAAGCAGATGAGATGGCAGAGCATCTTCGGGGCATCCATGAGCAGGTGAAACAGGCTATTCATGAGAGCAATACCAAGTACAAGACTCGGGTTGACAGTCATCGTCGCCAGGTACTTTTTGATGTTGGTGATTTGGTTTGGGCTGTATTAACTCGTGATCGTTTTCCTATTGGCGAGTATAGTAAGCTTAAGGACCGGAAGATTGGACCATGTGAGGTCTTGCAGAAGATCAATGATAATGCTTACAGGTTGCACATTCCTAGTCATTTAAAGACTTCTGATGTCTTTAATGTGAAGCACCTAAGCCCTTGTTTTGTGGATTCTGATGACACTACTTTGAACTCGAGGACGAGTTCTTTTCAACCCGGGGCGACTGATGCAGCGGGATCCGAGACAGATGATGCTGAGCTGTCTGATTGCACGTTGATGGCGCTGAAGTACCATGAATTGGCAGATCAACGTAAAGGCCGGAAGTGATCGTGATCTCTTTCTAATTGGGAGAGTTTTAGGTGCGTTTCAGTCTTTTGGCCATAACTTTGGCTACAGGTGTCAGAATCGCGCATAAGGCCCCAATTCGGAAATCTCTTTTCGACGCGCACACTGTCCACATCGAGCATGGCTCCATGTGCCTTTTTTTCGACCTCAAATTCCGCTGTTTTCCCTCCCGAATTGTCATTTTTAGTTATTTTTTACTATTTTTGGTAATATTTCGTATGTTTATTAGGAAGTCATTTTAAATCCGATTTGTTCCGGATTTTTCGCAGATTGCTTATTTTAATTTAAATTTGAACTTTACGTTATTTTCGGGATTTTGCCATTTTTGGTAAAATTCGGTTACAGACGAATTTTAGCTATTTAGTCCGGCTTGTGGACTGATTTTCGACATTCTTTCATTTGATAATATTCAGTTTTTATTCAGAGACGTATTCTCTGTATTTTGGGCGAAATTCTCGTGTTCTTCCCTGTGAATTCATCTGTTGAAACTAGCCTGCAGAATAATCGCTATTCTGCCCGGCGTCAACAATAGAACCAATGCTAATTGAGAACGCTGTATTTTCATATCAATCCAAGCTGCTTATGATAACATATAAGAGTATTTGCTACATTTTTTTCATTCGCCAGCTGCGAATTTTGTTCGAAAAATAATACCAAGTACAAAACATCCTATGATTTTCTGTCAATTTGGTGTATAGCTTGAAATATCTACCTATTTTGGCAATTGTTAGTCGCACTAGTTGTGATTAGGGGTGTAAATGATCCGGTTCGGTCTAGAAAATTTGTGGACCGATTCCATTAGGTCCAAAAATTCTCTCACCCTCGATTGGAACTCCGGTCCGGTCCAATTCGGTCCAGGGGCAGTCCGGTCCGGTTCAGGGTTGCTCCATATGATTTAATGGGCTAAATCTAATCTAAAATTCTACAATAATTAAATATTTTTTTGGCCAAAATTTAATTACTATAAATTATAATATTTTAATATTATAAAAGTATATATTATATATTAAGTATGTTAGAAAATTATAACTAATAACACTATTACATTAGTATATTATATATTTATATGTTAGTAAATAATAATAATTAGTAATAATATATTAAATAATAATAATACATTTATTATTTATAAATTATTACTAATATTCTATATAGATATATTATAATTTATATTTTTATACTACAACTAGTCAACCAATAAATAATAATATGTTAATAGTATAAGAGTATATATTATATATTAATATGTTAATATATATTATATGTTAATATATGTTATATAATAATATATTAATTTATATTAATATTAATATTATAATTTATATACTATTTTTATATATACACATATAAATATATATATATGTGGGGTTTAGTCCGGTTCGGTCCAAATCCTTTGGATTGGGATCGGACCGGAATTAATCGGTCCATGTAAAATTTGGACCGAACCGGACCAGTCCAATCTCGGTCTGGGACAACCAGTCCGTGATCCAGTCTTTTTATAGCCCTAGTTGTGATATATAGTATTAGTACAATAACTAATGCTACAAAGATTTATATAATAATTTGAATATATACTTCAAGTATATTAGTATTACCAAATTTACTAATATAATTACTAAAAGGAATATATTAAGAATTTATTAAACGATAAAATGTTATTAATATATATATATATTATTTTAAAGCATATGATCAAATATATATTCATGTTTGAGATTTTATTATATATATACAATTTTACATTAACATAAAACTATAATAACATTATCATTTATATGATATATATATTTACACAAATATTATGTAATATATTATATAATAAAATCATATATATAATATGATAATATTATACTAATATTTCGATTACAGAGACTAGGTAGAGTCTGGTATGATTGGTCCTAGGGAAGAGTTTTATGGATTGGACCGGACTACCATGGTCTAGGATTTTCTCACCATGAATCGGAGCGAGTACTACATAGGACTGGACCAAACTAATCCCTTTCAGTTCGATCCGATCAGTCCACTCGGTCTTTGTACTATAACTCTTATAATATGTTAATATTATTTGTATATACTAATATTATATATTATAGTTAATAGTTATACATTAAAAAATATAATAATACTTTAATAAAATAATATATATAAATAATATACATGATATAATTAATTATATACAACTAGAATTACATTAATAATATATATAAATAATACATATATATATATATCGTATCATTTATTTGGTTTGGTCCATAGTGAAAAACTCCTAGACCGAGATCGGATCGAATGTTTTTCGGTCTAATAATATTTGAATCGAGATAGACCAAATCTAATCTTGATCCGATCTAGTCGATTTTTCTAATCCGAATCGATCAAATCTCTCCTCTAACAGAGATGATTGGAATGTTTGGATCAGTGAGTACTGAGCAAGTATAATATTCATAAACAAATTAGAAAGAAACAAGTGTATGTATATTCATAATATTAGTCATCAACAAATTAGAAAGAAAGTAGAGGAACCAACCGTTTCTTTAAAGAGGGGCCGATGTTTTTTTATCATATGACATATTTATGTAAAATAATTAGAAATTAATATGCTCATTATTTCTCTTATTAATTTTAATTTAAGTTTGGTAAGACCACATCCTTAAAAATAGATATTATATTGAAATTATACAAAATTTAAGAACTATAAGAAAAAAAAAATGGAGAGACATTTCTATTTATGTTCAAATTCTAGAAAATTTAAGAAAGTATATAGTAAAATCATAAATGTTTTAGAGGAGCCATTTTCTATATATATAAAATTATATTGAATAAAATAGTAAAATCATAAAACTATTTTAAATTTACATAAATTTGGCCCCCCTTGTTCGGCCACTGCACATATATTATTTTCCTCAAACCTAATATTCAAAACTAATAAAAACTTAATTGGCGCGCCTCAAATTTTCATGACCCACGCCCTTATTCCCTCAATATTTCAGTCTTCATTCCAGAGAAACTTGAATCAAAGAAACTTGATTCCAATAGTGACCCACGCCACTGCCATCCTGCACCAAAGAGCCACCAAGCACCGCCTAAAGCCTCCGCCTCACATCGTTAATCCAAACCGCTGCATCACGAAAAAAGCCTCTGTTTTAAGCAAGAAGAACAGAGCCTTGAGAATCAAATGGAGGGCCATGTCTTGCTACAGTTGGGCCACGATGCCACCACAAGCAGCAATAGAGACACCGAATGTTTTCAATCATTTATATAGACACTATTTCTCAAATGACATATTTACAAGAATGTTGGATCTGCTCCCTTGTCCTCTTTTGTGCTGCAGGTTGGTTCGTCTCATGTGTGGTGCTCCTAGTTCACGCTTCTGCAAGGTGTGCTGGTGGTCTGCGATGTGGCAACATTGGCTGGACTCATGCATGCTGTGCCAATTTCCTTAACAAGCCGAGACAAAGTTAAGTTGTTACTTGTATATAATTGAAGATGAAAACGCAGAGAGAAATATTTCTATACATGAGTTTTGTTGAATTTTTTTCATGGAGAGAAATTCTATTTG
Organism: Platycarya strobilacea; assembly: GCA_036898215.1. Lineage (NCBI taxonomy): Eukaryota > Viridiplantae > Streptophyta > Magnoliopsida > Fagales > Juglandaceae > Platycarya > Platycarya strobilacea. The sequence goes on along the minus strand of CM072555.1, from coordinate 30,694,350 downwards.
GGCTGTAGACTCAAACATCTTGGATTAGATTCCGCACTAAGATTTCCATCGACTATCTTATATACGGTTTGGGCAAGAGAGTTTGTGTACTTGGGGTTTTAATTTGGAAGGGTGGGTTCGAATACTCTGCCTTGTTGAGGTTCCGTGTCATACAAAAATTTAAGGAATTGTCCATTGTTATGTTTCTAACATATACAAACAATAACCAAGAATATACCACGACTGGTTATTTTTATGATGATTCTATTAGATTTTTCCTAGATCAAACAAAGTCATGCAAGTTTCTATTGATGGGTTTGCTGCAGATGAAATTATACCTGGCATTCACAAAGTCTCAAATGTAAGCATTTTCACTTGTAATAATTAGTGCTCTTCTCCCTTGCACCTAGTTATACATCTTGTCTTATGGCTCTTTCTTTTGTTAATTTGTGCTTGGCTTCTACGTGGAAATATTGAGCTCTGCTTTTTGGGATTTTGAGTAGGATATATACAATTAATTTTGTAGTTGATTAATTTTACTTCGAGATTTTGTCTGGTTAAACATGATTTCATGGGTATTGGTTTTCTTTTGCTTAGGAAGACTGATAAGATTAATTGGAATTACCCATATGATTCATGTAAATAGTCTTTTTACAAATGAGATCCAACCTTTTTTAGGTTTATGAGACTTGATTCACTCACATGACGTGTTTGCACATTGTGTTTCATAATTGGTAGCTACCTTGTTCTGTATGACATTTACAGGTTTCAGGGTGATAGGTGTTATAACTTGGACTATATTCTAAGAAAATATAGCATCCATTTAAAAATATAACTTTATTTGCTTTTGTCATACCTCTTTGTTAATTTAGTTCGAGTTTTCTAATCTTTTCCAGGCTCAACGATTGTATAACAATTTCAAAGAACTATTGGATAAATGTGAAGAAGAATTACCTATGCAAGAAATGGTCCTCAAGCTAATGACATACAAATGAAGAAGAATTATCCATGAAGCACTTTTATGTGATTTAATTTGTAGTTTTTTTATTAGATGAATTATAATGCATTTATTATTAATTTTTTTATAATTTTTTTTATTGTGGGATATCATATTAGATAAACTTCGTTACTATATAAAATTGTTGCCGCCAACGTATTATTAGTGGCAATTAAATAAACATCAGAAATTTATATGATACACCAGCAAAATACTAATATCATTGTTTATGATAACGTCACTATTTTGATCATTGGTAGGATTTAGATAAGCATCGTTACTATATTTAATGTATCACCACCAACATAATATTAGTGGCATTTAAATAAAGGTCGTCAATTTCTAAGATGTGCTGGCAATGTCCTAGTAGCGGCATTTATGTTAACGCCATTACTTTAGTGGCAGCGTTTAGATAAATGCTGTTATTTTATTCAATATGTCGCTAACGTACTATTGGCGGTGTTTTTATAAATGTCACCAATTTATGTGATGCGCCAACAACGGACTTGCAACTATGTTTATTGTAATGCTGCTATTTTATGTAATGGGATGGCAATGAATTATTGGTTGTGTTTACCTAAATGTTGTTAATTTAGATACATTGGTAGTGTTTCAACAACTGCCGCTAAATTCCATACGAACGCTGCTAATGATTTTCAAGTCTCGGCGGTTGAACAGATGCCGACAATGTGAAGATAGCGACCCCAAAGTCTCGGCGGATGCTTACGTCGAGAAAAAATGCCGCTAAATAATTAGTGGCATTTTTTTGGATTGCTTCCGGCGCATATCAAATGCTGCCAATTCTTTATTTTTTTATAGTGATAAATTAGTAAATTATCTATTTCTAAATATAGAGAATCGATTTACTGATGTCTGACTTACATGAACACAGTCATACAGTTCCTCTTCCTCGAGCACATCATTCCAACGAAAGTAGCTCATATTAGCATGGTCCTTGCTATGTATGTTACTTGTCCAGTAAAAATAGGCACATGCGCATATGACACCTTACGGTCACCTTCTTTGATTAGTAAATGAATTGGGTCAATCTTCCATAAATTTTCAGATTTCGTGCTCTGGGCCGATCCCTAACCCCGCTTTTGAGTTAAAGGAATTACAAGTAAAAAAAAAAAAATACCCCCATAACAGGTATGTCAACACATTTGTGTAACCACAATATACAAACAATGACAATTCTCATTATGATTCATTATTTGTTGCTTCATCAACATTCGGAACTTCCTCGTGAGAAACCCATCCTCACGTGGTTGGGTTGACTCCTCGGATGATGAGGTACTTTGGTTGATCAGTAACTGAGGAATTGGTGGAGGTGATTGAAAAATAAACTGTGCCCTTGGTGGAGATTGTGATTGTGGAGATGATTGTCTTTCTGTTTTCGGCACTACTTCTACTTCTGGTGACGGTAGTGATTCTGATGTTTGTAAATAGTTACGGTCCATGTAGCCTTCTCACATGATTAAAAGATCTCTGTGAACTTTCCCTAAATCTAGTCCTTGCCATAACGCCTCTTACTTTGGCTTTCCACGGAAGCTGATATTGCAGACCAACAAATGATTCTAGCTATACATCAATGATAGAAGATAACAGTAGAGTGTATAAAAAATATTTGGTGACACTAATGTTATGTCCTAAAGTATTCAACAACCCTTTGCCACCTTTTCCTCTAGCTATGGGTGATATTTTAAATCTCACCAATCAGTTAACCTATGGCTAGTTTTCCTAATTTTCTTTGATTGTGGTATTGGTTACATAATGGATATTTAACAACTTCGTATCTTTCAATACCCTAGCAATAAATTGTGAGCCATGAACCTAAATATGGTTGTCCTTGTTTTTGTTTATAATAAACACATTTGGAAAGCTACAATAAACCAATCATACTCTTAGGAACGTAACTAAGCTTGAAGGATGGACACAAATATCATGCTTAGCACATTAACCCTCTACACTTTTTACACCATTGTTGTAATAGAGGGTAGCATCAGCAAAATACCCAAGAATCCCTAAATTGGATATGCAATGGCAAATATAGATGGCGACATACAAACCTTGGTAGGTACATGCCTTTAAGAACCATACAAACATAAAAGCTAGTACTTTTCTGAAAATCTCTAGGTTGTATCTAAGAATGGAAGATACAAAATGTAGTGGGGAGTAGATAAAACATGCCTTTGGGTTGAAATGTGAGATGTTTTTGCTATGTTAGAGTTCGATACTACTCTAGGACCAGTACTAGAGTAATCCTTAATTTCTCATACCATTGTGTTGAATCAAAAGAGGGGAGTAGCATACCTTAGAGTAAGCTCGAGCAGGTGGAACTCTCTTGAGGAGATGACCGAAATTAAAAAAAAAAAAAGGAGGAGCTCTTCAACTTTCTTCAATTCCACCAATGTTTGCAATGTATGAACCCCTCTTGGCCTGAGAAATTGATGGACCTCAAGTATATCTTTAGCTTTGATAATTGATTTGACTGTGATAGGATGATTCCCTCATCCCCACCATCCTAGTTTCCTACTGTGGTGCCAACTTGTCCAGCCTATAAGTATTTCCAACACAATTTGTTAGTCACTATTATTGTTATTCAAATTTTGGAAGTTTAACAATATGGCATGATGGTCATTGTTGGTCACTAATAATAATAGTGATGTTTGATATGCATTCTCATTTATAGTACTAAAAATAATTATCTTCAGTATTGAATTGCTATTGGTTTTAATATTTTTCTTTTAATATTAACTTATACTTTTCTTTTACTGTTGGTAAAAAATGCCATTTTATACTTTGCTTTTAATAAACTAATATTGTAATACTTAAAACTTTCGTTATAAAAGTATAAAAACAAATTAAGTAGCTATTTTAGTCAAGAAACAAATATTGTCATATAACATTGTCTGAAGTACCTTTTTTTTTTATAGTATTTCTAATAAGTAGGAGAGTATTGAATGACTTTAAGAAAATATTGTTGAGGTAGAAGAGTATTGACTTAATGTGTCACTCAAACTTTATAGCATGATGTATCGTACTTGATGTACTTAATCTTCATCAGATACTAGTCAGTTATCTGAGTTTTTTAAAAATAAATTAAACAGGGTAAACAAAAATAGGGTACCCAAGACTTTGCTCAACTCGAGCTCGTAATTGAGCTCGAGTAAAATCACATATGGTCTACCCTGTAATAGCCTTCCCGAGACTTTGCTTGATGCGAGCTTGTGATCGAGCTTGAGCGAAATTACATATGGTCTGCCCTGTTTCTTCTTACCGATACTTTGCTTGACTCTAGTTTGTCTCAAGCTCAAGCGAATCCCCTCAGTATTAGTTCCAATAAGTACATGAGACCTTACTGAGACCTCACTTGACTTGAGCTTGAGCTAATCCTTAAACCATATAAGTATCAATGATCCGAAAGTATCGCTCTACTCGCGCTTGTCTTTAGCTCGAGCGAACATTGTTTGCAAGCCACCCTTTTTTGCTCGTGGTCTCATTATGAATGCAAAACAGGCTTCTCACACTTATGTTGCTTAAGCTATCGGTTGACAAGCCAAGGTTACACAAGCTTCTTCACCCCTCTTTGCCTCTCATCCAAGCATTGTATACATTTGCCTCTATAAACAAGCTAAGATATACACTCCTTTTTGTGGGTTTCGATGCAAACATTGAACGCCTGCTTTCTTTCTCCTCCATTAACGGTATGCCATATTCTTGTTTAGTACTTTGGCATCGTTTTTTTTTATGTTATCCATCTACCAAATCTAAATATCAAATCCACTCTAAATATCAAATCCAATTGCAACCCATGGTCTCCACGAACATTGGATGCTTTGATATATTCATCCCCTAAAACCTATTTTTTTCTCCCCCTATGCAAATGGGCGTGCCCACAAAAGGGATTTATGCACACAAATTGGAATTGTTTTTATTTGATGTTATTGGTTAATATATGTAAAATCTTCCATCTTAGTTGGTTGTTTTGTAAAAAGGAAAGTATTGGGGCATCTTTGGACTTAAAAATCCCAAGCTTGGCATTGATGCACACTATATGCTCAATGAAATGTGTAAATGGACACGAGTATTCAATTTTATGGTTATTTCCCCATGCAATCCTCACACATCAAAAGTTAAAGTGTGAAAGTGAAGGGGACAACAAAATGGGTTAGTTTGTGACGACCCCAAAATTTATCATACTTTGCTTTTATTTAATTATATGTATATGGCTTAGTGACTTAGGCAAATTGGTGGCTAAAGTCTTAAGAAGATGGACTTAGGAGTTTAAGGGCCTTAAGGCCATAACAAGAACTTTGGGCCTAAGTGGGGGAAAGACAAGCCCATAGGTCTATGAGAGGAAGTCCACTAGTCAACCCAAGCCCATGCTTGATGACACATGTCAAGCTAGGAGAAGTTTAGTAAGTTGAGTCAAGACTAGTAGTTGAGAGAAGAAAATGCTAGTAGGTGAGTTAGTTGACTAGTTGTTTTGGTTGGAAGGAAAGAGAAGACATGAGTAGAATCTTTCATCTTTTCCTACCTAGATAAGTGTGTGAGGTGTAAGATTTTGCCAAATAAGATCAACATGAGATCCTATCATAACTAGTAAAATGATGAAATAGGATTTGAAAAGATTTGGGGATGAGAAAAGAGAGAGGGGTTTCGGTGGGGGGCTTTGGCCGAATGGCCTTAGGGTTTTCTCACCTAAACATTTCCAAATCTAGATGGAAGGGACATGTAGGATTTGTGTAAGATGGATGAGACATGATGTGTAAGAGGGTGTAAGAAGAAGTGACATGAGATGTAAGTTGATGGATCAAAAAGTGGGAGGAAAGGAGATGAGGCTTTCGGTTATGGCCTTAGCCGACTCCCCTTCCCCTTGTTTAACCTTCTTTTTGCCACCAAATCTAGATATGGATTTATGTAAGAGTGATAGGACAAACTTGTGTAAGAGGTGAGGTGATTGGTTGATGGAAAAAGCATGTGACAAAAAGGAAATGAGAGTGAGATGAAAAGAGGGTTCGGATGGAGGCCATGGGATCCGAAACCCACTTGTATGTTCTCCCAAAAATGGATTCTCAAATCCCTTGGAATGACATGTGAGAGGATTGTTGGGGAGACAAGAGGTGGTGTGAGATGATAGAAATGGGTTGGAACCCTAGAGAGAGAGGCCGGCCATGAGGAGAGAAAGAAGGAACAAATCTTCCACCTAGGATGGGATAGATTAGGGTTGATGTGATCAAGTGATGGGAGTCACTCAAGGTTCTTTCAAGCCCATCACAAGTCACTTAAACCTAGGGGAATGAGTGGCCTAGGAGCCTAGTGGAGCACCTTGGCCGAATGGCCTTGCTTTCCCTTTCTTTTGGTTTGCTCATTTCGGACACACACACACACATCCCTCACTTTGCACCTCATGGCAACCACTCATCATTCCCTCCACTTTGCTTCACTACTTTTCACCACTTAGACCCCTAAACACTCCAAGCTAAGAAGGAGAATAAGATAGTGATTGTGGAAGGAGGAGAAACCTAGAAGAGGTAAGTAATTTAGTTACTTTGAGATGAAACCTAGAAGTATAAGGAAGAAACCTATGTTCATGCTTTCGAAAAAGAAAGCCTTCTCTTTTGAAAATGGCAAATTTTTAGCATGTTCTAACTAAATATTTCTTTTATTTTCAGAAGTTATATAAGCTAATTAGGAAGATTGGTAAGTATATCTTTACTTTACCTTTAGTATTCTTTATATATTTTTGAGTGAATGTGCTTGAGTGTGTGTATATGCTTATATTGCTTGGTTACTTGCTTAGTATTGCCATGATGAAAATTTAAGGGTATAAATGTTATTTTGATTAGGATCCATGTGTAGAACCTATGATCTTTTTGGTTAAAGAGTTATGAGGTGATTGAGGATCTTGATGGTTTGATGAGAAAAAACATGTAAGCATGAAGATGTTGAGTTAGTTGAGTGTTGGTGAATATGTGATATATGCATATATGTTATTTGGAGAAGTATCTTGATTTTTTTTGTAAATATCTTTCCTATAGAAATGCCATGCTAGGATGAACATGTATAAAGTATTGATGGAAACTAGTTATATTGATCTTGGAAGATATTGATGTTATTGTTGCTTGATAGTTACAAAAGTGCATGCTTGTGGAGTTATGTTTTGGAGGATTTTCTTGAAGTATAAATCTTGAAGTTTTAATTCCTTATTTATTTAACATTCATATTTGGATATTTTGGAGAAGTAGAAATAGGTATACTGGGAGAATGACATGTATGGATTCGGTTTTACATAGAGTATTCAAGTAGGACCCTAGCTTTGACAGGCTAAGAAAAGAAAATACAAAATTGAGAGCTATAGGTTTCGGGTTTGACCCCTTGTGAGGCTAGGAAATTTTTTTAAATATTGAACTAAGGCTAGATGGTATTAGAGAGATCAATGGAAAAAGAGAACATCAATGGGAGATAAAGTGGGTCTCGGCCCAAACCCTAAGGGTGGAGGCCAAGCACCCCATTCACCCTAATGCACTTGTTTGAGTGTTTTTGCATAAGTATGAGCGAAGAGGAAGTAGGTTACGACCAAATGTGTGTACTCGAGTTTGCCTCGAGTTTTGCATTCACAAAGTTGAAAGTTGCATGTCCCATGCACAAGCACGAAAACCCATGTTTTGAGTAAAGTATGTTTTCGAAAGAACGAACTAAAGTTTTGGAAGAACCCCGAAGGCTGGGAAGGGGAAGCGTCCCAGTGGAACTCTCTGTTCACTCAGGAGTGTCTAAATTGAGTGAAAACCCTTGGGTCAACGAAGAACAGTAGGCGGACCATGTATGGCTCCAAAAGGTGTCTGGAGCGTGGTCGCACCTAATGCTAGTGGGTCCCATATAAGTAGTGTTGGCTTAGGTCTCGCCATCTAATAAGGTTGTAGTTACTCGGAGACAAATCCTCGAGTGATGAAGAGCGCAAAAGGGTGCAAAACCTATTCATCTAGGTTGACTTGGTCGCCGGGTGTGACGGTAACTAGCGGGGAGCACACGGTACATAAGGGAACCGTGAGGTGTCCAAAATAAGAAGTCATGACGAAAAGTAAAGGGCTTTCGAGCCATATATGATATGATATGATAATTGGCGCATAAGATAAGAAAAGATGAAAGTTTTTGAACAAAGTGTCTTTTGAAAGAATATGCATTAAAGAAACTTTGTTATGGGATTTGAACAAATATGTTTTGGAAACTGAGAAAAAGATGAGAAAGATGAATTTTTGTCACGAGCATGTGCATCGGTCTAGGCATAAGTCCCATGTTAATGCATACGTAAGAAATTTGTTTGTTATTCACATGACTATATGCCTAAAATGCTTTCGTTAAAGTATAGATGTACTTGTTGAGATTTCTCCCAAAATCTCAGCCCCTCTTTATGTTCTTACTATCCTTCCCTCTTGGGGACGATAGAAGTAATTGTAGGTGAGGATGGCTCAGATGAGTACGACCCCCGTAATGACACCTCGGATCCTCAGGGTCCCGATTGAGGTCGCTCTTAGGGGGCCAGTGACTCTGAACCACCCGGGTCAGTGGGAGGTGGAGTCACTAAAGATGACCATGTACAGTTCTGTCGATCCCTACCCTTCGAGGTGTTGTTTAGTATTAGGGGTTGACGAGTCCCTTCACTTGGAGCGTATTTTTAAACTGCCTTCTAGGGAGATATGTGAGGTAGGGCCTAGCATGGACTTGGATCGGCTTCGCTGGGGCCCAAACCTTAAGAAGGTGAAGAAGGAACCCGTCAGTTGAATTTATGGACAATGTTAAGACCCATATTATTTTGTAATGCCCTGTATTTATGTTTTAGGTAAAGTCTTCCCGCATGTGGGAAATACTATTTTAATTCCTTGGAAAAAGTTATGTAAATTTTTAAATCCAAGCTATGTATGATGTTATGTTTGGGATCCATAGCGTAACCATATGATACATGTTATAGAAGGCTTGACCTTTTTATTCCACTGCGAGAATCTTTCTTTGATGTTTCAAAAAAAAATGTACACGTATAATATGACGAGGGATGAACTTCATTGCGTTGCTCATCCCCGAGACTTCTAATCACGTGCGATTCCAAGCGTGGGTTGGGGTATCGACATAGTTAGTGTATTTATAACATGGTGTGTTTATAGTCTTTTGGTGCACATTAACCCTCACATTTTTGGTGTGTACATATAAGCAGGGTCATCGATTTGGGGTGCACATCACCCTCATTATCTATATATATGGCAGTCTCTTTTGCCATATAGATATTTCTAAAGCATTATAGGCATGCCAGTCAATTATACCATGCCAATGTATAGTGTGCCACCATGAAAGTAGTGTGTTAGCCTAATTAATATTGAAAACTAATTGACAGTAGTGTGTTAGCCTAATTAATATTGAAAACTAATTGACAGTAGTGTGTTGAACGCTCTCACTATTGTTACCCTTGATTCTCTACAGTGTGCCACCATGTCTCGGCGCGTGCAATCAAAAAAACATCCGGTGAAGTCCTTTAGTGCATCCTTACATAATTCTGGGGCCTGAGACTTATACACTTAGAATTTCTCACATAGAACTCATATTATTGAGCACGAGGTATCTCTAGGTGAGCTCTCCAGGACCATTGTGCCTCACATTTTTTAGTCTTGCCAATGGTTAGCATTGACGACCTGTTATCCCACTCCATCCGTGGAGTTAGTCTGGGAGTTTTACTCAAACATTCATGACATATCAGATGATGACTCATTCAAAGTTGATCTTTGGAAGATCAAATTTCGGGTAACTCCAGGCGTGTTAACTGAATTGCTACATGCTCCATATGTGCCTAACCCCGAGTATCCATATGCACATGACTCTAAGCCCATCGCACCAAAGATTCACAAAATCTTGTGTAATTACTCACGAAACTGGAATGGTCACTCTCCACAAAAGGCTTACGAATTCTTACCTGAGATTCTTCTTTTTAGTCGAATTGTCCTCACAAACATATATCCAACATCTCATCAAAGTGATGTCCACCTTGATAGAGCCAGTCTTCTATATACACTAAGCAAATATGTTTCAATTGATTTGGATAGTCTTCTATGCTCCATCATGCTTAAGGCATTTTGGTCCAATAGTCATCATGCTGGACTACCATTTCCTTGTATTATTACCCTAATTGCTATATTTCAGTCTGTGACAATTCCTGATCATAAGCTCGCACCTATTGGATATAAGATAATGAGACCGAGTTGTGCTCACATCAAAGCGAAGCACCCTATGATGTAGCATCTTGAACCACCAACATGTCAGAATACTAGCACCATGTCGAGCCTGTTGCGGCCTTCGAGCTCGATGCCATCCAAGCCTGCACCAAATCCAAGTGAGTCGAGCCTACAAATGGTACTAGACTATATGAGGCATTTTGAGTCAAGAATAGACAGTTTGCAACAAAGAATGGATAGTTTGTAGCAACTCTTTACCCAACGCTTCAATGACATAGATGATGGTCTTGCACCCTTAGATGAAGAGGTCGAAGATGAGGCTGTTGGTACAAATGTTGCTGATGATGGCGGCGCTTGAGCACTTGGAGAATGTTAAAAGTGTAGAAGAATTTCAATGACAAAAGAGGGTTATTTTTGAAGAGCCATTGACATGCAGTCCAATGTCATGTAGTGGATTTTTTAAAAGTTCAATGTATTTACCCTATGTTTGGATTTTTTGGTTGGACAATTTACTTTTAGGAACAAAGCATAATTTGAAGAAACTTATATGCCCATCATCGTTTGGATTTTTGCTCAGCCAATTTCGTCGACAAACTTTGGTTATTTTATATGAAACTTTTGTTTACATGTGTTTGGATTTTAGCCTTTTATAATTTGTAAATTTGACACAATAATGTTGTTGGTTTAAAAATTCCATTATAAGCAAACTTTCCTCAACTGATTTGCAAAATTAGCAAAGTAGAGCCAATATGTGTATCCTATTTGAATATAAACATATAAACCAAATGACAAGTAGAATGGCATGACCATTTTCAATGTATACACCACACTCATGCAATCAAGCCTTGTGGGTAACAACCATGCAATGGCAAGCTTTATACATGATGCCCACCTTCTCGGAACAAATTCTCGGAACAAATGAATGGCTAGGTGGACCATCACGTCAAAGAAGTTAGGAGAGAATATCATCTTAAACTTGCAGAGAATGATGACAATATCAGTCTCAAGTCACTTAACCATGTCTTTCTTGCACATGCGTGCACACAATTCCTTGAAAAAAGTACTAAGCTTTGTCACTGTCAAACATATATCATTCCTTAAGTACCCACCGGTAGCCATTGGAAGTAATCTATGCAAAAAGATATAGGCATCATGAGATTTCATGCCAGATATTTTACAATCACTCATATTAACATATCTAGCTATATTTGAAGCAAAGCTATCTAAGAACTTAATGCTATTCAACCAATGACAAAACTCTTTCCTTTCATTATCATATAACATAAAGTAGGCAGGAGGGATTGTAACTTGATTTCCAACCTGTCTCAAGTGCAACTCTTTCTTGATATCGAGTTCAGCCAAATCTCATCGAGCATTGACATTATCTTTTGTCTTGCCCTGAATATAATCAACCTACCCAAAACACTCTCACAAATATTCTTCTCAATGTACAACATGTCCAAATTATTCCTAAGCTCTTAGGAACGCCAATAGAGTAGGGTGAAGAAAATACGTTTTTTGGTCTAATTTAACTCATGAGGACCACGTTTTCACTTTTTGCCACCTTTTTTGAAAGGACTAGGATCAATACTATCTAGTTGATGCATAATTTCATCACCTAAAAGCTAACGGGGTGACATCCAATGATCATCTTGTCCATCAAAGATGGTCTTCTTCGTTCTCCAGATGTGATCTAATGGTAGGAAGCAGTGATGATCCATGTAATAATGTTTACGACCGTAGGGTAACCACATTGAATCTGTGTGCATATTGCAAGTTGGACATACCAACTTGCCTTTAGTGCTCCACTTGGAAAGGTTACCGTACGCTGAAAAATAATTAAATTATCCACAAAAAAAGTAGCATACAATCAAAAAGCTTGGCCTTACATGGCATCATACGTGTCAGTTCCAGTGTTCCACAAATCAGCAAGCTCATTAAGAAACGAGTAAAGGTATATATCAATTTCATTCCCAAGTGACTTAGAACCAGGTATCAGCAATGATAACATAAAGAGCGGGTCCTTCATGCATAACCATGGTGGCAAGTTATATGAGACTAGAAGCACTGGCCATATGCTATATGGTTTACACATATTATTGAATGGGTTGAAGCCATCGTTGGCAAGTCCAAGCCAAACATTGCGGGGATTTTTGGCAAACTTAGGATGATCTCTATCAAAAGTTCACTACACCTCAGAGTCAGCCGGATGCCTCAAGGTGCTATCATCTCCAACCCTTTTAGTTTGGTGCCACCTTATGATCTTGACTGTTTTCTTTGACATGAATAATCTCTGCAATCGGGGTTTTAGTGGAAAGAATCGAAACACCTTCTAAGGCACCGGTCGGCGCCTATGGGACGTGGATGACCACCTAGATGTTGAACACTTTGGAAACACTTGCTTATTGGATTTTTCTTCCAATATAGAATACAGCCATTTGGACATGCATATATTTTGATGTAGTTAAAGTCTAACCCACACTCTAAGGAACATGCCTCATGGAAAGAGTTAGGCAACAATGTATCAGGAAAAACAATCTTTAAAAGTTTAATAAGCATGTTGAATGACTTGACACTCCATCTGCCTACAGTCTTGATGTGCAGCAATTTTACAATGAAGGATAATTTTAAAAAGATTGTGCATCTAGGGTAAAATGGACAGCGAGCGCCCTCCAATAATTTCTTGAACGTGGTTTTGTTTGGTTGCGCTTGGTTTGGGACCTCTGTGGGTATATCCATTTGTTCATCAATACAAAAAGTGGTAGTTGCATGAATATCACCTAACATCTGATGGATATCATCAATGTAATCATCATCACCACTATGATCATTTTCATTTGCCTCCATAGTGTGTTTATGTACATACATAGATTCTTGCTCCCCATGAAAGATCCATTTTGTGTAAGTCGAATCCATCCCTGTATTGAATAAATATCCATCAATCTCACTGATTGGAAGCTAGAAATTACAGCATCTTTGACATGGACACCGCACTCGATTGTTGCTATCAGAGTTAGCTCGAGCCATTGTGAGAAAATGTTGAACCCCTTTGGCATATTCTATTGATTGAAATCTATCTTTGATATTGATCCAGCTTTTGCCCATCTACATGATATGTTAGCATAAGTAAATTCATTATTGGTTCTTACTCTAGGCTATCAATGGCGACATAGATACTCAATAACCAAAATAAGGAGTAGGCTAGTAATCATTGGACATAGACACTATTGGAGTTCAATTCTGGATTTTTTTGCAAGGTAGCGATTCTTATATTCATGGACAGTCCTTTAAGTAAAATGCCATGTCCATCACAAGCAAAAAGTTTGGGACATTATATTGAAACTAAACCCACAGTAGGTGAGGCATCCCCTTAATCTTCAACCATATGAAAATAAACTAAGCTACATTAATAAACATATAGCATATCCTAAAAAAATGATAATAGTTGAGTACGAGAATAAAGCAAAATGTAGACCTTGTATAGCATAAACAATGATTTCCGACCTATTTTTTTTTTGGGCAATACACATGCACACTTTATTAGGATAAATTGTATGGATAACATGTATCACACAACAAACTTTCAAATTTGATGAACACCTTCTCAAAAATCATGTTTTTACCATGGTTCAAGTGTTATTTATTGGAGCCTAATGTTGTGACAATTGAGTATCTAAAGGTGTTTCTGCATGTATCCACTATAAGTAAAGCAGGGTCCCATATGAAAACAAGTGGAAAAATTAGGTGTATGACTTTGAGTCCTTTGAGTTCAGGGTTCATCAAGAAAACAAACAAATACAAATATAGTTGTACCTAAGATACTATCATTGTCTAAACAAGAATAATATCAAATAGATGTCATGCAAGTGGAAAATTTTATTTCACAAAGCAAGTTATATATGTGGATGCCCAAGACCCATTTTACACCCTAACGTATAGACCAAGAATACAACAATCAAGGAGGTGGCTAGCTAGTGTAGGACCCTTTACAACCAACATTTTGTATGCAAGGGGAGAATGTAAAGATGTATAATACATACCTTGGATAGAGTTGTTCTTTGAATGAGTAAGGGTGAATAGGTTCAAATTGGCTTGAATAAAATGGAAATATAAGTTGAATTCTCTCAGCATGCTTTAGACTTATGTAGCATCGGAAATAACTTTGCACACATTCAAAAGGAGTCAAAGGTGCTAAGAACATATGGGAGGGGGTGGGGGATATTTCACATTTGGCGCAAAATGGTGTCGAAAGCAGCTTATATAGAAATTATATTTACGTCAATTGTACCTGCTACAAAAACAAGTCAGTGCATCGCAATAGAAACTTTATGTGCTTGTGACCATGCAATATTGATGCTAATTTAGAAGACAATTGTGGTATTTTTTGTGACACAAATAAATGATGCAAGTAGCTATAAAGTGACACAAATAAATACGCTATTGTTCCAGTGCTTAATTTCATCAAAAAGTGTGGTTATTTGTGGTATTATTTTTGAAGATGTAAATGCTCATTTATGAGGACACTTTATTGATCGACGAGAACTTTTTGGACTCAATAGGTTGATCTTGATGTAGTGATCTAGGCTCCAACACTAAATCTAACACTAAACTAGCTAGAATCTAATTTAACAAAAATAACTTAGCCTTGATCCACTATATGTAAGGTGGAGATGAAAGGGGAAGAGATCCTCATTGAAGACCAGGCCGACCTCCACCATCACACACCTATTACATAGTTAGACACGAGAAAAGGATAAAGGAGGGAAGGGGTTCTCAATCTCCTCCTTTTTCACCACATAGTGTAGGCCTTGGAGGCCCATACCCCTTAATCACATCCATTAATGTGTGGTGAAAACGGGGATATGGGAGGGATCTTCTTTTCCCCCCTTGTCATTTGGAGTAGTACCATTAGATCAGGTAGGGATCGATTTAATCTACTAACTGTTTTTACCCTAATTTGGAAATTCAAATTGCGCATATGACCCTAATTCGAAAAAAAAAATTAGCACCCTTATTGTGGCGCTCATGACCATTTTGACTCCAAAATTAGTAGTTTGCCCTCTGAATTGTCATTTATGTCATTTTTTTCCTTTCATGAAAATGTTTTGTTGAAACTGTTAGAGATCATTTTTATTCTGGTTTAGGCTAGATCTTTGGCAACATTCTTAGTATCGACGCCTCCGTCCACGCTTGGGATTGCACGTGAATGGAAACGTCAGGGATGAGCGATACAAGGAACTTCACCCCTCGTCATATCATGTGGGTACGTTTTTTTTTTTAAGTGTTGAAGAAAGATTCTCGCAGTGAAAAAGAAAGGTCAAGCCTTCTACAACATGCATCACATGGTTATGTTATTGATCCCAAAACAAACATCATACATAGCCCAAATTTCAAGTTTCATAACTTTGTCCAGATAAGCAAAAAAGCACTTCCCACAAGTGGGAAGGCTTTACAAAATACATAAATAGTGGGCATTACAAAAGGGAGTGGGCATTAACACTGCCCATTAGGTTTAATATACGGGCTCATTCTTTATCTTCTTAAAGTCTGGGTCCCAGCGAAGCCGATCCAAATCTAAGTTAGGCCCTACCTCACATATCGCTCTAGAGGGCGATCCAAAACATGTCCCAGGTGAAGGGACTCGTCTACTCCTAACACTAAGCAACACCCCGTGGGGCATAAACCAACTGAACAGTACATTGTCATCTTCAATGACTTCACCTCCCACTGGCCTAGAAGATTCAGAGTCACTGGCCCCTTAAGGGCAGACTCAGTCGGGTCCCTGAGAGTCTAAGGTATCTTCACGGGAGTCGTACAAGGTTGAACCATCGTCACCTACAATTACTTTTATCATTCCCCAGAGGGAAGGATAGTAAGGACATAGAAAAGGGTGAGATTTAGGGAGAAATCTTAGCAACTACATCAATATTTCAACAAAAGTATTTCAGGCATATGGTTAAGCGAATAACAAACAATTACATGCATATATAGTAAACATGGGACTCATGCTGGGACCGATGCACATGCTCGTGACGAAATTCATCTTTCTTGTCTTTTCTCAATTTTCAATGCATACTTGTTCATAAAATCATATAGCAAAATTTTCTTAATTCATGTTCTCTAAAGAGACATTTTATTCAAAAAAAATTCGTCTTTTCTTGTCTTAGGCGCCACTTATCATATCATATACGGCCCGAAAGCTCTTTTCTTTTCATCTTAACTTCTTATTTTGGACACCTCACAGTCTCCCTATGCACCGTGTGCTTCCCGCTAGTTACCGTCACACGCGGCGACCATGTCAAACCTAGGTGAATACGTTTCACGCCCTTTCATGCTTTTCGTCACTCGAGGATTTCTCTCCGAGCAACTACAAACTTTTCATATGGTGAGGCCGAGATCAACACCATTTTTAGGGCACCCACTAGCATTAGGTACGACCACGCTCCTGACACCTTTTGGAGCTATACATGGTCCGCCGACTGTTCTTCGTCGACCCAGGGGTTTTCATTCAATTTAGACACTCCTGAGTGAACAGGGAGTTCCACTGAGACACTCTTATAAAACTTTAATCCATTTCTTTCGAAAACGTGTTTAACTCAAAACATGGTTTTCTTGCTTATGTATGAGACATGCAAACTTCTAACTTTGTGATGCAAAACTCAACTTGAGTACACGCATTTGGTCATTTTCCATACAAAATACCTTTTTCTCATCGACTCATCACTTATGGGAAAACACTTAAATGGTTCTAATATGTTAAGTAGGGTGCTCGGCTTCCACTCCTAGGGTTTGGGCTGAGACCCTCATTGTCTCTACTTGGTGTTTTCTTCCTCCATTCATTTTCCTTTCACTCTTAAACTCTAGTTCAATGGTTAAAACAATTTTTCTAACCTTCCAAGAGAACAACCCGAAACCCTATAGCCCTTAGACTTTGTATTTCCTACCTTATTTCATCAAAACAAGTATCCTACTTGGACACTAATGGGGAAACCGAAAATATACATGATATTCTCCCCACTCCTTATGTTTCTAAATCCTCCAAATATCCAAACACAAGTATTTCATAAAAGAGAAATAAATCCTCAAGATTTCCATTCCAAGAAACCCTCCAAACTGAAACTCCATAAGCATGTTCTCCCTTTTTTTTTCCTTTTCAAGCTTATATCCTTTATTTTACCAAGCATGCATTTCTTTACCAACCATCAATCAATAGTAGTAATAATATCATTCAAGAATGATATAACTAAATTTCACCAATATATTTCATAGATAATCATCCTAGCAAAGCATTTCAATAAACAAGATATTTATTACTAGAATCAAGATGCTTCTCCAAATGATCTATCCTAAATCACCTAACATTTAACAATTTTAACATAATCATGTTTATATGCTTTCTTAAACAAAACCACCAAGATCATCAACATATTATAACCCTTTATTTAAGAAGGAACATAGGTTTCAAACATGGATTTGCATCTAACTAAAATAGCATTTCTACCCGAAAAGCTTCATCATAGCATATCAAGCAAGAAAACCAAGCAATACAAGCATATTCACTCAAAAATATACTAGAGATGCTAGAGAAAAAATAGGATATACTTACAATTCTCTTAGCTAGCTTATATGAGTTCTGAAAATATGAGAAATATTTTATTATAATAGGCTAAGAACACACTATTTTCAAAAAGGAGATTTCTTTCAGAAAATATGAGCATAGAAAGTGTTCTTCCCTACACTTCTAGGTTTATCTTAACTTAACAAAGTCACTTACCTCTTCTAGGATTTCCTCCTTCCAAAACCACTTGCTTCCTCTTCCTTTAGGCTTAGAGTGTTTAGGTGTTTAGGTGTTTAGGTGGTGAAGTGAAGTGAAGCAAAGAGAATGGAATGGGAGGGTGACTTGCCATGAGGTAGAGTGAGAGATGTGTGTGTGTGTGTCCGAATGAGGCAATCCAAAAAGGTAAGGGGGCAAGGCCATTTGGCCATAGGACTTTCCTAGGCTCTAGGCCACTCATTTCCCTAAGCTTGAAGTGACCCTTGATGGGTTTGAAGGACCTTTGAGTGACTCCCATCACTTGATCACATCAAACCAAATCTAGATCATTATAGGTTGAATAAATTGTTTCATTTCTCTCCCCATATGGCCGGCCTCTCTCAAGGGTTTCAAGCCCTTCCCATCACCTCACATCACCTCCTTGTCTCCCAACCATCATCTAATGGGTCAACTTAAGAGATTTGAGAATCAAATTCTTGGGAGAAGGCAAGAGTGGGGTTCGGACCCCTTGCCTCCATCCAAAACCCTCTCCTATTCCTACTCTCCTTTCCCTCTTGTCACATGCTCAATCAATCAACTATTCACCTTACTTCTGACACATACTTGTTTTATCACTCTTACACAATCATATAGTCTAGATTTGGTGGCAAGAAGAACACCAAAAACTCCCCTCACCCGAACCCTCATTTTCTTCTTCCCAGTTTTGTATCCACCAATCGACATCTCAAGTCATCATTCTCTTCCACCATCTTACACATCATGTCTTGTCTATTCTTACACAATCTCATATGTCTATCCCATCTAGATTTGGAGGCAAAAAGAGAACACACACAAGGAGGGAGTGGCCGGCTACATGCTTACCCGTAGCCCTCCCTTCCTCTCTATTGGCTTTTCCTTTCTTCTCCACTTGTTCCATCACTCACTCAACCAACCTATCAAACCCTCACTTTTCTTCTCAAGATCTCTTAGCAATCATTCCACAAGATTTGAAAATATGCTTGTGACCAAAAATCCCTAGGGCATTCGGCTATAGCCCACCGAACCCCTCTATCTTTTTCTCATTTTCAACTCCTTTCAAATCTTGCCTCATCATTTCGCTAGATATGGTAAAATCCTATGATGATCTTCTTTGACAAAATTCCTTGTCTCACATGCCTATCTAGGTAGGAAAAGATGTGGAGATTTCATCTTGATCTTCTTTTTCCTTTTTCTAACCAAAACAACTAGTCAACCTTCTCACCTACTAGTATTCTCCTTCTTTCACCTACTAGTCTTTGTCAACTTACAAAACTTTCCCTAACTTGACATGTGTCCTCAAGTATGGGTTTGGGTTGACTATTGGATCTCATTTCATGGACCTATGGGCTTGTCATCTCCACTTGGGCCCATAGTCTTGGTTATGGCCTTAAGGCCTTCAACTTCTAAGCCCACCTTTTAAGGCTTTTATTCACTAAATTACCTATGTCACCATGCTCTACTTGTTTAATCAAATAAAAGTATAGTAGGAAAATTCAGGGTCGTCACACTTAGTTTACAAATGTCCCATTTGGATAGAGAAACACTCTCAACCCATCTCATCATTACAACTTTTCAAATTTTCTATACAAAATATAATAAATAATTTAACTTTTCAAATCCCAAAACAAAAATAATATTAAAATAATATTCCAATAATATTTTACACAACTTTCATTTAAAACCATCTAATATCATCTCACAATCCAAACCATACCTAAGAGTTTTTATTTTTATGTAATAATTTTGATTTTTTCTTTTTGGGTAAAATTCTTAAAATCTCAAATTTCCTTACCTATTTGTGCCTGACTTGCGGGTTTTAGAATTAGTTTTTTGACTTTTATGAATAAGTCATACATTTAGAGTTTTATCTCTATTTTATATCATTTCTCAACTCAATGCTTATCTTTTGTTGATTAAATAACATCTATAATAATTCTTATTATGCTCGATGTTACAAGTTAACTTAAAATTATGAAATGCAAATTTTTGTAGAAGGTTAATTATTCCAAACAACTTCACGTATAAGCTTATAAGAGCTGATTTAGTTATGAAGAAAAACTCCTAGGATGGAGCTAGAAAGCTCCTTAATTAATTTGCAAGACATGGCTTGGGCAAGCAGATGTAGTGATCTTGGCCATGATCATGTCATCTCATGTCACATGGCATAACCTTTATAATTACAAAAATTCTATTTGCAAACATCCCATGTAAACGGGACGTAGTTGGCAACTGTTGTGAGAAAATAATCCAAGATGCACTATTTTGAAAGCTAATGTGCTCGAGCCCTCCATTTGCTTCTTATCCCTCTCTATTTCGCACCCAGTCGTGATCTTTCAACGAATTAGAAGAACCCCTCGAAGTGCCTCCGTCCCTCTTCTCTGACACGTCCCTCCCTTCTATCCCTCCGTTAGTGTCGTGATGAAGTCTGAGACCCTTCGTTTTCCTCCCGTCGTCTTCAGTTTCTTCTCCTTCTTCTTCTCATGAATCCAAGATCATAGAGCAATTATATATACAAGCAACAATCAAATAATATCAATCAAGGCAAAGGATATACATAAATATATAAATATATTAACCAAGAGTAAGTTCAATGTATACTTATAAAAATCTATGAATCAAAAGAAAAACAAGCTGTAATTCAACATACAACTTATTAGAACTCGAATCCAAAAACCCTAACATAAGACCTTGAGTGTGTGGGGGTTTTCTATAGTTAATCTTTCGGCCTCTAGGGATTTTCACTAAGAAAACCTTTCGTTTGACTTCTAAACTTGCATGAAACTCAAAATCACTTATACAAGATGAGGGCCGAAAATAGATAGTGTACCCTCCACCAAACTCTTGGCCTCAAGGGTTTTTAAGAAGCCTTAATTCGCTACTACGAGAAAAAAGTGAAAACTATGTGTCTTTTGTCATTTTTAGAACTCCCATGAGATTTGAATCTCTTGTTTGAGCGAAATGACAAGTGATTAATGTGAAAACTAAAAGAATCTGAGCCTTACCTCGATCTCCAACTCTTGAGGTCCGAAACTTCAATCTCCACTTGTTTGGTTGGCAAGAAAATGCGAGACAATGTAGGATTTTCAAGAAAACAAGTGAGAAGTGTTTGCAGAGAGTGAGGACTCATGGAAATTTGAAAAATGGGTAAGGGATAACCCTTAGGTGTATTCCTCGTGTCTTTTATATGAAGTCCATTCAACTCCCCCACTTTCCCTTAACTTTCACGCATGGGTGAAACTTGGCTCAACCTTTTCGCCTCCTTTCTTCTATATGGTCGAAAATTTCTAAGAAATCTCATCATTGGATTGTCTTGGGAAGGCACATATGGGGTGGCGTGTGTCAAAGTTCCCGTTTTCAAATCTCATAAAAAATTTCCCTTTTTGCCCTTTCTTCTTCCAAACAAGCTAGTTCCTTTCAAGGGCATAAGAATAATTCGATTTGTTTTCATCTTAAGACTAAATGCATAAGTGACATGTAACATTTTCCTAACCATTGTAATGCCAGACAAAATAAAGATTATTCTGCAAGCTAGTTATAACAGATGATTTATAAGGAAGAATACAAGAAAATCATCTAAAACATAGAGAAAACGTCTCTGAGGTTTAACTGAATATTATGAAATCAAGCAATATCAAAAAGCAGTCCACAAGTCGGACTATATAGCTAAAAGTCGTTTGCATCAAAACTTTTCCAAAATTAGCAAAATCTCGAAAATCACGCCAAAATAAAATACAAAATAAAATACTTAATTTGCCAAAAAACCGGCCCAAATCGGGGTTAGAATTAATTCTTAATCAACAAATGAAATATTACCAAAAATGAAAAAATAACTAAAAAAAGTGATTCGAAAGGGAAAATAGTGGAATTTGAGGTTGAAAACGATGCACACCGATCATAGCTTGGTGGCTACAGCGTGTGCATCGAAACGAATTGGGGTCTTATACGCGATTCCGATACTTGTAACCAAAGTTAAGGCCAAAATACTGAAACGCACCCAAAGCCACCCTAATTAAGAAAATATCACGATCATTTCCCATCTTTGTGCTGATCTGGCAATTCATGATATCTCAGCACCATCAACGTGCAATTTGACAGCTCAGTCTCATCTGACTCAGATCCTCCTGCATCACATTGCTACCCATTCCATGTCTTTCCTTCTTCCATTTTTGCTTTTCACTTTCTGATAAATGGTCAATATGTTGTATTAATACTCATAAATATCTGGGTTAAATGAGTTTTATGTGTTAAAATAAGAGTATTAACTATGTTTGACATGTGAAATAATGTGAATTAATTGTGTGTGACATGTGAAATAACATTTACCTCTAATTAAATATAGATGGTTTATGTTTTCGGGCTGGCTACCATTTAACTTAAATTAAAATTATGTTATGGCCCATAAATGTGATTGTGCCAGGAAGAGCTACGGGAGTTCAAGCTTATAAATTGAGGCCCATGTGCGTGACCTACATCATCTGTGAAATCCCATGATTTGCAACTTGGAGTTATAACTGAAGATGCGTCCATGAATTGAAGTCCACTTTGACTCTAACAAGTGAGCCCATGTGGAGAAATCAACAAAATTGAGAATAACCTGAAGCCCACATCCACGAAATGAAGCCTGGTCATGACTTTTGTGTGATCCATGTGACCCTATTGTAAAGGAACAAGAAAAGCATAATCGTGACTTAAGTAATTGAAATTCGGTTGAAGAAAGCAACCCGAGATAGAGGCACCTATCTAGAAAATCTGGGGACCACAACGATGAAGAGGGGAAATCCATGGCAAGGAAAAAGGGAAGAGAGAAGAATTCAAGTATAAAAGGAAGATAGATTTTCGGGTGAAGGGGTTAAATAGTTTTTCATTTTTATTTTTTTTATTCCTGCTCTATTTTCAGATAGTTTTCTTGCATTTCCTTAGGTTTTTCATTTTGGAATTATACTGTCTTTTGAGGATGATGATCGGCTAAGTTTTACAACTTGGATTGCAGTAAAAGCGTTCTTTCATCTACATTATTTGCTGGATTTCTGTAGTTTTCGAATTTCGTACTTGGCTTTATTTGGGGCCAAATTCTAGAAATAGAAAGTATGGTAGATTCTCTTGCTTTTATTCTTTTTCTGATGTAAACATAAGGCACAACAGACCTTTGAATTAATCAAGGTTTCTATTAGCTGAGTGTTATAGTGAAATTGGTTGATAATTTAGTGAGGACATTTTGTGTTAAATACTGGTACATATACTTTGAGTTTACATTTCGTAAATTGAAATTTATTAATGCCTTAATTGGGTTTGTAGTGGTCAAGATTCTTGTAGAGTGTAGAAATAAAGGAAGCCTAAAATCGTGACCCAAGTGTTTGTCAAATTGTTAATGTGAAACTGTTATTTTCAGGTTTGTACCGAATTTATGTTTGTGAACTGATGGAATTAGAATTACAGTTTTTCATCGTTTGAACTACTAAATATTCAGAAACTATTTTTTTATGACTTAATCCATCTTTCTAAGAATTACGAACTTGAGATCCTTAAAGTTTAACCAGATATTCAATTTTTCATTAAATCCTTCCTTGTGAATATTTTATTATCCATTTGCTCACTCTTTATACATTTATAAAAACAACCAAAAATAATTTTACACATTATTTTACTTTTTCAAACTTCTCATGAATTATCATACTTTTCAAGTAACCTTCATAAATGCTTTGATAACCCGTTGTCCCTGTGGCATATGATCATGGACTTATCTTTAATACAATTTGATACTTCTGCACTTGGAAGCATATTTGAGACCATGTCATTTTTCCTAAGAATCTTCTCAAATTTTATTGGTCAAATAAGGAAACAAATGACCCATGGCAAGTGATGAATGTGTGTCAATGGATATTGGCCGAAAATCAGGAAGCAAATCTATCCAAATCCTTGCTTCTTCTTTCCAACATTGGGCATGCTTGACATGTGGCATGATTTAGGAGATTCTTGAGTGCAAAATCTAAAAAATCCTGAATCAAAAGTGTATTCCTTGAGTTTTTTTTGTGCAATTCTCTTAGAATGTCTCATCTTTATCTTTTCTTAGCTCTACTTTCCATATATATGCATGGAAATTTGAAATTTGCCGACAAAACAAGCCTTAAGCATGAATCAAAGGTCTTGGCCGAAAATCCTTGTAGTTCCCTAGGCCATCTTGCTTGCATCTCTTCTTCTAGAAATGTCTTTACACGCATGACAAGTGTCAATCTTACCATGTTAAGTATGTAGCATACTCTTGGACTTCTCTATGCTTTTCTTGCACTCCCTATTACAAGAGAATATGGTTTTTTTGACAAATCAGTTTAAAACTTGGTAGTGGCATAAAGTTTTGGGATATTCTTTGCATTCTTCAAACATTGTTTGGGTTCTCGATTTCAATCTCTCTTCTATTCTCGCCTCCAACTCCACTGCTTTATCTAATCGGGTCGACAACTTTTGTTTCTTGGACTTCAATCGTTCTATCTCAAATTGTGGAGCCCTCATTTTTTAGTCTTGTCTTCATTGGATCTGGTCTTAGAAATGGATAATGAATTTGAGGATGGCTTCACGCAATGCCCTAAGTCCTTCAAATATCCAGAACGTGATCCAAGAACTTCAGATAGGATCTAAATATCATTAACAGATGATTATCGGATAGATTCGCAACAGCTTCCTTTAGAAATTTCATATTTTCTTATAAAAAAATATTAAAGTTAGTATAAATAATAATAATATTGTATTAGACTTGACTTAATAAACTTAAATTTACATAATTTGCCTCAACTTCAGGACTGATCCAAAAACCATCACTATTTTTGTGTGCTTTAGTATATAAGGGTTAGATCAAAGTCACTAGAACTTTCTGATTGCTACAAAATAAAAACTATATTAGAAATTTAATGAGATAAGTGCATATTTTAATATGAGACTGGAATTAGTAGCACTGACTATTTTTTTGTTCAAATAATAAAAAGATCGAGAACTCGCATGATTGTGTATCTTTAAATTTGATTTATTTGTTTTGTTCACAATAATTTGTTGCTAAAATAATATATTACAAGTTTCAAATTCTAATACATTCATCATTTTCTATTAAAGAAAGATAAATACGATATTACCTTATAAGCAACATCTTCAAATAAATCACAAACATTCTCCCACTTAACTGGTGGTATTACTTAGAATGAATTTTGGCACGCCTTTGCCGCAGTGTTAAACTTGGTGTAGTGTACATGGCACCAAGTTTTGTACTTCCAGAATGCATTCAACATCAGTTCCTCAACTACTTTTCGATCCTGTCGCCGACTAAAATCAAGATCAAATTCATCCTTGAAAAAATTATAAATAATTAGTATGAATACAATTATTTTTAAATTAAATTTATTCGTGTTTTCTTGGGATGTAGCTCATTACCATACATTGATTTTTTTTATGTGATCTTTCACATCTTAGAGAATGTTAACCCAATAGTCATTAATATCTTCCAAGGTGGCAAACTATAAGTCATTAATATCACAGACTGCGTACTATGAGAAGTGTTCCAATTGCTATATGTTTTAAAATCATTAGTTGCTAACTCGAGGCGTACGTTCCAAGTCTTTTAGGCAAATTATGGATACTCCCCATCAAACATATTCCATTGTAAGGAATTTGCTGGATGCGAGATGAATTGATCATTTCAAACTCTTTCTGCACGTCATATCTTTCATAGTCACTCAGGAAGTAAATGATCATTGAAGTCGAGGGATCAATGAAAATGTTTTAACATTTTACTTGGTACATTATGCTTATCTGATGTCCATCTTGACTCATGACACACCGAACATGAATCAAATTTTGTATATTGCTCCTAGTAGAGTACATAGTCATTCTTATATGCGTGGAGAACACTATAATCAAATCTCAATCCCTGCTTCAATTTCTTTACCTCGTAAAAGTTACAAGGCACCACGTTATCTTGTGGGAGAACTTCTTTAAATAAATGTAGTAGCATGTTAAAGGCCTTTGCAGAAATCCAACATATTAACTTGATATGTAGCAATCTCATCGTGAATGAATACTTGCTATGACGGGTACACATTTCATACAGTTGTCATTGTGTATCCTCTTATAGTTTTGCAAAGGTCTCGTTTCCCTCAAAAGATTGTGAAGATGTTCATTCCCCATCCCGAATCCTAGATATGCCTCCACCAATATCCTCTAACATCTCAGTCATATCCTTTCAATTATCATCACTATTATCGGAAATGACCACATTTGTATTGTTCATATTGATTTTGGCATTACTTTCTTCCATCCGATTGGAATGACTTCCAAATCTATTTTAGGAAATGGCTTGCCATGCAGAACCCAAAGCAAATATTTAGGATTTATCTTATTAACGAACAAATGAGACTCCATTACGACCAAGTTTAAATAACTCAAGTTTTTACAGTTCTTACACGGACATCTTGTAAGGAATTTGTTGGATGCGAGATGAATTGATCATTTCAAGCTCTTTCTGCACGTCATATCTTTCATAGTCACTTAGGAAGTAAACAACCATTGAAGTCGAGGGATCAATGAAAATGTTTGAACACTTTACTTGATACATTGTGCTTATCTGATGTCCATCTTGACTCATGACACACCGAACATAAATCAAATTTTGTATATTGCTCCCAGTAGAGTACATAGTCATTCTTACATGCGTGGAGAACACTATAATCAAATCTCAATCCCCACTTCAATTTATTTACCTCATAAAAGTTACAAGGCACCACGTTATCTTGTGGGAGAACCTCTTTAAATAAATGTAGTAGCATGTTAATGGACTTTGCAGAAATTCAGCATATTAAGTTGATATGTAGCAATCTTATCGTGAATGACAACTTGCTATGACGGGTACACATCTCAGACAGTTGTCGTTGTGCATCCTTCCATACTTTTGCAAAGGTCTCGTTTCCCTCAAAAGATTGTGAAGATGTTCATTCCGCATCCCGAACCCCAGATATGCCTCCACCAATATCCTCTAACATCTCAGTCATATCCTTTCAATTATCATCACTATCATCGAAAATGACCACATTTGTATTGTTCATATTGATTTCGGCATTACTTTCTTCCATTCGATTAGAATGACTTCCAAATCTATTTTAGGAAATGACTCGCCATGCAGAACCCAAAGCGAATATTTAGGATTTATCCTATTAACGAACAAATGAGACTCTATTACTACCAAGTTTAAATAACTCAAGTTTTTACAGTTCTTACACAGACATCTTATAAAATCCCGAGTGTCAGCACTATCTTTTACAGTTGAAAAATTTCATCCCCTGTGCATACTCTTTATAGTTTCATATAAGTCTATCTCTTAATAGCATCTAACTTTTATCAATTGTATTTTTGTTATCCATCCACTGTCTATTAAAAAAAAGGTAATTCATTTCATAAATATCATTAATAATAATATCTTGATATCTTCATAGCACTACTTTGATAAGGTAGTTGGTCCTATCCCAAACTGTCTACTTTGGACAATTCAAGAGTTGTAGCCAATCATTTTTTAAGAGAATACTTGGCCACAACTCTCGAACAAATTTAAAGTTTAATGTAGCACAAAATTAAGTCTGACATCCAACTATAATAGTAAAATAAGCTACAAGATTATTATTAACAAACATATATTATTAATAATGGTATTCTGTCTACACGAGTCTCGTTGAAATATACATTTTAAAGTTCAAACGGGACACAAAAGAAACCCAACCCTCGCTCGGACGTGAAAATTTTTTGTTAGGATGAGAATCATGTAGACAGAATATCAGAACCAATTCTTAACCCCCAAGCAACAAATGCCCAAATACACAAATCATACTCGAAATGAGTAATATGATATAACTCCCAAATAAAGAAATCTCTAAACTCTATATAAAATCATTGCAGATTTAAACTTTCTAACAATTAGAAATCTAATATCAATTTTTGCACTTCCAATAATAAAACCCAATTCAACGACATTATCCACAATCAAAAATCACAATATGAGAAAACCCCCAATCAATTTCAATGGGGGAAAATAATAGTATAACTTGAAATACACAAAAAAAAAAAGTGTCGAGAAATCAAATTTACTCTCTCACCCAAGAATTCTCCTACAATCCCTGAATTCTCCTAATTCCTCTTTTAAAAATAGCTAAATCCTACGTGAGAATGAACTGAAGAGTTGGGTGTTTAAATGTATAAAGTTGCGTTCGGACAGGCAATTTAAATGTTTGAATGCGAAAATTTTAAATTGCCATTTTGTTTTCTCATGAGGAATTTCAACTTTTGGCATTTGGACGGGTATATTTTCATGTTCGGACGCTATGTTCTAAGCATATTCTGAGTATTTACTGTCCAAACGTGTGGGTTGCCGTTAGGACGTATATAAATATCCTAAGTAATTGACGTAAAATTTTCCTCCAACTACAAAACACAAACTACGAGATAAAGTACATTCAAACTATAGTAGATTTCGGTTCGAAAGGGTACTGAATATTAAAATACTAAATAATATATTAGTAATATTATATCATTAGGTAATTTTATATTGGTATTATAATACTAATATATTAAATAATGTTAATTTAATATTATATGAATATAATGAAAAATCGATTAGTATTATAACAGTAGGATACTGCTATACTGAGAAATATATAAGAAGTTATATATAAAATTGAAGAATGAGTTATGACATTAAGTAATCAATATAAGAAATTAGTATATACTAAGTACTACATGTAAATAGTACACATTAGTAATATAACACTATCATATTACTAATATGTACAGTATGTTAGTATATTATACAAAAAATATTAGTATTTTTTTTTGTACTAAGTACTTTCTAATACCATTAGTGTCATAGAGTTCATATTAGTATCATTATAACTACCCGAACTAATACTCTAAAACTCAAACCCCAAACTCTCTAACAGGTGTTCGAACAGATACTTGACCTATCCAAACATAAAACCTTTGCATTCGGACGCTTAAGAACGGATCATATATCAATTAAAAATATAACATTATAAGTATAGTATAGTTAGTTTAAACATTATAAATTAATAATAATAATAAATAATACACTGTATAATTATAATTATAATATATAATAGTATTAGAGGTGGCAATATGTTACATGACAAGTCTCATTGAGAAATTATCGAACACGCCACAATAATAACGAGACAGATGTACGTATGTGAATTATATATATATATTTTTGGTACACAATCTATGTGAATTATATATATTTGTGAATGTTATATTATGACAAATTTAATTTTTAAATTACCACAAATTAATTACACAGTATTTTTCATAAAAATATACGTTAATTAGTTGATGGTAATTAAATTACAAAAAAATCCTATATCCCTATTAGGAAAAGTAATTTTCTTTGATTAGCTAGCTTGATCATCAATAAAATAACAAAGATGTCACAATTATGAATGAAACAAACACACACACACAAAATTACAAACGAGACACACATAAAAAGATGTAATTTTTTAACCTTATAGTTAGTTTTATAACTTCGTAATATTATTGTGATATTTAAAATATAATTAATTTTATTGTTTGTATGTCTTGACATGAAATGAACACAAGTACCAATGCAAGCTCATTCGAACGCTAATTAATTCATCTGAACGAGCCAAATATGTACAAAACTCTTTCAAACGCATTCTTGCTCGTCCAAACGAGTGTCGGGGTATATAATACCCAGGGCTTCCAAATGGCCTCATTTGTGAATTGAACAAAAAATTCTTAAAACCACTCCCAAACTATCGTCAATCACCCAAGAACAAGCCACATTTCATTTCTCCAGAAAAATATCAAAAGTATGGACTTTCTAACACCCTCTATTAATTGGAAATGGGTTATGAACACCCATTTCTGTAGGTTTCGACTTATATTTTGTAGTTTTTGTTATTTGTTTCAAAAATAGATAGTTTCGAACCTTTAGGAGTGAACTAGGATTGATTTAGTCTGAATAAATTTTAGTTTTGTAGAGAATGGAGAAATAGCAGAGCGGTCATTTCTCTTCGGCAAGGTTTTCCGTTTAAACAAAAATAAACCTCGTCCGAACAAATTGATGAAGATGTCCTAGCTTGTTCAAATGAACAACTTGTTTGGATGAGTAATAACTCGTCTAAACAAGTAAGTGGCACACAACACACTTTGTGCAGTTTTATTTTTTATTCATGTATTTTGGACAATTAATGACAATCTATCATCTTCTATCATTCATTTGTTGAACAATCTACAA
Source organism: Platycarya strobilacea (assembly GCA_036898215.1). Lineage (NCBI taxonomy): Eukaryota > Viridiplantae > Streptophyta > Magnoliopsida > Fagales > Juglandaceae > Platycarya > Platycarya strobilacea. Next base: position 30,664,060 of record CM072555.1, on the reverse strand, counting down.
ATGACAGACAAAGGAAGAAAGTGTGGGAGATACCAGACCAGCGTACAAATGACAGACAAAGGAAGAAAGTGTGGTAGAGACCAGACCCCTATATTGGTAGCAGTTCGAATAATGCTCCAATCCATGTGACCCCACTAGTCACTGCCATGATGCCCCTTATAGGGGCGTCCTTGTAGAGCGATTTTTTACTCTTGCTGACTTCTAGGACCTGGCCTAGGAAGGATGCAGCATCCACCATATATTCACCGAGTGAGGATGGGTGCCGCTATGCACACAGAGTAGGTACGCATACCCTGACATGGTCAAAAAGTTCCATTATGCCATGGGAGAGCAGTTCGAAAAATTGCTTCATTATGTCCTGACAGTGCGGGAAGTTGGGATAACCTTCAATCTGACAATTATTGAGGATTTTTAGATATCCCGCGTGTCCCAGAGGCATATCCCACACCAATTACAGCTGCAAAGACTACAATAGCCAGTGCAAACAAAAAGGTTGAATCCACAGGGCGAGCTTCCATATTCACTGACGATAAGGTACATGCCATATTCACTACAATAGCCAGGCATATCCCACACCATCTACAGCTGCAGGTTGACTTAGATGATACCAAGACTGATGAGGAGTACATACCTAATGATGGTCTCATAAATGATTATGTACATGCCATATTGCGACTTCCAAATGCTCTACCACATGACAGCGGAAAGGTGAGCAAACAAGTAGACTGCATCGAGTTCTACAGGATGCTTAATCTAATAGTCAGCTACAATGTGAACCCAAAGAAATATAAGACAGATTTTGGGATGGATTGGGCCAGACTTCTATTGTGGGTTGTGTGGATGGAGCCGATTGATCTGGCCTTCTATATCTTCTTCCGCACCAAGCTGGAGTCGTGTTATGGGAGTGGAGGAAGTTTACCATTTGGACTGCTGATATATGTGGCCTCCTATTCCAAGTGGGAGTTACAGTGCGGGTGGGTTAGAAAACCACCTTACAGATGGGGTCTTTCAACAAGATTAGCCTTAACAAGAGCAAGGGGCACCCTAGTGCGAAAACTCCCACATCGACCGATTCTGTTACGTCCAATAGTCCAACTTGCTGGGAGCCAGTCCGTTGGATTTACATTGCAGTAGTTGAAGGTAGTGGTAGAGAAAGTTGAGATATGTGGTAGGGGACGCAGAGGAGCACATCAACAAAAAGATAGCTGATGTAGAGTCATTGATCAAATTTATACAGGAGGATATAGATTTGATATCGAAGCAGTAGGCATGTATTTATTTTATGTTTTTGCTTTATATGTTGCAATAAACATTGTTTTTTATTTTGGAATAGAATTAATGTGCTTTTTTTGTGTGTGTTAGAATAATATTTACTTATTATTTTTCTCATTTTACTTATTGTTCGTGATAAAATAAATAATATTTTGAAATTAATTACATAAAATTAATTTATAAATATTCTAAACGCTCCATAAATCTTAATATATAATATAAACGATGATGAACAATTAAAATATAATCTCCAACCTGATTACCATCCGAACAATAAAATATTGTTCGGATAGTCCTGCAAGTTTTCCGTCACGAGGTTTCCCTCCAAATATATCACATTTGGATAAATAATTATCCGTCTGGACGGTTTTTTATTTTCGAGATATTTTTTTCGTCACCAAATGTCTTGTCCGAACAAATTTTTGTACGTTTGAAGGAATTTTGAAACTCGTCCAACTTTTGGGATAAAATTTAAAATTCATCTCTAAAATTTACTTTTATGGATAAAATTTAGTTTTTCCTTAACAAATTTCATCCCTAAAAGTAAAATTTCTTGTAGTGCCTTAGTCCAATATCCAAACCAAAGTCATAATACCTTTTATGCATGACACATGGCACTTGAGATTAGGGCTTAGCTATGGGCTTAGGGCGATTGGGCTTGGGTTACTAGTAAGGGCCAAAATTTCTAAGTATTCTAGGGCTAATTTTATTACTTGGACCCTAAAGCATAAATCAATCTAGAGCGATCTTCTTAAAATAAAATACTAAGGCCTCTAAATAATCTAAGAGTCTAAGTTAAGTCTAGGTCATCGCAAGTTTGTAGGCTTCACAATAGCTTCATCAATGAATAAGAATCTTTCATTAGTAATATCGACAAATTCTTAAAGAGCCCACAGAAATATGAATATGAAAAAAAAGGATCCACTGACCATTCCAATTTCATCTTTCTCGAATTTTAATATTAGAATAGTGGATATAGTGATTATTCAATAAGTTAGGTTTGGACTAGCTAAGTTGTTACATCAATATTACTCACCCACATGACACACATAAAAGTGACACAATAAACGTTATTGCATGGCTGAGGGAAGTCAAATTATACAATCAGCATATTGACTTTCCTACAAGGTCCCTATAGGATGGTGTCTACCCATATAAATTACCCACGAGTTCGTACACAGGGGATCAAAATCAAATATAAGAAAATCAGTTATGGATCAGTGACTAATGCTTTTGTTCAGTAACTTGTGTTCTAGTTGAATTATGATCCTCTACAATTTTAACTCACTCTTATATTTTCTTTTAAATACGATTTAGCTAGGGATATATATCTTATGTTAAATGTGATTTCTAGGAACCTTAATTAGCATTAGACCACTTTTTTATACCCTTTAATAAAACATTGACATGCCAGTCTTTTTCTTTAGAATTCAAAAAGATACATGCTGCGTAAGCTTGATATTATTATATATAAACAACATAATTAATAAAACAATTCTATATAAAAGAGTGCTTGCAAGGAGATGTTTGGATTCTAATTAAACACTATAAAAAAATTATTTATTTGCGACCAATTAACTCTAGCAAAATGATTATTTTCAATTAAATAAGTATGATTTAGTTGGAAATAGTCATTCCGTCACAAAAAATTTATAACTGCAAATGCTCATTTTTCTTGTAGTGAGAGGACTAGCTAATATTTATAAATTGCAGCTTGGGAAACCTCAGCAGGGCAGCTTTGTTTTCAATTATTATTTATATTCTAACTTTTAAATAGTTTGTTGAAAAGAAATGGGTATATCTCTTTTAATTTATTCAAAAAATAGTAGGAGATTGATGTGTCAACCTTTCAATGAAACGTTTGATGCTTAAGTTTTACACCATACATAACGCGAGAGTAGATGGTGTTGATCTCAAAAAGAGGTCCCCTCCTCTACTCTACACTATTGAGGGGGTGGGAGCTTCGGCTCCCCCTCCCGCCTCCATCTTTCCTCCCTTGCGATTTGTTCCTTGCGCATTTCTTTGATTTTTTTTTCCTTTTCGTTTTTGTTGCAGGTAACAGCTCCAACGGCAAGTGGTGCATGGTTTTTCGACAGTCTGCTGCCTTCACGTGCTTCATCGAGAGGCTCCTCAATCGCCAATCTACCAACCCACCAAAGAGTTTGCCGAATGGAGTGGAGCGTGCTCCACACGTGCTGGCTGGTTTTTCGCATAGTTTCCATACGCGACCACCTAGAGGGCCCTCCGACCACCATGTGAGGGGCTTCTAGGCACAACTTCGGCAAAGAATGTTGGTCTGACTGTAGAGCCAATCTCGTCTAGCGCGTCTTACACGCGCCACTTTAGCCGTGTTCCTTAGCTGTTATTACATTATTTTATGTTTTATTTTAGCTTTAGTGTGCTTAGTCCGATTTGTGTTGAACGAGATTTCGGTTTGTTTGGTTATCACTCTGTTTTAGATAGAGTTAGGCTATCTCTCAGACGATGTTCTTGAGAGGTTTGCAGTTAGGCTAAAAAATATCAGTCACTTTTAATATATTGGGAAGTTAGAAATCGTTGTTCAGCTAACTTATGATGCATGTTTTCAAATTCATTTGTAATGTCCGTTATTAATGAATGAAATGTAGTTTTCTTTCCAAAAAAAAATAAATAAAGTAGTTGCATCTCGATTAGTACTGCTGATGTTTGTATTCTATTCTATATTCTTTGTATCTATTATATATGCATATAAAATATATACGGAACAAATTAATTAAAAGAAATTGAAAATATTATTGCACTAATATTAATATATAGAAGATTAATCAGATTTACCGCGTACGTACGCTGGCCTTCGATTGGAGATGACTGGCCTACTACTCCTAACTATAGGACCAGCTCAATTTATAATGAGGTTTAAGATAAAATTTAAATAAATTATTTATAATTATATATAATATAATAAAATATAAATTTTTATATAAAAATAATGAGATTTTATTTAAATTTATAAATAAATTATTTTTCAATTTATATTTATTACAACAATTTGTATAAAATGAAGTCTTAATATAAATTTTATGTCTTAATTTAGCATGATCTTAAAAAATATATATTTAAAAATATGAATAATTTATTGTATTAAATATTAAAATTATTTAAAAACATAAATCATTCTTTGTATTAAATATTAGATTTTGTATTAAGAGGCCTTGCATATATTGAAAAATAAATTTATCTATATTTTATTTAATAAGATGGTTTTTATTTTTTTTAAAGAAAAAAAATCTAATCACTTTTATTTTTAAAGGCCTTGCATAGGATAAGACATCAAGCAATGAACTAAATAGCCTAAGCATTGAGCCACCCTCTCTTAGCTCCGAGTGTAATGGTTTTGTACGCACATGTATATGCTTCAAAACATATAAATAAATATATATATATATATAACTGTTGACTGTTCATTGTCCATTAAGCTAGTAATATTCACTGTTGACTGGTCAAGAATAATTATATACATAATTATTATAAACAATGATGGACTTTTTGTCCCTCATTATTCAATGCCACCATAACCAATGTCAGAGCTCACCATATTACTAGCTTAATGGTATCAGAGCCACTTTCTAGTTCTGGTTTTAATTGTTGAATTCTATCTTTATCTCTTTTTCTTCTTGATATTTGCTTGAGATACTCTGTCTCCCTATCTTGTTCTTTTACTGTTATTCTGTTTGCACTCCCCCCTAGCAGTCATAGACCTAAGCTGAATAGTAAGTCCAATGTAGCCGAGGAAGGCGTTGAGGGCATGAGAGGTGTCTGGTTCGGACAGAAGAAGCCAATTAGGGTATGAGTTACTCGTGCAGCAGGATAAGGTCGAAGACCTAGACCCAGGAAGTACCGAGTCTTGCTTAGGCAAGTACCCAGAAGAACATGATGTTTAGATCTAGTTCTTCAATTAGTTCCAAATCAGGTAAACCGCCTGATATTATCAATGAAGAAGATTTAATTTTTGAAAATAGTTTTGAAAACCCATTGCCAGATATCGATCGATGGTATATGCCAAAGATTGATTCTGATTCTCTGTACAACAAGTCCTGGAGAGAGAAAGTTTTTGCTACAAAATTCAAGGTGAAGACTGTAGAAAGAACCTTCGCTATTTCCAAAACCCAGGAAAAATGTCGTCTGTTTCAATGCGATGTTATTTCAGACATGAAGAAAAAAGATTTTTCATTCATGCATATTGCTTCTGTGCAAGTTGCCATCAAGCCTCTAATAAGGCGAGGTGTCAACGCTTCTGTGCTCCTATGCTTGTGTGATGCAAGGTTCAGGAATTTTGAGGAGAGTCAGTTTGGGATTGTTCAGACATCCCTTGCAGAAGGTCCCGTTTATTTTGATTGTTATCCAGATTTGACTATCGATTTGAACGATAGGACTATTTTGGATGTTTTAACTTTGAATATTTTGACTTCTGGTATTGATATGACTAAAGGCAATAGGCCTTTGTCTTTGATTTACCGTATTTATTATCGACTGATGAAGACTAGCCTTAACCCCAAGGCTAAGTTGAAATCATCGAGAGACTAGACCCTTCTGATACAGAGCTCATCTTCGAGTGCTGATATCAGAATTCCAAAAATGATTTACTGGAGAGATGTTTCTCTCCCAGATGAATGGGTTCTTCCTAAGGAACTACCCCCTAGAGAAGTCATATCTCGTGATAGAGATGTTGACTTAATCCAGCAGTATCTCGATGGTACTGTGAAGATTTCTTTTGACCGACCTTCCACGACCAAAGAAAGAAGACATTCTTTCACTGGTCTCTAATCGTCTACTTCTTCAGACCCGAGAATTAGTAGAGATAAAAAATCTTGAAACATTCTTGGAGGATTCTGTCAAGGTGGCAGAGCCTAAACGTCCGATTATTATCCAAGAAATTCCCAAGCGAAATTCTTCTGAGTCAAAGCTGAAAGGTGTCTCTGCGGAGTCCCAAGTTACTTCGGCTTTTTACACAACCAAGGATGATTTCCCGTCATCCAAGGGTAAAGCCAAAAAGGAAGAAACTGAAGAAGACTCTTCTGAGTCTCCGACAGCTTCGGATTTGGTTATGAACACTAATGTTTTGCACCCACAGTTAATGACGATGTGCAAACCTTTTGAGCCTGATATGTTTTCACTGGCTAATGAATTTAATAGCATTGAAAACCGGCTTAAGCGTAAAGCTTATACTCGAGATTTTAGTCTACCCGAGAAGCAAAGGGTTAGACGTAAATGGAAAGAATTGATGTATGCCCAAGAAAGACATATTCTTTTATTTGATTTTCTTGAAAATCATTATGATTTTAAGAATTGTGATTTTAAAGACAAGTTTTTAAATGTTTTAAAAACTAGTTTTGTCAAAGCTGAAGATAAAACAGTTTTAACCGAAAGCCATCCTCCACTTGAGACCACTCTGGTTTCGGTGCAAGGCGTTGAAGTTAAAGCTTCTCCTTTTAAAATTCCAACTGCCGAAGATCCTAAATCTCCATTAACTTTTGAGACAAAAAAGATCATCGAGAAAAACAATTTTTCAAACACTCCTCTCCACATTATTGGTCAACAGTTAGACCGTATTGAGGAAAAAATTGAAAAACCTATTTTTAAAATTGATTCTAGAAAACCTTCAGCAAGTATTCCAAAAATCAAATTACTTGAAAAACCTTTGATCGTTTTACCAGAGAACAAACATAAAACGGATACTGTCAGTACTCTTGATAGAATTGATCAAATGCTAGCTGAGATAAAACTAGAAAAACAAAGATCAAAACCTTCTACTAATGCTCTTGACAAAAGTAGTAAGGATTTTAATTCTGATTTAATTTCAGTTTATACAGATGATTCCTCGGAGGATGAATCTGTCATCAATTCTGTTTTAAAACAGTTTTCATCGGAGCCAGCTGAAATAGCCAGACTCACTTCTGCAAAGCCTGTAGGGTTTGTGAAGAACTGGTTTTCTAGGCCAACTCCACCTGATTTATAGATCGAAGAATGTATGTTCCGAGATCAGTTTTCGGCTAGTACTGATCGGATATATGAGTGGAATATTGACGGGCTCTCTGAACAAGAAATCCTAAATACTCTGCAAAAAATGTCCATAGTCGCCGATGCCTATGTTCAAAAAAACATCTTGCAACCCAATGTTGTTCAGATGTTAGTTTCTGGTTTTACGGGTATGCTTCAGTCTTGGTGGGATAAACACCTTACCAACGAAGCTAGACAAAGGATTCAATTTGCTGTTAAGCAAAATGATGATGGTACCCTTGTTTTTGATACCACCATAGGACACAGTGTCACTGATGGTATGAATACTTTAATCTATACGATTATTAAACATTTTATTGGTACGCTTTCGAATGTTACTAATTTTTTTCTGATTATTTGAATAATCTGAGATGTCCCAACATGTCAGATTACAATTGGTATGAAACTGTGTTTATTTCACGTGTTTTAACGCGTGATGATTCTGATAAGCCTTATTGAAAAGAGAGATTCATTGACGGTCTCCCTCATTTGTTTGCCCTTAAGGTTAAGGATGCACTGCTTGACAGTACCGGCAGAGTAGATTACGATAGTTACACCTATAGTGATATTACTAGCGTAATTAAAAAGCTCAATATTAGCATGTGTAATGATCAAAAGCTCATCTCTCAGCAGATGAAAGATAGAAAGAAAGCCAAATATGAGATGGATAATTTCTGTCAACAATTTGGCCTTCCTCCTATCGCTCCATCCAGAGAGAAGAAAAAACATTTGAAAAAGTTTAATCTTCTTGGCAGAAACCACTAGACCATTATGTCAGGCAATATCAAGAAATGCCAACAAATGTTTCTAGTGATCATCAATAGATTTGGAAAAAATTAAAATATCATCGATATAAACAATAGTGAAATGAGAAAAACTATTGAAAATATCTTTCATAATATTTTGAAATTCGGAAGGGGCATTTTTTAAACCGAATGACATTACATTCCACTCGTAATGACCCAAAGGAGTACAGAAAGCAGTCTTATAACGGTCTGGTTCCCTAATCTGGATCTGCCAAAATCCGGACTTAAGGTCAAACTTACTAAAGACTACTGCTTCACTTAACCTATGGACTAGGTCGTTTTTGTTAGGGATGGGATATCTTATCCACTCTAACACTTTGGTCAATGGTTTGTAATTGATAACAAGACGGGACGACCCTCGCTCAATCTCGGCATTCTTTTGGACATAGAAAGCAGCACACGACCATGGTGACTTACTACACCTGATAAGACTTTTCTGAAGAAGATCAGAAATTTCATTTTTACAAAATTCTAAAGTCTCGCTATTCATTTGAATAGGTCGAGCTTTAGAGGGAATATTTTTCTTTGAAAAATCTTTAACATAAGGCAGAGAAATCTCATGTTTCTTCTGATTCTAAAAAGCATTAGGGAGATCAAAGCAGATTTCAAAAACAAGTTTTTTATGAAAATCGTCAATTTTTGAATGTAATAATGGTTCATTTAGATGCTCAGAAATCTTTTTAATTCTAACTTCATGTTGAAGATAATTCAAATGATGTTCTTTAGCAATAATCAAAGAAATTTTTCCTCTTGATGTATCAGCATCAAGTTTGGAAACAAATTTAAATTTGAATTTTTGTCTGAAGGGGTCAGTGGTGATCCCATCTTTCTCAGTCAAAAAATGACAAATAAAATTAATAAAAGGCATCCCTAAAATTACGCTCCAGGTCATATTCTTGACCAAAACAGAAGGGATACGAAAACATACATTGTCTTGACAGACATGGGCATCATTTAGCTCATAATTGATTTTCATCTTTGAGCCATTAGCAACAAATAGTCTCTCAGTGGACTTTTCAAAATACTTGGTTGGAACTAAGCCTTCACGGATACAGTTAAGATCCGATCCGGAATCAATCAAGGCAATGACAGAGAATGAAAATTCTTTACAAACAACAATTTCAACCTTAGTGTACCACTTGCTAGGCATAGGTTGTTTTAATAAACAAACAGCCTTAGGACTGTCAGCATAATCATCATGGTCAGAAACTTTTGTTTCCTTATTATCGGAAGGACTTTGATCAAAAGTTTGCTCAATTTTAAAAGCAATAAAATCTTGTTTCAAAGAAAAATTCTCAAGTTTAAGATTGTTAGTCTTAGATTTGAGCTCAACAATTTCTTGTTTGATAATTCCAATTTCATGCTGTAATCAGAAGTAGAAACACTCTTTGGTTTCTTATCGAAACGTTTTAGTGTCTTCTGAAAACTGACTCTCTCTTGAGAAGATGACGACTTTCTACGAGCCATAGTCTTCTTGAACTGGGCGAGATATTTCTCTTTTAGCTCAGTATTTTCAAGTTGAGAAATCAAATCAAGAAGAAGGTTCTGCTCTTCCTCTTCCTTAGTTAAAACATTAATTGTCTTAACTCTGAATTTGCAACAAGAACCACTGCAATTGCAGCCAAGCTTAACCATTGCATGACTAGATGAATCCGATTCTAAGTGATAATCGCTATCACTAGAACTGTACTCATCACGATCTGAGGATGACGAACCAGAACTGTTATCAATCAAATGAAACAGTTGATCATCTTCACCAATGTTTAAAGCGCTAAGCTTATTCTTCAATTTACTGGGCCTTTTAGGGTTTGGACAATTATTTGCATAATGTCCCCTTTTGCCGCAGTTAAAACATCTCTGATTTTTGTCAAAGTTTTTCCTAAAAGATTTTTTATGAGAAAATCTTTTTTTATGCAATGAAGGTTTTCTAAAAATATCATCACGGGATTTTTTAAACTTTTCTCCGTGAGTTTTTCTATTAAACCTTTTCAAATATTTTCTGTAAGAATTCACGGGTAAGGAAGTCAGGGATGGAGTTATCCGATCCTTTTATATATTCAATGTCAAAATCAAATATGCTCAAAATAGCTTGCCATCGTGCAAAAATTTGTTTTGATGCAATGTTTTCAACATCTTTTTCTAGAACATATTTAGCACTTTTGCAATCAATACGTAAAAAAAATTTCTGATTTAATAAATCAGATTAAAATTTTGAAATACATAATACTATAGATAAAATTTCTTTTTTAATAGTATTATAATTAATTTGTGCATGATTCCATGTTCCGGAATGAAATCGAATGATTTGTTCGGATGAACATAGTGAAACACAGTGTTTCAGAATGCCACCATAACCAATGTCAGAGGCATCGGTTTCAATAATTTTAAAATAATTGGAATTAGGAATTCGAAGACATGGAAAAGTATGGACAAATGTCTTGATTTTCCTAACAAGATTTGTGTGGATATCGGTCCATGGAAAAGGATTGGTGCGAAGTTTCTAGAAGAGAGGATGGCACAATTTTCTCAAATCTTTATAAAAGTCAGAAATATAATTCAAAGATTCAAGAATTCTTTGAAGCTGTGTTTTGTCAAGAATGACATTAGGAAATTTTTCGACAAATTCGATTGACCATTGGATTGGTCTGATTTTACATTCAAATATATCAAAACCAAGGAATCTAATATATATATATATATATATATATGTAAATTCTTTTTGCGATGAAATCGATGTTTTGGAGATGAAAAGTTTCTTAAAATAAAATAATTTTGTTATAGTACTTACGTAATATTACTGCCCTAGCAAGCAACCAGGCGATTTGTCTGGGAATGCATATATTCACTTGCGTACCAAACCTTTAATTACAAGCTAGGAATTGAAAAAAATCAACTCAATTGAATATTGATAACAACAGCAAACGTCTCTTTCGGGCGTAATTACAAGCTAGGAATTGAAAAAATCAACTCAATTGAATATTGATAACAACAGCAAACGTCTCTTTCGGGCGTTTGTCAAAGTTGGGAAATGAATATGATAACGATATATCATGAATATCCATGCCACCAGCTCTTGATGAAAGGTAAACAACTAATACAAGTTCATATTATCTACTCTTCAAAACATATAAAGCTATCATAACTACTCTTCATTGTCCATGAACGTCAAATAAAGGTACTGCGCGTGCATGATCAGGAGTGGCCAATTAGTTTTTGCCCCTACAGAATGGCCCAGATTAGACCTAACTAAAATAAAATTAAATTATTTATTGGAGAATGCTACTTACCCCTACATTGGGACCTTAATTAGGTCCAGATTTTCTTTTTTCTTTTTTAGTTTTTTCGTTTGATTTTTGTTTAAGTGTTTTTAAATAATGTTATGATTTTTTTTTTATATTTTTAAAAAATGTTTTATTATGTTAAAAAAATCATGTGTTGCTAACAACGCACTTAATGTATGTACGTACGGATCATTAAACAGCAATCACAATAATATACGATGAGGCTTAACATGTATTAATCTATTTATTTGGAAAATTTAAATAAAAAACAACAATGCTACTACATATATGCAATTATGGAGTACACAAATACCATATAATCGTTCTGAAAAAGAATGAGATTTACTGTTAAAATCGTTTTGACATTTCATGACTGCAATTAATATCATTTCTCAAATAAAAAAGTATTTTCTAATCAAGAAATTATGATTATTTAAAATTTTAAAATTATGATCATATTTTTAAAAGTTTAAAAGTTGTAATTATCTTAAAATGGTATGAGTTTTTGTCTTGATGGTCCTTTTAAAATCGATCTAAGTTCTGCATTATCCAGAAAAACAAGTTTTGATAAAAAATGATGATTTTTCTCAAATATACTTTTAGCTTATTTGAGATTAAATGTGCTTTAATATGTAACACCCAAACAGCTAATTAATACACCCAAACAACTTATTTTTCTCATTAAAGAGGATTTAAAATTTTTATGAAAATTTTAAAGACTGATCTTACCGTAACCTCAAACCATGGCTCTCATTCAAAAGCCACATCTCCAGCTCGTAAGTATTGCGCCTAGCGGTTGAAATTAAACAGAATTAAGGAATTGCTCATGCTTTCCCTACACGCATGTAGTGGTTGCTAATATAACTAGAGTTGAATAATGCTTTCATGCATGTCATCTTTTAATAATAATTGCTATCCCGTCCATCCATATTCACCAGCTCTTGAAAATTAATCAACTAATATATCTACTCTTCAAATTAATGTCCACAAATGTCAAACAAGGGTGCATGCATGCATGTTGTGGTTGCTCCCATGCATGGGACTCCCAATCAATGGCGGCCAAGGGTGAATATGAAAGTTGTAATACGTATGTCGGATATATATTAACATTATTAAAATATTATACGGTTTACATGACATATCATGATTATGTTTATATCTTAATTATGAGACTTATCTAGAGTTGGGATAAATAAGTTTTAGAGAATTTATTATAATCTATAGTGAATATTGACATTTCCTTTAATTTCTCTAGATTAACTTTGTTCAGCTCGCATATAGTACATGTGTATGCTTTTAAGATTTGTACTTTTTATAGAGCAGTCCCTCGCCAAGAAAAAGGCACCAATTTTGAATTATAATATTTATGAGATCGGTTGCCAAATTAGAAATAAGAAAAAAATTATTGAAGTGAAGTACTAATTCTATTTTTAGGGTTTGGCTTTAATTTCTAGAAAAATTAATGTCACTCCAAGTCTCCAATTTGTTCCCATTATATATACATTAAATCAGATCCTAACATCGGCTCAACTTGCATGGTCCCATGCATACATAATTTCTCAAGTACTTTGATACGTACGTATATAGTATTTCTAAAGTATATAACATAAAACCTCCGACAAATGGTTTTATATAAAAACTTGATCATATATATTTCAGGTGCAATATTAGCCGTTAGGTGTGCATTAAAAAAAAAAATCCCATTTTCAATATATATGCAACGGAAGAATCATCATCTCATATATATAATAGGGAGGTCTTAATTTACTCAGCAAATCATAAAATATTGGGATTTCATGATGGCTCGTAATTACAATATTGTAGAAACTATAGTCTATAAACATTAATTTAACGATGCATGCCTTTTAACCATCAATTTATTGAATCTTTATTGTAAATTTCGGGTTCCATATCAATATTAAAACTACCAATTATTAAGAATCTCAACCCGGCCAGTAGGTACCATATATAATAGGAAGCTGATCCTGATTAAGCTTTGCGAAGATACCTCTTTGCAATTTTCCCACCTCCACCATTAGGGTGAAACCCGCCAGGTTTATACTCACTCCCACTTCCGTACACAATCCTTAATATCTCCGGTGGCGTCCGAGCATATGAAAGAGAATCCGGATCAGCGGACAAGATGTTACTGTTCGTACGATTCTCTGCTCCAAAAGATAAAGGAACCAGAACGCCTTCGTCTTTGATGCCACACCCGCCCAGCTTGTTCCTAAGCTCGGAGATACGGTTTGTGAATTCGGCCACCGTAAGGTTGTATGGCTTCACAATTTGGTTGGCTTTCTCGTACAGTAGTGTTCTTATGACCGCATCCTGTCCTGCCTCCACGCCCAAAAGCGAAGCAACCAACTGAGTACCAAAAAGACATATATACTTAGATCAATTGAGCTGCTACATCTATAAAGAAAACACATATAAAAAAAAAAAAAATTTATAAATTAACATGATTTCATCTGATCTAATAAATCATATATATTTTTATAATAAGAATAAATTTATAATATGACGTAAATTTACAAAATTACTCCTATGTACTAATTTTGTGGCTGGAGTATTTCTCTTTATATTTTAATGGATTAACCATGCATGTTGCATATTTGCATAGACGAAAATTGCATAGATAAGACTCTTACACTTAGAGAAGTGTTTCTGACAAGATATGGCATGGTGCCAACATAACCCACTAATCCTACATAGGGGATCACATATGATGCTAAGAGATAGCGGTTTGTATCAGCGTAAGGGTCAAATGGAGGGACCAATTTGTAACCAACTGCATCGTCAAATACTTTTGCAAAATTCTTAACGCTGAGGTCCAGCTGCGGCCTTGGAATCCCTCCTATTCTAGTAATTATAGCCCTGAAAAATCATCATCCATCTGTTAAATTAAGAGACATTCAAATAACATCACAAAAAAAAAAAAAAAGAGAGTCATTCATAACTAATAACAGCAATAATAATTTCATGAACGCGTGAAAAAACCAACAATTACGGGATGAAAGAAATTAATGGATACTCCGTAGAGATGATAAGTAGAATTGTTATGATCAGACCGACATTCTGATCGGTTATTGGTAAGTAGTAGTACCTGAGATGACCAACTTCTTGATAACCGAACTCCTCGATTATTCGGGCAACTAGAGGGTCGAGATTGGCCTTGCTAGCACCGATCGGAGGAGGACCACCCATAGCAAGAGAAGGAGCGATGCTGTCAAGTCCACGACCAAGTGCAGCATTCAAGAAGAATTCTGCTTCGAGGAACTCAAGATTCAAAGCAAACTGAATCCGGTCGGTATCATCGGCGGCGATTGGTCCACAATCGGGATTAGCAGCAGTACTGGCTGTGACCACCAGGCTGGGTTTCAGTACTGAAACTAGAAAGATAAGAGCAGTGAAGAAAGCAGTAGTACTTCGGGCCATTTGTTTGTCGATATCTTAAGAAAGCAGCTACAAGAATGAGTTGGTTACGAACGTGCATGATGGACCAGATACCGACTTATATAGACATCAATTGTGCGTGCGACATCATCACGTGCGTCTGACGCTTACGTGTCATGTGGAATTTGTCCTAAGTGCTCTTGGATGCTCCATGAATATACCTTTTCAAAATAAAAATGTTGTTTATATAAAAATGTTGTTTCTATATAATTTGTTTATTTTTTTAAATACATGTGCATCATATATAAATATTATTTTTATATATCTTATAATTTAATTATTTATATTTTTATTTTTATATCATGTTTTTATTTTTTATTTGATTTTTTTTAATATTTCAAATGAAGTGATATTTATCACGTCATCAATTTTGTAAAAGATACATGTTACTCTTTTCAAAATATATATAAGTTAAGTATTTTTGGATTAAAATTAGTTTTCATTTATTTTTAATTTTTTTAATTTATATTTTTTTATGATTTTAATATATACTTTTTAAGAAATATAAAAATAATATTAATATAATAGTAATCCCTTTCTTAACTATTTATTAAAAAAATTAAAATAAATAAAATATCGATAAGATTAAAATTAGCCTTTCATTTTTTTTAAATTTTTTTATTCATATTTTTTTTATGATTTTAATACTTTTCTAAAAAATATAAAAAAAAAATCTCAATACATTATAATCACTTTCTTAATCATTAAATAAAGAAAAAAAATAAAAAAATGAAGATAAATGTGGTGTCAAAATAAGATATTGTCATTGAAATTATATTACTTTTTCTTTTAAATATTTTTTAAACTATCTCTAAGTATTTAAGAAATGTACGAATTCACGAATAATTATTTTCTTGGCCAATAAAAATAAAATAAACTAAGATATACGAACAGTTAAAATGTGAAAACAAAATATAGAGTTAAATAGTATTATCCATTTCTTTTATTTTTAATAAGAGAAATGATTTGTATTGTTTTTGGATGTGCGCTCAACTCTTGCTCCGAGAAAAATAGGTAAATTTAGAAGTTAAATAAATATTATTTTTTAATGATAAATTCTATATTTTTTTGAAATGAAATTTGTGAGATCGATTTAGCTACCTAAAACTATATCTTATATATAGCATTACTCTTTCAAAAATTAAACAAAAAGAAAAATATGGAGCGCCGATCAATATTTCATCATGTGGACGGTATTAATTCCTAAATATAATTATCAGCTTGTTACAGAAGTGGATGCACCAACTAATTAAACAAACCAAATTGTTTCGTCGAGATTGTAACGTACTAGCTAGAGTAGAAATAATCTAGTCAAATTGAGTTTAAATGCAACTGATTACTTGCTAGTAATCGTTCCACCCACTAATTGGTTGAACTAATGTACTATCTAATTACCAAAGCCTGCTCATTAAGATTGTATAGAAAATTTTCAAATGATATTAATGTTTCCACAGTTATACTAGTCAATCGGTGAGAAAAATATATCTTCATATATTGTTTATACAGATTTGATTATAATATATAATATATAATATTTCTGGATTCTTATTCTTGATCTTATCATGTCAATTAATATTTTGAATTTTGTGTTATACGGGCCGGTACAATCAAAATATTTCGTACTGATATAATGGTCGGCATGGCTAAAATCAGCATTTTGTATCGGTTTAAATTGTACTAGTCAGTATGCCGGATTTTAACCGAAATTTGAATATCCGCCGGTACGCGTACTACTCCAAAAAAGATGTCACTTAATTCCATTCACCAATTTATGAGAGAAACGTGTTTCTCCAGACAAGTACCGTCATTGCCTCTCTATTTTGTAGCTCTCTCTGTGACATGCATGCATTGAATAACTCAACTAGTTTTATTTTTCCCACTCCCATTTCACTACTTCTGACTTGTTTTCTCGGTGGCATGCAGTACTACATGGAATGTCAGTTTTTTTTTTTTTTTTTTTAAGGGATTAACCCAACTTTCCATTAAAAAGAAAAAATGAAAAAAGAGTTATCACCTTAGTTGGAAAACTAGATCTAACTCACCTTCTGCTAGCAACTTAGACAAATTTGCTAGACTATGTACCTTATTGTTCTCTTCTCTCCTAATAAATTAGATCTAACCCACTTTTGCTAGTAACTTAGACAAATTTGTTAGACTATGTGCCTCATTGTTCTCTTCTCTCCTAATAAATACAATAGACCAATTCATACAAACGAGAAACATTTTAGCATCATTTAAAATAATTACTACACTGTCCACACGTTCGGATTGCTCCTTCAGAAGCTTCATAATCTATAAGCTATCACCTTCAAGGATCACATTTGACAGGTTCTATCTCTTGGGCTAATTTTGTTGCTTCTAAAGCTCCAATTGCCTTAGCTATGAGTGGATCCATCAAGAAAGTTTTTGAGATTCTCTTCACCGCCAACACAGCTACTTCATGGTTTATAGCAATAAGACCAACACCAATCCTGTTATGATTTTGAACAATGGCAGCATCCCAGTTGGTCTTCATAGTGTCTCTAGGAGGAGGACACCAAGGAGATGACAGGCCTTGGACTTAGGATGACACTAGTTTCTTCTCTAAATTTACTGCTCTAAAATCTTCAAGTGAATCCACTGCTGCTGTCTTAACCACTAGATTGGGATGGAAGAGTTCTCGCGGATCTCCCTATTACCGAGAAACCGATCCTCAAACAACCATCTGTTTCTTCTCAATCAAATTTCTCTTGTCAGCACATAAAAACATTCAACCATTGTTTATCACAATTTGAACAAATAAACTCAAACAGGTCCTTGAAAGATCCCTTTGTACAAGCCATTTTCTGGATCTTAGAATGGCTTTGACCCCATACATCTCTTGCAGCAACACAACTCCATAAAGTATGGTTAATAGACTCCTCTTCATTGATACAAAAGCGACATAAAGGAGAGTCGATCACATTTCTTCGATACAAATTAAACTTTGTTGGAAAAGAGTCTAAATAGGCTCGCCAAATAAAAACTTTAGTAACAGTAGGAATTTTAAGGCTCCACAGCTTTTCCACAAATTTCTACCCTTGATTTTTTGTGAAGACTCGCCCCTTTCATTTTCTAACAATTCTAACTGTTTATGATAGACTAACTTGACAGTAAATTCTCCATTTTTATTATCCAGCCATATCAATTTGTCCTCACTCCCCTGCAAGCTAATAGGTATTCTAGAAATCAAACTGCAATCCTTCTCATTAAAAACTTTCTTCAACAGATCACGTTTCCATTGTTTCCAATGCTTAGTCACCCCATCAATAAGATCTTTTACTCAAAAGTTTTTAGGTAAGGATCTCAAATGTGACTCGATTTTATAAGAGGAGGGTCTCGGTATCCATTTGCTATTCCACACTTCAATCCTTTCCCCATTTCCCACCCTCCACATGGAACCTTCCAATATTAGTTTCCTTCCAGCACAAATTCCTCTCCAAATCATTGAGGGTCTAACACCTAATTTAGCCTTGAAAAAATTAGTAGAGGCAAAATATTTATTCTTAAGAGTTTGGGCCACAAAAGATTCAGGGTTTTGAAGGATACGCCACCCCTGTTTAGCTAACAAAGCTAAATTAAAACTTTTCACCTCATTGAATCCAAGATCCCCTTCCCTTTTTACTTTCCACATTTGTTTCCAGCTCACCCAGTGCATCTTCTTCTCATTTTCCATAAAATTTCACAAAAAATCTTTCATCAGTTTATTGACTTCTTTTTATAAATTTTTTGGTAGCTTAAAGGCCCCCATACAATATGTAGGGATGGATTGCACCATTGCCTTAAGGAGGATTTCTTTACCGGCATGAGAAAGGAACTTAGTTTTCCAGTTATTAAGTCTTCTCCTAATTCTATCTAAAATACCTTTAAAAGCTCTGAATTTAGCTTTCCCCACTAATGCTGGTAGGCCCAAATAATTTTCATAAGAACCCAATGCACTAGATCTAGCAATACTCAATAAATATTCCTTAGTTTCTCTCTTAGTGTTGCTGCTAAAGAAAATGAAAGATTTATCTCTATTAACTTTCTGTCTAGAAGCTGATTCATACAGCATAAGCAAACTATTAATGGCAACCCATTCACATGCTTTAGATCTACAGAAAATCAAGCTATCATCCACAAAAAACAGATGACTCACACTAGGACAACCTCTACTAATCCGAAACCCATGAATATCACCCCTACTTTCAACATTGTTAATTAAAAATGTTAGAACCTCAGCTACCAAGATGAATAAATAAGGGGAGATAGGGTCTCCTTGGTGTAGACCTCTAGAGGGAATAATTTGTTCTTGGGGGCACCATTAATAAGCAAGGAATATTTGACAGTGGACACACAATTCATCACCAAATCAATCTATCTCAAGCTGAATCCCATTTTCTCCGATACTTTTCTAAGGAACACCCATTCAACCCTATCATAAGCCTTAATCATATCGAGTTTAATGGCCATATGACCTTGTTTCCCTTTCCCCTTAGCTTTCATAGAGTGAAATGCTTCAAAGGCAAGAATCACATTGTCCTCGATTTATCTCCTAGGGATAAATGCACTCTAATTAGGAGAGATTAATTGAGAAAAAATCTTTTTTAACCTATTAGTAATGGCCTTAGAGATCACCTTATAAATGACATTGCATAATGTTATAGGTCTGTAATAGCTACCTTACTCGGCTTTTTAACTTTGGGAATAAGGATAATAAAAGTCTCATTTATATTTTCCACACTAGCACCATGATTAAGTATATCAGAAACTGCTCTAACAATATCTATGCCAACTATTTCCCACTAAGATTAGTAGAAAATAGGAGGCAAACCATCGGGACCCGGAGATCCCAAAAGTTTCAATTGAAAAAGAGCTTCCTTAATTTCTTCCTCAGAATAATTACACAGAAGGTAAGAATTCATATCATCAGAAACAGAAACATTAGTATAATTCAAGCATTCATCAATATTATTAAGAGATTGAGTTGAGAAAAGCTGCAAATAAAATTGAGTAAATACCTTTATAACCTCTTCCAGGTTTGTAGTTTCTGTCCCATCCTCCTTTGTAACTGACTTGATCTCATTTAGCTTCATTCTCTAGTTTGCATAGTTGTGGAAGAACCGAGTATTCCTATCTGCATTAGCCAACCAAGCCTGCTTAGATCTTTGTTCCCATTTCTTGTTCACCTTAGTTAACAGGCAATGGATATCCCTCTTCAAGCACACCAGCTCATCCTTACTACCCCCTGAATCTTTATCCTGTAGTTTTGCCAAAATCTTCATCTTCATCTTCTGTTGTAGTTCTCTTTTTTCTTTTCTTTGAGAACTCTGGTTACTACATTTTTTACCCTTATGCACTAGGATACCACATTTAAAACAGAACCCTTGTAACCTTCCATACTTTACTCCCATATAGTAACATTTATTCTCTAGTTGAACCCATCTACCCCTTAACAAAGGCTTTGACATATTTACCGCCACCCTTACCCGCAGACATTCACCCCAGGCTAGGCCATCTGCGTCTGATTCTACTCTAATCACGTGGCTTACTACCTCTGCTACCTCCTTCCCAATTTCGTCATTCATAATCGCTAAAGGCAGACCATATAATTGAACCCATAAATGTTCATATTGAAACCTTATTTGTTTCAAGGGGACCGTATCATTAACTTCTTGCATAGAAATTAGACTTTTATAAAAAAACCAAGGGCGTCCACTCATAACTCTCTCCTTATCAACAAGAAATTGGAACTCACCCCCCCCCCCCCCCCCCACCCCCCCAAATTTCTTTAAACTTAACCCAGCCCTCAAGATTCCATACCTGAGTCATAGTCGTTCTAAAGGCCTCTCTGTTGATACTTTTCCCGGACATCACCCCATGGATGAGGCAGAATCTCCTGCATGAGCCTTTATCTTTTAGATCCTTACCTTGGACCACATATATTTCATTCTCCTCTGTCGATAGCTTTAAACGTTCCCATCTACTCAGCAGCTCCTCCTCTATCGAGAGCTAAAGCACTGTAATTTCACAGGACTAGGGTTTCTTCGAGAGAAGGAAACTTTACCTTTCTCTCTCTATCGAAAGAAAGAGAAGGACCAGAAGACTGTGTTTTTAGGTCAACTTTTTTTCACATAGAATGCTAGTTAGCTAACTACTTCTGCACATATATCTAATATCTTAGTATGAGAATACAACATTAATTATGTGTAATTCAAGCTACATCAATCCTATCCTATGACACTTGCCATTTTCACTCTTCCACTAAGTGAGATTCAAATTAGCTACATCGTAGCTATATTGAGGGGGAGGGTTTTTAGGCTCTGCTTGATGTTAAGAGTATCTCAACTAATTTGAGTTTATTTGTTAATATATAATAATGTATTCAGATATTTGAATGGATTTTGTGTAAAAGTGTGGATCCCCTTGAGATTTAAGAAGTAAGTTGAGATATATTGAACTTTTATGAAAATTTGAAAAATTAGTAGATTCCATCAAATAATGAACGTACATCTTGACCCACCTGAGAATTGATTCAGATGGACATATATGCTTGTGTGCGTTTAGATGCTGAATGTAGTCTTACATACGACACTCCAACAAAATTGTTTATTTACAGCCAATTAGATATAGTGAAATGAATGTTTATAACCAAAATGAGTTGTAAATATTCTTTTCGTCGCAAATAATTAGTGCAAAAGTCCATTTTTTTTTATAGTGCGATTAAAATATCTCAAATAACCTCAACACCCACTGCTCTGAAATTAGAGCCATTTTTATTGGCCTTCTTTAATGTCTCAACCCCTAACTATTAGAAGCATTTTCTTTTGATAATTAGCTTAATATATGGGTAGGAAAATGATACTTGGCCCTCTCAATTTTTTTGTTTAAAGTTACATTACTCACTTTCTCACTATATATATATATGGGATCTATTGAACGTTCGATGAAAACTCTAATGCTTGCCATTGGTAGTTTTGCTAGCTAATTAATTTTCTTCTCATCTTTGGTTAACTACCAAGATATAAATTTGGTAGTCTCCTTTCTAGAAGTTGTTCCAAAACCAAAGTTCGTTAGTTATATCAAAACTGTTTATTTGTAACCAGTTAATTCTAGCAAAATAATTATTTATATCAAAATGAGTCGCAAATAGTCATTTCAACACAAATAATTTATTACAAAAGCCCATTTTGTTGTAGTGTGTACTCCACTTTTCATATTTCATACATGATATAAGAGAATTTTAGCGTAATAAATTAGATTCTTCTATTTTTCAACCCTTTTATTAATTTGTAACTTTAAAAAAGTCTTAAAAAATGTACATTTTCACTCATGGATTAATGCATTGAGGCCATCCACAAACTAATTATTGATTTTATCTCCGCGCAGATTTATTTGCATGCATATATGTCGACAAGATACCAAAAAATTGATTTCCTTTCAATATTCTTTTTAAACAATTGATGACGATGCACACTACTTGTTTGTATCTAATTTTGACTTCTTGACACATTATTGAGACTAAAGTAGAACTAGTTTTTAATTTGCAAGACTTGTGATCCAAGTAAATTAATTATTTATACGGCCAATGGAAAAGAGAGATCATGCCTCGATCGTTTTCTTTCAACCCATTAATGATGGAAAATTTTGAAGCAATCAATATAAAATATCACTCATGTGAAGACTAGGACTTAGCCCCAGAATTTAATTTTCTGATGATCTTTTCCTTTAGATCAAGGAAGAATTAAACTTTATATATACAAAATAAAGAAACTTGGGAGTCACAACAAAATCCCCAGCTAAAAATCGTGCAAAAAGCTAATTAATTAGGTATAGTTGATCAGCCATATACTGTTTACAAGAGATGGAAAAGCTACGAGTATTATCCCAAAGTTTTGATTTTGTTCCGGTGACCGTTTCGATTCAATCATTAGAATGGAATATATCGATTTCGGTTCGTTCTAGTGTGTCGTTTCGAGATAGACGTTATATAAATAAATTATATATATAGTAACTATATTCTAAAATAAACATAGATTCAAATCTTAAAAGCATACATATCTAATAAACTTAATAATATTTCTTAATAGTTAATACAAGTCCTAAACACACATATTTATAAAATCTAATACAATATTATAAGTTCTCAATCCAACAATTAAAAGCCATAATTAATATTCCTCGTCTTCAATAAGAAAAGTAAATTGAAATTCATCTTAAGAATTAATTCTCTTTGTTTATCTTAACATGAGATCTACACATAATATATTTAAATTCACCTAAAAAGTTTCATGTACACTACTTATAAGCTACGTGACTGAAGATAACAAGATCGAAGATGTAAAACATGATTATTTCTCATATCATTCATACAAAAAAGGAGTCGGTTGTGGAGGAGATTCGGACTCATTTGATACACACCAGTAAAATGAGATATGCGATTTGGATGGCGTCAATGAAACTACGCCAAAGATCGACTGGCTGTGGAGAGTAGACTGGGTCACCAGAGATCGACTGGCTGTGGAGGTGGCGCCATCTATGCTGCTATGGCTATGGCTCGTCAATGGAGGCTGGGACTGAGCATAGAGTTAGACTGGTGCGATTCGTGCGAATGCAATTTTGTAAATGGGGGAGCGTTGCTGCGTTTCTCCGTTTCTCTTAGGTATGAATTCGAGTTTTAGAAAAGAGGAAAGAACTAAAAGAGTAAAGTGTAAGGTGTAAAGTGTAAACCCACGTGAGTCTGTGGCCTAATTTGGAGTAATTTAAAAAAAATGTTGTTTTAATTTCGGATCGGAATTCATATTTCTACTAGAACAACCAATTCTAGCTAGAATAGACCGGCACGACCCCGAACATTCGAAATTTGGACCGGTGCGGAATGCAGAGCTTCACCATTCCGGTTACTGTTCCAGAATCAGAACAGCACGGAATTTAAAACTTTGATTATCCCACAACAGGAAAACTGTTTATGATCTGCGGCTAGCTATTTCTTGTCAAAATGAATATTTTTTATTAAAATAAGTTTATTTTTATAATTAATAGTCAACTTCGTTGTACTTTTTTTTTTGGTAATGGGCCCTACTCGTGTGATTTTGTTGTCAATGTGCAAATTAAACAAGTCATGATCATGTAATCTATATATTATTGTCACGTATAAAGAAACAATTTTAAACAAAAAGACAAACAGAAATTTGAAAAAAAAAATATACATAGAAGCTAAAAAATAAATAAAAACAATAAACAAAACAAACGAAAAAGAATTGAAGAGAAAATTAACAGAAAAGGGGTCTCAATTTTACTATAGTATGAAATTCGGGTCTCAAATATACAAAAACTGAAATTGGAGATCATCTCAATTATATTCTATCTAGTTGCATATTATATTAGGGGTAGTAAAAAAGGTTTAAATAATCTCAAAATAATTTTACTAATAAAATTAAGTTGTTTGGATGTTGCAACGCTCCAATGGAAGGCCCAAACTACATGGCCTATACTTCAAAAGTACTAGTTAATGATACAATTAGAGTCCCATTGGAACCTTATAAAGAGCAAAAACTTCTCCTTCCCAAGCAATGTGGGATCCCATACACCACCTACCATTCCTTTTCATGGGGTATCACAATCTACCCCCCTTAAATGCCCGACGTCCTCGTTGGGCCTGTCTATTATAAGTGGAACGGTCAAGTCCCACATTTCTGGTCGGGATAGGCTCTGATATCATTTGTAACGCCTCAATGGAAGGCCCAAACCACATGGCCTATACTCCAAAAGGACTAGTCAATGATATAATTAGAGTCTCATTAGAACTTTATAAAGAGTAAGAACTTCTCCTTCCCAAGCAATGTGGGATCCCATACACCACTTACCATTCCTTTTCATAGGGTATCACAGATGTTATATATCAAAGTATGTTGTATAATAGGTAGATGACCACCAATTACCACACATGATTTGTTGTAAACTTAACTATTCATAGATGCGAATTGGTTATTGTGCATATGAGAGTTTGTTATGCTTGTCACTTAGTTGTTGAGCATGTAAGAATTTGTTATATTTGTCACTTGGTTGTTGAGCATATAAATTAATTAGCACAACAAACCATCATATAAGTTACTTATAAAAAAGATCTTGAATATCATTTTATAAGAGATAAGAAAAGAAATAAAGTGAATGATATTGAGCTCTTGGAAAATAAAATACTTTACAATCTCTTAATATTCTATTTTAATTATTTACTTTTTTTTTTTTTTTTAGTTTCATAACAAAGTACTTTTTAATCTGAAAAAACTAAAAATTTGCTAAAGGAAAAACATCACGAGCGCGCTTTGCGGAATAATGTGAAACATAGTTTCAATTTTGAAGATCAAGACAACATTATCCATACAATTGTTAGATAATTATAGCTTTGATATGACCGTTTATGTCGTTTTTGCATCAAACATTTTTTTATATGAGTAATACTAGCTGATATATGACCATAAGGTTTGCAACTATCTTTGTGTACTTTCTTAAAAAAAATATATATGATTTATGTTATGAATTATTGAGAGTGGCTCTCGCTTCTCTTAATTATTTTTATAAATAACCATACTAATATTATTTTAAGTTTTGCACAATAATTTGTATAATAGTTTCAACACCTATAAATATGAGTTTCATTCGTTCTGAAATTCATAAGAAAAATTTATAAAATGAATAAAGTCAATTAATTCTTAAGAGTTTCTTTTATATTTTTCTTGCAATAGTAGTAGTTTTTTTTTTAGTTTTATAACACGTTATCAATACGAGACTCTATCAATACTAAAACTAGTGGTCTTCTACTTCAAATAAGTTTTTCAATATATTATTTACAGTCATCGAAATAAATATTAAAAGTAATATTGCTGAATATTATTTGAAAAAATTCTACTTTTATTCTCATAATTATGTGAATGTAATTTTTAAATTCATAGATTTATTTTTTTGATTCATATATATATATAATGTCAAATATTGAGATTTATTATTATTGATATTTTTGAAAAAAATTATTTATCTAGGATCCTTGGTGAGATCTATTTAGATATGATGAAATTGAGAGATATAATCAAAGAAGAAAATCATGTCTCCCTGCAGGACCATGCTGTGTATCTCACGGTGAAAAAATATTTTGTGAAATGATTTAAATGAGAGATATGAGTACCAAACGATGTAATCCTCTCAAAAGTTTATTATGACTCATTGCACCTGAAGTTGCAAGATTTTAAGAGTAGTATTGAATATTTTACACTCTTTAAAATCAACTCAATATTAAAATTATGTAGTGAGAAAGTCACTGATGATGATATGTTAAAGAAAACATATACTATTTTTCATACCTCGAATATGCTCCTACAGTAGCAGTATCGAGAATGAAAGTTCAACAAATATTCTGAACTTTTATTTTGTCTTCTAGTAATTGAGCTAAATAATGAGTTTTTGTTAATAAATTACCAGTTACGTCTTATTAAGGACATTGGATTTACACAATTCTCAGAAATGAATAAGGCATACTTTTAAAGGAACCAAGAGTATAGACGTGATAGAAAAACTATAGAAGTGGTAATCTCAAAAGCGACAACACTAAAGATGATAATAATATATACCGTATCACCATAAGTGATCCAACTCGAAAAAGGGTAAAGACCCTCAGAATAATTTTTCATAAAAAGGATAAAAATATTTATCATAAATATGATATAACTGAACATTGGTCACGTATCTGTTGTACGGCCAAATACTTGATTCACTTGTACTAAATTTTTATATATAAGCTTATTAATATTTCATCATGTTTTGAAATAATGAAATCTCGGTGCCTGAAGTACGACAAGAAATTACTTAGGATAATAAAACCCTGTCTAAATTTGATTCTCTTACAAATGAATGTGAACTAGAAGTTCAGAGGATTATCTATTTGTAAAGTGTTGCAAATCGATTACTGGATGTATTTATTGACACTAAGTGTGTTGTGAAATCGTATATTACTACTATTAATGCTTAAACAAGAATTGAAGTTCCTAAAAGACAAGTTATTAAAATAGCAATAGATAAGTCTAAGACACACCTGAAGTGTTGAAAACTTATTGGTGCAAAAGAAAAGAAATCGGTGCTCCTGTAGAGACCGTACCCACAAAACAAGTAATAAGATTTATCCAAACTTTTTGTACAAAAAAATAAACACCTGAAGAGAAAACCTCCTAGAGAGATAACTCCTAAAAAGGTAACTCCTGAAAAGAAAATTCTTAAAGAGTACAAACCTTTTGAAAAGGTATTTCATGAAATATTTTTTTTTGAGAGGAATAATAAGATCTTAATACATTTAATGAGTACTAGAAAAATTATGGATAGAAATAAAACTATTGTCAACAATATATTTTCATATAAAATGGAATTTGATATTACCAGAAGTAATAAAGAAAGTGAGTCAAAAATCGTCGAAAAATGTCGACGTAGAAATAATAGGCTAAAATGAAAAGCAGCTATTGAAGTTAAATTAAAATCGCTAGTAAAGCGAGAGGTATTTGGACTTGTTGTCCAAACAGCAAAGGGTGTAATGTCTATGAGATATAGGTAAGTATTTATACGAAAGCATAATGAGAAATGAAATTGTGCGGTACAATTTATCGTACAAAGTTTCCTGCAGAAACTCGAGAGTAGTTATGAGAAAACATATTTCCTTATTATGAATACAGTCACATTTATATTTTTAATCGGTTTGGTTATTACAAAAGGATTATATATGCAGTTGATGAATGTGATCACTACATATTTATAAGGATCATTAGATCATTACATATATAAAGATATACAATACTTAAAGTATCTAATCCAAGTACATTTAGGAGTATGTACTTTATAAAAGTTCAAATATCTTTATATGGGTTAAAGCAATCTGGACGCATGTAGTATAATTAAATCAACGAGTATCTATTGAAAGAAGGATTTGAGAATAATCCTATATGTCCATGTATTTTATCAGAATCTGAATTTGTCATTATTACAGTTTACGTTGATGATTTACCTTATTAGAACTCTCAAAGAGATCACAAAGGCTGCTATAAATTCAAAAAATGCATTTGAAAAAAAAAATCTTATTATTCAAGTGTTAGATGAGTTATAAAAATTTGAGACTTCTACCCTCATCTCTCAAATGCATTTGCTCTTCATAAAACGACATGTCATCCTTATCTAAAGGATCAGGCAGTCGAAATGAAGAGACAAGTAAGGATTTTAAATTCTTATTCTCTTACTTTAACTTTGCTATTTTTTTGTCAGACTCTTGAACAAGTTGCTAAAGTACGGAAACCTTCTCGTTAAACTACTCAATCTCACAATTTTTAAATTGTAACAGGTTGGAAAATCCAACAATAGATGAGGACTATCGAGTGCTGAGAGTCACTAGCTCATAAACAGTTTCCCGATCTTACTTATTAGCCAGATCATTCGCTTGGTGCAACATGGCATCTGCAAAAGATGCAAGAACAATTTGTAACTAAGGTGAATAATACCTCATAGATTGATTGTGAGAAATATTAAAAGGAAATTGATGAGCCATTGAAAATTTGTAGAATAAGAATGCAAATACAGACGAATTATAGATATGAGAAGAAGATTTGATGCGTACTAAATAAAGCTAAAGATGGTTCTTATAGAAATAGAAATAAGAACAATACAAACTATCATCTCTTCAAATCTCACTTAGTCAAGATTACAAGATATGTTGGATGCATAATTTCAAAAGCTAGCGAGATTAATTGCAGCTATCTCGATTTTTTTGTAAATGCTGAACTTCTACCGCTAACTAATGTTGTTGACTTTGTATTTAAACTATCTCTCGTTCCAGCTCTTCTATTCGTATTTTCAAGTCACAAGAATACCAGTCTACAAATTTCTTCAGTTTCTTGTTTTCTTGTCTTAAATTTTTATTTTTTCTATCTTTAGTTGTAAGCATTTGATACAACTCAGATATTTGATTTTTAAAATGATTAATCTAACTCGTTCTTGCCAGTAGCCTTTGAGACATGGTTGTAAAAAAAAGTAACATATTGAGCATTGAGGATTCTTGATACTACAACAATTTCAAAATCAGTTTTACTAGAAAGATATATCTCTTCTTCTATCATGGTGTTTATAGTTTCAGGAGAAAATATGAGTGGTTGAGGTATAAGATGTTCATGGTTCAAATCTGGGACATTAATAAAAGAATTTTTATCAAATATAATATCGTTCTGGATGAATACAACTGATCTATGAAAAATGTGAGATTTTTTTTGCTGGAATAAACCAATAGTAAAATGATTATATTTAAATAGCAACCTGAAACTTTCAAATTTCTTTAAGATCTCATTTGTCAACAATGTCAAGCGTATTTGATTTTCCACCGAATCGATATATGGATGGTTTCTAATGTCCTTTCCGTCATATATAAACAAATTCTCCTTAATAACGTCGAATGAAGGGGAGAAAATTTTAGATAAGAATATTATCATATTCTCTCTAATGCATTATTTAGATGAAAATTATGTTTGAATTCTTAATCCTATTATATATGCTGAAATCATGTTTGTTTATTACTTGAAAGACTGACGCATATTCTCAGTGGGAGTTTAAGTATTACTACAGGTCTCAGATTTTTACTAAGTCTGTCAAGCGCCTTATATGTGTGGTTTCTTCTATTTTGTCCGACGCATTTTTAACCCATAAGGTCCTGAAGTGTCAAAGTGGACAATATTGGATAGGGATATGGAACTGTCTGTAGATGTCACATCTTCAAATCATTCAGAAATTATTTCAATTCATAAAATAAGTCGAGAGTGTATTTAGTTAAGATCAGTGATTCAACATATCCAAGAAAAGTGTGGTCTCTCCATGATAAATGATAGCCCAACAATTTTATATGAAGATAATACTGCTTATATCAGAGAAGAATATATCAAAGATACGATCAAGTGATAATCTGGCAGATTTATTCACAAATGTATTATCAACTGCGACATTCAAGAAGATTGTGCAGAACATTAGAATGTGAAAACTCAAAAATTTATCGTCATACACTTTTTAGGGAGAGTAAATTTCTTGAAAACTTGTGCTGATTGTACTCTTTTTCCTTCGCTAAGGTTTTGTCCCATTGGGTTTTCCTTTGCAAGGTTTTAATGAGACAATTTTAAAGTATTTGGTGGTACATAAGAATACTGTACTCTTTTTCTTTCGCCATTGGTTTTTCTTCATACTGGGTTTTTCCTTAACAAGGTTTTAACGAGGCAGATTTTTTATGGGTGGTCATTCAATGGGGAGTATTATGAATTATTGGGGCGGCCCCCGTCTCCCTTAATTATTTTTGTGAATGATCCCACTACCATTATTTTAAGTCTTGTACAGTAACTTGCACAGTAATTTCAACGCTTATAAATATGAGTTTCATTCATTCTGAAATTCATAAGAAAAATTTATAAAACGAAAAAAGTTTCAGTTTTTAAGAGTTTTTTTTTATATTTTTCTTACAATAGTAGTAGTTTCCTTTTTAATTTTATAATAGTTTATTATTAGAAAATAATTTTTTCATGCAAGTCTAAGATTTTTACCTTTTTTCAAAAGAATGTCTAAAATTACAAATATTATTTCTCTTTTTATATTATTTCCAAACAAATGTAACGTTATTGATATTACTAATATAAATATATATATATAGAATTACTAAATAGTAAATAACTTTTAATAGTAAAATTTGTTACTTAAACTCCACAACTAAAAGCTCTAAAACTAAAAATCGTATTATTCAATGCAATCCCAAATATGCACATGAGGGAAAACTTGGAGGGATTTGGGAAGTTTATATATTGGAAATATATTTGTTAGTTAATTGTAGCATGCTACATATATATTTAGACAAGCGTCTAACATTAATTATATTATATGATTTTATGTCATAAGTTAGATCTATTTTATAATAAAAATATTTTATAATATAATAATATATCAAATGAAACCATATTAATTTATTGTCATGAGATTGATATCTTTATGCTATAGTAATTCTTAGGGGTGTAAAAAGACCGAACCGGACCGGCGCACCGGACCGGACCGGTTGTCCAGGACCGGGACCGGACCGAACCGGTTGGAGTTCGGTCCGGTCCGGTCCAAAAAGTATATGAACCGGAAAATTCCGGTCCGGTCCCGGTCCAAGGAGTTCATCCCCCTGGACCGGACCGGACCGGACCGAATCCCTATTTTTTTAAAATTTTTTTTTTTAAAAATATATGTATATATAAATTTTAATATTAATATTAATATATATTAATATATAATATATACTCTTATAATATTAATATATAAATAATAAGTGTATTATTATTATTTAATATATTATTACTAATTTATTACTATTTACTAACATATAAATATATAATATACTAATGTAAATTGTAATAATGTTATTACTTATTAGTTATAGTTTATTAACATATACTAATGTAATAATATTATTAGACTATTAGATTATTAGTTATAGTTTACTAATATACTTAATATTTAATATTAACTAATATATTAATAGATAATATATACTCTTATATATTAATATATAAATAATAAGTGTATTATTATTATTTAATATATTATTAATAATTTATCACTATTTACTAACATATAAATATATAATATACTAATGTAAATTGTAATAATGTTATTACTTATTAGTTATAGTTTATTAACATATACTAATGTGAAAGTGTTATTAGACTATTAGACTATTAGTTATAATTTATTAACATACTTAATATATAATATATACTAACATATTAATATATAATATATACTTTTATAATATTAACATATTATAATTTATAATAATTAAATTTGGACCAAAAAAATATTTGATTATTGTAAAATTATATATTAAATTTAGCCCATTAAATTATATGGGGCACCCCTGGACCGGACCGGACCGCCCCTGGACCGAATTGGACCGGACCGGTATGGACCGAACTCCTGTTCGATCCGGTCCAGGGTGAGAGAATTTTTGGACCGAATGAAATCGGTCCACAAATTTCTCGGACCGGACCGGATCATTTACACCCCTAATAATTCCAATGTACTAATTGCCATTATAAGAACAATATCACTGCGGAGAAACGCAAAGTTCAAACAACGCGCAAACAGCTGACCACATCAGCTACTATTTTATTTAAAATAAAAAATAAAAACCTTCCTTCGTCTAGACCCATTTGTTCGGCAGATGAGTTCATACCAATTATATATATGAACACCAAGAATGCCGTAATAAGATAGCGATTCTTTCTCAGCCTCGGCCGTCTGCATCTCCGTCCACCCCACTAATCTCAGAACCTCGAAAAAACCCAATACGCAGAAGCTAAACAATGTCTTGTATGAGTACTCAATTTCAAAGGGAAGCATGTGAAGTGCCAGCAGACCTGGGACGGTTAGAACTCGTAAGGACAATGATTCTTGGCGAAAGTGGGGTTGCTTTATAGGCAATAAGGCAAAGCCGCAAAGGCGGTTATGATTTTTCTTCAAGAATTAACGAAAGGTGATATGGTTACTTGGCCAAAAAAATAAAAAATAAAAAACTGAATGTGAAGACTATCCAGAAGGTTCCGGAACTGGCAGATGTGGAAATATTGATGTTTTTAGGGGCCCGAAAGCACTTTCTTTTGATGTCTCCAGAGAGACCCATTTTTAGTTCTAACCCTCCCTTCCCGATAATCAAGTCATCCAACTTTCACTCACTCACTGAACACCTAAAGTATCTGCAAATTTTGAATATAACGCATTTTATTTTATGGCATCTGACTCAGGAAATTAATTAAAGTAGTGATGGGGGTAGAAGTTTTTATTATTTATTTATAATTTTTAGTGTATTCAATTTTTTTTTCATCATTTTTTAAGTATTTTTTTAATATTTTTAATCATTAAGAAAAAAAATTATAACTTTATTAATAATTATAAAATAATTGTCAGTTTAACATTTCTGTTTAAAAGTTGAGATAATAAAATTGAAAAGGAGCGTTATGAGGCTATTTAGGCTCTGCTTAAATTTGGAAATGAGATGAGTTGAGATAGTTTAATTTATTTTTTAATATTATTATTATTTTAAAATTTAAAAAATGTGTGTTAGAATTTGAAAAAAATATATTAAAATTTAAAAAATGTGTATAAGAATTTATGTTTTATATAAAAAATTATAAAAATATAATAATAAAATGAAAATGAATTGATCTCATTTTCAAATACAAATAAAATCTTATAAGAGAATAGAAATGAGTATCTCTGATAATATGGCAAGATAACATGAGTGTTGGGACTCATATGTTCAATAAGATTGCATTGATTCCACATTTTTTGTAGATGACAACTCAGCTTAATAGTTGATGGAGTGGACCAACTCGGATACGATTGATTCCTCATGTCTTTTTAATAATTTTTTTATTTGTCAGTTCCTCGATCCCCCCTCCCCGGATTTAACGGTTAAGAGCAGATTTATTAGTCTTATTAAAATAAATTATTAAATTTTAATAAAAAATATAAATTTATAGACATATTAAAAAATTTTAGCATATTTAATTTTTGATATACATATAATTTTAAATTTTCTATCAAAATTTAATAATTTATTTTGATGAAACCAATAAAAATATTTTTAAAAAATTAGTATTAGATTGGCTAATTTTTTTTTCAAAAAATACAAATTTGTACGTACTTTGAATTTATTATTCATTTTTAAAGAGTAAAAATACTTTTATTTTTTTTCTATTTTTTTCTTCTCACTTGTGATCAAATATAATAAGATTTTTTTGATAATTATACAAATTTGTATTTTTTATAAAAAAACTTTTATCCAATCAAATAATAATGTTCTAAGTATTTTCAATGAATAGGCATATTTAAATGATTATTTTAGTTTTTTTTTTTTTACTTCTAAAAGTTAGCATATTATAGATAAAAAAAAAAATGATTGCAAAGATATAAAATTTAGTAAAGTAGAAATCTCTAATAATATTTTTAATTCAACAAAAATATAGCGGATATCAAAATTAAAAAAAAAAAAAAAACCCTTTCAAAACCACAACTTCTTTAGTAGTCCTAAGAGAACAAAATCGTCAAAGAGAGAGAGGAAAAGAGAGCAAAAAGATGGATTTCAAACTATATCTGATTGTGAGAGATTGCAAATGTGTACAAATTATTTGTCACGTGCTTTGATTAATTATATTCGAGTTTACTTGTAGTAGGAGACTTAAATAGATTCCATATGTCACAGCTTGACAAGTGTCGATGGCTGGCATACACATTATTGGCACGTCCATCACCTTTAATCAACTGTATAGATCCAGATGCTGTACACAATAATATTCTTGTCTGTTATTGTTGCTGATGAGACAGCTCTGCCGTCAGCTATGTCAATAGGATCAATCCAACAAACACGGCCACTATTGGTAAATAACTTATCATCTCACATGGTCTCTAGAAATTATATTATATAGATAATGTTATTTGTCTTTATTTAAAATTTTTATTAAAATTTTGTTTTTAATTTGTTTTTATATGATTTTTAACTAAGTATTTTTAAATAATATTATAATTTTTTTTATTTTTTTTTTAAATATTTAAAAATTCATATAAAACGTCATATTATTTTAAAACATTTATTTTAAAATTATATAAAAAAATTAAAAACTACAAATAAAAATTGAGGTCCTTAATAGAGATCCCTAAAAATCCCAAATAAAGCCAAATAAAATTTGTTATTATATATTATATTCAAATATCGATATGGAAAAAACTATTTTATTTTTTATTGTACATCAGTCAATGAGTCACTCACTTCATTAAATTTGACTTTTCATATAATTTTAGTTTTTTCTTTTAATTATTTTATTTATTGAAATTCATAATATAAAAAATATATAATATAATTAACTGATCAACTAATTACATATTAATTCAAATATCTCTAAAAATAAAATTGAGAAATCCAAATACTACTTCTAATGAAGGCAGTTACCAAATTTTTCCTTAAGAAAAAAATTAAATGGCATTCTTTTGAAATAAAGCTTTAAAAATAAAATAATGATAATCTCATTATTCTATTATTATCTTTTTGTTATTTCTTTTATTTCTTTTAATTTTTTAGAATTTTTTTATTTTATAATTAAGAAAATGACTATTCTTGCAGTTGTATATTTTAAAATTTTTCTTAATAGTTAAGTATGTTTAAAAATATTTAGAAGAAGATAATAAAAAAAGAAATACACTAAAAATAGTAAAGAAGTGGTAAGAGGATAGTAAGCTTATTATTATCTTTAAAAATATCATGGATGTATAATTCGTTTTTTTTTTTTTAAGAAATTCAAGTATTAGTGAACAGTAATATCATAGAAATATAATATTATGACATAACTAAATTGCTTGTGGACCTCCCATTAATTAAAGCCGAAAGAACTAAAGAAGTCAATTTGCACACATGGATCAGTCCATTTTGCTATGGGCTAAAATTCATTGGGCCTGACTCTAAATTTTGGCATTATTGGTCTTTTGAATGCACAGTATCTATGTTTCTTTATTTTTTAAAATGCTTGAGCTGATTTTGAATTGAAATTTCTCGTTTTTGACTTATTAGAATATTTTTTTTTTAGAATTGCTACACATACAAGTAGATTATATAAAAATAAATTCAAAAATTAATTTAATTTTATGGAATTGATTAAATCTACTTTAAAATAAAAATAATTTTATAATTTGATGTAATAAATTAAATCTTGTCAGTTTATAGTTTGCTTTTATGTAATTCTTTTGTGGTTAATATATTTTTATGTGTATACAAAATCTAATTTACATAGAATTAATATTCAATTTTGTACCTTTTTTAAAGTCATATTTTGAGAGAATTATAACTTCTTCCAAGCAACAAACTGACATTGGTTTTGAAGTTAAAAACAATAAATTTGACTTTCGTGAACTCCTCGTAGGGTTAAAAAAGGTGGGTCTAGGTAGCACACTACAGCTTAGAAATATGCTAGGTTAAGTTTCAGTTTGAATTGAGAGATAAGATTAAATGAGTTTATATAAATTTTGAAGATTGAATAAAATATTATTATAATATTATTTTTTAATATTATTATTATTTTAAAATTTGAAAAAGTTGAATTATTTATTATATTTTATATGAAAATTTGAAAAAGTATAATAATGATTTTGAGATGAGTTAAGATGAGAAACTATCTTCCAATCCAAATGAGACTTTAATCTCAACCTAACGATCAGGCTATGTATTCAGCAATTAGTTCAATAGGCGCAAGACTTGGTACTCTTGTTTTCTATTTTTTAATATACTCTTATTCAAAAAAAAAATGTATTTATTTTTAACTTAAAATATATTAAATATTTCTTAGGGATTTAATCTAAGAAATGAGATATGAGATATATATCAATACCTTAGGAATTCCCTTCATGGAATTCAACCAATTTCTTCTTATTCTTGTCATATTTGCTTAAAGAGAGCATCTTCTGACCAGCCCATCTGGCTTTTAGGGAAGATCAGCCCCCTTATTAAAATGGAAAATGAGGGGGAGAAGCCACACTCAATGCACTCCTTCTCACATAAACAGTATCATGAACAGTACATGACATTGTTCATGTAAGGGAGAGTGCCCTGAGTGTGGCTACTCCCCAATATTGCCCTATTAAAATTTGATACATCGAATTCATCATTTAAAGATGATGCATTACATCACACCTAAACCAACGGCCTCCCCTCCCTAAAAAAAAAAAAGCACCGTCTTCGTAGAATAGTCCTTGAAATCGAGAAAATGCAGCAAACATCGCATGCATCCGAGAAGCAAAAATCACAAGAAATAGAAGTCTAAGTCCAAGTAGAAAAAGAAGTTCAAGTCCAAAGCATCATACTGCACTGCTTCCCCACCACAGTAGCCGATTCAATGATATGATTTTAGGCAATTTCGAATTGATTTCGAATTGATTTTGTGCTCCTCTCAAAACACGGCCACAAGTGTTTGTGAAAATGTCACTGAGGAAAAGATTCAGTGGCTATGTCTTGTATTTGTGCCCATAAAGAGAAACATAGTACTCATGTTGATTGTTCAGAAATTTATGATCTTTACCAAGAAAACTTTGTTCCAATCACAAATTTAATGTTTTCACGGGACACTCGTTACACACACACATATATATATAGCTGCCCACTTCCTGCATTTTTCTGCAAAACCATAAGGCCGCAATCTTTGTAAGTCCTTGCTGGTCACGAACTGAAAGGCACCATAAATTATCTAAGCCTGTTCGGGTGAACAAATCACAAGGGAAAGATGTAAAACATGTCACTCGACACTTCCTTTTTGTTCATTATTTATTACCAATAAATCCATGTTTTTTTTCTTTTATGGATTCTGTGCATTTCTCATTTTTAAGTC
The DNA here is from genome assembly GCA_036898215.1 of Platycarya strobilacea. Taxonomy (NCBI): domain Eukaryota; kingdom Viridiplantae; phylum Streptophyta; class Magnoliopsida; order Fagales; family Juglandaceae; genus Platycarya; species Platycarya strobilacea. The sequence continues at coordinate 30,626,752 of CM072555.1, read as the reverse complement.
CAAAATCTTGGGCTTGTGAATGGATCATTTCAATTATCAGAAAGATGAAGCCCCACAACTTTGTCAGCGAACTTGGCAAGGATTTCTTTTTTGTAGCAAGAACTCCACTCAATAGCGAAGACTTCGCAGAGTGTTGCCGTCTAGTTTTGGGTCTCAGTGGCGCAGTCCACGGGGGGCGATTTCTTGACTTGCAGAGGTAAAGCATCGCCTGAGATTTCAACTGTAAGGATAAAATGAGGCGTTCGGAGATGGGGTTTGTTCATCTGTGGTTAGGTGCATAATAAATAAAGTTAAGTTGGCTGGAGGAGTTGAGATGTCACGTTATTATTGGGTGGTTGGTTTTCGTTAAAAATTAGATGTGCTGGTTTTGAGATTTTCTCTTGCTCAAATTATTACTTGGTTTATTTTTAAAGATGTGATAAGATGAAATGAAAATTTTATTTTAAAAAGAATAAAATATTTTTATAAAATATTTTTTTAATTTTATTTTTTTTTAAAAAAATTTTGAAAAAGTTATTTTAAAATTCAAAAAAATTGAATTAATTATTTTATTTTATATAAAAATTCAAAAAAATATAATTATAAATTTAAAATAACATAAAATGATATGAAATAATTTGTAAAAATAAATCATGCCTATATATAATAAAGTCATCTCTTTGTTCACTTCACGAATCATGATAATGTATTGCTCGATCGTCTTCGCGAGAGGGTGATCTAATGTCCGACTTTTGAGTGCATATAAATCATATAATATTTAATTAAAGGTCACATCCTAAAATAAAATATTGATGATTTACCTAATTTGTTGAGACAGACACATTACACAATTCTGACTATTTGACGGGACGAAAAACATATTATAATTGTAAAGCTTTAGAATTATTCATCATAACAAAATAAAAAGATATTCTTTAAGACAAAGAGATGTGGTTCTGAAACATGTACATTTGGTTCGATTTCTTAAATCATTTTATCTTATTTTATTTTAAATTTATTATTAAATTTTTTTAAATTTTTATATAAAATAAAATAAACAATTTAATTTTTTAAATTATAAAACAAAACTAAAATTAAAAAAAATATATTATAACAATATTAGATTCTTTTTTTATTTTTCTCATTTAATCTCACCTTATTTATAAAAGCAAACCAGATCTCAATTCAATATGGATCATGCATGCTTTCTCTCTTGACGTAATGATAAAATTGCATTTTATGTCTACTTGTATAGATTTTATGAAATGCAAATGTTTCTATCAGCAAATAACTATATTTTAACCACGATGAATAAAATGTCATAAAGGATGAGGGCGAGCATTAATTACATGACCTGAATTAATCCTGATCATTCATAAAAAGGGAAGATTTAGAATTTCAAAGTGAATTTTGGCTTATCTATTTGGTGGAAGCTCTTATAGCATGCCTTAGTCTCCAAGGCGGATTAAAAAAATATGGAAATTAGGTACACAGATTTCAAAAATTCAGATTTTTTTTTACGTAAAAAAGTGTTAAATTGAAAAGACTTATAAGTTTTACTTATAAAAATATTTTGAGTGAAAATGAATTTAGTAATTTGAGAGTTGGATCATAATTGGATATTAGACTTAACTTAAAATTAGACTGAACTGAGTTAAACTTAGATGAGTTTAACAACCAAACAAGACTTTACTCTAAAAAACACAAAATTAAAAATATATATACATGTATAAATTACAAAAAGATAAAATTGTTATTCGTTTTGCAATTCATACAAACAGAATATACCTTTTTATCTACAAAAAGGAAAAAAAAAAAAAAAAACAAACCCACGTAAAAAATTTAAAAATAAAGGATTTGCCAAAATCTAGTACTAGTCAAAATCCGATCTATCGGCCAAAACAGGCCATAATGGCCGAAACATTTGTTGGTATGAAACGAACCATTCTGTGCACTGGCTACCTGGTCGGTACGACACATTTTCAAAATACCAGCCAGTAGGGCTCGTTATTCAAAACTATCAATATGATCCTTAAAAATAGGGCTTATATTAATAAGCTTAATAACATAGTATCCTACGATCTTAGGATGAAAATACAACATTACATGTTTTTCAAGTTACGTTTATATATCGCCATGATTACTACTTTGAGAATTGTCGCTCACGCCTCTTGATTCTTACTGGACCATGCCTCCCACGCGCTCGACATGCCAACTTTCACTCATATTGGCTGAATTGTCAAACTGTCACACCACTTCATTTCCTGCTCACATTGATTCACTTGTCAATTATAAATGACCTATTTCTTTTTTTATTTTTACTTTCTTCTTCTTTTGTCATTCCCGTTAGTAGAGCTCCTTTTTTTTCTCTTCGTCCTTCACTCTCACCTTGTGCCAACTTCGAATATTTTCTTTCGTGTTAATGGTTGTCGAAAGCTCTAATCCTCTTGTCCAAGTTCCAACTAACATGTCGCCTTCCTTTGTGGGGCACAACTGGGTGTCTGTCCACCCTCCCTCTAAATTCTAGATGTTTTGAGATCGTTATAGGGTCTTCTCACAGGAAATTGCAACGGGTGGTGCTTTACCCGATGACGTTCGCCTGTAGTTTTTGAGAGTGTTATTTCTGGGATGAACACATCTACCCTAACTTGACTACTCATGAATTCTTGTCGATTTATTGTTTGAACTGACAAAGAGGGAATACAACTAGTTTCCATGCCAAAATTCCTGGTCAAAAGCTTGCAAGGATTGAAGATAAGTACTCCAACATGAAGGACAACTACTGGGAGTTCTTCTTCGAATCAGGAGCCTATTGGAAATTTTTCGAGAGTGAGACAAGGGGGAGTTCCCGATTAAGACGGATTGGGGTTATCTTTCGACTGTGAAGAGCTTTATTTTCGTACTAAGCGCTAAGGAGATAAATCAGGTTAAGGCTGTACTAGCCTAAGCTGACGCTCACCTTGACGAGTTGTGGACGTACGTCATCCTTTTTGACGACCACATTTTGAAATATCTGATCCAACCGGATTAGTCATATGCTGAAGGCCACAACATCTTGAAGATTCTAGAAGACATGTCGATCTGGTCCCGTAAGCGAGCTTCCAACCACCCTGTTCATCGGGATAAGAGCAGGAAGGCTCACGATGATCCCTTTCAGAATCATTCAGCCTTTAAAGGATCCCAGTGTGCCCAGAGGCATCAAAGAGCTTCCTCTCTGATACTATCAGACAAGCTCTGGGCTTAGATGGAGGCTTGCGTCGAGGCTCGACGGAAGGTTGCTTGTAAAGAGTTTCTTACCTAGCGGGCGGCCGGAGCCTTAACTTCCTCAGCCATCCTGACTTTTATCCTTTCTGCCATCGGGGCCTCAGCTTCAACTATTGTTTCGGTCTTTGTCCTAGGAGATGAGCAGGAAGAAGATTTAGATTGCTGCTTTTGTGGAGTTTGTTGCACACTCAGCCCCCCAGGCACCCAATGTCACCGAACACTTGGGTTAGGTCATTGCCCAACCAAGAGGAAGAAGATTCATATACTTCTTCCTCCAGTTTTAGTTCTCGAGGAGAGTCAGAGGTGGAGGATGAGGCCGTTAGGGATGCTTGAAGCAAGAACGGTTGGTCGTTGTGAAAAGGAAAATGCAGTGATGCAGACCGGGAGTCAAAGGATGAAACAAGGAGCTGGCTGGAGGTGTTAAGGGCCCGACAAAGGAAGAGGTCGGCGAAGTCGAGAGGTGCGCAGAGGTTAAGGCCAGTGGCATCAGGAAGTAGAGGAGGTCGTGGCTGGTGAAACCGAAGGCCAGACAGAGGGAGGATCGAGAGAATTCGAAGGCCAGATGGAAGAGGTCATGATTATTAGTGATGGAGACTCCCCGATCTTCGAGTTGGGGTTGGTTCCCGTGCCCACACGAAATCCCCCCATCGAGTCTCGTCGCTCTTTTGACATAACAACGAGATGGTGGTTGTAGGCCAACTCTTCCAGGTCGATCCAGGTTCAGTAGTGGATTCAACTCTGGGCTTATCTTCGAGATTCAAGCAAGTTGGGGCTAATGCGATCGAAAGTACAACGCAAAAGCTTCAACCCTTTTTTACACAAGTATTTCCTTCCTGGACATTGTTCATTCATCGTGTTGCCCAGATGACTAACACAAGAGGGGGGGTGAATTGAGTTGTATTTAAAAAAATAACAATTATAAATCAAATATATAATATAAAATATAAATAAAATATGAAACAATAATAAATATAAAGAGTAAGGGTAAGAGAGAAGCAAACTCAGTATGTTAACGAGGTTCGGCCCCACTGCCTACGTCCTCGCCTCAAGCTACCTCTTGAGGATCCCCAAATCCACTATTCAATCTCCTTTAGGTGGAGATAGAAACCTATTACACCTTTGAGCAGCACCGCTCCAAAGAATCCGTGTAGAACACCCTCTACACTTCCAATCACCTCACACTTGGTGATTTAACTATTCCACGTGTAGAACACCTTCTACACTTCCAATCACCTTACACTTGGTGATTTAACTATTCCCCGCGTAGAACACCTTCTATACACACAAGGGTTATACACACCCTTTTACTGATACAAGAATTGATAGTAGGTAGACTATCAAAGTACACTCCTCAATGAGTGAGATAGAAACAATACAGCGCAACCTATATCTCTCTCAACAAGAACAAGAATTAAGGCTCAAAACTTTAGAAAAGAGAGAATGAGAGCTTTGAAGAAATGATGCAAAACTTAGCAATAGATGTGTAAGCTCTTGTTGTGAATTTTGCAAAACTCAAGTGAGCTATTTATAGGCAAATGATTTTTCAATTTCAAATTTGAAAAGATTCCCATATCAAAAACATCATCATTTACTTTTCAAAAATTTCAAATCTAATATTTTTACTTTTTGCATGTGACAAAAGGAGCACACTTTACTTTTCAAAAATTTCAAACATAATCTTTTACTTTTTGCATATGACAAAAGGAGCACACTTTACTTTTCAAAATTTTCAAATAAAGACATCTACCTTTTGCATAAGTCAAGAAAAGCATCCACCACTTTTGAAAATATTCAAATAAAACATGCACATGTGAAAGATGACAATCAATCATCTTAATATTTTCAAAGTTTAAACCTTTAATCATATCATGCACATGTGAAAGATGACAATCAAGCATCTTAATATTTTCAAAATTCAAACATTTAATCATGTCATGCACATGTGAAAAATGACAATCAATCATCTTTCAAAATTTTCAAAATTCAAACATTTAATCATGTCATGCACATGTGAAAGATGACAATCAATCATCTTTCAAAATTTTCAAATTTAATTTTCAAAATATTCATGCACATGTGGAAAATATATTTTAATGTTTTATAATAAAATATTAATTTTGAGCCTTAATCCTAATTTTGAATTTTTAAGAGATTTACAACATTACTCTATGATTTTAATGTGAACTTGTTCCCTTCTTGCTCATGCTTGCTTCCTTGATGTGCTTGATTATATTGTGTAGACAACTTGAGCTTGAGACTCCTTTATTCTTTGGATTCATTTGTTATCATCAAAATCCATTTGTAGATTTACATGAAACTTGAAACCTTGGGTTCAACAATCTCCCCCTTTTTGATGATGACAAATGCTTGATAGAACCTGAATCCTGTATTAATACTTAAACTCCCCCTGAGAATGTGCGTTAGTTTTCAAGCAAAAATATAAACATAATTCCAAGCATATATAACAAGTTTAGCGATTTAAACAATGTTAATGTTCTAGTCTAAAACTTCTCCCCCTTTTGGCATCATTAAAAAGGAATTATAATTAGATTAATAAGATATATTCCTGCAATAACCAATAGATAAATAAAACGCTGCGTTAGTAGAGACTGTAGAGAATTCGGTGTGTAGCCACACGTGTTCGATAAAACCTGCAAAGGCTGGAGGCCTAGTTTCGGTAATTCGGTGCGGAAGGAGATTTTGTAAAGAGCTGAATAATTGAAACCATCCGTGCCTGACAAAACCTGCAAAGGTTGAAGCCGAATTTTATCATCTCGGTGCGGAAGAAGATTTAAATCTGCTTGATATTATTGACGAATTAGATGTTCCAGAGATTTGAAGTTGAATAATTAAAATTATTCATGTCTGACAAAGACAACAAAAGCTGTAGGCCTAGCTCTGGCAATGCGGTGCGGAGCCATGCATGTCCGACAAAACCTGCAAATGTTGGAAGTCTAACTCTGGCAATTCGGTGTAGAGCCACGCGTATCTGACAAAACCTGTAAAGGTTGGAGGCCTAACTCTAGCAGTCGGTGCGAAAGCAGATTTAAATCCGCGTGATATTGTTGAAAAATTAAATATTATCGAGATTTGAAAGTTGTTGTTTAAAAGACCATTTTCACCTGTCGGATACTCAAATAAAATTTCACCCCATTCATTGATCCAGTTTCTGTTTATTCAAAACGATAGAATGGCGGAAAAAATTTCGTCTGATAATCTTCCGGATTTGAATCAGGAACCGTCTCAACCAGTCATTTTATCTCATGAGGTTGTCAACACTATGATAGAAGCAGAAATGCATTTTTCAAATAGAACTGATTCTGAGGTTGTTGCAGCATCAAGAACTCTCAGTGCTCAATATGCTGCCTCTGTTACGATCATGTCTCGGAGATTACTAGCGAGGGCAAATGAGGTTGATCGACTTAACAATCAAATATCTGTTCTGCATCAAAAGCTTGCAAATAAAGGCAGAAAGAATAAGAGGTTAAAGCAAGAAAATAAAGATTTGACAGAATTCGCTCGTGTTTTGAAACTTCAAATAGAGGAATCGGAACGAGTAAGAGTTCAAGCACAGAGTCAACATCAGCAGATAATGGCAGCGTTTCACGAGAGAAACAGGGACAAATATAATTAATCTCGCTAGCTTAGTTCGGTAACTTTTGACAATATGCATCCGGCATATCTTGTAAGCTTGACTAAGTAAGATTTGAAGAGATGACAGCTTGTCTTCTACTTATTTCCATCTTTATAAAAGCAATCCTTAGCTTTATCTAATCCACATCAAATCTTCTTTTCATTGTTGTAGTTCATCTTCATTCTCACTTTACAAAATTTTAATGGCTCATCAATTCTCCTTAGTGCTTCTCGTGATCAATCTATTTCTACATCTGTTGTAAGTGCCATGAAGCAGCAAAACACTGATTTGGCTAATAAATCAGATCATGATGCTATTTACGAGCTTGTGGGTCTCGGGACTCGATACTCATCTTCCATTGTTGCTTTTTCCGCTCGGTTGCAGTCAAAAACCCGCGAGATAGAGAAGCTTAATGAGAAGATCGATATTCTTCAACGACTTGTTCAAGAGTCTAACAAAAAAAATAGTAGACTTAAAACAACAGAATAAGGATTTAAAATCCTTACTTGCCTATGCATTTCGATTGCCTAATCCTTTAGACAAGGATGGCATGATAATTTATGAGGAGCAAATGCATTTGAATGATGAGGCTAAACGTCTCAAGTTTCTGTAGGTCATTTGAGATAATGGAATAAAAATAAATATCTAGCAGATATTCATGGCATGCATAATTCCTATTTCTCTTCTAATCATGCATAGTTTATCTTCTGGTAGAGGTTTTGTGAAAATTTCTGCCAATTGATCATGTATACTAGTGAATTCTAATACAATATCGCCCTTTTGCACATGATTTCTAAGAAAATGATATCTAATTTCAATATGTTTGGTCCGAGAATGTTGTATTGGATTCTTTGAAAGATTTATAGCACTTGTATTATCACATTTGATTGGAATGTGATTGTACATAAGTTTAAAATCCTCAAGTTGTTACTAAACTAGGAAACAAGTGCACGACCTAAGAAATGACATGTTTTACTAAAACTTTTTCGATCATCTTTGCAACCAGTATAATCGGTACCTGAATAACTAATAAGATCGAAAGAAGTGTGTTTAGGATACCATAACTCTAAGTCATTGGTATTGGCAAAATATCTAAAAATCCGCTTGACTGCAATCAAATGAGATTATTTTGGAAATAATTGAAAACGTGCACATAAACATACACTAAACATAATATCTGGTCTACTGGCTATCAAATATAATAAGTTACCAATCATACCTCGATATACCTTCGAATCAACTAGTTTACCGGATTCATCTTTATCAAGTTTAGTGGATGGGCTCATTGGTGTTCCAGTTTCCTTAGCACCTTCCATCCCAAACTTCTTCAGCAATTTTTTAATATATTTTGATTGATTGATGAATATCCCACTTTTTGCTTGCTTAATTTGCAATCCGAGAAAGAATGTAAGCTTTCCCATCATGCTCATTTCAAATTCTTCCTGCATAGTCTTAGCAAAAACTTGGCACATATTTTCATTAGTAGCACCGAATATTATATCATCAACATAAATTTGAATCAAAAGAATATCATCATTTTCGTATATAATGAAAAGAGTTGTATCAATTTTTCCTCTTCAAAAGCCTTTTTCAATCAAGAAACCACTAAGTCTCTCGTACCACGCTCTAGGAGCTTGTTTGAGTCCATATAGTGCTTTTGTGAGTTTGAAAACATGATTTGGAGAAATATGATTTTCAAAACCTAGAGGTTACTCAACATATACCTTTTCATTTATAAAACCGTTTAAGAAAGCACTTTTAACATCCATTTGAAAAAATTTGAAATCTTTATAACAAGCATATGCAAGTAGCATTCGAATAGTTTCTAATCTTCCGACTAGTGCATATGTCTCATCACAATCGATTCTTTCTTTTTGATTGAAACCTTGGGTTACAAGTCGAGCCTTATTTCTAGTGATGATTTTAGACTCATCTTTCTTATTTCTAAAAACTCATTTTGTTCCAATAACAACATAATTTTTAGGTGTAGGAACAAATGTCCATATATTATTTCTTTCAAATTAATTTAGTTCTTCTTGCACAAATAGAATCCATGATTTATCAATAAGAGTTTCATCAATATTTTGGATTCAATTTGAGATAGAAAAATTGTGTGATTACAAATATTTCTAAGAGATGATCGAGTACTTACACCTCGTGAAGGTTCTCCTAGAATTTATTCCGCTGGATGATCTTTCACATGTTTCCACTATTTGGTTGCATCTTGTACTAAATCTTGATGATCTTTCCTTCTATTTCCATGATCTTCTCTTTTGAATTGTCTTCAAATATCACACATCCTTTTTCTTTAGAAGTGAAGTCAATGAATTTAGTTTTGTCTTCTGTCACGTATCTTGAGCATCCGTTGTCTAAAAATCATTTATTTTTACCTGTAGAATACTTCATGCATACCTACAAAAGCAATTAAAAATAATTCCCGGTACCCAAGTTCTTTGGGTCCTTTATTTATTAGTATTAGAAGAAACAAGATATTTAGGTACCCATATGGCTCTAATAGTCATTGTATGTTTTCTTCTAATAGGACAAGCAAGATAATTATGACCATTTCTATTACAAAAATTGCAAATAGCATGTGACATATATAAAGAACTTGAGTGATTATAATAGTATCCTTTTTTAACAAAATTATTTTTATGAAAAGAATTTTGAATATTAGATTTTGATGTAGAAGGATTATCAAAGAAATTTTTATAATGTTTGTATTTTTGTTTTGGCATATATCTCAAGCCTGCCTTATCAAAAACACATCTTTGACTACTAAGAAATTTTTCAAAATTTCTTTTTCCATTCGTAAAGTTTTCAATAATATTTTCTAAATCAGTTTTCTTTTTCTTCAACTCAAAATTTTCATCTTTCAAAACAATATTTTCTTTTCTTAAAATATCAATTTCGTTTGTTAAAGAAGAATTTTTCTTTTTCAAAACAGTATACTTGATACCCAATTTTTTAAATTCCTCATATACTTCTTCTAAAACATTTTGCAATTCTTCATATGAAGGATCTTCAATATTATCAAAATTTGTTACCTCAATGTCATCTTTAGCCATAAGACAAAAATTTCCTGATTCTCCATTGCTTGCTTCACTATCTGAGCTACTTGAATCATCATTCCACGTAGCTTTCATTGCTTTTTTGCCTTTGTTTCGATCTTTCTTTAGCAGAGGACAATCTGGCTTGATATGACCGGGTTTATTGCATTTATAACAAATTAAAGTGTCATTTTTACCTGAATCTTTCTTGGAAAACTTATTGAAGGATTTCCTTGGAGGAGTTTTATTTTTCTTTAAGAACCTCTGAATTCTTCTTGTTATCATCGCAACTTCTTCATCTTTGTCGTCATTTTCCTCATCTTCATCACTTTCACTTTCATGTGGAACAGCTTTAAGTGCCAAGCTCTTCTTTGACTTTCCTTCTTCTTCTCCTCTTTTCAATGTGTACTCATGGGTGATAAGTGACCCGATGAGTTCATTCACTTCGAGTTTCTTGAGGTCTCTAGCTTCAAGAATCGCTGTCACTTTTGATTCCCAACGTTTTGGTAGAGAGTTGAGAATTTTTCTTACTATCTCTACTTTGGAATAAACTTTGCCAAGAGCTGTCAAACTATTTATGATATTAGTAAAACGAGTGTACATACTAGAAATAGATTCATCATCATTCATCTTAAACATTTCATATTCATGAGTAAGAATATAAATTTTTGATTCCTTGACTTGAAAAGTTCCTTCATAAGTAACTTCCAAGTTATCCCAAATTTCCTTTGCTGTAGCACAAGTCATTACTCTATTAAATTCATTACCATTGAGAGCATTATATAATAAATTCATAGCAGTTAAATTCAAAGTATAAAGTCTATCGTCCTCACGATTAAACTCTTCTTCTTCCTTTTTGACCTTTACTCCATCAACTACTTTTGTTGGAATATAAGGTCCATTTACAATACATTTCCAGATTTCTCGACCTTGAGCCTGAAGGAATATTCTCATTCTAACTTTCCAGAATGAGTAATTGTCTCCACAAAAGAGTGGAGGCCGACTGCTAGATTGACCTTCACCAAATGAAGCTGCAATGTTAGCCATAAGATCTTAACTCAAAAGATAGTTAATCTTATAATAGAGCTCTAGCTCTGATACCACTTGTTGCCCAGATGACTAACACAAGAGGGGGGGTGAATTGAGTTGTATTTAAAAAAATAACAATTATAAATCAAATATATAATATAAAATATAAATAAAATATGAAACAATAATAAATATAAAGAGTAAGGGTAAGAGAGAAGCAAACTCAGTATGTTAACGAGGTTCGGCCCCACTGCCTACGTCCTCGCCTCAAGCTACCTCTTGAGGATCCCCAAATCCACTATTCAATCTCCTTTAGGTGGAGATAGAAACCTATTACACCTTTGAGCAGCACCGCTCCAAAGAATCCGTGTAGAACACCCTCTACACTTCCAATCACCTCACACTTGGTGATTTAACTATTCCACGTGTAGAACACCTTCTACACTTCCAATCACCTTACACTTGGTGATTTAACTATTCCCCGCGTAGAACACCTTCTACACACACAAGGGTTATACACACCCTTTTACTGATACAAGAATTGATAGTAGGTAGACTATCAAAGTACACTCCTCAATGAGTGAGATAGAAACAATATAGCGCAACCTATATCTCTCTCAACAAGAACAAGAATTAAGGCTCAAAACTTTAGAAAAGAGAGAATGAGAGCTTTGAAGAAATGATGCAAAACTTAGCAATAGATGTGTAAGCTCTTGTTGTGAATTTTGCAAAACTCAAGTGAGCTATTTATAGGCAAATGATTTTTCAATTTCAAATTTGAAAAGATTCACATATCAAAAACATCATCATTTACTTTTCAAAAATTTCAAATCTAATATTTTTACTTTTTGCATGTGACAAAAGGAGCACACTTTACTTTTCAAAAATTTCAAATATAATCTTTTACTTTTTGCATATGACAAAAGGAGCACACTTTACTTTTCAAAATTTTCAAATAAAGACATCTACCTTTTGCATAAGTCAAGAAAAGCATCCACCACTTTTGAAAATATTCAAATAAAACATGCACATGTGAAAGATGACAATCAATCATCTTAATATTTTTAAAGTTTAAACCTTTAATCATGTCATGCACATGTGAAAGATGACAATCAAGCATCTTAATATTTTCAAAATTCAAACATTTAATCATGTCATGCACATGTGAAAAATGACAATCAATCATCTTTCAAAATTTTCAAAATTCAAACATTTAATCATGTCATGCACATGTGAAAGATGACAATCAATCATCTTTCAAAATTTTCAAATTTAATTTTCAAAATATTCATGCACATGTGGAAAATATATTTTAATGTTTTATAATAAAATATTAATTTTGAGCCTTAATCCTAATTTTGAATTTTTAAGAGATTTACAACATTACTCTATGATTTTAATGTGAACTTGTTCCCTTCTTACTCATGCTTGCTTCCTTGATGTGCTTGATTATATTGTGTGGACAACTTGAGCTTGAGACTCCTTTATTCTTTGGATTCATTTGTTATCATCAAAATCCATTTGTAGATTTACATGAAACTTGAAACCTTGGGTTCAACACATCGTAACAGTCACCTTACTGATCACCTTTTATATTCAGGTGGTGAATTAGTTGGTACAATATGCCGTTTTAGATTCTTCAGCTAAAGCGGTTGGACAAACAGATCAAAAGCACCAAGAAAGAGAGCAAGGGTTTGGTCAAAACCATTGAGGAACTGAAGACGGAGAACGAGCTCCTACACAAGAAGCATGATGAGGTCCATTTGGATCTTGAGGTCACTATAAAAGCGTGCGAGTACTTTAGGCAGGTGTATGCCGAAGTTGAGCAGAAGCTGGCAGCCTCGGAAGGGAGTTGGCCACTTTGCAAGGGGAGTTGGAGGCACTCAGGAAGCAGCCTAACTTGACTAGGTGACCCTCAATGACTTTCGTAAATAAGTGCTAGGATGGCATTTCGGGTCTTTAGAAAGAGACTTCGGAAGGTGCAAGAACAAGAACATAATGACAAGTTGAATCAGAGCATGTCTCCAAGAATGCTCGACGTTGCAACTTAGGAGTCAGAATTGTAGAGTGCCTGGGTCTCCTTGGAAGGGGTTATTAAGTACGTGCTGGATTTCTACTCTCAATGACGCAATCCCAAGTTATCCAGAACTCGGCTTGAAATTACGGTTACTATGAGGGTTTGAAGAGGCTAAATGAGCATATCTTGGCCAACTTCAGGCTGGATTTGCAGACATTTGATCCGAGCTCTCTCCCCCCCTACCCCCCTTCCCTTCTCCCCCCAATTCGATGGCCAAAGAATTTGTAAAGAACATTGGGAAGCCGGGCTACCTTTTATTCCAAGATACTCGTCCACCTCTCAAATCAAGAGAACCTCTTTTCTCTTTCTTTTTTTTTTTTGTTTCTGCAAACTCTTTGTTGTTCTTTCTTTCACTATGTAAACAAAAATCATAATAAAAGTTTCTTTTTTTGCTTTGTGTATTATTCTATATCTTTTCTATCATGTGTTGTTTTACATTACTTCCCGAAAGACGGTGTGGCGGGGGCTTGCTAGGGGCTCAGACTAAGGTCTAGCCTTGATCCTGCGAGACCTAGTGGCAAGATTGTCATCGCAAGGATTTACGGAAGACTCGAGATAGGTGCCCGACCTTTACCCTGTGGGAGATTGTCATCGTGAGGGATTATTGAAAACTTGGGACAAGTGCCCAGCCTTGACCTCATAGGAGATCGTGAGCTTGGATTTGTTGATTTTTGAGTAAAGAGTAGGTTTCGTCCTCAACATCTAGCGTCAATGATAATAGAAAAGACAATACAAAATGTGATATAGAAAAAATTACAAGTATTTTCGTCGACCCTTAGGCGTAGTACATTTTGAGGTGCTCAGCATTCCAAGGGTGGGAAAGTTTGATTCCTTTGCTGTCGTTGAGGCGGTACGAGCCCGATCAGTTGCTTGCAATTACCATGTATAAGCTTTCCCATCGTGATCCTAGTTTTCCTTCTTCCGGAGTGGTAACCCTTGTTTGCCTTAGCACCAGATTACCTATCTTGAAGCTTCGCGGTTACCACGTATCTAACTCTTTTATTGAACTACCGTTCTGCTTTCCATTTGTTGTTAGTGGTCCATAATGATGTTTCCTTTATTCTTTCTTCCAAAAGGTTTATTTGTTCAGGTATCTTTCCACTGTTTATATTTGGGTTGAAGTGTTAGATATGCAATGTGGGCATCCCTACCTCCATAGGGATTATTGCTTCGATCCCATAAGTAAGGGCGAACGGCATTTCCACGATGGGTGTTTGGACAGTCGTTCTGTAGGTCCATAGTATGCTAGGGAGTTCGTCAGCCTACGCCCCTTTATGTGTTCTCAGGCACTTCTTAAGCGCTGACATGAGGGTCATGTTAGTTGCTTCGGCCTAGCCATTGGCTTACAGGTGCTCGGAAGATGAATACTTGACTTTGATCTTTGGTTCGGTACACCACTCTTGATAATGGGTATAATCAAATTGCTTCTTGTATCTGACATGAAACTTTTGAGTATTCAAAATCAATATATTACAAATTTCTATAAGAACTTAGTGATAGCTCAGGAGGTGATACACACGAGAACCTCTGCCTCAACCCATTTTGTAAAGTAATCAACCGCCACTATTTCAAACTTGGCTCCTCCCCTGGCCATTGGGAATGGGTCAATCAGATCCAGATCCCACTGTGCGAAAGGCCATGGAGCTATGATCGACATTAGTTCCTCAAGAGGACTATGCGGCACCAGCCATGCTCCTGACATTTCAGACACTTCTTTGCAAAGTCTTCTACCTCCTTAAGTGAGCACAGCCAATAGTACCCTACTCGGGTTACCTTTGCAGCTAGCGTTCTTCCCCTTACATAACTTCCACATATGCCTTTGTGAATTTCTGCTAACACATATTGCGCTTCTTCTGAGGACAGGCATCTGAGGAGATGCTCGAAGAAGCGTCTTTTATACAGCACTCCTTCTAGTATGGTGAACTAGGCTACTCTATTCCTAACTTTCCATGATTTTTCCATGTCGGTCGGTAGCTTGCCTTCTTGTAACAACTCCCTGATATCTACTGCCCATTTAGGGGATGTTGTCACCACATTGGATACCTCACCCCCGATAGATAAGGCATCAATCGTTCTGATCTCAATATGTTTCGGGATAGGGTATTCATCTTGTCCAGATGCATTTTTTGCCAACCGGTCGGCTTTATAGTTTTCTCCCCTTGGGATTTGCTAAATGTTGAAGTAGCGGAAGTTATCTTACTTGTTGCATACGAGTTGGAGGTACTTCCTCAATTTTTTCCTTTAGTGATGAATTGTCCCAGTACTTGTCATATGATTACTTGGGAATCAGCCTTGGCCTTTAACTTTACCACCCCTAGCAACCATGCTATGGTCATCCTAGTCAGGAATGCTTCATATTCGGTTTCATTATTGGTGACTTTAAAGGCGAGCTGCTAAGGTGATCTTCACATCCTGATCATTGGTGGTCAAGCATTCCCGGTTGAATCGGGCAAGGTATTTCATGAGACTCTTCGTGTCTCATTGTTTAACCGTGAGGAGGTACGCGGTCGGGCATCTCTTCTTCCTGTTGGCCATGAACTGTGTCCTAAAAAGGTGAGCTAGTCGTTAAAAGCTGTCAATAGTTCTCAAGGGAATGGTGCCAAACCATGCCCGAGCTGCTCCTGTTGGACTTAATGGGAAGGCTTGGCAAGCAACTTTGTTCGGGAAATCATGCAGGCTTATGTGGGCTTTGATTGTCTCCAAATGCTCAGACAGATCCTTGGAGCCATCATAGGCTTCTATTTGAGGAACCATGAACTTGGGTGGAAGGGGGATCGCCATGAATTTGGCACTATATTCCCAAGCTATTAAGTAGTTGGTTCACTATGGACGACGTTTCAATCAATCTAGCCATCTCTGCATACTTATCTCCTAGCTCTCAAAGTTCAAGGTGCATCTTGCATTGTTCTTCTTCCGTCGTGGTGTGCTCAAGTTCCCATCGTGAGGCTACATGGTCACTAGTGTTAGGTTCACCACTGACAGCGTGCTTCTCGTTGGTCTGCTGAAGGGCCACATTTTCTTCTATTAGTTTGTTGATGGTTTCCTCCAATGCTGCTAATCTGGCTGCATTGTGATGTTTCGATGTTCTTATTTTTGGGTCATTTAGGATCATGTTCTTGCTGGCATATTAAGTGTACGTTGCTATGAAATTAGAATCTCACAAACGACCACTGTTGATGTCGTGTTTCGCGGCCTAAGCTATTTGGTGATAACTCAAACAATCCAATCCTGCAAAAAAGATGAAGAGAGGGAAATCGGAAATCGGGGTTTAGGGTTCAGGGACCACTTCGATGATAAAGTTAGTCGGGATTGAAGAGGAAAAATGGACAATAATGATGAGATTCAAAAATATAACCTTAGTTATGAAGGGTGTGGCGCTATTATAGGTCACCCAAGTTCTACTTGCTAGAGTGGAACGATGAGCATATCCTGCCTACCTACTCGGCCATCATTCGTTTGGTCGTGATAAGTCTGCCTCGGTTAAAGTTATCGAGAGGAGTCAGTGAGCAGACGTCTTGTCAGAGTTCACTGGCCCCTTACTTTTTGCTGCTGTGTGATTCGAATTTTAGCCTCGTATTTAATATGGTGTGGCTTTGACCTACTTAAAATTTAATATGGCATGACATTCGTCTAATCCCTTATTTAATGAGGTGCCAAGATTCATTCCGTCCTCTCACTTCTGAGGTACTTCCCATTGTGGGTAACTGATACTTCCTAGGTTGGGCGTCTGTTACTTGGTGTCCCGATTTACACAACTGCAACCCGGGTGTGTTCGCCTCAGGTTGTGAACTCACCCCTCCCCAAAGAGCGAGACTCGCCTCTGTATAGTGCTTGAATTTTATCCCATCTTGGGCTTGGGCCCTTCTTATCTAGATGGGCCTTCCTTCACACCATCCATATTGACAAGATATAAAAATTTGATTTCCTTTTAACCTTTTTAAACAATTGATGACAACGCACTATTTGTTTTTATCTTTTTACTTCTTGACAATATTATTGGTGACAATACTCATATAAAGTGCATCATGGATAAGTATTGGTGACAATTTACTGTTCAACCGTCATAAAAACTATTTTTAGTGAAAGTTGGAGGTTTT
Source organism: Platycarya strobilacea (assembly GCA_036898215.1). Classification (NCBI taxonomy): domain Eukaryota; kingdom Viridiplantae; phylum Streptophyta; class Magnoliopsida; order Fagales; family Juglandaceae; genus Platycarya; species Platycarya strobilacea. The sequence continues at coordinate 30,609,622 of CM072555.1, read as the reverse complement.
CCATTTGATGTAACATTCAAGCGCTTGGATTTTTTGTGACAGTCGAAATGTGTCATTGAAAGTAATGTTCGAACGTTCAACCTGAAGTTCGAACGTAAACCTGCCCGGTTGACATTTGAATAATAGAAGTTGACATTCGTTGGGCTGAAGTTCGAACGTATCAAATTGACATCTGAACGTGTATACATTTGAACGTTAATTGTAATATACGTTTGGATGTTTGTTTGATTGTTAACATACCAATGTTTGAACGTAAAATGTATAACGTTCAGACGGTACATTAGGATGTTATGAGAAGTGTTCAAATGCAAGTGGATTCGGAGGCTTGTTCGAATGTTAATTGATTAAACAGTCAAACGTTTTGTTCATTTGAGGGTGAGTACGTTTGAATGTTGTCTCAAATGTTCAAGCGTTTTCTTGCGATTTTCTCTATTTACATTCAAATGTGAACCAATGTTTGAACGTTTCATATTTACAGTCGAACATGCAGGTCATAAATGCTAAATTTCATAAAATTAAAAATCCTACAAATTATGTCTTTACATTATCAATTTAATAACTAGTAATGTCTTATAGCATTCCAAAATTACATATTAAAAGTTACAAAAAATAATAAAACTCATCTAATATTTTTTTTTCCTTGTCGATCGCGATCCTGCTGCAGTAACATAATACGCTTCATCTAAACTGCCATCTTCCTCTGCATTTGTTCTTGGACTACACAACGCATTACTTTCTCCTAGTTTCTCTGTTATTCTTGCATATGTGTCTAGATTAGATTGTTGCTCCAAGAGCGACTGCAACTCCTGCTATCTCGACCTCATATACTCATTTTTTCGTCGTATTACTTCTAAATTCTTGATAAGATTATTAACCTGTGAACTATTGAAATGCTTGGTAGAATGTCCCAAATCTCTTACCATGCCAGATTTGGTCCCAAGTAATTGTGTGAATTTGTCTACGTCATTAAGAGAGAATTATCTAGAAATTGACTACAACATTTTGTCCTACAATTAGAAATCCAAAATACACAATAAGCAATGTATTAAAAGAAATGAAAAAAAAAAACTATTCATTTGTTGTATAATTTTATTTAATAAAATTAAGACCGCTTACATAATTTTCTACAGCATAGACATAAATAAGGGAAACATTCCCAAGATTATCATGTTTCTAACAAAGATATATTAGCAATTTTAAATAATAATGTTAGTACTTAAATAAAATAATATAAAAAATGAATTTCTATAAATTATTAATTACCATCTTATCTGTAAGATGGTGGAATGACCTTGAATTAGCATAATGGTGGACAGTCAGAGCAGATTCATTTTGTGTAATTGTAGAACTTAAGTTTTACAAAATTAATTAAGAATGTTAATTGTAATTTAGAATGATTATAAATGTGAATAATTAAAGAATATGGAATACCTGATAGTCTAGACTTGCAAAAAGATTACAATAATTCGTCTAATTATCTAACTTCATCTTCTGGAAAGGAGACTGTGCAACCTCTTCTAACATCTCAAACTTCTTAAAGTGGTCATGACATTATCCCTTATGACGTCAAAATAATGTAGCAATCAACGCATTCATAGTTCTTAAATCTTGCTATGGGTAAAATCAAGGTCAAACTCATTCTAAGTGAATTAAGTTAGAAAGATGATATATTAATTTAAGTGAAAAAAGTACAGTCACAAAGTAAATTCACCAGCACACGGCTCCAAACGTGCTCCTTAACCTCATTAAGAATACCTTGCCATGATCGCATATAAAAAGGAGGATAAGTCATAACTTTGGACTAGTGTACCAATATAGAAGGAAAGTGCTGCTGCACCATAATCCACCCCCTAATAGAGTTATTAGGAGTGATAACCTTGATTTTTTTGTGCTCCTTTTGTTTTTCCCTGACAGTGGAGTGATTAGGAATGATGATATCGTCAAGAGGACGATGCATCAACTAACATATACAATAGCATAATATTAGTTATATATGTTATTGAGAGTATTAAACTATAATTAATTATCAACGACATTTCATTATTGGTAGGTGTCGACTGGTTTTCCGTCTCCTGCGCGTTAACTTCTTCAGAAGCATATTCCTCAAGTGGGGAGTTCAAAACAAGTTTAGAACTTTGGAGACGAGGTACATTTCTTTGTTGTATTTATGGCGGCATCCTTAATAATAAATAATAAGATAAAGAAAATTAATTAGAAGAAATTATGAATAGCTATTTATTTTATAGTCACCTATATGATATTGTAACTTTTATTCTTCATCTTCAGTTGTATTTTTCATACTTATTTCAAAATTTTCCTTAATAACATCTTCGTTATCATCTTACACGTCTTCTTCTTCTTCTTCTTCCTCCTCCTCCTCCTCCTTACTTCAATTGAATGATCGTCTAATTTGGATGGGTTGAGATGGACGGGTGGGACGTCATCTATACATAAAATCTATAACAAAAGAGTGTACTGAAGTCAACAAACGAGTTAATACCCTCTCCATCTTCGTGGTATATGCCTCTACAATCGGAGTGCCATTTTCATCTCCATTGTTTTCATGATTTGCACTCATTCCTGCTTCATATATATTTCTATGAACAAATTTTTGTACAACTCACCATATTATCTCTCCATTATTTTTATCAACGCCTTTTATTGGATTAACCAAATAATAGACTTGTATAACTTGACAAGTCAATATGAATGGATCATCATCGTATCATTTTGATGCAGTATTGATACTCGTAAAGTGATTATCCCTATCTATCGAGAGTCAACCACTGTCTAGATCTCACTAATTACATCTAAAAACATATGTTACGGACTCACCCAAATATTTTAGACCAATAATATCATGTATAATATTGTAATAGTCAATATCATTTATCTCATGATCCCTTCAACCAACACATCACAATTTTGCATCTTTCTATTTCGTTCACAGTTAAAAGTATAAAATATGTAACCTCAAATCGTGCATGTAGTGTATCGCACCATTCTATTTGAGGGGCCACGTGCCAATGCATGCAATTCACGAGCATGTTGTTCCGATATCTAATAATATAAAATAATATATTAATATTAAAAGTTACCAAGAATAATTGAAAGTTCCAAAATTCAACATATATGTAATTGTAGTTCATACATGTTGTTCAAACTATCAAGGAAATTTTTTCTCGTGTCTTACCTCCACATTCTCTACATTTTCAATGCTAAGTTTGTTCAGGTGCTCACTGTATATTATTGCAAAAGAATATTATTTTGAGTACAAAAATAATAACTAATTTTGTTTGACTAGATCGAGTTATTTGCATCAATTAGTTGACATACCTGAGATAGTCATCAATCTCTCGACAATTATTCAACACGTGCAATCAAATTTTGTCTAACTCTCCATCAATGAAATCATAACTCGTTTGTGCACACAAAGGTCGTACATTCTTGAAAGACACTAGGCCTGTTCATTCGGGCTGGATTGTACCTGGCCTGGTGTGAATTTTTATTTATTTCTTAATACTTTTGATTTTTTATAAAAAAAAGGTTTAAAAAAATTTTGAATCCGGATTCCGGATTCTCAAATTTAGAACTCGGATGAACACCCCTAAAACATACTAATAGGTCACGAGAACATAATGAGCAAAATGAGCAAAAGGCCATCTACTCATAGATGTAAATTATATTTAATGCTCATTCTCTCAAGATCGTTACTCGTCTTGACCATTGTCCTTCATCTTTGTTTTAATGCTCATATATAACTATTCATTAGTTATATATATCAACTATATATATAGTGTGTGTATATATATATATATTATATTATAACTATATTATATAGCGTTATATATATTATATAACACTGTAGTATATAATACCTATTTATTAGTTATAATATATTATATATAGTATATATGAATTATATAACACTATAGTGTACTTAACAATATACTATATATAGTGTGTGTATATATATATATTAATATAATATACTATATAATAACTATTTATTAGTTATTATATATTAAATATATATAGTATATATAGATTATATTATAAATATAATATATTATAACTTTATTATTGTATTATAATATAATAACTATATTATATTATAACTATATTATATATTGATGTACATAATATAAGTAGCCTAGCTACCAACTTTCACGGTTACTATATACTTTATACTAATATAAAATAGTTCAATAATAAAATAATTGTATAATAAAATATCAATTTATTATTTAGTTCATAAATATAAGTAACCTTCAGTCGTATGCAACAGTTACAATTAACATTCGAACATTCATTTAAAAATGTTCAAACATTAATTGTATATATACAGTGATCCCGACGACCATTCTCTCACTTCTCGCATTTTTCACAAAAAAAAACACTTATCTCTCCGCCACTCAGACCATTACCATTGTCGCCAACACCTCCACAACCATCATCAAAAGGTAGCCAACCCTCAAACCTCTCATTTATGTGTATTTATTTTTCAATTTTGAGATTATATTTGGAAAAATTTAAAAATGTGGTGGCCGAATTTTCTTCTTCATTTTTTGGCCACCATGGGTTCCCATTGGCCAAATGGCCGCCGAAGAAATATTCTTCGAAAATTATACTTCATATTTACATTGGTTTTTTGCCCAAAACAATATGGAAATAGAGTTTTAAGAATGGTTGAGTCAATTCCCTTGTCGTAACGTTCAAACGTTTCAAGCAAATGTTCGATCATTAAATTTTGAAATTAGTAACCGAAAGACTCATTCAAACGTTATCACAACGTGATTGTATAAATTTTAACATTCAAATGTGTTTTAATTCCATGTTCAAATTTATAGTTAATTTCGTAAAATATTCAATTTAGTTACCTAATGTTCGAACGTTACATTTTTAACGTTTGGAAGTTAACCTTACACCTCCTTTGCACGAACGTAGCTCTTGTTACATTTAATTGTTGTATATGTATGATCTCCACGTTCGAATGTACGCTTGTGTACTTTCAAACATTTATATGCTACGTTCGAATGTGAAAGTGTTACGTTTGAATGTACTTCTGTAACCATTTTACAAATTTTTGATATCTTTAATCACAAATATTGTGACTTATTATTATTATTTTTTTGTACAAGACATATGGCTCACTACATGATAACTAGAAAGAGGAGGAGAGAAGAAGCGACCCCAGACATTGCTCAATTAGGGGCCTGCACAGTTACGCCCGAGCGAGAAATTATGATCAACGAGTTCGACAAACTCTTTTGCGAGTAGCGGACCTTGAGATCAGTCTTCACCACTAGGGATTGGGTATCCATCTGCGCATTGAGGGTAGGGTTTACCCCCTCAATGGTTTAGGAGTTTTACATCTTTATGTCCACGATGCCGATTGATGTGTAGTCCCACACTGTCTCCGTCAACGGTGTATAGTTTAAGTTCTCGATAGATGTCATCGTCGAATTATTCTAAATCCCATGTCGCCTGCCTAAGGCGGTATCTGCTCAGCTTGAGGGGACACAACAACTGCATCGAATCTACCTTCATCTGAGGGGGATGTAGGCACGACTGCTTCATATACCTGCCCAGTTAACTCTACGGCCAATTAGGATGTTGATTGATCAGAGGCCGAGGATATTGGTCCTGAGACTGATGGTGATGAGTGAGATGAGGATTTCTACATCCTCACTAATTGAAACCGTACACCGCTCGAGACGGCGAAAACCTTCCATCAGAGTCACCTATTGGTTTTCTTCTGGATGTTGCACATTATTGTTGCAACAAATATAGATACGGTGGCACATAAGATCACATTTAGTTGGGCTCGCGCACAATTTCTTATCAGCTTCGGAAGTGGAGACCCGACTGACTTCCCGCTGGTGATATTTGAGAGAATTTGTTACGAGGCGAGCACCGTCTCAACGGACAACCTCCCCTACAGAGTTATTATCACTCAACTACTACTGGACTAGGGAGTGGTAGAGCAATTGGGGGAGATAGTGCTACACCGACATGACCACTCATCTTTGGAGCCTTAGACAGGGGAGAGGGCGTCACCTGCTTTTGTATCACATCTTGTTCCCTTAAACCGGTTTGGGGCCGGTCTTGCTCCTCTTATTGGGAGCAATAGTCAGTAGTAGGCGGGTGACGTAGTTGGATGAGATGTGAGGCCTACTTGGATATCCTCGATGATGACAGAGCTGAAGGCGCATATCGACCGATAGATCGATAAATAGATTGCGCATTTGAACCGGACTTTGCATCAGCTTGCTAGTCATGTAGATGTCTTGAACAACAAGGTCGAGACACTGACTGAGGAGTTTCAGGCATCAAAGACACCCAATAGGTCGCCCAGTAGTTCCCACAGCAGTTCCTAGCCTCACATTCCCCCCGTAGTGATAGATTTTGTTTTTTATTTATATCTTTATGTATTTTATTTTTAATTTATATATTGGACAATATTATGTAATGTATATATTATTTTTGAATTTCTATTCACAATTTCCTTTAATATTAACTTATCTAAATTTACTGCACTTCAAATCTTTTTAAATTAAAATCTTTCTTAATTGAATTTTTTAATCTTTTTTAATATTTAATGGGGTTCCACTAGAGTAAAATTAGCTTTTTATTCTATTTTTTATTCGTATGTTTTTATCATTTAAAGTATTTTAAAAAAATATAAAAATATCAATACACTAATAATAAATTCCTTCACTATTAAGTAAAAAAAAATTAAATATATTAAATATAGAAGGTGTCAAAGTAGCATTATAATCATTGTTTTTAAAATTAAAATATAACGTTTGAACCTCATTTCAAACGTTAGCGCTATAAAATTTCATATTTTCATGTCAAGAGTCTCATTGTTCGAATGTCATTATTGACGTTCGAATGTCATTATTGACGTTCGAATGTAAAATCATCCATATTTGAGCGTAAAAAAAATCCCACATATGTCTTTAGTGATGGTTTGCCACAAACCGTCGTAGAAAATGAGTTTTGGTGACGATTTAGAAATGATTGAGAAAATGAATGAAAAAGATCTAAAAAAAATAAATGAAAAAAAATCTAAAATAAAAATTGCTGTGTTCCAGACAAATTCGGGGCTACATCCTCTCGTAGCACCAGTCATATTATAATCACTCGTTTAACAGCATACAAAGTATCCTTGATTAGAATTGTAACAGTCATTGGGCATGGATATTTGATTATCAACTGGTTTTACATTTGTTTGGTGTTTTTTTTTTTTTTTTTTGCAGAATTTGGCCCAGTAACTGGAATCTGTATTATTTTCCCCGTTCAAGAGGTGATACTATTTTTATTTGGAAGAGTGATCAATGTTCTTATTATTGTCATTTCTTCACTAATTCGTTTTGGAACTATAATTCCAATTTAATAATTGGCTCGGTTAAATTTTTTTATTAAATATATATATAATAAGGAATTTACGACGACTAAAAAAAAATGATGAGGTCAATTTTTATGAATGCAAGTAGACTGAAAATAATGGAATCTAAACAGAAAGTAAAAATGATCCACAAGGATAAGTAATTGCGGTTTTACATACATGTACTGAAAATCTAGACATGAGCTTTATATCATACATAACGTAGAGATTTTTCTCATAGATATTTTTATTTGATGTTTCGTAATATTTGGGAAATTATGTATGGGATCACCAAGTTGAACCGATGTTAATCAGGATCTTAATGTATATTTGGTTCCAAATTGCATGGAGACTGACTGAGTACATTTTTCTTGAAATTAAGCCAAACTCTAAAAATAAAAGTAATTCACTTTAATAATTTGTTCGTATTTCTAATTTGGAAACCGATCTCATAATTAATTATAACACTAATTTGGTGTTTTTTTTTAATCTTAGTGAGGGACTGGTCTATAAAAAGCACAAATTTTAAAAACACATACATTATATGCGCGGACGGAGGAACCAAGTTAATTTAGAGAAAGGAAATGACAATATTCACTAAAACTTACATTTAATTCTCTAAAAATTCTCTAAAAATTCTCTAACAATTACATTGAAATTGTTATATAATATTTTGTTGAATTTGGATCAACCTTGCTTTCATATTTATGCTTTTAGGCTTATATTATGCCATACCTTTTCTACTTTTAGACTCATTTATATATTTCATCGATTCTAGTCTTTTTTTTTTTTTTTGAATTTTTTGTTTCTATTTGCGGCAACATGTTGTGGCCGCAGATATATATTTTTCTACTAGAATAATCTATTGTGGCAAAACTATTTATAGAGGAAAGGAATCATCGGCCAAAATTCTTGTCAACAAATATTTTTTTCTAATTATGTCTAATTGACTTTTTGCATTTCAACTCGTCAATAAAAGTATTTTCAACAAGCAAATTTGTCATTAACCTCTTCTATTGATAATATCCCTTTGTGAGAGATTAATTTTTGTGGCAGCCTATAATCTATTGTGACAAATACCATTTGTAGTATGAAGGAAATAGTAAGAGAAATTCTTGTTGCAAAAAGTATTTGTGTCATTAACATATTAGCGTGGGCATTGAATTTCTAATTGTGTAATGTTGAACTTCTTGATAGAGGTATTTTTGGCAATTGTTTTCATTATTAGTGGTGATTAGTGTTGCCGTAATAAGTACACATTTGTGATAAAATTAGACTTTTTCCAAAATCATATTTAAATTGGCATTTTTTATAAAATCATATTTAAACGTGTGGCCGTGATATTTTGCCAGAAATGTTTTCTTGCAGCAATTTTTATGCTTATTGTGGCTAAAGGCCAATATTGTCGTAGATCTAGATAAATCTCATTATAAAGATATAAACATAATCATGATATCTATAAATCTTAGAATATTTTAATAATGTCAATATCCAAGATACGCATATGGTAAATAAATACCCTATAAAAATTGAGAGACGAAAGTGGAGACAAAGCTGAAGATAGAATAAGAATTCTGATATTTTTGGGGGCATATATGGAGTCACACTCAAAACAAAATTATTTTTAATCGCAGCTTGAATTCAAGTAGTATTGACTTGAAGGGATTTGCTTTGGTATGACTATAAGTCTATATCATATTTGTGTGATTTGTAGTGAATAGTTGTAACTTTTGTTCGGGTCAGGACTTCAGTGATATTAACTACAGTTTCTATATCATGGGGGTTCTTGTTTATGGATATTCTTAATTGAATTTGCATATACAATTTCTTGAGAAATGTTATTTTTTTGTCAATTAATATGCTTTTGAATATTGTAAATGTGTTTATAAGCATTTATGATGGAACTTCTCTCTCTCTCCCTCTCTCTCTCTGCGCACACAACATTATCCCTTATAGTTCGATTCTATGCAAATATAGCCTTGGCACATGGTTATGCAGTTTTTTTTTCTTTTGTCTCATCTGTCGGTTCTTTGTGTACTCTATTAAAATTTTGATATCGTACAACACATTTGTCATTGTAACAATTTTGTGGTTGTCATAGGTTATATCCAAGTTAACAGATGGGAGGGCTGGCTCATATACCATACAGGGACTCTAAATTGACCAGACTTCTTCAGTTTTCATCGAGCGGCAGTGGACGTGTATCTGTAAGAATTCTCATATATATATTTTTCAGAAATAGATATGAAATATATCTGGTTAGATGAGATGATAATTTTAATATATCAATGTGGCAGTTTACTTAATAAATAAATCCTACTTGCTAACTTGAGTTTCAATATTTCTTCATTTATCTTTACTTCTCTCAAATTACAGATTATTTGCACTGTCACTCCTTCATCAAGCAGTTCCGAAGTGACACATAATACACTCAAATTTGCACACCGTGCCAAACACATTGAAATCCAAGCAGCACAAAACAAGGTCCATTTATGTACTTATTTTCTTTGCTGTCCCTATATATTTTTCATTGTATTCTCTTTAACACTTACAGGAAGAAATTCTGAACCAACAGATTCTTGATGAGAAATCACTCATCAAAAAGTACCAAAACGAGATTCGTTCTTTAAAGGAAGAGTTAGAGCAGTAGAGGAGTGGGATTGTTAGAGTTCCACAAGCTGCTCCTTCTCTGACTCTACGGAATTTGATGGGAGAGACCAATACCTTCTTCTTGTTCCATTAACTATTCCTCAAAGAATCCAACTATAAGTTTAATATATTGTTAGTTGTTGGGATTTATTGGGTTTTCCAAACTGTCTTGTTTTCTTGTGTTCTGTTTATTTGTCTTATCTTTCACTTATTCACTGAGCTTGTATGAATTTATGATATGTTTTACCTTCAATCTATTTTCCACTATTATTTGCTTTTACAGAAAAGTTTTCTGATTATGACACATTTATGTTGTAATTATACATCTCAATCTAGACAAACGTACATTGCACGTTAAGCCCTTACTAATATATATATATATATATATATATCTAATATCTTGTAAACACATGACAGATCATATTACTCCTAATTAACTAGCCTTTCGCAAGATTTTTTGCTTGGAATCATTTTACTCCCAAGTTTATTTATTTATATATTTATTTATTTATTTGAAAGGCCCAAGTTTCTTTATTTTGTACGTATATGCATGCATGGTTTAATTCCTCCCTGACTAAATATCTAAATTAAGCAAGAGATAAAATTAAATTCTGGGGCTAAGTCCTAGCCTTCACACGAGTGATATTTTTTATATATACACTATAACATATTTGGATTTTAATAACAGTTTAGAATTTATGATAGTCTCTAAACTGTCACTAAAACCCATTTTCTTTCACGGTTCGTGGTAACCATCACTAAAAGCATATGCAAGATTTTTTTACATTCGAACATGGACAATTTTACATTCAAACGTCAACAATGACGTTTGAACGATGAGGCTCCTCACGTGCGAACGTGAAATTTTATGACGCCAACGTTCAAACATTAGTAAATGAGGTTCAAACGTTGCAATTAAGTTTAAAAAAAATGATTATAATGCTACTTTGACACCTTCTATATTTTAATCTATTTTAGATTTTTTTTTCTTTACTTAATATTGAAGGAATTGATTATTAGTGTATTAATATTATATTTTTAAAGAATATTTTAAAATGATAAAAAAATATATGAATAAAAAAAAATGAAAAGTTAATTTTACTCTAGCGGGACCCCATTAAATATTTAAAAAGATTAGAAAAGATTCAATTAAAATATAAATATTTTAATTTAAAAAATATTTGAAGTGCACTGATTTAAAATTAAATTTAGATAAATTAATATTAAAGAAAATTGAGAATAGAAATTTAAAAACAATATATACATTACAGAATATTGTCCACTACATAAATTAAAAACAACATACATAAAGACATAAATAAAAAATAAAATCCATCATTGTGGGGGGAAATGCAAAGCTGGGAACTGGTGCAGGAACTATGGGGCTATCTGTTGTGTATCTTTGATGTCCGAAACTCCTCAGTCAATGTCTCGACCTTGTTGTTCAAGACATCTACATCACTGGAAAGCTGATGTAGAGTCCGGTCTATATGCACAATCTGTCTATCGATCTGTCGGTCCATATGTGCCTGCAACTCAGTCATCATCGAGGCTACCTAAGCAGACCTCACATCCCGTCCAACTGCACCACCCGCCAGCTGCTGTCTGCTGCTCCCAATAGGAAGAGCAAGACCGATCCCAAACTAGGTCAAGAGAACACGATCTAGTATAGGAGCATGCTACGCCTCATCCCTTATCTGAGGATTTGAAGATGAGTGATCATGTTAATGAGGCTGATTTGGTGTAGCACTATCTCCCTTGCCTGCTCAGCCACTCCCCGGTCCAATAGTAGTCAAGTGATGATGATTTCGTAGGGAAGATTGTCTGTTGAGACGGTGCTCGTCTCATAATGGATCCTCTCAAATATCACCAGAGGTAAGTCAATCGGATTTCCATATACCAAGCCAAAAAGAAACTGCGTGCGAGCCCAACTAAATATCGCCTTATGTGCCATTGGATCTATATTTGTTGAAATAATAATGTGCAACATCCGAAAGAAAGCCAACATGTGACTCTAATCGAAGGTATTCGCAGTCTTGAGTGGTGTGTGGTCTCGACTAGTGAGGACGTAGAAATCCTCATCCCACTCATCACTACCGACCTTAGGACCAGTATCTTGGACCTCTAATTAGTCGACATCATGATTAGTTGTAGAGTCAACTGGGCCAGTAGATGAAGCAGTCGCACCTACATCCCCCTTAGATGTAGTGGAGTTGGTGCAACTATTGCGTCCCCTCAGGTAGGTGACGTGGGATCTGGAGTAGCTCGACGATGATATCCTTCAACAACTCAAATTGCACACCACGGACCGAGATGATGTGGAATTGACATCAATCGGCATCGTAGACATGGAGATGTAAAACTCGCAAACTATTAAGGGGTAAACCCTACCATAAAGGCCCAGTTGGGTATCCAGTCCCTGGTGATGAAGACTGATCTCAAGGTTCACTACTCCGAAATGAGTTACGACACGAGAATTAACTCAGGCATCCCTAAAACTCCCTTTCCACATTGTTTTGGGTAGAAAACCATTGTAGAAATGAAGTATAATGTTCAAACAATATTTTTACAGTGGCCATTTGGCCTATGGGAACCCATGGTGGCCGGAAAATAAAGAAGAAAATCCGGTCACCACATTTTAGGATTTTTCCACATATAATCCCAAAATTGAAAAAACAAAAACACATAAATGAGAGGTTTGAGAGTTGCCTACATTTTGGGTGACGGTAATGGTAGCGTTGGCGGTAGCAGCAATGGTGTGAGTAGTAGAGAGACGAGTGTTTTTTTTGTGAGAAATGAGAGAATGGTTATCGGGACCACTGTATATATACAATTAATGTTCAACTATCTTTAAATAAACGTTCAAACATTAATTATAACCATTGCAAATGTTCGAACATTAATGGTTACTAATGTTTGAACATAAGCAACGTACATTCGAACATAGAAATTTATATTTATTAACTAAGTAATAAATTTATATTTTATTATATAATTATTTTATTATTGAACTATTTTATATAAGTAATAAGTATATAGTAATCGTGAAAGCTGGTAGCTAGGCTACTTATATTATGTACATCAATATATAATGTACTTATAATATAATATATATACTACATATTGCTAATATATATTATATATACACACTATATATAGTATATTGTTAACTACACTATAGTTATTATAATATAATATATATACTACACTATTGTTAATATATATCCAGTTGTTATTATATATACACATATTGTTAATATATATATATATACACACACACACTATATATAGTATATTGTTAACTACACTATAGTGTTACATAATTCATATATATTCTATATATATAGTTAATATATGATAACTAATAAATGGGTATTATATACTATAGTGTTATATATAGATATAACACTGTATAATATAGATATAATACGTTATAGTTATAATATATATATATATATATATATTATATATCTATATATATATACTATGCATATAGTTTATATATAACTAATAAATAGTTAAATATATGAGCATTAAAACAAAGACGAATGACATGGTTAAGATGAGGAAATATCTTGAGAGAATGGTATTAAATATAATCTACATCTACGGGTGAATGACAATAGGATGGTCATATTGCATGCATGTTTTATGATGACGAAATATGAGAAAATGGACTCTTGCAAATGATTGCAAGGTGTGAAACTGTTAGATGGTTATACTTCAAATATCATTAGGTGTGTAAACCCGGATGACTGAAAAATTAGTGGACTGAAAAGTCATGACTATCATGTACATGTCACCATTTTCAAACTTTGTAGAAGTTATTGCTGATTGGAATCTGTGTGAAGTTGACATCTAATGTACATGTCACCATTTTCAAACTTTGTATGCTTTTCAAGGAGTTGTGCACTCAGATAGTAAACCACAATATGCCTCGAAAGATGAAAGACGACATTGTCACTATCTTGTATAAATTCAAGCAAATCTTTCCACCATCAATTTTTGATGTAATGGTCGATTTAATAATACATTTATCCTAAGAGATATTGTTAGGTAGACCGATGCAGATCCGTTACATTTATCCAGTTGAAAAATATTTTGGTTGACTAAAGTGCACAATTGGGAATAAAGCCAGAGCTAAGGGTTCAATAGCAGATGCCTATATACATGATGGATGGTTCACATTTTGCTCACTATGTCTTCGTGGTATTGAGACACGATTTAATAGTAAAAAGCGAAATGCTGAACTTACTATTTCACCTCCTTAGGAGCTATCAGTATCTTCCCAAAATGTAGAACCCTTGGGTGCACAAGCGGATTATGAATTCATTGATGGAGAGTTGGATAAAATTTGGTGGTACGTTTTGAATAATTGTCGGGAGATTTATGACTATCTCAGATATGTCACCTAATTGATGCAAATAACTAGATCTAGTCAAACAAAATTAGTTATTATTTTTGTGCTCAAAATAATATTCTTTTGCAATAATAGATAGTGAGCACCTAGACAAACTTTTGCAGAAGGTGTAGAGAATGTTGAGGCAAGACACGAAAAAGAATTTCCTTGATGGTTTGAACAACGATAAACTACATTTACATATATGTTGGATTTTGGAACTTTTAAATATTCTTGATAACTTTTTAATATTAGTATACTATTTCATATCGTTAGATTATTTGAACAATGTGCTCGTGATCCTAGGTCAATTTTTCCTGAATTAAATGCATTGGCTTGTGGTCCCTCAAATAGATCGGTGCAATACACTGCATGCAATACTTGAGATTATAGATTCCATATTTTGGACTGTGAAAGAAATAGAAAGATGCAAAATTGTGGTGTATTGATCGAGATGAGTCATAAGACAGATGATATTGACTATTACAATGTCATAAGTGACATTATTAGATTGGATTATCTGTGTGGGACTATAACATATGTTTTCAAATGTAATTGGTTAATACCGCATCAAAATGGTACGAAGATGTTTCATTCGTATTGGCTTGTCGAGCTACGCAAGTTTATTACTTGGTTGATCCAATAAAAGACATTGATGAAAATAGTGGAAAAATAACATGACGAGTTGTACAAAAATTTGTTCCTATGAATATATATGAAGCAGAAATGAGTATAGATCACGAAAACAACAGAGATTAAGATAACACTCCGATTGTAAAGGCATATCAGGAAGATGGAAAGGGTATTAACTTGTTTGTTAACCTCAATGCACTCGAGGTACTCCTTTTATGTAGAGATTACGTTTCATCCGTCCATCTCGACCAATGCGAATTAGACGATCATCCAATTGAAGTAAGTGAGAAAGAGGAAGATGAAGAGTCTAAGAAAGAAGAAGAAGAGTCGTCTATGGAAGAAGGCGTGCAAGGTGACGACGAAGATGTTATTGAGGGAGATTATGGAACAAGTATGGACAATACATCCAAAGATGAAGAATAAAAGTACAATATCATATAGGTGATTATACAATAAATAGTTATTCATAATTTCTTCTAATTAATTTTCTTTATCATATTATTCATTATCAATGATGCCGCCAAAAAGATAACAAAGAAATATGCCTTATCTCCCAAGTCCAGAACCCGTTCCGGACTTCCCACATGAGGAATACGCTCCTGAAGAAGTTAATACACAAGAGACAGGCAGCCAGTCGACACCTACTACTAATGAAATGTCGTTGATAATTAAATTATATTTCAATAATCTCAATAATATATAACTAATATTATGTTATTGTATATGTTAGTTGATTTATCGTCCTCTCGACACAATCGTGGCTATATCTTATGGCATCTCTCTTGAAAAAAAAAAGGCAGAAAAAAAATGAAAGTTGTCATCATGATAACTCCACTGGGGGAGTGGATGTATGTGCGGCAGCACTTTCCTCTTATATTGGTACACTAGTCAAAACTTATGCTCCCTTTTATGTGCGATCATAGCGAGATGCTCCTAATGAGGTTAAGGAGCACGTTTGGAATCGTGTGCTAGTGAGTTTATTTTGTGACTATATTTTTTTTACCTAAATTAGTATATCATATTTTTGAAAATTCATTTTTTAGGATAAGTTCGACCTCAATTTTACCCGTAGCGAGAATTTGAGAAATGTGAATGAGTTGATGGTTACATCATTCTAATATCACAAGGGACGATGTCATAACCACTTCAAGAGGTTTAAGATGTTGGAAGAGGCTACGCAGTCCTCTTTCCAAAAGATGAAACTAGATGATTGGATGAAGTGTTGTAATCTTTTCATAAGTCTAGACTATCAAATATTCTAGATTTTTTAATTATTTACATTTATATTTGTTCTATATTATAATTAACATTCTTAATTAATTTTGTAGAACTTAAATTCTACAAATTTATAAAATAGATCTGCTCTGACTATTCACCAATGTGTCGATTCAAGGTCATTACATTATCTTGTAGATAAGATGATAATTAATAACTTATAGAAATTCATTTATTTTTTTTTATATTCTTTCATTTAAGTACAAACATAATCTTTTAAAATTGCTAATGTGTATTTGCAAGAAACGTGATGATCTTGAACAATACGATCCCAAATGACCCGAAAAGAAGAACATCGAGTCAACACAATGAAAGCCAGATTAGCAGCAATGGAGGAAACCAACAAGAAATTGATAGAAGAGAACGTAGCCATTTGGCAAACCAACGAGGAGTACGTTGTCAACAGCAAACCCAGCATTAATGAGCATGTAGCCTTGTGACTGGAACATGAACACACCACGACAGAAGAAGAACAAAGTAAGATGCACCTTGAACTTCAAGAGTTAGGAGACAAGTATGCCGTGATGGCTAGATTGATTGGTATGTCGTCCATAGCGAACCAACTATGTAACAGCTCGGGAACACTGTATAGCGCTAAAGTCATGGTGATCCCCCTTCCACCCAAGTTCAAGATTCCTCAAATAGAACACTATGATCACTCCAAGGATCTGTCTGAGCATTTGGGGACAATCAGAGCCTACATGAGCCTACATGATTTCCCGAACGAAGTTGGTTGTCGAGCCTTTCCATTAACTCCAAATGGAGCGACTTGGATGTAGTTTGACACCATTCCCTCAATAACTATTGACAGCTTTGAAGGGTTGGCTCACCTTTTAGAACATAGTTCATGGCCAGCAAGAAGTGGAGACGTCTTACAGTTAAACAATGAGATATGAAAAGCTTCAAAAAGTACCTTGCCCAATTCAATCTGGAACGCACGACCACTAACAATCAGGATGAAAAGATCACCATAGAAGCTCTCTTAGGCAGCGTCTAGTCCTGGAGCCCATTCATGGTTGAGATCATGCGAAAGACCCCGACCACACTAAATGAGATCATGGATTAGGCCAACGGTTCATCAACCCCGAAGATACCTTTGAAGTTCTGATGACTCCATGCAGGAGAGAAATCCAACAAGCAAATAGGAGAGTGGTTAAGCAGAGAGAAGGGCCTAGCTAGACAGTAGGAGAAGGACAGCCTCGGACAAGAAGAAAATGTGAGAACAACCTTCAAAAACCCATGGGCAACCCTAAATCCATACAAGCCTAGCAGTTGAATGCGGCCACAAGTCTAGCCCGAGAGATGGGCAAACACGAAGTAGGAAAGGGAATTGGTTTTACGAAAACCACCAAACCAACGGGCACAATATGGAAGATTGTTAGGCCTTAAGAAGGCAACAGGAAGAAAACTAACGACGAGTGAGACCTTGGTTGCCAATACCAAATAACAGGCAAGAAAGAGGTTGGTCCAGACCTCGATGGAGCACGAGCACATGAAGATGGGAGCCCAAAAGCAATGACAGGAGAAGTCCACTAGCGTCAGACTAACCACTTGAAGAAATCCGAACCATTGCCAGAGGATTCACAAAGGGGGAACAACCTCCTTTCCCATAGAGTGCATGCTCAGAGAGCCCGTTACGAAGAGTTTTTCATCACAAGGAGCACCCAAGTGAGGGTTCATCGAACCTGGAGGAATGCCTCAATCATCTTTGACGAAAAAGATAAAGAAAGAATCCTACATCCCCATGACGATGCTTTAGTGAAACCATACAAGTTGCCAACTTTACCACGCCGAGGATCTTGTTGGACAACAGTAGCTCAGTGGATATCTTATTATGAGCAAATCACATGAATGGGATCCGGCTTGTGAGTAGACTTTCATCGATCTGAAGAACTATCTGACCCACTGACCTATCCCCCCCTTGCTCAATCAGACTGTCTCGGCTGAGATGCTAACCCTTTACTTAGCAGTGTCGCCAAATATCATTTTAGTCGCTCTAGTCTGTGAGGCAAAACAAGGGCAACGACCTGCTTATTATAGCAACTAGGCATTTTGCAGTGCTAAAACTTGATACCCAAAGAACGAGATGCTAGTGTTCGCCTTAGTTGTGGCAGCCCACCGCCTACGCCCCTACTTCTTACTCCACTCCATCAAAGTCCTTATAGACCACCCTCTCAAGACGGTCCTCCAAAAGCCTGACCCCTCCAAGCAGCTTGCTAAATGGTCAATTAAACTAAGCAAGTTTGATTTGGCATACTCACCTCAGATAGCAATCAAAGGGCAAGTACTAACAGACTTCATCGCTGAGTTCACCGACTTTCCCGAGGAAGTTCCCTCTGCACCCGAAGGACAATCCTAGCACGTTTACATTGACGGCTTATCCTGCCAGGCTGGCGGGGGTGTAGGGTTGCAATCATAACCGAGCATGATTATGGGGTGAAGCTCATCTTTAAAGTCACAAATAATGAAGCTAAGTATGAAGCACTTCTGATCGAGATGATCATAGTGCTGCTGCTGAGGGTGGAGAAGATAGAGGCCAAGGCTAATTCCCAAGTAATCGTAAGCGAAGTACTAGGACAATTCATCACTAAAGGGGAAAAACTGAAGAAGTACCTACAGCTTGTGTACAACAAGCAAGATAACTTCTGCTACTTCAGCATTTAGCAAATTCCATCAGGAGAAAACCAGAAGGTTAACCGCCTGGCAAAAGCTGCGTCCGGACAAGATGAACACCCTCTCCCGGAACATATTGAGATTAGGATGGTTGATGTCCCGTCCATTGAGGGTGAGGTATCCAATGTGGTGACATCATCCCCTAAATGGCCAATAGATATTATGGAGTTGCTACAAGAAAACAAGCTACCGATCAACATAGAAAAAGCACAAAAGTTAGGAACAGAAGAGCCTAATTCACCATACTGCAAAAAAAGTGCTATATAAAAGAGGCTTCTCCAAACCTCTCCTTATATGCCTATCCTCAGAAGAAACCCTATACATATTAGCAGAAATTCACGAAGGCTTATGCGGAAGTTACGTAGGAGAAGAGTGCTAGCTGCAAGAGTAACCCAGTAGGGTACTATTTTTCGTGCTCACTTAAGGACATAGAAGACTTTGCAAAGAAGTATATGAAATTTCAGGAGTATGGCTAGTATCGCATAGTCCTCTTAAGGAACTAATGTTGATCACAGCTCCATGGCCTTTCACACAGTGTGATCGGGATCTGATCGGCCCATTCCTAGCTGCCAAGGGAGGAGGAGCCAAGTTTGTAATGGTGGAGGTTGATTACTTTACAAAGTGGGTCGAGGTAGAGGCCCTCGCAACTATCACTTCCCGGGTTATCACTAAGTTGTTATAGAAGTCCATAATTTGCTGATTCAAAATATCCCAAAGTTTCATGTTAGATACAGGAAGCAATTTGACTGTCCCCATTATCGTGAGTGGTGTGCCAAGCTAAAGATCAAAGTCAAGTATTCGCCTCTCAGGCACCCACAAGCCAACACCTAGGTCGAAGCAACCAATAATGTCGTCCTACTAGCACTTAAAAAGTGACTCAAAACACATAAAAGGGCATGGGCTGATGAACTCCCTGATGTACTATGGGCCTACCGAACGACTCTCTGAACACCCACCGTGGAAATACCATTCTCCCTCACTTATTGGAGCAAAGCAGTAATCCTTATGGAGGTAGGGATGCCCGCACTGCGTATCCAACACTTTAACCCAAATATGAACAGTGGAAAGATCGTTGAACAACTAGACCTTTTGGAAGAAAGAAGAGAGGAACCAGCGTTATGGACTGCCAACAATAAACAAAAAGTGGAACGATACTTTAACAAAAGAGTCAGTCCACGAAGCTTCACGATAGGTGATCTGGTGCTGAGGTAAATGAGGTCACCACCCCAAAAGAAGAAAAACTGGGATCACAATGGGAGAGCCCATACGTGGTAATCGCGAGAAATGAACCGGGCTCATACCTACTTAAAGACAACCAAGGAATCGAACTTCCCCACCCCTAGAATGATGAGCACCTTAAAAGGTTCTATGCATGAGCGTTGACAAAAATAGTTGTAATTTTTTCTGTATCACCTTTTGTATTGTCTTTCCTATTATCAATGAAGCGAGATGTTGAGACCAAAGGCTACTATTTACTCAAAAATCAAATGATCCAAGCTCCCGATCTCCCACAAGGTCAAGGTTGGGCACTAGTCTCAAGTCCTCAGTAATCCCTAACAAAGAGAATCTTTCACAGGATCAAGGCCGAGCACAAGTCTTGAGTCTTTGGTAAACCCTCATGATGACAATCTTGCCATTAGGCCTTGCAGGGTCTGGGCTGGACCTTAGTCTGAGCCCCCACCATGCTGTCTTCCAGGGAATAAAATAAAACAACACAAGATAGAGAAAGAAAAGGAACAATACGCAAAGAAGAAAAAGAAATTTTTATTAACATTTTTGTTTACATAGTGAAAGAAAGAACAACAAAGAGTTTGCAAAAAAAAAGAAAAGAAAGAAGAAAAAGAAAAGTGATTCTCTTTATTCAAGAGGTGGACGAGTATCTCGGAATGGAGAGTAGCCCAGTTTCCCAATGTTCTTTGCAAATTCTTTGGCCATTGGACTGGGAGGGATAGTGCTCAGATCAAATCTCTGCAAGTCTAGCTCAAGGTTGGCCAAGATATGCTCACTAGAGGGCAAAAATCCGCTGCATACTTAATAGCCCCTTCCAAGGAGACCTGGGCATTAGACAATTCTGACTCTCGAGCTGCAACGTTGAGCGTTCTTTGAGACATGCTCTGATTCAACTCGACATTGTATTCCTACACCTCGCAAAGTCTCTTCCTTAAGACCTTATTTGACAAGGTGAGCCAGAAACTCCAACCCAACATTTCTTTACGAAAGTCGTCGAGGGTCACTTAGTCGAGTCAGGCTGCTTCCTGAATGGCCTCCAACTCCGCTTGCCGTTTGGCCAACTCTCTTTCCGAGGCCGCCAGCTTCTGCTTAGCTTATGCATTAACCTGCCTCATCGAACTTCTCTTGCAGGAGTTCATTTTTCATCTTTAGTTCATCCACAGTTTTGACCAAACCCTTACACTCCTTCTTGGTGGTTCTAGGCTGCTTGTCCAGCTGTTTTAGCTTGAAGAATCCAAAATGGCACACCATACCAAGTTCTCGATTAGATTTCTCGAGCTCTGCAAGTTTCGGGCTGATCAACCCTACCAGCTGGTTCGTTACCTAGACATAAAAGGCAATCAGTAAGGTGACTATTATGACAAATGAAGAATGTATGGGAATGAAATACTTACTTTAGCAAAAAGGTTGTAGCTTTTGTGTTGTACGCTCGGTCACAGCAGTCCAAGCCTGCTTGAATCTCGAAGATGGGCCCTGAGTTGAATCCGGTATTGGACCCTGGCTACTTCTGGTCCTTGGATAAACCTAGAATAGTTGGCCTAGAACTGCCATCCCGCTGTGATGTCAAAAGACCGACGGAACCAAAAAAGGGATTCCGTGCGGGCACTAGAACCTGGCCCCAACTCGAAGATTAGAGAGTCTCCATCACTGATAATCATGACCTCTTCCATCTGGCCCCTGGTTTCTTTGGATCCTTCCATCTGGTGCCACTGACCTTGACCTCTGTATGCCTTTCGACTTTGCTAACCTCTTCCTCTATCTAGCCCCCGACACCTCTGGCCTTAACCCGATTCATCTCCTCAGTGCTCAATACGAAACTAAGGCTCTCCACAGTTGAGAGATAACCCCAATCCGTCTTAATCGAGAACCCCCCTTGTCTCGCTCTCAAGAATTTTTCAACCCATTCTTGAGATGAAGAAGAACTTTCAGTAGTAGTCCTCCATGCTGGAGTACTTATCTTCAATCCTTGTGAGCCTTTGACCAGGGATTCTGGCCTAGAAACTGGTTGTATGCCCTCCTCGCCGATTCAAATGGTAAATTGACAAAAATTCTCAAGCGGTCAGGCTGGGGTGGATGTCATCTATCCCAAAAAAAACCCTCTGGAAAAGTACACAATTGGCCATCAATAGACGCCAGTCATTCAAAAGAAGTTGCGCAGGAGCCAACCTTAAGTAATGAAGAACCTCACGAATTGGATGAATAAAATGGAGTCAAAAACCACAGGTGAACATTGTCGGGTAAAGCACCGCCTTCTACAATTTCCTGTGAGAATATCAAGCGTGCTCTATCTCTCAAGGCAACTCTAGGGTAACATGATGGGAGACCTTATATGATCTCGCAATGTCTAGAGTTCGGAGGGAGGGAGACAAACACCTAGTCGTGCCCCACAACGGTAGGCAACACATTAATTGAAACTTGGATAGGAGGACAAGATCTTTCGGTAACCATTAACATGAAAAAAGAATATTCAAAGCTTGCAAAGGTGAGAGTGAAGGACGAAGAGGGAAACAATAGCTCTACTAAAAGGAATGAAAAAGGAAGAAAAAAGTAAAAATAAAGAAAGAAAGAGGTCTTTTATAGCTGAAAAGTGAATCAATAGAAGCAGTGTGACAGTTCGATGATTCGGCCAGCACGAGTGAAGGTCGGCATGCCAAGCAGGTGGGAGGCATATCCCAATAAGAATCAAGAGGCGTGGGCGACAATTTTCGAAGTGGTAATCATGGCGAGAACGTTGGGGGCACGGACCAATCAGAGCCCCAAGATGTGGGGGCACGATAATAATTGTTGTCTTATCAAGCCGACCGTTACAAGAACCAAGAAATCTGGCAGGCATAGATATAGTGTGACATTAACTACTGGGTGAGTTCATCAGGGCTCAGAAGATGAATGGACAGGTTCAAAAGATCAAGGCACAGAGAATCAGAGCTCGGAAGATGAAAAATCGAGGCATAGAGCGTCAGGGTTTAGAAGGCGAATAGGCAGGTTCAAAAATCAAGGCAGAGAGCGTCAAGGCTAGGAAGGCGAATGGATAGGTTCAAAAATCAAGGCATAGAGCGTTAGGGCTTGGAAGTCAAATGGAAAGGCTCAGAGTGTCAACCTTGGGAAATGGAAGAACAAAAGGCAAAGCAACGATCAGGAAATTCCCATCACAACTCCTATGGTAGGAATTTGCGGTAAAAAATAAAAGGAAGGGAGGGACCGAATGGGAAGGAGGCGGTATAAGAAATTCCTATCGAAAATCTTTAGTTAAGAATTTGTGATATTATGAGGGGAGGCCCATCTAAATAAGAAGGGCCTAGGCCCAAGATGGGATAAAACTTAGACCCTATACAAAGGCAAGTCTCACCCTGGCGGGGGGGGATTCCGACCCAAGGAGGACATGCTCAGGCTGCAGTTGTGTCAATTGGGTCAATTAAGTAACAGACGCCCAACTTGGGAAGAGTTGAGTACTCATAGTGGGAAACACCTCAGAAGTGAGGGGACGGGACGATGCCTGGCACCTCATTAAATGAGGGATCAAGTGAATGCCATGCCATATCAAATGTTAAGCAGGACAGAACCACACCGCATTAAATATGAGCTTGAAATCTCGATCACACAACAGCAAAAAGTATGGGGCCAGTGCGACTTAGAGAAGACGTCAACCCACTGACTCCTCTCGGTAACTCTACCCGAGGCAGACTTGCCCAACCTGACATGACCAAACGAATGATGACCAAGCAGGTAGACAGGACATTCTCATCATTCCACTCCAACAAGTAGGACTCGGGTGATCCTATAAATAGCGCTACACCCTTCAAAACCAAGATTACGTTTTCAAATCTCATCATTAGTGTCCATTTTCCTCCTTCAACCTCAACTAACTTTATTATCGGAGTGGTCTCCGACCCCTGATTTGTGCCTCTTCATCTCTTTTTCCAGAATGGATTGTTTGGGTTATTGACGAGTAGCTCAGACTGCGAAACATGACATCAACAAATGTCATATAAATTTGTAAAGAGATAAAAGCATCAATAAGTTTGTGGACCTCAATGCATAAATCCATGAGTGAATTGTACCTTTTTTTAGACTTTATTTTTCTAAACATACAAATTAATAAGGGGGTTGAAAAATAAAGGAATGTAATTAATTTATTACTAAATTTTGCTTATTATATCATGTATGAAGTTTGAAAGTGAGGTTTTGGTTTCGGAACAACTTGTGGAAAAGAGACTACCAAATTTATATAAAGATTCTTGGTACTTGATGAGAGATGAGAAGAAAATTAGATAGCAAAACTACCCGTGGCAAGCATTCATGTTTTCATTGAACGTTCAATCCAATATATATATATATATATATAGCTAAATGTCATAAGCCTCATTTGAAATATTCATCTAATTGTTTTAACATTTGAGATTTGAAATATGTAAATAAATTGATATATAGTGAGAAAGTGAGTAATTAATCTAACTTTGAACCATAAAATTGAGGGGGCCAAGTATGATTTTTCTACCCATATAGTAGGTTAATCCAAAGAAAATGTTTGTAGATATATAGATGGGGTTAAGACGTTAAAGAATGCCAAAAAATTAAAATGGCTCTAATTTCATAGTAGTGGGTCATGTTTGGCAAGGAGGTTGACAAGAATATAACATGAGGTTGGCTAACTCTAAGGTTAGGTTTGAATACTGAGGTCATTTTAGATATTTTCATATGTTAGACTATATTCGCCATCAAGCACACAAGTATATCCATGTGAAGTGATCTCAATTCTCAAGTAGGTCAAGATGTTTTCATTATTTGATGAGATCCACTACTTTTTTTGGATACATTGGAGTAGGAGTTTTGAATCCCAAACCTCCAATTTAGAGGTTGGAGGTTATGCCAATTAGATTATAGGCCTTTGGAACTTTTTTAAATTGTCATAAAAGTTAAATATATTTCAACTTACTTTATACATCTCAAAGGTACCTACACTTTTACACAAATTTTATTCAAATATCTTAATTCACTACTATTAATAAATAAACTTAAATTATTTGAGATACTCTTAACATTCAAGCGGAGCCTTAAAAATCATTCCTTCAATATAGCTACAATGTAGCTTTGAATACTATAGACGTAACTTAAAGTACACGTAATGTTGTATTCTCATCCTAAGATCTTAGAATACTATGCCATTAAGCTTGTTAATATAAGCACTATTTATTAAGGATCATGCCCATTGTTTTGAATAACATGCTCTATCGTCTAAAAGGGCTCGTTTTGTATAGGCAAATGTTTTGGTTGTTTCGGCCTGTACCGGCCGATTGATCGAATTTTGACCGGTACTTGATTTCAGCAAATCCTTTATTTTTTAATTTTTTACTTGGGTTTGCTTTTTTTTTTTTCCTTTTTGTAGATAAAAAGGTATATTCTGTTTGTATGAATTGCAAAACGAATAGCAAGTTTATCTTTTTATAATTTATACGGGTTTATATATAATTTATTCATGTATAGACTATTCTGAAATAGTATACGAAACAGTATTAGTACTACAATATTTTGTTTTAATACCTTGACCAAAATTACTTCCATTACGATATTCAAAACTTTGATCATGCCTTCTATAATGGGATGAGAGTACATACATACCATGTGTCAGTATTAAAAAAGTAAATAATAATTACTCATTATTGTATCTCGTCATAGATACAGTATATGGAATACCTATCTTATCTCACTTTTCAAAAATATCAAAATTTTTTCTTACTTCATTTCCAAACATCATATTCAAATACAATTCATTTTTATTTTCAAATTTTTAAACTTTTGATTAAATTATTACCTAGTCATTATTCAAACACAAAAATCAATGATTTTTAAAAACTTCAAAATAAAATACTAAAAATAAGATAATTTTTACAAATCTCAAAACAAAAATTATATTAAAAAATTATATTCAAACAATGTTTTTGTTTTATCTATTAACTTTCATAAACTCCAATCCAATACCTATTCTTAAAAATAATTTTACTCAATTTGTTCTCCCTTCTAACCCAATAAGTCATCTTCACTCTAATTATTTCATTATTATTTTTGAGAGATATTTTGAAGATATCATACACATCTAAATATGCTAGATCACCTTAAGTCACTATTTATAATTTTGTGTTTTTTAGAGTAAAATCTTGTTTGGTTGTTAAACTTATCTAAGTTTAACTCAGCTCAGTCTAATTTTCAGTTAAGTCTAATATCTAAATATGATCAAACTCTCAAATTAATAAATTTATTTCAACTCAAAACATCTTTATATATGAAACTCATAATATTTTTCAATTCAACACTTTTTTATACAAAAGAATATGAATTTTTGAAACCTGTGTACTTCATAGGAGGCAAGGTTGGATTATAAAGTGCGGTTCGGGATGAAATGATGTATATGTTTAGAATTAGTGAGATCATAAATTAAGTTGAGTTAAGATGATTTGTAAAAAATAATAAAATAAGATGAGATAAGATAAGAAAATCTGTGAATACTAGGATGGCATGCAAAGACCGGATCGGAATTTTGTCTTTTAGTTGTATAAAAAGAATTAAGAATTCATAATATCCTTTGTGTTATAAAACTAAAAAGAAAAACTACTACTATTGCAAGAGAAATATAAAAGAAACTCTCTGGAACTTTCTTCCTTCTCTATATTTTCTTATGAATTTCATAACAACTGAAGCCCATATTTATAGGTGTTGAAATTACTATGCAAGTTACTATGCAAGACTTAAAATAATGGTGGTGGGGTCATTCACAAAATAATTAAGGGGGCAGGGACCGCCCTTAATAATTCATAACACTCCCACTTGAATGACCACCCATAAAGAATCTGTCTCGTTAAAACCTTGCCAAGGAAAAACCCAGTGGGAAGAAAAACCAATGGCGAAGGAAAAAGAGTACAGTCTTCTAATGTATCCACAAGTTCTCTAAGATTGCCTCATTAAAACCTTGCAAAGGAAAACCCAATGGGATAAAACCTTAGCGAAAGAAAAAGAGTACAATCAGCACAAGTCTTCAGGACTTTTACTTTCCCTGAAAAGTGCATGACGATAGTTTTTGAGTCTTCATATTTTAATATTCTGCACAATTTTCTTGAATGTCGCAGTTGGTGATGCCTTCGTGAATAAATCTGTCAGATTATCACTTGATCGTATATTTGATATATCCTCATTTGATTTGAATGATACAAGCAGCATTATCTTCATATAAAATTGTTGAGCTATCATTGATTATGAAATACCACATTTTTCTTGGATATGTTGAGTCATTGATCTCAGCCAAATATACTCTCGACTTATTTCATGAATTGTAATAATCTCTGAGTGATTTGAAGATGAAAAATAATATCTAGTTGACAAACTTAATAGAAATCTGATACCTGCAGTAATACTTAAACTCCCCCTCATAATATGCGTTAGTGTTTCAAGTAATAAGCAAATATGATTATAGTATATATAACAAGTTAAAAATTCAAACACGATCTCCAACTAAATAATGCATTAGAGAGAGTATGATAATATTTTCATCTAAAATTTTCTCCCCTTCATTCGGCGTTATTAGGGAGAACTTGTTTATATACGGCGGAAATAACATTGGAAACCATCTATGTATGATAAAAGCTGTAAAAACTTTGAGATCTAATATTATCGGTTCGGCGGAAAATCAAATCCGCTTGACATGGTGGACAAACGAGATCTTGAAGAGATTTGAAGGTTTCAGGTTGTTGTTTAAATATAACCAATTTTACCATTGGTTTACTCGAGTAAAAAAAAAAATCTCGCATTCCTCATAGATACAGTTGTTGTTCATTCAGAACGATATTATGTCTGATAGAAATTCTAATGTCCCAGATTTAAACCACGAACCTTTTATACCTCAACCACTTATATTTTCTCCTGAGGCTGTAAACACCATGATAGGAGCAGAGATATATCTTTCTAGTAAATCTGATCCTGAAATTATTGCAGCATCAAGAACCCTCAGTACTCAATATACTGCATCTCTTACAACCATGTCTCAGAGTCTACTGGCGAGAACGAGTGAGATTGATCATCTTAAAAATCAAATATCTGAGTTGCATCAAATGCTTGCAACTAAAAATAGAAAAAATAAAAATTTAAAACAAGAAAACAATGAGCTGAAGAAACTTGTAAACTGGTATTCTCGTGACCTAAAAACACAAGTAGAAGAGCTAGAACGAGAGAGAATTCAGATACAAAGTCAACAACAGCAGCTAACGGTAGAGGTTCAGCGTTTACAAGAAAATAGGGATAGCTGTAATTAATTTCGCTGGCTTTTGAAATTATGCATCCAGCATATCTTGTAAAGTGAGATTGGAAGAGATGATAGTTTGTCTTGTTCTTATTTTCATTTCTATAAGAACCGTCTTTAGTTTCATTTAGTACGCATCAAATCTTCTTCTCATATCTATAATTCATCTGTATTTATATTCTTATTCTACAAATTTCCAATGGCTCATAAATTTCCTTTTACTATTTCTCACGATCAACATATGAGGTATCCTTCACCTCAATTACAAGTTGATCCTGCATCTTCTGCAGGTGCCATGTTGCAGTAAGCAAATGATCTGGCTAATAAGTCAGATCGTGAAGCCGTTTATGAGCTGGTGACTCTCGGCACCCGATACTCCTCCTCTATTGTTGGATTTTCCAACCGATTACAATCCAAAAATCGTGAGATTGAGGAGTTTAACGAAAAGATTTTCGTACTTCAACGACTCGTTCAAGAGTCCGACAAAAAAATTGCAGACTTCAAGCAAGAAAATAAGGATTTAAAATCCTTACTTGCCTCTTCATTTCGATTGCCTAATCCTTTAGATAAGGATGGTATGTTGTTTTATGAAAAGCAAATGAATTTGAGAGATGAGGCTAGAAGTCTCAAATTCTTGTAACTCATATATGAATTGAATAATAAGATCTTTCCTTTTCAAATGCATTCCTTGAATTTATAGCAACCCTTGTAATCTTTTCAAGAGTTCTAACAAGGTAAATTATCAACGTAAACTGCAATAATGGCAAATCTGTATTTTGATAAACACATGGACATATAGGATTATTCTTAAATCCTTCTTTCAATAGATACTTGTTGATTCAATTATACCACATGCGTCCGGATTGCTTTAACCCATATAAAGATCTTTGAAACTTTATAAAGTACATACTTCTAAATGTACTTGGATTAGATGCTTCAAGTATCATAAATCTTTATATATGTAATAATCTAATGATCCTTATAAATATACAGTGACCACATTCATTAACTGCATATCTAATCCTTTTGTAATAACCAAATCAATTAAAAATATGAATGTCATTGCATTCGTACCAAAGAAATATGTTTCCTCATACTTGCTCTCGGGTTTCTATAAGAAACCTTGTGCGACAAATTATACCGCACAATTTCATTTCGCATTACGCTTTCGTATAAATACTCATTTATATCTGACAAATATTACACTCTTTGGTGTTTGGAAAACAGGTCCAAATGCATCTCGCTTCACTAGCGAGTTAAATTCAGTTTTAATAACTGCTTTCCATTTTGACCAATCGTTTCTACATCAACATTTTTCGACGATTTTTAGCTCACTTTCTTCATTACTTCTGGTAATATCAAGTGTTATCATATATGTTGTCGACAACAGTTTTATTTCTATCCATAAATTTTTCACTACTCATGAAATGTATTGAGATCTCATTGTTCCTCTCCAGGGGAAAACATTTCATGAAACACCTCTACAGGAGGTTCCTCTTCAGGAGGTTTATACTCTTCAGGAGTTACTTTTTCAGAAGGTTTCCTCTTCAGGAGGATTATATTTTATACAGAAAATACGCTCTCTTCATGAGCACCGATTTTTATTTTTCTTGTGCACCAATAGGTCTTCAACGCTTCAGGTATATCTTAGACTCATTTATTGCTGTTTTAACAACTCGTCCTTCAGAGACTTCAATTCTTGCTTAAGCATTAACAGCAGTAATATATGATTTTACAACACATTTAGTGTCAGTAAATATATCATGTAATTGATTTGCAATACTTTACAGATCGATAATCCTCTGAACTTCTGGTTCACATTTATTTGTAAAGAGGATCAAATTTAAACAGGGCTTTATTATCCCAAGTAATTTCTTGTCGTGCTTCGGGCACCGATACTTCATTATTTCAAAACATGATGAAATATTAATAAGCTTATATATAAAAGTTTAGTATAAGTAAATCAAGTGTTTGGTCGTACAACAAGTACGTGACTACTATTTAGTCATACCACATCTATGACAAACATCTTCATCTTTTTATGAAGAATTTTTCTGCGGGCCTTTATCATTCTCTGAGTTGGATCACTTATGGTGATACGATATATTTTTATCATCTTTAGTGTTGTCACTTTTGGGACCAACACTTCTATAGTTTTTCTACCACGTCTACACCCTTAATTCCTTTGAAAGGATGCTCTATTCACTTTTGGGAATAGTATAAATTCGATATCATTAATAGGACGTAACTGGTGTAACAAAAACTCATTATTTAGCTCAATTACTGGAAGACAAAATAAAAGTTCAGAATATTTGTTGAACTTTCACTCTCGATATTGCTACTGCAGGAGCACATTTGAAGTATGAAAAATAATATATGTCTTCTTTTATATATCATCATCAGTGACATTTTCACTCATAATTTTAATATTGAGCTAATTTTAAAGAGTGCAGAATATTCAATACCACTCTTAAAATCTTGCAATTTCAGGTGCAATAAGTCATAATGATCTTTTGAGAAGATTACATATTCTAGTGCTTATATCACTCTCTTAATTCATTTCACACAGTAAGATGATTTTTCATCATGAGATACACAGCACGGTCTTTCAGGGACACATGATTTTCTACTATGATTGTATCTTTCAAGTTCATCATCATATCCAAATAGATCTCATCAAGGATCCTGAATAAATAACATTTTTCTGAAATGTCAATAGCAATAAATTTCAATATTTGATATTATATTACGAAAATAAATCTGTGAATTTAATAAATATATTCACATTATCATGAGAATAAAAATAAAATTTTATCAAGTAATATTCAGCAATATTACCTTTAATATTTATTTCGAGGACTGCAAATAATATATTGAAAAACTTACTTGAAGTAGAAGACCACTAGCTTCAGTATCGGTAGAACCTCGTGCTGATAACGTGTTATAAAACTAAAAAGAAAACTACTACTATTGCAAGAGAAATATAAAAGAAACTCTCTGAAACTTTCTTCCTTCTCTATATTTTCTTATGAATTTCATAACAACTGAAGCCCATATTTATAGGCGTTGAAATTACTATGCAAGTTACTATACAAGACTTAATATTGGTGGTGGGGTCATTCACAAAATAATTAAGGGGGCGGGGACTGCCCCTAATAATTCATAACACTTTGGAATATGCCAAACTTAAATAATGTAACTCAGGACTGTATAAGAAAACCGGTTAGTTTGCCCGCCCGCTTTTCCGACCTGACCCGAAAAGCCCGACTCGATAGACACGTTATCAATATCGCTCAACCGCCCGATACCCGCTTTAATGTAAATTGTCTTCATAGACTTTTTCCAAATGGCAAAACGCTTCAAATTTCAACCTGTTCTACACATAATCCTTCCATTCCAATGACCCAAGCAATCTCCCAGCTAATCCCGGCCGATTTCAATGCAAGAATTGCGGAGAGAACCTGAAGAAGCTGAGGCTCCCAAATCACTGAAGAAGCCAAAGCTTACTTCTAGGTATTTTCTTGCATCCAAATCCAATAAAAGTTAATAAAAAGGAGATATATGAGAAAATACTAGGAAGAAAACCCATCTAGATCCAGTTGGGTTTGAGTGTTCTTGGGGATGATTCTAACATTTTCTTCTCTTCAATCTCTTTGATTTTGCTTTGAGGTCGTGATTATAAGGTTTGGAATCATATTCTTCTCTTCAATCACTTTCATCTTCTGCTTTCCTAGTAGAGAATTGCTGTGTCTCTTTTCTTAAATAAATCTTTAAAGCTAGCTCCTCCACTTCGTTCTGTTGCTGGGATTGGGAGCTGATCGTAGATTGAGATTGAATATTGTGTACACAGGTAAAGATATGTCTTTTTAGGTGGTGATGAAGATTCCAGAAAGTTTAAAAATTGTAAAGCCCACAGCCCGCAGCCCAACCCACCTCTCAAAACGACGCCGTGTCACTCCCAGGTAAATGATTTCTGCCCTTCTCCTTTCTTCTTCTTTCTTTTCCTTTCTTTTCCTTTCTTTCCTTCGGCACCGACGGTTTCAACTCCCCTGTTTTTCCTTCGGATTATTCCGATTTTCACTCACCCGTTTGTCACATCCAGCGGTTGTTGCAACAAGATGAAAGTGCTTCCGCCCACTCCTCGGATATTTAATTGGTGTGCTACGGATCTATCATCACCAAACTCTCTCCCTCCTCTTTCGGCAAATCATTTCTCTGCTGGGTCTCCTCTTCGCCGCAAGCCCTGTTTTTCCATTCACCCAAATTCGCGCCGGTAATTCATCTAAATTCCTTCTCTCTTCTCTTGCACTACTATCCATGTAAGGTTTGGTTATGGATTTTAATCATAGTTAATTTGTGGGTTTCCGGGGGGGATGAAGCAGAGCATAGGGAAGACCAAATCTGACGCATTAGCTGTCATTCTTGCGGGTTGCTCTCCCTTCTCAGGTAGGTTTCTCAGATAGTTTTGAATGGGTAATTAACGTATGTGTTTTAGGTTAGAGTTTTCCTTTTTAAATTTTTTGGGTCTGTCCGAGGGGTAGTATTGTTGTGCTGTTCAAAATTTCGTTGATGAAATCTTGCCGTTGTTGGTACAAATTCTTGCTGTTTTTTTTTTTTAGGTACTGCTATAGGCGTGAGTTGGAGTATTTTTTTTAGTTGTGATGTTGAATTTTGAGAACTCGTTATTATTGGGGCTGGCTAGACCGCTTGGTTGTGTTGAGGTTAATAACCATGTTGCTGAATGATTTTTGGGTGATTGGTCTCGTGGGGTTTGTAAGCTGGAAAATTAGGAATGTATGTTCATGTGAGCGTGGGATAACAACCCGGAGGTTGGGGCTGGTCAGCACGTTATGGGTGTTGTTTGACTTGATATTTGTAGTAAATTGTAACGCTTTAAGCTAGCATAGTTTGAAGATAGGAGTTTTGCAAAATTTTTCAGAATTAGGAGCATTAGATTATCATTTTGTATATACATAGATTGCGTTTGCTGGCCGTTAATGTTGAGTTTCTTTTTTTTTTTATAAATAGGCGACGAGAATCTTAGAGATCGGATTCCAAATTTTGATAATTCGCTACAGGAGTCAGGTAAGCGGGGCTCCTATCCTAGATTTACATAAAAAGAAAATTTGTTCGAGATTAGTTGTTATAAAATGTGCATGTTTTGTTTTTTTTTAAAGAAAAATGTGAAAAACAACCTCAGTATATGTTTTATGCATTCGCTCAAAAAAAAATTATATGATAGAGAAAATTTTCTTTTGACATGAAATGTGTAGACCTGAGCAATATTTGACATGTTTCTGAACTATGCATAAGAGCGAACATTAATTTTGATGCTATCTTGTGCATGTAAAATAATATGTTTTGTTGTGTTTTTGGCTTGTATGGAAATGGATATGAAAGTGAAAAACAAGTGGCTTAATATGATATGTTTACGGAAAAACCTTTGGCATACTTATCTGTTTGTCTTTATTTCTGAATATGTTTCGGACATGATTATATGGATTCACGTGATATGGTTGGTACCTCCATGATACAATATGATAGGTGTGCAATCACTTTGGAAACAAAGTGATCCTTTTTTTTGTGTTTCTTTCCTATGTGCACACTCGGGGCTCCGAGAACAAATGAGGGAAAGTCTCACAATATGATACTACCTGGTTTGGCCACCGGGGATAGCACAACCCTACCATGGGGGTTAAACATGGTATATGTTTGAAATTGGATGAAATGTTACAGTTATTTTTGCCAAAGTGCTTTGAGTATAAAAAAGTTAGTTTTGTGTATACTTTATGAAAAATAAAGATTCGCTTAGCTTTTGGTTGGTTTATAAGTTTTTGGAATTGTTTACTTGGAAATAAAAGTTTTTCCGTTACATGCTTAAGGATTTTATTAAAATGCTCATGATTTACATACTAGTATAGGTGTTTTGCTTACTGAGTTGTGAATGAACTCACCCCCTTATCTATATACATTTCAGATGAAGTGGAGGTCTCGCCTGAAGACCAAGGTTAATACGTTGGGACCAGGATAGGCGGTCATCTTTGGGGTTGAAGTGAAGACAATATTTATTATTTTGTTATTACGTTATTTAGCATGTTTAGATTAAAGTGTTAGTAGAATTTTTTATGGGAAGTTTGTGGACCCTATATGATGGCATTATTTTATTTAATGTATGAAATTTATGGATATTTAGGATTTAATTGTTCTTTAAAATTTGGAGATGAGGAATTAGTTGTGGATTCGATCAGATATATATATATATATATTTTAGATAGAATTTGTAGATGAAAACAGGTCCAAGTCAAACAGGTTGATATTCAGGACCCCCCTTACGAGTATGGGGTGTCACAGTTGGTATCAGAGCAAAGGTTTAAGATTATGCAGACTTATGCAATAAAGTTTAGGAATTTGAGGTTCTAGAATTCGCCAACTTTAGGAATTATTCGAGGTGTAGAATTTTATAGACTAGTGAGCCGATTTCGTTTGGTTGGAGATTGAAGGAATAGGTTTATGAATTTCTTATAATTATACTTGTGGTGGATACCTTACTTTTTGGGGAAATTGTATACCATTGTTGGGCTACTATGACTACCTGTCGATATTTATATAGTTTCTTGTATGTGTGCTTGTAATAAACGATTTGTTTAATAGTTCAAGTCTTCTCACGATGCCGCCTCGCCGTGAACGAAGTGTATCGGATTTGAACGCAGCCAGGAATGAAAGGGAAGCAAATCCAAGAGCTTCTGAAGTACTCTGGGCAGCAGCGCATCAATTGATAGACGATCTTGCACAAAATTCATCCGGCCGTCACCGCACCACAAGTGAAAGGGGTTGCACCGTGGAAGATTTCAACAAGCTGTGCCCCACACCTTTTGATGGGAGAGGCAACACGATATTAGCTGAAGATTGGGTGCAAGACATTGAAGAGATATTTCGAGTCTTGCCTTGCACAGATGAATAAAAAGTGGCGTTTGCTACATTCAAGTTGACTGGGGAGGCGAAAAGGTGGTGGATCTCGGAAAGGACCATCAGGGAAGCTGAAAAGAATGAAATAAAAAGTTAGTCGCTGTTCAAGGAAGTTTTTCTGGAGCGTTTCTTTCCCATTTCAATGAAAGAGGATAAGGCTATGGAGTTTGCCACATTAGTCCAAGGGACGATGTCAGTACACCAATATGCAGCCAAGTTTACTGAGCTGGCACGATTGCAGCATATCTGATTCCTGATGAAGAGAAGAAGTGTCGCAAATTTAAGCAAGGACTGAACGAGAAGCTGTACGAACGAGTGATGGGTTTCCAGTTGAAAAAGTTCACAGAGTTGGTGAATAAGGCCACTTTGTTTGAGGGATGCCTTCAGAGGAGCGCCACCTTACTTGATCAAAGGAAGAGGTCTACCCTATCTGGATATCATACAAGCAACAACCAGGGATAGTGGAAGAAGAGAAATGAAGGGGGTAATTCAAGCAAGAGGCCAATTCAGAGTGATCAGCAGCCTTATCATTGTAGAACTTGTGACCGTGTTCACACAGGAAAGTGCCGGAAAGAGTTAGGCTTATGTTACCGGTGCGGAAAGTCGGGCCACTACCTCAGGGATTGTCCGCTTACTTTGGGCAGCAATAGACCTGCCCCACTACCACCCCCACCCAGGACTGGAGGGGCGCCACGAGGTAATACTCAACGCCCTACTGCACCTGCTCGGGTTTTCGCACTGACATCAGGAAAGGCTGAAGGCAGGGAGGATGTGATCACAGGTATTATTCCTTACTTTTCTTTTAGGAATAACTTAGTAATTGTTGTGGATATTAAATCAAAGGGTACTTTGTATGTGATCACAGGCATTCTTTCTTTGTTTTCTAATCATGCCACTACACTGTTTAACTCTGGGGCAACACATTCCTTTATTTCTAAGAATTTTGCCAATTCTGCTCATGGGAAGGTGAAAGGTTGGATTTTGACTTAGTGGTCTCAACTCCAACGGGGACTACAGTGTCTTGTCACAAAATTCTCCGCGGCTGTCCTATATCCATAGAAGAGAGATTGATGCCTGCTGAACTTATTATTTTTGATATGATTGGATTTGATGTAATCTTGGATATGGACTGGTTGGCTTCATACCATGCCAGTATTGACTACTTTAAAAAGGAGATAGTTTTCAAGCTTCCTGAAGGGGATGAAATTCGATTTGTGGGAACGAAAGTGCGATCATTCCCATCAATCATATCAGCAGTTTAGATTGGAAAATTATTGCGAGATGGCTGTCAAGGATTTTTAGCTTGTGTGATAGATGCACCAAAAGAAGAGTTGAGCTTAGAAGAGATTCCTGTGGTGAGAGAGTATCCGGAAGTGTTTCCTGAAGATTTGTCTGGATTACCACCTGACCGAGAAGCAGAATTCGCTATCGATCTTGTTCCAGGCACAGTACCATTGTCCAAGGCTCCTTATAGAATGGCACCATCGAAGCTCACCGAACTTAAAGAACAGTTACAAGATCTATTAGACAAGGGTTTTATCCGACCCAGTGTGTCCCCATGGGGTGCTCCAGTGTTATTTGTGAAGAAGAAAGATGTAACAATGAGAATGTGCATTGACTATAGAGAACTCAATCGAGTAACCATCAAGAATAAATATCCCTTACCCCGCATAGAAGACTTGTTTGATCAACTACAGGGCGTGCAAGTTTTCTCGAAGATTGACCTTCGATCAGGGTATCATCAATTGAAGATCAAGGCTGAAGATGTATCCAAGACTGCTTTCAGGACCAGATATGGCCACTATGAGTTTCTGGTCATGCCTTTTGGTTTGACTAATGCCCCAGCGGTATTCATGGATTTAATGAACAGAGTATTTCATGGATTCTTAGATAAATTTGTGGTTGTCTTTATTGACGACATCCTAATCTATTCTAAAAGCAAGAAGGAGCATGAGGAACACTTGAGACTAGTACTCGGAACACTTAAAGAAGAAAAGTTATTTGCTAAACTGAAGAAGTGTGAGTTTTGGCTGAATGCAGTTACATTTCTGGGGCATGTTGTCTCAAAGGAGGGCATTTCAGTGGACCCCGGGAAAGTGGAAGCAGTAGTGAACTGGTCAGCACCGAAAAATGTACATGAGGTCAGGAGCTTCTTGGGATTGGCGGGATACTATCGCCGATTCACTGAGGGTTTTTCCAAGATAGCAGTTCCCCTCACCGCACTCACAAGGAAGAACAAGAAGTTTGAGTGGACGGAAAAATGTGAAGAAAGCTTTCAGAATTTGAAACAGAGACTAGTGATCGCCCCAGTTTTAACAGTTCCCACTGCGAGAGGTGGGTTTGTGGTATATAGTGATGCTTCAAGACTGGATTTAGGGTGTGTATTAATGCAACATGGGAAAGTTATAGCCTATGCTTCACGGCAACTAAAGACACATGAACAAAATTACCCCACACATGATTTGGAGTTAGCAGCAGTTGTGTTTGCACTTAAAATTTGGAGGCATTATTTATATGGAGAAAAGTGTGAAATCTACACAGATCACAAAAGCTTAAAGTATTTCTTCACCCAAAAAGAATTAAATATGAGGCAGAGAAGATGGCTCGAGCTAATAAAGGATTATGATTGTAATATCAATTATCACCCAGGCAAAGCGAACGTTGTAGCTGACGCCTTGAGCAGGAGATCAATGAGTTCAGCAGTAGCATCCCTTACTACTCAACACCAGTTACTAATGGACTTAGAAAGGGTTGGTATTAAGATCATCACCAAGGATACAAGTGCTTTCGTGGCTAGTTTAATAGTGCAACCAGATTTGTTAGAGAGAATCAAAGCAGCTCAGAAAGTAGATTCAGCATTGATAAAGCTAGTGGAGGAAGTTAAGAACGGGGACAAAGTTGATTTTAGCATTTCTGAAGATGGAGTTCTGAAGTTTAGAGACAGATTGTGTGTACCTGCAGATGATACACTAAAGAAGATAATCCTTGAGGAGGCACACCGCTCTTTATACACAGTTCATCCAGGGAGTACCAAGATGTATTGGGATTTGAGAGAGTCTTTTTGGTGGAACGGTATGAAGAGAGAAATTGCTAAGTTCGTAGAACAGTGTCTGAATTGTCAACAGGTGAAGGTAGAACATCAGAGACCAGCAGGGTTGTTACAGCCATTACAGATTCCAGAATGGAAGTGGGAGCATATATCCATGGATTTTGTGACAGGTTTACCAAAGGCTTTAAACGGACAAGATGCAATATGGGTAATCGTCGATCGCTTAACGAAGACTGCGCGTTTTGTGCCCATTAAAGTTTTTCATAAGTTGGAGAAACTAGCGGAGCTATACATACAAGAGATCGTGAGGTTACACGGGATACCAATATCCATTGTATCAGATAGAGATCCTCATTTCACTTCTAGATTTTGGAGAAGTTTGCAAGAGGCAATGGGTGCTAAGTTGAATTTTAGTACGGCTTATCACCCTCAGACAGATGGACAATCCGAAAGGACTATTCAGATTTTAGAAGACATGTTGAGGGCATGTGTAATGGACTTTAAAGGAACTTGGATAAGACATTTACCATTGGTGGAATTTGCTTATAATAACAGTTTCCAGACTAGTATTGGGATGGCACCGTTTGAAACATTGTATGGCAGAAGATGTAGGTCTCCATTATATTGGGACGAAGTTGGTGAAAGAAAAATCTTGGGGCCAGAGATCATTCAGAGGACCACAGAAAAGATCGACATTATTCGAGCCAGAATTAAAGCAGCTCAGGGTCGACAAAAGAGCTATGCCGATAACCGCCGCCGTCCACTAAAGTTTGAGGTGGGAAATGAAATATTCTTCAAGATAGCACCAATGAAAGGGGTTATGAGATTTGGAAGTAAGGGCAAGTTGAGCCCTAGATATATTGGGCCTTTTGAGATTCTTGAGCGGGTTGGACCATTGGCATATAAGTTAGCACTTCCTCCGAATCTGACGGGAGTGCATAACGTATTTCATGTATCCATTCAGAGAAAGTATATTCCCGATCCAACTCACATCATTCATTATGAGCCGCTATAGATTCAGGAAGATATGACATATATTGAAAAACCAGTGCGGATCTTAGAAAAGAAAGCACACAGGTTGCGGAACCGTAGCATTCCCATGATTAAGGTTTTGTGGAGTAATCATACAAGCAGTGAAGCTTCCTGGGAACTCGAGGAGGAAATGCGAGAGAAATACCCACACATCTTCAACGAGGATTATGAACTCTTGTAGCAAATTCCGAGGACGGAATTTATTTTTAGGAGAGGAGGATGTAAAGCCCGCAGCCCGCAGCCCAACCCACCTCTCAAAATGACGCCGTATCACTCCCAGGTAAATGATTTCCGCCCTTCTCCTTTCTTCTTCTTTCTTTTCCTTTCTTTTCCTTTCTTTCCTTCGGTACCGACGGTTTCAACCCCCCTGTTTTTCCTTCGGTTTCTTCCGATTTTCACTCACCCGTTTGTCACGTCCAGCGGTTGTTGCAACAAGATGAAAGTGCTTCCGCCCACTCCTCGGATATTTAATTGGTGTGCTACGGATCTATCATCACCAGACTCTCTCCCTCCTCCTTCGGCAAATCATTTCTCTACTGGGTCTCCTCTTCGCCGCAAGCCCTGTTTTTCCATTCACCCAAATTCGCGCCGGTAATTCATCTAAATTCCTTCTCTCTTCTCTTGCACTACTATCCATGTAAAGTTTGGTTATGGATTTTAATCATAGTTAATTTGTGGGTTTCCGGGGGGGATGAAGCAGAGCATAGGGAAGACCAAATCCGACGCATTAGCTGTCATTCTTGCGGGTTGCTCTCCCTTCTCAGGTAGGTTTCTCAGATAGTTTTGAATGGGTGATTAACGTATGTGTTTTAGGTTAGAGTTTTCCTTTTTAAATTTTTTGGGTCTGTCCGAGGGGTAGTATTGTTGTGCTGCTCAAAATTTCGTTGATGAAATCTTGCCGTTGTTGGTACAAATTCTTGCTTTTTTTTTTTTAGGTACTGCTATAGGCGTGAGTTGGAGTATTTTTTTTAGTTGTGATGTTGAATTTTGAGAACTCGTTATTATTGTGGCTGGCTAGACCGCTTGGTTGTGTTGAGGTTAATAACCGTGTTGCTGAATGATTTTTGGGTGATTGGTCTCGTGGGGTTTGTAAGCTGGAAAATTAAGAATGTATGTTCATGTGAGCGTGGGATAACAACCCGGAGGTTGGGGCTGGTCAGCACGTTATGGGTGTTGTTTGACTTGATATTTGTAGTAAATTGTAACGCTTTAAGCTAGCATAGTTTGAAGATAGGAGTTTTGCAAAATTTTTCAGAATTAGGAGCATTAGATTATCATTTTGTATATATATAGATTGCGTTTGCTGGCCGTTAATGTTGAGTTTCTTTTTTTTATATAAATAGGCGACGAGAATCTTAGAGATCGGATTCCAAATTTTGATAATTCGCTACAGGAGTCAGGTAAGCGGGGCTCCTATCCTAGATTTACATAAAAAGAAAATTTGTTCGAGATTAGTTGTTATAAAATGTGCATGTTTTGTTTTTTTTTAAAGAAAAATGTGAAAAACAACCTCAGTATATGTTTTATGCATTCGCTCAAAAAAAAAATTTATATGATAGAGAAAATTTTCTTTTGACATGAAATGTGTAGACATGAGCAATATTTGACATGTTTCTGAACTATGCATAAGAGCGAACATTAATTTTGATGCTATCTTGTGCATGTAAAATAATATGTTTTGTTGTGTTTTTGGCTTGTATGGAAATGGATATGAAAGTGAAAAACAAGTGGCTTAATATGATATGTTTACGGAAAAACCTTTGGCATACTTATCTGTTTATCTTTATTTCTGAATATGTTTCGGACATGATTATATGGATTCACGTGATATGGTTGGTACCTCCATGATACAATATGATAGGTGTGCAATCACTTTGGAAACAAAGTGATCCTTTTTTTTGTGTTTCTTTCCTATGTGCACACTCGGGACTCCGAGAACAAATGAGAGAAAGTCTCACAATATGATACTACCTGGTTTGGCCACCGGGGATAGCACAACCCTACCACAGGGGTTAAACATGGTATATGTTTGAAATTAGATGAAATGTTACAGTTATTTTTGCCAAAGTGCTTTGAGTATAAAAAAGTTAGTTTTGTGTATACTTTATGAAAAATAAAGATTCGCTTAGCTTTTGGTTGGTTTATAAGTTTTTGGAATTGTTTACTTGGAAATAAAAGTTTTTCCGTTACATGCTTAAGGATTTTATTAAAATGCTCATGATTTACATACTAGTATAGGTGTTTTGCTTACTGAGTTGTGAATGAACTCACCCCCTTATCTATATACATTTCAGATGAAGTGGAGGTCTCGCCTGAAGACCAAGGTTAATACGTTGGGACCAGGATAGGCGGTCATCTTTGGGGTTGAAGTGAAGACGATATTTATTATTTTGTTATTACGTTATTTAGCATGTTTAGATTAAAGTGTTAGTAGGATTTTTGATGGGAAGTTTGTGGACCCTATATGATGGCATTATTTTATTTAATGTATGAAATTTATGGATATTTAGGATTTAATTGTTCTTTAAAATTTGGAGATGAGGAATTAGTTGTGGATTCGATCAGATATATATATATATATATATATTTTAGATAGAATTTGTAGATGAAAACAGGTCCAAGTCAAACAGGTTGATATTCAGGACCCCCCTTACGAGTATGGGGTGTCACAAAAATAACAAAAAATAATAATAGAAATCAATAATCGGCCAAATGGGTGAGCGGCCAAACGGAACATCTCATTATCCGTATTGAATTGGAAGTGCCATCAACGGGTCGGGATGAGGCGGGGCGGGGGAACAGCCCTCATTATAACTAACCATTAGTGCTATTATTTCTAATCTCGGCTAGTGTTGCCCACTTTGCAAGAAACTGCACCATGCGTAATCTACATGCATGCGGTACCCTCTCCGACGTCGTACATCCCAAGCAATTTTCTCACACATTAATTTAGGCTTAATTTCCATATTTTTTTAATCCGCCTTGGAGTCTAAGGCATGCAAGCACTCATTATACTATCAGAGCTTCCACTAAACAGATAAGCCAAAATTCACTAGAGCTTCCACTAAATAGATAAGCCAAAATTCACTTTAAAATTCTAAATCCTCCTTTTTTCATGAACGATCAGGATTAATTCAGGTCATGTAATCCTCACCCTCATCCTTTATGACATTTTATTCACCGTGGTTAAAATATAGTTATTTGCTGTTAAAAACATTTGCATTTCATAAAATCTATACAAGTAGACGTAAAATGCAATTTTATCATTATGTCAAAGAAAGAAAGCATGATCGATAATTAATTCAGGCATGGTTGTTTTTTCAAACTATCTCATTTGATCTTATCTCAAATTCAACATTTATATGATTTTCTCAAATTTTATATAAAATAAAATAAATAATTTAATTTTTTTTTAATTTTAAAATAACTTTTTTAAATTTTAAAACAAAATTAATATTAAAAAAATATATTATAACAATATTTCTTTTTTAAATTTTATCTTATTTTATTTTATCTTATTTATGGAAATAAATAATGTCTAAATATACGTGTTTAAGAACCACGTCTCTTTTCTTTCGAGGAATATCTTTTTATTTTTCTATGACGAATAATTCTAAAGCTATACAAATATAATATGTTTTTTGTCCCAACAAATAGTCAGAATTATATAAAATATTGTGTCTGTCTCAGCAAATTAAGTAAATCATCAATATTTTATTTTAGGATGTGACCTTTAATTAAATTTTATT
The DNA here is from genome assembly GCA_036898215.1 of Platycarya strobilacea. Lineage (NCBI taxonomy): Eukaryota > Viridiplantae > Streptophyta > Magnoliopsida > Fagales > Juglandaceae > Platycarya > Platycarya strobilacea. Next base: position 30,566,290 of record CM072555.1, on the reverse strand, counting down.
TCATTTATATGCACTCAAAAGTCGAACATGATTAGATCATGAAGTGAAATTATCATGAAGTGAATAAAGAGATGACTTTATTATATAACGGAAATGCTTATTCTTTTCAAGGAATTTATCGAAAATTTCTCTTAAATGTTAAAATAGATATTGTTTAATTTTTTTTTATTTAATGATTAAGAAAGTGTTTTTAATAATGATTTCTTTTAATTTTAAAAAATATTTTAAAATATATAAAAATAAATTAAAAAATTCTTTAAAAATAAAAATTGCTGTGTTCCGGGCAAATTCGAGCTACATCCTCGTAGCACCAGTCTTAATATAATCACTCGTTTAGCAGCATCCAAAGTATCCATGATTAGAATTGCAACAGTCATTGGGCCTGAATATGGATATTTGATTATCGACTGGTGGTACATCTGTATGGACCAGTTAAAGCAAATAATGCAGCAGAATTTGGCCGGCCAGTAACTTGAATCTATATTTTCCCCGTTCAAGCTGCAGTGATACTATTTTTATTTGGAAGAGTGATCTATGTACTTATTATTATTGTCATTTCTTCACTAATTCGTTTTGGAACTATATACAATTCCAATCTAATAATTGGCTCGGTTAAATATTTTTCATTAGAACTGAAACGAAAACTCCAACCCGACCCGACACAAATTCGTGAACCGACTTGATAGAAGACTGTTCTAATTACCCGATTAACCGTTACTCGAAATTAATTTCGAAAAACACAGGTATTCCAATTTCTGACCTCCTCTTTTTCTTTTTCAATCGATCTTATTATGAGACTACACCATCCACCATCAATTTTGTAAATGAAAAATAAAGTCTTGAAAGATTGATGTTTTAGTCTGAACATCAAAACCAGCTAGATTTTTAAATAAAAAACTACCACTTGAAACAATGACTATTGTTTGATTACTTAGAAAATAAAGGAAAATATCAGGTACCAACTCAACTATTTCAAACAAAAAGTTGGCCACAGAAAGTTGAAACAAAGAAATAAGAAAATTCATATTTTTCTTGTTCTGTTTTTCGCCTAATAATTTTATAAGAAAAATGAACAAATGTTGAATTCAAAATCTAACATTACCCATACCTGCAAGTGTCTTCCGATAGAACCTTTTTCCATAACATCACAGCCTTAGATTTTAGACTCGCACCAAAGTCACTTGCCAAAAAAAGACAACGAATTGCAAAGTAAACAGAAAAAAGTTTGAGATTCAAGTCGGGTATCGAAAATTTTCGCTTCCAATTCGGAACTAAACGGTCAGGCAATTTTGGGTCGGGTTGATGTAATGAAACTAGTTTTCGTTCGGCCTTTTTGTTCAGTCTTAATATATATATAATAAGAAATTTACGACGACTAAAAAATATGGTGAGGTCAATTTTTATGAATGAAAATAGACTAAAAATAATACAATCTAAACAAAAGGTAAAAATGATACACAAGGATAATTAATAATTGCAGTTTTACATACATGTACTGAAAATGTAGAGAGCTAGCTTGATATTCTTGTGTATTTGTAAATGAAATTAAGATCTAACCAAAACATCAAGCACTTTACACATGAAAGCTAGCACATGAGATATAGGTCTTCCGACCCTCAACTTATTAAAGACAACACTTCATTTTTTTTGTCCAATTTTATACATAGCTAGCTCTAGTTGATTTCTGGTTGATACAACGTCGATATAAATTCAATTAATACATTATAAGCATTAATTTCTTTTTACATGAGCCCTTGCATGAGTACTAACCATATATCATACAAAATGTAACAAGATATTTTTCTCATAGCTAGATCTTCCAATTCAAGCTGCGATTAAAAATAATTTTGTTTTTAAGTGTGACTCCATGCTCCCAAGAACATCAGAGTTCTTATCGGATCTTCAGCTCTGTAGCTCCATTTTCGTCTCTCAATTTCTTTGGAAATTGGAAGACTACGTCCCTCCCAATTAGCCCTGGACTTGGCTATGGCTGTTACAGCCACCTCACTAGCCTGCCGGAGCTTTTCTACGACAGTTCTCTTTGGTTCTTCGGCTAGAGAACCATCGCTGGAGGGCTGTACTGGAGGTTTCATACTCCTGATCTGATCTAATAATGGTGATTAATGTGTTTTAAGCTAAGATAATAGAATTGAAATAGGAGAGTTTGTGAGGCTATTTATAGAAGGATAGAAAGGTGCAACTTGGGATGGTATGCGTCTGATGACGTGGTCAGATGCTATGAGTGTTGGGACCCACATGTTGATCTTTAAAGATTGGATTGATTCGACATTTTTTGTGGATGACAACTCAGCTGAATAGTTGACGGAGTGGACCAATTTGTGTACGAATGATTCCTCATGTCTTTTTAATAATTTTCCATTTGTCAGTTTCTCGATCCATCCCCTTGTTAATAATTTGCTGTGACAGGGAAAAGAATAAATTTATTTTGTTTTTGAAGGAAATTTTATGGATCCCAACAAGCTGTTGAGTGAGGCTAGTAACCTTTCGTCTGATTTCTTCAATGCCAATCAAACTGTGGTAGGCAACTCAGGTAGTCTCATCGCAAGAAAATCAGTGGACAGCTGCCCCTGCCCCATTTCTGTAAAGCCAATTGGGATGCTGCAATAGATAGAATAAACTGTTAGGTGGGCCTTGAGGTAATACTAAGAGATTGGGATGGTAATATAATGGCAGCCTTGTGGTCACAAAGGTCGTTGTCTTCAGATCCTTTACCTGGCTGAGACCTGTACTTCGGTTCACTGGCTGAGACCAATCTGGTCTAAAAAAAAAAATACATCCTAAGAGCAAAACTAAGACTATCAGTTCGGTTCGATCAATAATTTTTCAAGTCTAGACTGACAGTCTTACAGTCCCTATATGAACTTCCGAAAATCTTTAAAGCAAAGTTGTTAGTTAGATGTATGTGGAATAGATTCCATCATTATTATTGAATATAAGAAAAATGATATTTAGAGTTAAAAAGTGCGGATATAAGTGTCGCTTATCTTTTTAAAAAAATCACTTGTTAATTTATATCTAATATTATTAAAAGTAAATTGATAGATGATTACAAAAAATAAAAAATAAAAAATAAAAATAAAAAAAGGTAAACTGATAGCCTCAAAAGTTCAAACAAAACTCTAATGGAAATTAATTCCTACAAGTTGTTGCAAATGGTGCTCCCTAATTCTGAAAGGATTGCAAATTTGTACATGAGATTATATGTCACGTGCTTATAATTTTCTTATCTTAGGATGCCCACTTTCATTAATTCATATTCGACTTTACTAGTATATAGGACACTCTCACAACTTGACACGTGTCAATGGCTGGCTACACATATATGGCACGTCCATCACCTTTAATCAATTGTATAGATCGAGATGCTTTGCATAATATTCATGTCTGTTATTGCTGCTCACCTATGTAAATAGCATCAATCCAAAAAACAACACTATTCTCTGGTTCTGATCATATTCTTAGATATTGATATATAACTTATCATTTTGTATAGTCTCTAGAAAAAATATTATATATTATATTCGAATATCAATATGGACATAACTATTTTATTCCTTATTGTACATCAATCAATGTGATCACGTCATGGCTTTATTAAATTTGATTGTAATTTCAAATTTATAGAGATGTCTTTTATCATGTGAAATAAAGTTTTATAAATATAAGTACCATACAAATATAATATTATATAATAACTAAATTGCCCGAGGACCTCCCATTAATCAAAGCTAAAAGAACAAAAGAAGTCATTTTCCACACATTGATCAATCCATTGTGCAAAGTTATGGGCTAAAAATCATTGGGCCTCGCTCTAAATTCTGGCGTTACTGGGCTTTTGAACATAGTTTTAAATTTTGTTCTGTTCCATCCGATAGCCAGAATTTTTCATTTTGGTATAGTATCTCGTACACTATACTCTCTTATTCTGTTTCACTTCAAATCCTGGTCCGTTCTGACCATTCCAGTCGAATTCCGCTCGTTTCAGTCCAAATTTTAGTTATCCTGGTCTCTATTTCATTTTGGATTATTTTTATAATTTTCTTGTATTTGAATTACATTTTTTTCAAGTTTTAAATTCAGATGGTATTTAATTAATTCTAGAATATAAAATATATTTATATCCTTTTAATTTTTTGTAACTTAAAATATGGTTTTTTTAAATATCATTATTTTTTAATATTTTATCTATTCTTTTATTTGTTTTATTTGTTTTTGTGTCTCAACTTAAATTTGTATTTCTTCAACTTAAATTCATTTTATAAATCACTTCAATTCTTTCAATATGTACATATATAACATATATATGATACACTTACCTATATATATAATATATATGTATGTGTGTATTTATTCTAATAGTTGTTAGTTTATATATATATAAATATTTATATATAATATATAATTAATTTTGAAATGGTATGTCGGAATATACTGGAATTGAACTATTTTATTCTAATACTTAAAACGAATGATCACCAGAACGAAATTTAAAATATTACTTTTAAATGCACTTAGAATCTTTTTTTTTTCTACATTTATAAAGGTTTGAGGCGATATAATAGGTTAATATCTATCACTTTTGATTTATTGGAATATTTTTAGAACTGCTACGTATATATATAAATAAATTATATAACAATAAATTTATAAATTAACTTGGCTTCATGAAATCCATTAAATTTATTTTACATTAAAAGTAACGTGCCACATTAAACCAGTTTGTATTTTATTGGCTAAAGTATTGTTTTCTTTACAAAATATAATCTACATAGAATTAATATTCAATTAGTACCTTTTCGTAAGGTCATAATTTGAGACAATTATAACTTGTTCCAAGCAACAAATAGACCTTGGTTTTGAAGTTAAAAACAAGAAGAAAAAAATTGACTATATGAACGCCTGATTGGGTTAAAATAGGTGGGTCCAGGCATAGCACACAGTAGAGTAGAAATACTATGATGATTTTAATCCCAGCCCAAGGATCAGGCTATGTATTCTGCAATTAGTTCAAGGCCCAAGACTTGGTACTCTACCTTTCTATTTTTATCACATACTCTTATTCAGAAAAAATATATATTTATTTTTATCTTAATATATATTAAATATTTCTTAGGGATTTAATCTAACAAAATGAGACGTGATATATAGATCAATAACATAGGAATTTTCCCTTCAATGGAATTCAATCAATTTCTTCTTATTTATAATATATTTCACTATAAGGAAAATGAACATTCATAATAAATTATTCACAATAAAAATAATTATTTATAATAAAAATAAACTTATTTTAAGAAAAAATAATTAATCAATAATAGATAATTTTCTTCTTGAATTTGCTCAAATCAGACTAATTATTCATTCCATAGTTTTGAATTTCGTTCTGTTCCGGCAGGATTAACCGAAATGTTCCGTTCCAATGTCTCAACCAGTGTACTATACATCCTTGTTCCGTTCCAGTCCAAATTTCCCGTTCCGATCAAATTCCGGCCATTCCGATCCAAATTTCGGTTGTTCCGGTCCATATTCCGGTTTAGATTATTTTTGTAACCTTTTTACGTTTGATTTTTTTTTAATTTTAAATTTAGATGGTATTTAATTAATTCTAGAATATAAAATATATTTATATACTTTATAATTTTAAATACGTCTTTTTTTTAAATATTATTATTTTTTAATATTTTATCTATTTATTTATTTTTGTATCTCAATTTAAATTTATATTTTTTTCAACTTATAATCATTTTATAAATTTTTAATTATTCTAATATGTACACATATACATGATATATATTTACATATATATATATATATATCTTTATTCTATTAATTATTAGTTTATATATATATTTATTATAATATATAATTAATCCTAAAATAACATATTAAAACAAACCAATATCAAAATATTTAATTCTAATACTTCAATCAAAATGATTAGAACAGAATTTAAAACTTTAGTTCATTCCCATGATTTATGCAGTTGCACCGATTGGAGTCGTCCATTGGAAAACCTATCTTTTCGTTAAAAGAAGAGGAAAAATAAATAAATAAAGGAAGAAAGAGAGAGAGACCCAAAAAAGCCTCTACTTTGGAATCATTTTACGACGGATAATAGTACAAGGTGAATATATTTCAGTACTATTATTTTCTTGCTTTGTTCCTTTTCCCAAGTCATGTCATTCCATCACAACTTTCAACAGCAGTTTGGTTGCATTTGATTGGTAACTCAACTCCCCAAATAATATCTCCTCGGCAAAAATCCAATGACCGAACAATATTGCATATAAAGATGTCGACATATGTGGACATATATAAATACATATATATATATATAGAATAAGTCTATTATGTTTATTTTATTTGATATTTATTTTTAATTTTTAATTTTTTAATTTTTATTTTTACATAATAATTAAAAAAATAATTACTAATATATTAATTATTTTTTCTAATTTCTAAAATATTTTTAAATAATAAAAATAATAAAAAAATTTTAATTGAGATCTTTCACAATTAGAATAGTTAGTAGAGTAGCACGGCCATATATATATATATATATATATAAATTCTGTTATAAAACTAAAAAAAAAATTACTATTACAAAAAATAAATATATAAGAAATTCTTTTGAAACTCTCTGAATTTTTCTTCTCTCTCTATATTTTCTTATAAATTTCATAACAACTAAAATACATATTTATAGGCCTTGAAATTACAATGCAAGTACTGTACAAATCACTATATAAAATTTAAAATAATAATAGTAGAATCATTCACATAATTTTAGTGGTGGGACTAGAGGTGATAGCTGTTCCTCTAATCGATTTGCGTTTAATTACACTCCCCTTGAATGACCACCCATAAAGAATCTGTCTCGTTAAAACTTTACTAAGGAAAAAACCAATTGGGAAGAAAATTAATGGCGAAGGAAAAAAAGTACAGTCTTCTTATGTATCTACAAGTGCTTTAAGATTGTCTCATTAAAACCTTGTAGAGGAAAATCTAGTGGGACAAAACCTCAGCAAAAGAAAAAGAGTACAATCAGTACAAGTGTTCATGATATTTACTCCTCCTGAAAAGTGCTTAACGATAGATTTTTGAGTTTTTGCATTCCAATTTTATGTACAATCTTCTTGAATGTCGCAGTTGGTAATGCCTTTGTGAATAAATTTGCCAAATTATCACTTGATCGTATTTGCTTGACATCAATTTCACATTTCTCTTGCAACTCGTAAGTATAAAAGAATTTAGGTGAAATATGTTTGGTTATGTCACTTTTGATATATCCTCCTCTAATTTGAGTGATACAAGCAGTATTATCTTCATATAAAATTGTTGAACTTTCATTGATCATGGAGAGACCACATTTTTTTTGGATATGCTGAATTACTGATCTCAGCCAAATATACTCTCTACTTGTTTCATGAATTGTAATAATCTCTGAGTGATTTGAAGATGTGACAAATAGTATTTGTTTGACGGATCTCTATGATATGGCTGTATTTCCATAAGTAAATAAATATCCAGTTTGAAATCTACCTATGTGTGGATCTGAAAGATAACTTGCATCTGCATTCCCAATCAATTATGGACTTGATCCACGTTGATAAAATAATCACATATTAATTGTACCATGAAGGTAATGAATGACATGTTTAATGTTATTCCAATGCCTTCGAGTGGTGCAGAACTATATCTTGCAAGTAGATTAATTGAAAATGTAATATCAGGCCGAGTGAAATTTGCAAGATATATCAAAGTTTCAATTGCACTGAAATATGGTATTTCAGGACCAAGAATTTTTTCATTTTTATCACAAGGACAGAATGAATCATTCTTCACATTAAGTGTTCGAACAATCATTGAAGTACTTAGGGGATGAATTTTGTCCATATAAAAATGCTTCAAGACTTTCTCTGTATACATGGACTGATGAATAAAAATTCAATTTGGCAAGTGTTTGAACTGCAGGCCGAGACAAAGTTTGTTTTGCCAAGATCCTTATTTTCAATTTCATTCTTTAAATATATAGTGATTTTTGATATCTCTTCAGGAGTTCCCACAATATTTAAATAATCAACATAAACCGTAATAATGACAAATCCGGATTCTGATTTCTTAATAAAAACACATGGGGATATAGAATTATTTTCAAATCCTTCTTTCAATAGATATTTGCTTAAGCGATTATACTACATGAATCCGAATTGTTTCAACCCATATAAAGATCTTTGTAATCTGATAGAATACATATTTTTAGATGTACTTGTAGATGCTACAGGCATTTTATATCCTTCAGGAATTTTCATAAATATATCATGGTCTAAGGATCCATATAAATATGCAGTGACCACATTCATCAACCGCATTTCTAATCATTTTGTATCAACTAGACTAATCAAAAATCTAAATGTGATTACATCCATAACGGGAGAATATGTTTCTTCATAATCAATCCTGGGTTTCTGCAAGAAATCTTGTGCGACAAGCCGTGTTTTATACCACACAATTTCATATTTTTTATTACGTTTTCGTACAAATACCCACTTATATCCAACAGGCATTACACCATTTGGTATTTGGACAAGAGGTCCAAATACTTCTCGTTTTGCTAGCGAATTTAATTCAGTTTTAATAACTGCTTTCCATTTTGACCAATCATTTCTACATCGACATTCTTCGACGGTTTTTTGCTCACTTTCTTTATTACTTTTGGTAATGTCAATGACGCCATTTTATATGAAAATATGTTGTCGACAACAATTTTATTTCTATCTAGAATTTTTTCAATATTCATGAAATGTATTGAGATCTCATTATTTTCATGTACTTGTTCCTTTTCAGAGGAAAACATTTCATGAAACACCTACTTAGGAGATTTCTTTCTAGGAGATTTATACTTTTCAGGAGAATCCTCTTCAAGAGGTTCTGGAATAGAAGATTTGATCTTTTTAGAAGTATCAAATATATTTATAGCCTGTATTGTGGGTATGGATTTTTCAGGAACACCATATACTTTTGTATTCTTTTCCTTCTGAGAATTTTATCTTTTGAACCAATAAATCTTTCACGCTCTAGGCGTGTTTTAGATTCACCTATTGCTGTTTTGACAATTTGCCCTTCAAGGATTTTAATCCTTACTAGAGCATTAATAACAGAAATATGATTTTACTACAACTTTAGTGTCATTAAATACATCCGATAATTAATTTGCAACAGTTTATAAATGAATAATCCTCTGAACTTCTAGTTTACATTCATATGTAGGGGGATCAAATTGAGATAGAGTCTTATTATCCAAACTAATTTCTTATCGTGCTTCAGATACCGACTTTTCTTTACTCATTAATGGAAAAGTGGATCCGTCAAAGTGACAATCCTCAAAACGTGCTTTAAACATATCCCCTGTAAGAAGTTCAATGTATCTAATAATAAATGAATAATCAAAACCAACATATATCCCAAGTCTATGTTGATGGCCCATTTTTGTACGTTGGGGAGGTGTAATTGGAATATATACAGCACATCCAAAAGTATGAAGATGAGAAATATTTGGTTGTTAACCAAATACAAGCTGTAATGGAGAATATTTATGATATACAGATGGTTTAATGCGAATTAAAGATGTTGCATGAAGTATAGTATGTCCTCAAGCAGAAACAGATAGTCTTAATTTTATAAGTAAAGATCTAGCGATTAGTTGAAACATTTTGATCAAAGATTCAGCTAAATCATTTTATGTGTGTATGGACAATAGGATGTTCAACATCTATTCCTATTGACATGCAATAATCATAAAAAATTTGAGATGAAAATTCACCTGCATTATTCAATCGAATGGTCTTAATTGGATACTCAAGAAATTGTGCTCGTAGTTTGATTATCTGAGCAAAAAGTCTAGCAAATGCAACATTTCTAGTGAAAAATAGACAAACATGTGACCATCAACTAGATGTATCAATCAAAACCATAAAATATTTAAATGGTTCACTAGATGGATAAATAGGCTCACATATATCTCCGTGAATCATTTGTAAAAAGGATGGAGATTCAACAATGACTTTTGAGGGAGATGATCTAATAATCAACTTACCTTGAGAACATGCAGAATACGAAAATTCATTGGGTAGAAATATCTTTTGATTCTTTAAGGGATACGCATGCGAATTTTCAATAATTCGTCTCATCATTATAGATCCCGGATGTCCAAGGCGATCATGCCAAGTCATAAATACTTTGGGGTCAATGCACTTCTGGTGCATTACCACATATGATTCAATTGTTTTCATTTTTGTATAATATAATCCAGAATATAGAGCAGATAGTTTTTCTAATATGAGTTTCCGGCCTGATATTATTTTAGTAATAAGAAGATGCTCTTTACTGTCTTCATTGGTCGTTTCAATATAGAAATCACTACAACGTATATCTTTGAAACTCAATAAATTTCTTCTGGATTGTGAAGAGAATAAAGTATCATCAATACAAATTTTTGTGCCATTAGGCAACACAATATAAGTTATTCCAGAGCCCTCAATTAAATCTGATGAGCCTGATATGGAGATATAGGCTTTTCTTAGTGTTAGATTTTAAAAATATTTTTTTTCTTTAAGAATTGTGTGAGTTGTAGCACTGTCAGCCAGACATATATTTTTATCATTCAACTCAGAGATAAAAAACTCATCAATATGACCCAGATTCTATAAAATATACAAAATTTTAATTACAAATAATAAATAAAATACATTAATTGAGTGGAACACTTTCATCTCTAATTAGGTGATCAGTTCTACTATTAGGATTTTCAAAAAAAATCAAAAATATCAAGATGAGGGATATCTATATCTATTGAATATAATGAATCATCTGATAGTTCTACTAAATTTGTTTCAATCTTTTTATTTTCTCCTTTTATTGATGCTTGATATAAATCTACTAAGTGTCTGGCAGTACGACATGTACGTATCCAATATCCAGTCATACCACATCTATGGCACACATCTTCACCTCTTTTTGAAGAATTATTCTGTGGGCTTTTACCCATTTCTGAGTTGTACCACTTCTGGTGATACGGTATCTTATTATCCCTTTTAATGTTGTCACTTCTGGGACTAACATTTTTATAATTTCTCTTATCACGTCTACGCCACTGATTCCTTCGAAAGAATGCACCATTCACTTCTGGAAATGATGTAAATCTAGTATCATTCACTTCAGGGAATGATATTGAACCAGTAGGGCATGACTGGTGGCTTTTCAATAAGAGTTCATTGTTCTGCTCAGCTACTAGAAGACATGATATAAGTTCAGAATATTTCATGAACTTTCTCTCTCGATACTGCTGCTACAAGAGCACATTCGAGATATGAATTGTAGTATAAGTATTCTCTAGTATATCATCATCGGTGATTTTCTCACCGCATAATTTTAGTACTGAGCTTATTTTAAAAAGTGCGGAATTATACTCACTAACACTTTTATAATTTTGCAACCTCAAGTGCAACCATTCAAAACGAGCTCTTGGGAAGATGATAGTCTTTTGTTGTTCATACCTCTCCCTTAAATTATTCCACAAAATAAATGGATCTTTTATTATAAGATACTGAGATTTTAATTCTTCATGAAAATGGTGGCGAAGGAAAATCATTGATTTAGCACGATCCTATAGGGACGCTTGATTTCCTTCTTTAATGGTTTATCCCAAGTTTATAGCATCCAGATGGATTTCAGCATCAAGTATCAAGGATAAATAATTTTTTCCAGATATGTCAAGAGCAACAAATTCTAATTTTGCAAGGTTTGTCATTTTTTACACATATAAATAATATAATAAATATGTGTATCTCAGAAATATATTTATAAATTCACACAGATTTTAAATAATAATCATCAATAAAATATATCAAAAATTACAAATAATATATTGAAAAATTTACAGAAGAATAAGACCATTAGTTTCAGAATTGGTAAAAACCGTAATGCTGATAACGTATTATAAAACTAAAAAAGAAACTACTATTGTAAGAGAGAAATATATAAGAAACTCTTTTGAAATTCTCTAAAACTTTCTTCTTTTTCTATATTTCCTTATGAATTTCATAACAACTGAAATCCATATTTATAGGCATTGAAGTTACTATGCAAATCACTATACAAGATTTAAAATAATATTGATGGGGCCATTCACATAATTTTAATGGTGGGATAGGGGGTGGCAACCGTCCCTCCAATCAATCTTTATTTCATTACAAGTTCTATTATATATAATTATTTCTATTTGATATAATTTAGCTAAAGTAATCATTTAATATTAAAAAGATAATGCAATCAATCCCATAAGCAGAATATATAAAAAAAAATATAAAAATAACTATACATAAAATTTTTACTAATAAAGTCTTATACCACATACACACACTTAATTAATATATGATTTTTTTCCTTCTATTTTAATATTTGAATACGTGTATATTTTAATAGACGGACAGAAATAACAAATCACATGCATGGCCCCTTCAAAATTTTTAAAATTATAAAATAACCCCTTTTTATAAGTAAAATTATAAAATAATCCTAGATTTTATACATAATTCTAAATGACCCCCCAAAAAATTTATATTTTCATATGCTCTCAAAGCTTTTTCAAAATTTCAATATACCTAAAGTATCTCTCTCTAATTTGTTTTATAGTCCCAAAATTTTGTTTAATTCTATATATTATATTTTTTTAACGATGTGGTTTCAACAAAATTAAAATTAAATTAAATTTATAAGAAATAATAAACTTATTAATATGGATTCCAAAACTTTTTATTATACAATATTGAGTCTCTTATATAGAATCTAAAATGTAAATATAAGAACAATTATCTAAAATTGATGATCTATATGAAAAATAATTTGTAATTATGTTATTATAATTTTCTTATTTTTTAATCTCTTTTTAATTTACATAAAAAAAATAATGTTTTCAGTCTTATGATCAAGTGCAAGTCTCGTCTTTTTATTTAAAAATTAGGCAAACTTCGGACTTATATGAAAAAGAATCATTTTTTAATAATGGAATTTTTTCTCAAGTAGAATCCGTAGAATTTGCACAATTTAAAATTATATTAACATTGCTCTCTTTATGTAAATGTTACACAATAGAAAATTTGGCCTCCTCCAATGGTTCCACCACTGTATATACTTATATGCATATACATATATATATATATATTTATATATGCTTGTATATAGTGCATGCTAACAAATTATATATGTTAAGTCAATTGTTGAGTGCTTTATGGACGGTGGCTCATTGTATTCAAGTGGTGTAGAAGTAGTAGATAGAAAGCCTGCCTGTGGCCATCTTTGATAAGAACCAATTAAGGCTGCCCCACCACCACTATGGATCCTCGAAGCATTAAAACTTGCCAAAAAACAAAGAGAAATGGAAAGATATCAGTTTTTTTTTCTTTGAAAGTTTAGCATATTATAGATAATAAAACGATTACAAGAATACAAATTCAGTGAAGTGGGAGTCCTTAACAATCATTTCAATAAAATAAAAACATAACAGATACAAAAAAAAAAAAATTCAGAGGCACAAGTGTAGCTCCCGCTAATCTCGATTGAAGGGATGCCGCCTCAAACAGATTTGAAATAATCGGATGACCAGATTATTGGACCGCAACTAAAAGTCGTAGCAAGAAGAGGTACACTGCATTCTATTACGTCGATATGCCTGAAGAGTATCCTCACGCTCACATCAACCTTATCCCATATTAGGAAAAGTCGAAAACATAAGCTAAACGAAGAGTCGATATGCTGGAAAAAAAAAACTGTGAATTGTGACGGCGCGTGAGGAGCACGCGTTATACTAAGAAAAAAATGGAATGATCAAACTGGAAGAATGTAAATCGCTAACTTTAAAAGTACCGCGTGTAGAAATAAATGAGATTATCTGATGCGATAGCATGTTACAACCATGCGCATCTCCCGAAGCACGTGAGAACGAGAGAAAACAAAAGGGATATTTTGCAGTCGCTGGAATTGGAAAGATATCAATTAGGCCGTGACAGATCTAGATGATTGGATGCCAATATTAATATTGATAATTAATTATCATCTGCCTAACATGGCTAGCAATATTTTTTTCTTTATTAATGTTGCTTTATCTTTATCTTTATCTTTATCTTTATCTTTATTTTCATCTTCATCTTTCACGTACTTACAAACAACCATCATTATTATTTATCAAAAAAAAAAAAACAATAATCATTATTATATATATGTTATGAAACTTAAAGAAAGGAACTACTATTGTAAAAGAGAAATAAGAAACTCTCTTGAAACTCTTAAGAACTCAAGCTTTCTTTCTCTCTCTATTTTTTCTTATGAATTTCATTACAACTGAAGCCCCTATTTATAGGCTTTGAAATTACTATGCAAGTTACTATGCAAGTCACTATGCAAGTCACTATGCAAGTTACTATGCAAATTTAATATAATAGTGGTGGGGTCATTCACATTATTTAGTGGTGGGACAGGGGGCGGCAGCCGTCCCTCCACTAAATTCATTACACTCCCCCTTGAATGACCACTCATAAGGAATCTGCCTCGTTAAAACCTTGCCAAGTAAAAACCCAGTAGGAAGAAAAACCAATGGCGAAGGAAAAAGAGTACAGTCTTCTTATGTATCCACAAGTGCTTTAAGATTGCCTCATTAAAACCTTGCAGAGGAAAACCCAGTGGGACAAAACCTCAGCGAAGGAAAAAGAGTACAATCAGCACATTTACTCCCCCTGAAAAGTGCATGACAAAAGATCTTTGAGTCTTCGCATTCCAATGTTATGCACAATCTTCTTGAATGTGGAAGTTGGTAACGCCTTTGTGAATAAATCTGCCAGATTATCACTAGATCGTATCTGCTTGACATCAATTTCACCTTTTTCTTGAAGTTCATGAGTATAAAAGAATTTTGGTGAAATATGTTTGGTTCTGTCACCTTTGATATATCCTCCTCTGATTTGAGTGATACAAGCAGTATTATCTTCATATAAGATTGTTGGGCTATTATTGATCATGAGAAGTCCACACTTTTCCTGGATATGTTGAATAACTGATCTCAACCAAATACACTCTCGACTTGCTTCATGAATAGCAATGATTTCTGAGTGATTTGAAGAAGTAGCAGATAGTGTCTGCTTAACAGATCTCCATGATATGGCAGTATCTCCATAAGTAAATAAATATCCAGTTTGAGATCTACCTCTATGTGGGTCTGAAAGATAACCTGCATCTGCATACCCAATCAATTCTGGACTTGAACCACGTTGATAAAATAATCCCATATCAACCGTACCATGAAGGTAACGAAGGACATGTTTAATGCCATTCCAATGCCTTCGAGTTGGTGCAGAACTATATCTTGCAAGCAGATTAACTGAGAATGTAATATCTGGTCGAGTGCAATTTGCAAGATACATCAAAGCTCCAATTGCACTGAGATATGGTACTTCAGGACCAAGAATTTCTTCATCGTCATCACAAGGACGGAATGGATCTTTCTTCACATCAAGTGTTCGAACAATCATTGGAGTACTCAGGGGATGAGATTTGTCCATATAGAAATGCTTTAGGACTTTCTCAGTATACATGGACTGATGAATAAAAATTCCATTTGGCAAGTGCTCAAGCTGCAGGCCGAGACAAAGTTTTGTTTTGCCAAGATCTTTCATTTCAAATTCATTCTTTAAATATATAGCGGTTTTTGAGATCTCTTCAGGAGTTCCCACAATATTTAAATCATCAACATAAACCGCAATAATGACAAATCCGGATTCTGATTTCTTAATAAAAACACATGGGCATATAAGATTATTCTCAAATCCTTCTTTCAATAGATATTCGCTCAAGCGATTATACCACATGCGTCCGGATTGCTTCAACCCATATAAAGATCTTTGTAGTCTGATTGAGTACATATTTCTAGATGTACTTGTAGATGCTTCAGGCATCTTATATCCTTCAGGGATTTTCATATATATGTCATGGTCTAAGGATCCATATAAATATGCAGTGACGACATCCATCAACCGCATTTCTAATCCTTTTGTAACAACCAGACTAATCAAAAATCTAAATGTGATTGCATCCATAACGGGAGAGTATGTTTCTTCATAATCAATCCCGGGTTTCTGCAGGAAACCTTGTGCAACAAGCCGTGCTTTGTATCGCACAATTTCATTTTTCTCATTACGTTTTCGTACAAATACCCACTTATATCCAACAGGCATTACACCCTTCGGTGTTTGGACAACAGGTCCAAATACTTCTCGTTTCGCTAGCGAATTTAATTCAGCTTCAATAGCTGTTTTCCATTTTGGCCAATCATTTCTACGTCGACATTCTTCGACGCTTTTTGGCTCACTTTCTTCATTACTTCTGGTAATGTCAAGGGCCATTTTATATGAAAATATGTTGTCGACAACAGTTTTATTTCTATCCAGAATTTCTCCAGTTTTCATGAAATGTATTGAGATCTCATTATTTTCAGGTACCTGTTCCTCTTCAAGGGAAAACATTTCATGACACACCTCTTCAGGAGGTCCCTTTTTAGGAGATTTATACTCTTCAAGATTTTCCTCTTCAGGAGGTTCTGGAATAGAAGATTTAAGCTCTTTAGGAGCATCAATTATATTTGTGGCCTGTATTGTGGGTACGTGTTCTTCAGGAACACCAAATTCATTTTGTATTCTTTTCCTTCTGGGAATTTTATCTTTTGCACCAATAGGTCTTCCACGCTTCAGGCGTATTTTAGATTCACCTATTGCTGCTTTGACAATTTGTCCTTCAGGGACTTCAATCCTTGCTGGAGTATTAACAGCAGGAATATAAGATTTTACTACACCTTTAGTGTCAGTAAATACATCCGGTAACTGATTTGCAACATTTTGCAAATGAATAATCCTTTGAACTTCCCGTTTACATTCATTTGTAGGAGGATCAAAATGAGACAGGGTCTTATTATCCCAAGTAATATCTTGTCGTGCTTCAGGCACCGATTTTTCTTTACCCATTAACGGAAAATTTGATTCGTCAAAATGACAATCTTCAAAACGTGCTTTAAACATATCCCCTGTAAGGGGTTCAAGGTATCTAATAATGGATGGAGAATCAAAACCAACATATATCCCAAGTCTACGTTGAGGACCCATTTTTGTACGTTGCGGAGGTGCAATTGGAACATATACAGCACATCCAAAAGTACGAAGATGAGAAATATTTGGTTGTTGACCAAATGCAAGCTGTAATGGAGAATATTTATGATATGCAGATGGTCTAATGCGAATTAGAGATGCTGCATGAAGTATAGCATGTCCCCAAACAGAAATAGGTAGTCTTGATTTCATAAGTAAAGGTCTAGCGATTAATTGAAGCCTTTTGATCAGAGATTCAGCTAAACCGTTTTGTGTGTGTGTATGGGCAACAGGATGTTCAACATCTATTCCTATTGACATGCAATAATCATCAAAAACTTGAGATGAAAATTCACCTGCATTATCCAATCGAATGGTCTTAATTGGATACTCAGGAAATTGTGCTCGTAGTTTAATTATCTGAGCAAGAAGTCTAGCAAATGCAACATTTCTAGTGGAAATAAGACAAACATGTGACCATCGACTAGATGCATCAATTAGAACCATAAAATATCTAAATGGTCCACTTGATGGATGAATAGGCCCACATATATCTCCGTGAATCCTTTGTAAAAAGGATGGAGATTCAACAATGATTTTTGAGGGAGATGGTCTGATAATCAACTTTCCTTGTGAACATGCAGAGCACGGAGATTCATTGGGTAGAAATATCTTTTGATTCTTTAAGGGATGCCCATGTGAATTTTCAATAATTCGTCTCATCATTATAGAACCCGGATGTCCAAGGCGATCATGCCAAGTCATAAATACTTTAGGGTCAATGCACTTCTGGTGCATTACCACATATGATTCAATTGTTCTCATTTTTGTATAATACAATCCAGAACATAGAGCAGGCAGTTTTTCTAATACGAGCTTCTGGCCCGATACTGTTTTAGTAATAAGAAGATGCTCTTTACTGCCTTCATTGGTCGTTTCAATATGGTAATCATTACGACGTATATCTTTGAAACTCAATAAATTTCTTCTGGATTGTGAAGAGAATAGAGCATCATCAATACAAAATTTGGTGCCATTAGGCAACACAATATAAGCTCTTCCGGAGCCCTCAATTAAATCCGATGAACCTGATATGGTATGGACATAGGCTTTACTTAGTGTTAGATTTTGAAAATATTTCTTTTCTTTGAGAATTGTGTGAGTTGTAGCACTGTCAGCCAGACATATATATCTTTATCATTCAACTCAGAGATAAAAAGCTCATCAATGTGATCCATGATTCTACAAAATATACAAAACTTTTATTATTGATAGAAAGAAAATACATTAATTGAGTGGAACACTTCCATCTCCAATTAAGTGTTCAATACTACCATCAGGATGATTAAAGAAATCAGATACATCAAGATGAGTAACGTCTACATCTACTGAATCTAATAAATCATCTGATGGTTCTACTAAATTTGCTTCATGCATTTTATTCTTTCCTTTAACAGAAGCTTGATATAAATCAGCTAAGTGCCTGGCCGTACGACAGGTACGTGACCAATGTCCAGTCATTCCACATCTATGGCACACCTCTTCACTTTTCTTTGAAGAATTATTCTGAGGATTTTTACCCCTCTCTGAATTGTACCACTTCTGGTGATATGGTATATTATAATCCCTTTTAATGTTGTCACTCCTGGGACCAACATTTCTATAATTTCTCCTACCACGTCCACGCCTCCGATTTCTTCTAAAGGATGCACCATTCACTTCTGGGAATGATGCAAACCTATTACCATTCACTTCAGGGAATGATATTGAGCCAGTAGGGCGTGTATTGTGGCTTTCTAATAAGAGCTCATTATTTTGCTCAGCTACTAGAAGACATGATATAAGTTCAGAATATTTCTTGAACTTTCTCTCTCGATACTGCTGCTGCAGGAGCACATTCGAGGCATGAAATGTAGTAAAAGTCTTCTCTAGCATATCTTCATCGGTGATTTTCTCACCGCATAATTTTAATACTGAGCTTATTTTAAAAAGTGCGGAATTATACTCACTAACACTTTTATAATCTTGCAACCTCAGGTGCATCCATTCAGAGCGAGCTCTTGGGAGGATAACAGTCTTCTGGTGTTCATACCTCTCCCTTAAATTATTCCACAAAATATAGGGATCTTTTACAGTGAGATATTCAGTTTTCAATTCTTCATGAAGATGGTGGCGAAGGAAAATCATTGCTTTAGCACGTTCCTGCAGGGATGCTTGATTTCCTTCTTTAATAGTTTCTCCCAGGTTCATTGCATCAAGATGTATTTCAGCATCAAGTATCCAGGATAAATAATTTTTCCCAGATATATCAAGAGCAACAAATTCCAATTTTGTAAGATTTGCCATTTTCTACACATATAAATAATAAATATGCGTATCTCAGAAAATATATTTATAAATTTACACAGATAATCATCAATAAAATATATCAAAATTTTCAAATAATATATTGAAAAACTTACAGAGGAATAAGGCCACTAGCTTCAGAATTGGCAGAACCGTCGTGCTGATAACGTGTTATGAAACTTAAAGAAAGGAACTACTATTGTAAAAGAGAAATAAGAAACTCTCTTGAAACTCTTAAGAACTCAAGCTTTCTTTCTCTCTCTATTTTTTCTTATGAATTTCATTACAACTGAAGCCCCTATTTATAGGCTTTGAAATTACTATGCAAGTTACTATGCAAGTCACTATGCAAGTCACTATGCAAGTTACTATGCAAATTTAATATAATAGTGGTGGGGTCATTCACATTATTTAGTGGTGGGACAGGGGGCGGCAGCCGTCCCTCCACTAAATTCATTACAATATATAGTATATAAGTAATTTTATATTGTTTTTTTTAAACCATTGGTGACATTTATTTGATCACTGTTAATTAATTGATGTCAGGGGGAAAAGATTTTGTACTTCACATTCATTGGACGAAGCTGATCATGCTTTAACATTTTTAGGGTACTATCTTACATCGATCTCAATCCGTTTTCTGGTAGAAAAATGTTATTTCACCCCAATTTTTCACACGAATTTTTTTCTCGAATGTAAACAATTTTTTTTTTCACATAATGATTAAAAAAGTGTTTTTAATATTTTTTTATTTATTTTTTATTTTTTAAATATATGTAAAAATAAATTAAAATATTAAAAAAATAAAAAAAAATAAAAAAAAATAAAATTATTCTCCTCTGAAAATGTCGGGCTAGCAGTACTCTTTTTCTGGTTAGTATTGCAGTTTTCTTACATGGATAACAATAAGTCATGAATTGCTTTAACCATAAATTAACATTTCAATTTTATAAAAATAAATTTATAAATTGACATAATTTAATATAATACATTAGCTCATAAATTTATTTGTATTATTAAATATGTTTAATGTATTATTTAAAATTATATCAACTTATAAGTTTAATTTTATGAAATTCTTTATGATTGTAGTCGGCACTTATCATAATGAAAAAATTATATGATAAAATGATAAAAAAAATTTACTTGTTTTTTCATTAAAGTAATCTCTTCATTCGTATTTTTAGAGAAGATTTCAGTATTCTTTTTAACAAAATAAAAGTGTCAGACACTGAATTCCTTAAGTTCTTCTTGTATCGATTTGTGTAATAGTCGTGCATATTTATACACATTTAGAGAGAGAGAGAGAGAGTCGGTTTTACAAGAAATAAAAAATAACAAAATAAGGGTAAAAAGGTAATCCTATAATACATAATTATTTACGTGTGAATTCTATAATATTTTAGATTTATTCAGTATTTGAAGACGCTTTGCTAGTACGTCTTCTCGAGTTAAATGGGGTGTCAACAACCGTGAGACTCGAATGAAATTGACAAAATTTGTCTAAAACTAATGACTTGATGAACACATTAGCCAGCTGATCTTTAGAACTACAATGAGAAACTTTGGGACTCTTGGCAGTAACCCGATCTCGAACAAAATGATAGCCAATATCCATGTGTTTTATTCGTGAATGGTAGATTGAATTGGCTGAAAGAAATGTAGCTCCGATATTATCACACCAAATTATAGGTAGTTGAGAGAGAAAAATCCCAAATTCACGCAACATGGTTTGTTACCATATTAACTTAGTAGGTGTGACAGCCAAGGACTTGTACTCTGCTTCAGTGTTGGATTTAGCAATAACATTTTGCTTCTTAGAACTCCAGGAGATCAAGTGTTGTCCAAGGAAGATGCAAGAACCACTGATAGAACACCGATAATCTGGATAGCCTGCCCAATCAACATCGG
Organism: Platycarya strobilacea; assembly: GCA_036898215.1. Taxonomy (NCBI): domain Eukaryota; kingdom Viridiplantae; phylum Streptophyta; class Magnoliopsida; order Fagales; family Juglandaceae; genus Platycarya; species Platycarya strobilacea. The sequence continues at coordinate 30,544,826 of CM072555.1, read as the reverse complement.
TGTAGGCTTGAAGAAGCAGTTGTGAGGACTTCTTAAAGATCAATCCATGGTTAATAGAACGCTTGAGATATCTCAAAATTCTCTTAACAACAACCTAGTGAGGTAGCTTAGGACAATACCTAAACTGACATACTTTATTTACAGCAAAGACAATTTGAGGGCGGGTTAGAGATAAATACTGTAATCCGCCAACAATGCTTCCGAACAGGGTAAAATCAGAGAATTTAGGTGCATCATATTGTGACAATTTAATAGAAGCAGTTGTAGGAGAAGTATTTGGATTGACAGCCAGCATATTACTGCGTGTCAATAATTCGTTCACATATTTTCTTTGAGATAAGAATAAACCAGTAGGAGAATGATCAACCTTAATTCCTAAAAAATAAGATAATGTGCCAAGATTCTTAACAGGAAAAGCATGAGCCAGAGCAGAAATTAGTGAATCAATAACATGTGGCTATGAAATGGTTATAACCACATTATCAACATGTATTAGCAAGTATATGAACAAATCACCATGAGTAAGAATAACAAGAGAGGGGTTTGCCTACGAGGTAGAGAAGCCATATTCCAATAACCAATTACTTAATTGGGCAAACTAGGCACAAGGTGCCTGTTTAAGGCTATAAATTGCCTAGTTCAATTTGTAAACATAATTAGGGTAATCAGTATTGATAAATCCTTAAGGCGCTGCATGTAAATATTGTTAGTCGATGTACCATGTAAGAAGATATTTTGAATATCAAGTTGGCGCAAAGGCCATCCTTTACTAACAACAAAAGATAAGACCAACCGAATAGTAGTGACTTTAACAATAAGGCTATATGTCTCATCATAGTTTAGACCAGATTGTTGATGGTAGCCCTTGGCTACCAATTGAGTCTTTCAGCGAGCAAATGAACCAGTAGAGTTGAGTTTAGTTTTGTAAACCTAACGATATCCAAGCACATTATAAGTGGAGAGAGGATTACTAAAGTCCAGGTTATAATCTCAATCAAGGCATTAAATTCAAGGGTCATACCATCATACCATTCCAAAGACTTGGAGGCAACAAAGAAGTCTGAGGGTTCGTCAAGAATTTATACTATGGCATTGAAACAACATCGGCAAGGTTACGAGATTGTGCCATCCATCAGAGTATGTGGACGAGAGGAATTGGTTTGACTTCTCATAAAAAATCTAGGAGGAACAAGAGGAGATTTGGAAGATCTGGAGACACGATAGAAGGGTTTGAGGTAGGGTTTGGATTTGGTGAAGATGAATTAGAAGAAGAGGAAGGAATGATGGTAGAGGTGGATAAGAGAGGAGATGAGATTGTCGGATGAGAGGAATTAGGGTTTGGTCTAGAGTGTAGGTTTGGAGGATGAGTTGGGCCAGGGCCCAGGATAGATTGAGTGAATAAGGGAAGAGTTGCGTGAGAAGGAGTAGCTTTTGGGTTAAGAGAGACGGGCTTGGGCCGAGAGAAGGGAAATGAGTCCTCATCAAAGGTTACATCCCTTGAGATGTAAAGCCTATTGGTGATGGGCTTGAGACATTTGTATCCTTTATGGGTTTTAGAATAGCCCAAAAATACATAAGAAATTTAACGAAAATTGAGCTTTTGTTTGTTGTAAGGCCTTATGTTGGGTCAACACTCACATCCAATGACTTTTAATGATGAGTAATCTGGGTTTTTATTAAAAACCATCGAGTGAGGGGATTTATTTTTAAGTGGTTTTGAGGGTAACATATTAATAAGGTGGACGACAGTTTGGAATGCTTCAACCTAATAAATAGTGGGTAGAGTGGAATGGGCTAGAAGAGCGAGCCCATTCTCGACAATGTATCGATGCTTGCACTCAGCCTATTTTGAGGGTGAGCATAGGGACAAGAAAATGATGAATAATGCCGAGTTGATTACATAGTGTTTTGACTGGTTTGAATTCGGTACCTCCATTAGTTTGAAGAGTCAATAATTTGCAATTAAAAAATCACTCAACAAAGGATATTAGAAAAATAAAAAAATTAATTGATCATTAGATTTCGTTTTCAATGGAAAAAACTAGATAAATGGTCTACAAAGGACACATAGTATTGAAATCCTTGTTTTGAAGTAATTGGGCTTGGGCCCCATAAGTTAGCACTAATGAGTTGAAGAGGCTTTGTGTAAGTAGACATACTAGGCCCATATGAGAGTTGATGGATTTTGGCGAGACGACATGTTGAACAAGTTAAAGATGAATGACTAGTAAGATGGGCAAGCAGTTGTCCTGCAAAAGCCTGTAGACCATTTGGAGAGATCGAATTGAAGATGCTAGATTGGAAGAGTAGTCCGTTCATCAAGATAAGTGAAAGCGGAAATAGACTTTATTGAAAGAAATTCATAGAGACCATTACAAGTTCGACTGATCAGGAGGGTTTTCCTTATCCGAAAATCCTTCACTGAGAAATGAGTGGCATAAAACTCAAAAAAGCACGTGTAATGAATGCAAAATTGTAAGACAAAGATGAGATTCTCTGAAATATGAGGAACTTGAAGTAAGTTTTGAAGAACAAAATTGGAGTTTGAAGTAAGAGATCCGTCACCAATATTCTGAATGGGGATGCACAATTTGTCACCTACATGAACTGTATGAACTCCAGAGTATGGTTCGCTGATGTGGTTGAAGTTATTTAGGTCATTGGTTATATGGTGAGTTGCTTTAGAGTTGGGATACCAAGTTGGATCAGACATGGAGCTTTGGGAGTCATGATTCACAAAGAAGGACCGGGGTGGGTTGAGTTGATAGGATTGGTCAAATTGATGCATGCACTGAAGGGTTATGTGACCTATTTTTTGCAAACTTGGCATCTAGAAAAGGTGTTTGAGGGATTGGAGTTGCTTCGACCACCATGATTTTATGAACACCCCCCTCAACCTCGTCCTTGTTTGCCCCCTCAAGTATAACCTTTGTCTCTCTAATTGCAAGGACTATAAGCATTGTAATTGACTGAAAGTTCAATACCAGTTTTGGTGAGGTGAGAGATCCTACTCTCATGGATGAGGAGCATTTTATACAATTCAGGAGAGGAGATAGAGTCAAATATGATGGTAATGAAGGTAACAAAGAATTCGTGAGTTGATCCAAGAGCAGTGAAAAGATATAGCTCATGATTTCCTTGATTAAAAGGGGATTACCCATAGTTAGGGTTGTATTCTTGCCGAGCTCGACTTGAATCAAAATACTTGAGGTTGAGCTTAAGTCCGAGCTCGATTTTTTTTTTATTCTTTGTTTGAGCTCGTCTTAATAACCTAAATTCTCAACTTGAGCTTGAGCTAGTCCCACAAATGAGTTCGAGTTGTTTTTTTTTTTAATCTTTTGAATAAATTTAATAACTAATAATTTAGATTAATTAAAAATATAAAAATCTAAAATTGAATTTGAACAATTAACAAATAGAATCCCTATTAAATTATAAGATTTTAAAAGTTTATAAATAATTAATATCTACCTAGTTGATATTTATTCATAAAACTTTATTAATACATATATATAAATAATATGATAGCATATATTTACTTCATATGTAGTTCTCATATATTAATATATAAAATTATTAAATTTTATCGACTAATCATTATATAAGTGATAAAATATACTTATGAAGAATATTTAATATATAGACACAAATAATTAGGTTACGTATTATATATTTAATTATAAAATAATATGCTTATATTATTAGCTAATATATATATATATATTTATCAACATGTCCAAACTAAGCACTAGTTGATCTGTCCTCAACCAGGTAAGAATATCAGGGTTGGTTTTGGGGGCACTATCAGCAGCAGCTGGTAAGAACTGCTTTGGACGAGGAGAAATTCCATCAACAAATGAGTAGAGATCTTGACTTTTAAGATGTGTAGAAATTTGGACTTGCCAAAGTAGGTATTCTCAATTATAAGGTTAGTAGTTACAACATGGAAAAGGAAGAATATGTGGAAGGATAGGGCTTGGAAGGGGAGGAGGACACAGGCGTAGTCATAAATCACAAGGCTGCTAGTCGAGCAGCTTTAATTCCATGTCAGAGCCACTGAATTCTTGAAATTCTTCTTGTATTGATTTGTGTAATAGTGATATATATATTTATACACATTTACAGAGAGAGGCAGTCGATTTTCCTAGGAATAAAGAATAACAAAATAAGGGTAAAAAGGTAATCTTATCATCTAAGATTATTTACATGTGACTTGCAGAATATTTAATATTTATACAGTAATTAAAGGTGCTGTGCTAATAAAAAGCTAATCAATTTTGCTAAGTTTACTATTAGTTTAATATCCGTAAAGAAATTTAATTTCAACGATTGTCAAAGCAATAATGAAAGGAAACTTACGGAAGCCCAAATAGCTTATACACTACAAGATTTTCGGGTTTTAGCCACGAACGGTAGTTGTGGCGAAAAATAGCATTTTCGTGCATAAAAACTTTTTTCCACCAATTCATCTCGTGGGACGTCCGTGGCATATAATTCGTGGTAAAAGAGCATTTTGCCACGGACCATACAATTCCGTGGCAAATAGTTATTTTTCCCCACGGCATTTGTTGTGGTAATAGCCAATTTTACTCGCAGGAATAAAATTTAAAAATGTAATACCCTATGGCTATTATTCTTTTGCTACAAAATCTTGTCGTGGCTAATAAGTTTGCACTATGAGACAATCGTACTAAAAAAAAGTTTGCCACTAGACTATCTCTTTTCAACTTGTAACTAATATTCTTTTACCACCAAGTCTAATCGTATGCCCTTCTATACGCCCACAGAGAAATTTCATGGCAAAAAATAACCTTTTGTGGGCAAAAGTATTTGCCACAAGTTTTGTTCACGGCAAATACTAAAATATTTTAGAAAAAAAATATATAAAAATAATTGTAGAAATCATAAAACTACTTCTATAAAATAATTGTAGAAATCATCAAAACAGAATCTGAATAATGAAATGAATATAGAAGATGTAACATAATCAATTAGAGGAAATGATAGAGCTAAATCTACAACATAAACTATAACAGAACTCAAATTGCCTAAACCAAAACATAGCAGAATTCTATTCTACCTAATCAAGCCTGGTTAAAGATCTCATCTTCATTTCACCAGCTTTCTCATTTATATGTTTTTTTTTTCAGAAGTACAATCACCTCCTTTGGTAAAATAAAGACAATAAAAGTGATGAAGGTCCTACTGGGAGTCGAACCCAAGTCGCTGGATTCAAAGTCCAGAGTGCTAACCACTACACCATAGAACCCTATAATTTGTTTGTGGGAATTTATGTGCTTTTTTTCAATAGTTCTTCCATCCTTCTTTTAAAACAATCATGGGAAACTATGACTATAAAAGCAATGAAACTAACATTGTTATGCTATTTAGAACCAGAATGAATGACCATGAAAATGTAGTAATGCTATTTAAAATTTACAAGTAGGCAAATCTCTCACCCAAGTCTTTTGCAAAATACAGAGCAATCAAATAAATCACTAATATTTGTTATTATTATTAGTTATGTTAAAAGGATCAAGTATATATATAGCAGCAACAAAATGTAAAGCATAGCAGCAAGATACCTTTTCCAAAAAACTTTTTCATACACAAACAATTCACTTCACAGTAAATGTAATGCATACCAACAAGAAAATCATAAATAAACAACATGGGAGAGGCAGTCAAAGCAACCCACAAGTAATTAAAATTTACGATTTGAGTTAAACATGACACAAAAGATAACTCAAAGATTACCCACCCATAGTTCTCCCTGCAAAGGAAAATTAAGGAAAATTATCCACCCATTATTAACCCCTGTTTGTTTACCAAAAAAATTAAGTAATAATCAATATAAAAAGACTCCCCTAGTTAACATAGATACTTCACTTATGCTATCTTCTAGATTGGTTTCTTTTTTATTTTTTTTGTAAGTAAAAATAAAAGGTTGGGCTTGCTATCAGAATATATATATATATAGCATTAATAATATCTTATAATTCACAATCATCAACATGAAATCAGAAAATCTTAACAGAAAATATAACACTGTTAGAGAAGAAAATCCTAACAGATGAGGATGCATAAGAGTTTTCGACAACTAAGATCAATCTGAATTTAAAGACACATTTGAAACTAAACATTATCTACAAATGTTTAACAAGCTTCAAAGCCAGCAAACAATACAAGCACTGAAAAGTTGATAACAGACTGCATAAAAAGCAATGTCATGGGAATTTATAGACTGCATGCAACTCTTCACATTCTCTACTAACAAACTGCAGAAAAATAAGTTACAGTTTAGATGATAACAATTAATTGTTAAGAAAATAAAACTAACCAAAAATAACTTAATAATTCAAAGCTTTTAATGAAAAATTTGATCCTCACAAATGCAGAAGTTAAAACAACCAATGTCAATAGAAAGTAACAACCATAAGATGAAATTAGCACAATATAATACTTGATGAACAAGAAAGAAAGAACTATACTTTGGGGATGCAATGGACTGGTTGAAGCAGTTTGTTTTGGCTACTCCGTTTTGGGGCTTCAACTAATCCAATGCATCCCCATCTTACTGCACTACACAGTTTAATCAACTGCACTGGATGTATACTCACAAAAACATAATTTTAAAGCAACATCATGAAAAAAAATTAAACTGGAGCTGACTTTAATTATTTTTTTAAAAAATAATTAATTCAAGAGAAATCAACAATATCATAATTCCTCTTCACATCATTTTTCTAAGCTTGCAACATTTTCCAAAACTACCTGATAAAGTAAACATACTAAGTTCAGCTAACAGTGACATATAGACCAAGTTTTTACCAATGCACTAATGGTTAAGTTGCAATTTTTTTCTATCTTACAAGAGCTTGCAACACCGAAACTAAGGGAAACAAAAAATGATGCAAGAGCTTATGTAACTCAGAAACACCTTCCATCGCTTCAAAAACTATTCTAAAGTTCCTAACATTAAATAAGTAAAATGAAAGTGTGTGATCCGAAGCAATGGAGAAGGAATCTTGGTTGGAAGTAAATCAAAGTTTTCAGAGTAACCCTAGTTTTCCATTTCGTGTATAACCAAAATCCCCAAAAATGAAAACCAAAATGCATAAGTTTACCCATGTTTATCACTGATGAACCCTACATTCAACCACAATATCAAAAGTAGAGAGAGGGAGAGACACAAACAGAGAGAGGAAACGGAGCGAGAGAGAGAAATAGTACCACACTCAGCCCGGCGCAAGGAAACCAAAAATGGATCATCCCAAATACTAAAAAATCTGAGGAAAATTGTGGGGCTTACCTGGAGGCTCGGCAGAGGCGTCTCAGGCTGTTGTGCGTAGCGGCAACACTTTGCTTAACAGAACCCAAATCGCTGAAACCCTAGACACAGAGACAAACAAAGACAGAGAGCGAGCGAGAGAAAGATATTTAGGGATAGTGTAGGAGAGAGGTGACAGAGAGGGAGAGAGAAGTATTCTCACCTGAGACGGCATCGTTGAGCTCATGTGCGGTGGATGATACTCGACTAAGGGAGGAGGAAAATCATGGGAAGAGAAAGGAGATGAAGGGTATGCTGCCGTGCGTGGCGAAAGGCCGGCGTGTGTAGAAGAAGAAGAAGAAGATTATCCAGCGATTTCGCCGGCTGTGAGAACCCTAGAACCAAAAGAGAGAGCGAGATGGAGGGGGGGATACGGGGATCGAAACAGAGAAGGGAGAAGGCCGGCTGGTTAATTTGGGTGTTTAGGTTTTTAATGTGAACCCTTAGATCATTTTCAAGTCTAATCCAACGGTAATCATTAAATATTAAATTAAACTAATTAAAATAAATAATTTAAAATATTAATATCATATCATAAAAAATTAATTGTAATTTATAATTAATTTTAATTTATAAAAGTAGTTATCTTTTATTATTAAATAAGTGATAAAATTAAAATAATATTTTATAATTATATTATTATTAAATATTAAAATAAATTGTATAGTAATGTAGAATACTTATTTGTCATGAGAAGACGTCAATGCAAAAAGTAAATTTAAATGTTAGTTGTATTTGTCACAATTTCAACTCGTTGCAAATGGTTGCTTATCCGGATGTGAAGTCGTGGCAAATTGAAAAACGCTTTTTTCACGGATGAAATTTGTCACAATAAGAAGTATTCTTCATGAGCTCATATCGTGGGAAAACAATTCGTGATAAAAAGTGATAAATGTTGTAGTAAAAATTAACCTTGTGGCAATAACTTCTTTTTTCGTAGTAAATTATTTTTTCTTACCACTTTTTATCCACAACAAAAAAATCGTGGCAACAAGTACTATTTTATTGCCACAAGCATTTTTTGTCCCAATAAATCACTTTTTGCCATGATCGTATGTTGTGGAACAAAAAATTAGTGGTAAAAATCTCAATTTCTTGTAGTGTTACCGATAAGAATGTGTATATAAATTAAATAAATCCGCTTATGTAATCTGATCATTCTTTCTGGAAGAAGTTTAAAGAAATCCCAATATTTAGGATGGAATGGCCATGCCAATAATTCTTCAAATAGCTGATACAAAATCCTATACAATTTGTAAGATCAGGCTAGGGTTCACAGACTTAACATATTATGAGATGCATTTTGCTTTTGGAATAAGATTCTCTTTTCTCAATCTTTTCATTATAATGGATAGTACAACATATGTCGTCCCGATTCATTTCACTTCATCATGACGAACTGCCATCAACATGATCAATCTCAAAATATCTACAATCTTTTTGCGAGCTACTAGTCATGATCGATCCTTTGTTGTTTGTCTGATCTATATATCAGCAAAAGGAGATCGACTGGCCGCCTGAGGCCCTGAATGCATCTGATGATCCATCCAGAGAGCTAGACTTTCTGTATTAATTTTTGAATATTTCTAGCACAACCAAAAGTTGCATTCCGGACTAGGAGTAGGGATCAGGCGGCCGGGTTCTGAAAGCTGCAGATATGCATGTATATTAGAGAGAGAATGAAGGCCAGGCATTGCCTTGCGTATTTTAGCTTAAAATAAGTCGGTATTAAAGACATATTCTTTATAATATTATAATTAAATTGATTCATAAAAAGAAGTTCAAGTTAACTTTTCTTAAAAATGATTTCATATTTATCATCAAGAGAGTAAGAATTAGATCAAAATTAATATTTAGTTACAAAGAAATTAAAAAAAAAATTTTAAATTTATAAATTAATCTGATTTGGTATAATATGTTAAAAATAAAATTATTAATATTATAAAATATATTTAAAATATTTTATAAATCATTTAAATTTATTATATATGCTATTTTTATAATTTTCTTTTTAATTATAGCACTTCTTAAAAAAAAAATAGCGTCCTCTTCGGTATGGGGGGGTAAAAAGTGGTGTTTTCTAGATTCCATAAATGCAAACCCCATCTGCAAAGACGGACCCAGGAAATCACATCATTCAACCTTTGCATCTAAAGGGTACGTACGTGAGGACATCTTTTAATGATTATGTTGGAGTTTATTATTAATTAAGATAAGTGAATATAGCGATTCATGCTAATCTTTCATAGGCAAGCACTCCCGATCAATGATTGCAGTAACCAGGCTGCCTATCATGGGTAACGATATTCAATCTTTGACCAATCTACCTTGCATTAAAACCAATCGAGCTTTCCAGATTTTGAAAAAAAAGATGATGCTCTCGGCTTCTGCAAGTTGGTGAGATGTGGCCCTTAGCTAGCTAGGGAGTTAGGAATAGCGTTTCCATTTTGGATGAAGAATTTGGGACAATGCTCTTTTCCATATGGCATAATCCACCGTCAATATTCTGATCTGGAGAAAAAGTGAGGTCGACGGGCGAACGACCTATATCCCTTAATTTGTTCTATATAAAGATGATCACTGATATTTTAGGATGATGAGAAACGAATTTGTAATTGTAAAATGTGCAACTTAGTATTGTGAATTTTTTTTTGAATAAAGGAGTAAATACAGAACTTATAGAATAAAAAAAATTAATTTATTATAAAAAAATTATTTATTTGTAATTAATTATTTCCTATCAAAATTATTATTTTTTTATCAAAATGAGTTTAATTTTATAGTAAATAGTCATTTTCATTATAAATAATATTTTACTCATTTTTTTGAATTATTTTTAATAATAAGTTTCATTATTTTTTAAAAGAATTATTCAGTACTTGCTCACAATCTCTCTCTCAAATTTGGAGCTAGTAACACTAGTGGTACCTTAACAAACTGGATCGTTCATGCATTAGCTTTTAGTATTGTTTGACCGAAGAAACGATTGGGGCATGCTCTAAATCATTTGTGATACCAAATACGATATTACTTTCATACTCGGATTTCTCGTAGATATATAGAAATCATGTCATGCTCAGAAGTCCAAAGTGATGATCAGGAAGTACTTTTGGTAACAAGACATGGCGAAATTAAACAACAAATTAAATTAGTAAGCCAGCCACTGAAAATCAAAGATTTTAATTTTATACTGTACTAGTCAGTATAGTCAAGTTGATTCTTCAATACATATTTTAGGAATATATCATTTCTGCTAAAATATCGACTGTATCGAATTGTACCAGTCATTTCGATCAATATTTCGACTGATATCAATTTTGTACCGGTCAATATTTCGGTCAGTACCGGCTTATAAAATTTCTGATTTTGGCACTTTAATTTTTTAAATTTATTTTTATTTATTTTACTATTTTTTACTTTAATTTACACTAGATTAATTACATTTATATATTTATATATATATAATTATTCATATATTAATTATTATTTTAAAATATAATTTATATATATTTATATGTATAATTTTTTTATATAAATTATTTTAAAATAATACATAAAATATATCACTACCAAAATATTTTATTTTAAACCCTTGTGACTACCATATTCAAAACTTTGTTATAAACTGCATTTCTCGCCTGTACTTATTCGCCTGCTACCCCAGTACTACATGGTTCAGAAAAAGGCTGAACACAACCACCACAGACTTCTTTTCAGTGCAGAGTATAAGGCATGATACCATTTCTCTCATTGAAACCAAAAGAGACATCAACAAAGATGTTTAATGCAGTAAGTAAAATGTGCAGAATATATATCCTGTTGATTATGGAATTACTCGTTAATCTTCGATCCTCAGGCCATTCGATCGTCATTTCATTGAGAGAAAAGAAAGAGATCTCCATAAACAATTCTGCTTTACACATGAGACTGAGAGGGAAAGTAGACATTTTTTTTTTTTTGCCCTACATAAAATAAAAGTTCGAAACTATAGGCTTAAGTTTAAGGAAACCCCCCCAAAAGCAGTTAACAAAGCTTAATAAAGACACAACCCACTAAAACACACACTAATTGCCTCTAAACAATACTGTCCCCCCTCTTATTTTTTCGCTACTTTACTCCCAAATCTCTCATATAATCTTAATCCATCTTTACAAAATTTTATCCTTTCCGATCATCGCTCAGTAAAGTTTTTCATTAAATTCTCATGATCAGATACATATATATATATTTATATATATAGCCCACATTTTGGCCCTCATGATCACAAGTTCATCACATGATTGAGCATTGGCTCTGGTCGTCGTCGTCGTCAGCATAAGTGTCGATCGGATGGCCGGAAAGTGGAAGTAACGGCGGGTAGATCTCCGGGTGGAAGTACGTATTACTGTTGGCATGCATGGGAGATGGGGCATAATAAGCAGTAGCAGTGCTGGGGTACGGCGCCGTATTGTAACTCATTCCGTAGAGTGGTGGTGGAGGGTGATGATACATAGATTGCGGATATGGATATACATGATGTTGACGAGGAGGGCTGAGATTCATCGCCGCCATCGATGGTGCCAGCTGCTCATGGAGAGCTGCCGGAGAACTATTACTGCCTGCCTGTGCATTGCCGGAATTCTGACTGCCGTCGTTGGTTTCCGGATTACCGCTATGCGCTTTCTTCTTCTTCTTCTTTTTCTTCTTCTTGGCTCCTCCTCCTCCTTCTCCACCACCACCGTTACCTCCGGCTGCCTCCTCAATTTCATCGTCGTCTTCATCTACGTGATCACCACCTTCTTCAGAGTCTTTATTATCATTGTCATGATCTTCTTCAGTATTATTTTTGGCACCCTTCTGCTTTTCGTTTTTCTTTAATTTTCCAGACTTCTCTTTCTTCTCAGGAATAAGCTCGGCGTGTTTTTTTGATCTCAGAAGCTTCTTGATTAGAGTATCTGCGTCCACGTTACCTGTCACTGTAACCTTATGCTGTTGAGAATCCACTGTGGTCGTATAAACACCTGATCAAAACATTGAAGAATATAAGAAGCGAAGAAATTCACACCAGAAGTTGATAGAGACACAAACAAATCATGCGTATTAGCGCTAAAGTTGGGCAAAAACCTTCAATGCTCTGCAGAATTTTCTTGACTTTCTTCTTGCAGCCTTCGCAGTGGATTGAGACTTTCAATACCCATGTCTGCAAGATTTCGGGGATGGAGTCAGAAGCTAGCAAACAGATGAGAGAGAGAGAGAGAGACATTCGAGCTGACATGCAGGATCGAAGATTGAGAATACCTGGTATTTCAAGCTTTCTGGGGCTTCTTCAGGTGGTTGGGTTGCCATCACAGTGAGGTCTAGACGAGAGAGAGAGAGAGAATGACTAGGTTCTTGAGTAGGAAGCGAAGGTTTATAGGGGAAGTAGAGGGGTCAGATGGGGAGTAAACATACCGTAAAATAGGTGGAGAAAAGACTAGTGAGAGAGAGATCATAGAGAATTTGGTGTGGACGCAAGATCACGTCTACATCGAACGAAACCAATATGTCTATATATGACGCCTCGTCTAGGAAAAATGCATGTCAATTTTAGGGAAATATTCCTTTCGTTAAGAACAAAATTAACCCTAAGAACAAAATTAACCCTGGTCTGCAAATAATATTTTAGTCGACCTGATCTGCTCTTTCATGCAGCTAAGATATGTACATAGTTATATATATATATATAACTCTTACGATTTTTATCCTCACGCACTATGATCATCATCATCGCCAAGTTATCAGTCCAGTACTTTTCTTAATTACCTTAAGAGTAAAAGCGATGGAAATTAAGAAAATTTCTCTTTTTCTTTTTGGGAATTTCCAGCCTCTTCAAATAAATTCTCCTCCCTTGGTTGAGGGAGTTCGGAGCTTTGGCTGATCCAACCTCTTCTTGCATTGTTTTTTCATCTCTTTTTCTGCTCTATTTAGTTTTTCTTAAGTATTTTTTAGTTTTTTTTTTCCTGATTTTAGTCGATCTTTTGATTTTTAACCACCTTTAACTAGCATGTGTTGAGAGATAACTTAAATTCTAGTCTGCGTAGCATTTTTTGCTCGATGTCCCATTTGAGCGAGAGTCCAATTCGAGAGTAAGCTCGACTTTCGCTCGACGTCCAACTCAAGTAAAATCCAACCCAAGAGTTCACAAGATCCTCGCTCGACATCCAACTCGAGCGAGATTCAGACAAAGACTTTGCAAGGCCCTCGCTCAACATCCAGTTCGAGCAAGTCTGACCTAGAGGTGTTCGCTCGAGCGATATTAACTTTCGCTTGAGTGAGATCGCATTAATATAAATATCGCGAGCTTCATTTTGTGCGAATGATGAACGAAGAACCAGAGCTCTGTTTTCGCCCTCGACGAATAGAGGACCTCCAAACCTCATTTTTCTTCCATTTCGTTGAGTGATTGAGTGTATACACGTGAGAATTGAGTGTATACACGTGAGGTGAGTGATCTCTCTTGTAAGAATCTATTGATTCTCTTTCTCTCTGTACTCCATTTGATTATAGTGAAATTTTAAAACCAACCTTACAGTGGATATAAGCTCAGTTGAGCTGAACCACTTAAATTTGATGTTCTGTATTGTCTTTATTGTTTTACTTCTCTTAGTTGTTACTGGTGCATTTGATTTCTTATCTGTGTTATTTGTTTTATCAGTTTATTCCCAAGAAATTGGTATCAGAGCTATCTAGCTCTGTGAATGACTGAAGGGATGGCCATAACAAGATTTGAAGTAGAGAAGTTTGACGGACTGAACAGTTTCAATCTGTGATGCTTAAAGATGAAAGTTTTGTTGTGCCAGCAGGGGTTATTCAAAGTTTTTGGAGAAATGTTTGCTGTTCTCCAGTACCATCTAAGGAAGATTAAGATAAGGTACATCAATATTTTATTGTATTTATCTGATGGAGTATTAAGAGATGTAGTTGAGGAAAAGACTGCTGAGAGTCTCTGAAACAACCTTGAGAGTTTATACATTAAGAAATCTCTTACTAACTGGTTGTATTTGAAATAATGGTTATATATACTCAAAATGAATGAATGTTCGTTTATTACTGAACACTTAAATGAGTTTAATAAGAATGTTATGGATCTTAAAAATGTTGATATCAAGCTTGATGATAAAGATCAAACTTTAATTATTTTGTATTCATAACCTACATTGTAACAGCCCAGTCCCGTTGAGGTCGATGAGTCAAACCTGTATAATACACCCTGCTTTTGTTTACAAACAAAATGTCTCCAAAGTCTATTATTTAATTAAATTTCCACATAAAAATTTCATCACTGCTTGTCAAAAATAAACCTGTTTCCAATACAACATCATCCCTAAGTAACTTCCTTAAGTCCACAAATGATTCTCATTTCCAAATCCAAACAATTCCAATATAAGCATATCCACAAGTTCATAAACTAAAATAATTCCATAATATAGGGTCCACAATCTCTCTATTGAAATCAATAAAAATAATCTACTAACATTTAAATCTATAAACGCTGCAAACATAACATCAGATCAATAATTATAATCTTCACTTTCAGAAATATAACAGTTTAGCCTGATTCCAACATACTAATCTTGGTTCTCAGTCTAAACCTCCACCTCATCTGAAAAATATATAGATAAGGAGATGAGTTTAACCACAACTCAGTAAGCAAAACACCTATACTAGTGTGTAATACATGAGCATTTTTAATAAAACTCTTATGCATGAAACATAAAACTTTTACTCATAGAAAACATCTCCAAAACATACTTTAAGCAAAAAACTGAGCGAACTTGTATTTTTCATAAAGCATATACAGAAACCAACTTTTCAAACAAAACACTTTGGCGCAAGTAATTGTAACATCTCATCTTATCAATATTTCAGAACATGTATCATTTTTAACCCCCATGATAGGATTGTGCTATCTCCGGTGGTCAAACTAGACAGTATCATATTATGAGACTTTTTCTTATTCGTTCTCGGAGTCCCGAGTCTGCATACATGAAAGAAACACATAAAAGATCACTTTGTTTCCAAAGTGATTTCACTCCTATCATATCATATCATGGTGGTACCAACCATATCACGTGAATCCATACTCTCATCTCAGAACCATATCCAGAAACTAAGACAAACAGATAAACATGCCAAAGATTTTCCATGAACGTTTAAACCACATGCTTTTCATTTTCTCATCATTTCAGATAAACAAAAACAAATCAAAACATTTTATTTCACATGTATAAGAAAACATTAGAATCCATATTCGCCCATATGCATATCTTAGAATCATATCAAATATAGCTCATGTATACACATTTCATGTTAAAATAAACTTTCTTTATCATATAAATTTTCATGAGAAGATGCAGAAATATATATACTGAGGTTGTTTTTTCTACTTTTCTTTTAAAATCATAATATGTATATTTTATAAAAGCAACCTCAGACAAATTTTCTTTTTATGCAAATCTAGGATGGAAGCCCCACTTACCTATCTCTTGTTGAATATTGTCAAACTCTTGAGTCTGTTCTATAGTAATCTCACCACCTAAATATAAGAATGTACACTAAAAATTAATGACCAGCACTTATCTTTGATCCGAGAAGATCCAATATTATGCTTCTAAACTATAACCAAACCATGGCACATTAATGCTACTCAACCAACCATTCTGTAACTTGGACAATCCCAAAAATCAGTCTAGCATACTCCAATGAACATACATCCTCTATACTATACTAATTCAACAAACCCAGTTAGAAAATACATCAATTACCACTTCTAAGTAATTATCCATTATTCTGAAATAATGAGTAGCTCTCCGAAGGATTACTGTCACATAAATTTCAACAAGATTCATAAACCCACCAAAGTTTCAGCTCTTACAAATCAACTTCATCTACCATGCATCAACCCAAACCACTCTGAACTAATAACAATCAGATAAGCATTACACAATTTCGGGTAAGCCAACACAAACTTAAGAACCCACCACCGAAGCCCTTCAGTTGAGACCCAAGATTTACAAAAAAATCTTCAGAACAACACGCAAATATCCATCTATTCGAAATCCATGAAATTTTACCTGAAATGAGGAGCAACCCGCAAGGAATAGAGGCCATGAAATTAGATTCCCTTTTCCTCTATGCTTGACTGCAACCAACATAAGTCTACAAGATTTTTAGTGAATAAAATCCTACAACCACACCTTGCATAGATAGCATAACCATAAGAGAAGAACAGAGGCATTTACATGAACTTACGGGCGAGAATTGGGGGTGAACAAAACAGGGGAAAGCCGGTGATGATGAGACCCAACCAGAGAAATAATTGCCGAAGGAAGAGGGAGAGAGCCTGGTGAAGTTAGATCCGTACCACCAAAAAAATAACTTGAGAAGTGGGAGAGAAATACTTCCAACTTGTTGCAACAATTGCTAAAACGTGGAGTTGGGTGCGGGAAGATCGGACGGGCGTAATAGAGGAACCAACCGTCAGAAGCAAAATGGAAAGAAAGAAAGGAAAAATGGGCAAAACTGATGATGAAACGACGTCGTTCGAGGCTGGGACAGAACCAATTTGGGCCTGGTCTTGGACCTGGGGAGCGGGCTTGGGCCTGGGTGTTACATACATCATTTGAGAATTTTGTAAATTCTATATTATATGGAAGAGATACTATATCCTTAGAGAATGTGAAGTCAGCTTTGAACTCGAAAGAGTTGAGCAGTAGGTACAGTGATGAGGGTGGTGAAACTCAAGCTAATGGGTTGATTGTCAAAGACTCTTTTAACAGAAGAGGATCCAATGATAAGGGTTCAAAGAAGGGTAGATGAAAGTTTCGGGGAAAATCGAAATCCAAGTCTAACAAGAAAAACACCAAGTGTTATTACTGCTAGAAGTTTGGACATTACAAGAGTGAGTGTACTAAGCTAAAGAAGAAGAATGAGGAATCTACGAGTTCATCTAATGCCGTCAGTGTTGCTGATAAATTTGATGGCTTATGTGGTCCTGGAAATTAGTGACTCAAGCACTCGATTTAGTGACAAGTGGGTTATGGACTCAACTTGCACTTTTCACATATGTCCCAAGAGGAATTGGTTCATGACTTATGAACTAGTCAACAATGGTTCTATTTTGTTGGGGAACGACACGACTTGTAAAATTGCAGGACTTGGCTCAATGAAGATAAATATGTTTAATAGGATAGTTAGGATATTGTCAAATGTCCAGCACATTCTAGACTTGAAGAAGAATCTTATCTCCATGTGGGCTCTTTATTTTTTAGGTTTTAAGTACACTGGATAAGGTGGAATACTGAAAGTCAGCAAAGACTCCATGTTTGTTATGAAGGGAGATCAGACATATGATCTATATTTCCTTCAAGGCAGTATTATTAGTGGTGAACCTGCAGTGTCAGTATTTGATGAGGCAGAGTTCGATGTCACTCGTTTATGGCATATGAGACTGGACCATATGAATGAGAAGTGGATGCCTATCCTCAGTAAGCAAGGGTTGTTAGGGAATCAAAATCTTGGCAAACTTGACTTGTGCGAGCATTGTGTGTTTGGTAAATAGAGCAGGGTCCAGTTTGCAACAGGGGTCCACAAGACTAAAAGTACAGTGGACTACATTCATTCTGACCTTTGGGGTCTATCTTCAGTTCCATCGAAAGGTAGAGCAAACTCCTTGCTTATTCTCATTGATGATTACTTACGGAAGGTGTGAGTTGACTTTCTGAAGCAGAAAAGTGATATTTTCAAGAATTTCAAACAGTGAAAAGTTCTAATTGAAAATCAGATCGGCAAGAAGGTTAAACGGCTTCGAACTGACAATGAAATGGAATTTTGTGGAAGTGAGATTGTCAGGCACCGTACAGTTAGGCACACTCCACAACAAAATGAGATAATTGAACGGATGAATCGAACCCTATAAGAATGAGCACGTAGTATGTTTTCAAATGCCGGACTGTCTAAGGACTTTTAGGCGAAAGCAGTCAATACAGCCCGCTCTCTAGTGAACCGCTTTCCAATCACAACTATTGGATTGAAGACACTTAATCAGGTATGGTCTGATGCATCTAGTGATTATTTAAATTTGAAAATTTTTGGTTGTCCTGTTTACTTTCATATTAATAATGGTAAGCTAGAACCTAAGGCAAAGAAATGCATATTTATAGGATATGCTTCTGGGGTAAATGGATATAGGTTATGGTGTATTGATCCCAAGTTACTCAAATTCGTGATTAGTATAGATGTTGTTTTTTGATGAAAAATCAATGCTTAATTCAAGAAAGGAGATTACTATCTCTATAGGGAAGAAGGTGGAGCTACAACAAGCTCTACAGAGGACACCACCTGATTCTCAGGATCATGCTATAGCTTATGAGCATGATTCTGAATTTGAGATTGAAGTACCAGTTAAGGAGCAGTACAGTATAGCTATTGGTAGACAGACGAGGTAGATCAGACGACCATAGAGATATGCTCAAGCAGACATGGTTATGTATGCACTTACTACAGCAGAAGAAATTGTTAGGTAGGAGCCTTCCAGTTACTCAAAAGCTGTGAAGAGTACCGAGTTTTCTCAGTGGTGCTCATATATGATTGAAGAGATTGAGTCTCTTAATAAGAACCAAACATGATATTTGGTTAAGGTACCAGCGAAGAAGAAGGTTGTTGGCTTCAAATAGATCTTCAAGAGAAAAGAGGGAATCTAGTATGAGATAGATGCAAGATATAAGGCACGCCTAGTTGCTAAGGGTTACAGTCAGAGAGATGGGATTGATTTCAATTAGGTGTTCTCTCCAGTTGTAAAACATAGTTCAATTAGAGTTTTACTAGCCATCATGACTTTGTATGATCTGGAGTTTCAGCAACTTGATGTGAAGACAACGTTTCTACATAGCGAACTTGAAGAAACTATCTATATGCGTTAGCCAGAGAGATTCATTGTTGAAGGCAAAGAGGACCGAGTATGCAGATTACAAAAGTTTTTGTATGGTTTGAAGCAGTCGCCTAGGCAATGGTATAAGCATTTTGATTTGTTTATGATTGATCATGGTTATTTGAGAAGTAACTATAATTGTTGTGTGTATCATAAACAACTGCTTGATAAGTCTTTCATTCACTTATTGCTTTATATTGATGACATGCTTATAGCTGTTAAAACCATAGTTGATGTTGATTTGATGAAAACTCAACTTAAAAATGAGTTTGATTTGAAAGACTTAGGTGCTGCTAGGAAAATTTTGGGAATGGAAATTCACAGGGATAGGAAAGCTGAAAAGTTGTACTTGTCCCAGATAAAATACATTGAAAATGTTATTGACAGGTTTGAAATGTCTAACTCCAAACCTGTAAGCACGTCGTTGGCGTTGCAGTTTAAACTTTCAGCTTCCCTATCTCTCCAGACAGATGAGGAAGAGCAGTCTATGGCAAGTGTTCATTTCTCTAGTACTATTGGCAACATTATGTATGCTATAGTTTGTACCCGTCCAGTCATTTCACAGACAATGAGCGCCGTTAGCAGATATATGGCTAAACCTGGTAAGGTTCACTAGCAGGCAGTGAAATGGATTCTGAGGTACTTGAATGGAACCTCGCAAGTTGACTTGATATTTGATAGAGATGTTGATCTTAGTTCTAATGTTGTTGGGTTTGTTGATTCTGACTATGTTGGATATTTAGATAAGAGGAGATCACTAACAAGTTATGTTTTCACATTATGTAATTCTGCCATTAGTTAAAAAGTAACACTTCAATCAACTGTTACTTTATCAACTACAAAGGCAGAATGCATGGTATTAGCTGAGGCTGTTAAAGAAGTCATTTGGGTGAATGGGCTGATCAGTGACTTGGGTCTTCAGCAGGAGGGGGTGACAATATTTTGTGATAGTTAGAGTGCAATACATTTGACCAAAAATCAAATGTATACGAGAGAACGAAACACATTAATGTCATGTATCATTTCCTTAGAGAAGTAGTTGCAGATGGTACTGTGGGCATTCAGAAGATTGCTACTATAGAGAATCCAGCTGACATAATAACAAAATCAGTTGCAGTAAACAAGTTCCAGCTCTGTTTGGACTTGATTCGTGTTCAGGGTTTCCAAATACTTTAGGGAATTTTGATGGGGTTGGTTTTCTTTTGTTAACAGATGGTTTATTTTTATAAGGCTTGTGACAATTCAACCCAAGGTAGAGATTTTTTGAGAGATGACTTGAATTCTAGTCTGCCTACTGCCTAGTATTTTCGCTCGACTCTTGCTCGATGTCTCGCTCAAGCGAGAGTCCAACTCGAGAGTTCGCTCGACCTTCGCTCAATGTTCAGCTCGAGCGAAGTCCAACCCGAGAGTTCGCGAGACCCTTGCTCAACATCTAGCTCGAGCGAGATTCAGGCAGAGATTTCGCGAGACCCTCACTCGACGTCCAGCTCAAGCGAGTCTGACTTAGAGGTTTTCACTCGAGCAAGATCACATTAATATAAATATTGCGAGCTTTATTTTGTGTGAACGACGAACGAAGAACCAGAGCTCTGTTTTCGCCCCCGACGAACAGAGCATCTCCAGACCTCAATTTTCCTCTATTTCGTTGAGTGATTGAGTGTATACTCGTGAGGTGAGTGATTTATCTTGTAAGAGTCTATTGATTCTCTCTCTCTGTACTCCATTTGATTATAGTGAAGTTTTGAAACCAATCTTACAGTGGATGTAAACTCAGTTGAGCTGAACCACTTAAATCTGGTGTTCTGTGTTGTCTATATTGTTTTACTTGTCTTAGTTGCTATCGCTGCATTTGATTTCTCATCTGTGTTGTTTGTTTTATCGATTTATTCCCAACAGCATGCACGACCTCCCAACCATTGTTCTCCATGCCTGCGAAAGAAGACTGCAATTCTACATGGCGCTTTGGTTGCATGCATGGCCCAAGTCCAAGCTTTGCGTGTCTTCCACGCGCAATCGAGATTTTGGACTAGATTTGAAGGACACATGTGGCACTGCTGTTATCGGAGGCCTCAAATCCTTTGGATCAGCCGTTCATTCATCTATTTAGGCGGTGCGTGTCTCACACGCACTACCATCAGAGGTGTGGGTTCTTTGCCAATGACTGAACTTTGATTTTGACTGCTGCTCTATGTTACCGTTTTTCCTAACCCGTAATATTGAAAAAGAGATCGTGGATATCTCAAAAAATAATTTCAAGTCAATAGGTGACAATGCACTTACTACCATTGTCGTTTTTAGCGGAGGTTCCATCGCTTCCAACTATAGTTCTATCGATATTCTATTTTTTATGAATATCTTTCCATCTTTTTATAAGACGATAACTTCTTATAAAACATAAGATTGATTCAAGAAATTGGTCCCAATTAATAACCCGTTTTTTCTTTTTTATACTCTTTTCAAACTATTATTTATAACTTTGAGACAATTATTGGAAAATTTTAATTCCTCCTCAGGTATCAAGTTTCTTAATTTAAAAGAAAAAATATGGAAATTAATGTGGGCTCCATTTTATTTTCCTAAGATCGGACGGGTGGCTTAAGCCATGGCCTTCGCTTGAGTAGCTATATATATATGAAAAAATCTTTAGAGCATCCACTATTGAGAGCATCCATTACACTCATAAGTAATGTTTAGGAGAAATTTATTAATTTATCCTTAAACATTACTTATGAGTGTGATGGATATTCTCAAATAGTGGATGCTCTCTAACATTACTCTATATATATATATATATATATGTATAGCGAGGTAATTCTGGACCCACCATCATTCCTCTGTACTTTGATATATAATTAACCTAGACGCTGTTCTTCTGATTCCTACGTATGTATGTGCAAACCTAATCCAGGAAATTCGAGGTTAATCCAAATTGCTAAAAACAAAATAATTTTTATATGGTACAGGCTACAAATTATGTATGTTCTCTGCTTCAGGTGCTAGATCCGTGCGACTATATATATATATATATATATATATATATAATTAATTTCACCCGGTCCACAAACCTAGCTATATACACATGTATATATAGATGCTTTATGAAAATAAAATATAGAGATTTTGTACAATGATGTTATGAGCTTGCTCCTGAATTTACTTGCTTCTAAAAAAAAAAAATAATAATTGCTCCTGAATTGTGAGCATTATATATCTGGAATAGTCTATAATATTGGGAAATAAATTTTATGATATTCATTATATAGAGTTTTAATAATTATTAATTTAGAAGTACTAGTATTTAAAGGCCTTAATTTACACCTACAGTACCGTTCATATAATATCTCGAAAGTTCTGTCTATGCCTACCAAAATATAATGTATCGTACGTACAATATGATACATTAAATTTTGTTCCTGGTTTTGGGGGAAAAAAAAAAGCACTGAATTTGGAAAATACAAGCTACTTTCAATTATCATGCTAACAACTTTTCTTCTAACATATGATGCAACCAACAGTCAACAGATATTAGTCATGATCCGTGGATGGAAATTTTGGAAAGCTGCTATAAACCTGTAAACAAAGCTGCCAGATTGGTGTACAAAAGGGACGTACCAACGAGATATCATCCCCGATCTTGAAAGATCTTGGGTATGGAGCCATGTCGAGTGAAGAATAGCTATGGATGGTGGTGTCAGATGATCCACCATTTCCCGTCCGATTTCTCTTCATGGCCAAATACTTGATGCACCCTACTAAAATAACAATGGAGTTTTTATAAGTTTTTAATTATGTTAAAAAGGATATTTGTAGTCAATTTTAATTATAATAATTATTTTATTAAAATTAACTAACTGTTATTATAAGAAAAATAGATAAAAAATAATCAATTTGTTATATCTAATAAAGATAAAAATAATAAAAATAGTTTGTTATTTCTATCCTTTTTTTTATAATGTGCAAATAAATAATTTTTTTTATAATGATAAAAAAACAATTTATTTAACCTCTGAAGAGATGTCCAAGTTCCAAATACAGATGAGTAACAGAGAAGGGACAGTTCTAAACAAAAATTTTATAAAAGTAAACTTAAATAGCGATGTGGTGTAATCTAATATGCTAAATCTATTTTATAATAAAAAATATTTCATAATCTGATGTACAATTTCAAGGCATGTCAGCTTGTATATAACTTTTCTTTTGTAAGACTATTGTATAAACCAAGCATCTCTCCAAGTAATATACCTTTGGCACACTCGAATAGTATATACTTAGTGCAGTCCAACTTGAAAAATAAAAAGAGTATATACTTAGTGCAGTCCTATATTCCTTTCCTTCTTTTTTAGAACCGCGTTCTTATTGTGCAGATGCTGGTTGTGGTTGACAAGTTAGTTGTTCTTGCGTTGTATGGTGGGGTTGGGAATTGATGGACACGATTTAATGACTAACCTCAATAGAATTGAAGATGCAACTAATTCGACCCCTGCAACATATATACTGAAGCTTCTACGCTCTGTATACCAGCACAAGTTTGCAGGATATATTAAAGAATCAAACCAATATCCTGACATCATAACAATATATATATATACACATATTGCCACTTCAGCATTTCTAACGCATCCTTTTATGCTCTGGTGTTCAGATTCTTCAATTCAATTTATGGGTCGACGTATAAGCATATTTGTTAAGATATAAAATAAATAATATTATCTATTTTTTTTATTAGCTTAAATTTTTGAAATAAGTAGTGATTTTATATGATATTAGAATAGAGATTGAGTTCGAATCATGATTCTACAATGTATCCTATTTAATTAAATATTTCACATGTTGGACTACCTATTAAGTGAGAATCTGACCCACATATAAAGGGAAGTGTTAAGATATAAAATAAATAATAAAATCTATTTTTTTTTTATCAACTTAAACTTTTGAAATAAGCGGTAATTTTGCAATATTCAATCTCTAGTTGACATCTAAAACTAAACAATTCTTAATACATGCAGTATTTTGCTCAAGGTTGGATAAAATCTGTGAAATCAACATTTGTTTAAAAAAGTTTAAGCTGATGGGAAGATATAAATTTTATTATTTTATATCTTAACAGTTCCTTCACTTATGAGCTAGACTTTTCCTCAATTAGTAAGTCTAATAAGTAGAATATTTAATTAAATGGAGTAGAGTGTAACGTTAGGATTCGAACTTAAAACCTCTAATCTGATACTATATGAGGTAGATTTTATTATTTTGTATCTTAACAAAATCCAACTCCCATCAACTAGGTAAAATTCATCCATATATTTCAAATCTAATTTGTTAGTACAATAGCAGCTATGTATTGGCAAGCAAACAGTCCATCGAAACTTTTTAAATATCAGGCCATGACATCTTCCTGAAGCAAATTCGGTTAAATATACTTTCAGCCAGCTGTAGTCTAATGCAGGGCAATCAGCAATTCAATGAAACAGCAAGAAGCTAACTGGTCTAGGCATGCCAATTGTGCTGTATGAAATCAGAAAGGCAAAATCTTTATTTATTTATTTATGATAAGTATAAAAGGCAAAATCTTTATATATTGAGTACTTTAGTGCATGGGTATAGTTAGCCAAGGGGAAGAGGACAACAAGATGATCAGAAACAAAGCTGAAACTTTTAGTGGAAGGATTTAAATTATTACAGATAGCTTTTTGTATCTGTATCTACCTACTGGCTAAGATCAAGCGAAGAGATAGCATTTGATAATGTGTATAAAAAAAATCCATGGATACTGCAGGCTAAACTAAGACATAGCCAATCACTTATCTCCCACTTTCATAAGCTAATGTTTTGGCCTGCCTTTTTAAATTAAAGAGTGACTTGTGACAACATCAGGCACTCATAATAGTACGCTTTAGGTTATCAGATACATACCTCCCCAATCTGAAAAACAAGTCAATAAACTTTGACAGCAAGAGTGATCTTAAAGTTTGCTTATCCAGGTCTGGACCACCTCTCAGACTTTTAAATGATCAAGAAAAAGGTACAGATCAGATGGTTAAATACAATTTTGCTTTTAGCCAGTTACAGCAGCAACAATATATAAGGGGTTAATTTTGAAGCAAAGATTAGAAAGTTCCTATATTCATGGAAATGCAATTGATCTGGAATGCTGATCAAATTATGCCCACCGAGAGCTAAGGTCACTGATAAAAACGGTGAACACCATGTCATAAAATAAGTTAATACCAGAATTGACTTCCCAGTGATGCCAAATGATGAACGATTAAGGACATTATTGAAACAGCATAGTGCTCAAAACCAATAGTATGATTGGTGCCAGAGATGTTTTGTAACTAGAAAATATGGTTCTCTACTTGCTACAATTAAACAAAGCATATATAAATAAGTAAACAGGTATGGAGGATTCCTTAGGATCCTTCACTTTGAGCTTCTGCATTCTCCTCCACCCTTAAGAACTTAGATTTTGTTAGCTCCACTGAACAGAACACTATTGTGTCCAACTTCAAATTGGTGGTTCTTAACAAAATCAGTCACTCTCCATTGCTAAGTGTAAGACACAAATAGAAGAATTGATCTCTAGATAATCTTCCTTCCCAAGAATACTCACTATAAGGACAAGAAGTTTGGGTAGTTATGACGAGTCCAAACCATTACCAATGGAGATCTTTTGGCATAAAAGAACAGCAATAATAACAGAAACAACGCCTAACAGGGCTCCCATTCTGGAAAGCTTAAACTCAGTCCACGACAACGGATTTGATACCTCATATAATACCTTCCTAAACTGTCCATTCAAGTCCTCTAGTGATCCTGTGTTGTCAATCACTATGTCTGCCTTCGTCAGACATCTGAGCATTCATCCTGTTCCGAGCATCCACCGCACTTGTTCTGTCTCTTGCCATGAGTCATCTTAGCTGTGTCTCAGAACCAACCTATACAACTATAATGGGCTTTGTCTACTTGTCCATCTTATCCTCGAACAATAAAGGCACATAATTAAAGGACAATAACCTTAAACACTTTGATCCATAGCTTCACAATTTCATAGAAGATACCAGAGGATATATAAGGAGACAATAAACTATAGAAAGTTTAATAACCACAATTCAGAAATTATTATAAATGTGGTTTAAAGCAAGTCTACGTAATTGAAATCGACCTGAGATGATAGACTCACTGAAGAAATTAAATTATGGCTGCTTTTAGATTAAGCAAGATAAAAAGTTTTACAATTAATTAGGTGGACAAATGTTATCCCACAGGAAAGCAATCTAATCATTTTAGTGATGATTCAACTTGGAACAAGGCTGAAAGCAAGAATGACTGCATTAAATGAACATATATTTATAAGAACAAACTAATTATGGAAATTCAATTAATCTGTTCGATTTATTTCTAACACTTGATAGCACAAGTCCATGATCTATCATAAAACCATAAACCATAATGCTGTCCTTCACTGCCTTGACTATTGGCCCTGATCTGCTATAGAGATATGGCTTTGGTGCAAAGTGGTGTGGTTGGATTGCAAATTGCTCTTCCTCAGTGCAGTTTTGTACTCTTATCAATGTTTGATTTCTTTTGCAGCTCTCAAGGCCTTAGGCATGGAAATCCACTATTATGGAGGCTTTGAGTAGAATGTTGACTATGGCCATGGATAGAGAACTCTTGTCAGTTTGTTTGCAAGGTACAGAAGTACCGAGCAGTTGCTCGTGTCTTGTTTCATTTTCACTCATTTTTCTTTTTCATCTCAGTAATATTGACTTAGGTTGCATCACTTTGCGCTCTTAGTAAGACCATAATAGCTCGTTCACGTAGTTCATCTAAACTTCAAATAGTCGTCAAGATCCTTTACTTTCTATTATAAAATAAATCAGTTGATGAAAGTAGTTTATCTCTTCATTCATTTCAAATGTCTCCACAATAAGTTTCCAACCAAATATGGATCCTGCAATCCTGCATGAGATTTTTAAAAATATACATATATATATATATATATAATGACCCTATCCTCCCATTTGACATCAAATAGAGATTGGTGAAATTCTCGTTGTTGTTTTCCAGCAAAAAGCAAAGGGTTCTTGAAACATTGTCACTCCATAAACACATCATAAGTTCCATTCATAATTCTGCATCGAAAAGAAATGAAGAACTTTGTTTCATTAAACTTAGAAACACATACAAATATACATACCGATTAAGAAGTTGACGCTGTACTGGAACAGTGAACACAGTTTGTCCCAATCTAGGCCTATCAACTTGTCCATCAGCTTGTAAAATTTCATCTCCAAATGCTGCAACAACCTTTTTCCAGCACCAGCACCTTTTTTTAACACATCCTAGAAACAAAACCCACCAAATATGAGACTTTCTGGCAGCTTAAGGTGTTAAAACAGGAAAGTGCAAAATTCTACAAAGCTCATAAAAATGAAAAAAAAAAAAAAACTAGAATCACAAGCACAACTGGTGGGAATAAGATAAATACATAACTCAGGATCTTGGTGAAAGATAAGTTCCCATTGACATGATGAAATGGGTTAGTTATGTGACAAAATAAAAAGAAAAGAGAAAATGAGACATGCAAAATTGTATTTAGCATAGGCATAGTAAAAATATAATGGGCAGCTGAAGTGACCATTTTGCATGTCTAAGAGCATGAAGAGATAGAGGGAACACAATTTTGCAAGTCTAAGAGCATGTCTAATGGGCTGCTTCAACTATGGAAGAAACTACATTTACCGTGAATAGAGGGAAGACAGGAAAAGTTTGAACAAACTAACATTGACCAGAAAGACAGACCGAAAACAGGAAAATTTTGAACCAACTAATGGGAACTGTTGTGAGGTTTGCTTTTGGTAAGACGGTTGCAAAGTCCAGGGAAAGAAGAGCAATCAGTTAAAGATTCCACAGAAACATGAGCCTGCAGAAGAAATTCCACAGCACATTGTTTTCTTCACTGTTTTGTTTTTCTCTTAAGTTGTTTCAATTGCAACATTGCATCCGTTTTGTTTCTTTTTAGGTCTGCAGTCGTATATGGACCAGAATATAAGTATGATATGATATAAAAGTGATGATACGCGAACTCCTAAACCTTCAACAATACATGTCAAGAATTTAACTAATTAATATATTTCGAATACATATCATGATGATTTGTAGTTTGATACCAAATGCTAAAAAGGTCTTAAGAAATGTCCAGAGCTTTTCCATCAGATTCACTTCCAATTAGATATGGATACTAGTTTGAAGTGCATATAATTCCAAACTTCTGCAAATGAACATCGCATTCTAATCCATCAAACATAAATCAACATATGCTTCAGACCTTTAAACTCGAAATAAATCCTCGTAGTCTATATGAACTTAAATATTGTTGTAAAATCCAATAATTTGTATCATATATGTTATTCTCAAATAAAGTTTTTTTTTTAACAAATCTCATGTGATATATCACGTCATAAATCCTAATTCAGCCGGTAAAGCTTAAACCATGCACTTAAAATTTAAATCCTGAGAATCCCAATCCTTTAAAGTTCAAGTCCTTGTCATGGTGAAGGGTGAGGCGGGAGTGCCTCTGTGGTATCAAAGGGTATTGGTCTCGCGGTGTTGAGTGTGAGTAACAACCTGTATACCTACCTCCCTTCCAATGGATGCTGAGGAACTCGCCAGACGATGGGAAAAATTACACCTTTCAAAAGAGGAGAGTTCTTGTTTTAAACTCAAGCCGAAGGCTTCCAAGAGGAAATTGAAGTATGGTGAGACGTGCATGGAGGGCAAAGCATTGGCAGAGAAAAATGTCAATAGTGAGGCGTTTCGCTCAACAATGTCCCAGGTTTGGCAGTTGGATAGGTGGGTCCAATTCAATGAACTGGGAGACCAATGTTTTCTAATTGAATTTTAGTATGCGGCGGATAAAAACAAAATATTGAGTGGAAGGCCGTTGTTCTTTGATAGACACTTACTCGCGTTACAAGAGATTGATAATTTGGTCTCTATAGACAATTTGCAATTAAATTTCAAGCCTTTCTAGATATAGCTACACAACCTCCCACATGCTACCATGACAGAAGATTTTGGAGTTGATTTTGCCGAAAACATAGGCCCTGTCCTACGAGTGGAAACTGATTCAAATGGTTGGGCATGAGGTTGGATCTTATGCGTTAGAGCGGCTATCGACCTTCACAAGCCGTTAATAAGGGGGAAATGGCTTGAGTTTAAGGACCAACAACATTGGATCCCTTTTAAATATGAAAGACTCCAAAACTTTTGTTTCCATTGTGGCATACTCGGCCACAAGGGGAAGAAATGCTCTAAGCAAAAGCTCGAACACATGGAGGGCGAGGAAACCTACTTACATTTTGACACTATGGAGACTCTCGACACTCAGAAGGTACTGTCTACAAAACAGAAACATGTGACCAAAGTTGAATCCAATTCTACCTCCTAGATGGAACTAGACACAAAGGGTGCTCTCCTGATCCTTGACGAATCCCACCCTAATTGCCCCCCCTTCCTCCGTGCATTGACATCATGAGATCAAACGAGACGAAAAATCAAAACATACCAGGTTCTAGTATACATGTTGACGTGGGCCTGGCCCTGCAAGGTTCTCTTGAGCCCAACAACGGCACCACAAAAAACTCAATGGTAGAAGGTGGAAACGTCTTACCCATGAGGGGAGTCCAGGCGCTGAGACCTTAACCAACATCTCAAATGGTGGGCTGATAACTGAAGAGAGGGAGGGCCTTAAGAGACATTGCAGGCAGAAGGTTTCCCTTCCAAAACGTACCAAACAACAAATTTCAAACAAGGAAAATAGCAATGGTATGGCAGAGGCTGGTCTTCAACCCTGCCACTATCGATGAGCCTCTTAGTATAAAACTACCGAGGACTTGGGAATCCTCGGTCAGTGTATGAAACTCCTTAGGAAATTAGTTGAGGATAAGTGCCCTAGTCTAGTTTTTCTCTTGGAAACTAAGAGTAACTCACAACATATGGAACAAGTGCGGAGAAGTCTAAAGTTTGAAGGTTATTTTATTGTGGATAGCCTTGGACTCAATGAGGGAATCACTCTTTTATGGAAAGATCATTGGTCTGTAAGAGTGCTGAATCCCACACTGGCACATCTCAGCTATCATAAAGGAGGAAGATAATAGCTAGTCATGGCAGTTCACGAGTTTATACGGCCATCCAGATACCTCTAAGTGAAATAGCAATTGGTATTTACTGAAATTTCTCACCCCTTAAAATCTATGGCTTGATTGTGTGTAGGGGATGTTAATGAGCTTCTCCACGCAAAAGAAAATGTGGTTGGTGCTACAAGACCATATGGCCAAATTGAAGCTTTCAGGCAAGTGGTGGAGTCATGTGCCCTAAATGAAGTGAAATCTTGGGGTCAGAATTTCACTTGGTCCAATGGGAGGTAGGGTCGAGAGTTTACTAAAGAGAAAATAGAAAGGGCCTTGACAAATAGTGAATGGATGAAATTGTTCTAGCATACCACATGCACAGCACACCCTGCCATCAAATCGGACCACTCCCCCCTCCATATCATCAAGCATCAATAGGCTCCTAAGAGAAAGCCCAAGGTGAAAGTTTTTTTATACGAGGCGGCTTGGGGCTTGCACGATGAATGCCAAATGGTGGTTACTGAAGCCTGGAAGAAGTGTTTTGGAGGCAGTCCTATTGCAAGTCAGATGTGAACCAAGCTTGAGTTATGTCAGACAAGCCTGGTCAGGTGGCGGCAAAAGGAAAAATAGCTGGATAAAGCAGAGGTTAATCAAGCCCTTCCATCATTAGTCATCTCCAAAACTCAAGATATGGTTAGCATCTTGGGGCTATGAGAAGATAACAAGCCCAAGTTGAGAGGTCATTGGCCGAGGAAGATATGAAGTGGAGGTAGCAAGCAAAGCAACACTAGCTCAAGCATGGCGAAAGGAACACACAGTATTTTCACATGCAAGCTAGTCATGGAAAGAAAGTCAATACCATCAAGGCCATTGACAATCTCCTTGGAGGTACAATGCATGATCCGAATAGCATTGGTAATGTTTTCACTACTTATTTCTCCTTTCTTTTTACCTCTTCATTTCCAACTAACACTGGAGAATGTTTAAGTGCCCTCAACATCACCTTAGATACAAAGATGTACAGCTGGCTTGGCAGTCCTTTCACTAAGGAGGAGATTAAAGCAGCGGTATTCTAGATGAATCCACTAGGCACCCCAAGGCCTATTGGGTTGCCCGTACTCTTTTACTAGCAACAATAAGAAGTGGTGGGAGAAGATGTTTTCAATTTTTCCCTACAGATTCTCAATAAGGGCCATGATTTTGCAGGAGTAAATGAGACTTATATCTCCCTGATCCCGAAGATTAAGAACCCAAAGCAAGTCTCGGATTTCAGACCAATCAGCCTGTGCAACGTCATGTACAAAGTGGTATTCAAAACTATTGCCAACAACTTGAAAGGTATCCTTTCAAAACTGATATCTGCGAGCTAGAGTGCCTCTATCCCAGGCCGTTCCGTTTGATCACTGACAACATTCTTGTTGCTTATGAGGTGCTCCACTCAATGAACTCAAGAATGATAGGAAAGAGGGGCTCTATGGCGCTCAAGCTCAACATGAGTAAGGCCTACTAACGAATTGAATGGGGTTTTGTGGGTGCGGTAATGACCAAGATGCATTTCCCTCAAAACTGGTTCCAACTCATTCAAACGTGCCTCAATTTTGTCTCATATTCAATCCTTATAGTGAACCTCATTCTATGGGACTCAGACAAGGGGATCCAATATCCCCCTACCTATTTATTCTTTGCGGGGAAGCCCTCTAAACAATACTCACTCGTGCAGCACAAAATGATAGCATCAATCCCATCTTTATAGGAAGGGGTCTAGTAACTATCAACCATCTATTTTTTGCAAATGATAGTTTTTATTCTATCAAGCAATTACTAAGAAACTAGCAAGCCTTCTCCAAATCCTCTCCAGCTACGAGCATGCGCCGAGATGGACCCACAATAAGGCCAACTCTTCAATATTCTTCTGTAAGAATACCTTAAAGGCAGTTCAGGCAAACATCCTTTCTGTGACTGGGATTAAATCCACAAACACATTCGAAAAATACCTGACAGCAGCTTTCCACTTCCTGATTGACTAGACCTGGGCTCATGTTGTAAATTGGAAAATGAAACATCTTTCTTGTGTAGGCAAGGAAGTCCTCCTCAGAACGGTACTCCAAGCGATTCCAACGTACACCATGAATATATTTCTATTGTCCATATCGATCACGAGGAAACTCAATCAATTGCTTAGGAAATTCTGGTGGGGTTTTAATGAGGACACATCCAAAGTTCAGTGGGTTAATGGGAGCAACTTAGCAACCGCAAAGAGCAAGGTGGCCTGGGCTTCTGAGATATTCAAAATTTAAATCTTGCCCTACTTTCGAAATGGGGATGGAGGATCCTCTAGAATCCACTTCCTTAGTTGCCCAAGTACTCAAACAGAAGTACTTTCACTAGTCTGACTTGATGCATGCAAAGCTTGGTACTGCTCCATCATTCGCCTGGAGAGGAATACACGCAGGGCTAGAAATATTACATGAGAATCATGTGGAGAGTGGCTGATGGATGAAAGGTTAACATATGGCATGACAGGTGGATCCCTATGCTTCTGTCCCAAAGGATCCAATCTACCCATGATCCAGATTGTTGGTGCGAGAATGTAAATGACCTGATAGATCCCACCTCACAACAATGGAATGAGTTCCTCCTCCATGAAATGTTCTCCTTAGAGGAGGTGGAGGGTATCAAAGCCATCCCACCGAGCGTAGGGTGGAGAGAGGATAGGAGAGTGTGCCTTCCCTCTGATAACGACCAATATTCAGTTAAGAGTGGATATCATGTTCACCAGGATATGCAAAGGGAAACATCCACCAAAGAGCAAAAAAGCAAGGTGTGGAAATCCATATGACGATTGAAGCTTAATCCTATGAACAAAATGTTTATCTAGAGGGTATGCAACAAGGCCCTTCCAACACTAGGTAATCTTAAAAGGAGGAGAGTTGTGGAAGATAGCAGCTTTTTTCTCTGTAAACAGAGCGATGAAATGTCAGGGCATGCTCTTTGGGGCTATCCCTTTGCCTAGGATGTGTGGTCGCAGGGTTGTAAACAAGTGCAAAAACTTCTTGTTCATAGTGACTTCTTGCTAGACATATGGTTTGCACTAGTTGACAAGCTTCCCCCTTGGAGCTAGAAGTCACTG
Source organism: Platycarya strobilacea (assembly GCA_036898215.1). Lineage (NCBI taxonomy): Eukaryota > Viridiplantae > Streptophyta > Magnoliopsida > Fagales > Juglandaceae > Platycarya > Platycarya strobilacea. The sequence goes on along the minus strand of CM072555.1, from coordinate 30,511,290 downwards.
GCCTCCTCCTTAAAGGAATTTGGACTATGAGGAATAATCATCTCCCTGGTCAGGAGCTCCTTCATCCAGCCATTTTGAGACAACAAGTTATTACCGAATGGGCTCGATAAAAAGAAGCCTTCCAACAGCCAGTGAGGTCCCTGCATAATGCTTAGATACCACGAGTAGAATGGATGAAGCCGGTAGAGAATCAATTTAAGATAAACTTGGACACGGCAGTGAGAACTACAAAGGGTATCATTGGAGTGGGGCTATCATTAGAGACCACAATGGCCTAGTCATTGGTGTGATGCGCGCAAACAAACCTTTAAAAGGGACCTCTTTTGATGCCGAAGCCTTATTGCCGCCATCTTTTGCAAAGAATTAGGCTTACTTTCATTTTGCCTTGAGGGTGATTCACTGCAGGTGGTGAAGCTGCTGAAAGATCCCCACCAAAACTGGAGCTTGGGTGGATGTCTTGTCGAAGATACTATTAAAGTGCTTAATTCTTGTGGGACTTGGAAAACCACGCATGTTAAACGCGACACCAATATGATTGCCCACGCTTTCACTCGGGATGGTTTACACTGTTTAGAGGACCTCTTTGACATTGAAGATTGTCCTTGTATTTGTTCTATTGTTACCAAAGAATGTTGTAAGTCGTAACTCTGTGTCATTAAGTTGCCATAGAGTAGATGTTGTAATCATTTAGTTATTTTAATGAGAAATGCATATTCTATTCAAAAATAAAAAAAAGTCCTTGTCGTGGTGACAATCAATAGTTATTACTCTTATTTGTTATTTTGTATCGGTCAAAAGATAGTCACCTTCTGTCAAAATGGATTCAATGGCTTAGAGCACTCACATCCGTTCTCTCATATTACTGTTCATAGTTAACCCCAACGGCAACCATCACTCTCTCGAGCCCTCTCCACTACAGCCTACTTTCTTCTCGTCTCCGTTCCTGTGCTCCATCTCTAGCGATTTCTTCCTCACTTCCACTTTATTTGATGCCGGTAAGATCCAAGCAACTTCATTTTTCGTGGTCTGCAATTTTCGAGCCCTCTTTAGGGTTACGCCGAACCCTTCTATTCCTTTAACTAGATTAGGCTGCTTTTGGGGTTACCAAGCTCCTCGATTTCATGGGTCTCTTCCATTTCGGCTTGTTCTCTTGTGGATTGGGTTGATATTGTTATAAATTTTGACTTATATTGTTGTGGATTTCGTGGGTCTTTGATGTTGATTGGGTTGATGCTTGACCCTAACACTAGGGCTAGGGTTTGCATCCGTTGGTTTATTTAATCCTTATATTTTGCTGTCATTCTCAAAATTAGGGATTTTGGCTTATTAAGATTTCAATTTGGTCACTGCCATTCATTTTTCCTTACTGTAGTCTGTGGATTTTATAGGATGACCATATTTTCTTGCCCCTGTGCTAATTGTTGTGGTTTGTTGCTGCCGATTGTCATCCTATTGGAAAAAACATTGTGGGTTGTTGCTTAATTTTGCCTTGGTGTGGATGTTATAAGAATTATGGTTTTTTGTTGCCCCTGTGTTGAATGTTTCCTTGGTGTGGATGTTATGGATGATCATATTTCTTTCAACCAGTTTGTGCTCTTGTTTGTGTCATTTCTTAAATCATGGATTTTGAGGATATTCAATGGTTAGATGCTTGGAATTTGCTTCCTTCTAAATTTGTACGATTTTGTGGCTTTATATTTGTAATCACTGCACTAGTTTATATGATTTAACTTTAGCTATTCTACATGGTGTTGGACTTTGTTTTCTCTTTTCTTTTTTCCAGAATACATGCTTATAAGTTCTACATGATTTAACTTTAGATGTTCTACGAGTTTGTAACTTTAGATGTTCTGCATTAGTTTAAACGGTAAGGAATTATGGTTGGGAATCAATCTTTTAATGTATTTTAATTCATTTTATTTACCAAGTCTGAAACCAGTTTTGATGCTAAAGCTATGATTTTGTTCAAGCCTGCTCTAGGTGTTCAAGCCTGCTAATGCTAATGCTATGATTTCTTTACCATTTTAAAGTTTTTATTACATAACTTTTCGTGTATCTACTAAGACATAGATATTATATCCCTCTATATTTTGAAGAGATATTTTTTTCCATAACTTACAGGCGTGCTTCATCACATTCACTCTATATCAAATCCCTCCTCTCACTACACTATTATCACCACTTTTTTTATGCATGTTGGTGCTAAATTGAGTTGTCCTACTGCATTTTGTGTGTTTACGATTAGTTATTTAATTTTGGGCGTTTGACTTTGTATCGGGTCTCTCTAGGAGATAAACGTCTAGGTTGTAGGCTGTGATGAGTGGGCTCAATTAACAAGTGTTTAAGCATGTGGAGATGTCGATATGGCGGGGTAATTTGTGAAGCCTGGATGGTTAGCAATTGACAACCGGTTTTCACAACTTTGTAGCCATTCATGCATGCTTCGTGTCGAGCAACTAATATTAGTTAACATTTTACCTCTCTGAGCCCCATACTAATTAATCTACATACCATAGCGTGTCTACATAGATTTTGTGTATCTTTTATTACTTTTTTTTCTACAAACTTAAAGCAAAAAATAACTCAATGTCTGTGTTAAGTAGTAGCACAACCAGTGTGTCACACTAAGAAAACACGTGTCGCAATGAATACCCAGTGTGTTTTTATAGCATTAAAACTTGTCAACGAACAGCAAACACTGACGAAAATGATGGCCACCAATTTTTCAGTTTTCAAAATTATAAAGTTAGTCTTGCAACCATTCTAGCTGCTTCCCAAAATTTCTTTTCATAAGCATTTATGATTAATTGTAAATTCAATGAAAGTTGGACAGACATGCGAATTGTTTTGCTAGTATGACCCTGAAATATTTTCATATAGACAGAAGACAGTTAATAAATTAAACAATAATCTTATGAAGATACAAGTCTCTTTAGACGTCTAAAATAGTAGATACCATTTGAAAATTGACGTGGAGAGGCGTACGTGAACGGTAGAGAAAACGAGTTTTTTATTTTGTATTTTTACTAGTTGGTTAAATGTAATACTACTGTATTTTGAGAAATTGTGAGATATATATCACCTATTGGATTGTAATTATACAACTTAATTGCATGGATGTATTGTAAATTTAAGTGGATTTGGAATTTTTTTTTTTTGTACTTATTCCCTTAATTTTTTTGGTATTATTCCTTTACTTCTTATATATATTTTTTTAAGGTTAGTTTATTATTGTATTAAATTTATGTACTAAAAAATCTTGTAATCCAAAAAATTTCATACAACATTTTTTTTTGTAGCTAATTAAAGTTGGAAATAGTTAAATGAGGAAAAAAACAAAAGAGTAAGTTGTTAATAATATAAACGGAGGTGAGAGAAAAAAATATTAAAGTAAGAATAAAATAATATTATTTTAATATATGATAAAAAATATTGGAGATGGAATGTGAGATATTTTTTAAAGATAGTTAAAATTTAAAGATGTGATATATTCTCATTATTTGTAATTCTTTTATTATGAAAGAAATGTTTGACTTTTTATCAACAACAACAACAAAAAAAAAAAAAAAAAAAAGAGGTCATAGGAAATTGAAATTTTGATTAAAATTTAAAGAAAATTACGGGAGAGGGATGTGAGCGCTCTTTTAACGTATAATGTAGGTTTTAGATCTAATGGCAATTTAGTAAGAGGGAGAACAAGAAACATACTCGAGTGACGAGGTAGGCGTCAACAACGGGAATGCCATGTTACCTGAAAAGATCGGAGACCGTGCTCTTCCCCAATGAGATTCCACTCGTCGGCCCTACTATACTCACTCTCTCTCTCAGCAGTGAGTGGGGGTTTTGGATTTGGATTTGGATTGTTCCCGTTTCTTTTTATAATTTCTGTTAAGTACAAAAAGCTAGAACTGTATAAAATGCGCATCTAGTGTAGTGGTGTCATAGTACCCTCCCACGGTACTGACCGGGGTTCGATTTCCCGGATGCGCATCTTTTCCCTCTTATCGGTTTTTCATTGTTTGGCTGCGGAGAACGGGATCGCCACTAATCTCTCTGTCTGTGCTATATTTATAGATCAAGTGAGAGAGAGAGAGTAACTTATTGCACGCTTTTGAAATCATCTCCTTCGATGTTTTCCAACCCAATAAAGTCTTTTAGTCCCATAACTGACAGAATTCTCCATCTCCTAAGCAATTGCTCGTATCCCACGCACATCCACCAAATTCGTGCCCAACTCATCGTTCAAAACCTCCACTCAGACACCACCATTGCCCACCACTTCATCACTGCCTCCCAATCCTTAGGCCTATTGGACTCCGCCCTCACCCTCTTCACCCAACTATCCAGACCACATGTTTTCGTTTGCAACACACTTATTAGAGCCTTTTCTCACACCCACATACCACAAACCCCTATCTCCATATACCGCCACATGCACAGAAACTCTACCCTTCCTAATAACTATACCTTCCCTTTCCTACTTAAGGCCTTGTCTGACTTCCGTGAACTTAAGCTGGGCGAATGCATACATACCCATATTATAAAACTGGGTCATGTTAATGATATTTATGTTGAAAATGCATTGTTGGATTTACATGCATCATGCGGGCGTATGGGATTATGTCAACGCATATTTGATGAAATGCCTGAGAGAGATGTTGTGTCGTGGACTGTTTTGATTACGGGGTATAAGAATGCTGGGAAGTATGATGATGCTTTGATTGCTTTTGAAGAAATGCAATATGCAGGTGTGGTACCAAATCAGGTTACCATGGTTAATGCCTTGGCAGCGTGTTCAAATTTTGGGGCCCTTGAAATGGGTATTTGGATTCATGATTTTATAAAGAAGAGGGCATGGGATTTGGATGTGATTTTAGGGACTGCTTTGATTGATATGTATGGAAAATGTGGGAGAATTGAAGAGAGTTTGGGTGTTTTCAGAAGCATGAAGGAAAAGAATGTACGTACGTGGAATGCACTTATTAACGGACTAGCTCTAGCTAAGAGTGGGGAGGAGGCTATTTGGTGGTTCAATAGAATGGAACAGGAAGGAATCAAGGCCGATGAAGTGACTCTGCTCGGGGTGCTATGTGCTTGTAGTCACTCGGGGTTTGTAGATACTGGTCAACGGATCTTTAGTTCCCTGATTGATGGGAGGTTTGGGTTTTTACCCAATATCAAACATTATGCTTGTATAATTGACCTGTATGCTCGTGCTGGACGTCTCGAAGAAGCTTTCAATTTCATAAAAGTTATGCCTTTTCAGCCCACCAAAACTATGTGGGGATCCCTGCTAGCTGGATCTAGAGCTCAGGGGAATTTGCAATTTGGTGAGTTTGCAGCTTGGAAGCTCTTGGAACTGGAGCCAGAGAATAGTGCTTTCTACGTTGTGCTATCTAATCTGTATGCAGAGATGGGAAGATGGAGCGACGTCGAGAAAGTCAGGATTATGATGAAAGACAGAAGACTTAAGAAGGACTTGGGCTGTAGTTCTGTTGAACCTGAACCGCTGGAGGATGTTTTTGAATTCTTAGCACATTAAGTTATCTGCCTGGAGTATAAGAATCAATCATCCCGTTTGTTTCAATGGAGGATCTTCTGCTCTATAGTTTGATTGGACCTACTTGTGATTGCGCAAATCATGGGTCACAATTGTTTCTAAACGCTCTGTTTTAGCTCCAATATTTGGTTGCAGCATTAATCATTGAATCAGTTTGGATTGCCTTAACGGACCTGGCTGAATCTCTGCAGTATCTGTCTGAAGAAAGATGAGGACGCATCCCCTTCAAGGATGCTACTTTCTGATTGTTGAGCTCTCATCATTTTTTGTTGGTGAAAGCATATATTTGTTAAAGTTGATGCAAAACTGCATTTCTTAGATTGAATTTTCAAGCTCGTAGCTTCAAACAAGAAGTAGCTGGATCAACTATTCAATCAAATAATATAGAACATATTTCCCATCTCTTTTAAAAAATTGTGCTCAATTTCGTATTTGGCAATTTTGCCAAGATCTCTTTTTTAGTTGTGGGAAGAATCCGCATCAATCGAATATTTTGAGGAACATATAGAAAGAATTGGAATTGATTAGACAATGTGTGGTTCATAAATAGGTACGGAATGTATTGTCAAATATTCAGTTGGGATTGCACAAGCTTCTTGTTTGAATTTTACTCATCCAACTAGCATACGAATTGGTAATATGGGTGCAAGAGTAATTATTTAAAATATATTTCATAAACATAGTAACTCCAACATGATGATTGAAGATATTTATGAAAGCAACCTAAAAACACAAGTCCCGACTCCTCACGTAAGAGATAATAACACTATAAAAACAGAATGCATCATGTCGATGCACATGCTTATTGAGGACAAACAGCTGCTATATCTTTAGTGCTTCTGCAGGGCAACGACCTTGGACCAAGCTGGCCTTGCTGTGATAGCATCTACCCATGCATGGACGTGGGGACGGGAATCAAAGAGCTTTTTAACTTGAGTGCCCAGCAAGTAGTGAATACTGGGCAGGTGGTGCAGATCCGCCAAGGTGAAGCACTCACATCCCAAGTACTTGGACTGAGCCAGTCGACTCTCGTAGACATCCAGAACCTTAGCCAGCTTTGCTTCGTGCTCCTCCACGATTGCTGTGTCCGTAGTCATGCCATACCAAGGCTTTATTGCCAGCTCCCAGGTAAGCTTCGAAGCTGCCGGGTCGAATTGTTGCGCCTCCACCTCCATCCACACCCCTATGATTGCTGCTGTCTTAGAGTCTCCGCATTTGAATTGGGTCCCCTTGTCAGCATACTCCTGGGCTATGTATTTTGTGATTGCTCTTGATTCTGCAGTACAAAAAAAGGTCCAACAATCATAATCACTCTAGTTTTATTCGTTCATCCATCTCAGTAATCTCTGCTAATTGCATATAAAGTTTACCAAAGAGCTTTAGATCTCCATCTTCAAACCCTGGAATCTGACCAAATGGCTGCATCAACAAGAAAATGTAAGATTCAAAAGAGAGCTGTAAGAGTAATAGTTATTGATTCATGGATGCATGGTTTGCTTTTCTTACGTTGATAGACAGGAAGGGCTCCTTTTTATGTTCACCAGCTTTCGTGTCTATGGGAACAAGCTCAAATTCAAGCTCTTTCTCATACAGGCTAGCGAGAACTCGCCCCACAGCAGTGGAGAGAGGGCTTCCGTGGACTCTGATGGGCGCCATGATTGTGGCCGGGCTGTGAAACGTGATCAAGAAGAAAGAAGAGATAAAGCAAGGAACAATGGCTATGAAAGTAGAGTTTATACTTCTGAATTCCTAGACTCGAGACTTTTCTTGAAGGTCAGTCCAGAATGCTTTATTTACAAGCTACGTGGCAGCTGATATTACCAATGACTTTGATTTTTGATTTTTGGGTGGGATTTTTCGTCGACTACTTTGCCTTGTGGACATAAGTAGAAAGCAGCCACTACTTGATCTGAAAGACGACACAAAAATAATTACAAAACTAAACCACCAGGAATATTACATGTATATGCTCTTAAGGTCATGGAGTAATGGTTTCAAGCGCCCGCCATGGTCCCAAGTGCCCGCCTAAACAGTGGACAGTTTTGTTTTTTTTGTCTCTCTTCAATGTACAGCTTCTTCTCAAATTAATTATTAATAAAATCTACTATATTTTCAACCTTCTATAAAAATTATGTTTATAACATAATCCTAAACTGTTATAAAACTTAAAGAAAGGAACTACTATTGTAAAAGAGAAATAAGAAATTCTCTTGAAACTCTTAAGAACTGAAACTTTCTTTCTCTCTCTATTTTTTCTTATGAATTTCATTACAACTGAAGCTCATATTTATAGGCGTTGAAATTACTATGCAAGTTACTATGCAAGTCACTATACAAGTCACTATGCAGATTTAAAATAATAGTGGTGGGGTCATTCACATAATTTAATGGTGGGCCAGGGGGGCGGCTGCCGACTTCGTTTATAACACTCCCCCTTGAATGACCACCCATAAAGAATCTGCCTCGTTAAAACCTTGCCAAGTAAAAACCCAGTGGGAAGAAAAACCAATGGCGAAGGAAAAAGAGTACAGTCTTCTTATGTATCAATAAGTGCTTTAAGATTGTCTCATTAAAACCTTGCAGAGGAAAACCCAGTGGAACAAAACCTCAGCGAAGGAAAAAGAGTACAATCAGCACATTTACTCCCCCTGAAAAGTGCATGACAAAATATCTTTGAGTTTTCGCATTCCAATGTTATGCACAATCTTCTTGAATGTGGAAGTTGGTAACGCCTTTGTGAATAAATCTGCCAGATTATCACTAGATCGTATCTGCTTGACATCAATTTTACCTTTTTCTTGAAGTTCATGAGTATAAAAGAATTTCGGTGAAATATGTTTGGTTCTGTCACCTTTGATATATCCTCCTCTGATTTGAGTGATACAAGCAGTATTATCTTCATATAAGATTGTTGGGCTATTATCGATCATAGGAAGTCCACACTTTTCCTGGATATATTGAATAACTGATCTCAACCAAATACACTCTCGACTTGCTTCATGAATAGCAATGATCTCTGAGTGATTTGAAGAGGTAGTAGATAGTGTCTGCTTAACAGATCTCCATGATATGGCAGTATCTCCATAAGTAAATAAATATCCAGTTTGAGATCTACCTCTGTGTGGGTCTGAAAGATAACCTGCATCTGCATACCCAATCAATTCTGGACTTGAACCACGTTGATAAAATAATCCCATATCAACCGTACCATGAAGGTAACGAAGGACATGTTTAATGCCATTCCAATGCCTTCGAGTTGGTGCAGAACTATATCTTGCAAGCAGATTAACTGAGAATGTAATATCTGGTCGAGTGCAATTTGCAAGATACATCAAAGCTCCAATTGCACTGAGATATGGTACTTCAGGACCAAGAATTTCTTCATTGTCATCACAAGGACGGAATGGATCTTTTTTCACATCAAGTGTTCGAACAATCATTGGAGTACTCAGAGGATGAGATTTGTCCATATAAAAATGCTTTAGGACTTTCTCAGTATATATGGACTGATGAATAAAAATTCCATTTGGCAAGTGCTCAAGCTGCAGGCCGAGACAAAGTTTTGTTTTGCCAAGATCTTTCATTTCAAATTCATTCTTTAAATATATAGCGGTTTTTGAGATCTCTTCAGGAGTTCCCACAATATTTAAATCATCAACATAAACCGCAATAATGACAAATCCGGATTCTGATTTCTTAATAAAAACACATGGGCATATAAGATTATTCTCAAATCTTTCTTTCAATAGATATTCGCTTAAGCGATTATACCACATGCGTCCGGATTGCTTCAACCCATATAAAGATCTTTGTAGTCTGATTGAGTACATATTTCTAGATGTACTTGTAGATGCTTCAGGCATCTTATATCCTTCAGGGATTTTCATATATATGTCATGGTCTAAGGATCCATATAAATATGCAGTGACCACATCCATCAACCGCATTTCTAATCATTTTGTAACAACCAGACTAATCAAAAATCTAAATGTGATTGCATCCATAACGGGAGAGTATGTTTCTTCATAATCAATCCCGGGTTTCTGCAGGAAACCTTGTGCAACAAGCCGTGCTTTGTATCGCACAATTTCATTTTTCTCATTACGTTTTCGTACAAATACCCACTTATATCCAACAGGCATTACACCCTTTGGTATTTGGACAACAGGTCCAAATACTTCTCGTTTTGCTAGCGAATTTAATTCAGCTTCAATAGCTGTTTTCCATTTTGGCCAATCATTTCTACATCGACATTCTTCGACGCTTTTTGGCTCACTTTCTTCATTACTTCTGGTAATGTCAAGGACCATTTTATATGAAAATATGTTGTCGACAACAGTTTTATTTCTATCTAGAATTTCTCCAGTTTTCATGAAATGTATTGAGATCTCATTATTTTCAGGTACCTGTTCCTCTTCAGGGGAAAACATTTCATGACACACCTCTTCAGGAGGTCCATTTTTAGGAGATTTATACTCTTCAAGATTTTCCTCTTCAGGAGGTTCTGGAATAGAAGATTTAAGCTCTTTAGGAGCACCAATTATATTTGTGGCCTGTATTGTAGGTACGTGTTCTTCAGGAACACCAAATTCATTTTGTATTCTTTTCCTTCTAAGAATTTTGTCTTTTGCACCAATAGGTCTTCCACGCTTCAGGCGTATTTTAGATTCACCTATTGCTGCTTTGACAATTTGTCCTTCAGGGACTTCAATCCTTGCTGGAGTATTAACAGCAGAAATATAAGATTTTACTACACCTTTAGTGTCAGTAAATACATCCGGTAACTGATTTGCAACATTTTGCAAATGAATAATCCTTTGAACTTCCCGTTTACATTCATTTGTAAGAGAATCAAAATGAGACAGGGTCTTATTATCCCAAGTAATATCTTGTCGTGCTTCAGGCACCGACTTTTCTTTACCCATTAACGGAAAATTTGATTCGTCAAAATGACAATCCTCAAAACGTGCTTTAAACATATCCCCTGTAAGGGGTTCAAGGTATCTAATAATGGATGGAGAATCAAAACCAACATATATCCCAAGTCTACGTTGAGGACCCATTTTTGTACGTTGTGGAGGTGCAATTGGAACATATACAGCACATCCAAAAGTACGAAGATGAGAAATATTTGGTTGTTGACCATATGCAAGCTGTAATGGAGAATATTTATGATATGCAGATGGTCTAATGCGAATTAGAGATGCTGCATGAAGTATAGCATGTCCCCAAACAGAAATAAGTAGTCTTGATTTCATAAGTAAAGGTCTAGCGATTAGTTGAAGCCTTTTGATCAAAGACTCAGCTAAACCGTTTTGTGTGTGTGTATGGGCAACAGGATGTTCAACATCTATTCCTATTGACATGCAATAATCATCAAAAACTTGAGATGAAAATTCATCTGCATTATCCAATCGAATGGTCTTAATTGGATACTCAGGAAATTGTGCTCGTAGTTTAATTATCTGAGCAAGAAGTCTAGCAAATGCAACATTTCTAGTGGAAAGAAGACAAACATGTGACCATCGACTAGATGCATCAATTAGAACCATAAAATATTTAAATGGTCCACTTGATGGATGAATAAGCCCACATATATCTCCGTGAATCCTTTGTAAAAAGGATGGAGATTCAACAATGATTTTTGAGGAAGATGGTCTAATAATTAACTTACCTTGAGAACATGCAGAGCACGGAGATTCATTGGGTAGAAATATCTTTTGATTCTTTAAGGGATGCCCATGCGAATTTTCAATAATTCGTCTCATCATTATAGAACCTGGATGTCCAAGGCGATCATGCCAAGTCATAAATACTTTAGGGTCAATGCACTTCTGGTGCATTACCACATATGATTCAATTGTTCTCATTTTTGTATAATACAATCCAGAACATAGAGCAGACAGTTTTTCTAATACGAGCTTCTGGCCCGATACTGTTTTAGTAATAAGAAGATGCTCTTTACTGCCTTCATTGGTCGTTTCAATATGGTAATCATTACGACGTATATCTTTGAAACTCAATAAATTTCTTCTGGATTGTGAAGAGAATAGAGCATCATCAATACAAAATTTGGTGCCATTAGGCAACACAATATAAGCTCTTCCGGAGCCCTCAATTAAATCCGATGAACCTGATATGGTATGGACATAGGCTTTACTTAGTGTTAGATTTTGAAAATATTTCTTTTCTTTGAGAATTGTGTGAGTTGTAGTACTGTCAGCCAGACATATATCTTTATCATTCAACTCAGAGATAAAAAACTCATCAATGTGATCCATGATTCTACAAAATATACAAAACTTTTATTATTGATAGAAAGAAAATACATTAATTGAGTGGAACACTTCCATCTCCAATTAAGTGTTCAATACTACCATCAGGATGATTAAAGAAATCAGATACATCAAGATGAGTAACGTCTACATCTACTGAATCTAATAAATCATCTGATGGTTCTACTAAATTTGTTTCATGCACTTTATTCTTTCCTTTAATAGAAGCTTGATATAAATCAGCTAAGTGCCTGGCCGTACGACAGGTACGTGACCAATGTCCAGTCATTCCACATCTATGGCACACCTCTTCACTTTTCTTTGAAGAATTATTCTGAGGATTTTTACCCCTCTCTGAATTGTACCACTTCTGGTGATATGGTATATTATAATCCCTTTTAATGTTGTCACTCCTGGGACCAACATTTCTATAATTTCTCCTACCACGTCCACGCCTCCGATTTCTTCTAAAGGATGCACCATTCACTTCTGGGAATGATGCAAACCTATTACCATTCACTTCAGGAAATGATATTGAGCCAGTAGGGCGTGACTGGTGGCTTTCTAATAAGAGCTCATTATTCTGCTCAGCTACTAGAAGACATGATATAAGTTCAGAATATTTCTTGAACTTTCTCTCTCGATACTGCTGCTGCAGGAGCACATTCGAGGCATGAAATGTAGTAAAAGTCTTCTCTAGCATATCTTCATCGGTGATTTTCTCACCGCATAATTTTAATACTGAGCTTATTTTAAAAAGTGCGGAATTATACTCACTAACACTTTGATAATCTTGCAACCTCAGGTGCATCCATTGAGAACGAGCTCTTGGGAGGATGACAGTCTTCTGGTGTTCATACCTCTCCCTTAAATTGTTCCACAAAATATAGGGATCTTTTACAGTGAGATATTCAGTTTTCAATTCTTCATGAAGATGGTGGCGAAGGAAAATCATTGTTTTAGCACGTTCCTGCAGGGATGCTTGATTTCCTTCTTTAATAGTTTCTCCCAGGTTCATTGCATCAAGATGTATTTCAACATCAAGTATCCAGGATAAATAATTTTTCCCAGATATATCAAGAGCAACAAATTCCAATTTTGTAAGATTTGCCATTTTCTACACATATAAATATGCGTATCTCAGAAAATATATTTATAAATTCACACAGATAATCATCAATAAAATATATCAAAGATTTCAAATAATATATTGAAAAACTTACAGAGGAATAAGGCCACTAGCTTCAGAATTGGCAGAACCGTCGTGCTGATAACGTGTTATAAAATTTAAAAAAAAGAACTACTATTGCAAAAGAGAAATAAGAAATTCTCTTGAAACTCTTAAGAACTGAAACTTTCTTTCTCTCTCTATTTTTTCTTATGAATTTCATTACAACTGAAGCCCATATTTATAGGCGTTGAAATTACTATGCAAGTTACTATACAAGTCATTATGCAGATTTAAAATAATAGTGGTGGGGTCATTCACATAATTTAGTGGTGGGCCAGGGGGGCGGCTACCGACTTCGTTTATAACATAAACATCATAATTTTTCATTAATTCCTCTTCTTTTCCTCATTCTTTTTCTTCTCCTTCTCATTCATCTCATATTCTTCTTCTCTTCATCTTTCTCTTGTAACCAATCACTTCTTTTTCTCTCGATTGATCATGAGTCTCATCTTTATCTTTTAAAACTTAAATTTGTATTTTATTTTTAGCAAATGATTTTTAAAACGAGCTGAATATTTTAAAATTCTTCAAATATTTTAAACGTTCAAAATTATTTTAAATTGTTTGTTTTTTCTTTCTAGGCTAAATGGATGAATAGTGCAATAACATTGATAGTCACGTTGGAATTGTTCAAGAGAATTCATCCCTCCAGGAACATAATAACAAACTAAGATTTTTCAAGATTTCAGATGCCTTATAACGACCCCCGTCTCTTCTACATATATTGGAACAGCCAACTAAAGTCATGGATTAATTATAACCATGTTAACTAAAGAACCTTAACATCTCAACAAAATAAAAGATAACAGTTTGCTCAAGACCTACAAAATAAAAGATAACAGTTTGCTCAAGACTTTCGATTGATATTTTGTTGTGACTCAAAAGTTTTGATGAAGGCATTGCCCTAAAGGACCTGGCTTTCACCATCGAGCATGTGTGGATCCAGCTACACAACCTCCCCTTCGGAGGCATGACAAAGGACATAGGACAAGAAATTGGAAGCTAGATAAGTACAGTGGAAACAGTCGACACAGAAGAGGATGGAGTAGGGTGGAATCCCTATCTTCGAGTCAAAGATCAAGTGGATATCACAAAGCCCTTAATGCGTGGTTTAATGGTTGACATGTTTGATAGTAAATTCTGGATATTTTCTCTGGGAAAGATTACCAAGTTTCTGTTTTAAATGAGGAATTATTAACTATGGAGATGCATGCAATTCACATGAGAGCGAACAATGCACAGCTCTTCTCCAAACCATTATGGAGTCTAGTTGAGAGTCACTGTGCAAAAAGTAGCAGCAAAAATCTCGTTCCAGTTCAGCAGTAGGTTGGAATTCTCAAGCTCAAGAGAAGCAGAGCAAGAAGATGAAGTAGTGGCGGGAAGGAAAATGTTAGAAAATATGGGAAAGAGCTCCAGTAAATCAATTGGGGAAGCACAATCTCAAGAGGATGGCAAGTTGGTAGCTGTCAAATTGAACAATTCCTATTCCCCAATTGAAGAACCAACATGGGAACGCCTTCATTAAATGGCTGTAAACATGTAGAATAAATAGTTAGAGAACTATTGGTATAAGGAGACAAGAACCATGATGACAAAGACACCAAATGCAGGTACCATCTCAGAACAATGAGGAACCTCTCCCGGGAACAAAACACTTATAGACATCCTTGAGTTATTTTAATAACACCCAAGCATGCCAACTCCAAAATTGATGTTTGGTCTCGTAAAAATATGTAAATATATGAAGCTTCCGAAACCTGAAGCATAGAGGTATCTTCCATCTCTTTACGTCCCCAATCATTTTTAAGACATTGTGGTATGCTAGATTTATTACCATCTAATATGGTTGCAAATGTTTAGAGCAGATCATAAACAATTTGAGCTCGGTTCGTATATACTTAATTCGAATTTGGTTCATTTAATAATTAGAAATTCGTAAATATTAATATTGAGTTTTTTATTAAAATATTGAACGAAAAAAACTCGTATAAACTCAACTTGACTCAGTTTACGTTCAAGAAAATAAATCGTATAAACTCGACTTGACTCATTTGATACGTGTAATATGTATTGTATATTTATGTGTTATATTTATCATATATTAATTGTATTTTGTAATGTATTTGTAATATCTATAGTTTACATTATTTAATATATTTATTATGTTCTCAAAGTATGTTTATGATTATTATGTATGATGTGATATGACATTATAGATTATAGCAAATTGTTTGATAGATTATAGCCTATTAATATAGTAACAATGAATGAATACACATTTATTTGAAATAATCATCAAATTAACTATAATTTCTATATACAATTCACATCATAACATAAGTTGATGGTAATTCTTTTAAGTTAAGGAGTCATATCATTAACCTTATACATAATATGGTTGTCATTACACTAGATAAATGATAACGCATATGATATGTTATTACTATTACTTATATTATTTATAGTTGCATATTATTATACTTTTCACTTATAAATATAACATTTAATAATGTACGCTATAATATATTCATAACTTATATTTTATAATATATTATACAACTAGAACTTTTAATTTATTACATCATCTATAAATTAAATGGTTTAGTTTAATTCATTTATGTTATATATATTCTTTATTTATAAGTATAAGTTAATTTTTTTTCTTTTATAATCAAATATATATTTTTTTTCGTTAAGTATAATGAAATATTTAGTTGAATAGTTAAATAGTTAGAATTTAAAAAAAAAATTACATTTTTTATATTAATCAAGAGATAATAATTAGAATTAAAATAAAAATAAAAAACACGAGTTCAAGTCATTTGCTCATTTTTAATTGAGCTCAAGCAGAATTCAAATAACATTAATGATTAACGAGCTGAGTTCCAAAAAAAATATATCAAGTCTTAAAGTCCTAGATATATTCAAGTTCGAATGAGTAACATGCTAAACAAGCTCGAGCACTCTTGTTCAAATTCAGCTCGATTATGTGTTCTCATTCCAAAATTTTTAAAACTATTTCAATGTGACTTTCCTTGAGACATTTTTAAACACCCTTATTTTTTATCTCTAAGATTCAACCCCAATTACAAAAATTGTCTTACCCATATATTTTATTTTTAAAGTTCTTGGAGATAAAGTCTTTGGCTTTATAAAATATACCAAGGTCACAACTGGGCCTTGGCCAATAAGATATCATCAATGTATAGATCATAAATATAAACCTACTCCCACTACCTTCAAATATATGCATCAATCAACAATATGTTTTTTAAATCTAAAGGTATTAATGGTATTATTAAATTTGAAATACTATTGTCGAGAGGCTTGTTTAAACTCCTGACTTGATTTCTTGATCCTACATACTAATTTACTTTGGCCATTCTTTGTAGCCTTCTAGATGCTCCATATAGACATTTTCATCCAAAATTTCATTTATAAATATCATTTGGTATCCATATGATGTAACTCTAAATTATAAGTGGTCACCAATGCCATAATGATCTTAAAAAGTGTCCCTTTTAGATGTTGAAAAAAAAATCTCTTTGTATTCAATACATCTTTTAGAGTGAGACTATTGGCAACAAGTCTAACCTTATATCATTTATAGGTTTTTGAGTTACGTTTTATCTTCAAAACCCATTTACATCTTTTTTTTTTATACATTTCAAGCAATTCGATGAGATCCCAAACTTGATTATTATTCTTGAATTTCCTTTTTTCTTTCATAATAGATCCATATAGTAGAACCACTTCTTTATGTGACTTGTGAAAGTTATAGTGGATCTTCACTTATTCTAATATCAAATTCAGGTTCTTGAAGATACACATGTAATCTGCTTAAACGTACACCTCCTATCTAGATATGCACAACACTACATATGTTGGTGATTCCATACTTGGTTCATAAGTAGTGTCTTCATTGTGAGATTATAAGTATAATTTACTTGTTCAATGGAATAAAAATTTAAGATGATCAATCATAGGAACCATTTTTTTTTTCTGAAGTTACAAGGAGGAGGACATCATATCATACTTCCTTAATGATCATATCTCTAGATTCCATGCTCCTGCTGATCTTGTCATTTTCAAGAAATTTCACATTTTCTGTTTCCACTATTCTCGAACAATGATTAGATCATGGATCTTTTTGTGTAACTAATAAAGTATCCATCAAATTTCTAGGATTCAATTTCTTTCAGTATGGGTTATAAAGTCTTGTTTCAATTGGGCAACCTCATTCATGCATGTGACTTAAATTTGGTATTCTATCGTTACATAGCTTGAAAAGAGTTTTTGGAGCCAATATGCTAGAAACATGGTTCAAGATATCTATTATTATCTTAATAGCTTTACTTCACAATTACTTGGATAAGGTAAAATTACTTATCATATTTTAATCATATCCAATAAAGTCTGAATATGCCTTTCAGCAACACCATTCTACTAATGTGTTCATGGTATCATGCCTTGCACAACAATGTAATGTCGTTCAAGAAGTTTGGCTAATAGTCTAGGGTTACAAACCGATTAATCTTACTTCCCATAAAATTTGCCATCTTGATCCAACATGATAATTTTTACCCTTTTATATAATTGTTTTTCCACTTCCATGAAGAATAGCTCAAGCATTGAAATGTCTTGAGACTTCTCATGTAGCATCATGTAGCCAATAGATATATCTCTGCCATAGAAATCATCTATAAATATGAAAAAAAATATCTCCACCTAAATATTCAATGGAGAATAGTTCACATATATTTGTGTATTATTTTTAGATCCTCCTTACTTCTTGCGGCACCTTGTTTTCTATGTTTGGTTTGCTTTTTATTAATAAATTCACTACAACACATTGAATTTTAGTGATAGACAAAATTTTCATTAAAAATTACCCAAACATCACAAAAGAGTTTCGATAATGGTTTCAAATTGTCATGACGACCATCACATAAAATGCATCACGGATAATTATTTGTGATGATTTATTATTCAACTGTCACAAAAAAATATTTTTAGTTATTGTTGGAGGTCTTTCATTTGATGTATTGTTCAAACTTTTGAATTTTTTGTGATAGTTGAAATATGTCATAGAAAGTAACACTCAAACGTCCAATTTGACATTCGAACGTCAGCTTGCCCGATTAACATTTGAACAATAGAATTTGATTTTCGCTAGGCTGATGTTCGAATGTTTAAACATTACATTTGAATGTGTATGCTCGAGCGTTACCAATATTCGAACGTATGGTATATAACGTTCGAATATTATGGCGAATCATTCAAACGAATGTGGTACATGCAAAGACTTGTTCGAACATTATTTGAGTAAACATTCTATAACGTTCGATTGATGTCTATAACGTTCGAACGTTTTCTTGCTATTTTCTCTATTTACATTCAAACATTTGTCCGAATGTGAATCAATGTTTGAATGTTTCATATTTACATTCGAACGTGTAAGTCATAAATGCATAATTTCATAAAATTAAAAATTATACAAATTGTATCATCACATCAACAATTTAATAACTAACCATGTCTTATACCATCCTAAAATTAGATATTAAAATTTACAAATAATAATAAAATTAATCTTCCTCTAAAAAAAATAAAATAAAATTTATCTAATACTATTTCTTCTTCTTTTCTTGTCTATCGCAATCTTATTGCAGTGGCATAACATGCTCTATCTGAACCGTCATCTCTTTTTGTATTTGTTTTTGGACTGCATTGCGCATCCTTTTCTCTTAATCTATCTATTGCTCTTGCATACGCGTCTCTAAACGTTAAGTGTGAGTAATAAAAATATGTAATACATATAATATAATCTCAAACTATCCATACTGGACAGTTTAAGAATTAGTAGACACCTGAATATACATTCATTTTTAAACTGGTCTAAGGTTATTCATGTAATGTCACACAATTTACTATCAAACAACACTGCAAGCATATATTTGTGGGAAAATTATTTGTTGTCTAATCTCTATACAGTTTTGATATTTAAGTGTTGTAATTTATTTGTTATCTAATCTATATTTGTTATCTATACAAATTTGTAATCTAGCTAGTGAAAAATAAGTAACTAATATATACTATTTATTTATTATTCACTGGCTATATTACTATATAATATATGTTATATAGTCCACTATATTATATGTTCTATGTTATATATTATATATTTTATTAATTATATACAAAATATGCACAAAATCATAACATAAATATTTCACCAGCATTAACAAATTCACAAAAGCAAAACACAAATATTCACAATATATTCACAAAATCACAACATAAACATTCTACCTTCATTAACAAATTCATAATCATTTCTCAAAAATCACAGCATATTCAATACCTGATCACAAAAAACAATACAGAACACTAGCAAATATTTACTTAATCACAACATACTCAACAAATATTCACATAATATTTTCACAACACAAACATTTCATAGTGCTTAACAAATTCCTAACAAATTCACTGTTTATTCACAAATAAATTCACAACACATTTTAATATTCACTATATCATTTTAATTCATTATATTGCACAATCATTTTAATTCCTCTATTGCACAATCACTATATCACACTCAACTCACAATATCAATATACCCATTAGAAACAAATAACCACAAAATAAAGTGTAGAAATATATCTAACACACTTAATAAAATTCTTTCACAAGTGCTCACAATCTTACAACTTTACCACAATCAATCCTTCAAGAATATTATAACATGAGCTATTTAGAAGATTGTATAAAAATAATTTTGAGACAAATCAAGAAATATGTAGAAAAAATCTAACACTATAAGCATAATAAACAAATAAATAAATAAATAAACCTTACCCTTCTTCTAATTTTCTCAAGAACACAAACTCTGTCTTGCTCTAATCCGTTCTCTTTCACTGTTTCACTCTCTCAGAAGCTTTATCTCTCTCACTCTCTCTATCTATTGTGTACGAGAAGAACAAAATGAAGTCTCAGCTTCCTCCCATGCGACTTTTATTCAATTTGTCTAAATTATATTTGCGTTCGAACGTTTAAGTTGTACGTTTGAACGTACTTTAAAATTTAAAAAGATATTTTTTTAAAATTCGAATGTCAAAAATAACATTTGAACGTAAAAAAAAAATGCGAGAAAAATTCATCTTTTTTTTAGTACATTCGAACGTACTTTAAAATTTTGAAAAAAATATTTTTTAACATTCAAACATAAAAAAGTAAAATTCAAACGTTAAAAAAGTGTGGAAAAATTCTTCTTTTTCTTAATATGTTCAAATATGACCTTTTGACATTCGAACATTTTTGTCTTCTCAATTTCTATATATTTATATATTTATATAATATATTATATATTTATAGTCAACTATAGATCATATAGTTATATAATATAACAGTTTGTATTTAATATATAGTATAATAAATATAATTATAATACGTTAAATAATATATATATATATATAGTTATACTACATATATTATCTATAACACTATAGTCAACTATAGTATATTTATAGTTGACTATACTATCGTATAATATTAAGGGGAGTGCTGCGCGCAAGCCCGGCCTGTGCGCATACCACTCACATGCAGGGACAGAATCATGATTTTGTGTTTGGAGGGGCGATCGATAAAGTGTGTAATGCATATAAATTTTAGAAAAATGATTATCAGTAATAGAAATATCATGTTCTATTGTTATCGAACTCTCTAAATGTATATTACTTTTCGAATTGTCCACATCTTTCTTTGTTTTTTTTTTAAATATATTGTTCTTGAGTACTTGCTTATATTTTTCTACGTTTTAAAAAAAATTATAAATCAAAAATAAATTTGAGAACTTTTTAATAAGTAATGATGTAACGCTATTAGGTTTTTAACAAACTATATCTCATAATCATACAAGTTAGAGTCAAACTAAATAAGTGAGTATAATCAATCAATTTTATAATCATATAAATTTATAATCAATTTTTTTGTTAAAATTAGACTGTTAGAATAACTGTAGGATTATGTGAGTTTTAAAATTTGAGTTTCAGTGAAGTTAAAAGTTAGAATATAAGTGGATGTATATTGAAATTTAGGAAAATAATTTTAGTAAAAAAAATTTGAAGGGGTAATTTTTATTTTTTATTTTATAATATAAGAGAGAATTTTAATTATATATATAAATTATATATATTTATATTATAAATAAATTTCTAAAAAACTTTGGGGGGCAGTAGCCCCCTTACCCATTAACGTGGGTCCTTCTATGCTCACATAAACAGTATTTTTACTGTTCATAAGAACAATAAAAACATTGTTCACATTAGTGGTGTGCGCACGGGTTGGGCTTGCCCCCATAATTTTTCTAATATCAATACTATAATATACACTACCAAAATTTATTATAATATTAATGCTATAGTTGACTATAACTATATAGTTACATAACTATAGTATATCTATAGTTGACTACAGTATAGTATAATATTAATACTATAATATACACTACCAAACTATATTATAATATTAATGCTATAGTTGACTATAACTATATAGTTACATAATATATAATATATCTATCTCCTTGTTATGAAACTTAAAGAAAGGAACTACTATTGTAAAAGAGAAATAAGAAATTCTCTTAAAACTCTTAAGAACTCAAGCTTTCTTTCTCTCTCTATTTTTTCTTATGAATTTCATTACAACTGAAGCCCCTATTTATAGGCTTTGAAATTACTATGCAAGTTACTATGCAAATTTAATATAATAGTGGTGGGGTCATTCACATTATTTAGTGGTGGGACAGGGGGCGGCTGCCGTCCCTCCACTAAATTCATTACACTCCCCCTTGAATGACCACTCATAAGGAATCTGCCTCGTTAAAACCTTGCCAAGTAAAAACCCAGTGGGAAGAAAAACCAATGGCGAAGGAAAAAGAGTATAGTCTTCTTATGTATCCACAAGTGCTTTAAGATTGCCTCATTAAAACCTTGCAGAGGAAAACCCAGTGGGACAAAACCTCAGCGAAGGAAAAAGAGTACAATCAGCACATTTACTCCCCCTGAAAAGTGCATGACAAAAGATCTTTGAGTCTTCGCATTCCAATGTTATGCACAATCTTCTTGAATGTGGAAGTTGGTAACGCCTTTGTGAATAAATCTGCCAGATTATCACTAGATCGTATCTGCTTGACATCAATTTCACCTTTTTCTTGAAATTCATGAGTATAAAAGAATTTTGGTGAAATATGTTTGGTTCTGTCACCTTTGATATATCCTCCTCTGATTTGAGTGATACAAGCAGTATTATCTTCATATAAGATTGTTGGGCTATTATTGATCATGAGAAGTCCACACTTTTCCTGGATATGTTGAATAACTGATCTCAACCAAATACACTCTCGACTTGCTTCATGAATAGCAATGATTTCTGAGTGATTTGAAGAAGTAGCAGATAGTGTCTGCTTAACAGATCTCCATGATATGGCAGTATCTCCATAAGTAAATAAATATCCAGTTTGAGATCTACCTCTGTGTGGATCTGAAAGATAACCCGCATCTGCATACCCAATCAATTCTGGA
The DNA here is from genome assembly GCA_036898215.1 of Platycarya strobilacea. Taxonomy (NCBI): domain Eukaryota; kingdom Viridiplantae; phylum Streptophyta; class Magnoliopsida; order Fagales; family Juglandaceae; genus Platycarya; species Platycarya strobilacea. Next base: position 30,488,637 of record CM072555.1, on the reverse strand, counting down.
CTTGAACCACGTTGATAAAATAATCCCATATCAACCGTACCATGAAGGTAACGAAGGACATGTTTAATGCCATTCCAATGCCTTCGAGTTGGTGCAGAACTATATCTTGCAAGCAGATTAACTGAGAATGTAATATCTGGTCGAGTGCAATTTGCAAGATACATCAAAGCTCCAATTGCACTGAGATATGGTACTTCAGGACCAAGAATTTCTTCATCGTCATCACAAGGACGGAATGGATCTTTCTTCACATCAAGTGTTCGAACAATCATTGGAGTACTCAGGGGATGAGATTTGTCCATATAGAAATGCTTTAGGACTTTCTCAGTATACATGGACTGATGAATAAAAATTCCATTTGGCAAGTGCTCAAGCTGCAGGCCGAGACAAAGTTTTGTTTTGCCAAGATCTTTCATTTCAAATTCATTCTTTAAATATATAGCGGTTTTTGAGATCTCTTCAGGAGTTCCCACAATATTTAAATCATCAACATAAACCGCAATAATGACAAATCCGGATTCAGATTTCTTAATAAAAACACATGGGCATATAAGATTATTCTCAAATCCTTCTTTCAATAGATATTCGCTTAAGCGATTATACCACATGCGTCCGGATTGCTTCAACCCATATAAAGATCTTTGTAGTCTGATTGAGTACATATTTCTAGATGTACTTGTAGATGCTTCAGGCATCTTATATCCTTCAGGGATTTTCATATATATGTCATGGTCTAAGGATCCATATAAATATGCAGTGACCACATCCATCAACCGCATTTCTAATCATTTTGTAACAACCAGACTAATCAAAAATCTAAATGTGATTGCATCCATAACGGGAGAGTATGTTTCTTCATAATCAATCCCGGGTTTCTGCAGGAAACCTTGTGCAACAAGCCGTGCTTTGTATCGCACAATTTCATTTTTCTCATTACGTTTTCGTACAAATACCCACTTATATCCAACAGGCATTACACCCTTTGGTGTTTGGACAACAGGTCCAAATACTTCTCGTTTCGCTAGCGAATTTAATTCAGCTTCAATAGCTGTTTTCCATTTTGGCCAATCATTTCTACGTCGACATTCTTCGACGCTTTTTGGCTCACTTTCTTCATTACTTCTGGTAATGTCAAGGGCCATTTTATATGAAAATATGTTGTCGACAACAGTTTTATTTCTATCCAGAATTTCTCCAGTTTTCATGAAATGTATTGAGATCTCATTATTTTCAGGTACCTGTTCCTCTTCAAGGGAAAACATTTCATGACACACCTCTTCAGGAGGTCTCTTTTTAGGAGATTTATACTCTTCAAGATTTTCCTCTTCAGGAGGTTCTGGAATAGAAGATTTAAGCTCTTTAGGAGCATCAATTATATTTGTGGCCTGTATTGTGGGTACGTGTTCTTCAGGAACACCAAATTCATTTTGTATTCTTTTCCTTCTGGGAATTTTATCTTTTGCACCAATAGGTCTTCCACGCTTCAGGCGTATTTTAGATTCACCTATTGCTGCTTTGACAATTTGTCCTTCAGGGACTTCAATCCTTGCTGGAGTATTAACAGCAGGAATATAAGATTTTACTACACCTTTAATGTCAGTAAATACATCCGGTAACTGATTTGCAACATTTTGCAAATGAATAATCCTTTGAACTTCCCGTTTACATTCATTTGTAGGAGGATCAAAATGAGACAGGGTCTTATTATCCCAAGTAATATCTTGTCGTGCTTCAGGCACCGACTTTTCTTTACCCATTAACGGAAAATTTGATTCGTCAAAATGACAATTCTCAAAACGTGCTTTAAACATATCCCCTGTAAGGGGTTCAAGGTATCTAATAATGGATGGAGAATCAAAACCAACATATATCCCAAGTCTACGTTGAGGGCCCATTTTTATACGTTGTGGAGGTGCAATTGGAACATATACAGCACATCCAAAAGTACGAAGATGAGAAATATTTAGTTGTTGACCATATGCAAGCTGTAATGGAGAATATTTATGATATGCAGATGGTCTAATGCGAATTAGAGATGCTGCATGAAGTATAGCATGTCCCCAAACAGAAATAAGTAGTCTTGATTTCATAAGTAAAGGTCTAGCGATTAGTTGAAGCCTTTTGATCAAAGACTCAGCTAAACCGTTTTGTATGTGTGTATGGGCAACAGGATGTTCAACATCTATTCCTATTGACATGCAATAATCATCAAAAACTTGAGATGAAAATTCACCTGCATTATCCAATCGAATGGTCTTAATTGGATACTCAGGAAATTGTGCTCGTAGTTTAATTATCTGAGCAAGAAGTCTAGCAAATGCAACATTTCTAGTGGAAATAAGACAAACATGTGACCATCGACTAGATGCATCAATTAGAACCATAAAATATCTAAATGGTCCACTTGATGGATGAATAGGCCCACATATATCTCCGTGAATCCTTTGTAAAAAGGATGGAGATTCAACAATGATTTTTGAGGGAGATGGTCTAATAATTAACTTACCTTGAGAACATGCAGAGCACGGAGATTCATTGGGTAGAAATATCTTTTGATTCTTTAAGGGATGCCCATGCGAATTTTCAATAATTCGTCTCATCATTATAGAACCCGGATGTCCAAGGCGATCATGCCAATTCATAAATACTTTAGGGTCAATGCACTTCTGGTGCATTACCACATATGATTCAATTGTTCTCATTTTTGTATAATACAATCCAGAACATAGAGCAGGCAGTTTTTCTAATACGAGCTTCTGGCCCGATACTGTTTTAGTAATAAGAAGATGCTCTTTACTGCCTTCATTGGTCGTTTCAATATGGTAATCATTACGACGTATATCTTTGAAACTCAATAAATTTCTTCTGGTTTGTGAAGAGAATAGAGCATCATCAATACAAAATTTGGTGCCATTAGGCAACACAATATAAGCTCTTCCGGAGCCCTCAATTAAATCCGATGAACCTGATATGGTATGGACATAGGCTTTACTTAGTGTTAGATTTTGAAAATATTTCTTTTCTTTGAGAATTGTGTGAGTTGTAGCACTGTCAGCCAGACATATATCTTTATCATTTAACTCAGAGATAAAAAGCTCATCAATGTGATCCATGATTCTACAAAATATACAAAACTTTTATTATTGATAGAAAGAAAATACATTAATTGAGTGGAACACTTCCATCTCCAATTAAGTGTTCAATACTACCATCAGGATGATTAAAGAAATCAGATACATCAAGATGAGTAACGTCTACATCTACTGAATCTAATAAATCATCTGATGGTTCTACTAAATTTGCTTCATGCATTTTATTCTTTCCTTTAACAGAAGCTTGATATAAATCAGCTAAGTGCCTGGCCGTACGACAGGTACGTGACCAATGTCCAGTCATTCCACATCTATGGCACACCTCTTCACTTTTCTTTGAAGAATTATTCTGAGGATTTTTACCCCTCTCTGAATTGTACCACTTCTGGTGATATGGTATATTATAATCCCTTTTAATGTTGTCACTCCTGGGACCAACATTTCTATAATTTCTCCTACCACGTCCACGCCTCCGATTTCTTCTAAAGGATGCACCATTCACTTCTGGGAATGATGCAAACCTATTACCATTCACTTCAGGGAATGATATTGAGCCAGTAGGACGTGTATTGTGGCTTTCTAATAAGAGCTCATTATTTTGCTCAGCTACTAGAAGACATGATATAAGTTCAGAATATTTCTTGAACTTTCTCTCTCGATACTGCTGCTGCAGGAGCACATTCGAGGCATGAAATGTAGTAAAAGTCTTCTCTAGCATATCTTCATCGGTGATTTTCTCACCGCATAATTTTAATACTGAGCTTATTTTAAAAAGTGCGGAATTATACTCACTAACACTTTTATAATCTTGCAACCTCAGGTGCATCCATTCAGAGCGAGCTCTTGGGAGGATAACAGTCTTCTGGTGTTCATACCTCTCCCTTAAATTATTCCACAAAATATAGGGATCTTTTACAGTGAGATATTCAGTTTTCAATTCTTCATGAAGATGGTGGCGAAGGAAAATCATTGCTTTAGCACGTTCCTGCAGGGATGCTTGATTTCCTTCTTTAATAGTTTCTCCCAGGTTCATTGCATCAAGATGTATTTCAGCATCAAGTATCCAGGATAAATAATTTTTCCCAGATATATCAAGAGCAACAAATTCCAATTTTGTAAGATTTGCCATTTTCTACACATATAAATAATAAATATGCGTATCTCAGAAAATATATTTATAAATTTACACAGATAATCATCAATAAAATATATCAATGATTTCAAATAATATATTGAAAAACTTACAGAGGAATAAGGCCACTAGCTTCAGAATTGGCAGAACCGTCGTGCTGATAACGTGTTATGAAACTTAAAGAAAGGAACTACTATTGCAAAAGAGAAATAAGAAATTCTCTTGAAACTCTTAAGAACTCAAGCTTTCTTTCTCTCTCTATTTTTTTCTTATGAATTTCATTACAACTGAAGCCCCTATTTATAGGCTTTGAAATTACTATGCAAGTTACTATGCAAATTTAATATAATAGTGGTGGGGTCATTCACATTATTTAGTGGTGGGACAGGGGGCGGCTGCCGTCCCTCCACTAAATTCATTACACTCCTAATATAATAAACAACATATTATATAGTACAACACACTATATATTATTTAATGTATTATAACTATATATATATTATACTATATATTAATACAAATTGTTATATAACATAACTATATGATTAATAGTTGACTATAAATGTAACTTATATAACACTATAATATATCTGTAATTCGCTACACGATAGTACAATATTAATATTATAATATATACTACTAAATATACTACAATGTTAATACTATTGTTTATTATTACTACTAATATTATAATAAACTATATTGTATTAAACTACAAAGTATAACAATATCATAATAAACTATATAGTATAGTATTCGTATTATAAAATATACTATTAAACTATATTATAATATAAATAATACAGTTTATTATATTATTAATATTATAATAAACTATATTGTATTAAACTAAAAAATATTATAATAATATCATAAAAACTATATAGTATAATATTTATATTATAATATAAACTACTGAACTATATTATAATAAAAATAGTGTAATATATATTATATTAGTATTGTATAATATATTCACACAATTTAAATTAATGTTCGAATGTATGTTGTAACGGTTATAATGCAACACTTGAACATTCATTTAGGGACGTTCAAATGTTTTCTGTATATATTAATATTGTATAATATATTCACACAATTCAACTAATGTTCGAATGTATGATGTATACATCTGAACGTATCATCTAAGAATTGGAATGTATCATCTAAACATTCAAACATTATCAATTTACATTTGGATGTTTAAAATAATATTCAGATGTTATTTTTTTTACGTTTGAGCGTAGACATCCGAACGTGAACCCTTAAGTTTTGAACATTACAAGATAACGTTTGAATGTTTGTAGCATACGTTTAAATGTGCATGTTTTACAATTGAATGTACTTCCGTACACCTTTTAAAAATTTTTGGTATAATCATTTTTTATGTTTGTGACTTATTTATCTTTCTTTTCCCTCTTTCTATATTTTATTTGTGTAGAACATATATAGTTCATTATATGTCTATCAGAAAGAATGAGAGGGAATGAGCCAACTTGAACACTACTAAGTTAGGGGCCCGCACAGTTACGCTCGAGTGGGTGGTCATGATCAATAAGTTTGACGAACTTTTTTGGCCTGCATCGTAGTTAGCAGTAGATGGGTGGCACAGCTGGTGGGAATGTGTAATCTGCTTAGTTGCAAGCACATATCAGTTGACTGATTGTGCATATGGAGGGGACAATGTATTAACTTTCTAGTGATTTAACTGTCTTGCGCGTTAAGGTCGATACATTAATTGATGAGTTTAGGGCATTGAAAGATAGCTTGTAGTAATGAATTATATTTTTTTATTTATATCTTTATGCATTTTGTTTTTAATTTATGTACTAGATCATATTATTATTTAATTTATATATTATTTTTGAATTTCTATTCTCATTTTTCTTTAATATTAGCTTGTATAAATTTAATTTTAAATGTCTGTACTTCAGATCTCTTTTACATTAAAATATTTTTTAATTGAATCAATTCTAATATTTTTAAATATTTAATGGATCCCCGCTAGGGTAGAATTTGCTTTTTTTTTTTATATTTTTTTTATCATTTTATTTTTTTAAATATAAAAAAATATCAATATACTAAAAAAGAAAATTTTTTAAAATCTATTAAAATATATAATGTGTCAAATAAGATGTCAAAATAGTATTAGAGTAATTTTATTTTTTTATTTTTTAATTTAATTGCAACGTTCCAACATTAGTCACTAACGTTCAAATGCTGGTGTCAAAAATTTCACATTCGCATGTCAGGAGTTTCATTGTTCGAACATCATATTAAGATTTGAATGTAAAATTATTCATGTTCAAATGTAGCGAAATCTAGCACAAGTCTTTATTGATGGTTTCAATAAATTGTCATAAAAAATGGATATTGGTGATGATTTAGAAATTGTCACAAATTTCAAATCATCATTAAAATCCAAGTGTATTATGTGATTTCACACACATCCCAAGATTAGTTGAATCTAAATGACCAAGTATCTATTATGTTACTAATCATCGGGGATATGGCTCACTTTTTATGCCATAAGTCATAGTTAGAGTTCTCATTAATCATGTTTATTTTTTTAGTTCAAATACATGCTTTATGGTGTTAGGTGTAGACATTTTTCACAAAAATATTATCAATGCAACATCGATAAAGACACTCGAACAGAAACACAAAAGCAATATGTAAGGTAATTAAAATGGCCATTTTGAAAGAAAAAAAATATATATCCATCAATGGAAGTCTAGATAGGCAAAGCAAATTAAGCCACACAGAAGAAACAAAGACTTTATTATGAAGGTCTAAATTATGGCACTACAACAAGATCTGCCTATTGCATCTAAAAAGTTTTTGTCGATTAATAAAGTGTCACTGTAAATGAGTATTTGCATCTTAAAAAATAATATCGCAAAAACCACACTTTTTGGTGAAATTAAGCACTAGAACAGTGATGTAGTTATTTGTGTCACTTTATAGCTACTTGCATCATTTTTTGTATGCCACAAAAAATACCACTATTGTCTTGAGAGTTAGCATCAATATTGCATGCTTACAAGCACGTAAAGTTTCTATTGCGATATATGAATGACTTGGTTTTTGTGGCAAGTAAAATTGCTGCAAATCTATGAAATGTATAAGTTGCCTTCGACGCCATTTGACACCAAATGGTTATAATAGATTTTGCAACATAATTATATATTTTTGCGTCTAAATTGAAGTGACTCAAAAAAGAAATTTATTGTGGCACAATTTAAAATTTTTTGGTCTAAATTTTAGCAACGCAAAAAGAAGTCATTTGCATCATTTTAAAGTAGTTTCTAATTTATCCAAACAATTATTCGGAAGCGCGTCAGAATAAATCAAAAATTTCAAATTCCCGCTTATTCACAACCAAATGCAGATTTGGATCTAAATGAAAGTCCAAACTCCAGGCCCTCCTCAATTTCAAATTGCAGAGTGCCGACCCCGCCATTTCTCTAACCGTCCCCCCTTTTTCCTCCCTCTATCTTAATGATCCTCTTACTTCTCCTTAGCCTCCACCTCTCACTCTTTTCTTTCTTACCTTCGCTTCACTTCCCTCCAATGCTGCAATTTTGAACATGAGGTTATCAACACTTGGTTCGGCAACTCTAGCTGAGCCCTCGAATTCACATCGTCAATGGCCTTGCCTTCGTCTTCTACACTAGCTGATCAGCCCTCGATGAGGCACCACGCCTATAGTAGAAATCAGAAGTCCCTCGACCTCATTTTCTTCAAGTATTTTAATCTCTACTTTTTCTCTTCATCCTGAAATTTACGTTCTTTTACTTCTTTTGATTTTTATTTATTGGCAAACTCTAGTTTCTTGAGCCTGTACGATTGAGATATGTGTATAGGCCTAAGCTTTAATGGGTGTTTGACTTTATTCTTTAGGTCCTTGCAAGAAAAGTGAAAAACCAATACAACATGGAAAGGATTTGCGGCAATTTCTAAGGCTTTTAGTTGAGCTTAAGGTAGTTTTTATCTTTACTCTATGGTTGCAAGATATGGTTATAACGTATATTTGAAACATATCTCTAATACTTCTTTCTAATACTGTAACAGGAATAGGGTTTGAGTGAAATATCAATGCTATTGACGGCAACAACTATGAAAAATTAGGAGAATGAGAACGACATGTATTCTAATCCCAGTACTGGAAGTCAGACTAACAACTCCAGCACTGTTAAATCCTTAACAAAAGATATACTTATTGTGTCAAAGTGACTATCGATTTGTGATGGGTTTAATAGACATAAAAAATAACTTATTGTGACAGCACATATTACGACCAGTAAAAAAAATGGAATTAAGTCCTTTTCTGACTACATGTATACATTTATCAACACCATATTTTTTGATGCAAATGCATTTTTCTTACAAATGATTGGTTCTTTTCAAGCATAAAAAATTGATACTTGCATCTTACATATTTAGAAGTAAAAGCACATTTTTTGTGACAATCACTTATTTTGACATAATAGACATTTTGAGAGTCATTAATAGTGACCACGTTGCGTTGATCGCTTTGAGACGATAAATATATTTTGTGAGAAGATGTGGACTTTTTGTGACAAAATTCCTAGACACAATAGGTCAATCCTGTTGCAGCGTGACTAGTATTGATTTAGGAAAATGCTATCTTTTTCTTTAAAAACCTTCCCGTTTGTATTCCGTTTTGAGATTTATTTATTTTTTTCAATTTTTTTTACAGGATTTTAAAGTATATTTTTTAAATAATATTGTAATTTTTTTATATTTTTAAAAATTGTTTTAAGATTTTAAAAATTCATGGAAAATAAATATAAAAATCTTTTATGGTTTTTTTAACATTTTAAAATATTTTTTAAAAATATAAAAAAATTAAAATATTATTTAAAAAATATCTACTTTAAAATTATGTAAAAAAAAAAAACTGAAAAAAAAAATCCCAAAATGGAATTCAAACGAAAAGATTTTTAAAAGAATGAGTAGCATCTCCCATTAATTTAATACTAAATGAACGGTTCTTATAATTAAAAATTTAGCCATATTCTCGTATTTCATGAAAATTAATCACTCGTTTAGGCTTTATTTAAATTTAGAGGTGGGATGAGTTGATATGAGTTCAATTTATTTTTTAATATTATTATTATTTTGAGATTTAAAAAATATATATTAGAATTAAAAAAATGTATATTGAAATTTTAAAAAATATATTAGAATTTTAAAAAAATATATAAAAATTTATATTTTATATAAAAAATTATAAAAATATAATAATAAAATAAAAGTTAAGAATCCAAATCGGCCCTTAGTTTAAGTGTACAGCTTGTAAAGAATCTTTGCATGGTAATAGAAGTATGAATATTAACACCTAATCTAACCACCTAGAGTTAATAGGAAGATTTACAGGTTCTGTACCGGGTGCTCCATAATTGGAGATTTTTGTAACAATTCTTGTAATTCCATGTGTTGAGACTGACAACTCTGTCTATCTATCATTTCTGTTGGTCATGAAGTTGACAACAAATTAGTTTCTATCAAATGCGTCCATTGGCCCCCCGGCGCTCCTATGATTTTGAAAATATATCTATTAATTTTGAAATATATATATATATATATATTCATTTTTATGATTTAATAAAATATATTAATTCCATCTTATATTGGCTTCCTCTTTAAAAAATTATTTTGGCCCCTACTTACTCTACAAAATTATATTGATCTTATAAATTTTACATGTCCAATTTAAAAAAATATAATTTGATTTAAAAATAAAATAAATAAAATATATTTCACATAAAATAAAAGAATAATTTTTCTTACAGTCTATATTTATGAAATGTATTTCAAGTCTAAGTGAAATGCTCTAATTTTATGAATAAATAAAATGGTTTTTTTTTCATTTTTAGAGTTTTTGATTTGTGAAATAATGATATTTTAGTTAATCTTATTCTAAAATTAAGATTTTTCTATCTATTTATTATTTAGACTACAAGAGAGTCCATAAAAATGGACTATATATAGCATTGCCTCAAATAAATGATCTAATAATATAATGTTACGCTGAAAATTATTAAAATAAGACTTCACAACAAAATTAAAGATGAATTTGTAGTTAATAATTTAGTTGCTTATATTGAAAAAGAAATAGTTAAGAATTTAGGTTTAGATTTAATAATTGATGATTTTATTTATTTTTTAAATAATGTAAGATGCAATTTTAAATACTTTGTTTATCTTTTATATATTTAATATAATTATAAGAATGTCTTTATATTATTTCTATAATGATATATTATTCTTGATATATTATATTTTTTAATATAATATATATTGTATTAGATATATTTTATTTTTATTTTAGATCTTATTATCAGATTATTTTATACCGTAATTTTTTTTTATAAAAATAAAATAAAATAAAATTTTATTATAATTTTAGCTGTGACTGACTCTTTCGAGAATAAATTATTGGTTGTCGCATTGGTCCCGTTTGGATTTGGAGATTAAATGAGTTGAGATGAGTTTAGTTTATTTTTTAATATTATTATTATTTTGAAATTTGAAAAAAGTATATTGGAATTTAAAAAATGTGTATTAGAATTTGAAAAATGTGTATTGAAATTTGAAAAAGATATATAAAAATTTATATTTTATATAAAAAATTATAAATATATAATTATAAAATAAAAGTGAGTTGTGATTTTGAATTCAAACGAGAACTAATGTGCCATGGAGTGGAGAGAGTGAAAAGGGATTGCTCGCACCATATGTACCTTGTTTAAAGGTGTGTGAGAAATAAATCTTGCCCCTTAAGAGTGAGGTTGGAAAGTGTGTTGGGCTGGGAGGGGGTCAGGTTCAAGCTAATTAATGAATTGTCAAACCAGTTCTGTGTGTATAGTTAATTGGTCGATGTCAGGGCATGAATCTCCCTGCGCAGGCCGAATGGATTAAATCATTGGGTGGGGGGCAAAATGGGATGTTGCAATAAAGGGGAAGAAATTTGATATGCACACCAGGCTAGAGAGATAAATGGGAGACCAGATCAATATCACTCGAGGAGAGGAAATATTTCATGAGTTAGTTTCCGCAGATGATGGATTAATGTATTGATGCACACAAGCTGGATTAATGGATTGTCAAACTAGTTATTGAAATGAGTTGGGATAAAAATTAAAAATTGAATAAAATATAATTAAAAATATTATTTTTATTTTAATATTAAAAAATATTAAAATATTTATTTTATTTTATATGACAATTTGAAAATAATTCTAATAATTAAATGAGATCGAGACAAAAATAGTTGAAAAACAACGGCTTAATGCATAAACTTGAAGCCCTTCAACATAAAGATTGAAGGCAAAACACCACAACTCAGACAAAATAGCCTAATAGCTAGCACAAGTCCAGACACCGACAGGGGGTGATCGTTGAAACACTTGGAACAAAAAAAAAAAAAAAAAAAAGGAAAATAAAAAAACACATTGTTATTGAGTTCAAATGACCCCCTGATCATCACCACGACAACAGTTTACTCCTTAATGTGGCTTTTGCATGGCAAGGACCTTAGACCAAGCTGGCCTCGCTGTGATATCGGCAATCCACGCACTGACATGGGGGCGCGAATCAAAAAGCTTCTTAATCTCAGTGCCCATCAAGTAATTTATATTGGGCAGATGGTGCAGATCTACCAAGCTAAAGCTTTCACACCCTAGGTACTTCGACTCAGCCAATCGACTCTCATACACATCAAGGACCTTAGCCAACTTAGCTTCGTTCTCCTCTACAACTGCCTTGTCTGTAACCATGCCAAACGCTGGCTTGGCTGCCAGCTCCCAGGTAAGCTTCGAGGCTACTGGGTCAAATTGGTGAGCCTCCACCTCCATCCATACCCCCATGATTGCTTTCTTCTTAGAGTCTCCTAATATCAGCTCGGTCCCCTTCCCAGCATACTCATAGGCAACGTACTTTGTAATTGCCCTTGATTCTGCAGTACAAAAAAGTCCAATCGTGACAATCAGTACACCAATTGCATTCATGCTCTAAAAATTATATGCATATCATGAACTTTACCAAAGAGTTTAAGATCTCCATGTTCAAAGCCTGGAACTTGACCAAACGGCTGCATCCACAACAGTATGTTAAATTCAGCAGACTTATATATATAGAAGTGATAACAATTCATTTAAAGTACCGTTGATCGAATATTAACATTAATATATAGGTTCCTTTTACTTACATTGATGGACAGGAAGGACTCCTTTTTATGTTCACCAGCTCTCATGTCTACCGGAACGAACTCAAATTCAACCTCTTTCTCAAAAAGGGTAGCCGTAACTCGAGCCGAAGCTGTTGACAAAGGGGTTCCATATACTTTGATGGGCGCCATAATTGTGGATGCTGATTTATGATAGAGAAAGAAGAAGAGAAAGGAGATACACCAAGGAACAGAGCTAAGAAGAGAGAGTTGAACTCTGTATACCTATTAATATATGGAGATAAGACTGAACCTCACTTCTCTTCTAGAATGCTCTAATATCAAAAGGTAGCTAGGTGCCAGCAGATTATTTTAACCCCATTTTTAACCACTTTGTAATTTTAATATTTCTGCCATTTTCCCCTTATTTTTTTATTGTTTTATGTACATTATTTTATGTACAAGTTGACAAATGGCAGCAGACAATCCCAAGCGTCTCAACTAAAAGAATGGACATCTAGTGGTCTTGTTCAGTTTTTCTTTCCAAGGAAAAGGAAATTGCCGGCCGACTCCGCATGGATGACCATAAAGATTGTCTTTTTTTGTATTTAAATCTACGTTGTGTTTCGTACGTCTTTTTTATGCGCACGATGAAAAAGTAACCATCACAGGGTGCATGATCATTGATGAGACAGGGAACTAGCTAGGAAGGCTCTGGGCTGCAGCTCGTGTAAAAGAAAAATAAACTTACAATTTGATTATAAGATATAGAGGAATTAACTTTATTTTATAATAAAAATAATTTTATAATTTAAAATATTATGTACATATCTATTTTTTAATTTATTTTGATAAAATATTTTTATATTTAAAACATTTCTCATATTGGTATGTTAGCCAGAGCTCATATTAATTCTCTTGACTGCTATTGTATATATATTATATACCATAATTAATACAAAAATGATAAAACACCAAATATTAACTTATATATATATATATCCTTCGTTCATATATAAAACTAATTGTCAAACCATTTATGCCTAAGATGCAATTTCCCCTTTCTTTAATGAATTTGATATTGTCAAGCCATCCATGTTTGACCGGCCAGGATTTTTATAATTTGGAATATTTTCTATGAATATTGTTTTGAATTAAGAATATATAAAATATATAAATTTCACTATATTAAGAATCTAGACATATTGGATTTATGGGTAATGTAGACAGACCCCAAACACTTAATACATGATGACCATAATCTATTTTAATGTACTTAAATTCTCTGGTGCGTTTTCATATGCCTATTTTTATGAGCCGGCAGCGCATCACATTAATGCATGCTTGAATAGAATATAGATGTGTGGCAGCTAAAAGATATTTCATGAAATTAATCCATAAATTGATGCGTATGTATACATTATATTTATTTTATAATTAAAATAGTTTTATAATATAATAAACCACAAAGAGTACATGATATTTTTAGTTTTTTTTATATAGTTTATTTCTATAAAATGCTTTACGCGGACTAAAGCATTAATTCTCATGGAGTTTATAAAACTTGTCAGACCATTTATGCCTAAAATGCAGCCACTTTTTTCAATGAATTTGATATATTTGTCAAGCCATCCATGTTTGACCAGGCCTTTTATAAATTGGATAATTTATATAATATTTTAAAAAATGATAAGACACAATATATAAATTTTACTATATTAAATTATGTTAAGACATGATACTGGATTTATGGGTCATGTAGACCCCAACATTTAATAAAGTAAAATCTTTATATATAAAATTAAAATATATATCTCTCTCTCTCTTTGAATTATAGACAATCTTTGAATTAAAAAAAAAAAACTTAGAAAATCTCATTCATTTACACTTTACTCTCACTCCCGTCCCTATGAAACTAGCTAGCTAGGGCAAACTTTATTGGAGGTCTTGTCCATAAGATAAAAGGAAAAAAATAATGTTCTTATCTTCATATCCTCCTCAATCATACTCAGTAACGTGATATATTTTAATTAACTGAGTGGTAGTAAGTATATGATAAGATCAAAAAACAATTAATTAAAATATGATGTAATTGGGAATGATATATATAAGATCTAAGATGAAAAATAACATTATTCATGTAGGCCGCGAAAGCTTAATTCAATTGATATATTTACTGGAAATAAAAAAAATAAATAAAAAAATAAAATAAGAGGATGTTATATATTGTGTTCTGTTACAATAGTAACGTCAATGAGATGGTCGACGTTGGTGATACATAACTTTAGGAGCGACAAAGGAATTGATCATATATTGACAAATGATATGGGCATCAACGAAGAAAATGGTGGCCAAAAGTTGTATAGGAAGATGCTCGATCGCGCGTGAACTAGATGCTCCTAATTTCTAATACTGCTGTTTTTATTTTATTTTTGGAAATGATACTCATACAATTAATTTTATAATTTTTTTTATAATTTTTATAATTTAATATTTTTAATATTTTTAATATTTTTAATGATTAAAATTGTGAATATTATTAAAAATTATATTTTATATAAAAAAAATTAAAAAAATATAATAATAAAATAAAAACAACTCACTCTCCAATTTAAATGAGTTATACATTGCAATTTTCCATACATCAAGTCAAAAGATTCCACCCAACAACTCTAGTTTAAAAATAAAGTTTCCATGCAAATGCAATCATGGGTCTCCTTCCACTAATATTGACATATAGAAAGACTTAGAATTGAGATGGGTTCAAGTTTCTTTAATTGTAAGCCGTATAATAGGAGAGATAGACATATAAAATAAATATCCTAATATTTGTAATTATTTAAGTAAATTAATATTTGAGGAAGCATTAAGGTCCCATTTATATTTAGAAGTGAGCTCAGCTCATTTTAACTCATCTCAACTCATCTTCATTTTATTATTATATTTTTATAATTTTTTATATAAAACACAAATTCCTATATACCTTTTTCAATTTTCAATACACTTTTTTCAATTTTCAATATACATTTTTTAAATACTAAAATAATAATAATATTAAAAAATAAACTAAACTCATTTCAACTCATCTCATCTCTGAATCCAAGCGAGGCTGTCTTTAAATCTTTCTTTCAGTCTAAGCACAATAAATTAAAACTACGGAAAAATCAAATTTCGAAAGAAATATATAATTTAAGAGAAATGATTTTTACCGTCTTTAGAACTACAAGTCTATACCATCTTTAAAAAAATAAGTAAATTTAAGAATCATATAAAAAAAGTTATTTATAATAATATATCTCACTTCTTTATAAATATGTAAAATTAGCACAACCTGGGTCCTTTCCGACTTTTATGACTTTGTCAACAACACTTCACTACCATCTTTTATTAAAGAAAATTACCTCTCTCTCTCTTTCTCTCTCTCTCTCTCTCTCTCTCTCTCTCTCTCTATTCTTTCAAAAGAATTTCATTTAACATTCTACACAACACACAATTTTTTTTTTCATGAAATGTATGTGTTTATGTATGGATGATGAGTAAAATAATTTAAATAGTTTAATAAAAATAAAAATTAAAAAAACTTAAAAATTAAAAAAAAAAATATATAATGTATAGTATAGAAGATTGAGTACCATAACCCATTCCTTTATTCCTTTATATCTATCTGCCTTTTTATTTTGTTTTTAATGAAATATAGAGAAAATATATATAAGCTTTTGGTTGTGTTATTAAAAATGGTTAGCTGAAATTAAAAATAAAAAAATAAAAGGAGTTTTATTTGTAGTTATTTGAGATAGAACGGTTAATGAAGCATTTAATAGGGCTAGGTGATCTTTTAAAAAATGAGAAAAATTGGTATAAATATAATTGCAAGTCAGATTTATATAATTCACTTTCATATAAATAGTATTTTCATTATGCAAGCCTAACTGTATAAAGCAGTGCTCTAAAATTAATTATGTTACGAAAATCATGTGTAGTATAAAATATAAAAAAGATAATGAACGAATAAGTTTTTTTTAACTCTTATTGGGATCCGTCCCCGCGATCAGCACTGCTCATTAAAATATAAGAAAGCACCCACTAAAATAAAAGACTAGTGATATCCGTACAATAGGTTATATAACATTTTTATAACTTATGTGTATTTGAGTTTTTTATTTATTATTTTTTTGAAATATTTTTTTAAATTTTAATCATTAAAGAAAAAATAAATAAAAATAATAATAATTTTTTTAAAATTATAATACACATTTTTTAAATCTTAATTTATATTTTTTTAAATTTAAAATAATAATAATATTAAAAAATAAATTAAATTTATCTTAATTCATTTATTTTTTAATTTATACCGACTAGATAGTTGAATATATTTTGGAGTTGTTGAAACAGAAGACAGCTTTGTCCACGTCCGTAGATCCATGACAAAAAAGGAGTCAAAAGTTAACTTCTTCCAAAGGCAATAAAATGGCCCACGATAGCACCATGATGGGCGGTCTTGTGTCTGTAACTCGGTTGGCCCATGGAAGCGCCGTTGGGCAACATGCTCAGCTAAACTATGCTAATTGTTTTTGGTGTGCTGCTAGATTTGCATTAGTAGACCACATGTGGCATCATGGAAGAATACAGATATATGAATGTATGTATGAATGTCTTTATGACATATGATATAATTTGACTTTTAAGATTTAAATTTTTAAATTTAAATTTTAAATTAAATTATAGCACATGAATTGTGTGTGGTATAACTGTACAAAAGCTTTTAACTAACTTACGGTATTTTTATGCTTTAGAGCTGGTTTTTAATTTATTCGTGTACCTCTTTCTATTTCTTACTACTTTTGTTTTTGCTCTGCAGCTCTCATAATTTATTTATGGATAAATTCAAAATTGGGTATTTTTCTTTATACTCCTTTTGCTTTTAACAAAGGCAACACTTAGCATCCACTTCTATTCTCCGTTTAAATCAAACCACACAAGAATACTCTTTTTCACACTGACTTTTCTTTCTTTTTCTTTTATTTTACAATCATGTTGTTGGATTTTTGCAGGAATAAGAGAAAGTGGAACACTTATGCTTCTGATCATCACAAGCTATTAGGTAGTGTTTGTGTGTGGTTGAGAAAGAAAGTTTACTTGTATAGACAATAAGAGCGAGAGAGTGCACTTCGCTTTGTCAGACTAAGAAACAATAAGATCAACTAAGCTTGGGGGAGCATCGGTTCATTTGGTGTGTGAAATGTGAAATTCAGGCACCAACCTATGATCTTCACCATGGATGGTTATGAACTTATGAGGGTTAGGATTATGCAGAGATAAAGAAGGTCATTGGGCTTAGGGAAGGGTAAATGTTGTCGAAGGAGAAGGCAGAAGAGTGGTAATGTGAACTCACGAAAAGAGAAGTAGGTCTATTATATCCCCTATTGAAACTTTTGAGCTCCTCACCCAAATCCAAGAGTTTTCATTTACTGCTTCATTTCATCAAACATGGTCGTTGCATTTAAGTACACAAGTCAACTGCCTCGAGGAGTGCTACTTGCATGGTGCAGAGTGGGGGGCCCACCCACCTCCGCTATCAAGGGTGGAGTTGAAACTGCATCTCGCCCCATCCCCTGCTTAATACAATAAGCCATTAGGTCTATAAATTATTGTTTTTTCTAATTCTTTTTAGACCCAAATTATAATATAGTTTAAATAATACATTAAAATTATACATTCAAAAATAATATAAATTCATTATAGTTATATTTTAGATAACCTTGACCTCCTAGACCAACTTTATAAAGAGGCTGAGGCAATACAAGAGTGGTAATGACTGTGGGAAGATGGGTCATTTTAGAACAAATTGTTTGAAACTAAAAAAACACACCATGCATGATCGAATAGAAATGTGAATTCTTCAAGTAGGGGTAAGAATCTCGGGAATGCTCGTAGGTATGGCTCACCCTTCATGGGACAACAAGTTAAGAAAGAAAGTCGTATCTGCCATAATTGTGGTAAGTTTGGTCTCATCCGGCTAAATTGTTATGAGCCTAGGAGGCATCCTGTGAGAAATGAAAAAAGACACCCAAGAAGAGATCATCTGAATTTGGGGAATCAAGTTAAGGCTTTTTAGTTTGGATGCCTAATAAGAGTGGTTTGTTTACATCAGCAAGTGCTTGGGAGTTAGTCCGAGTGAAGTTTGCAAAGATTCTTGGTATGGATTGGATATGGCATGGTTTACTACCAAAGAAAGTATTAGTTTGTCTATGGAAAGCAAAATATAATTGCTTGCCATTGGACAATAATATTTAGGCTGCTAGTATAAACATTACCTCAAAATGTGATTGTTGTGTTTTGAGTCAATGTGAGACACGGGATCATGTTTTATGCTGGGTGAATTTGCTGATAAGATTTGGGAAGTGGCAAAAAATGCTTGGAGGTTGCCAAGAGTTTCGCATTCTTCTTGGCGGTCCAGGGTATTGTTTTGGTTGCATCATACTTGAAGATCTAATCAGAGGGGTCTTATGATTGGTATTTTACCAAGCTTGACCTCATGGAAGCTTTGGAACCACAGGTGTAAGGCACGTATGAAGGGTAGAATAGAAATTGTTGAGTCTGTTTGGTGTGAACTGAAAATCTGGACAAGATGTCTATCCAAGAAGGTTGTTGAAGCAGGGTTTAGTTGCGAGTATATTAGTTGCACTAAACGTAAAAGTCCTGGTCAAGAATCCTCACGGATGGTATATTGGAGTAAGCCGAGGGTGGATTGGGTGAAGCTAAATGTGAATGGTAGCTTTAGGGTAATCTAGGCAACGTGGGGGGTGGAGGGGTAATCCGAGATTGTGATGGTAGATAATTGGCCGCATTCGCTCAAAATTTTGGACATGGTACAAATAATGTTGCAGAATTTAAAGCACTTTTGGAAGGTCTTGAGATTTGTAAGGAAAATGAATTTTTTCAAGTCGAGATAGAGTATGATTTTAAAATAGTTATAGATTGAGTTAAGTCCAAAAAATGTATAGTTGGTATTTATGGAACTATTGGGATGAATTTTTGGAATTTTTTTCTAATATTTCTCTCTCTATTTCTCATCAATTTAGAGAAGGAAACATGATTGCTGATGGATTGGCTCGATGTGGTGAGGAAGGAGGCACTAGAAGATATGATGATTTTGCAATGCTGCCTATGGAGTTGAGGGGGTTCTTCAGGTTAAAAAGATTGGACCGTCCTTATAATCGTTGGTAGTTTTATTTATTATTTTTTTGTAAGTATGGTTCTATATTTTTATTTTTTGAGTGTGTTGGGTGGTTCCAATGTTGGATAGTAGTTTGTTAATGTTAGGTTTTTTTGGTAATTCAATAAGGTTGACTGTAACTATGGTCTTCCTCTGCCATAATTGAGGATCCCTTCATAAATTTGGGGAGGGGTCACTCTTAAACATGTGTCCCTAACTTTTTTCCAAAACAAGAAAAAAAAATTCAAGGCTCTGACTAGACAAAATAATCCTCTAAATGTCAAGTTAGACCAACTGACTACTACACAGAAGGCTAACTAGACTATCCCTCCAAAAATCAAGAACGTGTGGGTCAAAAAGGGGAAAGAGACACGTGTCATATTGCACATATTGCTCTAAAGACCAAAGATACCTCTTTGTGGTACCTTGATAGTGAATGTTCACAACATATGTCTGATGACAAGTCCTATTTAAAACTATTGAACAGTACAAATGCAGAACAATAACATTTGGAGATGGTGGAAAAACCGACATAATTGTGAAAGGTAAAATTAAAATTTCTGAACTGCTGGTCTTGAGGGAAGTCATGTTTATTGATGGATTAAAAGCAAATCTCCTTAGCATAAATCAAATGTGTGATAATGGTGCTAAAGTCCGTTTTTCAAAAGAAATGTGTGTTGCTTCTGATAATAGTAGAAATTGTGTGATGCAAGGAATCAGGACTTTAAATAATTGTTATGGCATCACCCCTAACTCAGAATACAATTGCAATAGTGCTAATAGTGAGGCTACTAATCTTTGGCGTCAATGACTTGGACATGTGAATTACAGAAATTTGTCTAAGATTGTGAAGAAAGAGATGGTGGTAGAATTGCAAAGCTGGGTAAAATAGAGAGTTCTGCTTGTGGGTCATGTCAAGTGGGAAAATAAGTTAAGAGTACCCACAAGAACACTACGACTATCTTGACCAAACAACCATTAGAGTTGATGCATATTAATCTTGTGAGACCTTCTAGAATGGAGAGTCTGGGAGAAAGAAATACATACTAGTGATGTAGATGATTTCATCAGATACTCTAGGTAGTTTTTTAGGAAAAATGGTGAAGACCCTAACGTGATAATAACCTTGTGCAAGAAGCTTCAAAATGAACAAGGGAATTAAATAGTCAAAATTAGGAGCGACTGTGGAAGAGAATTTGATAATTCAAGTTTTGAGAAATTCTATGATGAAGACAGCATCAGTCAAGAATTCTCCGCTCCTATTAATCCACAGCAAAATAAAGTTGTCGAAAGGAAGAATGGAGTCATCCAAGAGATGGCTCAAGTCATGATGCATAGCAAAAGTGTACCTGCCCATTTTTGGGGAGAAGTTGTGAACACAGCGTGTCACATTGTGAATAGAGTCTAGTCTCGACCCGCACTTCCAAGACACCATATGAATTGTGGAAAGAAAAGAAACCAAATGTGAATTATTTCACGATGTTTGGAAGCAAATGTTATATTTTGAGAGATAGGAAAAACTTGGATAAGTTCAACCCTAAGAACGATGAGGAAATCTTCCTTGGTTATTCCAGAAATAGTTGTGCATATATAAGTTACAATCTGCACACTCAAACTATCATGAACTCCATTAATGTGGTTGTAAATAATACTTCTAGAGAGGAGTCGGACAAAAAGGAGCAAATTAGCATACCGAGTCAAATTGAAGAGAAGGACTTGGGTGAGTTTAATGAGATTTTAGAGACTTTCTCGAGGGAAAAGGTCAATAACCGCAATAAGCTCTAATTACACCCAAAAAATAATGCGTTAGTTGTTGTGCTGTTTTGGAGAGTCGATTCCGCAGGGAGACAAATTAAAAAATAGCAGAAGTAGCAAAGAAATTAAAAAAAATTAAATGATTTATGAGAGAATAAAAATTGATTTTAAATGCAAATTAAAATAAAACAAGTGATTAACAAAAAAAAGTATTCAAAGTTGACAAACAATAAAGTTTCAAGAATCTCTTGCACATATCTAGTATTTTAATTATTCTTAATTAATAGATAACTCAATTGAGAATTCAATTCTAAAATTTTCAATCGAAAGATATAGAATTATAAGCCAAAATTAAACCAAATCTAACCCTTTGAAAAATCATTCATCATTTTTAAATCATGTAAATTGTCATCCATATCGAGAAAACCCAATGACAAAAATATACTCAAGAAGCGATATTTTCAGTAGAGAATTATAGACAATCAGTTGATCCAAACATAATAAAAAAACTAATCATTTTAATAGAAAAGCATGACTGAATTTATAAACGAAATAAATTCTAAAATTATTCAGAGAAGAAAATATCAACAATAAATTGAGAATGATAAAACAAAAAGTTTTAATAAATTAAAAATACCATCTATTATATAAGTTCATCTCTAATTCTATTTGAGAATTTAGGTATCTATAAATACGATGGACAACAAAATTCTTAGGAGAAAATTGCAGCAGTCGGCCATAAAATTTATTTGTTTCTTAATTTCATCTCTGCTTCCTGTGCATCCAAAATGGCGCTAGCTTGAAAACATGTATGTATATATATGTTTGTGTAACCCGAAACTCCAGTCCTCCTTAAAGTCAAATTGCCTTGCTTAATTCCTTAGCAACTTCAAAGTTATGGCACGGGCCATGTCTTGGTGAAGTCCAAGCAAAGTAGTGTGGCTCTCATGTGGATTGAAGTAAGGCCCAGTTTAATTCTATTATTGCCGTGCGGTTCAATTGGGTAACGTGTGGGCTCAAGTGAATTGTGGCTTGTGAAGGAATTGACAAGTGAAAACGTGGGCCCAAGCGAATTGTGCATTGAATGTGGGTGTTCCCCCTAACGCGTCGATCACTAAATGTATATATATGCCCTTTAAATTAAGATGTCGTGCCCTCCTATCTTGTAAAATCAAAATGTGCATGCCCATGTAGTGAAATTGCATGCTGCTTTGATTTGTTGAAGCCTGGTCCACGTTTGTGCTCCTCAATTGAAGTGAAGCCACGACTTGGGTTGGTAAACATGCACGGGGCCATGTAATCTTTTTCACTCCTTCACACCAACAAACAAAAATAAATATATGATAATATAAAATAGAATGAACTAAAAAATTTTTAAAAAAAATAATAATAAAAGAAGATAGATAGTGTTTAAAGACATCTCAATATAAAGAGAAATTAGATTTAATAAAAGAAATTATATCTCATTATTTTTATTCTCACTCTAGTATTTTAATCTAATATTAGAGTATTTAGAGTGTACTTTCGCACACTCATCAAGCCCTCTTCGAGAGTAAAGCTCAATCATCTTTAAGATAAGAGTTGGACCAATGCCATGCATGAAGAAAGAAATTAATTTGTGAGGAATGATGTGTGATACTTGGTCCCAATGTAACGCCCCCATCCCGCAAGAGTTGGAGAGTTACTTCCTATTACAAAATTCACATTTTAACAAAATAATTAAAGATTCAAAATTATCCAATATTATATAAACTTGATTCCTAAATCAGTTTCCTCAATATTATCAATTCCATAAATACTACATCACAAAAATACAATAACGTTTTTTTACTAATACTTGTCAATATTCATATAAACTCCCTATGTTTAATCTATCATTTTTAAGTCATTTCATCCAATGTTTCGTAATCCGATCCTTGGCTGAAATATCCAAACTCATCTGAAAAAATATTCAGAAATAAGAGGTAAGTTTAACCACAACTCAGTAAGCAGGAGACATATACAAGAGTACAAACATGAGCATTTTCAAAAGAGACTTCATATGCATGAATCAGAAACCTTTTTTTTTTTTTTATATATATACTGATTTTCAAAATATATTATCAATAAAATAGAGCGACTTTTCAATCATTTTATATTTAGAAAAAAAAACACTATTTATTATTAAAAATGCTTTGGCACAAATAACTGTACAATCTTATCTTATCCTCATATCCGAACATGTACCATGTTTAATGAGATCCTTTGGCAATTTCGTTCGTATTTCCAACAAGAATATTTCTGGGGTTTGTTTTGATAAAAATTTAAGAATTTATTTATTTATTTGTGATTTTCTTGATATAGAAGAATCAACCTTGGACTTAACTACATTGTTGTGACCTTCCCTTTTTAATTGAAAATCATTCCATAGTCACTTGGCGAAGCATAGTTTGATGCCTAGTTGCAACTTCATTTTATCATACCAGTTTCTCTCACCAAGTAGATGCTTGCAAGAAGAATTCCTACTTACATTGCTTCATCTTTGCTTTTGATCATTCCATTATGACTTTTCGACTTAGTATATGAGTTTTGGAGTTATCGGATCACTCCTAATAAAAAAGGTGGTATGAATGTCGTGATTAGTTGTGTGTGGTCGTCACACATAAATGTGCTTTTAGTGGCTATTGATTGCACTTGAGAATGGAAGAGGGTATCTCAAAGTAGAAGTGAGTGTGCATGGTTTTGATAGACGAGAAATTGTTTATATTATCGAAGTGTGGGAAAAGTTATCTTGGTAGGTGTTAAAATGGATTAGCATAGGCGTGATGGTATTTATAGATTCTAGTTTTGCGAAATTATCAAAGTGCATAGCGGAGGCGTGACATTTTTAAGACTATGGTTTGAGAGTACATTTGAGAATGATTGAAAAATGAGTTGCGATGTGAGATCATGTAGGTTTCAAATATTGTAGCTGTAGATTTCAAGTTTGAGGATTTATAAGCATAAGAGAATTTTTAGGTGTCTTGAGCTAAGTTGGATTTTTCTTCTTAAATCGAGTGTGAGATTATGGATCCCAGACTAGAAAAGTGTATCTTCCTATCCATATGAGGTAATAGTTCTATGTACTACTCCAAATAAAGTTAGGATAAGAAGATGAGTGAGAAATTTTAGTAGGCACGTGATCGGACCATTGTGAAAGTTTATTTATTGAATGGGGATTGCACACCTAGGTGCATGATGATTGATACAATGTGCGTGGATGTTACAACTGGACGTGTATGTCTAAGGAAATTATTTTTTTGGCTTGTAAGTCCATTCATGTTGAGATTGATATTTTAGGCTTGAACTGAATCTTGAAGTGTATGAAATTGACACTAGGTGCGTGAATATGTCAAGAGGATTAGGAAAATTCGAGACATTGGAAGAATGAATATTATAAAGGATAAGAGTTTAGATTCTGTTTTAGATTCAACAAATTTCGAGGATGAAATTTTCTTAAGGGAGAGAGAATGTAATACCTGGCTCTAAGGCCAAACCCGTATCTCAGCCTTGCCCAGAAAGACCCAAATCGGCAACACCAATCCAGACAATTTTGAGCCAACCAAAAATGTCAGAACAATTCCCTTTTTGGTGGAAGTCTCCTTCTACACGTGATTTTCTTTCCAGGCAGTTTTCTATTTCAGTTATCTCCATCTCCGAATATCACGCCACTGATTTTTCATCACCCGCCTCTACAATCTGTTTATCCCTTCTCAAGTCTTTCTCAACAAACTCTCTATCCATATCTCTCATACTCTCGGTTCTCTTTCTCTTTCTCTGAGTTTCTCATTTACTGCAAACCCCCTTATCAAATAACTAGCCCAAAGCGAAGCTCCTCAATACTGTTGTCCTTCCACCACCACCAGGTTAGCACCATGCAAGCCACCATGCACCTCTAGGTAGTAACACCACTCCAAGCCGTACATTGAGAAAAACCCAGCCACGACAGCCCTTTACCCAACGACTTGCACCGTAACACCCTTGTTTTTGACATCCAATAACAGAGCAGCCCCATGACCATCCTCCTTGCACTGCTCACGCAGCAATAGAGCCTCCATGTCGTCGTCCCAACACCTTCACAGAACCACCAAACATGAAACCTTTATTTGTTCAACCAACTCTACCTCACATGGAACTACCACTGTCCCTCACCAAAATTGAGAATCCCTGTTCTTGACTTCCGAAAACAGAGGAATTTCTCCCCACTGAGCAGCCTCTCTCTCCGTTTAGCATCGCCACAACAAAACAGGCGAGAAGCACCTTGGATGGCACAGAAAACGCCGACCACCTCTCATCACTCAGTTTATTTTCTTCCTCTCTCGTGCTGAGTCATGCTCCTTGCCAGAAACCATCACAGCCTCCCAGTCCATTGCGACTCGCCTCTCACTGTGAGTCTTTGTTGCTTGAACACCTTGGGTCTAAACGTGTGTCCTTTTGCCGAAGGTGGTAGGAAATACCATCTTTATTAAATTATACGTTTGCCCTCTGTTTTAAGTCATAGTGTTTTAGAAGTATATGTCAATGGGTTTTGTTTTCAGCTAGTTTCATTTATTTATTTAATATTATTATTATTATTACTTTGATGTTTTTGTAAAACTGTCTTGAAAACTAAATGCTTATATTTTTTTTTCTTATATTCAAAAAATACCTTTGGATTTGGGTTCTATATCATTTTGTGCTTGAGTTGTAAATTTATTTTGGAATCCGATAATAATCTCTTTTTAATGATTTTTCAGTATAAAGTATTTTTAATTCTAATTTCTGAAGAGATTTGGTGCGAGTTGGAAAACTTGGGTTATTTGACCGTTTAGTGAAAATTGAAGAATTGGAGGATATTCAATAAATCAAGGTATTAGAGGATTTATTATATTTTAGAGTTTTAGAGTAACCTTGGTATATTCAAAGGACTTTCGGAGAGTTGATATTATATGGTTCCAAAGACATTTAGATTTTTTTGGGAAAGATATGATTTTTATATCTCAAGCCTTATTTTGAAGTTTGGGAGTAGTTGGAAATTTACGGAAGTCCATGTCTCATTTTATAGTTATCGATTATTATTTGTTCAGCACTGTGTGGAAATTTTCTGAAAAGCTGATAAGTCTAGGTAAGCGGGGTTCCTATTCTTGACTTTACACCAACTTTGAGACCGAGGTTGACTTTCTGAAAACTTTGCATGTTTTTATTATAAGTGAGAACTTGGGAAAAATAACTTCGGACAATTATTTGTATTACTCATGAAATCTATATGATAAAGAGAAAAATGTTTCTGTTATGCATAGTGTAGACATGAGCAGTGTTGACATATTTCTGAAATGCATAAAAAAGCGAGTATGAAAATTGATATTTTATTTATGTGATGTGAAATATTTTAGCGTTGTTGGTTATCTAAAAATGATATGAACAAGTTTGGTACATGATTTGATATGACATGACATAATATGATATGGATATGAAAACCTTTGGCATTTTTATCTATTTGATCTGTTTTGGTATATAGTTTTGATATGATGATATGGATTCACGTGATATGGTTGGTATCATCATGATATGATATGATAGGAGTCCAACTACTTTATAAACAAAGTGATCCTGTATGTGTTTCTTTCCTGTGTGCACACTAGAGACTCCGAGAACGAATAAGGGAAAATCTCACAATATGATACTACCTGGTTTGGCCACCAGGGATAGCACAACCCTACCACGAGAGTTAAACATGGTACATGTTTGGATATGATAATAATATGAGATTGTACAGTTATTTGTGTCAAAGCATTTTTTATAATAAATAGTGTTTTTTTAAATATAAAAGAATTGAAAAGTCGCTTTATTTTATTGATAATATATTTTGGAAATCAATATATATAAATAAAAGGTTCCTGATTCATGCATATGAAGTCTCTTTTGAAAATACTCATGTTTGCACTCTTGTATATGTCTTCTGCTTACTGAATTGTGGTTAAACTCACCTCTTAAATCTGAATATTTTTTCAGATGAGTTTGGATATTTCAGCCAAGGATCGGATTATGAAACATTGGATGAGATGACTTAAGAATGATAGATTAAACATAGAGAGTTTATATGAGTATTGACGGGTATTAGTAAAGAAACGTTATTGTATTCTTGTGATGTAGTATTTATGGAATTGATGATATTGAGGAAAGTGATTTTGGAACCAAGTTTATATAATATTGGATAATTTTGAGTCTTTAATTATTTTGTTAAAATGTGAATTTTGTAATAAGAAGTAACTATCCGACCCTTGCGGAATCGGAGCGTTACAACCAAGGCTTAAAAAACACAATGTAGTTGGTACCAAATGAATTTTCAAGAATAAGTTATATCAAAATGGTACGATTGTGTAGAATAAGGTAAGATTGGTTGCTTAAGGTTATGCCCAAATGGATGGAATAGACTTGGATGAGACGTTTGCATCGGTCGCCAGGCTTGAATAAATCTGGATGTTGTTGAGCATTAATTTCCATGTGTTTTAAACTTTATCAAATGGATGTTAAGAGTGTTTTTTCTAACTGGAATCATTCAAGTAGAAGTGTATGTCGAGCAACCAAGCACTTTGTAGATCTAAAATATCCAAATCATGTCTATAGGTTGAAGAAAGCCCTGTATGGTCTGGAACAATCTCCTAGAGCTTGGTATGAAAGGCTTACTTCATATCTATTACAACATAAGTTTTTGTGAAGGAATGTTGACAGGACACTTTTCATCAGAAAAGTTGGAGAGGAATAACGGTTGCTCAAATCTATGTGGATGATATTGTGTTTGAATAATCTATTGACGATTTTGCTCTCAAATTTGTAGAAAGAAATGAAAAATGAATTTGAGATGAGCATGGTGGGTGAACTAACATTTTTCTTAGGACTCCAAGTAAAAATGTTAGATGATGGACTGTTCATATCCCAATCCAAATAGGCAAAGAATCTGCTGAAAAAGTTTGGGTTAGATGGGAATAGTCATGCTATAAATCCCAGGAGCACGAATGTAAAACTTAGTGCAAATGTGTTAGGCAATAGTGTTGAGCAATCCTTGTATAGGAGCATGATTGAGAATCTATCATATCTCACTACAAGTAGACCATACATTGTGTTTAGTGTTGGGATTTATGCTAGATTTCAAGCCAATCTCAAATAACCACATCTTGTGGCTGTCAAATGCATACTTCGCTATATGAATGCGACGATAAATTATGGAATACGGTACTCCAGAGATTCTAATACTAAGCTTACGGACTATTTTGATGTTGATTGGGTCGGTAATGCGGATGATAGGAAAATCACTTTTGGTGATGTTTCTATGTGGGCACCAATATTGTAGCTTGGATGAGCAAGAAGCAAAATTCCATTACCTCGTCCACAGCTGAGGCTGAGTACATTACTATTGGGAGTTGCCATACACAATTGCAATCAATGAAGCAAATGGTTTGTGATTACGATATTACTCAAGGTGAGATGAGCATTTATTGTGATAATACCAGTACCATAAACATCTCAAAAAATATTGTCCAACACTTTAAAACCAAGCACATTGACATTAGGCATCATCTCATTTGGGAACTTGTGGAATTACATGTTGTTACTCCTATGTACATTCCTACCGAATATTAACTAGCTAATCATTCTTCCAAACCCTTGGATGGGATTTGCTTTGAATGTCTTAGAAAGGCTATTGGTATTTGTGCTTTGACCTGAGGGCAGTGATATGCATCACATACATCACATGCATTACATGCACTTTCCTTTCTTTTTGTCTATTTATTTTCCTTGTGTATATTCTCCTTCCCTCTCTTTTTGGATATTGATGCCTTTACATGCATTTCGTGGATGTGATACATGATGTTAGTGCTGGCTATTTTGTGTATCCTTGTACATGTGTCATTTTAAAATTGTATCATATGCTTGTGTTGAAAAGGTGTGAAACATGTGCATCATTTGTAATCTATGACCTGTAGCACACACTACACACCTAGCTCAGTCTCTTGGCATTTTACCACCTATGAGATTTTGGGGAGGCAATTAGAGGTGTAAGGGAACCCTACTTGTGTATAGAATTGACCTTAGGCTAGATGACCTTTGCCTTATTCTTCCTATGCAAGAAGTCATATATCTCAAAAGAGAAAAGAAAATGAAAAGGCTCTTTTAAGTAAAAAAAAATAAAGGAGCCACCATACCAATACCAAAATAGAAATTCAAACATAAGCGATTAGGTCCTAGCAACATTGTGTTTGACGTTTTGTATCTTGAAAGAACTTTCCAAACTTTTATGGTTTCTTATTCAGCCCAACCCCACTCATGTTATTCGGTTAAAATTTCTTGATTGAGCAAGGGCTTTGCCTAAACACACATGTTCATATTACTTGTGATATTCTGTCTTTGCTACGTGCGTGCTTTATGAGAATATGATACTATTTTACATTTGATATGTTATTGGGATTCTCAAATTTCCCTCACTAATGTTTAGTGCTTTATATGAAATTCCGTTGGACCTTTTGCTATCTTTTCATTATATTACTTCACCTTCTAGACATTTTAGTCTGATTCATATTCATCTTAAAAAAAAAGGTTCATCTTGATTCTTTTGCGTCTAAATTCTTTTGTTATTCTTTAGTAATGTAAGCTTGCTTGCTTGCTTTCTTTCTCATGAATCATGACTTTGTGTTCTTTCTCCTTTAATAGCCTTTTCTGGTATAATTATTCACTTTTGATGTTGCAACAACTATAGGTGAAGAATTTCCCATAAAATTAAAAAAAAAAAACTATAGGTTAAGAATGCAGTGTTTTTAAATCCTGACCGGTTGTTGAACCCAAAATAATGTTGGTACACCACTTGCTTTTACAAGGGGTTAAGGAACCTCCTTTCTTTTTTATGACTTATTTCTAGCGGAATCAAAATGCTACTTGCAAACAGTCCAAAATGTGGCAAAAGAAAGGAAAATCCATGGATTTTGTACCTTATAATAAACCAACAATTTAGCAAAAAGTTAGTCAATGATGTTATAGTTTGATTTTGCACCATTTAGATTTCCAAACTGAGGACTGAGGATTATCAGAAATTTTGGAAAAGTTAAGAGTTGTTGACCTAAGCATCTCATTTTGGGGGGGGGGGGGGTGGCGGGTGGAGGTTTTGTTCTTCTTAGTTAACCATTGACATGTTTTCTATCCTTTTTTTTTCATCCGCATTGAGTCTTTAACCTCTAGCTATCATGATTTGAACTTGTGGCAAGTTCTCTCTCTCTCTCTCTCTCTCTTGATGAGGACATTGTTTGCATAGATCTTAGAGGCAAATCAGAGAAGGTATTAAATGGAGAGATTGGTTTGGATATAAGAATGTTTCATCTCATCTCATGCTATTATCGTAAATTTCTATAAAAATATATAATAAACAAATAAACTTTTCAAGTCCTAAAATAATAGTAATATTAAAAAATTAATATAATATTCTAACAATGTTTTATTTACTTTTCAACTTTCATTTCAATTTATGTTATATCAACTCACTATCCAAACGACATGCAGTAACAGTCATAAAGTGGAGGAAAATATTCATTAGGCAATTTATATAAGGAAACCGTCTGTCTTGGTGTTCTCTATGTTTTCTTAAAGTTGAAATTTCATGAAATGTGAAATTTCGTTCGAGCCAAAAAGGTTTTCTGGTGTTGGTCACTCGATACACCACTTGACAAGGGATATCTCACTCAAGCAAAAATCGAGCTCGACCCGCTCGAGGGTGTAAAGTCTCACTCAAGCGAATGCCGCTTTAAAAGACCCCTGTACCGCTCGAGCAGTTACGAGTTGCCATTATTTCCATTTATTCTGTTTTCTTCTTCCTCTCTTCCACTATTCTCCATATTTTCGTGGCTCCTTCACTTGATTTCTCTCAAGAAATCTTCTTCATTTCTAGTAAGCATTTCTCTTTCCCCTCTCTACATGTGTTTTATTGCATTTTTCATTCATGAGTGGTTCGTTTCGGTTTTGGGTTTGGAATGTGTTGATTTTGGCATGCCTAGGTTTTGGAAAACCCCCTTGGTCTCCATTGTAATCTTTGATCTCCATGTGTTGTTGTTGTACTTACAAGGGCATTGGAACATCAATGGGTTCTTAACCCTATATTTTCACAACATGCACATCACATGCTCGATGAAATGGCTCAATGGCAATTTGTTATGCCTCCCTCTAACACACCACTTTGTGCATTTGTCACTTAGACCCCACAATGGTCTTTTGCACTATCCTTGCATTTTATTTGGAGTATATTTTGGGCATATTGGGTTTAGTCATCGTGCATTTATTTAGGCATGACCATTGAGCATATTAAGCATGCACCCTAGGCATACACACTAAGCATATCCGCCATGCATTTATTTAGCCTTTGCCTTACTGTTTGTGCTTGGTCTGTGTATAATTCGGTACGATGTCTCGGCGTGTACGTCCTCGTCAGAATCCATCTGCTTCACAAACCTACTTCCTTAATGTACAGGCACATGCCCTCTACACCGAGAATTTTTCTCACCACATCCCTTTTGTTGAGTGTGAGATTCTTCTAGATGAATTATGAGAAAACTCTCCTTTTATGCCTCAGATTTTTAGTCCTGCCAATGGCTTGCCTTAATCGCGAGTTATCTCGATCCTTCTACAAAGTTAGTTAGGGAGTTTTACTCCAACATCCATGTTATCTCTGAAAATGGCTCATTCAAGCTGGGTCTCCAGAACATCACTGTTGCCCAGATGACTAACACAAGAGGGGGGGTGAATTGAGTTGTATTTAAAAAATAACAATTATAAATTAAATATATAATATAAAATATAAATAAAATATGAAACAATAATAAATATAAAGAGGAAGGGTAAGAGAGAAGCAAACTCAGTATGTTAACGAGGTTCGGCCCCACTGCCTACGTCCTCGCCTCAAGCTACCTCTTGAGGATCCCCAAATCCACTATTCAATCTCCTTTATGTGGAAATAGAAACCTATTACACCTTTGAGCAGCACCGCTCCAAAGAATCCGTGTAGAACACCCTCTACATTTCCAATCACCTCACACTTGGTGATTTAACTATTCCACGTGTAGAACACCTTCTATACTTCCAATCACCTTACACTTGGTGATTTAACTATTCCCCGTGTAGAATACCTTCTACACACACAAGGGTTATACACACCCTTTTACTGATACAAGAATTGATAGTAGGTAGACTATCAAAGTACACTCCTCAATGAGTGAGATAGAAACAATACAGCGCAACCTATATCTCTCTCAACAAGAACAAGAATTAAGGTTCAAAACTTTAGAAAAGAGAGAATGAGAGCTTTGAAGAAATGATGCAAAACTTAGCAATAGATGTATAAGCTCTTGTTATGAATTTTGCAAAACTCAAGTGAACTATTTATAGGCAAATGAGTTTTCAATTTCAAATTTGAAAAAATTCCCATGTCAAAAACATCATCATTCACTTTTCAAAAATTTCAAATCTAATATTTTTACTTTTTGCATGTGACAAAAGGAGCACACTTTACTTTTCAAAAATTTCAAATATAATCTTTTATTTTTTGCATATGACAAAAGGAGCACACTTTTCTTTTCAAAATTTTCAAATAAAGACATCTACCTTTTGCATAAGTCAAGAAAAGCATCCACCACTTTTGAAAATATTCAAATAAAACATGCACATGTGAAATATGACAATTAATCATCTTAATATTTTCAAAATTCAAACCTTTAATCATGGCATGCACATGTGAAAGATGACAATCAATCATCTTTCAAAATTTTCAAATTTAATTTTCAAAATATTCATGCATATGTGGAAAAAGTATTTTAATGCTTTATGATAAAATATTAATTTTGAGTCTTAATCCTAATTTTGAATTTTTAAGAGATTTACAACATTACTCTATGATTTTAATGTGAGCTTGTTCCCTTCTTGCTCATGCTTGCTTCCTTGATGTGCTTGATTATATTGTGTGGACAACTTGAGCTTGAGACTCCTTTATTCTTTGGATTCATTTGTTATCATCAAAATCCATTTGTAGATTTACATGAAACTTGAAACCTTGGGTTCAACAATCACTTTTCAGGTGACTCCGAACATGCTAACGAACTTACTCGAGGCCACTAATGTGCCTAATTCAATCTATAATATCTTCAAACCCTACCCATAGCAAATCAACATAACTCGCTTTCTATATAAGCGTCTCATGGACTAGGATGGATGGACCCCTCTATCGACCAATGATTTCCCTCATGCATACCTTATTATCAGTCGAATTGTCTTAACCAACATCTATCCTATAAGTCACCATAGTTGTGATGAGCCAAGACTTTCGTTTCTTATTATTTTAAGTAGGTAATTATTTTAATAATAATATTGGTATTTAGAGGAGTGAGGATGAAGGCTTGGGCTTAAACTTGAAGCCTTGAAGGCATAACCTAAGTTAATGGGCCAAGATAAGAATGACAAGCCCACAAGTCCATAAGTTTGGCCCATGATCCACCAAGCCCACATAAGAGACACATGTCACCTCTAGGAAAATCCTAGTGAGTCAACCAAAACTAGTAGATAACAAGTAGAAATTGCTAGTAGTTAGGAGTTGACTAGTGGATTGCCTTATAGGATAGAATGTGAGATCTCATTATGAGATTTTTCCATCATTGGGATATCTTGAAAAGTATAAAGATATTTTCTATTTTACTCTTTCTAGGAGTATTCCATACCTAGAATAGTGACACAAGTGGCATGGGAGGAGAAAGAAAGAGAAGTGAGGAGCAAAATGGGGAGTTTCGGTGGAGACATGTAGCCAAACCCCTTTGGGGTGTTTTTTTTTGCAATCCAATCCCCACCTAAGAAATGATAAAAAATAGATTTTGTAAGAGTGGGTTGACATAGTGATTGATAAGTGAATAGTGGCATCATTAGAGAGAATGAATGAAAAAGGAAAAGAAAAAACAAGAGGGGTTCAAGTGAAGCCTTGCCGTGAGCATCATTTCGAGTCCTTCTTAGGATTTTACAAATCTAGGTGAAAGGACTTCAAAGATTTGTGTAAAAAAGATGTGAATGACATGTGTGAGTGGTGACTTGACAAGTGGAGTGAGTGAAGGGACTTATGAGAAGGAAGAAGATCACTTGGAATGAGGGAGGGTTTGGTTTGCACTAGATGCATAGCCGAAATCCATCTTGCTCATTTTCCTAGTGGAGATCTTGTAATCCCCTAGAATAACACTTGAGGTGATGGAGGGAAGGTGGAAGAGTGATGTGAAAGAAATGGGAAGAGAGATCCCCATAAGGGGCGCCGGCCATAGCTAATAATAGGAAACAAAATCAACTTATGTGTTATCTAAATCTAGGCATGGGATAGTCATGATATACAAGTCAATTAAGGTGTCTTTCAAGACCTATCAAGGGTCAATTCTTGGAATAGGAAATGAGTGGCCTAAGTCTAGAAACCCATGGCTGAATGGCCCTTTTTCCTTTGGTTTTCCTTTCTTTCTTGCTCACACACGCACACACCACTCCATTTCCCAACTCTCAGCTTCAAGCTCTTCTCTCTACCCTCACTTTGTTTCATCCCTTCTAAACACTCAAACATTAAAGTATCATAAGTGTAGAGGAGTTAGAAACTAGTACATTTGAAGAAGGATTTCTATTGAAGATGTAAGTGAAATTTCTAATTAGTTCAAGCATAGAAACCTAGAGAAGATCACATACACATGATAACACATCATGTTCTTGAGAAGAAATCTTCTCTTTAAAAATACTATATTCTTAGATTAATCTAATGAGATGCTTAATATATTTTCATATTTCATCTAAACTAACTAGGAGTATTGTAAGTATTTTCTTAAATTGCCCTTAGCAATTCTAGTATACTTTTGAGAGAATTTGGGTGTATTGTTTGAATCCTTGTTTGGTTATGCTAAAATAAAATTCCTTAGTGAAAATGTCATGCTTAGTTATGTATGAATCCATATATAAGTTTATGATTCTTTAAGTTTTAGAATATAAAATGATGGGTGAATTTAGTCAACTTATTTTAAAGAAATCAACATGATGGGTGGATTAAAGGAATGCATGCATGATTAAGGTTAACTTATAGGATATTGGATAATGAGGGTTAGATTATTTGAATGAAATGTTTTGTTCATTTGGTGGCAAATTACATGTTTAATCTAAGTATCTTTTTAGATTAGTGATTATATTGTATTGTGGATTTGGATACTTTGATATAAAGAAAAAATATAGCATGATTACTTTGATGGATGATGATGTCATGTATGCATGTTAAACTTTAACTTGGAGTTAAGAAAGGCTATATTGATGCATATAGGTGTTTCGGTTGTTAAAGAGTTTTGAGTTGAGCTTTCTTTTCTACTACTATGTTATATTATGATTAAATCTTGAATATTTGGATAAAATTAGAGGTATGAGAATTAGAGGAATTTAGTGGCATGATATTCGGTTTTTACATGAATGGTTAAGTGAGCTGTCTTGATGAAAGAAAAATGATTAAAATAATGAATGTAAGGACCCTAGGATTCGGCCAAGGCATATTTTCGGTGTTAAAGAAATATTCAATTATTTCATTGAGGCTAGATTGGAGTATTTGGAGAAGGATGGGAAAAGAAAATACTAGGAGGTAACTAGAGAGAGTCTCGGCCCAACCTTAGTAGGAGAGGGCCAAGCACCCCTAAGTGTGTGCAAAGCCCATTATGTGCTTTTAGATAGAAAAAGAAGTAGAACTCTATAGTGATTAATTTATGAAAGAATATGACACTTAGTACACGTGTGCTCGTCTTACGTATTGCATGTTAAGTGTCACGAGTTGCATGTCTCATGCATAAAGCACGAAAATCATGTTTTTGAGTCAAACATATATTTAAAAGAAAAGAAAAGAATTAAAATTTTATAAGAATCCCAAAAGCTGGGATGGGGTAGTGCCCTAGTGGAACTTCCTATTCACTCAGAAGTGAGTAAAGTTAAGTGAAAGCCCCTGGGTCGACAAAAAACCATCGGCAGATTATATATGGCTCCAAAAGGTGTCTGAAGCGTGGTTACATCTAAAGCTAGTGGGTGCCTATAGGACGGTGCTGGCTTTTGCCTTACCGATACAAAAAAGTTTGTAGTCGCTTGGTGAGTGATCAATCGCTGAGTGATGAAGAACACGAAAGGGCGTGAAACGTAGCCACTTAGGTTTGATACGGCCGTCAAGTACTACGGTAACTAATAGGAACACACGGTGGTGTATAGGGAAATTGTGAGATGTCCAAATAAGATGTCATGATGAAAAGAGCAACTTTCGAGTCAAGATATGATATGATATGTAAATGGCGCCTATGATAAGAAAAGATGAAAAGCATTTGAAAAGATGAATTTTGAAAAAAAGTTTAAACATGTTGTTTTATGAATTTATAAGTAAACACATGAAAGAAGTTAAAGAAAAACAAGTTGAAGAAAGTGACGTAAGCATGAGCATGAGCATGAGCATGAACATGTGCATAGGTAAAGTCATGGGTCCCATAATGCATGATGCACACAAAATTGTTTGTTATTCGTTTAACTGTATACTTGAAATGCTTTTATTGAGGTATTAATGTACTTACTGAGATTTTTCTCGAAATCTCACCTCCTTTTTATATCTTTACTATCGCTCCTCTTTTTAGAACGATAGAAGTAGTTGTAGGTGATGACGACTCAACAAAGTATGATTCCCGGGACGACACCTCAGACCCCCAAAGGCCCGACTAAGTCCACTACAGTTGAGCCGGTCACTCTCGGCTTACTAGGTCGATGGGCGGCGGAGTGACTACCCTTAACGACGTATATTTTGGTGGACCTACGCCTACAGGGTGTTATTTGGTCCTTGGTGTAGATGATTCTCTCCACTCGGGATGCCTTTTTAAGTCATCCTTTGGGATGAGTTGTGAAGTAGGATGTAACTTGAATCTAGACCGTATGCGTTATGGCCCTGATTTCAAGGAGATAAAGAAAGAGCCATTGGATTATAAGGGAGGGCAATGGGAATCGCCTATGCGACTTTTGCATTTACTCATCTATATTTTAGACTTCCGTTGTTTTGGAAGAAAGAAGAACTATGAATGATCTTTGTGTCTATATTAATAGTATTGAAGTACTTTGGGATATTAAATTCGTTGAGCCATGTGATGTATGCTTAGAAAGATTTGACCTTTTACTGCTGCAAAAAACCTTTATTCACTGCCTTTATCTAGAAAAAAAATATACATGATAAGACAATAGGTGAACTTCCCTGTGATGCTCATCTCCGATATCTTGATTTGCGTACAATCCTAAGAGTAAGCGGGGGCATCGACAATAGTGATATTGGTTTTGGTTGTGCACTACTTCTCTATGCCCTGCTCACTGATGCATGTATTGACTTGGGTAGTCTTCTCTACTGGGTAATGATTAAGATGTATTGGTCAACCAACACTCGGGCTAGACTGCCATTTGCAAGTCTTATCACTCGTATTACCATCTCTAAGTCAATCGCCATTCCACCCAGCAGCCTAGAATTCGTTTCAATGCATCCATTGGTCAAAAGGCCATGCAATTAGGGGTGTAAATGGTTCGGTCCGGTCTAGTCCGATCCAAGAAAAATGTGGATTGGTTATATTCGGTTCAAGAATTCTCTCACCATGGACCGGACCGAACTCCTATTTAATTCATATTAGCTCGGTCCAGTTCAGTTTAGGGGTGGTTCGGTCTGGTCTAGGAGCACCTGATATTATTTAATGGGTTAAAATTTTATCCAAAATCCTACAATGATGAAATTGATATGTTAGTAAATAGTGATAAATTAGTAATAATATATTAAATAATAATAATAATACACATATTACATTTACTTATAAGTTATTACTAATACTCTATATAGATATACTACAATTTATATTTTTATATTACAACTAGTCAACTACTATAAATTATAATATGTTAATATTATAAAAATATATATTATATATTAATATGTTATACTACCACTCTTAATATATATTAATATTAATATTATAATTTATATACTATTATTTATATATATATATAAATGATGTGCATTTAGTCTAGTCCCGTCCAGTCTAGGGCGAGAAATTCCCTAGACCAGGACCAGACCGGAAATGTTCGGTCCACTAAAAATTGGACCGGACCGGACTGAATTTCATCTGGTCTAGTCAAGTCCACCAGTCTGGTTCAGTCTTTTTACACCCCTATATGCAATTAAGTCGTACTCACCTCTCTATTAATGATCCAGCACCTCCTGCACCTTCTATCCCTTCTATACAGCCTGTACCTCCTACATCTCCTGCCCCCTAGTCTAGCTCGGCTCTCCACTCTAGCAACACTGTCCACCGAGCCGACATTACACACGTTACTTGAGTCATTGATCAGCATTCAGCAGTTAATGACCAACCTGGACACCAGCCTTGATGCCCGCCTGGGTAGCCTTGATACTTGTTTGGTAGCCTTTAGCAGTCAATGAGTTAGCATATCCCCATATCGCATAAGTACTCCCCCTTTTTTTCACAAAAGGACAAGGGTCTCAATTCTAAGTAGTGTCATTGTCCTCGTCATCCGCATTATCATCAGCCTCCTCGACCAAATGTTGTTGAATCTTCTTAACCCGAGTATCAATGCTACCAACCTGAGTATTAGTGCCAAATGCTATTTATTGAAGATTAGCAATGTGGGTATCAATGTAGGATGCAATAATGATATTGGTTTTGATTGTACACTACTTCTCTACGCCCTGCTCAATGATGTATCTATTGACTTGGGAAATCTTCTTTGCTGGGTTATGATTAAGATGTATTGATTGACCAACACTTGGGCTAGACTACCCTTTGCAAGTCTTATCACTCGTATTACCATCTTTCAATCAATTTCCATTCCACCAAAGAGCCTAGAATTCGTCTCAACGCACCCATTAGTTGGAAGACCATGCAGTTGAGTCGTACTCACCTCTCTAATAATAATCCAACACCTCTCGTCCCTCCTTCACACCCTGTACCTTCTACATCTCATGCCCCCGAGTCTAGCTCAGCTCTTTACAACTCCACTCCAGCACCACTGTCTATCGAGCCGATGTTACAAGCGTTTCTCAAGTCTTTGATCAATATTCACCAGTCAATGACTAGCCTTGATGCCTGGCTTTGTAGGCTTGATACTCGGTTGGTAGCCTTCAGCAACCAATGACCCGCATTGATATCCGCATTGCTAATCTTCAACATATAGCCTCTGGCACTAATACTCGGGTTGGTAGCATCGATACTCGGGTTAAGGAGATTCAACGACAGTTGGACGAAGAGGCTGATGACAATGCTGATGATGAGGACGATGACACTACTAAGGATTGAGCCCCTTGTCCTTTTGTGACAAAAATGGGGAGTATTTATGCAACAGGGGGGGTTTTGACATGTAAGGGGAGCTTGTAGAGGGAGTAGCATCTGTTAGCATTTGCTTTTATTCTTGTATAAATTTTCGCATTATTGTTTTGTTTTTGGTTAAACTTAATGTCTAGTTTACCTTGGTTGAAGTATATTGTTGGACCATTGTGCTTAATTTTCATGTCTACTCTTAAGTCTTTTCTCTTCATCTGTTAACAAACATTGAATGCATTTACTTCGTGCATACTATTTTTGGTACACTTACCGATTTGCTAAGTATGCAAAAATATTTCAACTTGCTCAAGACTACCTGTGTCGGTGTGGTAGGATTAGGTCCAATGTATAAGTTAGAGGTTTTGTCACAGAAATGCCAAGGGGGATATTGTTGATATAAAAATGAGTGGTTGGCATATTCCTATAAAAACCTTTGTAAAATTAGGTTGTAACAAATGTTGAAGTGGGTCAACATGGAAAGCGTTGAAGTGGAATCTACATGGCTCAAACGAGACTCAAATAGAAACTTCACTCCACAAGATGCTTGACATGGTGCTCGAACAGGATTTACACAGAGGCTTTGCTTGACAGTCACTCGACACAGCGCTCGAGTAAGACTAAAACAGAGATTTCGCTCAACATAGCGCTCGACATTGAGTTCGAGCGAAGTTTCCCTAGTATGTTATCTCAACCCTCGCTTGACATGTTGCTCGAGCGAATGTCCATACAACTTAATTCTTCTAGGGTTTGAGCGTCATTTCTTGGAAGAGATATAAAAGAAACATTTTGTTTTTGCCCTAAGCAAAGGAAATAGAGCAAAAACCAAAGCCCCCTTCCAAGAGTCCTTAAGAGAAACTTCTTCTCACATTCAAAGTTATATATATCTTGGATTACATACCACCACTAGACCACACTCATGATTAAACATTAGTTGAATCCATTGGAATGGACATGTTCTTAAAGCTAGGAAGTGTCCTCAAGTTGCCATGGATAAAGAGATCGAAATGTTCTCATTAGAAGTTATAGAAAGGTCGGATTTCTAATACTACGTGCTTGTAGAGATCAAGTGGATCACTCATGGTGTCGTAAACTAAGTTTAGCTGTTGTAAAGGTTTTGTGAGTATTTCTAAATTAGTTGTAACAAACTTAAAGTTCTATAGTGGATTAGAGATGGTGACTTACGCTCGGAGTGATTTTAAAGTTTGAAAAGTTTTTTTAATGAGTTTCCACTTCATGACTAGATCAGCATGTTGATTTTTGTGTGTTATGCTTTCTTAATTGATAGCTTTTGTTGGTCTAAATTTTTAGTTAGCTGAAGTTTTTGGTTTACACCTATTCAAACTCCCTCTAGGTGTTGTGGAGGGTTTAACCACTATTTTTCAACATCTATTTTAAATTGTCTATTCTATACATCATTCACGGGACATAACTTAATTTTGATCAATGTTTTTCGTTTTTTAAGAGATGACCTGATCCCTATTAAATGCTTGATTAACCCTTCTATCTCAAATAACTAAATAAAACTTTATTTTGTTTTTTTATCAACTAAACAATTTTAATAAGAGGACCAAAAGCTTATGTAAATTTTCTTTATATTTTATTAAAAATAAATAAATAAAACGCAGTTAGAGATAAAGGGATATAAAGGAATGGGTTATGGTACTCAACATCCCACACTACACATTTTACGTATTTGAATGTTTTTATATTTATTTCATGCTAAAAAAAAAATAAAAGATGTATGATATATGAGATGCTAAGTAGAATTATTCTAAAGGATTAGATAAATGCATAAAAGGAAAAAAATAGGGAAGAGAAAGAGAAAGAGAAAGAGAGAGAGGTTTTTTTCTTAAGATGCGTTTTACTAAGATGATAGTGAAGTGATGCTGACAAAGTCATGGCTATAATAAAAGTCGAAAGGACTCAGAAGCAAGATATAGTAATAGAATATGAGTAATGTTAGACATAGTTTTAGGTTGTACAAGTTTTAAATGTATTTTTTTAAAGTGTAGTCTATTATTAAAAAATAATTTTTTATATAGGTCTCAAATTTACTTACTTTATTTAAAAAGTGTGCACAGGACATACATTTCCTAGGATTGTAAATATTTTTTGAAATATATATTTCTTTGGAATTTAGACTTTTCGGAGTTTTAATTTAAATATTGTGCTTAGATTGAAAGAAGGATTGGTTCTGTTTGGATACAAAAACAATATCATTTCATCATTGCAACTTTCTCAAATTCTCATACAAATATAATAAATAATTCAACTTTTTAAAATCTCAAAATAACTATTTTGAAAAAAAATAGAATTCATTGAGCACCTTGAAGGATTTTTCCGGAGTTTTAATTTAAATATTGTGCTTAGATTGAAAGAAGGATTGGTTCTGTTTGGATACAAAAACAATATCATTTCATCATTGCAACTTTCTCAAATTCTCATACAAATATAATAAATAATTCAACTTTTTAAAATCTCAAAATAACTATTTTGAAAAAAAATAGAATTCATTGAGCACCTTGAAGGATTTTACATGCTGGTTAGCAAGTATGAGGGTACGGTTTCGGACACCTTCAAGATTTTAATCATGCTCTACTTACCAAACAAGCAAGGAGGTTCCTATCCAACCCAAAATCATTGCCTAGCAGGATTTTTAAGGCAAAGTATCTTGCTTCATCTTCAATTACAAAAGCTAATTTGGGGTCTAAACCTTCATTTATATGGAGGAGAATTTGACAATTTTTAGGTTTGCTCTAATTTGGCATAGGGGGGGATGGCAAATCCATTAAAATCTGGTAGAATAAATGGCTTCAAAGAGAGTAAGTCTATTGTACAATCACCTAGACATGATTTATTGCCTCCTAATGCTTATGTGGTAGACCTTATTGATCGATAGATTGGATGGTGGCATGTGAACTTAGTGAAGGCAGTTTTTACTGCACCAGATGCCATGACAATCTTAAAATTGCCAATGAGTCTTTTTGGAGTAGCACACAAGCTAATTTGGAAAGGAACTTCCCATGGTAACTGCTCTATAAGGAGTGGCTATCATCTTTATATGGCCATGAAGTCTGTGGAGCAAGGTGAATCTTCTTCAAAGGGAGAATTCACAAATGTTTGGAAACAACTATGGTCAATGCCTATAGCTAATGCAATAAGAAATTTTCTATGGACAGATTGAACTGATTCTCTTTTGAAATTCTCCATTCCGGTCTAGTGTCCTATGCACTATACCCCTCTATTCCGTTTCATTCCAAATTCCAGTCTGTTTCAATCTGTTCCAGTCATTCCGACTGAAATTGGTATTCCAGTCCCTATTCTGTTCTAGACTATTTTCGTAATTTTTTGTGTTTAAATAATATTTATATAAAACTTTAGATACAGATGATATTTAATTAACTCTAGAATATCAAATATATTTATATAGTTTTTTTTTGTAACTTTATATATATCTCCTCATTTTATTTTTCTAAAATACCATTACTATTAGTAATTTATCTATTCTTTTATATTTTTTCTTTGTTTTTGTTTCTCAACTTAAATTTGTATTTTATTTTAACCTATATTCATTTTATAAATTTTCAATTCATTCATATATGTATACATATATACGTGGTACACACTTGTATTTATATATATGTATTTGTTCTATTAGTCGTTAATTTATATAAACATATAAATATTTATATACAATATATAATATATAATTAGTCCCGAAACGGTGCATTGGAATCGAAATATTCTGCTCTAGTACTTAAATCAGAATGATCACCTAAATGGAATTCAAAATATTGCTATTTATGCCCAATTTGTTTAAACAGAATATGAATCCATTCGTTATCTACTCTAGACATGCCCTTCTGGCATGGATGTATGGCTGCTTAGCTCAAGGAATATGCAAAAATTATCCATTACCTAGCTAGACTTTGCATAGATTTTTGAAGAAGTATTAGGGAGATTAACAGGATCTAGTTTGGCCTACTTCGCATACATTTCTCGAGCATTATGGACTAGGAGGAATCAACTAATTCTTGAGAGCATATTTCAACATCCTGCTACCTTATTCCAGTATGCAATTACTGAATGTAATGCATATCAGCAAGTTGTTGAGACGTTTGCAACTAGTAGTATTCCTATCAGGCCTCATACACTTTGTTGGAAGCTTCCTCCAAGATTTTAGATCAAAGTCAATTGGGATGTGGCAATTCATCAGGAATTTAATATAATTGGTATAGGTGTTGTGGCTAGGTATTGGCCAAAAAGAACTGTTTTAATCAGTCAAATGATGCCTATGCACTATTTTTCAGATCCTTCTAAGGCCGAGGCAAGGGGATTATGGGAAGATGTTAAATTATGTAAGGATCCGGAATTCAGCTTCTATGTGCTTGAATGAGATACTGCACAGGTGGTTAAGGCTATCAATGATCAACTAGCTGGGGAAGGGTCTCTTAATCCTTTTATAGCAAATACTAGTATATTGCTTAATGATACTGATGGAAGATAGAACATGTTAAGAGGGATGCAAATAAGGTTGCTCATGGTCTTGCCAAAGAGGCATTG
Source organism: Platycarya strobilacea (assembly GCA_036898215.1). Classification (NCBI taxonomy): domain Eukaryota; kingdom Viridiplantae; phylum Streptophyta; class Magnoliopsida; order Fagales; family Juglandaceae; genus Platycarya; species Platycarya strobilacea. Next base: position 30,444,269 of record CM072555.1, on the reverse strand, counting down.
CAATTTGAGATTGAGAGGATTGATATTGATGTAACAATCCCTTCTATTTGTGAACTTGTAAGGAAGGATTGTAATTCGCATTAATCCATGAAGTTTGCTTTTACATAAAATATATATATATATATCCCAGAATAAAAATCTAAACATTTTTTTTTAAATTTTAATTTTCATATAAAACTATCTTATCTCATTTCATTATCCAAATTGGGCCTTAAATATAAAGTGATTCCACATTAATATTTATTTAATATGTGCATGTCCGTTTGAACACAATAGTATATGTTCAAACTAAATGGTTTCTAATATATAATAATAGTAATATATATTTTTTTTATAGAAAAGCTGAAACTTTCATTCATGAATAAAAGTTCTTACAAAGTAGAATCAAACCAAAAGAAATTAGCAATTACATCTGGGTAAGAACTCCACCATCAATTAATCTCCGAGACACTCAAGTTAAACTTAGCATGAGTATGAGCTACAGAATTACAGCTTTGGCTTACATGTTGCAATACACAAGATTGAAAGCAATTCATTAGTCTTCTTGTCTCATTAATAATGTTGCCCATGGAATTTTTGAAAGCAATACACAAGATTGAAAGCAAGAGAAATATATTTAGTATTTTTGAATTTATGTAATTATTTGTGTTGTGTATTTGTTTTATGAATAGTGAACTAATGGCATCTAGTGGAAGAAAATGTGGGAGAGAAGGTCAAGCTAGCGGTGAAGCTAGCGAAGCGAGGAGACTGATTTTGGTCGAGAGCAAGATCATTATGGAAGACTTCCACGATTTTGTATGAAATGGTCGGAGCCTTTTTTCCATTATCAACGATAGAGGATGGGACTTGAGTTTTACCATGCAATGGGCTAGTCGATGGAGGGTAACAAGGGGTTCATTCTTGTTTACTATTCGGGGAATGACCATCACCATATCAACAAACATTATCGTCGCTTTTTTGGGGATCCCACGTGATATTGGTGCATTCCCTGCACAACAATTGGTAGAAGGTACAGATGGTGATGATTCAATCGTGGATAAGGCTCCAGTAGATGAGGGTCCCACCCATGACGAGATTCATAAATTGATGCATGACAAGTCGGCTCCTCCATATGATGGCTGCAAGGTGATCAACAAGTTGAGTGTATTTCTTTTTCCTGCATTTTGAATTTTATTGTGTCGCATAATATTGATCCAAGGAAACACAAAATTGATTTTGGCATCGAGCAAGCGCTATTTATGCTACGGATAGCATGAGGAGATCCGGTTGATCTACCTTTATACTTCCTACTCTACATCCAAGTATTCGAGTGGAACCAGTCTACCATATGCGTTGATGATCTCTAACCTCCTACTCAAATTGGGAGTTCATGTGCTGATAAAAGAGTGGAGACAACTACAGATGGAACCCCTTAATAAGATCATCTTTAGTAAGAGCAAGGGCCACTTGTAGTGGAGAGCTCGCATTAATGTTCTAGCGACACAAGATAGTGGGACGAAGCATGATCCAACTTTTGCTAATGCTGCTAATGATAGACAGACTACAAGAACTACTATCACAGAGATGCGATCCCTCCTCAATGGCCATTGCACACTTTTGATTCAGGAGATGGAGAGGATCATTGCGCCCTTACAGTCTGACTACAGAAGATTGAGGGACACATTGCTATCATCCAAGAGGACCCGGATAACTCTTTACACAGTAGTTTTATTTTTATTTGACTTTTGGTTTTCTAATTAAGATGGTCGTTCTCTTAATTATTATTTATTTTTTCTTTGTTAATATTTCTTTTGATAATTGTTATAAATTACCATATTATGATAACATAAAAAATACACTCCGTAGAAGGTAATATTTTTTAAATTGCAAAATTTTATTTATAATAGAAAAGTTATTAATTAATATTTAAATTAATTATATAAAATTTCTAGGAATATGATATATTTTTAGTTAACATAAATAATAATAAAGCCTTATAAGTATATTTTTTTATCCTTTGAAAATGATTATTAATAAATTCAAATAATATTTCTTTTTTAAAATGTGTAATTGCGCCATTCGAATGCTTTGTTCGAACCATTAATAACTTCGGTCGAACATAAAAATACCGTACTAACAATGTAGCAACAATCCCGACAAGATTTATTTCTAACTTCCAACCAAAAAAATCTTTCGAACGGTGGTGGTAACATTCGAACTAGAATTTAAATTCTTTTCAAACTTGTATGTATTAGTTCGAACGGTATGCCAACTTTCCCGCGAGATTTATTAATAAATTCCCACCAAAACTGTAATTCGAATATTCAAATTTCTAGTTCGAACAATTTACCTTTCCCTGATGCAATTGTACATGCTTTCACGCCACAATTATTATTCGAATATTTATGTTCCCATTCAAGCAGTAAGTAAAAGATAGTTCGAAAATGTTTTTAGGCATTCGAACTATTTTTTCTTTTAAGATGAAAATTTTTGTTTCAGAAGGTCTAGTTCTAACGGATATTTATCTGCTCAAATGCATAAAAAATCGCATTTATCTTTTGAGATGAAATTATTCATCCCTAACATAGTTTATCTTTGAAATTCATTTTCCTTGTAGTGATACGTTAAATATAAAATAACTTAGAGCATTAGCAATAGATTTGTTATAATTTTCCTTCAAATTATACACTTTTGTATACTTTTCAAAATTTGGAGAGTTTTGAAATATTACTATTTACAAATGGAAAAATATTTTCCTCTTTATTTTTTTCTTTTCACTATTGATCAAATTTGACAAAATTTTTTTGAAAAATGTGCAAAATTGTATAATTTGAAAGGAAATTATAGCAAGTCAATTGCTAGTACTTTTATGCAACTATTTATATATCTACTATACACACTACATCTAGTTAGTGTCAATCCAGCCCGATTGAAAAACCACACTCCAAGACCGTTTAATAAGACTTGATCTGGTCCGATCAATTTTTTGATCTAGACTGATAGTCATAATACTCTATTGGCAGTTCATGTTATGAATAAAGAAAATGTAAAAGGAATTGAGAGAACGAAAGGGGATGTTTGGGGGAAAAAATAAAAATTTACATGTTATATTATTTCTTGAAAACATCTATATAAATTCTCTACTCTACACACGATTCACTTGGCATAACTTAGTTTCGGTCAATTATTTCAATTTTGAAGGGATGGCCTGACTCTATTAAATGCTTCATTAATCGTTCTGTCTCAAATAACTAAATAAAACTTTGATTTTGTTTTTAGATTCAAGTTACCATTTTTAATAAGAGGACCAAAAGCTTATATAGATTTTCTCTATATTTCATTAAAACTAAATAAATAAAAAGGCAGACAGAGATAGAGGGATATAAAGCAAGGGTTATGAAGGTACTCAACATCCTTATACACTACACATCATACATATTTTAATATTTTTTATTTAATTCTTGCTAAATTAATTAAGTCATTTTATTCATCATCCTTACATGACCACATGCTTGATATGAAAAAAAATAAAAGAGACGTGTGGTATATCAGATGCTAAGTAAAATTATTCTAAAACAATAGATAAATGCATGAAAAGAATAAAATAGGGTGAAGTGTTGTTGACAAAGGCATGGCTGAAAAAAAGTCAAAAAGGACTCAGAAGCAGGATATTCCAATAGAATATGAGTAATGTTAAACATAGCATTAGGTTGTGCAAATTTTGCACGTTTTTTTTTTAAAAAAAAGTGGGTTCTATTAATAGAAAATATTTTTTTTATACACGTCTAACATTTATTTTGTGACGCTCCCAAATTTTCTTTAAAATAAATATAGGAATCGAGGCGTCGAGATGTAAACAATACGGTTGAGTACCTTTTTTAACATTAAGTTCTAAGTGTGTGTACACGTGACATACATAAATAAAAATAACAGATAATTAAAGTCAATATCTAAGTACCAGAATTTTTTTAAAAATATTTTATAAACCAGTTTAATATAAATTCTCCATTAAGAGATTTAATACAGTTATCTGAAAATCAAAACATAAAATACTTACATCAAAAGGGAACATTTCCCAAAATAATAAATTATAATACAATTACTTTAACAGTGGAGCCGTCTCCTCAAGCTTAACCAACTCGATCTCTGCATCCAAAATCTACGACGCAAAAAATGGCATTGCAGGTAAGTATTACCCAAACAAACCACAAGATATAAAATATACTCATGCAACAACAACAACCTCAGGTATGAACATAACACCGTATGCATGAAACTTAAAATCATCCTCTTCAAAATAAATAAAATAACACACGCTAAAATCTAATTTTGGTCCACGATAAAATTCCAATAAAATCATCCATCATTTTTCAAAAAAGGATATCCGTAAATCCAATCATAGCGGGCGTTACATATCGTCGTTCCCAATATGATATACACACAACACCAATTATAATGGGCGTTACGTATCGTCGTCTCCATTATGACTTATACACACTTATTTCATAGCAGGTGTTACATATCGTCATCCTCGATATGAAATACACACCCAATGACCATAACGGGTGTTACTATCGCCATCCCCGTTATGTCATCCACACACTCTCAATCATAATGGGTGTTACGTATCGTCGTCCCCATTATGACTTACACACATTTCACAGCAGGCGTTACGTATCGTCATTTCCGTTATGAAATATACACACAATGACCATAACAGGCATTACGTATTGACATCCCCGTTATGTCATTCACACCTACTGATCATAACGGACGTTACGTATCGTCGTCCCTGTTTTGACTTAGTCAAAAAGCGTCAGTCCACAGCGCTTGTAGCGGCACTTTGTACGTTGGGCTAGAGTGTTTGGTTTGACACCAAAATTTAGGAAAATACTCAATGAAAGGTGGGGAATATCATGAAGGTGATGGTGTGGCGGTGCAACCACCAGAAGGTGGCGAATCGGGCTCAAAATATGTGGAAACCCATTTTCAAATTTGGGGTTGTACAGGGAAGGTGAAGTAATGTATGGGAAAACTGAGTTAGGGGGATGGTTGGTTAAGGTAGGGGAGTTTTTTGGTGTGAAATAACCCATTTAAGGACGGGGAGTTAGGTGAAGTAATCGGACGGCGGCGCGGCAAAAAATAACCCATTTAAGGACCCATTTCGAGTGGAGGAGCAAGTGACGGAACTGGGTGATTCTAGGCAGTGGGTTATGCTTGCTGGAGTGAGGGGAGGTTGCTGGTAGGTCGCCAGTGTCATGGGTCTTCGGCGATGGCCGGAAAATGAGAAAAAAGTCAAGATAACCCATTTCGAGTCTGAAACTCACGCGCCAGCTAGGGGCCGCTGTTAGGTACACTGCCGATGGGGCTATACTCGCTAGCAGCAGGGGGTCCAAGCAAGACCAGCGGTGAGATAAGACGGTCGGCGGTGGAGTCCAACAGGGCTTAGGGCAGAACGGGAAAAACAGAGGAGACAGGGGACCCGGGAGGGGGGGGGGTCGTGCACGGGTTGGGGGAGGCTGGGGAGAAAAGAAAAGAAAATGAAAGAAGAAAATGAGAAGAAAAAGAAAAAGAAAAAGGAAGGGAAAGAAAAGAAATGAAAACTAACTAGAAATAAAACACAATAAAATAAAATAAATAAAAGCCAACTAAAAATGCTACAATTCAATATCGATAAAATAAAATATTTAAAACCCAGCAATAAAATAAATTAAACTCAAGCGCAATTTAATTATAAAACAATAATTAATATAACGAAAGCACATCAAATAAACTTATATAATAAAATAAAGGAAATTAAATTTCAATCATTAAAATAATTACCTCACATTAAAATTAATAAGGAAAACAACGTAAAAAAAATATTAACTAATTAATAGCTCAAACAATTATTTTAAACAAATAAAACCCAACTGATAATATTATTAAAATAAATTAAAATAATAAACAATAAGAACAAAACAATATATAAAAATACACGTAATCCAGGATCTCACATTCTCCTTCCCTTAAAATAAATTCCGTCCTCGAAATTTGCTCGGCTGCAATTAATAGAAACTCCAATAGCTCACCTACCACATAGCTCAATACTCACTCAATGCATTTACACAATCACGAATTTTCCTCAAACACAAATGAATGTTATCTCATCATAAACGTATAGTCTCCACATAACATTGCATCTCTAAGACTCCTAAGGTGGCAAAATAGTCTGAAATCTCCATATGTACAAGGACTTTAGTACAACCTCTCAAAATCATAATGTTCAAAAATTTCATACAACAAATCATGCCTCTCAAATAACTCTCAAGTCTATATTCTTTACTTAATCGTCAATAAGCATAATTTACCTAACCAAAAGATAAATTTCCATTTGTTTGATCTTCCCAAATTTTAAGTCACCCCAAATTCCTCGAAACCGACACAAAACTTGAATCTCTAACTACATCGCAAATTATCATGCTTTCACTCTGATAACTCACTAAATGCATAAAATTAAGTCCTCGTAAATTATCACCATATAACTAATCGCGCCATTGTCCATTGACTATAACCTTAACTTTTGTGCTTATGATTTTAATCTCCACCTTAATGACCCATTAGATATCTCTTGAGTCAACTATCACTAAACATAACTCAAACCTCAAAGTCAATTCCCAATAAAAATATAGCCTCCAAATCTCAGGTCACCCTACAACTTAATAAGATCAATTTAAGGTTTGAACACCCTACTACTAAACTTCCTTTAAAATTAACAAAACTGAGTTTTCCAATGATACCTCAACAAAAGCGGCTAACCATTCAATTCACCAAATATCTTGCTTAAATCGCCCACCCCAATCAACTCGCCCAAAAGCCCAAAGTTTAGATCTTTTGAATTTCATACCATCACATCAAATCAATATTTATCACATAACAAAACAACTTCTCCCAAGCCAAACACATAAAGACAAGTACTCTCCAAAATTTACACACACACAACTATTGCACATCAAACTCTAAGCATCCACAACCAAAAACACAACTTCACTAAAGAAATAAATGATCACCTACTATCATAAGTATTCCTAAAACATATTTCATAACCACAAATCGATGGATAAAGATTCTACACTCACAAAAAGAGTCCATATAGAATACAATTCAACAATCTTCCAGAAATAAAATTTGAACTTAGAAATTCAAACACTCAGTGAGACCCAGGTAATATACATAAGTAGCATATGAAATATCAATAAAGAAACATAATTACATAAATACCAACAATTATCAAAACGAATCCATCTCACAAAGATATATTAATATACCCAAACACTAAATAAAACTTAAGTAATTCACATAAATGTTATATAAAAAGAAAAACGGAGAAAAGATCTAATAAACAAATAAGTAAATGCCAGTCGTTCAAAAAAACAAGTCCACCTCCCCTTAGCAAACACAAAGCTACCAAAAGCTTTCATTAAAAAGAACAAAGAGGTTTAATTTAAAAGATGGGTGAGAAACTGGAACAACAAAAAAAATATAATTTTGAAATTCTCCTCAAAATCCAACTCTAAAGAAGTTTATTGTAGAAATTTTCATGATTTAAAACCTTTAAAAGAAACGAACCATAGTAAAATAAATAAATTAATAAATAAATACTAACAAGTTGCCAAAACAAATCCACTCGTCAAAATAAATAGGTAAACTTTCAAAATAAAATAAGTGAAAAAATGAAAAGATAATAAATTTAAAAACTTACCTCTATGCATGTCTAAAAAAAAAACATAGTAGCGATTTCCTTTAAATCTTTGTCTCAATGAATCTAGAAGCTTCAGAAATATTAAAAAGACAAAAATCATAATTAAATTAAAAGATAATAAACAAAATCCAAAATTATCTTGTAGAAACTTATGAACTGAAATTAAAATAAAACCAGATTTATATGATAAATGCATAAAAGCTTAATAAAATAAAATAACCCACAACAAACTAATAACTTTAAAACAAAGAATTCCATAATATAATTATTTTAAATATAGGATTCAATAAAAAGAATTATTTAAAATAATAATCTAATTCAAAATATCCAAATTCCAATTTAAACAAAACAAAGACACATATATAAAAATAAATAATTAAATAAATTTTCAACAACTTGACTAAATAAAATCAACTAACTAAAATCTGAATTACTACCCAATTACAATATAGAACAAATATTAAATTGAAATAAAGCAAATTAAACCAACCAATCAAAACTAAGATAACTCTGAAAATAATAAACAAAATACACATTAAAATAAAAAGCACAACACAATAAAATAAATATCGAAAATCTTACCATATAAGTTAGTAGCAAAAACTTAGAGAACAAATAGTATAACAATAAAGATTAAAATAACCAAACAATAAAATAAACAAATATATTTTTTTTTTTACAACAAACTTTTCTAGTACTGTCCCTAGATAATCTGTGAATTTACCCAAAATTGAACTGCTTTGATACCACCTGTAATGCCCCTAAATTTCCTTTAAAATAAACATGGAAATCGAGACGTCGAGATGCTGATAACACGGTCACGCACCCTCAACGTCAAGTGCTAAATGTGTGAATATGTGACATGCATAAATAAAAGCAGCGGATAATTAAAGTCAATATCTAAGTACCAGAAGTTTTTTAGAAATATTTTACAAACCAGTTTAATATAAATTCTCCAGCAAGAGATTTAATACAGTCATCCGAAAATCAAAATATAAAATATTTATATCAAAATGAAACATTTTCCAAGATAATAAATTATTACAACACAATTACTTTAACAGTGGAGTCATCTTCTCAAGCTCAACCTCCTCGATCTCTACATCCAAAATTAACGACACCAAAAATGGTATCGCAGATAAGTATAACCCAAACAAACCACAAGATATAAAATATACTCATGCAACAACAACAATCTCACACATGAACATGACACCGTATGCATGAAACTTAAAATCATCTCTCTCAAAATAAATAAAATAACACGCGCCAAAATCTCATTTTGGTCCACGATAAAATTTCAATAAAATCATCCATCATTTCCCAAAAAATGACATCTTTAAATCTAATCATAGCAGGCGTTACGTATCGCCGTCCCCAATATGATATACACACAACACCAATCATAATGGGCGTTACGTATCGTCGTCTCCATTATGACTCATACACACTCATTTCATAGCGGGCGTTACGTATCGCCATCCCCGTTATGTCATCCACACACTATCAATCATAATGGGCGTTACGTATCCATCTTCCCATTATGATTTACACACATTTCATAGCGGGCATTATGTATCACCGTCCCCTTTATGAAATACACACACAATGACTATAACGGGTGTTACGTATCGTCGTCCCCGTTATGACTCAGTCAAAAAGTGCCAGTCCACAGCGCTCGTAGCGGTCACCTTGTACGTTGAGTTAGAGTGCTTGGTTTGACACCAAAATTTAGGAAAATACTCAATGAATGATGGGGAATCTCATAAAGGTGGTGGTGTGGCGATGCAACTACTGGAAGATGGTGGATCGGGCTCAAAATGGGTAGAAACCTATTTTCAAATTTGGGGTTGTGCAGGGAAGGTGGAGCCGTGTATGGGAAAACTGAGTTAGAGGGATGGTCGGCTGAGGTAGGGGAGTTTTTTGGCGGCGGTGGTGAGGCCTACTGTGGTTGAACGGCGGCACGGCGAAAAACAACCCATTTAAGGACCTATTTCGGGTGGAGGAACAAGTGGCAGAACTGTGTAGTTTTAGGCAGTGGGTTATGCTCGCCGGAGTGAGGAGAGGTTGCTGGTAGGTCGCCGGTGTCATGGGTAGTCGACGGTAACAAAAACATGAGAGAAAAACCAAGATAAACCATTTCGGGTCTGAGACTCACGCACCGGCTAGCGGCCGCCGTGAGGTGCACTGCCGGTGAGGCTATACTCGCCGGTGGTAGGGGATCCAAGCAAGATTGACGGTGTGGCAAGACAGTCAGCGGTGGAGTCCGACTGGGCTTAGGGCCGAACGGGAAAAACAAAGGGGATTTTGGGGGGGGGGGGGTGGTCGCGCATGGGCTGGGAGAAAGTGGGGAGAAAATAAAAGAAAATGAAAGAAGAAAAAGAAAAAAGAAAAAAGAAAAAGGAACGAAAAGAAAAGAAATGAAGACTAACTAGAAATAAAACACAATAAAATAAAATAAATAAAAGCCGACTGAAAATGCTATAATTCAATATCAATAAAATAAAATATTCAAAATCCAACAATAAAATAAATTAAACCCATGCGCAATTTAATTATAAAATGATAATTAATATAACGAAAGCACATCAAATAAATTTACATAATAAAATAAAGGAAATTTAATTATAATCATTAAAATAATTACCTCACATTAAAATTAATAAGAAAAACAACATAAAACTAATATTAACTAATTAATAGCTCAAATAATTATTTTAAATAAATAAAACACAACAAAAATATTATTAAAATAATCAACAATAAGAACAAAACAATATATAAAAATACACGTAATCCGGGATCTCACATACTTACTTTTTTCAAAGAAAGTGCACGGGACTTACATTTCTTATAATTGCAGATATCTCTTGAAATATATCCTTCTTCATAAATTAGACTTTTTCGGAGTTTTAATTCATTGTGCTTAGATTGAAAGAAAGCTTTAGGTCCTGTTTGGATACATAAACTATTTCATCTCATCTCATCTCGTCATATATTATTTTATCTCATTATTACAACTTTTTCAAATTTTTAAACAATATATAATAATCAATTCAAAATTTTTAAACCCTAAAATAATAATAATATTAAAAAATAATATTCTAAAAAATATTTTATTTAATTTTGAACTTTTATATAAAATTATCTCATCTCATGTCATTATCCAAACAGTGCCTTAAATATAAAGTGATTCCTCAGATAATTTACTTAATTAATTCTAAACATTAGAAGATCTATTTTATATATTTATCTCTCTCCTATTAATATGTGTCTTACAATTAAAGAAACTTCAACACATCTTGTTGATGGCGTAAAAATCAGTCAACAGGTTGGGGTGGGAGAAAGAATTATTTCCGGCCCACTGATACGATTTGGGCTTTATTCAGAGTCATTTAGGGCTCCCGACGAGGTTCCAGCACGATTGGCACGTACATTAATATTAGATGAAATAAATAGAAATGAACACATGATTTATATGGTTTGGCTTAATGCCTACATTTACGGGCATTTTGTGGAGGTTCTACAATAATCAATATTTTACAATCCCTCGTATCTCGCTGTACAAGAAAAAGTGTAAATTGCTATGGTAGAAATCTACCTAAAGAAAATATGCCCACTAAAGGAGAAAAAGTCCCAATAAGAAGAAGTTGAAGGAAATGAAGCCGAGCCCCCAACGGTCATCTAGTCAAGGCCTTTTATAGGCTCTCGATTTGTCATGATGTGGTCCCTTATGCCCAACAGCAATCTTGCACCCATTAATCACTCCACGTCCATTTGTGCCCATACCTTGTCTATTATTGTCCTTTAGTGCAATAAATGTTTGCCTGGATTGTTGACTTCCATTTTCTCCCTCATAATATCCTGTGAATTCTTAACAAAGGTATTTTGATGAAAACTTTCTTGAAGTACTTTTTTTTTTATCCCGTGAATTATCATTGCCAAAAAGATTGTGGGAATTCTATCTTGACATCTCGTATCCTGAACTCCAAGAAGGTGGCAATTTGTCTTCCGAACCCATGGTAACCTTGAGAATCTTACAAAATAGAATAGGCAAAAAAGCTATTTAGCAAGAAAAAAGGCAATAAAAGCAAGTATTTTAATACTTTTGATTGTGCGAAACATGGGCACATCACACAGTCATGGTAAAAGATGGACTCGACCACGAACGTAGAAGTGCGAATGTGGGAGCGCAGAGCTCAAGGGTGGCGAGAGATGAGCTCGACCACAAACGTTTGAGTGCAGAGCTCAAGGGTGGCGAGAGATGGACTCGACCACAAACGTTGGAGCGCGGAGCTCAAGGGTGGCGGGAGATAGGTTCGACCGTGAACGTGGGAAAGTGGAGCTCAAGGGTAGAAGGAGATGAACTCGACCACGAACGTGGGAGAATGGAGCTCAAGGGTGGAAGGAGATGGACTCGGCCATGAATGTGGGAGCGTGGAGCTCAAGAGTGGCAGAAGATGGACTTAACCACAAATGTAGAAGCATGGAGCTCAAAAGTGGCGGGAGATGGGCTCAACCACGAATGTGTTTGCTCACTGCTTTTGTTTCGTTTTTCATTAAAAGGGATTTCTGATGCTCAGGGATGATTCTAGACTGTCACCCCGCAGGAGGTGTCATCGCATGGGTAAGCTAAGGCGCAAGGCTGGTGCTAAGCCATCACCCGGCGGGACTAGCACCACCCAAGACCCCGTAGGAGGAGTCATCGCGTGGGTGAATTGAGGTGCGAGGCTTGTGCTCGGCCATCACCCCGTGGGAAATGTCATCGCGGGAAACCTGGCGGGAATAGCATCGCCCAAGACCTCGTGGGAGGTGTCATCGTGTGAGTGAGTGCATCATCCCGTGAGAGTTGATATCGTGTGAGACCCAGTGGGAATAACATCTCTCGAGACCCCGCAAGAGGGGTCATCGCATAAGACCCGGTAAAAGTAACATCGCCCGAGACCCCGTGGAAGGAGTCATCGCATGAGTGAGCAGATCACCCCGCGGGAGTTGACATCGCATGAGACCTGAAGGGAGTAGCATCGCCCAAGATTCTACGGGAAGAGTTATCGCGTCAATGAATGGATCACCCCGCAAGAGTTAATATCGCGTGAGACTCGGTGGGAGTAGTATCGTCTGGTGATGATAATGCAAAATGTCATATTTTTATCCCTTAATATTTAATCTTTTAAACTTATTTGATACTTAAATGTACTCATTATTTTTATATTTTGATTTAGGACGCAAATAGAGGCGTTAAATGTAAAACAAGACTAATTGGGTGATTTTGGACAATTTTGACATGGTTTCGTAATCTGGACATAACTATCTCATACGAGCTCCGATTGAGATTATTCAAAATCATATGGAACGCCAAGAAAGAGTCTACAATTCTTATGTTTTGGGTTTGGAGAGATACTGGTCGCACTAAAGTCGAAATCGGGATCGAAGTTGACGCATTTGCATTATTGATGTTCCATTTCAAAATGCTAAACAAAAAGAGACGTGAAGGTGTGAAACCATTTCAAAGTTGAAATTCAAATTTAAAAAGAAATATATCAATTGAGGATAATTCAAATTCAAATTCAAATTCAAATTCATGTGCATGGAAAGACATGAAGGATAATTCAAAATTTAAATGAAGTCTAAATTATCCAAATCCTATCTAGAGAACCAGTGAAGAGATGACAGTTATATATATCTAGTTTTGAAGGAGAGCACACCCCCAGCCCCTTTTCTTCCATTTTTCCTACTTTTTCTTTTAGTTTTTATTATGGCTTTGCGTGGCTAAACTCTTATAATTGGTCGAAGGAAATGGAAATCTCAAAATTGATAAAACTGTGAGATCTAATTTGTATTTTTATTATTCAATTTATGTTTTGAGTATCGGATGTTCTTCTATACCTATTTTTAGAATTATTTTGTTTAATTATTAGGAGGCCTACTAGTTTATTATGCATTTTAATCTACTACTAGGTTAGATATCAGATTCGTAATTGTTTGATCCCTCTAATCTGTGAAATAATGAAGATTTAATGATTTGTTACGTCGAAAATTATTAAATCTTAAGAAGAACATTTGACTAAATTAAATGCAACTACTTGTACTTGTATTGTTTAGTTTCATCGATCTCTCTAATTCTTAAGGCTGCTACTTTATTAGATCCTTAGCGTTTGTCTTGGGTTGTTTAATAGTTAGGGTTAATTAGATTGCTTGTTTTCTAATTAACTATGACTAAGGAAAGATAGGAAAATAGTTTCAACGGTAAATATTTAAAATATTAATTGATATATTTGCATCGATGATTAGTTGTAAGATTTCAATGTGGATGTTGACTTAGACCAAGGTTTGTTCTTTTGATTGATTTCGATATTTTAAATTGAATTTTTCTTTAGTTGTTTTTCTTTTTTTTTTAGAAATTATTTTCGTTATATTCAGAACCCTCATCCTTGTTCAAGTAGTACAAAATTAGGCTAGATACTTTCTGTGGGAACAATCCTTACTCGCACTATTACATATTTTTTTTAAGAGTATAGGTTTTATTTTTGGTTGCCTGTGACAGCACACCACTCGGGACCTCGCAAGAGTTGACATCGCATGAGACCCGACGGGGGTAACATCGCCCGAGACCCGAGGGAGTTGACATCACATAAGTGAGTGGATCACCTCGCAGAAGTTGATATCACATGTGTGAGTGGATCACCCCATGGGAGTTGACATTGCATGAGACTCGGCGGGAGTAGATCACCAAGGACCTGCGGGAGTTGACATTGCGCCGGCATCCTATGCTACAGAAAACAACTTTGTTAGTAAGAATAAATTCACACACTAGGAGAAAGTCAAACCAAGGCCCTTAGCTCCTGGAGTTGATTTCTTACGAGCCCTGCGATTGTGCATGTGCATGCCGAGTCCATTTGTCCCGAGTGATGGTGAGGGCGAGTTCTCAGGTGGTATTCTAGGTTCGGGAATGAATCCCGAGTGATGGTGAGCTAAGTGTGGTTGGCTCGAATACGCATGGGAAGCTCAGCAAATGCCTTCCGAGTGTGAGAGAGTTGTTCGTGAGTGGCCCAATCCCCATGCTCAAGGGCTGGTCCCAAGTGAGTGAATCACGGCTAGTCTCGAGCGGCTGACAAAGTCCCGAGCTGGAGTCCATGTGTAAGGTTCTTGAGTGAGTGTGTTCCCAAGCTAGGGTCCCAGCACCCAAGGAGGTGAGCCCATGGTCCCAGCTCATGGGTCAGCCCCGCGCAATAGGTTGCTGGAAACTACTTCCAGCGGATCTTTAAGTGGATCCAAGACATCTAACGGGTGATTGCGTGTGCACCCGTTTGATATTTTTCGAATCCGATCACCAGGCACTCCGGCAGGCCGACAATTCCCCAACGAAGGCAGATTGAACCAATGACCTCAGTGGTGGCGACTGGTAGCTTGGGTCTTGCACTCTTGCTGTAGGTAAGATGTAGATGCAGTGACTTCATTTTCAGCGTAGATACCAGTCGATGATGGTCCTTTCGGCGACCATGGTGGAGGAAGCTGACGTCCCCCCTACCCCCATGTGAGATTCAACTGCGTGTGCCACGCAACTTCTGTGCCGACGTGATCTCAGAGCACTATACACGAGCCCCAAGATAGGGGTCATGATCTCCAATGAGGCAGAAACCACCACAGTCGTGGAGGTGACTGCCGATAGTTGTCCCGAGCTTGGGACGCTGGGTCATGGGACTCGAGTGCCTTCTAGCGAGTCCCATGTCCTATTGTGCACGACGTGCGTACCACTGTGTATTGAAAATCCCGTCTCGAAAAATAATCGAGAATTGAAAATACTTATTTGGATGGGCGTTCCTTGCTTGTCTGATAAGTTGCCCAGTGTCCCAAAGGTCATCATTTTTCCGCCTCCAGGTTAGAAAGTATTCAAATCCCACAGACGGCGCCATTGTTGATGTCATAAAAATGGGTCAATAGGTCGAGGCAGGTGAAAGAATCATTCACAGCCCATTGGTGCGATTTGGGCTTCATTCAGAATCATTTGGGGCCCCCGTCGACATTCCAACTCGGCTAGCACGTACATTAAACAGATTAAATAAATAGAAATGGACACGTAATTTACGTAGTTCGGCTTAATGCCCACATCCAAGGGCTTTGGAGAGGATCCACTATAATAAATATTTTATAATCCCTCGTATCTCATTGTACAATAAAAAGTGTAAATTGCTATGGTGGAAATCTATCTGAAGAAAATATGTCTGCCAAAGGAGAAGAAGTCCCAGGAAGAAGAAGTTGAAGGAGATGAAGTTGAGCCCCCGGCGGTCATCTGGTCAAGGCCTTTTATAAGCTCTCAGTTTGTCGTGATGTGATCCTTATTTAATGTGTGTGTGTGTGTGTGTGTGTGTGTGTGTCAGTTACTTTCGACGCGCTTCTTTTCTTTCTTTTATGTCGTTCCCCTGCTTTTCGCTGACACTCCCTTATGCCCAGCAGCAATCTTGCACCCATATATCACTTCACGTCCCTTATGTCCATACCTTGTCTGTTCTTGTCCCTTTCTGTAAGAAATGTTTGCTTGAACTGTTGACTTCCATTTCCTCCCTCACACATGTATGTCCATGTCTTATAATATGTTAATAATATTAGTGCAAGGAGACCCATTGCATTGGCATGGAAACTTTGTCAGGCAAGAGTTGTTGGGTGGAATCTTTTTAGTTGAGTGGAATGCAATCTAGATCAGTATTTTGGAGTTGATGAAAGAGAAGTCTTCTCCAGAAGGCAATAAAATGACGCCTCCAGATAGCACCATGTTGGATGGTCTTGTATCCGTAACTCAATTGCACCTTTGGAAGCGTTGGGCAACATGATGCTCAGCAGGGACATAACTACTAAAATTTGATAAAAATTAAATTTTAAAATGTATTCTTATAAAATAGACAATATAGAAAATTAGTATTTGGCTCCCCTAAATTATTTTTTTGTAACTTGGCCCCCCCAAACTAGAATCTCTGGTTCCACCCTTGATGCTCAGCTAAATTAATTTGCTAATAGTTTTTGGTGTGCTGGTAGATTAGCATGAGTAGACCCACAGTGGGGTGTCCTATGTGTGGCATCATCGAAGAATACTGCTATTTGAAAGTATTTATACCACATATCTCATATGACATAATTTGATCTGTAAGATTTAAATTTTAAAATTTATTTTTCAAATTAAATGATAGCACATGAATGATGTGGGATATAACTCGTGTAAAAGCTTTTAACCTATTTTTTCTAGAAATAAAGAAAGCTTAGGCATGATAATTTAATAATAGACCGCATTTATAATTTTGTAAATCTTTGATCATATCTTTAATTGTCATATATGCACTTTCAACTTAATTCAAATGAGATATATATAATTTAAAGAAAAGCATGAGATTGTCGAGAGAGAACAAAAATCATTTATTCTAGTTGATCATGGACATCAATTTAATCAAATAACACCCACGACAATTTTGTTTTCAAGTTCTTCCAGCAATAATATCTTGGAAACAGATAAAACCTAAATATAATTTCTCACTTGTTGTCCACGAAAGTCATACCCTCGGCCACTTTGATGAAAGCAGGTCGAGAAGAAATGGCCTCCCACCATGCCTTGACATTAGGACGATCATTAACGAGCGAAGCCCATGGAGTCTTCATGAAATAATGAGTACAAGCATGGTGATGCAGATCAGCTAGGCTAAAGAAATCTCCAGCCAGGTATTTGGTGCAACTTAGCTTAGACTCGTAAACATCGAAAACTTTTCCGAGCTTCTCCAAACTGTCGTCAATGGCTGCCTGGTCAGGAGTCTTCCCAAGTATTGGCGCCACGAAATGTTCGAACATAATGGGAGTGATTGCAGGGTCGAAGTGATGAGATTCTACCTCTAACCACACCTTCACTAATGCAGCTTCTTTTGGGTTTTGGAGACTAAGGAGATCTGTGCCCGTTTCCTTGAATTTCTCAGCTACATATGCTGTAATTGCCCTAGATTCTGGTATAAACATGAAATATATATATTGCTGTCAATCTTAGGTGAAAGAGAAATTATGAATTATATTGATCCGAAGTCTTTTTTAAAATTTTAATCATTTGTTGCTAAAGTGGCATCATTTGTTATAATGAGGCAAAATACACAAGGTGATTGCTGATTAAGTCTGGTATATATATTCGGGTTAATCGATAAAACATACAGTACTAAATCACAAACTAGGGAAAAGAACATTTGAGAAGAAAAAACTTACCGAAAAGTGTGAGATCACCATCTTCTAGAACTGGAATCCGGCCAAGGGGCTGCAATTTTAATTAGAAAAAACAAAACCAAAAGCAAGAACTACATCAAAACAAATTAAAGAACCTATATTATAAAAGATGTACGCACCGCTAGACATACATTCTTTGCCAGAAAAGAAGGCTGCCTGTTTTCACCTCCGAAAAGGTCAACAGAAACAAGCTCAAAATCTACACCCTTCTCGTGAAGGCAGGCCATCACGCGAGTGGCGTTTGTGGACATGGGAAGTCCATAAAGTTTGAGACCCATTTTTATGTTCTCTCTTTGACGGCACAAAGAGATACGGATGCTAATCTTAGCTTTAAGATGGCCGATGTGCCCTTAAACGTGTATATATATATATATACATAGAGTACTAGAGGATCAGGGTCTTTATATATATATATATATAGATCAGCATGCATACAGTACCGCTGGCCTAGTCTTCATGACTCGACACACAAATAGAAGAATGATGTAGAATTGCACTACGGTTGCGGATTTGTATATTGGGATTGATTCGATTACCAATAGTGGACTGAAAAGTAATCACTTTTACCATAAATATTACATTGTCGTGTTAAGAGAGGTTTAGATAATAAGTTGAGATGAGATATTTAGTTGAGATTAAAGTTGAAAGTTAAATAAAATATTGTTAGAATATTATTTTTTAATATTATTATTATTTTGATATTTGGAATAGTTGAATTGTTTATAGAAAACTCTAAATGTAAGTAATATTAGGCACTCATATGTGTACCAATGTTGAGGTGAAATGATAGACTTAATAAAATTCTTAAATTTAAAATGAAAAATATGAAAGTAACTAATCAGAATATATAGGTGTGCGCATGGGTACGCAATAATATTATTTGTATGTAGCTTTACTCATTGTTTATTATATTTTTTATAAGAATTTGAAAAAGTTGTAATAATTAGATTATATGAATTTAGATAAATTTTGTATCCAAACGGAATCCTAGCTAAGATCATTGTACTACAACTTTCAAAGTCATATTTTCACACTATATTCTAGCTAGCTTGTACTAAAATTTTGTAGATTAGGGTTTTGAGAGTTGTAAGAGCAGAAGGGGCATGTGACCATGTCATTACAACCACCCACATTCATGTCAGGTTGATTACATGTGATCAACATGCGCACCTGATTGAGTTGCGAATGCATTATATTAATACATTAATGTTGTGGCATAGCCTTACAGTAGTAGCGAATATATATGAGAACACTTTATTAATATTGGGTTTTCATGACAAAGATCCTTCCTGCCTTTTCTTGGCCAGGATTAATTCACAATTTCAAAACATGCAATGGTGCAATATACAATAATGCCAATTAAATATTTTATTCGTCTTTAATATTAATTTAAGAGGAGTACTATAATCACAAAGGGATTATATAAAAAATAATTTCACAAATTCTCATGTCTTCATGTTATCCATTAAATCTATTTTATAATAAAATAATTTTATAATCTGACAAATCAAATCAAATTATGTTAATTTATAAAATATTTCATGTAATTTAGATATTTTTGTTAGTTCAAACTTTTAAATATTCGACTGTAAAATTTAGGAAAGAGATCAGTATTGATGCGGTCAACCCATTGTTGGGGACAATTTGTCAAATGACAACGTAATGTATATATAGACGGTGCAAGTTGAGATGGCATTAGATTTTACCCTATATGCTTGATTCATTACATGGGAAAACTAAACCTGCAGGTCTATTTACAATCTTTTATCAGCCTATTGACCCGGTCTCTTCAAAATTTCACACTACCATTCTTAAAGTCAGTCTCTGACCATCTCTCTCTGCCTGTGTGTTTTGGTCCTATCAATGAATAAGTATTTTTCTCACTGGCAATTACCTGAAAAACTAGAGTTTTTTTCTGCAAAATTAGGACAGATACTGCTGTCCTGCATTTTATTTAATTTCGATCGACCCTTCACATGGCCGCGGTTGAATGCAAGGGGCCCGATGCTTTGACGCAATTTCGTGCTCGAAGTCTACATACATATATTTGGAAAAAACAAATGTCAGTGAATACGTAGTACTACCAGTCTCCCAACTACTGTAAACATATATATGTTATAAGATATTGGATCAGAAAATTTTATACGATCAGATGATGGACCATATTTCACCTTTCCAGCAAAGCAACAAAAATAAAAATGACATTGTTTTAAGAAGCGAAGCAATAGCGTGATGTCACAGTAACATTATTTTTGCATGGTCTGTGGTGCAAAAAACGTTCATAGAAAACTGTAACCCTAAACAAAATATTTACGATCCAGTCAAACTTTACCACAGGCCAGGCACGGTCTTTGGTGCACCAAATAAAATATGCTTTGAATCGTAACTCGACGATGCAAGTTGATCTTTCCCTAAGATCAACTGCAGTCTTTTATAATACTTTATATCCCAAGTGACCATGAAATCAAGTTACTGAAGATTTCTTTTCTCTCTCTTAGTTTCTTGAACAATTTATTTATCCAGAGAAACCCCGCGTTTCTTGAAAACTTATTTGGGTACAGATTTAACAACTAAAAATATAAGATGCAAAAGGAAACAAAAAGGACAGCTTTCTGAAAGGTAACGGTGGATAAAGAATAATCTCTCAACTCTAGTTAACACATAGATATACATATAGAAAATTTTGATACACCATACTACCATCCTACTTTCATCCCGTTAAGTAAAATATGATACATTTATTACTATTAAATGATCATTTATTACATATTTTTTTAGGAGGGTAGGATTAAGTGCTTGTCTCATCCGTTAGGTGCACCTTTGATTTCTCATCTCCTTTATACTGATAATCTTCTGATTTTTCTTAAAGGAGAGAGGAGATCTTTAAGACGTCTTATTGAGTTTTAGGAGATTTATGAGCGTGGTTGGGGCAATTAATTACTAAAGAGAAATCTGCTTTGTTCTTTTCAAAACATATTTCTTTGGGGCGGCGGCTTAGTTTGAAGAGGCTGTCAGGTTTTAGGGAGGGAAGTTTCCTGATGATTTATCTTGCTGTTCCAATTGTTGTGGGCCGGCATACAGTTTGGGATTTGGAACGTTTAGTAGCCAAAATATATACCAGATAAAGTGGCAGGGTGGAAGTTTGATTTGTTGTCGCAAGGGGGTCGGTTTACTGTACATCGCCATGTCCTTTCAAGTATGTCTATGCATTTGCTTCTTGTTCTTAATATGCCAAAAATAGTTCATCGAAAAAGTTCTATTTTGTCATCCTTTTTAGGGTGGCACGGAGGGTCTTCATAGAAGAAAATAGTGTGCTTGGGGAAATTTATGTAAGCCCACTAAGGAAGGGAGTATGAGCATGCGTAATTCATTGGAGGTACAAAGAGCACTCTATATGAAATTTGCGTGGTGTTTGTTGGCTACTGATAATTTATGGTCTCAATTTTTCGGGCTAAGTATCTGAAGAAAGGTCATTCGGCATTGTCCGCTCTTACTCCAGTTGGTTCAAGATTTTGAAAATCAGTCATGGGTGTTGTGCTGACGGTTCTTGAGAATGTGTGGCTAAAGGTAAAGGAGGGGCATGGGTCGTTCTATTTTGATTGTTGGCTTTTAAGTGGTCCCCTATGTCTTCATGCTCAATTGGCAAATAATCCTTCACTAGGTATTAAAGATTTATGGATTGAAAATAGATGGGATATGGCAAATTTAGTAAAGCTAGTGGATGTTGAAAAGGCTAAGGAAATATATCAGACTATTCCTGCAGTTAAAGGAGGTGAGGTAGTCTAGATGCCAAGTAGAGCTAGATGATGTTGGAAAATTATCCGAGTAAAGTTTGCAAAAGTTCAAGGAATGGAATGGATTTGGCATTGTTTGATACCTAAAAAGATTTATGATTGTGTATAGAGAGCCAAATTTAATTATTTGCCAATCGATGAAAATATTCACTCTATGGGAATTAATCTTGCTTCCAAGTGTCACTACAAGAAAAAGGGCTTTTGTGACCCTTTAGTTGCGATCAAATAATTATTTGTAATCAATTTTAACTGTAAATAGTCATTTCGCTAAAATTAACTGATTGCAAATAAGTAATTTTCTTGTAGTGTGTAATTGTTGTTCTACAGGTCACTATGAGTCGCAGGATCATGTGTTATGTTCCAGTGAATTTGCTGAAAATTTATGGGGAATTGCTGAGGCGCGCTGGGGTTTTCGAGAGTGCAGTATGTTTCGTGGTGGTCAAGGGTTTTACACTACTTTTCTTTTGTTGAAAAGTCTACTAGAATGGGCTTTCTTATTATAGTAATTCTATATACAATCGTGAAGTACGTAAATATCATATAATTGCTTTAAAAAATAGTGGAGTCTGCTATTAAAAAATTAATTTTTTTATGTAGGTACCATATTTTATTCATTTTTTAAAGCAAGTATGCAACGGTTGCACAATTCATGATTGTAAATATATTTTCTTTTCTTAATGGTATTCTACTATGTTTGCTTACCTAGAGGTGTAGGGTGCGCATGGAGGGAAAGCTTGATTGTATGGAAACTGTTTCGTGCACAGTGTAGGTATGGCTACTAGTCGATCTTCTGAACAGCTAGCATTTGTTGATGTCCAGTTGTGTCGTCTTTAAGAAAGTGCTCTCAAAAATGAACAACAATAATATCGACTTGTCAGCTCAATAATTCTTGTCAATCTATTATCTGAATTGACGGCCTGGGAATACAACAAGTTTTAAAGCCAAAGTCGCAAGTCAGAAGCTAGCGCGGATCAAGGAGAAGTACTCTAGAATGAAGGACTATTACAAGAAGTCCTTCTTTGTCTCAAGGCTGAACTAGGAATTCCTTAAAATGAGGCTGACGGTAAGGAATTCTTGATCCAGATAGACTGGGGTCACCTCCCATCTCACAAAATCTCAAGATCGTACTGAACACCCAAGAGGCGGCCTGAGTCAACAAAATGTGCTGGCTTGGGCAAGCACCCATCCTGACAAACTATGGATGGATCGTGTCCTCTCTGACTGCAACATTCGAAAGTACCTGGTCTTACCGAATCGATCATATGCCACCGGTCAAAACATTCTGGAAACTCTTGAAGTTCCACTAATCTAATCTCATAAGCGAGCCCCCAACTGCACTAGTTGCAAGGAGAAGAGTGCAAAAGGGCACCACAATCCCCAACAGGACCCTTCAACCCATCAAGGGTCCCGAGGTGGGGCTCGTCCGACTCAAGGTGGCCATGACTAAAAGCGTAGAAAGGCTCCTTCTTTGTCGACATAGGATGAGATGCAACGGGTTCAAATTGAGGCTCTCCGAGAGTGGGTGGCTTGCGTTCAAGCCAAGTAGAAGGCTAGGGGCACTGAGGTCCCACCTCAGGAGACTTGGGGTTATTGCACGGTCCTCCTGAGTAAAGCGCGTTCCGTTGCTTGGACCTCCTCATCTTCAACTACCATCCTCGCCTTTGCCCCTTCTACTGCTGGTGCCTCTTCCTAAACAAACATCGTGGCTTTTGTCCTAAGAGGTGGACCTAGAGGCCGACTTTCTGGAGTCATTCGAACACCCTGCTACCCGTGTATCTGATGCTGCAGAGCTATTCATGTCCTTTGAGGACACGCTGTAATAGCCCAAATTTTTAGAATATAATATTTTCTTGAGAATTTATTGTAATAAATTTGTTGGAAATAATACTTTTATAGAAAAAGAATAGGAGACTTATATACATTCTAAGGTAAATGTTAGATGGACTTTTGGGAATTTTAGCAATGTATCAACTAGAGAAATTCAATTTAGACCTATAAAGAGATAAATTTTCGAAATTTGAGGAAGAAATTCAAAGGGAAGTGAAAGAACAAAACATCAAACACTTGGTGTGCCAAAACGGATTCTCGGACTGGACCGTCGAATTTTGGTGTAATAATCATAACTTTTTCATATGAGGTCCAAATAAGGTAATTCCAATTCGTATATAACCATTAGAGAGAGATCTAAAACTTATATGTTTTGGATTTTCGAAAATAATGAATTTATCAAGGAATAAATCTAGTGTGAAGTGGAAGGACAGAGATAGGAGTCAACTGGTAACCGACTTAGATGAGTTGTCTTAGGTTCAACCATGTGACGAAAATTAAGATTAGCTACCACATTTTTTGAAATCTTGACATGTGTGGGAACATGTTGCAAATTGATAATAATTCATCGAGAAGCCTTGGTGGGTAAGAAAACAAAGGAAAACAAATGGAGAATTCGGATTGGATATTCTCGGGTAAGTTTTGACGTGTTTCAGAAAACTAATCATATCTCTCTCATATAATATCGGAATAAGGTGATTCAAAATCTGTAGAACCCTAAGATGATTATCTTAAACTTTCATATTTTGAGTTTTGGAAGAATCGAATTTTATCATTGACATATTAGGACTGGAATGTGGCTAATCCCTTGGAGAGGCCAAGTGGCCAGATGAACCCCTTAGAATATTTCCTATGATGGTGTTTTGTCTTCACCCCAGTGTGTTGGAACTCTTTGAGCCCTTGATCAAGATCATTTTATAGGTGTATTAATCTCAACCATGGGATTAAAATATCAGCAAATCCCCTTAGGATTAGGGGTGATCATGAAACCAAAAGTAGGGGACACCTCACCTATACAGCCAAATGGAGTTGCTGAAATGCCCAAGCCCTCTTCCCTTGCATCCCACGCCTATTATGCCTATAAATATATGCATGGGCTTCTCTGCTTTCCCCATTAGAGATACCAGTCGGCCATAATGAGAAATACACAAGAGAAATACACAAAAACCCACTCACATCACTTAAGTGTCAAAAGAGAGCTAAGTAAGGGCCTTGGAGAGAAGTGTGGTGCAAAACCAACTCAAGACTAATCATTTAGTTTTGGAAAAAATTTAAGTGCATATATTAACTTATTCTTGACATGGAATAAGTGGTTTGGTAATTTGATTATGTTTGATATTTATTTGAGCTTAATCCTTGTTTATGTGTTAAATTGAAGCCTATTGAGTTTTGAAGTGGTTTTTGTTATGATAAAATGCTAGGAAAATTATGAGATCTTAGAAACATATTCTATGATGATATATTAATAGGTTTATGTGAAAATATGAGGTATTGATTTGGAAAAAATTGATAGATCAACCCTAGCAACTTTCGGACTTAAAAAGGGTTAAGATGACAGATTTAACATCCTACGGTAAAATGGTCATAACTTGTTAGTGTGATATTAAAATTGAATGATTCAAGAGGCTATGGAAAGCTAAGCCAGAGTTATACAACTTTCATGTTTGAAGTTTTACGAGATAAGAAATAAATAAAGGACAAAATCTAGATTTAGTTGACAGAACAAGATTTAGGCAGAAATTTGGCTCGACCCTTGATCAACGTTTGGCTCGAGTGAAATACCCTATTATGTTTGATTTTGAGATTTTTATTAATTGAAGAGTTTATGATTCAAGTAAAGGAAAATAAGATGTTGAATTTATAAAGTGATTGGTTATCCATGATTTTATGATAATTTGTTATTCAAGTATTATTTGTTATATTATGACACTATGTGATGATGATAAGATTAAGGATATGAGAAATGAAACAAGAAAAGATAAGGCATGGTCCTTCCATGGGTAATAAGAATGGTATGGCCCTTCCACGGGTAATAATAGTGGCATGGCCCTTACTCGGATAATAATAGTGGCGTGTCCCTTACTGGGGTAATAATAGTGGCATGGCCCTTCCACGGGTAATAATAGTGGCATAACCCTTCCACGGGTAATAAGAGTAGCAAGGCCCGACCACGGATAATAACAGTGGCATGGCCCAATCATGGGTAATAATAGTGGATTATGATAAAAAGATATGAAAATGATATGGCTAAGAATGAAAAGTCAATGTATGATACAAGTTTATGTAAGTCCACATAAGAGATAAGTTTAATTCATACATGAGTCACATGAATCATGTCATAAACATATATTTTGATTCTTATATGTGACTATTTTACGATGTCTGTACTTTTATTAAGTTAAATATGTACTTACTGAGATTTCCCTAAAAATTTCATTCTTGTATAGTTCCTTTTCTTTTGGAATATAATTTTAACTGCAGGGTTGGATGACGGTCATGGACTAGACCCTAGTTACTCGAAAGACTTAGAGAAACCCTGAGGGTTCCCCGGAGTACTCTCTATCCATAAAAGTTTATGACCAGTTGGTAGTAATAAGGACTAGCGCGGGCATAAAGAAAGAGTTTCCCGAAGTGAAGAAGAAGAAGCCTAGGCTGCTTTAAGACAAAAGTTTTGATAAATTTGTATTTCGATTAAGAAAACTAACTGGGTTATGCATGTAATGATACAATGATATTTTAAGAATGGATGATATGAATACTAAGGTTTTGTGTAACCATGTGATCTCTAGAATTTTTATTTTTACTCTTTCGCTACGATTTGCCTCACATTTCAATAAGTACGGGGGTGAGTAACCAAGTGTTACTGACCCTGACACTTCAATTTACGTTGAATTACGAACGTAAATTGGGGACGTCACAAAATGGTATCAGAGCAATACGACTCTGGGTAAATCCATATTGTCCTAGGAAAAAGATCACATGGTATTAGAATAGGCTTAAAATTTTTATAAAGATGAAGTTGAAGTGATAAGGGTGAATGATATGGATTCTGGGAATTTTCAATTACTAAGTGACTTATGATAGAGTTGGTATATTCCAGGAAGATAAGATGGCGAGGGGTCGACCTCCTTTGAGACGAATGCATGCCCCAACTCAAAGTTCTCCCAGGGTGACTTCCCCAAGAACTGATGAGCAAGGAATACAAACCCCACCATGAGAAGAGGGGCAGACTGGAAAAATTTAAAGATTATGTTTTAGTGATTTCGAGGACAAAATCTTTATTTTAGGGGAGGAGAATGTAATAGCCCAAATTTATAGGATATAATATTTTCTTGAGAATTTATTGTAAGAAATTTGTTGGAAATAATACTTTTATAGAAAGAGAATAGGAGACTTACATGCATTCTAAGGTAAATGTTGGATGGACTTTTGGGAATTTTAGCAATGTATCAACTAGAGAAATTCAATTTAGACCTAGAAAGAGATAAATTTTGAAATTTGAGGAAGAAATTCAAAGGGAAGTGAAAGAACAAAATATCAAACACTTGGTGTGCCAAAACGGATTCTCGGACTGGACCGTCAAATTTTGGTGTAATAATCATAACTTTTTCATATGAGGTCCAAATAAGGTAATTCCAATTCTTATAAAACCATTAGAGAGAGATCTAAAACTTATATGTTTTGGGCTTTTGAAGAAAAGTAATTTATCAAGGACTAAATCTAGTGTGAAGTAGACGGACAAAGATAGGAGTCAACTGGTAACTGACTTAGATGAGTTGTCTTAGGTTCAACCATGTGACGAAAATTAAGATTAGCTACCATATTTTATGAAGTCTTGACATGTGTGGGAACATGTGGCAAGTTGATAAGAATTCATCTAGAAGCCTTGGTGGGTAAGAAAACAATGGAAAACAAATGGAGAATTCGGATTGGATATTCTCGGGTAAGTTTTGACGTGTTTCAGAAAACTAATCATATCTCTCTCATATAATATCGGAATAAGGTGATTCAAAATCTGTAGAACCCTAAGATGATTATCTTAAACTTTCATATTTTGAGTTTTGGAAGAATCGAATTTTATCATTGACATATTAGGACTGGAATGTGGCTAATCCCTTGGAGAGGCCAAGTGGCCAGATGAACCCCTTAGAATATTTCCTATGATGGTGTTTTGTCTTCACCCCAGTGTGTTGGAACTCTTTGAGCCCTTGATCAAGATCATTTTATAGGTGTATTAATCTCAACCATGGGATTAAAATATCAGAAAATCCCCTTAGGATTAGGGGTGATCATGAAACCAAAAGTAGGGGACACCTCACCTATACAGCCAAATGGAGTTGCTGAAATGCCCAAGCCCTCTTCCCTTGCATCCCATGCCTATTATGCCTATAAATAGATGCATGGGCTTCTCTGCTTTCCTCATGAGAGATAACAGTCGGCCATAGTGAGAAATACCCAAGAGAAATACACAAAAACCCACTCACATCACTTAAGTGTCAAAAGAGAGCTAAGTAAGGGCCTTGGAGAGAAGTGTGGTGCAAAACCAACTCAAGACTAATCATTTAGTTTTGGAAAAACTTTTAAGTGCATATATTAACTTAGTCTTGACATGGAATAAGTGGTTTGGTGATTGGATTATATTTGATATTTATTTGAGCTTAATCCTTGTTTATGTGTTAAATTGAAGCCTATTGAGTTTCGAAGTGGTTTTTGTTATGATAAAATGCTAAGAAAATTATGAGATCTTAGAAACATATTCTATGATGATATGTTAAGAGGATTATGTGAAAATATGAGGTCTTGATTTGGAAAAAATTGATAGATCAACCCTAGCAACTTTCGGACTTAAAAGGGGTTAAGATGACAGATTTAACATCTTCTGGTAAAATGGTCATAACTGGTTAGTATGATATTTGAATTGAATGATTCAAGAGGCTATGGAAAGCTAAGACAGAGATATACAATGTTCATATTTTAAGTTTTACGAGATAAGAAATAAATAAAGGACAAAATCTAGATTTAGTTGACAGAATGAGATTTAGGCAGAAATTTGGCTCGACCCTTGATCAACGTTTGGCTCGAGTGAAATACCCTATTATGTTTTATTTTGAGATTTTTATTAATTGAAGAGTTTATGATTCAAGTAAAATAAAATAAGATGTTGAATTTATAAAGTGATTGGTTATCCATAATTTTATGATAATTTGTTATTCAAGTATTATTTGTTATATTATGACACTATGTGATGATGATAAGATTAAGGATATGATAAATGAAACAAGAAAAGATAAGGCATGGCCCTTCCATGGGTAATAATAATGGTATGACCCTTCCACGGGTAATAATAGTGGCATGGCCCTTATTCGGGTAATAATAGTGGCATGGCCCTTACTCGGGTAATAATAGTGGCATGGCCCTTCCACGAGTAATAATAGTGGCATGACCCTTCAACGGGTAATAAGAGTAGTAAGGCCCGACCACGGGTAATAACAGTGGCATGGCCCAATCACGGGTAATAATAGTGGATTATGATAAAAAGATATGAAAATGATATGGCTAAGAATGAAAAGTCAATGTATGATGCAAGTTTATGTAAGTCCACATAAGAGATAAGTTTAATTCATACATGGGTCACATGAATCATGTCATAAACATATACTTTGATTCTTATATGTGACTATTTCATAATATCTGTGCTTTTATTAAGTTAAATATGTACTTACTGAGATTTCCCTAGAAATCTCATTCTTGTATAGTTCCTTTTCTTTTGGAATATAATTTTGACTGCAGGGTTGGATGTCGGTCATGGACTAGACCCTAGTTACTCGAGAGACCTGGAGAAACCCTGAGGGTTCCCCGGAGTACTCTCTCTCCATAAAAGTTTATGACCAGTTGGTAGTAATAAGGACCAGCGCGGGCATTAAGAAAGAGTTTCCCGAAGTGAAGAAGAAGAAGCCTAGGCTGCTTTAAGACAAAAGTTTTGATAAATTTGTATTTCGACTAAGAAAACTAACTGGGTTATGCATGTAATGATACAATGATATTTTAAGAATGGATGATATGAATACTAAGGTTTTGTGTAACCATGTGATCCCTAAAATTTTTATTTTTACTCTTTCGCTGCGATTTGCCTCACATTTCAATAAGTACGGGGGTGAGTAACCAAGTGTTACTGACCCTGATACTTCAATTTGCGTTGAATTACGAACGTAAATTAGGGGCGTCACACACGCTAAGGTAGATGGAGAAGGATGAAGCTCAATGGACTAAGAGTTGTGACATTCCCCCATCCTCCTCCGATTCCAATTCCAATTCCATTTCCCAAGAAGCAAAGACAGAGGTAGAATCCCCGATAGATGTGGAGGTTGAAGTCGAGGCTAGAAGAGGTAGTAAACAAGAAGAGGTTGAGACTAGAGAAGTCGAAGGCCAGATAGAGGAAGAGGTGGAGGTGGAGGTGGAGGCCAAAAGAGTTGGAGGAGCCATGGGCACGAATGGGAGCAAAGTTAAGACCGAGGAGCAAGCTAGAACTTCTAAGACCTCCTTCATCACCCTCGAAGATCAGGGTCGAGGCGAGGGTGCAGAGCCCAATTCCCCTCGAATGATCATCCTTTAGACTTTGACCACTCCACCAGAGGATTGTAAAAGAAGACTTGTCGATCCCCTCTCGTTCTGATCATCAGTTATGAAGACTTTGATATTCGAAGAGGGTTACGTTCTGGAGCTCATATCGAAACCTCCCCACATGCCCCATCGTCACTCCAACTCTAAGGCAGAGTTATAGCTCTGGTTCAATTTTTTGAGGCCAAGCTTGGAGTCGGGAGTAGTCAAGGTCTAGCTTCGAGCCTTAAGCAGGCTTGGGCAGATGCCACTGAACTCACAGCACAAAGGTTGCGGCCTTTCTCTGTCCAAGTTTTTCCTTCCTGAATTTCCTTGTTTTTGTTGCAGTAGTCACATTGCTAATTGTTTTCCATTTTTAGGTGATGGATCAGCTTGCGAGGATGATCAGCGTCAAGCTGGGGGAGCTCAAAGAGTCCAATTAGAATCTCGTCACAATGGGCCACATCGGCCACTCTATGCTAAAGCAAACGGCTAAAAAGCTCAAGACTGGAAAAAGGGAACGCCAAGTGTTTCTCTAGAACTTGAACAACCTCAAATCAAAGAACAAGCTTCTAGAGGCTAGGGCCAGAGTGCCCTTGGATGACAATGTGGCCCTGCCGAAGAAGCTTGATGGGGCTCACTCGAACCTCGTTGCCATGATGAAAGAGTGCGGGCGTTTCAGGGAGGCCAACGCTGAAGTTGAGCAAAAACTGGAGGCCTCGAAAATAGAGCTGGCTACTCGGGAAGGAGAATTGGAGGCTACCCACAAAGTAACCCAGCTCGTCTGAGTGACCCATAAAAATTCCCATAAGGAAATGATGACCAATCACTTTGGGCTTACTTGGGTAAATAAGATCCTGAGGAAGGGACTCCATGGCGCGGAGGAACGCATTGGTGAGTTAGATTGGAGTTTGAGCCAAAAGATGCTCAACCTAGCAGAATGGGAGTCAAACTTATTGAGCACCAGGCCTCCGTGAAAGGGGCTACCAAGTATGTGGAGGAGTTCCAACCCTTGATAGCAAATGCTCAAGCTATTCGCAACAAGGCCTAGAGTTATGGTTATCAAGATGGCCTGAAAAGGCTGAGCGAGCATATCCTGGCCAAACCTATGCTAGACTTGAGGACATTAGACCTAAGCTCTCTTCATCCCGACCCATTGGCCAAAGAGCATGTCAAGAATTTGGGGAAGCCAAAGTAGCCCCTGTTCAAAGGCGCTCATCCACCTCCCACTGATGAAGTTTTTTTTTTTTTAAACTCCTGTTATTTTTTCCTCACCATGTAAAAAAAACTTATTATAATGAAAGCATTTATCTTTCCTCCATGTGTGTTGTGCCCTCTCCTTTCTTCTAAGTTGTTTTGTTGATTTTTCATGATGAATAGAGGAGCTTGACTTTGGACCGTGAGGGTTTATTGAGGGCTCGGGATTGTGCTTGACTTCGACCCTATAGAAATTGGCATCACGAGAGTTTATTGAGAGCTCAGGATTGGAGCCCGGCCTTTACCCCACAGAAGTTGGCATCGCAAGGATTTATTGAGGGATCGAGACTGTGCCCGGCCTAGACCCCACAAAAGTTGGCATTGTGAGGGTTTACTGATCGCTCAGGACTTGTGCCTAGCCTAGACCCTACGAAAACTATCATCACAAGGGTTTACTAAGAGTTTAAAGACTGGTGTGAGATCCCAGATTTACGTACATTTTTACACATTATTTATTCTCGGTGTTAATTATTTTAATTTATTTTAATAATATTATTAGTCGTGTTTTATTTGTTTAAGATATTTATTTGATCTATTGATTAGTTAATATTAGTTTTATGTTTTTTTTATAATTAAATATTGAGTTACGTTGCTTTCATATTAATTTTAATGTGAGGCAATTATTCTCATAATTATAATTAAATTCCTTTATTTTATTATGTAATCTTAATTGATGTGCTTTCTTAATATTAATTTGTGTTTTATATTTAAATTGTTCTTTAAATTAAATTAGTTTATTGTTAGACTTTAAATATCTTATTTTATTGATATTGAAATGGTAGTATTTTCAATCGGTTTTTATTTAATTTATTGTGTTTTTTCTAGTTAGTCCTATTTTTCTTCTTTTTCTTTTTCTCCTTTCCTTTTCTTTTCTTTTATTTTTCTTCTTTTTCCTTTCTTTTCTTTCCTTTTTCTTTCTCCCTGTTTTCGGCCCAGACCCGCTTGAGCCCCCCCCCCCCCCCTGTTTCTCTTCCTCGCCGTTTCTTCTTTCCCCACCCAGCGCTACCGTGTGTCAACCTCCGGCAAAACCGCCCAGCCCACCACCACCCCTGCACGCCGACGAGGCTCCCCTATCGTCAGTGTGCTCCACGGCCATTCCACCGCCCTTCCATGGCCACAAACCCGAAATGGGTTTTGTGGCTTCTCTTGCATTTTTCAGCCACCGCCGACCAGCCCTTAGTACCGGCGACCTACCAGCAACCTCCTCTCACTCCGACGCACATAATCCACCACCTAGAATCACCCACCTCCGCCGTTTGCTCCTCCATCCGAAATGGGTCTTAAAATGGGTTGTTCTTCACCGCACTGTCGTCCGGCCACCAAAGGTCTCACCTCTGCCACCAAAAGGTCCCCCTTGCTCAGTCGACTAACCCTCTAACTCAGCTTCCCCATCCGCGGCCCCACCTTCCCTATACGACCCCAAACTCGAAAATGGGTTTATACACTTTTGGAGCCCGATTCTCCACCTTCCGGTGGTTGTGCCACCACACCACTACCTCCATGAGATTCCCCACCTTCCAAAGAGTATCTCCCTAAATTTTAGTGTCAAACCGAGCATTCTAGCCCAACGTACAAGTGACCGCTATGAACGCTGTGGATTGACGTTTGCTCAAAGATTTACGTTTTTACCCACTGTAAGTACTTTCCAAACGAACTTTAAGATTTAAATTTTTTTTTTAAATCAACAGATTTTGTGTTTGGTCATTGTTGGAATTTATTAATTGTTGGCTATTTGATGCATGGTCGTCTGCATTGTGTATTTATACGCATATTCATGTGTTAGAAATGGAAACTGGGTTTTTATTGAGTTTATGAATTTTAATGGTTTTGACTGGTCATAGCGGGGAAGGTGATACGTAACGCCCATTATGATCAGTGGGTGTGAATGACCTAATGGGGACGGCGATACTTAACGCCCATTATGGTCATTGGGTGTGTATTTCATATTGGGGACGGCGATATGTAATGCTCAGTATGAAATGAGTGTAGGAATTATAATGGAGACGGCGATACGTAAATCCCATTATGATTGGTGATGTGTGTATGTCATATCGAGGACGGTGATACGTAACGCCCGGTATGATTGGATTGACGGATACTATTTTCTGGGAAATGATGGATGGTTCTTATTGAAGTTTTATTGTGATTAAAATGGGATTTTAGCATGTGTGGTTATTTTATTGATTTTGAGAAAGATGATCTTAACCTTCATGCATAAGGTGTCATGTTCATGTGTGAGGTTATTGTTGTGCATGAGTATATTTTATATCTTGGGATTTGGTTGGGTTGTACTTGCCTGCGATGTAGAAGGCTAAGCTTGAGGAGACGATTTCGTTGTTGGAACATTTATTTATAATTTAATATATTGGGAAGTATTTTTCCATTTTTATAAATATGTATTTCTATGATTTATCTTTCAGATGACTGTATTAAATCTCCTATTGGAGAATTTATATTAAACTGGTTTGTAAAATAACTCTAAAAATTTTGGTACTTACTTATCGACTTAATTTATCCGCTACTTTTATTTATATATGTCATGTGTTCACACACTTAGCACATAACGTTGGGGATGCGTGGCCCGTGTTGTCATCATCCTAATACCTCGATTCTTGTGTTATTTTTAAAGAAATTTGGGGGTGTCACAACTGGTGCCTAGACTAGACACCTTGAAAATTGGCATCACAAGATTTTATTGAGGGCTTAGAACTAGGGCACAACCTAAACCCCATAGAAGTTGGCATCGCGAGGATTTATTGAGAGCTCGAGACTAATGCCCGATCTAAACCCCACGGAAGTTAGGGAACTTGGCTCTAACGATTTTCAAATAGAGGCAAGACATTTGATCTTAATTTCTAGTTTCATTGTTAATACAAAAGATCATACAAAAATATTTTCTTTGACCCTTAATATACATAGTACATTTTCAAGTGCTCGGCGTTCCAGGGATTGGGGTGTTCAATCCCATGGTTGTTTTTTATGCGGTAGGAGCCTGGTCGGTTTCTTGCAGTCACTATGTACGGCCCTCTCATCGTGGTCCCAACTTTCCTTCTTCCAAAGTGGTGGCTCTCATTTGTCTTAGCATCAAGTCACCCACCTTGAAGCCACGTGACCTAACTCTTTTGACGAAGTACCGTTCAAACTTTTGTTTGTTGTTCGATGTTTGTATTGTCGCTTCCTTTCTTTTTTCTTCCAAAAGGTCTAATTGTTCCGCTAACTTCCCAGCATTGGTGTCTGGGCTGAAGTGCTAGACACGTAGGATGGGCATCCCTACCTCTACAGGGATTATTACTTCGTTCCCATAAGTAAGAGTGAATGGTGTTTCCCTAGTAGGAGTTTGGATAATCGTTCGTTATGCCCAAAACGTGCCTAGGAGTTCTTCAACCCACTCCCATTTGTACCTTTTTAGCCTCTTTTTGAGTGTATACAGGAGGATTTTGTTGCTTGTTTCAACTTAGTTGTTGGCTTGTGGGTGCCCCGAAAATGAATATTTAACTTTGATCATCAGCTCGGCACACCACTCTCGGTAATGGGCACACTCAAATTGCTTCCTGTTGTCTAATACTAAATTTTGAGATATTCCGAATCAGAAGACTAGCGACTTCCATAAGAACTTGGTGGATTTTCAGGACGTGATGCTTGCTACGGCTTCTGCTTCGACCCATTTCGTGAAGTAGTCTGATAAATGTAATTTTAACACGAATTTTATTACTTTTTTACTTATTAAAATCATTAGTTTTTCTTTATTTCCTTTGAGTTTATTTTATTTTTATTTATACTTCTTTATTTTTTTGTGTTTAAAGGAATGAGAATGATTATTAATAAAGAATGTTGATTTTTGAAAAAACCAAATTTGAAAGGCACTACATAGCCAGTTGCACTTCACTTGAATTTGATCTTCATCACCTAACCTTTATTCATACAATGGGCCGAACTCATCAACTGGACCTTCACTTCAAGAGCCGCATTTCAGCATTTCAATATACAACCGACACAAAGAAATTCACAAGTTTACAACACTCATTTCAAGTAAAACAATTTGAGCCCCACGATGGACAGCCAACACTTGAATGCACCAACAAGAGAAGGCCACGTTTTTCATTGTTACTTGGTCCCACCAATTGCCAAGATAAATTCACTAGGAAGGCCTCATTTAGTTTGGACTACTTGGCCTACAATTGACTCTCACTTGGAAATTCAACAAATACAAGAGGCCGCAGGTTTTAGTTGCTGTTGGGGCATGGGATATCACCGAAACACATAAAGGCCATAATACACTTTGCGGAGCGGTGCTAGGTACAAACAGGCCTAAGCACACGCCCACTCATATGAACAGTGAAAACACTGTTCATAGATTTTTTCCACTTTGCGTGGCAACTCAGAATTCTACTGGCAACTTAATGGGCCCACTAGCATTTTGGAACTCATGGTCGCACTCAATATTTCGGGGTTTGACTTCAATTCAAACTAGGATATTTATCACTTTGTCACAGTAGAACTATATATAGATAAATTTACTTGAGCATCGAAGCAGACCGAGGAGGAAAGAAGAGAAAAAAAAAGTGAGAAGCCGAGAGGTTGATCACAGCAAAAATTAGAGTTTTTATCTAGAGTTTTTCTAAGAATGAGGATCTAGAGGACACAGACGAGAGTCGCATGCTTCATCAACCAACTCCAACGGAAAATACTAGTTTTATTCTTTTTAATTTTAATTTTATTATAAACTAATTTTATTTTCTAAAGTTTTGATGTAGTATAGCATTGAACATATAATTTATCTTTTAAGTTATTTTATTTTTAAAATTTTTATAATTGAGTGTTTAATTATTGATCTTAATTCTTGTAATTTTCTGGCATATTATTATTTGATTTATTGAATCCGAATGAGACTGAGTGGTGATTTGTAATTTTAGCTCTATAATTAAACACCATTAGTTGACCAAAGGTAAAAATACTTTCCGCGACTAGTGTGATTTTCTAATGAAAATTCAAAGAATTTAATGAGTCTCAAATTAATTAAATTCGCATGAAGATATGGAGTTATTAGTTGGAAATATTTTTAATATTATTCAATATAAAATATTGAATAGTTAAGGGATTTTTATCATCAACATGATTTTATTTGAATTTAATAACTAGAAAAAATAAACTGTGTGAGATTTGCTATGTAAAATCAAACGCTCTAAATTCATTCTTATTATATTTTTACAATATTAAATTTTATGCTCTTTTATTTTTAGATTTATTTTGTTAAGTATTTTAATTTAATTTAGATAGTAGAATTATTCCATTTATTTTTAGTTTTTTAAATAGTAATTAATTTACTGAATTTCAGTACTCAGTAATATAATTAATCCATATGGGTTCGACATCTGATTTTCTAAAAAACACAATTTACTACTTGTTACGATTTTGTGCACTTGTAAATAATTTTACACGAACATAGTCAATTGCCACCATCACGAATTTGGCTCCTCCTCTGGCGACGGAGAATGGGCCAATAAGATCCAGACCCCAATGTGCAAAGGGCCAAGGGACTGTGATCGATGTCAGTTCTTTAGGGGGGGCTATGTGGCACCAGACTGTGCTCTTAGCACTTCAGACATTTCTTTATGAAGTCTTTTGTATCCCTGAGGGAACACGGCCCGTAATACCCAACTCTCGGGTCCCCCCCCCCTTTCCCCCAAAACAACTTTTACATGTGCCTTCATGAATTTCTACAAACACATACTCAGCTTCGCTTGATGACATGCATCTAAGGAGTGGCTCGAAGAAGCCTATTTTGTACAGCATTCCCTCGCGCAGGGTAAACCTAGCCGCTTTGTTCGTAATTTTACGTGCTTCCTTCAAGCCAGTAGGTAGTTTGCCCTCTTGTAGGAACTCCTTGATGTCCGTTACCTACTCAGGGGATGCCGTTGTCACATTTGTTACTTCGCCCTTGAAGGACAGGGCATCAACCGTTCTGACCACAATATGATCCTGGAAAGGGATCTCTTCCTACCCAGACGCAGTTTTTGCCAATTGCTCGGTCTAATGGTTTTCCCCTCTCGAATTTTTTTGGATGCAGAAATAATGAAAGCAATCGTGTTCGTTGCACACTGACTCGATATATTTTTCAGCCCATATCCTTTGGCAGTAAACTATCCCAACACTTGGTTAACCATGACTTGAGAGTCGGCCCTAATCTCTACTTCTTCAGCACCTAGCAGGCGAGCCACTATCATTCTAGTTAAGAGTGCCTCATACTCGGCCTCGTTGTTGGTTACTTTAATGGCAAGCTTTACCGTATAGCCATGTTTTTCTCCTTGGTCAGTTACGATGTGCACCCATACACCCCCGCCAACCCAGTAAGACAAGTCATCGACGTAGACCTATCAGGGTTGTCCTTGAGGTGCACTGAGGGCCTCTTCAAGGAAGCTAATGAATTCGACAATGAACTCTACCAACACCTGCCATTTGATGGTTGTTCGGGGCACATACTCCAAGTCGAACTTGCTAATATCAATTGCCCATTTAACTATCCGACCGATGGTATCTGACCTTTGGAGAACCATTTTAACTGGGTGGTCCTTCAGGAATTTGATAGCATGGGCTTGGAAGTATGATCGTAGTCGCCTCGTTACTACAACCAAGGCAAAAACTAGCATCTCCATCCACAGGGATCAGGCCTCGGCTCCACGGAATGCACGATTGGTGTAGTAGATATGTCCTTTCCATTGTTTTGTCTTGCAGACCAGCGCAGTCGAGATGGCATGCATGGACTCTGTCAGGTAGACAGTTAGTATCTCGCCTGGTCAAGTAGTTCTTCAGGTCAGCGAATGATTATTCACAAGCCAGATCCCATTCATGGGCTTTCCTCAAAACTTTGAAGAAAGGTATACATCGATTGATTGAATGGGAAATGAAGCGATTAAGGCCATAACTCATCCGGCCAACCGCTCGATCTCATGGAGGTTATGCGGGGATGTCATCCCTATAATTGTGTTTACCTTCTTGGGATTAGCCTCGACTCCTCTTTCAGAGACCATTTTTCCCAAGAACTTACCCAAATCCACCCCGAAGCCACATTTTGCGGGGTTGAGTTTCATCTTATACTGTCGTAGAACTAAGAAAGCTTCTCGGAGGTCCCCCATGTGTTGCTCAGATTTTATGCTTTTGATTAGAAGGTCGTCCACATAAACCTCTATGTTTTGACCTATCTAATGTCTGAACATCCAATTGACTAACCATTGATAGATGGAACCCGCATTTTTAAGTCGAAAAGCATGGCTTTGTAGCAGTAGAACCCTTGATCGATAACAAATGTCGTTTTCTTCATGTCTTCCGGGTTCATCTTGATCTTGTTGTATTCTAAGTAAGCATCCATGAAATTGAGGCATGGGTGCCCTACTGCTGAGTCGACAATTAGGTCAATGTGGGGAAAGGAGAAACTATCTGTTGGACAGGACTTATTGAGGTTAGTGAATTCAACGCACATTCACTATTTGCCACTAAGTTTCTTCACAAGCACCACATTGGATAACCATTCTGGGTAGTGGACCTCTCAGATGAACCTCACTGCCAGCAGGAGATCGACCTTCTTAACTACAGTTGCATACTTCTAAGTTCAAAAGTTTCATCGTTTTTACTTAACTTTCCGAGCACTAGGGTTGACATAAAGGTGGTGCTCGATGATGGAGTTGTCTATTCCTGATATGTCTTCATGGGTCCAAGCAAAAACATCCCAGTGTTCGATGAGAAGCTGCTTCAAGTCCAATTTCAATTCCGTGTCCATCTTGATGCCCATCAATACCATCCATGCTAACTTCCGGAGATTGACTAGGACTAGTTCCAATGGTTCATTGGCTCAACCTGCCTGGGAGCCTGCTTGTCTCGAATTTCTTTGTCTTAGTCGATTAGATCCAGGGGGAAGGCAAACTGGATGCATCACTGCTTTTCTCAACCGTTGTGACCATTCTATGATTGTGTCGCACGCGTAACATTCGTGGGCCAATACTTGCTCACCATAGATTTTGCATATCCCCTAATCGATGGGAAAGTTGAAGTGCTTGCCTTGAAATTGTTCAAAGTCCGTTGCCCAAGGATCACATTATACAAGGATGGGGCCTTGACCACTAAGAAGTTGGTCATGGTTGCAGAAGTCCTGAAGACTTTTCCCGCAAGCACTGGTAGGGTAATGACCCTTACTGGTTGGATGACATCGCTTGTGAAACCTTTGAGGTGGATTAGGGCCGGCCGTAATCAGTAAGGGTTGATACCCATCCAGGAGAAAGCCTCCCAAAATAGAATATCCATTGAGCTGTCATTATCCACCAAGATCCTCTGGGTGGTGAAGTTAGTGACTGTATGGTTATGACCAGGGTATCATCGTGGGGGAGGATTTCTTCTTCATCGTTCTCATCAAAGACAATTAAGGGGTTCTTTGGAGGTTAGAGAAGCCCCGCATGGGTGCCTGTTGTGGTGACTGCATGGTTATGACCAAGGAGTTTGCCCCGCATCCGTAGACTCCCCCAGTTATGGTTTGGATTTCTTCGAGTGGTCTCTTTGCCACTGATCAACTCCTCTGCCCATCACGCCTGGGTTCATGTCTTTGTGGACTTGTACTTC
Organism: Platycarya strobilacea; assembly: GCA_036898215.1. Classification (NCBI taxonomy): domain Eukaryota; kingdom Viridiplantae; phylum Streptophyta; class Magnoliopsida; order Fagales; family Juglandaceae; genus Platycarya; species Platycarya strobilacea. The sequence goes on along the minus strand of CM072555.1, from coordinate 30,404,219 downwards.
GTCGAGGTCCAGATCATCCTTTCTCTCGCCCGTTGTTTCGTCATGGCGATTAGTGCCTCTCACGCCGTCAGTCTTCTTCCTCCTCCTTCTCAGAATATAGTAGTTTTCAATATTGTGCCGGTTGGTCTGATGATATTCACAAAACAGGAGAGCCCTCCTGTCTCAAGGTTGTTCCTTGTTTGGGCTCAGTTCATGATTTCCTTCCACTGCCAAGCTCACGTGGATGCAGGGTTGGCCACGTTCACTGGGGAGAGGTTCCTGCCTTTTGTTTGTGTTTGAACCCCCCCCCCCCCATTTTTCTATTGTCATAGTTAGGCCCTACTCTTTATTCTACTACTCTCCTATCTGCTTGCTCCATTTCACCCCAGTCGGAAGCCATTAGAGCTTCGAGGGTATCTTTGACATTGATGAGTCCGTCAGCCCGATTCATGAATCCTCTCTGCGTGGTTGGAGTTTTCCTCCTAATTTCAACCACAAACGAGCTTCGAGGTCATATCCCACCCAAGAGAGCCTCCTAGATGATCTTTTCGTCTTGATCACCGATGGTCATGCGCTCCCTATTAAACCGGGCAAGGCACTTCTTCAAACTCTTTGTGTCTCATTGCTTAACCGTGAGAAGATATGTGGCCGAGTGTCTACTCTTCCAGCTAGCCATGAATTGTGTCATAAAAATGCGGGCCAACCCTTCGAAGCTATTGATGATCCCTTGGGGAATGGTGCCAAACCAGGCCTAAGCCGCTCCTTTTAAAGTCAATGGGAAGGCTCAGCAAGTAACCTCTTCTAGAAAATCATGTAAGCTAATATGGGCTCTAAATGTCTCCAAATGTTCGAATGAATCACTGGACCCATCGTAGAGTTCTACTTAAGGAACCTTGAACTCAGGTGTGCCTGAGCTGCTGCATAATTGGTCCACTATAGATGGAGTTTCGATTAATTTAGTCATTTCCACACACTTGTCTGCTAGCTTTCAAAGTTCAAGGTGCATCTTACGTCATTCTTCCTCCGTCATGGTGTTATCAAGTTCCCATCACGAGGCTATATGTTTGCTAGCATCAAGTTTGCCGTTGACAGCATGTTCTTCATTAGCTGCCAGAGGGCTGCGTTCTCCTACGTTAGCTTCTTGATGGTTTCCTCCATTGTTGATAATCTTTCCTCCATTGCGTTGCTTTCATGTTTTTCTCTACAGGTTGTTTGGGATCGCGTTGTTGCCAACATATGAAGTACACAATGTTACGGAATAATTGAATCCCACAGACGGCACTATTGTCAATATTGTGTTTCGTGGTGTAAGCTACTCGGCGCCCAAACTCTTCAGACCTACAACGGGGATAGAAAGGGAGAGATCGAGAGTCAGGGACGGCTCTGTTGATAAAGTCAGGTGTGAAGATGGTAGGCTGAAAGGTATAAAATGAAAGAAAAAGTGTAACACTTGTTCTAGAAAGGTGTAACACTTGTTCTAGAAAGGCTTTGCCCTATTTACACGCTACTCAGATCCAGTTTACTGGGGAGAATGATGAGGATTTCATGTCTTGTGTCAGTCTAGTCATCATTCATTCAGCTGTGTTAGAGAATAGGTCCGACTCAATGGGAGTTATCGAGAGAGCTTAGGGAATGAATGCCTTACCCGAGCCGCTCGATTACCTCACTTCCTATTGCTAGTATCCAGGATTTCTGGTCCACATTTAATGCGGCATCTCCCTAGCCTAATCAGCATTTAATGCAAGGCTCTGGTTGCTCGGGATTTTCGGTCCGCATTTAATGCAGCGTGCCCCTAGTCTGATCAGCATTTAATGCAGCGTCTACCTTCCCAGGTCAAGCGCCTACCGTGTGGCCAATTCGGTTCATTTGGTGGCCACCTAGGCGTATCCCATTCGGGTTAGGGTTCGCCCTACTAGCTAGCCCATTCTTTGCTCAAGGCCCGAGCCTGTTCCTTTTTGGACCTGGGCCATTTATCCTTGGATGGATTTCCCCTCACAGGGAGCACTCAGTTTAAGATGGAGCTTATTTGACAATAAATGCATCTTAAAATTTTTATCTTATGATTATTATCTCATTTCATCTTATCTCATCTCCTTCTCAAACATTTTCAAACTAATTGTTATAATTTTTTCAAACTAATCATTTATACAAATTTTCCAAACTTTCAAACAAAAAATAAAAAATAATTCAACTTTCTCAAATCCCTAAATAAAAATAATATTATAGAAATAGTACTTTAATTTTATAATATTTGTTCTTCAATTATTTCTATCTCCTTTTTTAAAATTTAAAAAATATTCAACTCAAATTTTTTATTACTATTCATAATTTAATTTATTATTATATAAAATTCGCTTCACATATTCTCTTTATAGAGCTTGATAAAGTGACGCTACAATCGGTAAAACCCGAGGTTTCAACGGAATTCATACTTATCCAATTATCCTAATTTTTAGGGCCTAAATTAGACCCTATGATATTTTTTTATAAATATTAAATGTCGCTCATTCATTCTATAATGTTATATAAGAAATATTAAATTCACAAACAAAAATTACAAATAAAAATCACACCTTATTAAAAAAATATTTTTTTTTCATTTTTTTTTTTAATTTAGTGATTAAGTAAGCATTTTTTATTAATATTGTGAATTTATGTTTTAAAATAAAATATAAAAACTGTCTTAAAAAATGAAAGAAAAAAATCAAAAACCTATGTATCTGTAGTGCCGCACATGTTTTATAGGGTGGATACTCAAATACCTATGTATCTGTTACAAAGCTATTTCCTGACACTGAACATCACAAATTAACCAGGCATGCATGCCGTATCAAATAAATAAAACAGCAAAAGATGCTTGATTTCCAAAACACTCCATTGTTGCAGTCCAATTACAAAAAAGATATCCGTCCAAGACACTGCCAAACAAATCAAACGTGGGAATGCTTGCACATGTCACGGAAAGAAATATTTTGTATGCATCTCACACTCAGAAGCTAATTTGTATATCCAAGCACTTGTATCTTTATGAGCATTTACAAACTACGCATCACAGACACAACAGAGATTGAAGAATCTAATGTCTATGTTTCCAGCACGACCACTTGCATCTAAGATTTTGTTATAGATCAGAAGGTTATGACGTTCATTTTTCCCCTTTTTTTAAGGTCAGTAGCATTATTTACACATATTTACAACATCATTACTCATATCCTATATCAAGGAAGGAAAATAACCAAAGTTCAAAAAAATAAAAAAAATTATATGTAGCAACGAAATAATATTCACGCATGGCATCAGAAAGTTTCTTCCGGCTTTAGAAAGTTGTGATATTCCAGTTGCGTCATCTCTCCAGTTGCTGGGTCAAATTCACAGCGATAGAAGCTGCATATAAAAATTTAATAGCAAGTTAAAAACTGGATGTTGAGATTATTGAACAGCTCAATAACATTTTTAAAAGAGTCATCAAGACGATTTCATAAAAAAATAAAAATAAAAAAAGAATTCACACCTAATTCCAGCCATCTAATGAGGAGCAGCTCTAATGAGTATTCTGTTAATTATAAATATATATATATATACATACACAAACACATACACTATAAGATGGGAGAATTTTCTTACAATCTTACAAATATAGTGTCTATTGTGATGTAGCAAGTATTATGTAAAGACCTCCACAGTACCTAACAGCTAGCTTGTTTGATATGGTAAATTACAAGGGATGAATTGATGGCTGTGAAAATTGCTCAGTAAAGCACGTAGCAAACAAGCTAACACCTTAAGGAATATATTTCACGAAAAAAAAAAAATTGTTTCTTCTTTTAAGAACCCCTATATGTTAGTCCGTTTCCTGTGTCCATGTATGGGCAAATAAGCAGTTACATCATACGTGGCGAATTAGGGAAGACGGGAATAATGGTAGTTCTGTACATGGCTACTAGCACACACAACGATTATAAACAGCTTTCCAAAATTGAATAGGGAGTCGTGCCTATATATACATCAGTCTTACCTTCCATCCATGCCAAGAATTACCACTGTGTTCTTTTGGTGACCAAAAGCAACAATGCAATGAGAACCCTCAGGCAAGCGGAACTGTGCAACCGACCACTCTGAGCTAAAATACTTTGGCAACACTCCTGCAAGCGCTAAAGGTAATTTAGACCCAGAGCCTAAAAAGGAGACAAACAACCTTCGTTAGTAACAAGAAGATTATACTTTTTGGCATTGCCTAAGCTCCTTTCAAATGTGGCAGGTTGGCAGCAAGGTTGACTAAGCTGCCAACCTGCCAGTCTATCAATTTCTCCACAGCAAGCAATAATTACAGGAAACAAAGTATGATGAGCTGAAAAAAGGACCCAACAACACAAGTAGTGAACTTCAAGTGTGATATTACAATATTTTAGTGCAAATATATCAGCTCTTTAGCAGAAGTAACACGATACCTAGCCTTTAGAGCAATTGGAAGGGGAAAGCAAAAGTAGAAGTCTAATCTAAAGAGTGCTTGACACACTTTAGAACATCAAGTTGGGTTTCAGCCTCTATGAATAAATTTCACACCCTGAAAAAATATAACAGTAATTTTTTTTACTTATCATAAAAAAAAAAAAGAATAAATTTTACAGGTCCCCAGATACTAACTTCAGTTATTTCAGATATGACTAGCATGAAAACCATTGACCTGTATTCAGTTTAATAGTCATCATAAAGCATCTGAAAGAAAAATATCACAAAATATTTTTTAAAAAAAGGGTGAACATATATCCTTCCACAAATCCCCTTGTAAAACAAAGCACCTTCATTCTAGCCCCCTAGTATAGAAAAGAGCATATTTGGATGAATCATGAAAAGAAGAGAATTCCCGGTTCTTTTACATTGCATTCTATTTTATTGCCCATGCCATTCACGAAATACAATATTAACTCTTTAGTTCCCCTTTGTTGAATTTGCTATTTCCTCCAAACACCCAACACAGTTTTTTTTAAACATCAGCATGAACATTCCCAAACAAAACATCACTTCTAGACAACAATATATATATATGTTATAGGTAAGAAAAAGTACAATAAAATTAACAGAAAAAAAAAAAGGTGGTAATACCCTTAATGAACGAGAGAGATGAGCTTGAGTGTGTAACAGCAAGATTAGAATCAGATGCATATCCTGACTTCTCAATCCCTGGCGATCCAGGATTAACCTTAAGATTAAAAACGTGGACGGTTCCCTTGTCACTTGAGACTGCTAACCACCGAGCAGCTGAAGAGAATGCCAAGCTGTAGATCTCTGCTCTATCTGCACCCCTCCTAACCTACATGCAATGTCAAGATAATTTCACACTATCTAAAACGTCTTGAACTGCATAATGACATATCAGAACGAATATGAAACAGATTGAGATGTAAATTAAGTATTTAGACTTTTACCGGAGATCAGCAACCTCCTCAAACATCAAGGTAGAACAAAAATAAACATGGCAAAAGACCAAAGTAACAGCCCAACATAACACATTATTCCTTTTTTTTTTTTTTTTTTTTTTGGATCAGTAACAAGCACATTATACCATAGTGGGTGTAGCTTAGGCAGTTGACTGTGTGATCAACTAAGGACCAAATTAAGCAAAGAGGAGTCCAAAACTTCTGAGCCACAAGTAGTCCAGAAATTTAGAAAACCACATGATTTGATAGTAAGAAATATCACTTAGGATTAAGTACCCAGTAAGCTAAGTTAGAAAATTGACAACCACTATTATTCTGCAGCAGAATAGAAGAAGGCACCATTCATCAGTATTTTGGTTGATTTCATCAAAAACATCTGTAACTAATTATGTGATTACAATTTCAAAAATTAATTAATTCCCTCTTGATACGCCTTCAACACAAGCATCTTCTAACTTCTCAAAAATAGTATTTACCTAATTATATCTTCTCTTGCATTGCCACTAAGTCATATTGGAGCCGCTCATTGGGTGTTTGTAATTACCAAAATCAAGGAAAATTGTTCTAACACAACATATAGAATCATATTACTTCTACCGCTCATTTATTTTGAAGCCATAAATCTTGAACCCAAAATTATTGTCAACAAATTTGACTTTACGTCCAAGATCTGACAAGAACAGAATATCCGTAATCAGTGAATCACATTCTTTAGTGTAAGTATAAAATGAAAGAAGATATGAAGTCAGCGATATCCATTATTTCAAATGGACAATTTAAGACAAAATGACATTCACAATGTGAAGTAATCGATCATTAGTCCATTACTGCCTATGGGGAACTTCAATCGAAGGCTATGGTTTCTCACTAGTCACTAGCCCTCAACCGTTCCCCTTGCAAGTAAACATAAACTCGACGACGTTTTACATTGCATAACATACTTCCATTCTAAGCATTGCAGTGAGCCAATCAATCCATTCACAGGAAGTACCTAAAGGAATTTCCAATCACCAAATATGTATGAAGTCATGAATTGCAAATAAGCTCCAAATTTCATATCGACATAGCTCAATTAAAGGTTCATTAAATATAGAATTGAATCAGTCTTTCCGATTTGTAATAAACAATAAATACCTCTTGAAGAAGTGTTCCATCGATGCTATTAAAAACCCGAACCAGAGTCCCTTTGGAGCTCGCCGTAGCGAGCAACTGCCCGTCCGGAGTGAGAGCGAAGCAGGCAATCCTCGAGTCGTGCGCCATGATAAATTTGGTTCTCTTCGAAGCATAGTGCTCGACCCGAACCTGCCCTTTCTGCAAGCCAGGGCAGACCAGGACCAGCGACGCCGCCAGTTGGGACACTGCGCATAGGCCCTTAGGGTTCGAGATGGTCTCAATTTGGTGGAGCAGCTTCAAGTCAGCAAAGTTGTACACGTAGACCTTCTGCTCCAGTACGACGACGATCCTGTCGCGACGCAGTCGTACAGAGCGGACGTCGGAGCGAAAAGAGAGCTCGCCGATGCAACGACCCTGGTGGTCATCCCAAATCATGACCTTGCTTGGTGGGTACTGAGGGTGGGGTCCCCCGCCGACGAGGGCTAGGATGTTGCACCGAAAGAGCATCTCTACACCGGAGATCCCCCCGTCGTCGAAATCGCGGCGGAAGATCTCGCGGAACGGGTCGCAGTTAAAAATCCGAAACCCGTAGTCAGTACCCACAGCGAAGCACCCCTGGTCCTGGTTGAACGACAGGTGGAGCAGAGTCGGCGGATCAAGCGGCTTGGGGATATTAGGATTAGGGTTCTCGTTACGGCCGTGGCCGTGGGGTTCAAGCGTTGGCGGGTCATATGGCGCCGGAAACGGCTTATAGATATTAGGATTAGGGTTCTGATCGCTGTCGATATCCTCGTCGCGTTCGTGGCCAAGACTGTGGGATCCAATAGATTGGTATTCAATTGACCGGAAAGAGATGGCCGAGTCGTTCTGGGAGTCAAGAGGAATCGACTGTTCCTCTTGAGAGACAAAGTTAGGGTTAGGATTAGAGTTAGGGTTAGGGTTGGAATTGGGCCAGGGCGGAGACGAGAAGCTGGTAGAGATGGTGGCCATGAGAGAGAGAGATAGAAGGGGTCTCGGTGGAAATTTGGACAACTCTGGGGGCGTGTCGGCAGTTTGCACGTAGAAGGACCCATAGCTTCGGCCAGGTATTGATAGAGATCATTCCATTCTATCTATTTTCTTTTCTTTTCTTTTTTTTTGAAGAAATAGGTTTACTTCTTTAAATTCACTTCTTTGAAATTCAAAAAATTTGAAAATTATAATGTGATTAATAATTAAAAAAATCTCAGTCTATAAGTTGTCTAGTTATATATAGGACTCAATTTCTAAATTTTTATAGACATTTGATTTGCAAGGCTAAATACTGTCAAAAACAAAAACTATAATCTCATCCTTTAACTATAAATAACATAATTTTAATCTTAAAAATTTCCATGTGATTAGACTTAGAATTTCGTATTTAATTCTATACAATGGAATTAGAGTAAAACATGTTCGCGCTGCATGGCCATTAAGAAAAATTAGATATTACACGCATTAAGTAGAGCATCTATTTATTAAATAAGTACGACATTTTTTTAGGAAAATTAGTAACACCAATTTATTTCATATAGGTAACGAACTCAAGTTGGAAATCAAGAAGCACTGTTAAGAGATAAATAGTATGATCACACAATTTACATATATACTGTAAATATTAGAATTGTTTATAGAAATGATATGTGTATGTTGAGCTAAGTTCAGATTAGATTTCTCTTATGACCTTAGATAAATTATGAAGATATGTTTAAATGTTTCTCTCATGATCTTGGATGAATTATGAAAGTATGTTTGAATGTATGTAAATTGAATGGATTGAATTGCTAAGAAAGGATTACATATCATTCAGGATGACCAGGGAATAAAATAGCTAAAAATTATGCATACCATGTAAAATATTTAATATATATATACCATGTCTGTGTGATAATTTACACGCATGCCATGTTCAGAAGATAAATGGACCACATATACCACGATTACGAAATGCTAAGACCACTTATACCATGTTCATGCATCACCTAGATCATGTATGCCAAGAAGTTTGAAACACCGCTTAGATTTAGCTATTTTATGCCACGTTATGTATTCTATGTGCAAGTAGGTTACACCATATGCCATGTCATGCCATGAATAAAGAAGTATGCCATATCATGTACAAGAAAAATATATCAAGCCACATTGTATCACGTATAAGAATATATTATGCCATTAAGCCATGAACAAGAATATGCCATGTTGCCGCATGTCATGCATAAGTAATCGCTATGTTATAAAGATTCATGAAGTCAAGTAATTTATCATGCATTAAGAAAGACAAAAAACTTTCGGATGACACAGACTCAAGCATGTTCATCACAAGATAGGTGAAACATGGACCCAAGCATATTTCACTCTATGTACAAGTAAAGCAAGTTAGGTGAAACACGGACTTAAGGGTGTTTCACGGTAAAACATGGATCCAAGCATGTTTCACTCCATGTATAAATAAGCAAATCAGGAGAAACACGAACTCAAACGTGTTTTACAGTAAAACATGAACCCAAAAATGTTTCATTCCATGTAGAAGTAAAGCAAGTCAGGTGAAACACAGACTCAAATGTATTTTACGGTGAAACACGGACCCAAGCATGTTTCACTCCATGTACAAGTAAACAAGTCAGGTGAAATATAGACTCATGTGTGTTTTTCGGTAAAATACAGACTCAATAGTGTTTCACTCCACGTTCAATCAAGATAAAAACAAGCCATTGTGCATACACATTGCATGTCACTATAATATTATAGATTCCTCCATGTTTATGATGGTTATATGTGCTATGTGGAAATAGTATAATACATGCCTGCCACGTCAAGTCTCTAGTTCAAGTTTAAACAAGTTTAAACCATGCTATGATTTATAATGTGATGTGCTATCTACTGAGTCATCAACTCATTTTTTGTTGTTTTTGTTTGTTCTCTTTGCTTGTTTGTTACAGATGAAGTTTATGATGATTCAGAGTTGGAGGGCTAATAATAAACATAGTTCTATTACAAGGACCTAGTTAGGAATAAGTATTATTTTCACATAGGAGTTAATAAGTGAATCCATTCACAAGTATTGGTTTATTTTATGTTGCATTAATAGAAGTCTTATGTAGGACTAGTTTACGTTTGGTCAATGTTAAGCTTTCTTTTAATTGTAGTTCAAAGACATTGTGTTCAGTAGTTTTTCTATTATCCAATAAAGGAGTTACTTTCAATATGTGAATCTTTTTATTTGGAAATTTCTATGTATCCTAGTGACACTTCAGTCCTACAGAAGTGGGGTGTTACATCTAGTCTGCAAGACTATTTACTGTCAAAAGTAATAAACTATAATCTCATCCTTTAATAGAGGAGAGTACTAAGATTTCACTGACAAACGTCCAGGATACTATTTTTTTTTTTTTTTAAATTTTCTCTATACAAACAAACACAATCCAACCAGAACAAACTACAATATACAACAACCAAAAGAACTGGCATAATGTGATGACATGTGGACACCACGTGTGAAATTTCAGACTACGTGTATTTTTACGTATTGTCTTTATTCTTGTTGTTGATTGTTTTAATTTATTTTAATGATAGTATTAGTTGTATTTTATTTATTTAAAATTATTATTTGAGTTATTAGTTAATTAATATTAGTTTTACGTTGTTTTTATATTGAAACATTGAGTTAGTTGCTTTTCTTATTAATTTTAATGGGAGGTAATATTTTAATGATTGAGATTAAATTCTTTTATTTTATTATGTGATTTTAATTGATGTGCTTTTTTTATATAAATTATTATTTTGTAATTAAATGGTGCTTTGGTTTAATTTGTTGTATTTGTGGGATTTTAAATAATTTATTTTATTGATTTTGAATTGTAGCATTTTCAGTTGGCTTTTATTTAATTTATTGTATTTTATTTCTAATAAGTTTTTATTTCTTTTTCTTTTCCTTTCTTTTTCTCAGCTTCCCCTGTTTTCCCGCAGCCCCGTGCACGACCTCCCCCCCCCCCCCCCAAAAAATTTGGTTTCATTCGGTTGCATGCCTAGTCAGTCGCCACCGCCGCTCACTGTGCCTCACCACCCACGTCGTCGGCACTCCCATCCTCCGATGAGCTCCCTTGCACCATCGGTGTACTTCACGGCGACTCCCACGCCGTGCGTGAGCCACATACCCAAAATGGGTTTATTGCCCTTCCAAGCCACGCTGCCGCCACCACGGCCACCCATGGCGCTGGCGACCTACCAGCACCCTTCCCTTTCACTAACGAGCATAACCCACCATCAGCAACCTCTCATTCCTTCCACACAAGCAACCCACGAAATGGGTTTTAAACCCACGAGTTGAGCAACCCAGCCGTCGCTCGCCACCACCTAGGGGTGGGCACAATTTCCGACTTCCGACTTCCGACTTCCGTCCGAACTCCGTTCCAATTTTGACTCCGATCGATGTTGAAATTCGGAGTTCGAAATTCAAAGTCAGAAATTTCCGACTCCGAAGTCGGAGTTGGATTTCGGAATTGGAGTCAGTTTCTATACCGAATACCGACTCCGAACTCCGAAGTTTTCTTTAAAAAAAAATAAATATGCAAAACGACGTCATTTTGCATCTTTCTTTTTTGTTTTTTTTTAATTTAGCTAAACGACGTCGTTCCAATTAAATAGGAACAGTGTTGTTTAGTCTAGGGTTTCTTATACCCCAGCCACCTCTTTCTTCTTCGTTCTTCTTCCTCCTTCTTCTTCCTTCTTCTTTCTCCCGTCCGCGGCCAAGACTCCGAAGTCCATCCCCCAATGCAGCGCTGCTCGTCTTCTCCAACGGCGATTCCGAACCTCCGGTGGCTAGCACTGCTTCCTCCTTCACTCTCTCATACCACCGTTGCGTTACATTGTCGCCTGACGCCCGCTAGCCCTCCGAATCGGCGAATCCGAGAGGCAAGATTAATTAGGGTAATTAAAACTAATTAAAACTAATTAAATGTATTATTTTCATGTGATTCTTTGAGTTGGTTGGCTTGTGAGTTGTGTATGTTATTATATTGTGAAAAATTCGAGTTTATATTGTGTGTTTTGACAGTGTATGTAAACTGTTTGATGAAATGTCATTGAGAAAAAAAAATCGAATTTGGCATAATTAAATGTCATTGTGTATTCTATTTAAATATAAAACTCAGCAAGAAGGCTTACTTAAACTTAGACCATTTTTATTAAAAAAAATAATATATATTGTAGGTAAAAAAAAAATACACTACCTGTTCTGTTATATACTTACAAAATAAAGTGTAGGTTGTGTTTGAATATTGACGCGACGTCGCGATCTCAAATTATTTGAACTTATATGTAAAACTGTAAATAGTAATGTTTGTACTTTGTAGGTTACATTTATTATTAAGATTATGTGTTTGAATATAAATATATTGATATATTTGTTGGAATGTATGAAATAGGTTGAGATGAATTTAATTTTTTTATAAAATATTTATTATATAAAATGAAATAAAATAAATTCAAGTTTATATTGTGTGTTTTAACAATGTGTGTAAACTGTTCGATGAAATTTCATTGAGAAAAAAAAATTCGAATTTGGCCTAATTAAATGCCGTTGTGTACTCTATTTAAATGTAAAACTCAGCAAGAAGGCTTACTCAAACTTGGACCATTTTTATTAAAAAAAATAATATGTTCTTATGAGCCTTCAATGATGTAATTTTCAAACACTTTTCAGAGTATAAAGCTTATAAATTTATAATTACATCATTGAAGGCTATAATATGCCTTGTTTTGTTTCTAGAGTATTTATTTTCTCTCTTTTCCATTCCAGTTGTTTGTCATTAAAAACCATCACCATTCACCAAACAAGATACGTATATTCAATTCCACAAGTTTTTTTTTTTTTAGAGAAAATTAGATTACTGGGTCAGGACTTCAAACTTTGATTGCAATGGTTGGAAGATTTCTTGATAATTAAATAAATGTGTGTGTAAACACTTAAATAGAAATATTTTACTTATAAAAAAATACTCTAGAAACAAGTCATGATTTCTGTATTCAGTACAAGTCATGAACTTTCACCTAATAACAGTTTCCTAATATTGTATTTTGCTACACTATAATATTATAATTTTTAGGAATTTACTAACATTTTTTATATTGTTATACTTGAATTTTAGGTTTACAATTACAAACAGATGGATCCCTCACACAGTGCTAGTGGGACTCCGACTCCACATGAGACTCCGAATCCAGATGGTAGGACTCCTTCGGCGCTCCACGCTGCAGCTTCGAGCCGTAATCAGCTACCCTCCACTCGAGCACAAATCTCATGTGCTAGCAGTAGATTTCTACTTCCAGTCAACATAGAATTGGAAGTGGAAGATCCCGACAAGTTTATGGAGGAGGAGAAGATGGGCCTTGGGGACGATCCGATTCAGGATCCGGATGTACCAGTACACCCTGCAGCTGCGAGGCCACCCCATCCACGATCAAATAAAAAAAGATCGTGGACATGGAAACATTTTTAGAAGGTTGAGGGTGGGAATCCCCAGAACCCACGGGCTGAGTGTAATCATTGTGGCGCTCGAGTTGGGTGTCATTCAAAAAAGTAAGGTACTTCTTACCTTTCAGCATATCTAAATGGTTGCAAGCGCTATCAAATAGCGAAAGGGATGGCATCAAGAGGTTAGTGTCTTGCTTGATATGCTACTTAGTTTTGTGATTATGATCCTATTTAATTTTCATTTAAGACTAATATTGTTAATAAATTATCAAATGCAAACGCAGGTGGGTCTTAGACTAATCTTATCTACGAAACCTCTACAGCCACTGATGGGACAGGGACACAAATAAGGAATCTAGTTGTCCCTCAATACAGTGAGAAAATGTCTCGTGAGACGCTTACGATGATGATTATAAAAGATGAGATGCCCTTTACCACGGTTGACAAGGATGGGTTCCGGTATTTTGTGAAACTGCTTGAGTCAAGATTTCCAATCACTTCTTGTTGTATAGTGATGCAAGATTGTATGAAGATGCATCTAAGGGAAAAGGCAGAAATGAAAAAGATGTTCTCCACCACTAGCCAGAGAGTGTCATTTACGACCGACACATGGACGTCGGTATAGAATACCTCGTACATGTGTATCACAGCACATTACATTGATAGTGAGTGGAATTTTAAAAAAAGGATTATTGCATTTAAAGAAATAGTTGACCATAAGGGTGCATCGATAGAAGTGGAGATGAATGATTGTTTGGTTGATTGAGGCATCCAAAAAATATTATGCGTTACAATTGATAATGCTGGTGCAAATGAGACCGCCATCGAATGGTTTATCCGAAATACGAAGGTGAGAAAAGATGTGATAAAATATCACTAGTATATCAATCAACCTTATTGTTGGTGAGTCTTTCTGGTTTTAATTTTGTATTTTGTATTTTAATATTTTTATGATTAAAGTCTTTGAAAATAGTACTATTTTTTATATTATTATGATAATTAGATATTTTTCAATGATGAAACAGTTAAGGGGTTGGAAAATATAGACGACTCTATCAAGTACTAGTCTGCAACATTGTGCGGTACGCGAGGGCTTCTCCCTAAAGGCTACAAAAGTTCAAGGCAATAGCAGAACAGGTTGGAGTTGAGTCTTCAAAGATGTTGTGCCGGGATGTTCTCACTCAATAGAACTCCACATATCTGATGTTGGATGTGGCACTAAAGTACCAGAAGACATTTGAGCAGCTGGAGATTGAGGATGGAGGTTTGAGGTATGCCCTACTGGAGCCTGATGGAAGGAGGCTCGGTCCACCAGACAACATCGATTGGCAACAAGTATCTGAGTTTGTCACATTTTTACAAATCTTTTATGACATCACGATGCGGGTTTCTGGATCTGCATATGCGACGGCAAACATGTGGTTTAGCGAGATCTCCATGCTACACCACCACTTGAAAGAAGGTTGTGCTGACCCGAGTGAATTGTTATCTAGTATGGCATCACAGATGCAGTCCAAATATGATAAATATTGGGAGCAAGTTGAGAAATAAATAGATTATTGTTCATAACTTCGATCCTCAACCCCCGATTAAAGTTGGCAGTGGTAGAATGGTGGGCAATAGAAGTTCTCGGGGCAGTGAAGGCTAAGTCGTTTATCACAGCACTCAAGGCAGATTTGAACGAGTTGTACACCCATTACAGTGCCAGTAGTCCTACTTCATCCTCACAAGCCATGGGTACCTCACGTTCAAGTTCGAGCTCAGGACCAGCCACAGATGCTCGTTCAAGTCAGGCCAGTGCAGCCAGTCGATCCCGAGACTTCAACGTCATGACATCGTTTCATACACGGTCAACGAGAAATCCATTGCAGTGTACAAATGAGGTTGAGCGATATTTACTGGCAGAGGTTGAGGAGCCTAGTAAGGAGTTTCAGATCTTGATTTGGTGGAGAACTAATTCACCCAAATACCCGATTCTCTCTCGCATTACTTGAGATGTACTAGCCGTTCCTATCACTACAGTTGCATCTGAATCGGCATTTAGCACTGGAGGTCGGGTGTTGGATGCCTATCGGAGTTCATTGTCACCGTCAACCGTGGAGGTCCTCGTTTGCACACAAAACTGGCTCAGTGATGTACCTACTAGACTAGAGAGTATTGGCATCGATGCCATGAGCTACAGACTTGAGTCAGGTAAACTTAAATTAATTTATTTAATTCTTTTTAAATGATTAAAGTAACAAAGTTTATATAATTATTAAATTATTTCAATAATCTTTTTTATAATTTCATTTTCATAAATCTATTTAAATTTTAATTTATAATGTTTATGATTTTACAGATTTAGTTATCAACCCTACCATACTTGTCGATAACTGATGGAGCAACTATCGGTTACGTATATTTTTTCTCTAATTTATAGTTACTTGTTTCATGTTTGGTTAATTTTAATTTTTTTTTTTATATAATAATACATTTTAATTTTATCTTAATTTCAGGTATGATTCTGTATAAGTTCCAACAACAAACTACTTTGCTGCAGCAATTATTATTATTATTTTTTTGTAACATCGATACGGGTTCCAACCGTCCCATTGAAACAGAGTCATCAGACTATCAGTGATAATTTAATTTATATTTTGTATTATTTTTTGTATTAATAGTCTAGAGTCCTGGACTATTTTTTGTATTACGCTCTAACGCTATTGGCTGGTATTAACATTGTAATTACTATTTAGTACTTTGTATTTTTTGTTTAATTGTTTCAGACTAATTAGTACTTAGTAATGAAATCTGAAACCTGAATAGATCAATAATTGTGGCAACTCAATTAAATTTAGTATCTAAATACTCAATTCTCATATCATTAAATGCATCTCAAGTCAAAATTTATTTACATATGAGATTTTAATTCAACATTTCTTTATATACGAAATTCATAACTTTTTAAAATTTTATAACTATATCTAAATTTATTATAATATTAAAATATATTAAAATTCATTTGAGATAAATCTCATAAAACTTATTTTATTATCTTAATTTATTTTTATTTATTAAAAAAAATTATTCTATCTCAAATCAGTTTCAACCATTAAAAGCAATTACGCAAGTTAAAATATAAAAAGTTACTTCATATCCATGCACGCCGCGCAGTAAATCCAAAGAGATTATGCGGGAAACTCAAATATTTGGCTCCATTCTCAAAGATTGTGCACGTCAGACAGCTGTATGACTGATGTATTGATTACTTGCCAGTTGCCAAGTCTACCATACATGTTAAGTAAGCATGGTTAACTTATTTCTTTACAAGAAATACATCTCAATTGAATAAATGAGCTCACATGGAATTAGTATGGTCCAATTAGGATCATTTAGTTTCGGAATGAATATAATTTGGCCCATACCGAACTTGCCGAAGGAATCAAAATTCGAAGTTCCGATCGAAACTCCGATCGGGGTTCGGAATTCTGAACTTCCGATCGGAATTCAAAATTCCGAACTCCGATCGGTGTTAGCCTCCGATAGTGTTTCGGAGTTGGAGTCGGAATATTTTTTTGGCTCCGATGATTGTCGGAGTCGGAGTCGGAAACTCCGAACTCCGACAATTTCGGAGTCGGAGCACACCCCTACTCATTATGATAATTTACGAGAATTTAATTTTATACAATTAGTGAGTTATCAGAGTACGCGTGAAAGTGTAATGTCTCGCGATGTAGTTGAAAGATCAAGTCATATGCTGGTTTGAGGGATTAGTAGTGACTTAAAATTTGAGATAATACTTGTGAGTGGAGATTTATCTTTTGGTTGGGTAAATTATGTTTATTGGTAGTTAAGTCGAGAAGTTAAAAGTGGAAGTTATTTGAGGGTGACACGATTTGTTGTATGGAGTTTTTGAACATTAAAATTTTGAGAGACTGTACTAAAGCCCTTGTACATATGGAGATTTCAGAATATACTACTACCTTAGGAGTCCTAAAGGTGAAATGCTATTTGGAGACTTTACAATTATGATGGAATAATGTTTATTTGTGTTTAAGGAAAATAGGTGACTGTGCAAATGCATGTAGTGAGTATTGAGATATGTGGTTAGTAAGTTATTTAGAGTTTCTATTAATTACAGCCGGGTAAATTTCGAGGACAAAATTTATTTTAAATGGGGGAAAATGTGAGATCTCAGACTACGTGTATTTTTACGTATTGTCTTTATTCTTGTTGTTGATTGTTTTAATTTATTTTAATGATATTATTGGTTGTATTTTATTTGTTTAAAATTATTATTTGAGTTATTAGTTAATTAATATTAGTTTTACGTTATTTTTATGTTGAAACATTGAGTAATGTTACTTTTCTTATTAATTTTAATGTGAGGTAATATCTTAATGATTGAAATTAAATTCCTTTATTTTATTATATGATTTTAATTGATGTGCTTTTTTTGTATAAATTATTGTTTTGTAATTAAATTTCGCTTTGGTTTAATTTGTTGTATTTGTGGGACTTTAAATATTTTATTTTATTGATTTTGAATTGTAGCATTTTTAGTTAGCTTTTATTTAATTTATTGTACTTTATTTCTAATAGGTTTCTATTTTTTTTTCTTTTCTTTCTTTTTCTTTTACTTTCTTTTTCTCGGCTTCCCCTGTTTTCACCCAGCCCCATGCGCGACCTCCCCCCCCCCCAAAAAAAAATTTGTTTCCATTCGGTTGCATGCCCAGCCTGTCGCCACCTTCGACCACCGAGCCTTACCGCTACGTCACCGGCACCCCCACCCTCCAACGAGCTCCCCTGCACCGGTGGTGTACTTAACAGCGACTCCCAAGCCACGCCGCCGCCACCCACGGCCACCCATGGTGTCAGCGACCTACCAGCACCCTTTCCTTTCACCGGCGAGAATAACCCACAGGCAACAGCCTCTCATTTCTTCTAGACAAGCAACCCATGAAATAGGTTTTAAACCCACGGGTTAAGCAACTCAGTCGCTGCTCGCCACTACCGTTAGCCTCACTGCTGCCACTAAAGTACTCCCTTACCTCAGTCAACCACTCCTCTAACTCAGCTCCTCAAACCACGACCCCACTTTCCTTGTACAACCTCAAACTCAAAAATGGGTTTCCACCCATTTTGAGCCCGATCCGCCACTTTCCGATGGTTGCACCATCTTACCACCACCTTCATGAGATCCTCCACCCTCCAATGAGTATTCCCCTACATTTTGGTGTCAAATTGAGTACTTTAACCCAACATACGAAATAACTGCTATGAGCGCTATGGATTGGCGCTTGTTTGAAGATCTTTACTTTTACCCTCTGTAAGTATTTTTCAAATAAATTTCAAGAATTAAATATATTTTGTATTAATAATTGTATATTTGGTTGATGATTGAACTTGTTGATTGTTGGATAATTGTTCATAATGGTACACATTGTATAATTGCACACTTATTCATGTGTATATTTTGGTGTTGGATTTTAATCTAAGATGAGAATTTTGGGTTTATTAAAATGATTTGATTGATTGATTTTAAAGAAGACGTACTGTAGAAATGGTGGTAAGTAAGGATGGTGGTTTAATCCCACCTGTAATTCTCGCCTACAATATTACTAGGTTTATGTATTTTTAACAGTTTTGACGAAATCATAACGGGGACGGCGATACGTAACGCCCGTTATGGTCCGTGTGTGTATTTCATATCGGGAACAGCTATACATAACGCCCGCTATGAAAAGAGTGTGTGTAAGTCATAACGGGGACGACGATACGTAACACCTATTATAATTGGTGATATGTAGATGTCATATTGGGGACGGCGATACGTAACGTCCAATATCATTAGTGTGTGGATGTCATAATGGGGACGGTGATACGTAACGCCCGTATGACTGGCATGAATATAAGGGTAAGTAGGGATGGTGGTAAAGTCCCGCTTGCGATACCTGTCTATTGTGTTAATTGATTTTATGTAGACCATTTTCTAAGAAAATGGTTATGGTTTTAAAGGATTTACGTGTATCATTTTTCTGGAAAAATGATGGATGTTTTTATTGGAGTTTATCTTGGGCTAAATGGGATTTTGACGTGTGTTTATTTTATTTATTTTGAGGAAGAGGATTTTGAGTTTCATGCATATAGTGTCGTGTTCATGTGTATTGTTGTTACATGAATATATTTTATGTCTTGTTGTTTGTTTAGGTTGTACTTACCTGCGATGCCATTTTTGGCGTCGTAGGCTTTGAATATATATGTTGAGAAGGTTAAGTCTGAGGAGGCTAAGCCTGAGGAGGCAGCTCCGCTGTTAAAGTATGGTATTATCATTTATTATCTTGGGAATTGTTATTCCCATTTTTAATAATTATGTATCTTTATGTTTTGTCTTTGTAATGACTGTATTAAATTTCTTATTGGAGAATTTGTGTAAAACTATTTTATAAAATATTTCTAAAAATTCTGATATTTAGATATTGACTTCAATTATCCGCTACTTTTATTTGTACATGTCACGTGTTCACACACTTAGCACTTGACGTTAGAGGTGCGTGACCCGTGTTGTCATCATCCCGACGTCTCGATTCTCGTTTTCTTTTAAGGAGAATTTACAGGTGTCACATCACACGTCACACTAAGAATGAAGATCACCGAAGCAGGAAAGTCCCTGGATCCACTAGAAACCGACTGGCGAGTAGGATCTACCTGAAGCAAGGCGCGTTCTAAAATGGACCCTGCGCTTTAGTATCATGCGCCCTTCCGTTTGATAAAATCATTGGGCAACCACCACCATCAACAAACGAGGGAAAGGACGGCACGATGCGTGGTGGCCTTAGGTCTTCCGCCTCTAGTAAACTTGCAAAACAAACCACCATACCAAAAAGTCGAAAAACCACCAAACTCTATTACTCAAACCATGGTGGCCTGAAAAGAGAAAAGAAAGAGAAGAAAAAAGTAGAGGAGAAACGAAATCAGAGCTCTCCCCAAACGGCAGCGACGAGATTGACAAAACTCATACGGCAATGCGAGAGAGAGATATTTGAGACTTCTATTCCATTCTATCTATAATCTCATTTCATTCTAAATATTATAAATATAAATATTTATAAATTCTAAATCTATAACTTTTTTATATAATTATTATTTAATTATTTAAATTATTTTTAATTAATAATTTTTAATTTAAATATAAAATTTAATTTAATTTTTTTAAATTTTAAAATAAAATATATATTAAAAAATTATATTATAATAATATTTTTATATTTTTATTTAATATTATGTTGAAGATCCATCCCATGTTTAAAAGCCACCCATACAACATAGTACTTTGGGTCCGGCCCAAAATATAGAGATAAAGGAAAAACGCTCAGTGGTAATCGAATTCAGGTCACCAGCCTGACAGGCCAAAAAACTAACAACTATACGATAACGATTTAGGTTGTATTTGGATAATGAAGTGATCTTAAATATCTTATAAATAGTAATAAAAAATTAATAATAAAATATTATATAATAATAATAAAAATAAATATATAAAAGATAATAATAAACTAATAAATAATAATATAATATTCTGAACACCCCAATATTCAATAATACTATGAAGACTTATGTTGCTTTAAGCTTTGTTTGGTTACCTGTTAAAATAAGATAAAAAATTTGTGAATAATAATGAAGTTATATGAGTTAATATATTTTACAGGATTTTGGAATATAAGAAAAAAAGTATAAAAAATTATTATAAAATTATAATATTTTTATTTAATAATATTTTTATTTGAAAATTAAAAAATTTGAATTATTTTGTATTTTTTTTAGAAATTTGGAAAAAATATAATAATTAGATAATGATTATATGAAAATATTGGAAATTTGAAATTAAAAACTAGTTGTATTTAAATGGTAATTGGATGTTGAAATGTAATTAATTGAGACCATTTGTGAAACTAAACGGAGCTAAATCCTTAATATCAAGCTCGTAAAATTAACCTATAGTTTTTAAATTTTAATTTTTTAAAGAATTAGTAAGAAAAATAGTGATACAAAGAAAACGACACGCAGGGAGTCGAATTCGGGTCACCTGCGTGACAGGTAGGAATACAAACCACTATAATATACTATTCAATATCTGCATATTGTAAAACCTAAGTAAATTTTATAAATTTTAATTTTCTATGATCAGTATTGGCAACATATATAATAAAAAAAAAACAAATATTATAACTATTGGTCCAAATTCTTGATAATTACATCTAACGAGTACTGAATCATCCCAAATTACAAGACAGGCCGACCACAACTGCGATTCAAAAAGTAGAAGAAAGTTTGTATTATTTTTCAGACTCCCACTTGCAATGAAAAACTATCTACCGGCAAGATAGAAATATGTTGTACGTTTTCATAACTTTTGGGAAGACCAATACCATCATTAACACTCGTAATAATATTGCCGTATCCTAAACCATGGGACAAAATATAAAAGAAGGGGAAAAACGGCAACAGATTATTTATGTACCCATAATCTGTTTTATGTACTAATGATTAAGTATCATGATGAAGCAGCTTCTTCTGGATTTAGGAAGTTGTGATATTCCAGCTCTATCATCTCTCCACCATTCTCTGAATCAAATTGAAATCGGTAGAAGCTGCATCCATATACATATATTACACATCACAAATTCAATTTTCAAGAAATATCCACCGAGTGTAAACCATTACATGATATCTCTGGAATGAAAAGAAACTTATGATTCCAAAGCTAAAATTCTAGCTAGCTATCTTCAAAAGACTAACCAAAGAAGATGTTTAAGAGTGATATCAATCAACCTAGCTAGCTAATTCCAGCTATATTATATTTTAATGTAGCTTATATGGAATCCTTTGTCAAGAGTTTAATGCTAAAGCGACATCTGTATTGCCTTAAGCTATATAAACTGAAAATCGTAGGATTAAGGCAGTTTTTCGGATTTAGAAAATATCTCATCTAATCATTATAACTTTTTCAAATTTCTTAATAAAATATATATATAATAAACAATTCAATTTTTTCAATTTTTGAAATAAAAATTATATTTTATTCAAATTCTAACTTTCATTTCAACTTACTATTACATTTCCTAAGTGATATACCAATTGCTAAGCAACCACCACACAATCCAGTTAAGAGAAAATGAGTTATTCCTTTTGAATGCCACCTTAAATGGTAGTCTGTGTCCTCTAATATAAATTAGCTTTTCCAAATTGAATATCAACTCAAGTGTTTTATTTATATAACCCTTACCTTCCATCCATGCCAACAACTGCAACTGTATTCTTTTGATGACCAAAACCGGCGATGTATCGAGTACCCTCAGGCAAGTGAAACCGGGCAAACGACCGCTGTGAGATAAAATACCTAGGCAACAGTCCTGCACATGCAAAGCTTAATTTAGACGCAGAGCCCCAAAAATACAAAAGACAAAGATACTTCGTTGAGTAGCAAAAGAAAAATATTCAGCCCTCATCTAAATCCACTTTCTAATTAGGTTTCAGGTGTATATATATATATATATATATATATATATAAATATCCATTTCTCCACAAGAAGCAATAAGGTGTTTTAACAAAAAGCAATGTTAGGGGTACACGACGACTTCGTGTACCTTTTACAAAATCAGTAACGTGGCAAAAATGCAATGTCAGCCAAAATATGAAGAAAAAAATATTAAAGAAAAGATAAAAATATAATAAGAGAGAAATAAAAATAAAAATAATAAGATTAAAGAATGTATAAAAATAATATTTTTATAACGCATGTGCATAAAATATATACAAACCGTTTACAAATAATATTTCTCTTTAACAAATTGTTTTAATTCTTTAACAAATTGTTTTAACAGACATCTGGCCTTAAGGGATAATATCTGGAATGGAAAATATAACAGGATAATAAACGCCATGGTTCCCCTCCAACTGAATTGAGTCATGATTTCAGATACACCTAGTAATAGATAAAAATCTCATTGACCTCAATTAAGTTAGTACTTCGATTGTCATTAATTATCATCAACCATCAAACCAGAAGTTCTCTCAGTACTCATACATGGCATTTAAACTATCTATTTTTTCTTGTCCATGCAATTGATTAGTTAATTCTGCCCTTTTTTTTGTAGTGGCGGACATTCCCGGACACAACCTAGCTTTCAATAATGAAAATTAATTGTTAAATATACCAACAACATGACAAGGATATCAAGGAGGGAAGAAAGTTTTTGCCTTTAATGAAAGAGAGAGGCGAGCTTAATTTTGTGACAGCAACATCCGCATCAGATGCATTTTGTGGTTCGTCACTTCCTTGCAATCCCGGATTGACCTTAAGATTGAAAACATGCACGGTTCCCATTCCACTTGTGACTGCTAACCACTGGGCAGTTGAAGAAAATGCCAAACTGCATATGTCTGCTGGATTTGTGCCCCTCCTTACCTACATTCAATATACAATTAATTTCCTAAGCTAAGCACTTCGAACAAATAAATACAGCACCAATACGAAAAATTGCAATAGAAAAATTTAAACTGTTAAGGGAGGTAAGCAAACTTCCACAAGCAAAATGTCAGAACCCATATGTTACAGTGTTTACTGTAAGTGCCAAGTATTCATCATCCCAAAGCTAAGAATACACAAATTTAATCTTTCAAATTAGTTCAAATGAACCTAACAAAGATGAGTAATGCATGATTTATGGTTCTAAATAAACAAGTTTCTGATATCTATTTGAGATTTGTAGGCTTGTAGGCTTGTAGCTAAATATTACTCAATAAACGCAAAGAGATTTTCAAAATGGAAAGCAGTATGGAACACATTATTCATTTCAAATGTGAACTTCAAAGTACTTAAGCGCTCTCCCCTGTAGCCTTCAATGGTGCCCCTAACAGCTAAACCTAAACTCATAAGAATCGTAATAAGCGGATAATTACTCTGATCACAGAAAGTGTCTATCAGAGCATGTATAAGGTCCCGAATCTCACATTATCACCACCAAACTCTAGTAACTCATTAGCATCGAAATTCGTAATGCATGAAGACTTCAAAACTCTAACTCATAAGCGCATACCTCTTGAAGTAGTGTTCCATCGAGGGTACTGAGAATCCGGATCAGAGTCCCCTTACAGCTTGCCGTCGCGAGAAAAAGCCCATCCTGGCTAAGCTCCAAGCACGCGATTTTGGAGTCGTGCGCCATGATTAATTTGGTCCTCTTGGCTGCGTAGTGCTCGATCCTCACCTGGCCCGTGCGCAATCCGATGCAGGCAAGGATTAACGACCCGTCCAACTGTGAGACCGCGCAGAGGCCCTCAGGGTTTGCCATGGTCTCCAATTGGTGGACCAACCTTAACTGCATGAAATGATACACGTAGATCTTATGCTCCAAAACGACGACGATACGGTCGTAGCGGAGGCGGATGGAGCGGACTTCGGTGCCGAAGGAGATCTCAGAGGCCCAGTAGGCATTTCGCTCGTCCCAGAATATGACCTTGTCGACAGGGAACTTGGAGTGAGGTCCACCGCCTACAAGAGCCAGGACGCTGCTTCGGAAGTGCATCTGGACGGCGGCGAATCCGCCGTCCTTGAATTCACGGCTGAAGAGCTCGCGAAAAGGGTCGCAGCTGAAGACTCTGAACCCGCGGCTCGTACCGGCCGCGAAGAACCTATGGCCATTGAAGAACGACAGGTGAACCGGCGTCTGCGGATCGGAAGACCGCGAAACAGAAAACGGCTTCTGGATATCAAGGTTAGGGTTAGGGTCGGGGCGGCGGGGCTCCGATGGCTGGGGATTCATGGAGGAATTGGAGTCGGAGGAGCGGGGATAAGACTTAACGATTATGTAAAGGGGCCAGGGAGAGGGAGAGGAGGCAGAGCTGGTAGGCATGGAAGAGGAGAAAAATGATGATAAATCTGGAGGGAAGTAAGTATGTATATATGGAGGGTAAAGAAGAACGGAGATGATGTTCATCGAAAGTGTTTTGGAAACGAACAAAAACTCTGGGAAATCAACTCCGGATCGGACTATGACTAAGACTCTCAACTGCATACGTTCCTGAAGCAAATTTGTCACGGCGGGAATGCAACGGCAATTTGACTCTATTTTTCTTTAATCTATTTTTAAATACATCCTCTTAATATTTTTATATAATAAGGAATATTCTCTCTTTATTTTTTATTTTTTATTTGGTAATTCTTGAAAAATGTATTTGTATTGGGACTTGCGAAAGTTGGTAGATAGAATTAGTTGTTAATAAAAATCTTGAGATTAAGTATAAGTTGTTTAATTTTATTTTAATTTTTTGAAAACTTGGAAATTTTCAGATAAAATTAATGTGAGAGAGAATGAAAATCATGTATAAAAGATATTTAGATTGGAAGGTTAAAAAAATATAAGTAAAAATATCTGTATTAGTTTTTGAAAAATCAATATTCTTTGAATTAAACCCCGAAGGGGCTTTTGGATAAACCAAACACTTCAAAATAATTATACTCATTATTAAGGTCTCATTTAGATTAAGATATGAGTTTAATTTATTTTTTAATATTATTATTATTTAAAAAAATATTAAACATATACATACACATCACACATCATATCTTTTTTTTTCATTTTTTTAATTTTTTTTTATAAAATATTTGGAATATGAATAATGAGTAAAAATAAATAAATTATTTAAGAAAAATAAATTTAAAAAATTTAAAAAAACTAATTATTTTTTATTTTAATTGTTTTCAATTTTTTTAAATGTATTTTTCTTAAATAATTTCTTTTTTTTTATTCATTATTCATATTCCAAATGTTTTATAACAAAAAAAAATTAAAAATTAAAAAAAAAATAAGTGTATAGTTGTAGGTGTATGTGTAAAAGTCCACATTTAAAATTTGAAAAAGTCAAATTGAAATATGAAAAATATGTATTGAGATTTGAAAAATGTCTATAAGAATTTGTGTTTTGTATAAAAAATTAAAAAAATATAATGGTAAAATAGAAATAAGTTAAAATGAATATTGAATCCAAATTGGGCCTAATCAAAATAAAGTAGAGGAATAAAGGAGGGAATACAAAACCTCACTGCATCCCCCCAAATGCATCTCGATGCAATCTATTTGCTTCCCACTTGACCCTAAAAAATCCAAAATAATTATATAAAAAAAAATACAATTAAGTGAAATATTTTCCGTCCCTACCATAAAAAGAACAAGTTGATTCAGAATAATGCAGAGCAAATAAATCATAGAAACAAGCCTCAACGCATCCTTCAAATGAATCATGAAACAGTCGTTTCTTCTCCATTGACCAGAAAAGTGGTTGTTCTAATTGTTGGTGGGTAACGCCCGCAGCAGGAAAACAAATCACTTCCAGCTTGGAGGGTATTTGGGGAATGAGATAGGATGAAAAATCTTTAAATGGCAGTAAAATTATTTGTGATTGGCAATATAATGAGATGAATGAAAATATTTTATTGGGTTTTAAAAAATAAAAAGGAAAATGTTGAATAAATAAATAAATATATATATTGATACTTTGCTCGTATCACAAAATACAATATTATAATTTCAAATCTACTTAATAATTACTCAACAATATCATAAAAGTTTCCCTTTTAAAGGACAATGGGCATCTCTGGAAACCTAAAAAGAAATCTAGTGGGCTCTTAAGTGTTTTGAGGTCCACAAGAAGATGACGGTTCTGTCACAGACCCATCAAGGAAGTGTTACAGACTATAGTCACACATAGATCTCACAATAAGTTTACAAACCAACATAAACTTTAAATAATTATACTAAATATAATTTATAATAAAAATAATTTTATAATTTAAAATATCAACATCTTTATGACTAAGGTTCAATTTGTTTTCTCGAATCATCTCATCTCATTTCAATATTAATATTACACTTTTTCAAATTTTCATAAAAAATAAAATAAACAATTCAACTTTTTCAAATCTCAAAATAATTTTTTAAAATCCTAAAATAAAACTAATATTAAAAATATATATTACAATAATATTTTATTTAATTTTTAATTTTTAATTTATTTCATATCTCAAATCAGATAGTCTATGGAACTCAAAGCCGTGGCCCGTGTCATATTTTTCTGCTTTCTACATTCTTTTCCTGCACATTTTAGCTTGCTCGACTGTGAAACTTCAGCTCATCCAAATAACCAAAAAAACCATTTCTATTTCCATCGCTAAACTACTGCCCCCCATTCTACAGCACAAGAAAATGTTGGCCGGTAGACATCAACCATCTTTTGTGGTACAAAATTGAGTTCCAAGACGACAGTCCAACTTGAACGTATTAGTTTAGTTAAAACTTACCTAACACACTAACTAGTATATAGCTAATTGTGTGGGAATGCATCCATCAATGTTCACAGCTTATAGATACTTCCTCGTGAAAGTAAGTAGCTACTTCAAATATTTCACATCAAATCAACTCATCAGTACTGTTCCAGCCCCGAATAACATTGAAACTGAAAGGTAAAACTTTTACGTTCTTTCCGTCCATCTTGTCAAATGATCAAGATTCAAACCATCTGATTGTGTATGTATGGACATAAATTTCTTCCTTCTGCACAAAGAATGGGCGTTAGTGTTAACAACTTGCACTGGTTCCAAGGCATCAGATGAGGGGGCAAGAAATAAAAAAACAAGGGATCACAGGTGGGATACTTTGTGGAACCATGTCTCATGCCTACGCCAATGCAAATAGAGTTTGGTGGCTGGACAAACAGATTCCAGATGCAACTGAATATGGTACTTTATCCTTCTCATACATCTACTTCTGGCACACTTTACACGGTCAAATTAGAACGTGGGAGAAATATGTGGAGAGAACAATATTCTCATCATTTCCCACTTGAACCTCCCTCCTGACAAAATAAGTTTATTGTTAGAACTTCATTCATATAACTTTAAATAAAACAGAAAAAGAAAACGTTAATAACCCCCTTAAGCTAAACCGTACAATAGCAGCTTCTTCAACAGACCATAATCTATAATGGTGCAGCTGGAAAGAGACTTCCTTTTAAATCAATTATATGAGCATCCAATGTCTTCTAATTAAAAATTGGATGGATAGAGCAGTGGAAATGTTGAATTTTACAATTCATACCATGGGGGGTGAATGCGAATCAAATTCCCAACTTCAAGGTCAACGTCACCGCTAACCCTAGGATGAAAAATAATTGTTGTTTTCCTCCCTCCATTTACCATTATTCGAGGGCTCCCTGACTGCATGGGGCTCTGCAAAAAGGCATGCACCATCAGCTATCATTTAACAGGCATTTGAAAGAAGAACCTTATTTCCAATTGACATCTATGGCCACCACTGAGTGACCTTCTTCATATAAGAATGTAAACCTAGCAAGGATGGTCGAGAATGTTGATTTCGCAAAAATGAAGCATCACATCCATGTTATCAAGAATAGTTCTATTCACCAAAACGTAAAAATCCAGATTCAAAGTGATATGTAAATAACTAAGGTTGTAGCATTGCGTTGAATATAAAAATTTATAATTTGGGAATATTATTGTTATTAGAAAATAAGGAAAGACTTTCAAATACTACCCTCTTGGACTGAAGTGGTAAACACAAGTAGGGGTTGCACGAGCAAGGTTTTGCAAAAAGAAAAAGTACCTCCATGCTCTTGATGAAAGAGCAATGGCAAACCGTCATCTTTGCATCCAAGCATCTTGCAAGGATCTTAACAACAATGCTGTTTGCGTCATCTGAGGAGGTATTGACAAATAACAAATTTTAAGCAACAGGAAATACAGAAGAACAAAGTTCTTATTTGTTAATGACTGGACTCATGGTTTCCATGACTAAACATGCTCTTCAGGAAAAACAAAATTACAGTCACAAGCCTACCATTTGTACCAGATCCAGTCTGCAACTTCTTCAAGAAAATCATATCTTTTTCTTTTTCACTCTGCATGAGCTGCTGCAACTTCCCAAACAAGCCAATTCTGAAGAATTTAGCACACACTCAGTTCACTCCTACAACCATCTGCACCACTTAATATATATGGTGAGATATGTTATACCAAATTTTTGCCAATTATTTACCCTGATGGTTTAGGCACTGCAACAAGGGCCCCTTCCTCATTTAAAAAAGTAGCACCTAAAGCTGCTTGAAACCGGTCTGTCATAGTTTGCCCTTTCATATCTGGGTTATTAACCTCAAGTCTTTCATCTCTGTCCTGCTTTAGAAGCAGTATATAGTATTAACAAGAAAGGAAGGAAGGAGGTGAAGGGGAGGACTGCAAGTAGAGACGACAAGTACCATGTCCTCACTAGATGATCCACTATCCATGGATTCAACAGAGCCCTCACTGTCAACAGTTCTATCTCCCAGCGAAGAGAGATTTCTCTTTTTAGCAATCTGTACCTCTTTACCTCTCGTATTACTACACTGCTAACTTATTAAAAAAAAAAAAACTTGCTTGATTGCTGCAGATACCAGTTGAACTGGGAATATAGCCAGATGAGAAAAAGAACAAAAAGTTTAGGCTCAAAGAACTGACCTTTGCCAAAACTCCTTTCAGCACAACAGCCCTATCCTGAAGGCCATCTAAAAGATCAGCCATTGTTTGCTCAATGCCTCCATGCCCAAGAGCTCCTACTTCAGCACACACAACCTCTGACGGAATTTCGTTCTCTCTTTGATAATCTTCAAGAACCCCAGCAATTGAATGTTCTTCAGATCTAGGCTCAATGGTTTCCAATCTTTCAGATGCTTCATGATTTTTGAGTGACAAATATTTTTCATCATTAGAGATAGAGGGACAAGAGAGTCCTCCCTCACGTGACTGGAACCGGAATGAGAATTTTCGCTTAGCCTTGCATCTCATGCCTGCAACAGTTGATTCTCAAGTTGACCATATAAAGCCAGGTTCTCATCATAAACATAATTTAAAATCATCCACAATTTTTATTTTATTTTATTTTATTTTTATTTTGATGTCGTGGAACCTCTCCAAAGCAGGGCCCTTCAGACCCACCCTTGCAAAGTAAACCCTAATCCCATGCACCGCACCCTCAAAAGTTTTCCTATACGGAACTGGTTAAATCACTAGCTTTTCACCGAAGGGTGTGGTCCCAAAGGATTGTTTCCACCCATGATATATTGAAACCTTGGACCCTTGGACCTTGAAGGGAGTGATACCCCAAAACTAAGGCCTTCACCACTTGGGCCAACCCCTTGGGGTTTCCACAAATTCCATGCAGAGCTGCATCACATATCAGGTCTGATAGAAAAGTTGATCACACCACTAACAAATCAACGGTCGCCTCATGTACACAATCTACAACAAGTCTAAGATATGTACATGGATTAGCATCATGATATTACTGATGCTAATCCACAGTTGCCACATGTACACAAGCTACAACAAGTCTTAAGACATGTACATGGATTAGCATCAGGATATTACTGATTTTCAAACATTGATGTACTCATCCATTCAACAAGGTCTATACTATGGAGCATATATGACCCTAATTCCCATTATTCCCTGTGAAAACTAATTAAACAAAGAGAATATTTCACATTTCCTTTCTGTTTATTTCTGATTACTATTTTATTTTAATGAGCAACACTTTTAAGACAGGTTCCTATTCTTAATAAAGTAAACAATACATGCGATGAATCTACAGAATGATCATTTATCCAAAATTAAGTAACATGTATGGAGTATGAACTTATAAGATAATGAAGGTTGAAAAGCCCCTTATAAAAGACAAACATAGATTTGATTAACAACCGGCATATGTAAGGTTAACAGAAAGATGTTCCATGGCAATGACCTTTTTACTTCTCCCATAGTTTAATATGTACCAGAAAACTCTATCTGAAGATAAGTACAAATACATAGACAGGCATATGATAGACATCAGTGACAAGCAATCATAAAAGAGAGAAAAGTCACCTTTTTTTTTTTAAGTAAGAAAAGAAAAGTCACCTTTTTGTGGTTTGTTTGCAACAAGGTAGGCATAATGGGATGATGAACCTGGAGCATTCTTATTCAACCATATTAGTGCATCAGCTTCTTTGCTTATATTGGACCATGTATGTGCCTCATCATGCTTCCCACTTCCAAAGCTGTGTTTATCATCTTCATGCCACTTTTTAGTGCCAGAGGTAGAAGAAATTTTTAAAGGCACAATGTTTTCCTTTCCAGACAGATTATAAAAGAACATTACTGTCTTGCAAGAATAAAAAAATAAAAAATAAAAAAAGACGAGAGACCACATATCTGTGGTATAAACATAAAATAAGTAGGTGCAACAGGTGAATGGCAACACAAGAAGAAGCAAAAAGCTAGACCTAAATCCTCTTATATTGTACCTCATCATCAGAGATGTTTTCCTCATTATGGAACTGAGGCATTTCAACATCATCTTCTTGAGAGACATTTGTTTCCTTCTGATTAAAGCAATAACACCATACATCTGTTTTTATATAGCAATTGGGTATAAAGATTAACGATAACACAAATTTCTAATGACTCGTGCCTTGTCAGATACATGGCTAGTTTTCCTTCCACCATCCAATCCAAGGGCACGATGGGCGCCTGCATTAGAGACTGGTTTTTCAAAGGACTACTTGACAATTAATAACAAAACGCCAGAAAAAGAATTGAAAATGTGCCAACACTCATGAATGAGCTTTTTCAAACAAATAAAAGAAAAAAATGTATACCTTTGAGTATCTCCAGCCGTGATGGAAGTTGCAATTCTTCCTACCAAAGTACAAAATTATAGTTACAATTTGATCATAGGGCATTGAAAGGAATTCTCATCGAGCGTGTAAGGACAACATTTATTCAGTGTAAAATTGATCGGTGAGCCAAAACGCTGTTACATTGAACAATCATAAAATGCACAGAAGTCAGTTAATTTTCAAACCGAAACTGTCCATTCAAATTCAAATTGACGTCCAAACAAGCAAGTAAAACGGCGACAGCATACACGCATACGCATGTGCATATATGCATATATATATATATATATATATGTATTTATGTATATATTGATAGGTAGATAAAAGCATTAGTACGTAGCACACCGTAGAGTCGTAGACTACCAAAAACAATTAAAAAAAAAAAAAAGAGAGAGTAGCATACCGACCTTAATACCCGACTGCCGATATTCACAATTTTCAGGAAAATCAGCATCGAGATCTTCATCTTCTGCAAAATTATAATAAAAATGCCGACCTATAAAACACCACGCAGCAGAAATTGGAGAGAGACATTTAAATACAGTAAAATGTAAGAATGAAATAGTGAGGAATACCGGAAATGCTCTGGTCAGAGTCTGGATTGTCCTGGCAAAGAAACATAAGGAAATCAGAAAGGAGACAAAGGCTGGTTTTATTCGGTGAAATCGAGCAACGTGAGAGACCGAACGGATAGTTTCATAAGGGTTTTTACCCGGAAAACGTTTTGCCGCCGCATCTGGCGTCAGAATGACTTCAACCGTATGGCTTCAACTGTATTTACTCAGTTCGGATTTCGAATTTCACATCGAGAGCTGTTGCATTTTACCATCTCTATGGCTTTTATCCATGATCGTTTTAGTTAATATTTCATATTTTATGTGAGTTTTTATTTAAATGAATTTTTTAAAATTGTTTCAAAGAGAAATGCTATTTCCCCTGTCCCAAACCGTTCTGATCCGACTTTCTTTTTTCTTTTTTATATTTATTTGATATTATTTTTTTAATATTTTTTAATATTTTTTAAAAATATAAAAAAAAAATTACAACATTATTTAAAATTACTTAAAATTTATATAAAAAAACTAAAAAAATAAATAAATAAATAAAGAAAGAAAACGAGATGGCCATCGAACATTCTCCAATTGAATGTAACGTTCCCCTTATTTCAAATGTTTCACATTAGTTGAGAATTAATTAAGGATGAATAAAATATTGTTTTCTGATTATTTGAACTTTTAAACTTACACACAAATATTATGTAAAGACAATTTTATGGGTCCAGGCGATTGGGTCCCTTTGTGCCTTATAATATAAAACTTTTTTACAATTTTTTGTATTTCATTTTTTTTTTGACAAAATCAATAAAAACAAATGTATAGAGATAAAATATATGTGATTTTTTTAACTTTTTTTTATTTAAAAATCTCCATGGAGGCGCAAAGGAATCCCAACGCAGGAGCCCATATACTTACTCATTATGTAAAGAAATTTACACATTGAAGAATAGCACACGATTTTTTTATTTTTACAAACACAATTAATTAGGGGTTGGATGTAATCAGGCGTCATCACAATTATTTAAAGTATCGTATTAGCAATAGACACATGGTGGAGGAGTTTATTTGCAAACATTAGTGATTAGTAGTATATTAAAAACAAGAGTGCTGGGTGCAAGCCTGGCTTGCGCGTACACCATTCACATAAACAATATTTTTACTGTTCACATAAACAGTATTTTCACTGTTCCTGTAAGTGGTGTGCGCGCAAGCCAGGCTAGCACCCAGATTTTTTCTATTAGAAACTTACTAGCTCGGTTGGGTTCTTGGTTTCTATAAAGGTTCAAAGACCCATGTATAGTGTGGCTGAAATCCTCAAAGAATATTGAGGCTATCAATTTCATTATATAGAATGTAATTACAATATGAAATTCCTATATAAAAGGAAACATATTAACAGAATATATGCAATTGAGATTATCCTATAAACTAGGTAAGAAAAGATATGTATAAGATAAAATCATCTAAGGTTAAGGAAAGAATCCGAAGAGGAAGAGAATTCTTCCTTATCCCCCCCCCCCCCTCTTCAAGCTGAGCGTGGTAGAAGGAATCACGTGAAGTTTGTTATGGAAAAGTAGAAATTGAGACTTGGTGACTCCCTTGGTAAGTGAATCAGTAAGCTAAAGATGTGAGAGAACAAAGGCGACTTTTAGAGAACCATTGGCAATTAATTCATGAACAAAATGATAGTCAATTGCAATATGTTTAAAGCGAGGGTGAGTGATAGGATTGACTACCATAAAAATAGC
This sequence comes from Platycarya strobilacea, assembly GCA_036898215.1. Lineage (NCBI taxonomy): Eukaryota > Viridiplantae > Streptophyta > Magnoliopsida > Fagales > Juglandaceae > Platycarya > Platycarya strobilacea. The sequence goes on along the minus strand of CM072555.1, from coordinate 30,370,146 downwards.
ACTCTTGTTGTCACATAATATTTTTAGAGGAGAAGGCATTTGAAGACATAGATCACGGAGTAGCTGAACAATCCAAGCAACTTCAGCAGTAGCAACGGCTAAGGATCTATACTTAACTTCGACATTGGAGCGAGAAACAGTGGATTGTTTCTTGGAGCACCAAGAAACAAGATTAGCACCTAAGAAGATAACATAGCCAGTGGTAGACCAACGTGTATCAGGACAACCCGCCCAATCAATATCAGAATAAGCAAGCAACTCACGGGAGAAGGTGCGGTGGATAGGGGCGGACCCATGTTAGTGGGTGGGGGGCTATCGCCCCCCAAAGTTTTTTAAAAATTTATTTATAATATAAATATATATAATTTATATATATAATTAAAATTCTCTCTCATATTATAAAATAAAAATAAAAATTGCCCCTCCAAATTTTTTTTACTAAAATTATTCTCCTAAATCTCAATATACATCCACTTATTTTCTAATTTTTAACTTCACTGAAACTCAAATTTCAACTCACATAATCTTACAGTTATTCTAACAGTCTAATTCTAATAAAAAAAATTAATTATAAATTTATATGATTGTAAAATTGATTGATTATACTCACTTATTTAATTCCACTCTAACTTGTATGATTGTAAGATATAATTTGTTAAAAATCTAATAGCGTTACATCATTGCTTATTAAAAAATTCTCAAATTTATTTTTGATCTATAATTTTTTTAAAATTATAGAAAAATATAAGTAAGTACTCAAAAAAATTAATTTAAAAAAAAAACAAAGAAAGATGTGGACAATTCGAAGAGTAATATACGTTTAGAAAATTTCGTAACAACAGAATATGATACTTTTATTACTGATGATCATTCTTCTAAAATTTATATGCATCGCACACTTTATCAATCCCCCCCCCCAAAATACAAAATCCTAGTTCCACTCCTGGCGGTGGAGTTGGAGACCATGATGGACCGTGCCTTTAACATAACGCAATATGCGTTTGAGTGCGTGAAAGTGATCTTCAATTGAAGCATGCATGTATTGGCAAATGGAATTGAGACTGAATAAGAGATAAGCCCGAGTAATTGTCAAATACTGTATAACTCTAGCTAGAGACCGGAAAAGGGTGGGATTCGAGAAGAGCTTCCCTTCGGTAGAGAGATTGTGCCCAACTACAAAGGGAGTGGTAAAGGGTTTGGCATCAACCATGTCAGCACGCTGTAGTAGATCAAGAGCATACTTGGTTTGACTGAGAAATAAGCCTTGAGAATTAGGTTGAACATCGACACAAGGAAATAGTGTAGAGAACCCAAGTCTTTCATAGCAAATTCGATGGACAACCGTGTAATAAGAGTCTTGATCAAAGCGGGATTGTTGCCAGTAAGCACCATGTCATTGACATAGAGCAAAAGATAAATCGTGTCTGTCGTGTTGTGATGAACAAACAGCGAAGGGTCGGCCTAACTGAGAAGAAAACCAAGTTTCTGCAAAAAGGAGTCAAAGTGTTGGAACCAAGCACGAGGGGCTTGTTTTAGTCCATAAAGAGCACGATTCAAATAGCACACA